>CM077154.1:39417395-40817636 GCA_039583875.1 Platanthera guangdongensis
CTGTCCAAGAAGCTTTGACTTCGGCCACCGATGACAACTACCGGCAATGCCTGAACGGGCCCTATATTTGCCGGATACACTGATGCCCTCTCCACTTACCACATGGCCAAGAAAAGCCACCGACAACATCCAAAACTCGCACTTCGAGAAATTGGCATAGTGCTTTTGCTTCACAAGGTGTTGCAACAACTTCCACAAGTGGTGTTGCGTGATCAGCTTCAGATTGGAGTTAAACCAAAATATCATCTATGAATACAATCATGAAACAAGTCCAAGTACTCTCGGAACATTCGGTGCATCATGTCCATGAATAGCTGGTGTGTTGCATAGCCCAAACAGCATTACAGTGAACTCATAATGACCATAGCATGTGCCCAATGCGGTCTTGATAATGTCACCTTCCCGTATCCTCAACTGGTAATATCCAGATTTTAAATCCAACTTGGAATGGACGGTTGATCCACCAGCTGATCAAACAATTCATCTATCCATGGAATCCGATATTTGTTCTTCTCTATCAGCTTTTTCAGTTCACGGTAGTCAATGCATAACCACAAACCACCGTCCTTCTTTTTCACAAACAGAACAGGTGCACTCCAAGGTGACATACTTGGGCGTATATATCCTTACTCAGCAAACTCTTGCAACTGGACTTTTCAACTCAGTTATTTCCTTTGGCGCGACGCGATATGGCAAGCGGGCTGATGAGTTGTAAATATACGTGTTTTTATATACATTAAATAAGATGTATTCGTTTCTTTTTGTAATTTTTAGTTGTTTTTGCTTAATAAATTGCTTCCTTTTTGTAAATATTTCTAACTTAAAGTTATTTTTGTTTTCTGAATTTTTCAGGAAAAATTGCCAAAAAATCAAAGTACACGCCCGTGTACTGTTGGTCACGCCCGTGACCAGGGCGTGATACGTCAAATTACAGAGAAATGACATCTTTTTGAAGAAATAGCGTGACACGCCGTGGCACGCCGTGTCACCCGAGTCACGCCCGTGGACCCATGCCCGTGACATCCATGATCTGATGAATCGTCGAAATCGCGCTCAACGATCGTCGACCCAGTGACACGCCCGTCGCCACGCCCGTGTCACCTGACACGGGGCGTGACCCAAGCCGTGACCACTCCTTTTCGATGTTTTTCGCTCGACGTTCGTCGAGCCAACCCGACACGCCTAGAGTCACGCCCGTGACCTAGGGCGTGACTCCTCCACCTGGCCGACAAACTGCCGCGGCAACCTCCCGAAGTCAACAACGCCATTAATCGCCGCACGACACGCCCACCGTCACGCCCGTGACAAGGGGCGTGACCGCCGTGTTTTCCGCCGCAACGTCAATCGCCGTCAAGTCACCGAAATCTTCTGCTGAATAGTGTCGACACGCCCATAGTCACGCCCGTGACAGGGGGCGTGACCGTCCCGATTGTCAGCCGCCAAGTCAAATCTCAAATCAAATCGGACGGCCGCCATATGTACAGTGTCGACACGCCCTATGACACGCCCGTGTCAGAGGGCGTGTCCGATGAAAATTTTCTCTATAAATTGAACCCTTCTGTTTTGAGCTGCTGTTCCGTTTTTTTGGATCCATTTTGTATAAAGGCTTTGCTGATAGATGATCCCAAGGGCTTTGTAAGGAGATTTTCTCCCCCTCCCTTTTATGTTTATTTGTTTTAGCTTTGTAATGAATTTTTATCTTATAAAATTTGTAGTTTTTCCTCCTTACATTGTCATGAACTTCATCTATAAGCAATCTCTTATACAATCTTATCTTTTTATTTAATTTTAACTTTGTTTTTAGTCTTTTAAAATGAGTTTGTGTGTATGAGATTAACTTTCATGCTTTTATACTTAGTTATTTGTATTTAGTTTTTGTTAGACTTAGGTTTTAATAGCTTTTATTTCATTCCTATAAACCTGTAAAAGCGTTTTCAAAGTGATTTTTATTTTTGCTAATTTCGATTTTCATGTTTAGCTCGTAAAACTTTTCGTTCCTTTTTACTTTATTTTCACTTTTTAATCACTTTTGCGGAGTTATAGGAACGTTTATATAGTCGTTTTAATTTTTCGTTCAAACACTTCGTTTTTGCTCTTATTTTCAAAAACTTTTTGCCCGTTTAAATTTTATTTCTTCATTTTATGCATTTCTACCGCATTCCATCGGTAGAAATGTATTCATTTCAATTTTTCGAGCACTTGCAATTTTCGTTTATTTTGCAAAAACTTTTGCTCCTTTTAATTTTATTTTCACTTTTTATTCATTTCTACCGCATTCTAGCGGTAGAAATGTAGTAGTTTTAATTTTTCAGTCACTTAGTTTTTCTTAATTTTGTACGTGTGCGTGCGTGTATGAGTAGTTTTTATAGCTTTATTTCAATTCCTGTAGAGTGTGTGCGTGTGTTATTTTTAATTTTCCGCCTACTCATTTGAGTTAAATGGCTGGATTTTATTCAAGCAAGTGTGTGTATTTTTATTTTTCCGCCTACTCGCTTGAGTTAAATGGCTGGATTTTATTTCAGTAGAGTGTGTTTACTTCTTGTAGAGTGGGTGTGTTTTAATTTTATGTTGAGTGCGTGAGTTGTTAGCTTTTATTTACCGCCTACTCACTTGAGTTAAATGGCCGGTCTTTACTGTAATAATTTGGAATGCCCTTGTAAATGCATTTATTTTCTCCTACTCTTTTGAGTAGGACTTGCTTTCTTTTTCCGCCCAGCATTTGCGCGGGACTTGCAATTTTACTGCTTTCATTTCAGTCCTACTCGTTTGAGTAGGACTTGCAATTTACTGCTTTCCATTTACTGCTTTAATTTTCCTGCTTTATTTTTCTGCTTTAATTTTATTGCTTTCAATCGCTGCCGTCCCCATTCCGATGAGTGGCTAACGTTCTTAGCCCTCAGTATCGAAGAGCATTGGGACAGAAAAAATTCCTTTAAATAATTAAAGGTCTTATTTTTCTATTTAATTAAAAATCACTTAAGGTTTGCCCGGGGTTTACGACGCGTAGGACCACATAATCGATGTGTGGGCCCTATTTCCGTAGTCCATATGCTAGCTAGCCGAGAGGCCGTGCATATGGACCGATCACCCTTGGTAAATGGAGTTCCGCACTAACCTCGAGAGAGGAGGCGCGCCAACTCTACCGGATTGGGTTCCCACCCAATAGCGGGGTTCTTAGCGTAATGCGGGCATTAAGAGGAATCCTTCGTCGGACGAGAGCCCGATCGAATAGTCTTAATGTTCAGGTGAGCGATAGTCCTAGAGATAGGTGAGTTCATTTTAGTGGAGCCTCCACGGCCAAGTCTCCGCCCTAATTAATTAGAAACTTAGGAGCTCTTTTTATTTAACGTTTATTTTAGTTCAATGTCTTTTCGGTGCCCTCGAGCTGAGCTCTTCATCGGCTCCACCTTTATTATGCTTTTATTTTCTGCCTTTTCTTTATATAATAATATCCCGACAAGATAAAATTATCGGTAAAATAATAGTCCCCTCCAGGGAAGAGTAGAAATAAACGAACGGCCCGAGAACAATACGACCTCGATATTCCACCCGGAATATCCTGTACTACACACGATAGGTGCACTTGCCTCCTTTCGTTAAAACTCGATTTAACCAGTTTTATATCCAAATAAATAAATACGCGCGTCCCGTTTTCTTAAATAAAATCAAATCCGCTTTTCTACTTAAATAAATCGCCCGGGGCGCCGCGCTTCGTAAACCTTTTTGGAGTTTTAACCCGCATTAAGTTTTCGGACTTGATGCGCGAAATATCAATCAAGTTTTTGGCGCCGTTGCCGGGGAATTTTCGAGTCGTTATTTCGAACTCTGGATTACTATTAATTTTACCTATTATCTATATTTCAACAAAATAACAAAAAATGGCCAACAAAAATAATAATAATCATAATATTATTACAAATTTATAAAACAAAAAAAAAACAAAAAATTGACAAACTTATAAAACTAAAAAATTTGAAAAATCTTAAAACATAAAAATTTGAAAAAACTATAAAAAAAAAAAATAAAACACAAAAAGAAAAAAAAAAAATTTTAAAAAACTTACCAAAAAAAAAAAAAAAACTTTGCTTTCATATAAACAAAACAAAAAAAAAAAAAAAAAAAAACCACAAAACCAAAAACATAAAAAAAATCTCCTAAAAGACCAAAAAAACACTTTTTTCGCAACAATATGTTTTTAAAAATAATCAATACTTTAAATAAATAAAACTTTTTTCGGCACGTCGCACTCTGTGCGCGCTAGGGGCTCGCTTATCTGTCCCACTCAACAGCTACGACGTTCGCTTACGCGTCACTTACACAATTGCCCCCTACCGCCGCACCCTTTAGGCCGAGTTTATCTTTTTCATTTTATTTGTTATGCTTTTGCTACTCGTTCTCAAATAATGCAGGGTTTCCACCCGGCCTCCCCGAACTCGTGTAAGGGTAGTTCCGACCCCCTCCTTTATTTTGCCCATATTATTTTGTATATTAATCGTTCCGCATACTTAGATTGCAACATTGGGGACAATGTTGTGTTTAAGTATGGGGGTGTTCTCTTAGCTTCCTTTTTTTTTTTTTTTTTTTTTGCATCTTTATTTTCTGCCCCCCCCCCCCCCAAAAAAAAAAAATTTTTTTTTTCTTGTTTTTATAATCTAAACTTTCGAAAAAAAAAAAAAAAAAAAAAAAAAACAAAATATTTTTCGCTTTTTAGCATGCCCGCGGCGTTCGACTCATCGAACCAACCACCCAAAGAGTCTGTTCGCGGGCCAATGACTAAAATCAAAAAAAAAAAAAAAAGAGAAAAACCCTAAAAATCAAAACAAAAATGTATTGTTAATTATGTAACAAATAAATCGAATATCTCAATTCTTAACCTTTTTCGCTCTCCAAAATCTAGTTGCGAGTTAATTTATAAGCGAATTTTTTTAATTCTTTGCTTACTATTCGTTTTTATTAATTAGAGAACGATATATTTAGATATCTGGGGTTAAGTTTTAAAAATTTTCGTATGCTTTTTATTTTAAATAAAGTACCTGTTTTCAGCACCACTTCTAATCTATCTAAATAGTTGCATATTTATTTTGTTAAAAATAACAATCTTAGATTTCAAGTTATGATAACTCCAAGCTTTTTTTGAAATTTAGGAATGTTTCATTTATAAAGGTTGCTCTCAAAAGTTTTTTTTATTAGACCTAGTTTTATTTTTGAAAAAACTCTATCACCTTTTTTTTGCATGTCATACTTGACATGATTTCGTTCCTTAAAAGATCCTATGTCAATGGGAATAAGATTTCGTTCCGTAAACATAGGCATCCAATATTTGAAAAGATTATATGTCATGGAGTAAGAGGATAAAATTCATTACTCCTACACATATACATTGGATTATGAAGATGTTAAAAAAATTTTTGTTATGGAAAATAAGATTTCGTTTTCCTAACATCCATATTCGAAAAAAAAAATCAGTAGAGGTTCGAGCGAAAAAAATATACCCTCGCCTCTAAAAATTCTAAACCTTCTTCATATCCCACGATATCTCCCTCCGCCAAATTCAAAAAAATTCTAGATTTTTTTTTTAAATCTTTTTGAGAGCATAATTTGTAAATTAAATTATTTCCTTTAATTTTTTCCAAGCTACAGTTTCATAAATCCAATCTATTTTTGTTAGCCTCACAAATAAATTTTTTGCTATCTATTTGCTTATAACGAGAAGTCTTTTGCTGAAACTCTTCCTTTATTTAAATTTTTGGCATAATTTACGATTTAACTCGTATACCCTGGATATTCATTTTGATCCTTCTTTCAATTAAGTCAAGCGGTAGATAAACTGAGGATTTCTTTAATTCATTATAAGTTCATCTCCAACTTTTGCTCTGGAATAGCAAAGCTTAAGTATGGGGGGTATTTGATGAGTTGTAAATATACGTGTTTTTATATACATTAAATAAGATGTATTCGTTTCTTTTTGTAATTTTTAGTTGTTTTTGCTTAATAAATTGCTTCCTTTTTGTAAATATTTCTAACTTAAAGTTATTTTTGTTTTCTGAATTTTTCAGGAAAAATTGCCAAAAAATCAAAGTACACGCCCGTGTACTGTTGGTCACGCCCGTGACCAGGGCGTGATACGTCAAATTACAGAGAAATGACATCTTTTTGAAGAAATAGCGTGACACGCCCGTGGCACGCCCGTGTCACCCGAGTCACGCCCGTGACCCATGCCCGTGACCATCCAGATCGACGAAATCGCGCTCAACGATCGTCGACCCAGCTGACACGCCCGTCGCCACGCCCGTGTCACCTGACACGGGGCGTGACCAAGCCGTGACCACTCCTTTCGATGTTTTTCGCTCGACGTTCGTCGAGCCAACCCGACACGCCTAGAGTCACGCCCGTGACCTAGGGCGTGACTCCTCCACCTGGCCGACAAACTGCCGCCGGCAACCTCCCGAAGTCAACAACGCCATTAATCGCCGCACGACACGCCCACCGTCACGCCCGTGACAAGGGGCGTGACCGCCGTGTTTTCCGCCGCAACGTCAACTCGCCGTCAAGTCACCGAAATCTTCTGCTGAATAGTGTCGACACGCCCATAGTCACGCCCGTGACAGGGGGCGTGACCGTCCCGATTGTCAGCCGCCAAGTCAAATCTCAAATCAAATCGGACGGCCGCCATATGTACAGTGTCGACACGCCCTATGACACGCCCGTGTCAGAGGGCGTGTCCGATGAAAATTTTCTCTATAAATTGAACCCTTCTGTTTTGAGCTGCTGTTCCGTTTTTTTGGATCCATTTTGTATAAAGGCTTTGCTGATAGATGATCCCAAGGGCTTTGTAAGGAGATTTTCTCCCCCTCCCTTTTATGTTTATTTGTTTTAGCTTTGTAATGAATTTTTATCTTTATAAAATTTGTAGTTTTTCCTCCTTACATTGTCATGAACTTCATCTATAAGCAATCTCTTATACAATCTTATCTTTTTATTTAATTTTAACTTTGTTTTTAGTCTTTTAAAATGAGTTTGTGTGTATGAGATTAACTTCATGCTTTTATACTTAGTTATTTGTATTTAGTTTTTGTTAGACTTAGGTTTTAATAGCTTTTATTTCATTCCTATAAACCTGTAAAAGCGTTTTCAAAGTGATTTTTATTTTTGCTAATTTCGATTTTCATGTTTAGCTCGTAAAACTTTTCGTTCCTTTTTACTTTATTTTCACTTTTTAATCACTTTTGCGGAGTTATAGGAACGTTTATATAGTCGTTTTAATTTTTCGAACACTTCGTTTTTGCTCTTATTTTCAAAAACTTTTTGCCCGTTTAAATTTTATTTCTTCATTTTATGCATTTCTACCGCATTCCATCGGTAGAAATGTATTCATTTCAATTTTTCGAGCACTTGCAATTTTCGTTTATTTTGCAAAAACTTTTGCTCCTTTTAATTTTATTTTCACTTTTTATTCATTTCTACCGCATTCTAGCGGTAGAAATGTAGTAGTTTTAATTTTTCAGTCACTTAGTTTTTCTTAATTTTGTACGTGTGCGTGCGTGTATGAGTAGTTTTTATAGCTTTATTTCAATTCCTGTAGAGTGTGTGCGTGTGTTATTTTTAATTTTCCGCCTACTCATTTGAGTTAAATGGCTGGATTTTATTCAAGCAAGTGTGTGTATTTTTATTTTTCCGCCTACTCGCTTGAGTTAAATGGCTGGATTTTATTTCAGTAGAGTGTGTTTACTTCTTGTAGAGTGGGTGTGTTTTAATTTTATGTTGAGTGCGTGAGTGTTAGCTTTTATTTACCGCCTACTCACTTGAGTTAAATGGCCGTCTTTACTGTAATAATTTGGAATGCCCTTGTAAATGCATTTATTTTCTCCTACTCTTTTGACTAGGACTTGCTTTCTTTTTCCCGCCCACGCATTTGCGCCGGGACTTGCAATTTTACTGCTTTCATTTCAGTCCTACTCGTTTGAGTAGGACTTGCAATTTACTGCTTTCCATTTACTGCTTTAATTTTCCTGCTTTATTTTTCTGCTTTAATTTTTATTGCTTTCAATCGCTGCCGTCCCCATTCCGATGAGTGGCTAACGTTCTTAGCCCTCAGTATCGAAGAGCATTGGGACAGAAAAAATTCCTTTAAATAATTAAAGGTCTTATTTTTCTATTTAAATTAAAAATCACTTAAGGTTTGCCCGGGGTTTACGACGCGTAGGACCACATAATCGATGTGTGGGCCCTATTTCCGTAGTCCATATGCTAGCTAGCCGAGAGGCCGTGCATATGGACCGATCACCCCTTGGTAAATGGAGTTCCGCACTAACCCTCGAGAGAGGAGGCGCGCCAACTCTACCGGATTGGGTTCCCCACCCAATAGCGGGGTTCTTAGCGTAATGCGGGCATTAAGAGGAATCCTTCATCGGACGAGAGCCCGATCGAATAGTCTTAATGTTCAGGTGAGCGATAGTCCTAGAGATAGGTGAGTTCATTTTAGTGGAGCCTCCACGGCCAAGTCTCCGCCCTAATTAATTAGAAACTTAGGAGCTCTTTTTATTTAACGTTTATTTTAGTTCAATGTCTTTTCGGTGCCCTCGAGCTGAGCTCTTCATCGGCTCCACCTTTATTATGCTTTTATTTTCTGCCTTTTCTTTATATAAATAATATCCCGACAAGATAAAATTATCGGTAAAATAATAGTCCCCTCCAGGGAAGAGTAGAAATAAACGAACCGGCCCCGAGAACAATACGACCTCGATATTCCACCCGGAATATCCTGTACTACACACGATAGGTGCACTTGCCTCCTTTCGTTAAAACTCGATTTAACCAGTTTTATATCCAAATAAATAAATACGCGCGTCCCGTTTTCTTAAATAAAATCAAATCCGCTTTTCTACTTAAATAAAATCGCCCGGGGCGCCGCGCTTCGTAAACCTTTTTGGAGTTTTAACCCGCATTAAGTTTTCGGACTTGATGCGCGAAAATATCAATCACGGGCGACAGGTTTCGCACCCGGCACCAACTCGATCGTGAAGTCGATCTCGCGCTGGGGTGGTAGCCCAGGAAGATCCTTAGGAAACACATCCACAAATTCCGATACAACCAGAAAATCACACACATTAGCCTTTGGCTCAACAGCCTGAATCAGCGTGAAGTCCAACTCCGCTCCCTTCCGAATAGCCTTGACGACTTGGAGTGCAGACATCAAGGTCCCGCCCACACCTCGCATCCCCGCAAACTTACTCTTATGTTCGATATTCTGGCCCAGTGTGACCTCTTTAGCATTACAATCAATAAAGGCGTGCTGCTCTGCGAGCCAGACCATACCAAAGATCATATTGAATTCTGATATTGGCAGTACATATGCAGTCAAATAGAAATTCTGACTTCCAATTTGAACGCCACATCGCAAGACCTATCCACAAGCATCAAAAAACCATTCGGTAATAACACCCTCATGCTCTTTGTCTTCACATGACTAGGTACTCCAGTTCGAACTATGAAGTCCTTAGACAGAAATGAATGCGAAGCACCCATACCAAATAGTGCTCTCGCCACCGTGTTCTGAATCATAACAAATACTGTGGCAATCACATCACACACAAGCCATATACAAAAACATGAAATATGCAAAGCATTTCAATAACATACATCGTACCTGTGACGATGTCACTCTGCTTGATGGCCTCCTGTAGGCCAAGATTGTAGACTCGTGGCTGTGCCTGGGATGCAGAGGACTCCACCACTGCCTTTCCCTTCTCAGCATAAGACGCTCCCACCATTTTTTCATCCTTCGGCAGAACAACCCGACAGTCACGTGCTATATGCCCCACTCGTCCTCAAGTAAAGCAAGTACGAGTTTCTGGCCTCGATGTAGCCCCCGATGTTGCACCCGATGCAATCGTAGAAGGAGCTTGTCTTGACGACTTGGACCTCTTTCCCCATTTCTTCTTATAATACGACATCCCAGGTTGGTGACTTCACAATCATCAGCCACGCGGTCCAACGATCCGTACACTCAGGGCACATTCTTGGTGTACCGGCGAACTACGGTCCCACCACCGTATCAGGGCCGAAACCCAACTGTAAAAGTTGAGCATTTCTACTTGGTGTGTAGCCGGAGACTTTAGTCTTAGTGGCGCGCAGGCCTAAGGCTCTTGTTATGCGCTCCACCAGACCACACTTTTTGGTATTCAAGTCGGACAAACATAACGTAGGTCGGATCAAGTCGCCTTTCCATCACCGAATATCAATGTATTCGCGCCTAAGTAAAAGGCTCAGGTCATTCTCACCTTACCTATTTGGCATAAAGCCTGGGTGTTTTCCTAGGCTTACACACCAGTACTTCCTGCTACTACCCTTCATATACACAACCCAATAAGCATCACAAACATCAAAGGGTCTTCTCCTAGATTTCTGTACCAGTACTTCCTGCTACTACCCTTCGCAGGTCAACCCATCGAGCATCATAAGCATCACAAGGGACTTTTCCTGGACTACCACTCCAGTACTTCCTACTACTAACCTTCATAGGTCCAACCCATCGACTCCATAAACTATACGTTTAATCACGGAGTCTTCTCCGGTGTGTATATGCAACATCACCAATCCAGACCAACCTGTCCAGATGGGCTTCACACAGCATGCCTATTCCGTACTCCATTTCCGGATCTATATGCCAAATTATTGTGGATTCCAAGAATCAACCCAAGAGAACACCCTTCACAATCCACCCACCGGTGGTGGCATCCCATGTACATTCCAAAAAGGAGGTCTTCACATGGCCAAGTAGGAAGATCGTTACCCTTGACGATCGCTTTTGAGCCATGGACTTCTAGCTGGATGGAAAGCACCGCAGCGGCCTTGCCTTCGAAATGCTAGCCTCAGATCTCGAATCGGAACTCAACAGCACCACCGGTGGCTGGCTCCCCTCTCCTCCTCCTTATTCCTCTCTCTAGTTTCTTAACAAGTGGATGGCCAAGATCCAAATGAGATTTTCCTTCTCATTCTTGGCCTTAAAGTAGGGGGAGAAGTCTGGGCCATTGGATCACAGCTGAAGAAAATGGACGGCCATTATTTTGCAACAAAGGGCTAATTTTTGGCTGACACAGCATGTGACAAGCCTGTGTCACAGGTCGTATTCCTTAAGCGACACACAACCGACTCATCCAGAACAGTACACGAACATGTGACACACCTGTGTCACAGGCCGTGTGACATGACACACCTTCATACACGCCCGTGTCTGTGGCCGTGTACCTCCCATATCAGCCTGAGCAAGACATGTCCAAGTGACATGCCCGTGTCACAGGACGTGTGCCCAACGACACACCCGTGTCCCGCCTGTGTACAGCAAGCTGCACTGCCCTGGCCAAATCTAGAAAAGGACATGGCCTGTGACCTGCCCGTGCCATAGGCTGTGTGCTGTTACACGGCTTCAGATACACCTCTGCCGGGTTTTTCATCGAGCAAAGTTCGTCGAACAGAGGAGGACACGCCCTCTGACACGACCGTGTCGCCGGGCTTGTTCCCATTCTAGAACTCGTCTAGTGCAGTTCGTCGACCACTCGACAGACTGCATATCTATACCGAGCAGGACAAGCCCCAGGACACGCCTGTGTCCCAGGCCGTGTCACCCAACTGGAACCCACTCCTGGGATTTGGGGTGTTACAGGCCGAGTGTAGGATCATTTGTTGATTTGCGGTAGGATCCTGTGTGGATCTGAGGTAGCGCCTGTTTGCCTGAGGTAGGGCTATTTGACCTAGGTAGGAGAGTCATTCGATTTGAGTGGTAGGGCCTTTGTTCCTGAGTTGTAGGATCCAGCTTTGGATATGAGGTAAGGCCTTGTGCCGGAGCTGTAGGAGATTCATCCTCTCTGAGTTGTTGGGCTAACCTACTAGCTTAAGCTATAGAACTATTAAATTAGTCTGAGCTGGGTGATCTTTGGATCACTGAGTTGTAGGAGCAAGCTTGCTCTGAGGTAGGGATTTGTGCCTGAGGTAAGTCTTCGAGGAGACTGAGAGATCCTGAGAGATCTATGTTGTAAGCTCTTAGGAGCCGAGCGTTGGAGAAGTGCCTTGTCTAACACACTGTTAGAAAGGTGGGAGGGACAGTGGATGTTCCCATAATCTATGGAACCACTATAAATCTGATGTGTTCTTTGTGATCTCTTGAAAGCTAACATATAATTAACTCACAACACACTTAAAGATGAAAAAGATTTATAAAGAGACCAAAAACCTATTCATCCCCTCTAGGTGTTTAACTATCCTTGAAAATAGAAATTTTCAAGCGGTATCAGAGGCAGATTACTCAAGAAGGACTTAAAAGTCTGAGTAGATCTCAATGGGTAGCTAAAATTTTCGTACTTATGGGTTCAAGAGAGAGCCTTAAGGAGCTAGGTTCCATGAAGCTTCTAATCTGCCGGAAGGAGAGCTTTGGAATCTGGAAGGAGAGTGTCAGGCTTTTCATGGAAGCATCTGACCCAAGGATTTTATTATAGTTAAAGAGGGGCCTTTTATCCCTATGAAAGTCCCAGTTCTGGATGCAACCGTACATACACAAAAGAAATATTCAGAGATGACCGAGGATGAAGTCATCTTGGAAACCATGGATAAGAGGGCACATAACCTCATCGTCAGTACCATAGATGACTCAACCTTCCTGAACTTTGATGAGTCCATTTTTATACCTATTTTCAGACTCATCTGGGCTTGTTTTCCTTCGCTTGCACTTCACTTTTAGTTCGTTATCGTATATATTTCATCTTATCTTTATTTCCATAGGAAGTGCACACTTACGCCTGTGGTTATGTATATTTGTACTTTTATTATTTGTACTCCCTTTTTTTATTGCCTGGAATGTCTGCACATATCAGTGCTGGGTTTAGGGGTTGTGTGCATGTTCCGGGGACATTTGGAAGCAGGAATACTACGCACGCTATTAGATATAGTGAGCACGACCACTGGTCGTGTGCCACTGCTCGTGCGCAATGTTCCCTGATTTCCAGAATCTGCCTGGGGTATGCGCACTATCACTGGACACATTGCGCACGACCACTGGTCGTGCGCCACTGATCGTGTGCATTGATTCCATTTTCTTCCAAATTCTGGCTGTGGAAAACGCTTTACCACTGAACATAGTGTGCACGACCACTGGTCGTGCGCCACTGGTCGTGTGCATTATAATTTCTGCAATCTATAAATTCGCAGGTTCCGCCCTAATTCGGGATCGCTCGACATTTCTCCGCCATTTTCCGCCTTTTCCGCCGTTTTTGTTCATCTTCCACCCTAGGGAGGTGCTTCGGGCAAGCTTTCACCGCCAAATCCAAGCCGGAGCTTCCTCTCGGCCTTCTCCTTCATCCGTGAGCTTCAAGTAGGGTTTGACTCCATCGCCAACAAGCAAAGGAAAGCTTGCAACTTTCTTCTGCAATCGTGACACGAAGAAGACTATCCATTGGAAGGTGGTGACATCACTTCTCTACCCCGGACGCAGTTGAGGACCGGCTTGGACCCGGATTGACAACCCGACAATTCCAACCGTGAATCCTCAGCAAGACTTCGGATTCGGTCGATCTCTTAACTTGTTCGTGCTTTCTTGTTGAATATTGGGGTTTAAATCTATTTATATTGATGAAGTGCACTTTGATTGTATATGTTATATGTTTCATGTCTATGTGATTCCTATTTCGTTTTACTACGTAAGTTGCTCGAGTTGCGCCATATTCCATCCACCACCATCCACACTTATCGCACTAGCAATTGCTAGTGGCATGCGTAGTGAAGAGGTGCTCACGACCCTCATTCCGCTGTTCTAACCACCTCATCCGCAAGCCAACTCGCCCATCCGCCTAGTGATTCGGTGCATAGCGGCCAGACTAGTCTTCCATCCCGCCTGACGAAGCATCGCATAGCGGCGTTGCATAGGAGTAGTTGATAGCCTTTTATTTTCTGTTTTCGCATATATCAAACCCCCCCTAGTTAGCTCCGACCTAAGGACTTTAATCTCAAGTACTCCTCGAAATTAACTCCACCTTACTGTGTTCCTTGAGAGATCGATACTTGGGAAAACTCACCCACTTTATATTACTTGTGCGACTGGTTCACTGCCGTGATCTTAAGCATCAAGTTTTTGGCGCCGTTGCTGGAGAACACGGTCGTGTGAGTTTTTGGAGTGGGAGATAGGAGATAGAAGCCCTTTCCATTTGTATATTTCATGTTTCTTCTTTACTTTAGTTTTTAGAATTTGTTTCTTATTTTTATTTGTTCCTCTTCTAGTCTTCATTTTTCTGTTGCAGGTTTTCCTATTATTTTCTCTGTGGTGTGTAGTTAATTGTTGCTTAGAAACTTTCTGTTGGCGAACTCTTCTTGTTGCACCATGTATCCTTATATGAATATTCGTTGCCGATGGTGCGGGGATTATAGGCATGGTAGTGATGAGTTCCCCACTGAAGATTGGGAGCATAATTCTCGTGGTTATATGTATGGAGCACTGTCTTCTTATGGTACTTCATACACCCAACCCAGGTCTTATGTTCACTCCTCTTCTACGCATTCATCTTTTTCTTATTCCTCTCTGATCCCACCTGTACCGAGGAGTAATGGAAAACGATGTTTTTGTTGTCATAGCACCGACCACGTGTTAAAAGATTGCGCAAAATTTCAGCGCCAGTTGGAGGAGGATGATGAACCGGGTATCTGATTCATTCCATCCACCTCTCAATCGGCTGCCCCTTCTGATTCTGATGATATGTTCGCAGCACCACCTTCTCTATGGGGGACTGCTGCGAATATACCCATCAGACTTTCTGCTGATCGATGTGACGATATTGTGGCACCGTCTCTCCCCATGCACTCTTCCCCTTTTGTTGATTCACCCCCGGAGGAACCCGCACATATTTTCTCTGATGCTGTTGTTCCACCGCCATCTTTGCAAGAATTATCTATCCCTATTTTTAGTGAGTCGGTTGATGATGTTCGGCCGGATTGTGATTCTGATCCTGAGGATGTGCCCATGTTTGACGAGGATATTATTTTCCATTAATGGATAATATTACGTCTTGGAACATGTGGACGCACTGAGGTGTGTTGATGAGGAGATCCTCTTTGTTGGGGAAGTTTCCACTTCCTTGATGGATGAGGAGGTCCAAACCACCAACGAGGACCTTGAGCTTGCGGATTCCCCTCGCCATGACTCATATGACGTCGTCGATGATCTATGTTTGGATCCTACTGGGAGTGAGACCGGGACCACTCCCCCTATTTCTGATTATTTTAGTTCTTCTTCTCCTTTATTTCTTGATTCCCTTTCTTTACCTGAGCTTGGGCGGGTTGAGTCTCCGCAGGAGCTTCAGGTGGACTTGGAGCTCTCAGCTCGAGTCATCGATGATAGCATCCTCTCTCGCGAGTAGGTTGATTCCTCCTCTGTTGAGGAAGCTACATTGATTGCTTTCTCCTCCTGCCTTATCCTTGTAGTAGACGATACCTTGCTTGGCAAGGATTTGTTTTGTGGTGAGAAGAGTGAGGACCAGCGCACCTTCTCTTCTTACTTCCTATTTCATCTGCCTGCGAGGAGCAGGTATGATTATTTAGGCAGAGGGATAACTACTCTATCTCCGTATCGGTACTTGCTACCGCAAGGGATATTAGGCTAGTTACCTATGCACTTTTTATTTCATAGGCCCATTAGCTAGAACTGTTTAGAATGTAATAAGTTGTGCTGGGATGACAATAACCCCAGTACTTATCTTTCATTTTCTGCATTTTGTTTTTCATTTCTATTTAGTTTTATTATTTCTTTGTAGTTTGTATATTTTTGTTTTGTTTTTGCGGAGCTCACCCCTGTAGGTATTCATGGCAAATCGCATTGGCGGGGTTGTGATTCTTCGTATGGCGGGCCTGCTTCAGGTTTCCACGCGTCTTCTGGTATGCTCACTGGCCGAGCATTAGGTAACCTCTTCCCTTAGCTCTTTATGATTTTAATTTCTCTATCTTATGCTGTGTAGTTTAGTTTAAGTCTGGGGGAGAGATTTGTTGTCTATTGTACGCGCACATTTCATGTGCATACTAGAAGCTTTTATAGTTTTATTTTGATTGGTTCATTGCACTGCACACCACTGCACCCACTTGAGCACGTGCTTAGTTGTTAGTGTGCCGCTAGTTAAACTCATTTCTTCGTTAGATTTTGGAAAATTATGGTGCTGGCTTAGGATTGTGAGACGGGGTAAAATGTTGACCCTGTTGTGCTCCTAGTCGAGTGCTCTCGTCTCGTGTAGAAATTAGAGTAGATTTAATTTTTCTCTATGCTTTTAGTTTTATATTTTTCTAATTGCGTAAATACTTTTTATTCTACTCAAAAATTGGTGAATCGGGTATGAATCCGACTGTAGCTTAGGGATGTGTGTAGACGGCTGTTAGGTTTGTATTGCTCGAATCAGGAGGATGGATAGTCTTTCTCGTTGGCTAAGAACTTGCCCCAAGCTATTCTTGAAGCATGGGTATAGGTTAGTTCACTCGCATGAGTGTGATGTAGGCCATCATTTTGGCCCGGTTGAGCTTTGTACCGTTCCTAACGTCTTGTCCTCGCTAGCCCCGTTGTGCCTACCCATTATTTTGATTCAGCTCCACCTTTATTTCACTAAAGCCTCAAAGCCGATCCCAGTCGCACTCCCAAGTCGAGCTTTAGAGTTTTACATTTTTCATGTTGGGGGGTTGATGTGGTGCTTTTACATGTGAATATGTGGATGTGCTCCAAAGCTTATATTTGCTGAAATTGTTAAAAGAAAAGTAATTTGAAAAAGAAAAAGAAAAGTTAAAAAAATGATGTTAATTGTGAAAAGGTGAAAAGTTAAAGTAAAATTGAAAATCCTATTTGAGATGTGAGTTTTTTTGGAGTAGGCGGTGCACACACGCATATGTTAAAAGTTAAGTTTGGGGGTGTGGTGTACCCGCATAAATTTTGGTTAGCTGATGGATTCTTTCTTTGATAAGCTCATTTGGGTTAGGTGCATAGACTTCCTGTTTATCTTTGTTTACCTCACCGAAACCCAAGCCCCATCTCTTCACCTAAAGTCCTACTGATTCGTGTGTGAACCAAACCAGTGCCATGGAGAGAATGCGAAAGGGCAAGCATGTAAGACCCCCCTCCCCCTTACCAAGGAGGGCTACCGGGTCTTATGCCCAGAACCGCCGTCTTACGGTGGCACTAACTCACAGGTTAGTCGACACCGCAACACGCCGATTCTGCCGGCTAGTACGATCATTTAACCTGTAGGCCAATATGAGAAGAAAAGAAGCAAAAAAGTATATGAATCCATCAATCCACATGCCACATAGTACAATCATATAAATGAAATGAAAGGTACATCAACATAGTCCACAGAAGAGTACAAAAGAAAGAAAGAGTAATAAGGGCTTATGCCCAGTACATCAAAATCACTCTCTCTCAAAATAAATAAAAGCAGAAGCTGTGCTAGTACATCAAATCTCGTCCCACCTGAGGACGCACAGTAGTGGTAGTAGCCTGCTGAAGAGGTATCTGCTCCTCAAGTCCTGCCTCCTCGACGTGCTGGTGCTCCATCTCCACGGGCTCCTAAAAATAGTTTGGTCACCGACCATTAGTCAAAAAGACTAAGTCGTTTCCTCCGCACCTCGCCCCGCAGCTCCTAGGCACCGAGCGGGAGGACGAAGCGGAGGACAACAAGGGGTAGCAAAGTGGAAGCAGGTGACAGAATCTATCTAGCAGTTGTAATAAGTAACAATAATCTACTCTAGCAGTCCTAAGTATGGTATAAGTGGTAAGTAAGAGCAGTGCAGTAAAGGAAAGTAAAGGCAGCAGTAAAAGTAAGTAAATAAACTAAACTACCACTATACTATCATCACAAACGTACCCTAACTTATATAAATGCCCATACAAATATATAAGTTAGGATTTCCAGGAAATTTAACTTATCATATAAAAGAGCCCATACTAATTTATATGATAAGGATCTATGAAGCGTATGACCTAATATGACTGAATGTTATGATGCAAATTTTATGCACAGGCAAGTGCAACTCACATACAACGACTCTGTGATCACAGACCTTTAGTTCCCACTTTTTGAGAGCTAGCATCACTCTCGGGTACCACCGCTGTGGCTACGACAGCAGCGGAGCGGGCGTCTCCGCTTCTAAACCGGTATGCACACTACCAAGCCTTAGACCCCTCTCATATGCCTCTGTACACGTCCAAGGTGCACTCTAGAGTCTCGTGTATATACTTTGCTGACAACCCGTCAGTCTTGTTGGGTCGGATGTGCATTATCGGGGATCGTCCTTCAGACCGCAGTGTAAAACAACCCACTGGCCCCTCTAACTCTCACAACCGCCTGGTGCACCGTATTGCCATCGGTGTGACGAACGGCCAGTACCGCATGCCCCGCCACTATATTTATGCACATGCAAGTATTTCATTCTGAGCCTTCCGCTCGCAGGACCAAACCCGTCCTGAAAACCCTCAAACCCAAACCCGGGTGAGAACGCACATTAGTGCCTTTATACCAACTCCCTCAAACCCTAAACAGGCGAGCATATATCATGAATCTCTCCAACCCTACACGGGCGAGAAGGTACAACAATGTCCTAACCTATTAGACTACTCTTGTCTACGGGTTATTATACTTAGAGATTTAAGGTTAATCCCAGGACTGCCCCCGGTATTCCCTGTGAAGGGCTCTCAAGGGGCACTAGGAACTGTGTTGGTATTACGCCCAGCGTTCCCTTTCGCAAGGATATTTATTTTAGTTGATGGCTACCCATGTCTCATCCCAGCTCTCTTTATTGCTCTAGTACAACCCTATTGACTTAAGGTGTTACTGGGAAACCGACGGTCTTCCGTCGGCCCCGACTCCAGTTGCTAACTAAAGACTTGCACTTTTGATCCCTCACTAATACAATTCTACCCACCAGGGTTATTCATGTTGCACTCTCTTATTTCTGCCGATAATCAATCCCCTGGTAACCCCTAAGTCAAGACCTATTTATGTTATATGCAGACCATGTCTAATTATTACCCTAAAAATGGGATCTTCCAAAACTTAAGGCATCTTGCCCGTAAATATTTATCCTAGGGTGGTATGGGCTAAGGGAACTACCCTATGAATTCTCATAATTTTCCTTGGCCAAATAATCCTTTAATTAAATCTTTTAAATTAATTACTAGGTCACTTTACACATGAAGTAGTATGATTTAACATCCACTGACCTAGGTAATTTTTCCTGAGTTGTATAATGATAAAATATTGCTGTATACAGAGTTTCATAATTTTCCTTTAATTATTTATTCCAATTTCTTATTTAATACCAAATTCACATAAATTCCATTTTCCAAATGAAGTATAGGCAATATGTAATCCAAAATTCCAGAAAAATTACAAAACCTTTAAAACACTAATGTATGACTATTGGCCGAGTCTCATCAATTTTTATTGTGTAATGGCCTATAACATTCCATTATAACATATTTACCAAAAATGCCATTGTATTAATTTAACAACTAACAATACATCCATTAATTCTGAGAAATTTATACAAAACTAATAATACAATTTTATAGCAGTAGAATAAATTCCAAAGTTTTCTGAGGTGCATATCCATCATTTCAAGAATTAAATGAAATAAGGGTAAAATGGGCAATTTGAGATATCTATTCCAAACGCTCTTCAAAACAGAGGGATCATATTTTTCCTAAGTCAAATGTTACCTTATCTATACCTTGGCCAAGTTTTAGGATTTGTGCTTGAGGAAAACCTATTTTCCAATTTTATTTCCAAAATAGCTATATTTAAAATAAATTCCAATAAATGGGATTTTTAATTCCAAAAATCCCATGATTAATTTGAGGGATGAAATTTACCCTAATGAACCACTGTAAACCATTCCAAGATCTTTACATGCCACCATTGGGCTGAATACAGCATATTTGAAGTTTTGCTATTTGCACAACAAGGCAAAATATGAACTAACACATGCAAGTGGATTCTCCAACATGCAGAGAACCAAAGGTGCTGAAATTTTTATCATGCACCAAGGATGTCCCCATTGACCTACCACCAAGATTTGGGGCCAAGGGGAGGTATATAGCTCCATATATTTCACTTATTTATATTTTGATATTTTGACCAAAACTATAGGAAAACCTGTTTCACAAATTTCTAAATTTTGGCAGTGGCTAAGTATGCCCTAATCATGCATGTACCCAAAATTTGGGGCCATGGTGATTACTGGTTTGACCTGGGCATTCAAATGAATTTCTGCCCTACTCTAGTACCAGTCCTAGGCGAAATGGCCTACAGGACTGTACACTACACCAAATCACAACTTTAAGGTGGAAAATTAAGACAGTCAGCTACAATTTTAATTGAGGGACTAATTTCTGGAAATGCCTCTAAGAGGCCTAAAAACAACATGCACAATGGCTGTAATTATGTGACAGGAATTTACTATTCATCATATTAAAATTAAATCATATTAATGATTATGCACGAATCTTAAAGAGCAAACCGACGGGATCTGTTCATCTTCTCCAGTGGGATAACGGCTGAGATTGAGCCGACCTGGAGCGGTTTTGCTGGCAGTTTCCGGCCAGTTGAGGCGGCGCCACCTCCGGCCAACGGTGTCATCACCTTCACGGTGGTGGTGGCTATCATTTCCCGGCGATGGGGCGGCGGAAGACGGCGGCGACGGCGAACCCGAGCGGTTTCTAAAACTTGGAAAACTCTCATTTTTCTCCCATGGCATCGGGCCCAGTTGAGCCCGATATCTCTCCTAATCGATCTAAGATGCTACTACGGGTAGAGGTGAGGTGAAACGAACCTGAATTTGGGCTTGGCTGCGGGTCAGGCGACGGTTTGACATGGTGGTGGTGCGCCAGCGAGCTCCACCCCGAAATCTTGATTCTCCACCATTCTCCATGATCCAGCACTCGATTTCCACTCCCTTCTACCTCCTGAAGCTGTTGGTGAGGTCTGTTTGGACTGAGGTGGAGTATATGGGGAGATATTACCTATGTGAGTTCGGTTGAGCTTTGGTTGCTCCGCCCCAGCTGCCAAGTGGCACACAACCCTTGTTTTCTGCTGGAAATGGAGAGAGGAGGTCGGCCATCTAGTTTTGGGCAGATAAACCCAGCTGAAGGGGTGGCCATGCGACCACCATTCCCTTCTTTTCCATTTCTCTCTCCTCCTTCTCTCAAAATCCCAATTCTACCCCCTTGCATGTATTCTCTCTCCTGATTTAGAGGGGTAGGATTGGTCTTGTTCACTTGGGCTGGCCATGGGCCAATTTTGGTGGGCTTGGTCCAATGGAAGATGGCTTGGTCTTCATTTCACTCTTTTAGGTCAATTTGTTGACTTGTTGACTTGGGGAGTTGACTTAGTCAACATGGTGGGTGGGCTGACCCCATTTGATGGAAATGGGTCTAGTCGCACCACGCAACTTGGGTTGGGTCAAGGGGGTGCCCTACTTAGGGTAATTGGGCTTATGAGTGTGGGTTTGACCAAATTAAGCCCAAGGTTGACTTTGGTCAATTGGGGTCAAAGTGTTGACCTAGTGACATACCCTAGGGTCCACTTAGATTGTTTTTAGGGTTAGGGCAATGTGGTGGGGTCATGGTGTGGCTAGGGTCCCCACTTAGACTAGTTTGACCTAGTTTGACTTTGGTCCTATGGTGGGCTCCACATGGCTACCACCCACTACCTAGGGTCAAACCTAGCTAATTTCCCTAAGACTCACCTCATGCCTAACCCAATCTAAGTTGAGGGGTCCAGAAGTAACATGGGATGTTACAAATTCCATTCCAATAAACAAGAAAATAATTTCGTCCTCGAAATTTGAGTTCGGGTCTACGGGTTTCTACTTGCAAGAATTTTTAAGAAATTTTAAAAACATAACTTAAAAGTACCTGATGCGAATAGATCCGGGTGTTGCTCGAGCATCAGATCCCTCGGATCCCAGGTGTGCTCCTCCCGTCCATGGTTGGACCACAGCACCTTCACAAGAGGGACCTTCTTCTTCCGCAACACTCGGATGGCTGTATCGTCAATCCGGATCGGCTCCAATCTAACTAATCTGTCAGGCTCTACCTGTCCGGCTGTAGTAGTAATGTACTGCTCCGGCCGAAGGAGAGCTCTTCGCAAGGAAGAGACATGGAAGACGTCATGTAATGCACCCAACTCCGGTGGTAGCTGCAGTCGGTAAGCCAAGGGGCCGATCCGCTCCAGGATCAAGTATGGCCCCATGTATCGTGGACTGAGCTACTTGTGCCTCCGCACCCGAGATACATCGTGTACTGGACGTATCTTCAAGAATACTCTGTCTCCAACCTGGAACTCCACCTTCCAGTGCCGAGCATCATAATACTTTGCCTGCCTGCTCTGGGCCTCTAGTAGCCGATCTCTGATCAATCGAATCTGAGCCTCAGTATCCTCTATATAATCAGGTCCAAGAGCCCTGGTATCCACATCTTGAACCCATGATAGCGGTGTCCGGCATCTCCTCCCATAAAGTGCCTCATATGGATCCATCCTGATGCTAGCCTGGTGGCTGTTATTATACGAGAACTCAATCAGTGACAGCAGCCTCTCCCAGGGCTTCCCCGTATCCAAAATGCACAGTCTGAATAGGTACTCCATGGTCCGGATGGTCCGCTCGGTCTGTCCTTCGGTCTGCGGATGGAAGGCGGTACTAAAAGTAAGCCGAGATCCCAAGTAAGCATGCACGGCCCTCACTCGCTCGAAGTGAACCGACCATCACGGTCCGAAACAATCATCCTAGGAATGCCATGATATCTGACGTACTGCTCCACAAATAGTCTCACTAGAACTACAACTGGGGCATCCTTTCGAACTGGAATGAACCGCGCTACCTTGGTCAGTCTATCCACTATAACCCATATAGAATCATGCCAGAGTGGGAGCGAGGCAATCCGTGTACAAAGTGCATAGCAATGTCCTCGAACTTACATTCTGGAACTGGCAGTGTCTGTAGTAAACCTCCCGGGCTCTTGCATTCTGCCTTCACACGCTGGCAGGTCTCGCAATGGGTCACAAAATCCGTGATCTCCCTCTTCATCCCGGGCCAATACATAGACCTCCACAAATGTGCCCACATCTTGGTGATGCCGGAGTGCACTGAATATCTCGAGCAATGTGCCTCTCTGAGTATGTCATCCCGGATACTGCCCCCTGCTGGTATGTAGATGCGCCCACGGAATCGAAGAAGATCATCCTGTAGCGTGCAGTCTTCGACCTTGCCCCTCTCTAGGGCACTGAAAATCGGTTGTAACGCAGCATCCAACCTCTGATGTGCTCAGATGCGCTCCTGTATATCATCGCCACTGATCACTGAGCTCAAATACTCTCGATACACTACTGGCTCGGTCCCGGATACCATGGTAATATGCATGTCCTCCATCATCTGTAGTAGCTCTATAGACATCAACCGGGGCTCCGGTCCAGAAGTGTCGGCCCTCCTGCTCAAAGCATCTGCTACCGTGTTCGCTTTTCCCGGATGGTAGTGGATCTTGTAGTCATAATCACAGAGGAACTCCAGCCATCTTCTCTGTCTCAGGTTTAGGTCCTTCTGTGTAACGATATACTTAAGATTCTTGTGATCTGAAAAGATGTCACAATGAATCCCGTATAAGTAATGCCTCCATATCTTTAGGGCAAAAACCACAGCCCCGAGCTCTAGGTCATGTACTGGATAGTTATGCTCATGCTTCTTCAAATGTCTTAAAGCATAAGCAATAACATGTAAATACTGCATCAGGACTGCACCCATCCCCTGATAAGAGGCGTCCGTGTAGATCTGGAATCCTTCGCTCCCGGATGGAAGTGCAAGAATGGGGGATGAGATGAGTCGGTCCTTCAGCTCTTGAAAAGCCATCTCGCACTGCTCTGACCAAACGAAATCTACGTCCTTCTTCGTCAAGGACGTGAGGGGGAGTGCTATCCTCGAGAACCCCTCCACGAACTTGCGATAATACCCTGCTAGTCCCAAGAAACTGCGGATGTCAGATGCGGTCTTCGGCCGTGGCCAATCCCTCACTGTCTCTATCTTGACTGGGTCCACTGCTAATCCAGCCCCACTGATTGTGTACCCCAGGAAAGCCACCTCCTGCAGCCAGAACTGGCACTTTGAAAATTTTGCGTACATCTGGGTCTCCCTCAGCCTCTGCAAGACCTGCGCCAGGTGCTTCGTATGCTGCTCCTAAGTCCGAGAATATATAAGGATGTCGTCGATGAATACAATCACGAAGCGGTCTAAGAAAGGCTCGAATACACGGTTCATTAGACTCATGAATGCGACAGGGGCATTCGTGAGCCCAAAAGGCATCACCGTGAACTCGTATAATCCATAGCGTGAACTGAATGCCGTCTTCGGTATGTCCTCTTCCCTGATACGGAGCTGGTAGTAGCCGGATCGCAAATCTAGCTTGGAGAACCAGAAGGCTCCCTGCAGATGGTCGAATAACTCATCTATCCGAGGCAGAGGATAGGTGTTGCAGACCGTTAACCGGTTCAGCTCCCGGTAATCTTTGCATAGTCGCAATGACCCGTCCTTC
The DNA here is from genome assembly GCA_039583875.1 of Platanthera guangdongensis. Classification (NCBI taxonomy): domain Eukaryota; kingdom Viridiplantae; phylum Streptophyta; class Magnoliopsida; order Asparagales; family Orchidaceae; genus Platanthera; species Platanthera guangdongensis. The sequence continues at coordinate 39,441,985 of CM077154.1, forward strand.
TTCTTCACAAAGAGAACTGGCGCTCCCCATGGCGATGAACTGGGCCGCACAAATCCTGACTCGACTAGCTCCTGTAGTTGAGTCCTGAACTCTGCTAACTCCCTGGGAGCCATCCTGTAGGGTGCCCGAGACACCGGCCTCGCTCCCGGTACTAGCTGAATCCTGAAATCCAAGTCTCTAGCAGGTGGTAGCCCGGGCAATTTCTCCGGGAATACATCGGAGAAATCCCGGACCACCGGAATATCTGAGATAGTCGTCTCTGCTCCCACCATCTCGAAGCAGATAAGATAAACTTCTTCACCCTACTCGTGGGCCTTCACAGCATGTATAGAAGATAATAATAGGTGGCAGATAGGCTGAATACCTTCAACGATAACATGAGAGTTGCCATGCCTTAGCGTGATCCTCCTGGACGGACAATCTATCTGAGCATGGTTCCGATGCAATCAGGCCATGCCCAAAATCAAGTCGAAGTCCTGCAGCTTCAGAATAGTTGTCGGCGCCTCAAATGCCTTGCCGCCAATCTCGGCCTCCATATCACAATGTGTAGTGGTCCATAGCTCTGACCCATCGGGTAGACGCACCCTCATCTCTAGTCCAGGAAACCTCTCCACGCCTTCGAGTCCGTCGATAAAGGCCTCAGATACGAACGAGTGCGAAGCACCCGTGTCAAAGAGAGTACGGGCGGGCTTGCCGCTGATCATAACTATGCCTGAGGTTTGTTTACGTGAAAGTTAACTGTTATCCTATAGTTCCAAGTACTATATGTAATTGAAAATTCAAGAAAATCAATAATTAACTTTAAGTACCTGTGATAACCTTCTCGGGGTTCCTCTTCTCTATGAGGTCCAAGGCGTATATCTGCTCCTGCTCGCGTCTCCTGCCATGATATCCCCGGCCTCGGCCTCGTCCTCGGCCTCGTCCTCGGCCCTGCTGTACTGGGGCCACTGGAGGTGGAGGAGGAGGAGGAGGATGGAATCGATGCGGGCGCTCCGACCTAATGTGCCCGGGCTGGCGGCAACCGTAACAAACTACCTGTCGGTGGGCACGGTCATCCTGTCTCCTCGGATCATGCATCTGTAGAGGTGGGGGAGCCAATGCTGGAGGAGGCCCCTGCTCCTGCCTGAAGTTGGTACGACGACGTCCCCCACCCTTCCTGTATCCGATAGTCCTGCCTCTCTGAGAACCCCTGCTGCTCTCTACTGATGTCGACCCATCAAATGCTCTCTTCCCTCTGGCTCGCACCATCAGCTGGTCCCCCTCCAGGTTCATTGCCATCTCGATGATCTGCCTAGATGGGCCATGAGAAATGAACAGCAAGGCCTGCCTCAAATCATCCCTGAGGCCCCGGTAGAACCTCTTCGCATACCTCCTATCATCGGTATCCTGAATCCCTGCGAACCTGGCCAAATGAGAGAACTCTCTCTGATACTCGAGCACCGATCTAGTCCCCTGCCTGAGGTTCAAAAACCTCTCCTCCAAGGCATCTCTGTCCGTAGCAGAGATGAAGTGCTCCTGAAATACATCGCCAAATTCCTCCCAGGATATCTCTGACAGCTCAAAGTCCGCATAAGTAGACTCCCGGACTGATTTCCACCATCTCTTCGCATGAGCCTCTAGCGCAGAGGTGGCTAGAGGTACTGCCTCGCCGACCGGGCAGCTGATGCCTGCTAAGATCTCATGTATGGACTCCAGCCATTCTTCCGTCTTTACCGCATCCTCTGTCCCACGATACGTCGGTGGGGATAGGCTCTTGAATGCACTCAGCCAGCTCGACCCCGGATTTGGCTGTGGAGCCGGGACTTGCTGGGATCTGAAGGCATCCAGAATTGCCGTCAAGGTCTGCCCCATCTCCGTATGTAGTAATGGAGTGGCAGCTGGAGGGGGAGGAGCCACATTTTGCGGCGCGACGACCTATGGAGGTTGCATAAAGGTAAGGTTAAAACAGAACTGGCCTAACTCATTGTACTTTGTGGACCATTTATGTGACTTTTGCACGTGGGCACACCACTGCTTCCGCTGCATAGTTTGTCCGCAAACTAATGCTCGGGAGGGGGTGGTCCCATGTTGTGGACTTCTTTCTCATATGATCGTTGTTCAAGTGATACCAATTTGTTTTTAGGGTTAGGGCAATGTGGTGGGGTCATGGTGTGGCTAGGGTCCCCACTTAGGCTAGTTTGACCTAGTTTGACTTTGGTCCTATGGTGGGCTCCACATGGCTACCACCCACTACCTAGGGTCAAACCTAGCTAATTTCCCTAAGACTCACCCCATGCCTAACCCAATCTAAGTTAAGGGGTCCAGAAGTAACATGGGATGTTACAAATTCCATTCCAATAAACAAGAAAATAATTTCGTCCTCGAAATTTGAGTTCGGGTCTACGGGGTTCTACTTGCAAGAATTTTTAAGAAATTTTAAAAACATAACTTAAAAGTACCTGATGCGAATAGCTCCGGGTGTTGCTCCAGCATCAGATCCCTCGGCTCCCAGGTGTGCTCCTCCCGTCCATGGTTGGACCACATCACCTTCACAAGAGGGACCTTCTTCTTCCGCAACACTCGGATGGCTGTATCGTCAATCCGGATCGGCTCCAATCTAACTGATCTGTCAGGCTCTATCGGTCTGGCTGTAGTAGTAATGTGCTGCTCCGGCCGAAGGAGAGCTCTTTGCAAGGAAGAGACATGGAAGACGTCATGTAATGCACCCAACTCCGGTGGCAGCTGCAGTCGGTAAGCCAAGGGGCCGATCCGCTCCAGGATCAGGTATGGCCCCATGTATCGTGGACTGAGCTTCTTGTGCCTCCGTACCCGAGAGACACCGTGTACTGGACGTATGTTCAAGAATACTCTGTCTCCAACCTGGAACTCCATCTTCCGGTGCCGAGCATCATAATACTTTGCCTGCCTGCTCTGGGCCTCTAGTAGCCGATCTCTGATCAATCGAATCTGAGCCTCAGTATCCTCTATATAATCAGGTACAAGATCCCTGGTATCCACATCTTGAACCCATGATAGCGGTGTCCGGCATCTCCTCCCATAAAGTGCCTCATATGGAGTCATCCTGATGCTAGCCTGGTGGCTGTTATTATACGAGAAGTCAATCAGTGGCAGCAGCCTCTCCCAGGGCTTCCCCGTATCCAAAATGCACAGTCTGAGTAGGTCCTCCATGGTCTGGATGGTCCGCTCGGTCTGTCCGTCGGTCTGCGGATGGAAGGCGGTACTAAAAGTAAGCCGAGATCCCAAGTAAGCATGCACGACCCTCCACTCGCTCGAAGTGAACCGACCATCACGGTCCGAAACAATCGTCCTAGGAATGCCATGATATCTGACGTACTGCTCCACAAATAGTCTCACCAGAACTGCAACTGGGGCATCCTTTCGAACTGGAATGAACCGGGCTACCTTGGTCAGTCTATCCACTATAACCCATATAGAATCATGCCCAGAGAGGCAGGACTATCGGATACAGGAAGGGTGGGGGACGTCGTCGTCCCAACTTTAGGCAGGAGCAGGGGCCTCCTCCAGCATTGGCTCCCCCACCTCTACAGATGAATGATCCGAGGAGACAGGATGATCGTGGCCACCGACAGGTAGTTTGTTACGGTTGCCGCCAGCCCGGGCACATTAGGTCGGAGTGCCCGCATCGATTCCATCCTCCTCCTCCTCCTCCACCTCCAGTGGCCCCAGTATAGCAGGGCCGAGGACGAGGCCGAGGACGAGGCCGAGGCCGGGGATATCACGGCAGGAGACGCGAGCAGGAGCAGATATACGCCTTGGACCTCACAGAGCAGAGGAACCCCGAGGAGGTTATCACAGGTACTTAAAGTTAATTATTGATTTTCTTGAATTTTCAATTATATATAGTACCTGGAACTATAGGATAACAGTTAACTTTCACGTAAACAAACCTCAGGCATAGTTATGATCATCGGCAAGCCCGCCCATACTCTATTCGACACGGGTGCTTCGCACTTGTTCGTATCTGAGGCCTTTATCGACGGACTCGAAGGCGTGGAGAGGTTTCCTGGACTAGAGATGAGGGTGCGTCTACCCGATGGGTCAGAGCTGCGGACTACTGCACATTGTGATATGGAGGCCGAGATTGGCGGCAAGGCATTTGAGGCACCGGCAACTATTCTGAAGCTGCAGGACTTCGGCTTGATTTTGGGCATGGCCTGGTTGCATCGGAACCATGCTCAGATAGATTGTCCGTCCAGGAGGATCACGCTAAGGCATGGCGACTCTCATGTTATCGTTGAAGGTATTCAGCCTATCTGCCACCTATTATTATCTTCTGTATAGGCTGTGAAGGCCCACGAGTAGGTTGAAGAAGTTTATCTTACTTGCTTCGAGATGGTGGGAGCAGAGACGACTATCTCAGATATTCCGGTGGTCCGGGATTTCTCCGACGTATTCCCGGAGAAATTTCCCGGGCTACCACCTGCTAGAGACTTGGATTTCAGGATTCAGCTAGTACCAGGAGCGAGGCCGGTGTCCCGGGCACCCTACAGGATGGCTTCCAGGGAGTTAGCAGAGTTCAGGACTCAACTACAGGAGCTAGTCGAGTCAGGATTTGTGCGGCCCAGTTCATCGCCATGGGGAGCGCCAGTTCTCTTTGTGAAGAAGAAGGACGGGTCATTGCGACTATGCATAGATTACCGGGAGCTGAACCGGTTAACGGTCCGCAATACCTATCCTCTGCCTCGGATAGATGAGTTATTTGACCAGCTACAGGGAGCCTTCATGTTCTCCAAGCTAGATTTGCGATCCGGCTACTACCAGCTCCGTATCAGGGAAGAGGACATACCGAAGACGGCATTCAGTTCACGCTATGGATTATACGAGTTCACGGTGATGCCTTTTGGGCTCACGAATGCCCCTACCGTATTCATGAGTCTAATGAACCGTGTATTCGAGCCTTTCTTAGACCGCTTCGTGATTGTATTGATCAACGACATCCTTATATATTCTCGGACTCAGGAGGAGCATACGGAGCACCTGGCGCAGGTCTTTCAGAGGCTGAGGGAGACCTAGATGTATGTAAAATTTTCAAAGTGCCAGTTCTGGCTACAGGAGGTGGCTTTCCTGGGGCACACGATCAGTGGGGCTGGATTAGCAGTGGACTCAGTCAAGATAGAGAAAGTGAGGGATTGGCCACGGCCGAAGACCGCATCTGACATCCGCAGTTTCTTGGGACTAGCTGGGTATTATCGCAAGTTCGTGGAGGGGTTCTCGAGGATAGCACTCCCCCTCACATCCTTGACGAAGAAGGACGCAGATTTCGTTTGGTCGGAGCAGTGCGAGACGGCTTTTCAGGAGCTGAAGGACCGACTCATCTCATCCCCCATTCTTGCGCTTCCATCCGGGAGCGAGGGATTCCAGATCTACACGGACGCCTCTTATCAGGGGATGGGCGCAGCGGAAGCGTGGTGGGCCCATAACCCACAGGTCCTAGGATCGAAACCTGGCTCTAATACCAGTTTGTAAGACCCCCCTCCCCCTTACCAAGGAGGGCTACCGGGTCTTATGCCCAGAACCGCCGTCTTACGGTGGCACTAACTCACGGGTTAGTCGACACCGCAACACGCCGATTCTGCCGGCTAGTACGATCATTTAACCTGTAGGCTAATATGAGAAGAAAAGAAGCAAAACAGTATATGAATCCATCAGTCCACACGCCATATAGTACAATCATATAAATGAAATGAAAGGTACATCAACATAGTCCACAGAAGAGTACAAAAGAAAGAAAGAGTAATAAGGGCTTATGCCCAGTACATCAAAATCACTCTCTCTCAAAATAAATAAAAGTGGAAGCTATCCTAGTACATCAAATCTCGTCCCACCTGAGGACGCACAGTAGTGGTAGTAGCCTGGTGAAGCGGTATCTGCTCCTCAAGTCCTGCCTCCTCGACGTGCTGGTGCTCCATCTCCACGGGCTCCTAAAAATAGTTTGGTCACCGACCATTAGTCAAAAAGACTAAGTCGTTTCCTCCGCACCTCGCCCTGCAGCTCCTAGGCACCGAGCGGGAGGACGAAGCGGAGGATAACAAGGGGTAGCAAAGTAGAAGCAGGTGACAGAATCTATCTAGCAGTTGTAATAAGTAACAATGATCTACTCTAGCAGTCCTAAGTATGGTACAAGTAGTAAGTAAGAGCAGTGCAGTAAAGGAAAGTAAAGGCAACAGTAAAAGTAAGTAAATAAACTAAACTACCACTATGCTATCATCACAAACATATCCTAACTTATATAAATACCCATACAAATATATAAGTTAGGATTTCCAGGAAATTTAACTTATCATATAAAAGAGCCCATACTAATTTATATGATAAGGATCTATGAAGTGTATGACCTAATATGAATGAATGTTATGATGCAAATTTTATGCACAGGCAAGTGCAACTCACACACAACGACTCTGTGATCACAGACCTTTAGTTCCCACTTTTTGAGAGCTAGCATCACTCTCGGGTACCACCGCTGTGGCTACGGCAGCAGCGGAGCGGGCGACTCCGCTTCTAGACCGGTATGCACACTACCAAGCCTTAGACCCCTCTCATACGCCTCTGTACACGTCCAAGGTGCACTATAGAGTCTCGCGTACGTACTTTGCTGACAACCCGTCAGTCTTGTTGGGTCGGATGTGCGTTATCGGGGATCATCCTCCAGACTGCAGTGTAAAACAACCCACTGTCCCCTCTAACTCTCACAACCGCCTGGTGCACCGTACTGCCATCGGTGTGACGAACGGCCAGTACCGCATGCCCCGCCACTATATTTATGCACATGCAAGTATTTCATTCCGAGCCTTCCGCTCGCAGGACCAAACCCGTCCTGAAAACCCTCAAACCCAAACCCGGGTGAGAACGCACATTAGTGCCTTTATACCAACTCCCTCAAACCCTAAACGGGCGAGCATATATCATGAATCTCTCCAACCCTATACGGGCGAGAAGGTACAACAATGTCCTAACCTATTAGACTACTCTTGTCTACGGGTTATTATACTTAGAGATTTAAGGTTAATCCCAGGACTGCCCCCGGTATTCCCTGTGAAGGGCTCTCAAGTGGAACTAGGAACTGTGTTGGGATTACGCCCAGCGTTCCCTTTCGCAAGGATATTTATTTTAGTTGATGGCTACCCATGTCTCATCCCAGCTCTCTTTATTGCTCCAGTACAAGCCTAGTGACTTAAGGTGTTACCGGGAAACCGACGGTCTTCCGTCGGCCCCCACTCCAGTTGCTAACTAAAGACTTGCACTTTTGGTCCCTCACTAAGACAATTCTACCCACCAGGGTTATTCATGTTGCACTCTCTTATTTCTGCCGATAATCAATCCCCTGGTAACCCCTAAGGCAAGACCTATTTATGTTATATGCAGACCATGTCCTATTATTACCCTAAAAATGGGATCTTCCAAACCTTAAGGCATCTTGCACCTAAATATTTATCGTAGGGTGGTATGGGCTAAGGGAACTACCTTATGAATTCTCATAATTTTCCTTGGCCAAATAATCCTTTAATTAAATCTTTTAAATTAATTACTAGGAAACTTTACACATGAAGTAGTATGATTTAACATCCACTGACCTAGGTAATTTTTCCTGAGTTGTATAATGATACAATATTGCTGTCTACAGAGTTTCATAATTTTCCTTTAATTATTTATTCCAATTTCTTATTTAATACCAAATTAACATAAATTCCATTCTCCAAATGAAGTATAGGCAATATGTAATCCAAAATTCCAGGAAAATTACAGAACATTTAAAACACTAATCTATGACTATTGGCAAAGTCTCATCAATTTGTATTGTGTAATGGCCTATAGAACTCCATTAAAACATATTTACCAAAAATGCCATTGTATTAATTTAACAACTAAAAATACATCCATTAATTCTGAGAAATTTATACAAAACTAATAATACAATGTTATAGCAGTAGAATAAATTCCAAATTTTTCTGAGGTGCATCTCCATCATTTCAAGAATTAAATGAAATAAGGGTAAAATGTGCAATTTGAGATATTTATTCCAAACGCTCTTCAAAACAGAGGGATCATATTTTTCCTAAGTCAAATGTAACCTTATCTATACCTTGGCAAAGGTTTAGGATTTGTGCTTGAGGAAAACCTATTTTCCAATTTTATTTCCAAAATAGCTATATTTAAAATAAATTCCAATAAATGGGATTTTTAATTCCAAAAATCCCATGATTAATTTGAGGGATTAAATTTACCCTAATGAACCACTGTAAACAATTTCAAGATCTTTGCATGCCACCATTGGGCTGAATACACCATATTTGAATTTTTGCTATTTGCACACTAAGGAAAAGTATGAACTAACACATGCAAGTGGATTCTCCAACATGCATTTAACCAAAGGTGCTGAAATTTTTATCATGCACCAAGGATGTCCCCATTGACCTACCACCAAGTTTTGGGGCCATGGGGAGGTATATAGCTCCATATATTTCACTTATTTATATTTTGATATTTTGACCAAAACTATAGGAAATATTGTTTCCAAAATTCATAAATTTTGGCAGTGGCCAAGTATGCCATAATCATGCATGTGCCCAAAATTTGGGGCCATGGTGATTACTGGTTTGACCTGGGCATCCAAATGAATTTCTGCCCTACTCTAGGACAAGTCCTAGGAGAAATGCCCTACAGGACTGTACACTTCACCAAATCACAACTTTAAGGTGGAAAATTAAAGTTAAGACAGTCAGCTACAATTTTCTTTGAGGGACTAATTTCTGGAAATGCATCTAAGAGGCTTAAAAACAACATGCAAAATGGCTGTAATTATGTGACAGGAATTTACTATTCATCATATTAAAATTAAATCATATTAATGATTATGCACGAATCTTAAAGAGCAAACCAACGGGATCTGTTCAACTTCTCCAGTGGGTTAACGGCTGAGATTGAGCCGACCTGGAGCGGTTTTGCTGGCGGTTTCCGGCCAGCTGAGGCGGCGCCACCTCCGGCCAACGGTGCCATCACCTTCACGGTGGTGGTGGCTATCATTTCCCGGCGATGGGGCGGCGGAAGACGGCGGCGACGGCGAACCCGAGTGGTTTCTAAAACTTGGAAAACTCTCATTTTTCTCCCATGGCATCGGGCTCAGTTGAGCCCGATATCTCTCCTAATCGATCTAAGATGCTAGTACGGGTAGAGGTGAGGTGAAACGAATCTGAATTGGGGCTTGGCTGCGGGTCAGGCGGCGGTTTGCCATGGTGGTGGTGCGCCGGCGAGCTCCACCCCGAAAGCTTGATTCTCCACCATTCTTCATGATCCAGCCCTCGATTTCCACTCCCTTCTACCTCCTGAAGCTGTTGGTGAGGTCTGTTTGGACTGAGGTGGAGTATATGGGGATATATTACCTATGTGAGTTCGGTTGAGCTTTGGTTGCTCCGCCCCTGCTGCCAAGTGGCACACAGCCCTTGTTTTCTGCTGGAAATGGAGAGAGGAGGTCGGCCATCTGGTTTTGGGCAGATAAACCTAGCTGAAGGGGTGGCCATGTGGCCACCATTCCCTTCTTTTCCATTTCTCTCTCCTCCTTCTCTCAAAATCCCAATTCTACCCCCTTGCATGTATTCTCTCTCCTGATTTAGAGGGGTAGGATTGGTCTTGTTCACTTGGGCTGGCCATGGGCCAATTTTGGTGGGCTTGGTCCAATGGAAGATGGCTTGGTCTTCATTTCACTCTTTTAGGTCAATTTGTTGACTTGTTGACTTGGGGAGTTGACTTAGTCAACATGGTGGGTGGGCTGACCCCATTTGATGGAAATGGGTCTAGTGGCACCACCCAACTTGGGTTGGGTCAAGGGGGTGCCCTACTTAGGCTAATTGGGCTTATGAGTGTGGGTTTGACCAAATTAAGCCAAAGGTTGACTTTGGTCAATTGGGGTCAAAGTGTTGACCTAGTGACATGCCCTAGGGTCCACTTAGATTGTTTTTAGGGTTAGGGAAATGTGGTGGGGTCATGGTGTGGCTAGGGTCCCCACTTAGGCTAGTTTGACCTAGTTTGACTTTGGTCCTATGGTGGGCTCCACATGGCTACCACCCACTACCTAGGGTCAAACCTATCTAATTTAACTAAGACTCACCCCATGCCTAACCCAATCTAAGTTGAGGGGTACAGAAGTAACATGGGATGTTACAAAGCATATGGTCACCGACATTGGTGGATTCCTTTGGAGGTTATCCTGAACCCCGATCTTTGGCAATGCTCGTCTAGCGATTAATCTACTTTCTCCCTACACGTGACTGGATGATTCACCGTGATTCCATTTTTGAGTAATAATAAAATATTGATACGCATTGTGAAAAGTATAAACTATTTTGTATACTTAAAAATTTCTTCTATTATATTTTTACGCGTGCGGCCATGCTACTTCGCATGGTACTCTGTATTGTAATTTCCTTGTTAGCTAAATCATTTTCCCTATCTGCTTAGATTTTGTTTGCTCGGGACGCGCAAACAGTTAAGTATGGGGGTTGACTTTGGTCATCTGGGCTTGTTTTCCTTCGCTTGCACTTCACTTTTAGTTCGTTATCGTATATATTTCATCTTATCTTTATTTCCATAGGAAGTGCACACTTACGCCTGTGGTTATGTATATTTGTACTTTTATTGTTTTTACTCCTTTTTTTTTTGATTTCCTGGAATGTCTGCACATATCAGTGCTGGGTTTAGGGGTTGTGTGCATGTTTCGGGGACGTTTAGAAGCAGGAATACTGCGCACGCTCATTAGATATAGTACGCACGACCACTGGTCGTGCGCCACTGCTCGTGGGCAATGTTCCATGATTTCCAGAATTTGCCTGGGGTATGCGCACTATCACTGGACACATTGTGCACGACCACTGATCGTGGGCCACTGATCGTGTGCATTGATTTCATTTTCTTCCAAATTCTGGCCGGGGAAAACGCACTACCATTGGGCATAGTGCGCACGACCACTGGTCGTGCCCCACTGGTCGTGTGCATTATAATTTCTGCAATCTATAAATTCGCAGGTTCTGCCCTAATTCGGGATGGCTAGACATTTCTCCTCCGCTTTCCGTCTTCTCCGCCGTTTCTCTTCATTTTCCACCCTATGGAGGTGGTCCTGGCAAGCTTTCACCGCCAAATCCAAGCCGGAGCTTCCTCTCGGCCTTCTCCTTCATCTGTGAGCTTCAAGTAGGGTTTGATCCATCGCCAACAAGCAAAGGAAAGCTTGCAACTTTCTTCCGCAATCGTGACACGAATATGACGGGCCATTGGAAGGTGGTGACAGCCCTTCTCTACCCCGGACGCAGTTGAGGACCGAGCTTGCACCCGGATTCACAACCCGACGATTCCAACAGTGAATCCTCAGCAAGACTTCGGATTCGGTCGATCTCTTGACTTGTTCTTGCTTTCTTGTTGAATATTGGTGTTTAAATCTATTTATATTGATGAAGTACACTTCGGTTGTCTATGTTATGTGTTTCATGTCTATGTGATTCCTATTTCATTTTACTACTTAAGTTGCTCGAGTTGCACCATATTCCATCCACCACCATCCACCCTTGTCGCACTAGTAATTGCTAGTGGCGTACGTAGTGAAGAGGTGATCACGACCCTCATTCCGCTGTTCTAACCACCTCATCCGCAAGCCTACTTGCCCATCCGCCTAATGATTCGGTGCATAGCGGCCCGAGTAGTCTTCCATCCTGCCTGGCGAAGCATCGCATAGCGGCGTTGCATAGGAGTAGTTGATATCCTTTTATTTTCTGTTTCCGTATATATCAAACCCCCCCCCCCCCCTTAGTTAGCTCCGACCTAAGGACTTCAATCTCATGTCCACCTCGAAATTAACTCAACCTTACTGTGTTCCTTGAGAGATCGATACTTGGGAAAACTCGACCACTTTATATTACTTGTGCGACCGGTTCACTACCGTGATCTTAAGCATCAAACTTGCTTCACTGCCAAACAACTAAAGAGATATGGGATTCTCTTATTGTCTATATGGAAGGGACATAGGAGGTGAAGGATGACAGAAAATCCCTCGTGAACCATCAGTATGAGGCATTCAAGCTGGGGAAGTAGGATTCCATAGCTGAATACTATAAGAATTTCTTCAAGATAGTGAACAGTTTGATCACCTATGGCAGACAGATCTCTAACTATGAGCTGAATGACAAGTTCTTGAGATCCCTAAACAAGTACTGTTATATCAAGATTTGTATTATCAGAGAAGTTGGCAATTTGGCCAACATATTGCCCTAGAATCTACTTGGGAAGCTGTTGTCCCAGAGATGCAGCTAAAATCCAGGAAGGCTGAAGAGGATACTTATAGTTCTCAGGCCAAGGAAAAGTCTTTGGTATTCAAAACTGAAAGCATCGAGAAGTGCAAGGAGAGGAATGCATCTCATCCAAGGAGGCCTGCTGATTCAGACAACATGGGGCCAAGCTCATCAGACTTCAGCAGCTATGATGAAGAATTTGTTGCCTTCTTTAGGCAGTTCCAGAAGATGATGAAAAGGAAGCAATGGAGGAGCAGGCCTTCCTTCTCCTCTCATTACAAGAAGAAGTACTCCAAGGAAGACAGCAAGCCAGGCCATATAATTGCTGACAGCCCAGTCAAGAGAAGAGAGTTTGGTGAGAAAAGGTTCCACCGGCACAAGGGCAAGAAGGAAAAGACTTTTATTGCAAAGATGGAGAAGAGTTGGAGTCAGTCTGACTCAGCATCTTATGAGTCTGAAGACGAAGAATCCTACATAGGGCTATTTGATGCTGAAGAAGAAGCTGAAGAAGAAGTTGAAGACTATCCTACTGCCAGGATAGGGATCATGGCATCTTTATCACACTCAGATAGTGACTCAGAGGAGGATGCTGATGAAGATGTCAACAACTAATGTGGGCTGATGGCCAGGTCTGATGAAGAATCTTGATAGGATTAGCCTAGTCCATATAGGTATTCTCTCTATCCAGCTCATCTTTTGACTCAAATTATGATACTAGTGCAAATTCTGATGCATCGTCATCTAGTGATGAAGATGGGTAAGAATCTGAGGATGATATTAATCAATTGATTGACAAGTATGGTGCCCTTATGGATGTCTTTAAAAGATTTAAAAAGTTAGCTAAGAAGCACGCTATGGAAATCACCTCCCTACAACTAGTTGCTTCCCAGCAGGCTGAGACAGCATCCATACTTGATCAAAAGGCTAGGGAAGTCAGCCAACTGAAGAACATTTCACTTATTCGGATTGGCACCATCAGGTATAAGAACAGTCTCATCAGGGATCTTGAGGAGAAGCTCCAAAGGGAGAGAAGGATTGTGGCTAGTTACTCTAAGCCAAAGTCACTATTACCCTTGATAGGCTCCTTCTCCGCTCAACAGGGTAAGAATTGGTTGGGATTCAAGTGAAACACTAGAGTTGCCCATCACAAAGGGAAAGGCAAAGTTCCTACTCAGCCCCCGACATCTAAGACTCCCATCTCTTTTAAGAAGGTGATGTTATGTTCAAACAGGTATGACAAAGAAAGCATCTATGATCACTAGATGAGTGGAAGATCCACAAGTGTAAACAAAGATGTTCATTGCTATGGTGGAAGATATAGTAGGGGAATGAGTCCTTTTAAGGATCCCCATGAGGAAATTCACATGGCCCATCAAGGACTATTTTTCTTTAGCGCACCAGCCCCCTCACTTAAGAATAAGGCTGTGGTCTTCACTCAAGGCCTTCCAGCAAAGATTCAGACCAAGAGTATGTCTATCAATAAGCCTGATTTGGCTGTCTCTGATGTAATAAAGAGCCTATCCTCTGTAAAGGGGAATGTTGTTAATGGCTTTCAGAGCAAGCCAAGAAATCCTGCTGAAAGACTCACTTTCAGTCAAATCCCTGCTGAAAGGAACTTGAAGAAGGCTATTGCTCCTCTTTTTGAATAGTTAGATGGTACCAGAACTTCTCAGAAAAGAAGGTATAACATTAATGAGTGCTGGTGTTGTGGAAAAGTGGGTGCATTTTACCTTAGATTGCTGGCACAATCCTAATGTGCCAGAGCAAAAGTTAGTCTTCCTGTCAGAAAATCTATAGGAAGACATGTATATTTTTAGGCTAACTAGAACCTAGGACACAATAAATATTGGGGTCCTAAGATAAAATAAATTATATATTGCAGGTTAGTCCAAGTTCCCATACCCATATATGGTACTTGGACTGTGGTTATTCCAGGAACATGACTGGAACAAGGAGCAATCTAAAGGAGATTACTCTAGTGAAGGAAGGACCCAAAGTAATCTTTAGTGGTTTAGATAGAGGAGAGACAAGAGACTATGGTAAGATTACCAATGACATAGTCACCGTCTAAAAAATGGCTTATGTTGAAGGGTTGCAACACAACCTGATAAGAATAAGCCAACTCCATGATTTTGGCTATGTCATTTCACTCCAAAAGGATGAGTGCCAAATTAAGAGGTCAAGTGACCAAGAGGTCATTTTGACAGATATTAGGAGTGGAAATGTTTATTACTTAAACTTTTTATGTCTTAATAAAGACTATCCTATATGTCTAGTTACAAATAAGAAAGTCTCAAATTGTGTCCAATGACACAAGAGACAGACTCATTTGAACTATAAGACCATTGGCAATCTCTTTAGTGAAGAGCAAGTTTGGAATTGTCCCAAGATGAAATGCACTAAGGAAGACATTTGCTCAACATGCCAAAAGGACAAGCAGACCAAAGCTTCCTTCAAGAACATTAGGACCAAACACTCTATGGGGTATTTATACCTCCTTCATATGGACTTGTTTGGTCTGATGTCAGTTCATAGTCTAGGTAGAAAAGTCTACACCCTTGTGGTGGTTGATGACTATTCTATGTTTGCTTGCATTATCTTTCTTATGAAGAAGGCTGAAACCATTGATATCATCAAAATGTTTGTCAAGCAAATTCAGAATGAGCTAGGCAATACTGTGGTCAAAATCAGAAGTGACCATGGGACTGAATTTCAGTCTGAAAGCATGACAAGGTTCTTTGAAGAGTGATGCGTGGAAATCAGCAAGCGCACCGGTCACACAAGTAATAAAATTTGGGAATAAATCCTCGAGTGTCAGTCTCTTGAGGAATGCAATTAGCATAGAGCGGTGACAGTTCAGAAAATATCGTTTTGAGGGTTATACTTAGAAAAGATTAAAAAGGGGGCTTGTGAAATTGTGGTTTCTTGATCTAATAAACTAATTAAGTCTATGCGGGTCGAAGGCACAGCTTCGCAAGGTGAGGTGAGTGTATCGGCCGCGATGCCGAACTTCAGTTGGGCGAGTGGACAGAAAGCTAATGGATGGAAGCATTTTTGTGCGGAGTGCAATCGGGTGAAACAAGGGTATGGAGTGGATGTGGAGTGGGCGAGGCGCATTCACAACACACAACTCAAAAGCAAATGAAAAGTACAAACATCCACTTAGATATGGAGTATAAAATGTAGTTCATTACAATATCAAATCATTCCATACAACGGAGGAAGGGGAAGAGGAGTAAATCGGTCCACCACAGGTCGTGGCTGGAATAGCGAGTCGTCAATCCGCTTTCGGGCTCAGTCCGAGGAGGCTTCCGGTACAAACGAGCTGTCACCTCGAAGGCCTTTGAGTCCGTTCTCTAGGTCGTCTTCTTCTCCAACTCCTGTGGAAAGCTTGGAGTTGAGGTCATCAATGGCCTGGAGCTTCGCCGGAGGGTTTGGAAAGCTTCAGAATCACCGACTACGGACTCCCGATGAAGGTGGAGGTGGATGGAGCAGCTGGAGAAGTAGAACGGCACTTCCCGTGCACACTACGATCGCAGAAATGACCAGTATTGCCCTAAATCGTAGAGCAGGCCCTTAAATACGAAGGCAGAATAAGCAGAGCGCACGATTAGTGGCGCACGACCAGTGGTCGTGCGCACTATCGGTCGATGATCATGCACAATTTCTAATTAAACCTGCAACTTGGACAAAAACATCAGCAGATATGCACACGATCAGTGGCGCACGACCGGTGGTCGTACGCACTGAATCCACTTATCGTGCGATTGGCTAAGACAGAACTGCAAAAAGCAAGAGGTAAAAGCGCACGAGCAGTGGCGCACGGCCAGTGGTCATGCGCACAATGGCCATTGCTCGTGCGATTACCCGGGCAGAACTAGGAATAAGAAGAGGACAGAGCGCACGATCACCAGCACACGACTAATGGTCGTGCACAATAGGTCCAGTGATCGTGCGATCGTCAAGGTAGAACTGGGGAAAAGGAGAATGTAATGCGCACGATCAGTGGCGCACGACCAGTGGTCATGCGCAGTGAGTCCAGTGATCGTGCGTAGTGTTCTTGTATCGTCGAGGTCTCCCAAGCGGTTCCAGAGCACACACATGACCCATGCACCAGCAAAAGAGACAGATAGGCCACTAAAAGTGCACACCACATTCTCAAGATACGGCGAGAGAACAAGTAAAACAAACGGAAATACAGAACCTTTTGAGTTTCATTAAAAAAAATTCTTGATTTTGATAGGGTTGTTTTGTGATATATTTGGAGAACGTCTTGAAAAAGTATGCTCAAACGAAGTGTTTACTTTTGTCTAGCCAATTTCAAAATAAAAAGAAAAATTATTTATGGCCTTTGTTTCGAAAAAAAAATGGAAAATAAAAAGAATGAACAAATATTTTATTTTATGATGAAGTTTTTGAAACTCTTTATTTTGATTTAGTGTGATTTTAAAGACTCCTTGTTTATCTTTGAATTCTACTCCTAATCATAATCCTAAACCAAATGTTTCGGTCTTAATAAGCTCTTTTGATTCATGCTTTTGAATTTTATTTGTTAGCTAAGTAAAGAAGAAAAGTAGATTGGTAAAGTTTTGGATTTAAATTTAGATTTTTGTTATTTGATTTATATAGTTATAATGCGTCTATTGGATCTAGTAACAACTCAATGAGCTTTTTCATTTTGTCTATTGGTCCGAAGTCAGGTTCTAGAAAAATTTAGCTTACATGCCCTCGGTCACGCCCGTGTACCACAGACATGAGCGTGACTCTGAGGCATGTACCCTAGTTCCGAGGAATCACCGTAGCACGAGTTTTTCCCGCTCCACTGTCACGTAGCAACTTACACGCCTGTATTACATGGGCGTGTCATAGGTGCATGTAATTCAACTATGATGCCCATCATTTCCAGTATTTAATCTCAACCAAATAAGTCATGTCGAATGTGTCACACCCCAGGTACACGCCAGACCCGGGCATGTAAGGAGGGCGTGACCCAGCCCGAAAAATTTCTATAAATTGTGCTCATCTCCAAGGGTTGAGCATCTAGATTTTGGGAGGGGAGGTGCTGCCAATCAGATTCTTGAGATCTTTTTAAGTGTTCTTCTTCATTTTCTCTCTCTCTCTCTCTCTCTCTCTTTCTCTCTCTCTCTCTCTTTTATTTCAACTCTTCTAATTTTTTTTGTTGCATGCAAGTGTTGGAATAGTATTGTAATTTCATATTCCAGATGGTAGTCTTGTAAGGAGCTATTGAGAGTTTAGTTTAGAACATTTTTAGTTACGTGTTTTTGTTTTTAAACTTTCTTGCAATCACATTTCTCACACTTGTGATTTGTTTGGAAACTTTTTTGTAATGTCCATATGTCCTCTCTTTGACTGTTGTGCAATAAGAAATAAAATATTTTGATATTCCCTTTCTCTTTCTCTCTTTCTCATTATGCATTTTCTTCACATATGTTTTGTTCATTACTACTTCATGAATAACTAAATCCTCATAGTACTCGATCTTGATGATCCGAGGATGAGTACATCAGTTATGATGCTCTAGATCTTTTTCTCTTTTTAGAATTTAGACCTTCAATTTACTCTTGATTTATTTCGAATGAAACTATATCATTGATATGTAGTTTCATTTACGCTTTCATTCTGAGCTAGCCGAGAGGCCAATAGTTTGAAGTGAGTGCTCAAGTGTAAAGAGAGTTGCACGCACCTCTCGAGAGAGAATGACATAAATTTTCCAGATTGGCGTCAAATCCAATAGCAGGGTTCACTACATAAAGAGAGCGTTAGGTATTCAGATACAGGACGAGAGTTCAGTCAGATCTTCCTAACCTCAGTTGGGCACTTCTCCGAGAGGAGCATATTCAAGCTTCGGGAACCCCCATGGTCAAGGTTTCTTTATTTTATTAAGTTAAAGTTTTTTATCGCATTCTTGATTAATTTATGCCAAAGAAATTCAAGATCGAGTACTACTGCTTAATCATCGTTTATCCCTTCTTTTATTTGCAAGTAATTTTCTCACTTTTCTAATTTAGCGAGCAAGCCGAAAGCAACTTTTATTTGATAAGATAATAGTAACTCCTTGAAGTAGAAGTAATCAAATTGCCTCGGGTAATACAACCTTGATATTTAACTTAATATCCTATATTGTATGCGATAAGGTACACTTGCCTTCATTGAATATAGAATCGGAGAACATCCCACTACCACACCTTGACCTTCCCTTTCCTTCACTTTTTCTTCTCCGTGCAAAACCCATTCTCTGCACGTAATTTTTATATCAAAGATATATCAAGGGGATGAGTGCCTTCAAGGTTCCCTTGAGGAAATTCAATTGGCCCATCATGAACAATTTGTATTTGGTTCACCAGCCCCTACACTCAAGAATAAGGCAGTGGCCTTTTCTCAAAATATTCCAGCACACACTCAAACCAAGGGCAAGTCTATCAGCAAGACAGACTTGGACATTTCTAAGGCCTTTAATAGTATATCTTCTGCAAAAAAGACCATTATTGTTAGATCTCAAGAAAAACCAAGTTCTTCTACTGGCATACTCACCTTCATTCAGATTGTGGCTGAGAGAAATAAGAAAAAGGAAACTGCCCTTCCTTCTAATCAGTCTGCTATTAACATGCTGCCTACCAAATTTGCTCAGAAATGAAGATAGAATATTCATGAGTGTTGGTGTTGTAGCAGTGTGGGTCATTTTGACTTAGATTGCTGGCACAATCCAACTGTGCCAAGAGCAAGTGTTGGTCTCCCTATCAGAAAATCTACAGGAAGACAATTTCTTTTTCAGACTAACCAGAACCTAGGACACAATAAAAATTATATCCAAAGGTAAATTAAATTATGTTTTGCAGGATAGGTCAAGTGCCCATGCCCGTATATGGTACTTGGACATTGGATGTTTCAGGCATATGACTGAAACAAAGAGCAACCTGAAGGAGTATATGTAACACCTCAATTCGTCACATGGAATATAACAGTGGGTCAGGTCGGGGCCCCACGCCATATTTCACAGACAAACGGCGGAATTACATATGAATATAAGATCACATTATACACGGATCCTAACTTAGAGCATTCTAGCGCAGCAATTTAAGTTGTAAGAACTCATCAGAATGAATGTCCAATAAATATAGAAATTACCCTTTTATATATAACACCAGGAATGTATACAACACACAAACGCTCATGGCCTTAAGGCCTTATAAGTTGCTCTTTACAAATATACAGCTTCGTACATCGGCACGCAGGCCGACCACACATGAAATCCAAGAATTCTTCGCACGCCGTTCATGGGCCTTTAAGCAGCATGGGATTCATTCCACTCAATTCAATTCAATTCATCAGCACCTGCAATTAGACATCCACCCCAAGAGCGGTAAACAAAGCAACGGTCATCATTAGCTGACCAATTATAACAACCATACCACTTACCCGGGGCAGCGGTTCCTTCCCTGTAGGCATCGCAATCACATCATATATATATGGCTATATCACACTAGGTACTTTCACGCACCAGATCATTACAAACTCCGGTCTTCGTCAGACGCTCCGTGCATTAAGGGCACATTATTGGTATACCGGATATACCAGTTTCCCACCACCTATCATAGGTCATTAACTTGTTGGTTGGCCGGTCCTAGTCCACCAACACGCATGCTGGCGACATTCTGCCCATCCAACTCAGAGGTACTGACCTCACGGTAAACTTGAGCATTTCCACTTCAGATCAACCCACCATTGTGGTGCAGTAAGCCGGGTCTATGTCGCGTCCCCCAAGCCTTGCCACCTATCGATCTCCCAAAACAATTAGGGGCAGGTCAGCCTTTTCCAGTGCTCAAACTATCAGTAGCGCACCACTTGACGCGGGTCGGCTTTCCCTCATGATTAGCCACAGCTTTCCGCTCTCTCACAGCAACTAGAGCTCACAGCGCTCACACCATAAGGAGCTTACGCAAAGCATCCAAGATCAACATATAGCTCACGCAGAGCTTCCAACAAAACTAGTTTACATTCACAATTCATAGGAATCCATACAATACACGAAGTCTTCTTCAGTTCACACATAACCATCACCAATCCAGACTAACCATCCGGATGGGCTTCACACACCATGCCTATGCCGTACTACACACTTCCGGCTCTAGATGCAGACTCAATCTGGAATCACTTACGCTTTCCACCTCTTAGGGGAGGACTCCATGCATATGCATAAAGAAAGGACTTCGTTTGTCCAAGAAGGAGATCGTTACCCTTGACGATCGCTTTGGAGCCATGATTTAGCCGGATAGAAATCACCGCCACAGCTTTGCCTCCATGAATTCGCACTCGGCTCATGATTCAGCATGCTGAAGCTTCTCTGGCAGCCATCTCCATTCTTCTTCATCCTTCCTTGCTATCTCTCTTCTCCCTACTTTTGAGAATGAGAAATGTGTAAAGATGATGAGATTATCCATCCACCCAGCCTTATAACAACAGGGAAGGGCCTGGACCATTGGATCTAAGGTGAAGGAAATGAGTGGCCACGATCTGCCAGAAATATCCATTTTTATGCTGACACCCCCTGTGACATGCTGACATGCCCTGTGAAATGCCTGTGTCACAGGCCGTGTCCCTTATGTGGTGAACGAACCACCTTATCCAGAACAGGGCACGGCCATGTGATACACCCGTGTGACATGGCTGCCACGCACGTGTCACTTGGCTGACACGCTTGTGTCTTCCTCTCGAGACCCACTCGAGACAACTGCTCGCGTAGTTGGACATGATACGCCCATGTTATATAGCTGACATGCCCAAATCACCCTCATACCCGAGACATTTAAGACCTACTCGAGACACCCACTCGAGTAGACACAGAGCAGGAGACGGCCATGTGACACGCCCGTGTCACAGGCTATGTCCCCCTTCTCTCGAGATTTTGTCGAGCGTAGCTACTCGAGTGAAATTCATCGAACACGCCTCGGACACACCCCTGGACATGACCGTGTCACAGGGCGTGTTCCCTCCTGAAAACTTCTCGAGTGCATTTCGTCGAGCACTCGAGAGGCTGCTCAGCCCGAGCATGACACGCCCTGGGACACGACCGTATCCCAGGCCGTGTCGCCCAACCTGAAACAAAATTGGGATTTTGGGTGTTACAACACTCCCCTCCTTCAAACAAATTTCATCCCAAAATTTCGCTCAACTAGAACTACCAACAGAACCACAAATTTGTTACACCTCGCTAAAATGATGCGGGTTAGAGCACAAAGGCCGCAACTTATCTCACCCCACGACATCGCATAAAACAAGTCAGTAACATGTCATACATACACAACATACTCATATCGTTTACCCAAATTGTCATACACCCACAAGAATAAAAAAAACATCTCATCGTTCATCCCTACATTCAACAGATATTTACATCACAAAAGTAACACAGTTCACTGTTCCATTCTTACTTCCGCTCACTCGCATCATCTTTCATAAGTCATTTGATAGCCTCTTGGAGTTCCATACTAAACACTCGAGGCTGCTGTACTTCACCGATTGAGATTTGTGGCTCCTGCAATTCAAGATTATGCACTCGAGGTTGCGTCCGGGATGCAGATGACTCGGCCACTGCTTTACCCTTTTCTTCATAAGACGCACTTGTCCTTTTCTCACTCCATGGAGGCCACTCCAACAATTGTTGGCCAAATGTCCTTGCTTTCCGCATTTAAAACACGTCTGTGTCTCAACACGTCCTTGCCCATATGTTGCTTCGGACGCAACATACGAAGGAGTTTGTTCCGTAGTCCTGAATCTCTTCTTATCTCGTTTCCTAAACTCTGATTGTTCCGACTGCAGAACTTTGAATTCCAGCTTCTCCACCGTCATGTTCTTCTTGTCCTGCACCCATTTCAAATCTTTCTCCAGCACACGGGCTGTATCGACCAACACTTGGAAGCCTTGGTTCACCGAACTCGGGAGTGCCAACCTCAACTCATCACGCAGTCCCTCATAAAATCGATTCATCTTTCGTGCTTCCTCAATGAAGGTAGACCCTGCATAGCGACCCAGCCTGGTAAACTCATGCAAGTTCGTATCAACACTACTCTCACCCTGCAACAGACGTTGGAACTCATTCTCCATAGCAATCTAGTGCGACATTGGCAAATACTTGGCCAGAAACAATCATGTAAATTCTTCGATCGACATCTCCTCTAAGCATCGACCTGCCAAGTAATGCAATTCCACTTCATCCCACCAAAGCCTCGTATATCCTTCCAATAGAAAAGTGGCTAAGGTCACTTTCTGCACCTCCACAATCCTGATTGCTGTCAGGACTCTCTTCACTCTTGCGAGCCAATCTTCCGCCTGCATTTGGGAACCCGTTCCACCAAACGTAGGTGGATGGAACTCCATAAACCGCTTCAGTTGCTTGTCAGCTGCTTGCTCATCCACCACAGCTGCAACATGCTCTTGCCTTGAACCAAGCCGTACTGGCACCCTTGCAGGCCCTGCCTTCCTAGTAGGTTGTGCATGTAACACTGTGAGCATCGTCTCAGTCACCACACGTATGGTCTCCGCCGAGGGAGGTTTAGGCGCTTCAGCAGTTGCCGCACTCTCATCGGAACGCTGGGGCTCAGACTGCCCAGCACCACTTCTCGTCATCTATCAATGTTCAAAACACCAGTTACGTCCAGTCCATAAAGACAAACAGACTTTGACCACACACGCAGGCTCCTCATGTGCATGTCTTATATTCCTAGTTGATATTCTTGAGTTCAATTATGTTCTCCCTCCCACAAATCTCAAACCTGGTTCTGATACCCATTTTAACGCCTCCATTCGTCACATGAAATATAACGGTGGGTCCTATCGGGGCCCCATGCCATATTTCACAGACAAACGACTGAATTAAATATGAATATCAGATCACATTCTACACGTATCCTAACTTATAGCATTCTAGCGCAGCATTTTAAGTTGTAAGAACTCATTAACACGAATGTCCACTAAATATAAAAACTATCCTTTTATATATAACACCAGGAATATATACAACACACATACGCTCATGCCTTAAGGCATCATTTTCTTCACTTGGAGATTATGAAAGTACTAGTGCAATATCTATTACATAAAATCCAGTGCATCATAGTGGGACCAAGCATATACAAATAAGGAATCATTTTCTTAGAGATTTTGTGGACAAAAAGAAACTTAATCTTGTCTTTATCCCTACTGATTTGCAAAGAGCAGATATCTTCACTAAACCTTTTGATGAGAAGAAACATCTATTCTTTCTAAATCAGCTAGGTATGATTAATAAAAAAAAATTATTTGAATTTGGTCCAAGGTTGAAGAATTGCTCGCATTTCGTCGAACGGAGATCGACGATATGAGAAATGTTCTTGAGATTTTTCGTCGACCTGAGATCGATGAACTCTTTGCGTGAAGTTATTTTTGTCAAGCGGTGATCGCCGTTTTTTGCTTCAGATAAATATCGTCGACCTGAGAAAGATGGAATATTTTCCCCTCTTCCTACTGAGATCGATGATATTATTTCTTCATAAAAGTTTTCGTCGACCTGAGAATGAAGATTGTTTATTTTTCGTCGGACAATGCCCGACGCTTCACATTCTGAAAACTTTGTAACCATGTTTTCTTCGAGCTCTATCCCGCGCTTTCTGTTCTTTTGCAATTGATCTCTCTTACTTTTTGCAGGAAACTAATGGCGATTGCGGCGATGTCACTTTCCGGAATGAAGTTCGACAAAGACTTTGACATCGATTTTGACTCATTTCGTCATTCTATTCCAATTTTCATGGACATTCTGCAATTATTTGAAGATCAAAATCTAAAGAATTTCATGACCATAAGAATCAAGTTGGCAGTAACCGAAATAAAAGAATGGGTTTATTCTTCAACTACTCCTGATGCAGACGTGATGACAGGCACCATCTCATGGAATCAGGTTACACTAACCCCCACCGTCTTAACAAAGATTTTCAGTTTAGTTAATGGAGATGAAGATATTGAAATAGATAGTACTGAATACGATAATATGTTGATCAAAATGTGTCATTCTAATGGAAACCCTAACAAACTGCTTAAGAAGAATTTGTCTGCTGAATACAAATTCCTCGCTGATGTCGTTGGGAAAGTTTTGTTGGGCAAACACACGGCCCATGACTACATTACCAGGCACCAGTTCTTGGTGATGTGTGCTATGTTGAATAAGAAAGCGGTGAACTAGGGAAAGCTACTATTTGATTTGATCAAAAAGAAAAATACTAAGAAAGAGGTATGCTTTGGGAGAATTTTAGGCCTTTTCCTCCAGGACAAGGACTCTAAATCACTGGTCTCTCAGACCATATTCATTAATGCCTCCAAAATGCTCACATGTGCCTTATTTGGGAGATGGGAGAGGACCATCTCTAAGCCATCCAGTGCTTCCTCCTATTCCAGGACTTCTGAGGACACTAGGGTAGTAATAACCACTCGTCCACATCCAAGAGATGTCCTTCCCTCCACCAGAATCCCTTCACCTCCTCCACAACCACAACCATCCTCAATTATCCCACCTACTTCACTTCTTCCACGACCATCACCTCCACACTCTCCCAAAGTTATTCATGAGGAAATTCCCTTTCCACCTCCACAATCTCCACCTCAAACTTATATCTCTGACATACCATCTACCTCACAACCTTCCTTCAATCTACTGTCTCCACAACCATCTCCACATAACTCTCCAATTCAGTAACCCACCTCCACTCCCACTACCGCAGTTCCCACTTCTACCACTGACATTCCATCCATTCCCACTTCCAAATTTCTAGACTATACCCACACAGACCTTTCTCATGCCTTCTCTGTGTGTTCACATTATGGACATCACACCCCATATACCTCTTCTGCTCCTGAACCCCTATACTAAAATTTTTTTGATATAGTAAAAGATCTTCTTGCTTTCATCTCACCAACTCATGAGCAACTCATAGCAACTACTATTGCTCCTCTTTCCGCTTCCATTTCCTCTCTCCCTACTCAAATTGCTGCTCTCTCTGTTGTCCCCTCTTCTGGGGGCCTGGTTTCTGTACCCTCTGAATCCAGGCAGGGGGAGATGTTCAATGAAGAATCTCTAGCTCCTCCAGCAGTAGTTCCAACACCAGGATCAGTACCAGCAGTTACAGCCGCAATAGTTGATACTGAAATGTTCTGTACAGATACATAAGTAGAAATTCCAGAGATTATAACTTTTGGTGATTGTATTAACAATCCCACAGTTAATTTATTTCATTTATTAGATTATTTTAATTACGTGCATATAAATTCTTTACCAAGTTCTGAACAACATAATTCCAAGGCTATTGTTTGTTATACAACTTCCACAAGTCCTAAAGTTGTAGACAAGCTAAAGACAAGTTTTGCAGCTCCAAGTTTTGTTGTTCCTATTATTTTAGAATTATCAGTTGCTTAAGAGGTTTACAGCCCTCCTCCTCGCATGTGGGCTGAGTCTCCTATGCCAAACCTGGATGACATCTTGTTTGCTGACATGGAAGAAGAGAAAGGAGATCAGACTGTTTTTGAAAGTGTTGCAGAGCTAATAATTCCAGTACAGCCTCAGGCTGAGAAGCAGATCTATAAAGAAATTCTGAAAGAGATTGATGATCTATATGCCAATCCTCCTGGTTCATCTGATGATGATGATGATGATGATGATGATAATGATTCTGGACCAAAAAAAGATAAAATCCAAGAAGAGAAAAGCTCCTGCTAAGGCTGTTCCTAAGCCTAACCGGACTACTGACACAACATATTACATCCTAAATAATATTACACCTTATCCATGCATGCCTAGATGGATGTGGCTATCTAAAAATGAGCAAAATGCTAGGAAGAAGAGCAGGAGATACTCTCCTCATCCTTAAAGGAACTGGAGAGGACCCCCTCCTCCTCCTCCTCCTACAGGTGCTAATAGAAATGTTTCTCAATCTTCTGGAAGTGTTACAAAGACTCAGAAGCCTGCTTCAACCACCTCTCAATATCAAATACCATCCTCTCACAAGTCTTCTAGACCTTCAAGAAAATTCAGTCATTTCAGCCCTCCACAGTTCTATTATCAAAGCCAATCTCAACAGTCTATGCCATCAATAAATTTTCGACAGGAATTTATTACTTTCAAAAACACTCAAAAGTCTGCTCATGTTGCTTCTAAAGATTATTTAGAGAGACCTCCCTCTCCAACTTATGAACATGAGTTAGATCCTAACTTTTCAGAATGGCTAGATTTCATGAACTGATTGGACTGTCTCAGATGAATAAAGCAAGAAAAGATAGATCAGATGCATCTCAAATCACACTAATGTCTACCGTCAGGCAAAAAGAACTTGACAAAATTCAGGTTGACAGACAGTTATTTAATCCAAATGAGTATATACAGGTACATCGTGAAGCAGTTGTTCCCAAAGCCTCAACTATTATAGTTCTTGGAGCTCAAGATATGAAAATGACTCAAAAGGAAGCTGCAGATCCTCGTAGGAAAATTATGTTTTATAAACATTCATCTTCTCCTCCCTCTAACAATCCTTCAATATTTATTTCTCTGAGACATATATATGTATTGCACTTTGCTTTATCATATTTGCTGATTAGTTTAAAATTCTGTCAAATATTTATATTGCTTTGTGTTTTTATTTTATGTGACCTCACCCAAATAGGCGGAGATTGTTGGATTCCTAATCTGGGTTTGGGCTAAGGTTCACTATTAGGTTTTGACCCATCATGTATAGCCTAGTGTCAATTTGTTAGTTCTAAGGTTAAGGATAGTCTGACTAGGTTAGACATCTTATGATCCAGCCTTGAGAAGACTTCAGAGACCAAGACTTGGAAGAATTGTTGTTTTTAAGAGAATTCAGAAATCAGTTCGAAGTTCTTCGAACTCACCTCGATGATCGTAGATCACAGATAGACGAACTCAGAATTCCTTCTCTGAGTTGAGCTCGATGATATTCGAGCTCAGGTCGACGAATTCCTTCTCTCTCAGTTTCTCTAGTCGAAGATATTCTACCTCAGCTTGACAAAATCTGGAGTTCAGCTTTGACAGATTCTTCCAGTTTATTTTCTCTGAACTCAGGTCGACAAAGACAATTTCTCAGCTCGACGAACTCTGAGTTCAGGTCAACGAAATCTGTTCTGAGGTCGACGATTTCTGTCAAGTTTCAATTTGACGATTTCTCTGACACTTTGATTTGAAATTGTATTATTCTAAGGCAGTAATTCTCTAATAATTAATGTTTATATTCTCAATAATATAGCCGTTGCTAGGCAACATTGATTATGGATTTCATAGAGTTTATTACTTGACTTATCTACTAGGACAGTTAAGGAATCAATGTTTTGACCATCCAGCCACTTGTCCAAGTTCCAAGATTTCAGCAATCAATCAAGGAGTACAATTCAAATTCAGAGGCAGAATCTCTGCAGGATATATAAAAATCAAGGAGAAGAGAATTTACTAAGGCAGATATACAGACACAGACAAAGACAGACAGAGAAGAAGAATGTATTCAGTCTGTATACTCTCTGAGTTTTCATCATCTGCAACTCTTCAGAGCTTTCAAGAGACAATCAAAATATAATCAGTCTAAAAGCTTATGGATATCATCATTGAAGGCCAACACCCTGAAGCAAAGCTTCCTTCTTTCTTGAACTACTCTACATCTCAGGGGGAGCTTTGATAACAAAGATCCACTTTTGTCTTCTCTATTGTTTAGAGAAAAAGAGAATAGATCATCATCTTTTATTTCAATGTACAAAGGGTTTATTAACTCCCTTCAAAAGTTTATTGTTGGTTTTTGTGCACATGATCAAAAGCCTAAAGGGTTGTGAGATCTCCTTGCAAATAGATCTTGTGGTGGCAATCACCTGATCAAAACCTGCTAGTGGATTCCTACCATGGTGGTAGAAGAGTGTGTTGGATCGCTAGTTGGATTTGGGCTAGCTACACTAATTAAGATGTCTGACCCACAATATATAGACAGGGTCATGTCTTTGAGTCCTTGAGTTTAGCCTAAGTCATTAGGTTCAACCATACATGGACCAGCAAGCAGAAGACTCAATATGTAGAAGAAAATCAAGCTCAAAAAGTGAGTTCGACGTTCGTCGAACTCAGCTCGATGATAGTCGTGCAAAGCTCGACGAACTCAGAGTTTATTCTCTGAGTTGAGCTCGGCGATATTCGGGCTCATGTCGATGAAGTCTGGAGTTCAGCCTTTAACTATTTCCTTCAAACTACTTTCGCTGAACTCAGGTCGATGAATTCAAAATCTCTACTCGACGAACGTTTACTGCAGATTTGGCAAGTTATTCACAGAAAGCAGCTCGCTGAACTAAGGTCGACGAACTTGGATATCAGGTCGATGAACAAGCTTTCTCTGGACGACGAACATGATTTCTCAATTCGACGAACTTGGATCTCAGGTCGATGAAATCTGTTCTATGGTCGATGATTTCTGTGCAGATCTTGACTTGGAGTTTTTCTTATTTTCTGTCCATATTCCTTATATTATTTAGCAATAATTGCCTGAGTAATTAATGCATATATTCTCTGAATATAGCTGTTATTTGACAGTATTAATAATGATCTTTATCAGGTCAATTACTTGATAAATTAATTGGGACAGTTGGGGAAACTCATCAATACAAATATTCTTCAGCCGAATTTCATTCTGCAGGCAATCAGCATTCAATGCAATGGAATTCAAAATTCAAAGGATAATTTGACAGAGACATATAAAAGAGATTTTTCTTTTCAGAAGAATATAAGACAGAACAGTACACAAAGAAGATTTTACAGAAACATACTCAAGATCATGTTTCTTCTCTGCACAAAAAACACTTTGTTTTCTCCTTCATCATTCTGAAGATCAACAAGAACAACAATCACCATCAAGAGTCTTCTTCAACTTCAACTCCAGGAGCTTTTAAGGGCAACTAATCTCTATCAGTCAGAAGTTCCTAGATCATCATAAATCAAGGCTGAAGACCTACACCCTGTCCAAGGCTCTAAGTGATATTGAGAGGAGCTCTTGACAATAGCAATCAACTTGTCTTCTCAGTTGTTTGAGAAAGAGAAGACACCATCAATCTCTCTCCCCCCTCCTGTATAGAGGGTTTATTAACTCCCTTCAAATGTATATTTTGGTTTTTGGGCACATGATCAAAAGCTCAAAGGTGGCAGTCACCTGATCAAAACTTGCTAGTGGATTCCTACCAGGGTTGTAGAAGAGTAGATGTACCCTGGTATGGGAACCACTATAAATTCTTGTGTTGTCTGGTTGCCCTTTTTCTTATTATTCTTGTCGTGGCTATGATAGGCTAGTTGTGATGTGGTAGTTTAGTTTAAATCATTTTCTTTCATCTATTACTACTACTGGTATCATACATTACTCTGATATAAAAAATCTTAAACAACCAAATTGTTTTCAAATACTCTATTCACCCCCCCCCCCCCTCTAGAGTAATCAGACCTAACCGCCATTTTTCAATTGGTATCAGAGCAGTGTTCCTTTGGTTGTACAAGCTAACCCTTGAACCAAAATATCCTTCTGTTAGATCTGATCTTATTTTTATTTATTACACAGCATGGCACAGGACAAAGAATATGCAAGCACCAGACCTCCACTCTACAATTTGAATAAATTTGCAATCTGGAAGGCAAGAATCGGGTTGTATATGAATTCCATTGATGAGGACATCTATAATTCTATTTTGACAGGAGCTCCTCAACCAACAGCTGCTACATCTACTTCAACATCAAGCACATATGTTGTTCCACCAGCTGAGTGGACAGATCGATAGAAAAAGGCAAAGATTGCAGATGCTAAAGCTATGAACATATTGGCACAAACTATGTCAGATGACATATCACAAAAAGTGGCTGAATGCACTTCTACAAAAGCAATCTGCGACTCTCTAAACCAGAAGGTTGCTGGCTCAGCTTATGAAAGAAAGGATAGAAGATCAACTCTCATCTCCCAGTATGAGAACTTCAAGAAGGAAGAGACAGAATCTGTTGGTGACATGTACAACAGATTAAGTGCAATCATCAGTGAAGTAATGACCTTGGACAAAGACATCTCTCTCGCTAAGATCAATGACAAGATCCTCATGTGCTTCCGAAGCTCATGGGATTCCAGGAAATGGATAATTAAGGAGGCCAGAAGTTCGAATGAGATATCCACAGAATCTCTCCTAGGAAAGCTCAAATCTTATGAGCAGTTGATGAAGTCCAGAGAAGATACAGAACAAAGGACTCCACTCGCAAGAAAGGAGCAAAATATAGCCTTTAAAGCTACTGAAGAAGCTGAAGCTCCAACATCAAATGAAGAACTCTTGAGTCTCTTAGCCAAGAGATTCTACAAAATGGCAAAGAAGGATTTCAGGAGAAATTCATCCAGGCATGATGACAACCCCAGGTATGATAAAACTCCCACTAAGGAAATTGTATGTTTTAGGTGTAGGAAGACAGGACATTTCATCTCAGAATGTCTTGAGAATCAAAAGAAGGAAAAAAGAAGAGAGTAGGACTCCAGGAAGCAGCACTACTTCAGCCCTTCCTCCAACAAGCATAAAAAGAAGGAGAAGGGCTTTATTACTAAAACCTGGAGTAATACAGAAGAAGAATCCACATCCTCTAGGTCCAGTGAAGTGGAAGAAGAAGCTAAGGCAAGGGAAGTTTGCCTCATGGATATCAATGCCTCTTACAGCCAATCTGATGCTGAAGAACAAGCAGAACATTCAGATGATGAAGAATCTGAATCAGAAGCTGATCAGGCATTATCATATTTGACTATAATTAAGAAAATTTTAAAACTAAATTTTAATCCTTGTGTATTGATTTAATAAATTCTGAAAAGGAAATTAAATCACTTAGGGAAAAGTTAATTGATCAAGAAAACTTTGTTTCAGAAAATATTAAATTAAAAGATGAATTGACTTTAACAAATGAACAAATTATATCACTTAAGACTGAATTAGCTGAGGCAAGGAAACTTGAAGAATCCCTGAATGGGAGAAGCATCAAGTTGATAGACATCATAAGAACAGTCAATGCCAGGTTAAATGGCAAGCTGGGCTTAGGTGCTTCATCAAGCCAACCCCCACTAATTCAGAAAAATATATTAACTACACCGATAAAATTTGTCTCTGAAAACGGAAAACAAAATATAGAAAATGATAACAATGTTAAACAAACAGAACCAAAACCTAACAATAAGAAAAAGAAAAATAAAAAGAAAAATCCTAACTATAATAATGTTCAACAGATTTCGTCGAACGAAGATTGACGAAATGTGTACAGTTCGTCGAACTCCAGTCGGCGAACTCTGAACGCAGATTTCTATTATAATAATTCATTGAACTACGATCGACAAAACCAGTATGGTTCGTCGAACAGAGATCGGCGATTTTTGTGCCTAGAGAACGTATATTGTCATTCTCTGAGTGGAGTTCGATGAACTCACCCCCATTCGTCGAACTCAGATCGACGAACTCATTTGAATTTGTCGTACTCAGTTCATCTTAACAAAAATTTTAATTCTTTCAAAACTTATAATCAACCAAGATCATCCATAAACCAATTTAATCAATGGATTATACCACCTAGAAAATATCATCCTTTAGGTTATAAATTCCAACCTAAATATTCATTCATTTCCAGTTTTAACTATGTGAAGAAAGAAGGACCCAAGGTAACCTTGGTCAGGAATGGCTAATCTGTTTATTTGTAGGTGAAAGTCTATCCTACCACAGAGCAAAAATGGTATTTGGTGAAAGTTTATAGTTGCCTACCTAAATCACCTAGTGGGGGTGAATAGGTGAGATGTGCGTCTTTTTGCGGAATAAAAATTTCAAACCAATGCACAAAACTTTTTACCAATCAATCACAAACGTGGCAAGATTTATAGTGGTTCCCCAACCTTGGGTACATCCACTTTCCCTCACTGATCTAGCAATACACTAGACTCGGCTACTCCACTATCTCGGATTGAAAATCAATCCTACCCTCGGAACAACGTTCCTACAATCTCGATCCACAAAACGGATCTACACTCAGAAGATAAAACTTCCTACAATCTCGGAGACAAAAGCTCCTACACTCGGAGAAATTTCTCCTACAAGAATGAAATAAATCGTATATAAATACAAACAGTAAATCTTCTTTTTCATATCTGCAACTGTCGGCCAGGATCTTCTTTTTCTAGGTTTTGCGGCTTTATCAGAATGGTGAAGAAAAATCTAGGCAAGATCGGATCTGAATCTTCTTGGATTCACACGATCGATCGATTAGAAGATGAGGAGTTGAGAGAATCTCGATCTATAAAGCCTTCTTGATCTAAATCCTCTAAAATCGAAACCCTAGCCGGTCGGGAATCAGCGACAGCGGCAGCGGTAGTTTTCTTTTCTTGGAGAGAGAAAGAGGAAATCAGAGACTTGAGAATACGGCTGCAAAACTTCTGAATATTCTCTTTTAAAATACTTAGGGTTTGTCAGTTTGACAAGACTATTTATAGGATCGGTGAAAATTAGTCATAATTAAGTCATTATGAGATACATGTGGACCAATCACGTCAAGGTTCATGAAGAATTCTGCTATTCTGGACTAACAAAATTTTCAGAAAAAAATCGAAGTAATATACTCGAGAGAGAAAGGAGTACTCCAGTACATTACAGAACTACTCGAGTGTGTAGAAGATAACTACACGAGTATATGAGTAAACTACTCGAGAGATAATAAAATAGTTACTCGAGTACATGGAGTCAACTACTCGAGTAAACTTGAAGAAAAAGAATTCAGCTACTCGAGTATCAAAACTGACATACTCGAGTACTTAAGTAGTTACACGAGAGGTGGAGTAGATTACTCGAGTATATGGAATACTACTCGAGTAGATGAGAATGAACTACTCGAGTGGTTGAGAAACTACTCGAGACAGGGACTTAGAAAAATTTTCTGAACTGGAATACTAGACTACTCGAGTATTGAATTTGAACTACTCGAGATGATAAGAACTACTCGAGTATATGGAAATGACTACTCGAGTAATTCACTTTGAAAAATTTTCTGGAATGGAATTCTGTATTACTCCAGAATTAATTCTGGACTACTCGAGTAGTAAATGAACTACTCGAGTACGACTTAGACTACTTGAGTAAGTGAGAACTTCATGAGAGTCTGAATTCAATTGCACAAGATAGAAGATATAAACTACTCGAGTACTATACAGTACTACTCGTGTATTTTACTTAGAAAACTTTTGGATGAGAAAATTCTGTTAACCCGAGAGAGAAAGGAAACTACTTGAGTAGTTGTCTTAACTACTCGAGAGCCATAAAAATGACTACTCGGGATCTGTCATTCTTACTTGAGTAAGAGTATTATTACTCGAGTATGAACTCTGCTATTTACTAAAGTAGGTATAGAACTACTCGAGTATTTTACTGAGCAAATTCTCTTTGACAGAATTTTATTCTTCTTAGGAGAGACCAGCAATAAATCTTTTCATTTAGTCCTAGAGCTTGAATATGAAGTGTATCCCAATAGAGATGCTACACCTGATTCAACACCTTGGATCATACAATGAGGGATTACATTGTATGGTCCTGTGTTTGGTGACCCATTGTAGACAGACATTGGTCTACACTTCCCATTAGAATCCTGCAAACACACAACTCAAACCAAGCATCAAATACAACTTAAATCATCTTAGTTTAAGGATGAATTCATCAAATCTGGGTTAGTGTAGATACAATACCCAACATTCTCCCCCTATTTGTAGAAGTCAGAACTCTTTACACTAAGGTGAATTATGGACATAAAAAGTGTTAAGTAGATAAATCAGTGTAAGCAAGCATAAGACTAAAAAAAGATATTAAGATCAAAAACTTAGAATTATATAAATGTAATTATTCAAAAATGTCATTTCTACAAAAAACATTTCCACAGCTCATAGGTCCTTGTAGCTAGATCTGATGATGCTGCCTGTCTTGCTTCTCTTGTGGTCTCCTCTGGTAGTTGTAAGTCTTTGGGTAATACTTAGGAGGTCTTGGAGGAGCAGGGTTGTTTCTTCCAAATTCTCTGTCATATAATCTTCTCTTGGTCATTGATTTCTCATATAACTCTCATTCCTGGAAACTGTGATGAATATTCTTGCTCTAATGGTAGTCCATAACAAGTTTGAGAGTGTCCAAGATGAGGGACTTAGAGGTGGGAGACCAGATTTCTGCAAATTCTAGAGCTTTCATCTTATCAGCATCAGAGACTTGAATTGGGGTAGACCTGCTAGCAGAGGGACCTTCACCATATTTTCTTTTCTTCTTAGAAGTCTGAATCTCAAGAGGAGCTTGAAAGAAGATATCTGCAGGATCATCGTCCCAACCCTGAATGTAGGAATCAGGAGGAGAAACTGAGTCTCCAGGCCTGGGAGAGAAGGTGGGTTGAGGATCTTGAGCAGGAGCAGCAGAAACTACAGCGTTCAGGTGATGAGGAA
Organism: Platanthera guangdongensis; assembly: GCA_039583875.1. Taxonomy (NCBI): domain Eukaryota; kingdom Viridiplantae; phylum Streptophyta; class Magnoliopsida; order Asparagales; family Orchidaceae; genus Platanthera; species Platanthera guangdongensis. The sequence continues at coordinate 39,476,810 of CM077154.1, forward strand.
TGATGTTTCGATCAGCAGCAAACATAGGCAGAATCTATTTATGCATCTATACAGTAGTGTCATAGGTATAGAATTTGACACTCTGAATTTGTGCTAAGACATCATCATGGATTTCTGTCATTTTGGCTTTCCAAAGCTTTTGCATGGCAGCATCTTATTTTTCTAAATATTCTTTGACAAACTTCTCCCCCTTTCTGACTTCAATAGATACCTGAGATATTGCAACTTCTTTGAAAGTACCAACCTCTTCACAGATCTTCATCTTTGTAGCTTTAATCTTATCAGCATCAGAGACTGGAATTGGGGTAGACCTGCTAGCAGAGGGACCTTCACCATATTTTCTTTTCTTCTTAGAAGTCTGAATCTCAGGAGGAGCTTGAAAGAAGATATCTGCAGGATCATCTTCCCAACCCTGAGTGTAGGAATCAGGAGGAGAAACTGAGTCTCCAGGCCTGGGAGAGAAGGTGGGTTGAGGAGCTTGAGTAGGAGCAGCAGCAGCTAGAGGGTTTAGGTGATGAGGAATGATGTTTGGATCATCATCAAACTCAGGCAGAATCTGGTTGTGCATCCATACAGTAGTGTCATAGGTAAAGAATTTGACACTCTGAATTTGTGCTAAACCATCATCATGGATTTCTGTCATTTTGGATTTCCAAAGCTCTTGCATGGCAGCATCTGATTTTTCTAAATATTCTTTCACCAACTTCTCGCCCTTTCTGACTTCAACAGATAGCTGAGAGATTGCATCTTCTTTGAAAGTACCAATCTCTTCACAGATCTTCATCTTTGTAGCTTCAGCTCTTTTGTCCAATTCAATCAGATTATTAGCAAGAGTTACATCTTGCTCCATCACTTGCTCAACACTAGTGATAGTGTGGTCTAGAGCATTCCCACCAATTTGAAAAGGCTTCTGAGCTGATATGTATTATGTTGTATTTCAGCAAATCCTCTACTCATCTTAGTCTCTAGAGCAGTAACTTTGTCAGTAACAGCTTTGAGTGAAACATCAAAGTATGTTCTCTGTTCTTGGAGCAGAAGGACTGTAACACCCCCACTCGTCACATGACATATAATGGTGGGTCCGATCAGGGCCCCACACCATATGTCCCAGACAAGCGGCGGAATTACTTGTGGAAATCAAAATCTACTCGCATTCTATCTCAAAACATTCTAGCTCAGCATTTTACATTAACATGAACTCAACTCAGATAATGTCCACTACTATATAAACTCTACATTTATATATCAAAACCAGGAATGTATACAACTCACACACACTGGCCTTAAGGCCTTACAGATTTCTCTTTGCACAAATACATTTTTGTACATCGGCACGCAGGCCGGCCACACATGAAATCCAACCACGTTTCTTCGCACGGCCTTCAAGGGCCTTCAGCACCAATCCTTCCATTCCGCGCATTGACTTTCCAGCAGCAACACCTGCAATTCACCATCCAATAAAAATAGAAAACAAAGTAACGGTCAGCATTAGCTGACCACTTATCCACCCCTTACCCAGGGCAGTGGTTCCTTCCCTGTATGCATAGCCACCATCATTTCTATCAATCTAGCAATCACATTCCATATCACAAACACCGGTCTTCACCGGATGCTCTGTGCACTCAGGGCACCTTCTGGGTGTACCGGATATACCAGTCATACACCGCCGATTTAGGCTCTTCACTAATTGGTTGGGCGGTTCAAGCCTAGTCCACCAATCTCACTATTGGCGACATCCTGTCCATACCACTCAGAGGTACTACCTCACAGCATTCACAAACAACCAGAGCAGATCGACCCACACCATGTGGTGTAGAAGCCAGGTATATCAAGGGTCCCCTGGCATTGCCACCCATCGACCCCTCACCTATATTTGATCGACCCACACTATGTGGTGCAGCAAGTTGGGTCCACCTCACTTCCTCCCGAACATTGCCACCCATCGATCCTCACTAATCCAGATCAACTCACACCAAATGGTGTAATATGCCAGGTTTATTCCACGTTTCCCCCAGCCATGCTACCCATTGATCTCTCAACATAACCAGGAGCTTAACCAAAGCCTCCATACAGCCATAACCAACATTCATTCATCCATACACAACCATGCAATCAAAGCATAAACCTTTCACAGCATCAAATCCACAGAGTTGTCTCCGGTTTACCCATGATCATCACCAATCCAGACTACCCGTCCAGATGGGCTTCACACATCATGCCTATGCCGTACTCACACTTTCGGCTCTAGATGCAAACTCAACCAAGGAATCACTTATGAAATCCACCTCTTGGTGAGGGATTACACGCACATGCATAAAGAAAGGACTTCGATGTCCAAGAAGGAGATCATTACCCTTGAAGATCGCTTCGGCGCCATGAAGTAGCCGGATGGAAGTCACTGCCTTGGCTTTGTGTTCACGAAAATGCTCTCAGATCTTCAATCCGCACTCCACAGCTCCTCAAGCAGCTGGTTTCATATTTCCTCCTTTCCTTCCCTCTCTCTCTCTCTTTCTCTCTCTTGGAATGAGAAGATGAAGAAGAAGAAGAAAATGAAGAGATAATCCTCATTTCTCGGCCATATAACAGCAAGGAGCAATCTGAGCCATCAGAGCCCATAGGAAGAAAAGGAACGGCCAGGACATTTCCTGAAAATAACTTTCTCGGGGCTGACATGCCCTGTGACACGCCCGTGTCACAGGCAGTGTCCCCTAAGCAGTGTACGAACCGCCTTATCCAACCTTATCCACACCAAGGTGACACGCCCATGTCACGCCCGTGTTAGCCCAGTCACACCCGTGATATGGGCCGTGTAACCCACTCGAGACCTACTCGAGAGGACTTACTCGAGAGAAAACCAACTACTTGACTACCCAGACAGGATACGCCCATGTCATAGGGATGACACGCCCGTGTCACCCCCTCTTACTCGAGGACTTTTCCACCTACTCGAGTACATTTCAACCTACACGAGAGCTACTCGAGTATGAGCGGGACACGCCCAGTGACACTCCAGTGTCGTAGGCCGTGTACCCTCTACTCGACGATCGTCGAATGCAGTTCGTCGACCTGAAGAGAGTCGTCGACCAGGGGAGGATACGCCCTGGGTCACACCCCCGACACGCCCGTGTCACGGGCGTATACCTCCCGAAAATTCGTCGACCGAACTTCATCGAACGCAATCATCAAACTCACTCAACCCAAGCAGGACACGCCCTGGGATACGCCTGTGTCCCAGACCGTGTCAACCAATATTTTCCTGTTTCACAAAGTTGGTCTGTTACAAGGGCAACTTGAGTCATCAAGTCATTAGTAGGGGAAGCAGCTGGAGGAGCACTAAAAGAGGGAACTGGAAGAGGAGGAGCTATCCATTGAGTTATTTCAGTTATGGAGACAGAGCTTTCTGCTCTTGTAGTGGGAATTAGAGCATCCCCATCATCAGTAACTGTGGGGATGGAGAAATTCAAATTCCTGAGGGGAGCTTCAGCTGGCTCAGGGGATTGCTCATCTGTAATGAAGATGGTTTCTGTCTGTTGTTGGTGTGTTGCAGGAGACTTTACTGGAGATGGTGATTGTGCTGGGGATTGTACTGGAGTAGGGTCCTTGGGAATGTCAGTGAATGGAGCTTTGGGAGATAGAGGAGGAGGTAAATCTGCTGTCATATCTTCTATCATCTCATTGATAGCAGCTTCGGTAGATAGGAGAGCTTCTTGAAGTTGTTGCTCTGATGGAATTGCTTCTGTAGTTAGAGGTGGAGGAGGTGTAGGAATCATTTCTGGGATAGAAGGAGCAGGCTACACCTCAAAAGGTGCACCAAAGGAGCTGGGGACCTGAGATGGAGAGGGAGATGGTGTCCTGTCCTCTATGTCTTGGACTTCTGTAACCTTTGCAGCCTGAGAAGGATTTTGCAGTTTTAACTCCCATCTTTGTATGGAGGATATGGAGACTTTCTTCATGTGGTGAAGAATACTCCCTTTAGAGAAATGGAAGACTTCTGGGTTGATCTCATGAAGGAGTATAGATATGATTCTGGCATAACTTGGAGATTTAATGTTGTCTTTGATCTTATCTAAAATCATCATTCCAAACTCAAATCATTTCCTGCACACTATGGCTTACATAATGTCAAAGAAGGAGAGGGATATGTCTATTATGGAGTTGGTTTTGCGGAGGAGGAACTTACCTATTATATCCACAAGTAATTTCCCCTCTGGATTCATCTGAGAGAATTTGATGTATTGAGCCTCAGGAGACACACCACAGAACAGACAGGTTCTGTCGGATTCATCCGGTCCAAGATCGTATCCCTCATCCACAATTGGCAAGCGAAGAAGTTCAGATGCAGAGGTTTTGGTGAGTTTGATGTTGATACCTTGGACCTTGGACTTGAGAACGGCTCCATGGCGCTTGACTTTGACGTTTCTGAAAAAATCTGCAACTTCGGGAAAAAGAATTCGACAGGGTTCTTGAAGGATGAAGGTTAATCCGGCAGTGTCGAGCAAGATCATGAGGTTATGGAAGTCGTCGGAAAGTTCGGCTATCCCGGCAGCATCCAATTCCAAACCAACGCCAATTTTGGAAGAGGCGGCCATGATTCAGAAACCCTGAAAAATTTTGACGGGGAGAAGAAAAGGGCGCGGCTCTGCAACTGGTTGAAGGAAGACGAAGAGGAAGTCGGGTACTCGAGAGCGGAAATGATTTCTTGTAGGACATTTACGGAATTTCTAATTTATATAACCCTAGGTTTATGTCTAATTAATTGAAAATAGATGAATCAAATCTTAGAAGAGGCGACATAAGCCTTGGTTTGCGTATAAGAAACTTTGAATAATATCCCGGCATATACTCGAGTGAGTTGATAGTACTCGAGTAGATGAAATGAGGTACTCGAGTAGATGAAGTTATGTACTCGAGTAGATGTACTGAAGTACCCGAGTAGGTATACTGAAGTACACGAGTAGGTGAATAACTACTCGAGTAGGTCATTCTGCTACTCGAGTAGGTTAAGTGGACTACTCGATTATGTCATTCAACTACTCGAGTAGGTCATTTTCTTACTCGAGAAGGTTTCTTCTTACTCAAGTTCAAGAGTTAAAATTTTTGTATAATTCCACCATTTGACTAACCTTTGAACCTTGAGCCTTCTTGAAAATCCGGCTTCTCTAATCTTCTTTGTTGAGCATTCCAAGTTCTGTTTTGAAGAACGAGAACTTGGTCTCGTCCAGCGGCTTCGTGAAAATGTCTGCAATCTGCCTGTCTATAGATACATATTGAAGGTCTATGTCCCCATGCTCCACATGCTCCCGGATGAAGTGATGCCTTAGCTTTATATGCTTTGTCGGCTGTGTGAGACTGGGTTGTTGGCTATTGTAATTGCACTGGAAGAGTCGCAAAACAGAGTAATGTTTTGAAACTTCATGTTGTAATCCTCGAACTAATTTTTTATCCATAGTAACTGTGCACAGCTGCTGCCTGCAGAGATGTACTCTAACTCAGCCGTTGAGATTGCTACACAGTTTTGCTTCTTGCTACTCCAGGAGATAGGCCTTCTTCAGAAGAATTGGCATGTCCCGGAAGTGCTTTTCCTGTCATCTTTGCTCCATGCAAAATCTGCATCTGAAAAACCTATTAACTCATTATCATTACTTCTTGGGTACCATAAGCCAAGATCTGGCGTACCTTTAAGGTATCTCAAAATCCGCTTTGCAGCAGTATAGTGAGATTACTTAGAGTTCACCTGAAATCTAGCACAGACATATATTGAGAACATTATGTCAGGTCTACTTGTAGTAAGGTAGAGCATGTAACATCCCATCTCCAACTAGTCCCCTAAGAGTGGTTTTGGCCATGACTAGGTCATGACAAACCCTAGGAAGCCAGAAATGGGCCAAGAGATAGGGGACAAAAAGGTGGGAGATCATCATGGTCTGCAAATAGTACAACTCTAAACAATGGTGTAGGATGACCATGGGCCACACCCTAACCCCAAGACTCTACCACAAGACCTCTAATACCTTGGGAGGGCCATTAGAGCCAAAAGGACCCATTAGGGTCAACCCAAGAGGCTCAGTTGACCAAGGTCAGCCCTAGCCCTAAATGGGTCAAACTAGCCTACTTAGGGTCAATTGACCTACTCCTAGCCTAGAGGACCCCACCTATGCCATCCTAACCCTAAAATGAGGTCAATGGGTCACTAAGGACACATTGGGGTCAGCCCTAGAGGCCAGGTTGACCCAAGTCAACTCAAGCCCCTAATCTGGTCAAAGTACCCTTACTAAGGGTATGTGACCTCCAAAGTGCAGGGTAACCCTACATAACCCTACCTAGACCCTAAGGGAAGCCAATGGGTCACCCAGGACCCATAGCGGTCAACCCAGTTGGTCATGTTGACCCAAGTCAACTCTAGCCCTAAAATGGTCAAAGTGCCCTTGCCAAGGGACATGTGACAACCAAGATGCCCAACCAACCCTATTCAAGTAACCCTAGGCCTTAAGGGAGTCTAATGGGCCACTAAAAACCCAATGGGGACAACCCAGATGGTCAAATTGACCCAGGTCAACCCTCATTTAGGTCAAGTCAAACCTAGCCCAAAAGGGCTAACCCAAGCCCAAGCCACTTCTCCCATAGGCTAAACTCATTCCCATGACCATCATAACCAAGTGGGCTGCATTTAGCTTGTGAGGTTGACTAGTCAACCAGAGGTGACTAGGAGAGAGAAAGGAGCTCACCTCCATGATAATGGAGGAGAGAGAAATTGTGGAAGAGGAAGAGGAGAGTGGAAGGCCGGCCAAGGGAGGCTAACAGCCACCATTTATGGCTGCAATCAACTCCTCTAGGGGAGAGGAGTTGATTCCAGCCATTTCCCGGCCACCAAGGGATGGATTCAGCCCCCCTCCACTCTACCCGAGCCACACCTTTAATGGTGTTAATGGCCATTGAAGAACCAGCCTCCCCTCTTCCCCATTTGCCATTTAAACACCATCAGGGGGCCAAGGAGAATATTTTAGAGCGTTTACCTGGAGGAGACGAGCCATCCCACTGTGCTGTTGCAGAAGCCGAGCGCCACCGCTGTTGTCAATGGCATCCCGCCGCTCTTCCCGCATTCAGGCCACCAAGAAGGTCCTCCCCCTCTCCTTAACTCATGATTAGATCATAGCAATCAATAGGTCCAAGGTTCGGGCTCAATTGAGCCCGATCCAATTCGGCTTTTCATGGATTTTTTCTGAAAAACTCACCTCTCGGGATCGCCGGAAAAGGGGTTTCCGGCGGCCAAGCCGCCGCCTGGGGATGGCCACCACCTCAACGGAGGTGGTGGTGCCGGTGGCCGGCCGGGGAGGTGGTCGGGTCACCGACAGTGGCGTTTGGAAATCGCTCCAGGCGAGACGAATCGCAGCCGTCGGCTCAACGAAAAAGATGACCGGATGCCATTGATCCCTGCGCCAAGATTCGTGCTGCATCAGGGTTAAACTATAGGAAATTATTTCTAATTATTTCATTCTGTGACACTTTTGTCATTTAATGTTGTAAATATTTAAAAATAGTTAGAAGCTCTGTGTGAGGAAATGATCAACACATGATTTGTAGCCCTTTCTGTCTACTTTATCTTAAAATTGGTTTGAACAAATTTAGGCTCCTGGTTTGATCAGGGCACCCATTTTGGTGGGACATACCCTTAGGGCTAGGCAGTCATTAAACTGAGTGCCCACACTTCATCCCTAGTCCAAATCAGTTGAAATTTTTACAGGGATTCTACCCTAGCTATACCTAGAGCTGGTCCAAAAATGGGAATTTTTGGGAGAAAATATTTCTATAGTTTTTATAAAAATTTAATAATTATTAAATAAATTAAATAGGTGCCCTAAACATCTCCAAACCATCCCAAATTTTGGTGAGTGGTCCCTGGGCTCATGTTAGGTACCTGTATAGAGTTTCACCTAATTTGGATATGATTTGAATAGGTTTTGACCCAACCCTAACTATACCTTAATTAGGGCATTTTGGTCAAAATGTGCATTTCTGATTTTCAGTGACCAAATCACCTCAACAGAGGCTGAAATTTGGGCCACTGACTTGTTATGGCACTTAGCACCTCCCCATGGAATGTGGGGTAGAGTAGAGTTGATTTGCCCTAAGTCCCTAGGCCAAACCCTAAAGAGGAACCTTTTTGCCTTGTGAAGGGCATGAGTCCTAAACACCTTGAATGAACTCCAAATTTTGCAAGGAGGTTCCTAGGATATATAAAACCCTCTGTTAGAAATCTTAACTAATTTTAAAAAGGGTAGGGTCCCCAAAACCCTAACCCTAGCTTGGGACCTAAAACTTGTAGTTTGGGTTTAAGTTAGCTAAACATTTTGAATCTTAACCAAATTTGGGTAGTGAGGGGGGTGAGGATATTTTGAGCCTCTGATAATTTACTTGAGAAATTTTGATCAATATATGTAGCACTTCATTTGTAACCAATAGGATTGCCATAATTAATAATTTGGCTATTGTGGTCTCACTGCCCATTGAAAGGGTATGAAACATTGGCAGAGGTAGTTTTAGGCTATACTAATCATGTATGAATTTTGATAGAATTTGTAGATAACTATTTAGGGCATCTACTTCACAAGTGCTTTATTTTGATTACATACTAAATAATCCTTGCAAGAGCCCATTACTTATTGAAAAATCATGAAACTTGCTACCTAGTGTTTTTAGCTCAATATTATCATGTGGGAATTTTTGTGGAAATATTTGATGGCTAATTAGTACACTTTGTTCATTAACCCTTAAATTTGAAAGTTCATGAGAAAATCAAATATAGCCTTATTTTTAAATGATAAATTATGAAACTTTTTCTAGGGTACTTGTAGGCCATCATAATCATCCCTGAATTTCCTCTGAAGTTTTGGAGGTATTATTACTGTAAAATCTTTTAAAATGACTTTTTATGAGATATCTTTGAAATTAAATTTAAAGGCCTAAACCTTGCTGAAAGATTTGAAGACTTAGGCTTTAGAGTTGATTATGCATTTTGTAATTACCATAAATTTATTGGAATATTATCTTGTCTGACATTGCTACTTTATGTTCAAACTTGGGCTTTTTGGATACTAGAATAAATAAATTAATTATCAGACAAATTAGGAAAATTATGGATTTCTGGATTTATGCTTCAAATGTCATTTTAGCCCACTAATAACTATCATAGGGATACTGGATGAGTATTTCATGTACTTCCCTTTTTACGGGTCATGTAGCTTAAGTGGTCTGCATATAGCAAAATTGCAGGAAATCCTTTTGGATATGAATTAGAGCACGTGTGATGGGTCTTGATGATTTGCTGGAAAGATAAGTAGAGTGGGTTGCATCTATGGAAGATGAGTGAGTAGGGTGTGATTTTGTCTAGGGTTTAGGGGCGTTCGGGTCCGACGAAAGATCGTCCTACCCAAGGAGAGTTGGAGTCAAATCACCCTAGGATTAGCATATCGAAACATGAGAAAATAATGGGTAGGGGAATCAACCAATAATAAAATAAGTACCTTGTGAAAGGGAATGCTGGGCGTAATCCCAACACAGTTCCTAGTGCCCCTTGAGAGCCCTTCACAGGGAATACCGGGGGCAATCCTGGGTTAATGTAAACTGTTTTAACAAGCTGAAAAGAGTAACTTAGTAATTAGGGTTGCACATTTCACAACACTGATGGCACCGGATGTTAGCTGGGAGCTTCGGCTCGGATGGTTAAAAGGCGGACTTTGGGTCCGGGGAGCTTCGGCTCGATTGTTTGAGACGGACGGGTTGGACTGGGGAGCTTCGGCTCGGTTCTTGATTACGCTAATTTGCATGTGCATAAAAAGAAAGGAAATTAAGGTGGTGGGTCTTCGGTATTGGAGGGTCGATGCACCGACGCCAATACGTTGACTCGGCAAGTGTGGTTAGCACTTCGCCAACAGAAGTCCGGTGCGCCAGCCGGCAAGAGTACGCAGGAGTCCGCTTCGTGCACCAAGCGTTGAGGCGTACGATAGGTCTGATCGGTAGTGCTTTACTGGTTTAGAGGTGGGCGAGGCCCAACCCACCGCTTCCGTCTGCCACTACGGAGGTATCCTGGGAGGTTATGGCTCCAAAAAGGGGGAACTAAAGGTCTGTGTGCACAGAGTCGTGTGTGTGTGTTGCACTTGCATGTCCATCATACCCACTTGCATGTCATAGCATAATCGTTACCTTTAACCTTGACACCTAAAGTATAAGTGGAATGGGACGCTTATACTTTAGGACCTGCAAACGACCCCTTAGTCTATAAGCTTGTGTGGGCAAGTTTATAACTTAAGGTTAATTTTGATATATATAGTTACTGCTGTTTGATCATCGACACCCCAACGTATAAATTGGTATGGGACTTTTTATACGATGGGAGTCTTGCAGAAGACCCCTTGGCTTATGTGTTTTCACATAAGTGAAGGTTACTTTTCATATTTCATCTTATGTCTATACATGATATAGAATTGCTAGTATAGGTCCGCTGTCATCTGCTTTTGATTTTTTCTCCACCTTCAAGTCCTCCCCTTTCTTCCTCTCCGCTCGGTGCCTAGGAGCCGTGGGGGAAGGGGCGGGGGATGATAGGACTTAGTCTTTTAGACTAACGGTTTTCGAACCGCATCATTTAGGGGATCGTGGAGACCAGCATGGAGGAGCAGCCCCAGAGACCGGTACGCTTGGAGGTGGGGCAGTCTAGCACCGTAGTTCATACAGCCGGGACCGTGAGTCTCGACCTTGAGTAGTTTTTCTGCTTCCGCATGAGTGATTTTGTAGTGAGTCTATGATGTACCGGGCGTAAGCCCGTTTTGCTACTCTGATGTTTATTTCTGTGGACACTCCCTTCGTGGAGTTATAATTATTATGACATGTGATTCTCTGTGGACTGCAGTTTCCGTTTACTTCATTATTCTGCTACTTTTCTGTGATCGAATTTGGCTGGCAGAATCGGCGCTTTGTGGTGATGACCCTTCAGGGCGTGAAGGAGTCACCGCAAAACGGTGGTTCTGGGCCTAAGACCCCGGCGTCTGAAGAAGTAAAAAAAAGGGGGGGGGGGGGGGTCTTACAAGTGGTATCAGAGGAGACCTCGATCGAAAAGTAACAGTCCACAACCCTAGGCCACCCCCGCGCGAGTTTAGTTTGGGGACAAACTATGCAGCGGAAGCGGTGGTGTGCCCATATGGGGGATCACATGTAAATTGTCCACTTTTATTAGGTATTGAGTCGATTACATACTAATGTAGTTCGTTTTGCAGCCCCCAGCTCAGCCCACCCCACAAGGTGGAGCTCAGCAGACTCCAGACATTGCACCACCTCCCATGGTCCCAACACATTTGTTAAATTTTCTCAACGTGGTCAGCAAGATAGCCCAAACGCCAAATTAATATCTTCGGAACTACCCAGTTCGCACGTTGAACCAGCGGAAACCAAGGACTAGAGGTACAAAGGTAAATCCCAACAAACAATGGAAGCACAAGCAGGTCTATTATTCATTCACTTCTTTACAATGCGAGGCATACATAGCGAGACATGATTTCGCTAGTATAATAGCTGAAAAACAGAAGCACCAAAAACAAGCCGGGCGGACAGCACCCGAGTCCGCCGAGACCGCGAGGTCGCCGAGGTCGCCGAAGCCGCCCGAACTATGCTGCAATCCGCCGAATACCACGGAGTCCTCCAAAGCCGCGAGGCCGCGCGGACACACCGTTATTCGCCTCCTGCTGAACCCGAACTGAGGAACACCCCTACCCGCCTGAAGCCGGCGGACAGGTTATTGAAGCTGGCAAAGTTGAAACAGAACTAACAAGCCGCAGAGCGACCTCCTGCTGAGTCCGCAGAGACCGCACACTTCCAAGCACTGACCGAAGTCACAGCCAAACTCCTGGCTCCTTGAAGTTATCCGCGCGACCTGCACACAGCAAACCGTCAGCCTGAAACAAACCGCGCGGACTGGCAAACACAGACCGCAGCACTTCGCTCAACCCAATTTACTGTTCACTCACGTTACTTAGGTTTCTGTAGATGTGCCAGGGGGGTCCTATTTATAGGCCAGGTGAGGAGTGTGGTCACCGCCCAAGAGATAGCGACAACGCCCCAGTCCGCGCGAATACAAACGACCGTCCGCTCAGTCCGCGTGGACTTAGCCGGTCACCAAGGAAAGCCGCCAGGAGCAAGGCAACCATTGACGAACCCTCTCCAGTCCGCCTAAGCTAAGCGGACAAGGCATCAGCCCGCAAAGCTCCAACCGCTTCAGGACAGCAAACCCCCTTCAATGGCTGTCCGCACCAACCCGAGGCAGTCCGCAAGACACACACCTCAATCCGCTACAAGTCCACGACCAAAGGCAGCTAGAAACGGACCGCCCGGTCACAGCAGACTCGGCGGATACGGCGGACACACTGAACTCGGCACCAAGTGTGACCAAGCCAAAAACCATAAAGGGCTAATGCGAGCTTCGCGGACGCAAAACCCCAGTCCGCCAAACCACCACAGCGCAGACCGCCACAGTTCGCGAGCTCCTCGCACTCCTGCCCTATCACAGCGGTCTAATCCCGGACTCCAACACCAGGCCGCCACAACGATCTCCACAGCAACTCGCCTGCTGTGCCACCAGAGCTCGACAAGGCCTCAGCCAAGCTCTAAGCTCAATCCGCAAGCTTCCCGCGGACAAGAGCCAACCCGCCTTTCATCACAAGCTTGCACCCGCGGCCACTGAGCAAAGCACCAGTCCGCAAAGCCTCTCTATCCGCAGATACCAGGCCGCACCAAACCGCGGACTCCATGCAACAACCCGCTCAGAACACAGCCGGCTTCCACCAGACTTTCCAACAGACCGCAAACCTCAGTCCGCCTAGTCCGCCTAGTCCGCCCGGTCCGCCAAAGCTGTCCGCCACAGGCCGCCTGGCCTGTCCCGTCACCCACTTCCACTTCACAAATTTCAACAACCTTTCCTTCAGTCGGTCATGGGGCAAACCCTTACAGCTATCCTTGAGCCCTTCCGGGCTCAGCAGGCTCCAGCCCAGCAGCCAAACCCAGGGGCCAACTGGATGAGCACCTTCCGAGGACTCTCTCCCCCATCATACTTGGGGACAGAGTCGGCAGTGCGGACAGAGGAGTGGCTGGATGTTATGTACGAGATGTTGACTGGGATACGATGCCCTTGGGAGGAGAGGGTGGCCTTGGTGGTATCTTGCTTGGAGTCCCATGCTAAGAGGTGGTGGAAGACGATGTTGGACACGACATTCGCTGATAGGGAGATTGCAGAAATCACTTGGGAGGAATTCAGGGCCACGCTGCTGGAGCACTTTGTTCCGCAGTCGGCCAGGGACGAGTTGGAGGAGCAGTTCTTGCAGCTGAGATAGGGCACCAGGACGGTAGTGGAGTACCACCGGGAGTTCGACCATTTAGACCGGTATGCGGGCTCTTACCAGCTGGACGACGCAGGTTACGTCAAGAGATTTTATAAGGGCCTCAAAGAGGAGCTGAGGGAGGCCCTGCTGTTTGTATCTGACGGGCCTATCTCCCGAATTTTGGAGATGGCGAAGAGGATTGAGGCCGATTGGCACACCACACGGGGCCGGAAACGGCAAGCGGAGGACCAGGGCCGGAGGGCCCGAAATGATCAGCGGTGAGGCACCATACCAGATGGAAGGAGGATAGAGGAGCAGCCTTGTCAGGAGGTGAGGCAAGAGCCGAGAGAGCAGGTGGTTTTGGCCCCTCAACCTCTCCGGATTCAGGAGATGCCGAGACCCGGGGGTATGGCGTATCCCCCGCCAGAGTGTTTCCATTGTCACCAGGTGGGACATCTCCGGAGAAACTGCCCTATGAGGGGGGCACCACCTCCAGCACCACAGGGTGGCCCACCTGCCCAGCATTTCGGAGGCCGAGGATGCGACCGAGGACGTGGTAATCCGGGAGGAGACTGAAGACAGAATGGTGAACAGATTTACGCTTTGGACTTAGCACAGCCCCGGAACCCGGACAGGGTTATTGCAGGTATGAGAGTAATTTTAGTTTTGAATCTATTCCCTGCTCATATTAAGTATTGATAGAACTACTACACAACCTAGGTTAGAAAACCTTACACCAAAGTACTTTCTTAAAACTGATTTAGGAATGGTGATGGTGTGCGGCAAGCCTGCCCATACCCTGTTTGACACGGGGGCATCGCACAACTTTGTGTCGGAGTATTTCGTCAAGGATCTAGACCAGATTCGATATTATACGGGATTATCCAGGAGGGTGCGTCTCCCCAATGGGATGGAGATCCAGTCCACAGAGAAGTGCCTCCTGGAGGTTACCATAGACGGGGTGACACTCGAGGCCCCTGCGACGATCCTGAGAATGCCGGACTTCGACCTTGTCTTAGGCATGACATGGCTTGTCTGGAACCATGCCCAGATTGACTGCCCGGCAGGGAGGGTCGTGCTGAGACACGATGATACTTATGCGACATTCGAAGGTACTACTCCAGTTTCCCGCCGCCTGCTTTCATCTATTCAGGCCGTTAAGGCTCACATGCAAGGAGATGAGGTATATCAGGTATTATTCGAGATGACTGAGGAGAAGGACCTGATTGCTAGCATTCCGGTGGTTCGTGACTACGCCGATATTTTTCCGGATAAGCTGCCAGGACTGCCTCCGCATAGGGAGAAGGACTTTCATATTCAGTTGGTACCAGGGGCTAAGCCGGTATCCAAGGCCCCGTATCGGATGGCCCCGAAGGAGTTGGCGGAGTTTCGGACACAGTTGCAGGAGCTGGTGGAAGCAGGATTTGTTAGGCCGAGCTCCTCATCATGGGGATCTCTGGTCCTATTCGTGAAGTAGAAGGATAGCACTCTTCGCCTGTGCATCGACTATCGAGCACTAAACAGGCTGACCGTCCGAAATACCTATCCGCTCCCTAGGATAGACGAGTTGTTCGATCAGCTGGAGGGAGCCCATTATTTCTCGAAGCTGGACTTGAGGTCAGGCTACTACCAGCTGCGGATCCAGGAGGAGGATATTCCGAAGACGGCCTTTAGTAGCAGATATGGATTGTATGAGTTCATCGTGATGCCCTTCGGGCTCACGAATGCTCCGTCGGCTTTTATGAGCCTCATGAACCGGGTCTTCGAGGCTTATTTGGATGTGTTCGTCATAGTATTCATAGACGACATCCTTATCTATTCTAAGATGGAGGAGGAGCACACACGACATCTGGCACTGACCTTGGAGAGACTACGGGAGCATCGCCTTTATGCGAAGTTCAGCAAGTGTCAGTTCTGGTTGAAGGAGGTGGCTTTCTTAGGCCACATTATCAGTGGAGCCGGGCTGGCGGTGGACCCGGCAAAGATTCAGGCTATTTCGGATTGGCCGCAGCTGAAGACAGCCACCGACGTACGGAGTTTTCTAGGACTTGCCGGTTATTACCGGAAGTTCGTGGAGGGATTCTCTCGAATCGCCCTCCCGCTCACATCCTTGACGAAGAAGGAGGTACCGTTCGTGTGGACCCCGCAGTGCCAGACAGCTTTCCAGGAGCTGAAGGATCGGCTAACCTCGGCTCCCATTCTTACTCTCCCCTCGGGGAGGGAGGGATTTCAGGTCTACACCGACGCATCATATCAAGGGATGGGAGCGGTGCTGATGCAGAACGGACAAGTCATAGCTTATGCCTCCCGCCAGCTAAGACCCATGAGAAGAACTATCCAGTGCATGACCTGGAGATGGGAGCAGTTGTATTCGCACTGAATATATGGCGACACTACCTTTATGGAGTCCACTGTGATATATACTCCGATCATAAGAACCTTAAGTACGTGGACACGCAGAAGGAACTGAACATCAAGCAGAGGCGGTGGGTGGAGTTTCTATCTGACTATCAGTATGAGATGCACTACCACCCGGGGAAGGCGAACGTGGTAGCGGATGCACTGAGTAGGAGAGCCGCCACAGCAGGAGCAGAGCCTCAGTTGATGTCTATGGAGCTGCTGCAGAGACTAGAGGACATGCACATTACTCTGGTGTCGTCTGACGATCCTGAGCTCTACGAGGAGTACTTGGCCGCGATGGGCGTTACCGATGACATCAGAGACCGAGTCAGAGAAGGACAGAGGCAGGATGCCAAGTTAGAGCCCATATTCCAAGCTCTGGAGGCAGGCACTGCAGGAGATTACACTCTGAGGGACGACCTGGTGTGCTTCAGAGGACGGGTGTATATACCGGAGGGAGGCCAGATCCGGGAGGATATTATGACGGAGGCGCACTGCAGCCGGTATTCTGTACACCCGGGGATCACAAAGATGACGGCTGATTTGAAGAAGACTATGTTCTGTCCGGGCATGAAGAAGGATGTCTCTTACTTCGTGACCCATTGTGAGGCATGTCAGCTAGTGAAGGCGGAGTGCAGGAACCCCGCAGGATTATTGCAGCCACTCCCGGTGCCGGAGTGGAAGTTTGATGACATAGCCATGGACTTCATACATGGGCTTCCCCGGTCTCGGACAGGGAATGACTCGATCTGGGTAATCGTTGATCGGTTGACCAAGGTGGCTCGATTTATACCGATCAGGAAGGATGATTCAGTAGGAGTACTGGTGCGGAAGTTTGTGGAGCAGTTCATTCGTTATCATGGCGTGCCCAGGACGATAGTGTCAGATCGTGATGGGCGGTTTACATCCACGGAGTGGCGATCAGTTCAAGCTTACTTAGGCACGCGATTGACCTTCAGCACTGCATTTCATCCCCAGACAGACGGGCAGACAGAACGCACCAACCGGACGCTGGAAGACCTTTTGAGGCTATGCATTTTGGACCGCGGGGAACCGTGGGAGAAACTCTTACCCCTGGTTGAGTTCTCCTATAACAATAGCTACCAGTCCAGCATCAGGATGGCGCCTTATGAAGCCTTGTACGGGAGGAGGTGCCGGACCCCGCTTTCTTGGGTTCAGAACGAAGATCCGAAGGTGTTGGGATCAGAGTTTGTTGAAGACACCGAGGCACAGGTGAGGCTGATCAGAGACAGGATGTTAGAGGCGCAGAGTAGACAGGCTAAGTACTATGACGCCCGGCATCGGCAGGTGGAGTTCCGGGTGGGTGACCGGGTGTTTCTGAAGATCCGGCCCATGCATGGAGTCTCGCCGGTGCGTGGTCGGAGGAAGAAGCTCAGCCCTAGGTACATGGGCCCTTACAGGATCCTGGAGCGGATCGGACCCCTAGCCTATCGGCTGGAGTTACCACCAGAGCTGGAAGTGTTGCACGATGTCTTCCATATTTCTTCGCTGAGGAGGGCTCTGCTACGCCCGGAGCAGCAGATTTTGACCATCGAAGGGCCGATAGCTTTAGACCGGTCAGTTCGTTTGGAGCCGGTTAGGATCGACGACCGAGGAGTGCGAGTCCTGCGTCGCAAGAAGGTCCCATTAGTCAAAGTCCTGTGGAGGAACCACGGCCAGGAGGAGCATACCTGGGAGCCGCAGGACCTGATGCGACAAATATACCCAGAGCTATTCAGTCAGGTATACCTCTCAGACCCCTCAAGATGTTAATTTATTCTCCTGCTTTAATTTACTAGGGGCTGCTCTAGGCAGATAGAGGCTTATCTTTTGTTTATTGGGGGCTTATCCTTGTTTATTGGGGTCTTGGTCTGCCGATTGGGCGAAATGGTCATAGATCTAGGTTTCCCTTTAAACCTATTTTATCAAACAAGGCGTCATACTGGGATGTTACACGGTTCTTTTCTTCAGTAGTAAGTCTCGTAGGCTCAACTTGGATTTCGGGGACGAAATCTTTGTTTTGTTTATTGGGATTTGTAACATCCCATCTCCAACTAGACCCCTAAGAGTGGTTTTGGCCATGACTAGGTCATGACAAACCCTAGGAAGCCAGAAATGGGCCAAGAGATAGGGGACAGAAAGGTGGGAGATCATCATGGTCTGCAAATAGTACAACTCTGAACAATGGTGTAGGATGACCATGGGCCACACCCTAACCCCAAGACTCTACCACAACACCCCAAATACCTTGGGAGGGCCATTAGAGCCAAAAGGACCCATTAGGGTCAACCCAAGAGGCTTAGTTGACCAAGGTCAACCCTAGCCCTAAATGGGTCAAACTAGCCTACTTAGGGTCAATTGACCTACTCCTAGCCTAGAGGACCCCACCTATGCCCTCCTAACCCTAAAGTGAGGTCAATGGGTCACTAAGGACACATTGGGGTCAGCCCTAGAGGCCAGGTTGACCCAAGTCAACTCAAGCCCCTAATCTGGTCAAAGTACCCTTACTAAGGGTATGTGACCTCCAAAGTGCAGGGTAACCCTACATAACGATACCTAGACCCTAAGGGAAGCCAATGGGTCACCCAGGACCCATAGGGGTCAACCCAGTTGGTCATGTTGACCCAACTCAACTCTAGCCCTAAAATGGTCAAAGTGCCCTTGCCAAGGGACATGTGACCACCAAGATGCCCAACCAACCCTATTCAAGTAACCCTAGGCCTTAAGGGAGTCTAATGGGCCACTAAAAACCCAATGGGGACAACCTAGATGGTCAAATTGACCCAGGTCAACCCTCATTTAGGTCAAGTCAAACCTAGCCCAAAAGGGCTAACCCAAGCCCAAGCCACTTCTCCCTTAGGCTAAACCCATTCCCATGACCATCATAACCAAGTGGGCTGCATTTAGCTTGTGAGGTTCACTAGTCAACCAGAGGTGACTAGGAGAGAGAAAGGAGCTCCCCTCCATGATAATGGAGGAGAGAGAAATTGAGGAAGAGGAAGAGGAGAGTGGAAGGTCGGCCAAGGGAGGCTAACAGCCACCATTTATGGCTGCAATCAACTCCTTTAGGGGAGAGGAGTTGATTCCAGCCGTTTCCCGGCCACCAAGGGATGGATTCAGCCCCCCTCCACTCTACCCGAGCCACACCTTTAATGGTGTTAATGGCCATTGAAGAACCAGCCTCCCCTCTTCCCCATTTGCCATTTAAACACCATCAGGGGGCCAAGGGGAATATTTTAGAGCGTTTACCTGGAGGAGACGAGCCATCCCACTGTGCTGTTGCAGAAGCCGAGCGCCGCCGCTGTTGTCAATGGCATCCCGCCGCTCTTCCCGCATTCAGGCCACCAAGAAGGTCCTCCCCCTCTCCTTAACTCATGATTAGATCATAGCAATTAATAGGTCCAAGGTTCGGGCTCAATTGAGCCCGATCCAATTCGGCTTTTCATGGATTTTTTTCTGAAAATCTAACCTCTCGGGATCGCCGGAAAAGGGGTTTCCGGCGGCCAAGCCGCCGCCTGGGGATGGCCACCACCTCAACGGAGGTGGTGGTGCCGGTGGCCGGCCGGGGAGGTGGTCGGGTCGCCGACAGTGGCGTTTGGAAATTGCTCCAGGCGGGACGAATCGCAGCCGTCGGCTCAACGAAGAAGATGACCGGATGCCGTTGATCCCTGCGCCAAGATTCGTGCTGCATCAGGGTTAAACTATAGGAAATTATTTCTAATTATTTCATTCTATCACACTTTTGTCATTTAATGTTGTAAATATTTAAAAATTGTTAGAAGCTTTGTGTGAGGAAATGATCAACACATGATTTGTAGCCCTTTCTGTCTACTTTATTTTAAAATTGGTTTGAACCAATTTAGGCTCCTGGTTTGATCAGGGCACCCATTTTGGTGGGACATACCCTTAGGTCTAGGCAGTCATTAAACTGAGTGCCCACACTTCATCCCTAGTCCAAATCAGTTGAAATTTTTATAGGAAGTCTACCTTAGCTATACCTAGAGCTGGTCCAAAAATGGGAATTTTTGGGAGAAAATATTTCTATAGTTTTTATAAAAATTTAATAATTATTAAATAAATTAAATAGGTGCCCTAAACATCTCCAAACCATCCCAAATTTTGGTGAGTGGTCCCTGGGC
The DNA here is from genome assembly GCA_039583875.1 of Platanthera guangdongensis. Taxonomy (NCBI): domain Eukaryota; kingdom Viridiplantae; phylum Streptophyta; class Magnoliopsida; order Asparagales; family Orchidaceae; genus Platanthera; species Platanthera guangdongensis. The sequence continues at coordinate 39,496,710 of CM077154.1, forward strand.
TCATGTTAGGTACCTGTATAGAGTTTCACCTAATTTGGATATGATTTGAATAGGTTTTGACCAAACCCTAACTATACCTTAATAAGGGCATTTTGGTCAAAATGTGCATTTCTGATTTTCAGTGACCAAATCACCTCAACAGAGGCTGAAATTTGGGCCACTGACTTGTTATGGCACTTAGCACCTCCCCATGGAATGTGGGGTAGAGTAGAGTTGATTTGCCCTAAGTCCCTAGGCCAAACACTAAAGAGGGACCTTTTTGCCTTGTGAAGGGCATGAGTCCTAAACACCTTGGATGAACTCCAAATTTTACAAGGAGGTTCCTAGGATATATAAAACCCTCTGTTAGAAATCTTAACTAATTTTAAAAAGGGTAGGGTCCCCAAAACCCTAACCCTAGCTTGGGACCTAAAACTTGTAGTGTGGGTTTAGATTAGCTAAACATTTTGAATCTTAACCAAATTTGGGTAGTGAGGGGGGTTAGGATATTTTGAGCCTCTGATAATTTACTTGAGGAATTTTGATCAATATATGTAGCACTTCATTTGTAACCAATAGGATTGCCCTAATTAATAATTTGGCTATTGTGGTCTCACTACCCATTGAAAGGGTATGAAACATTGGCAGAGGTAGTTTTAGGCTATACTAATCATGTATGAATTTTGATAGAATTTTTGGATAACTAGTTAGGGCATCTACTTCACAAGTGCTTTATTTTGATTACATACTAAATAATCCTTGCAAGAGCCCATTACTTATTCAAAAATCATGAAACTTGCTACCTAGTGTTTTTAGCTCAATATTATCATGTGGTAATTTTTGTGGAAATATTTGATGGCTAATTAGTACACTTTGTTCATTAACCCTTAAATTTGAAAGTTCATGAGAAAATCAAATATAGCCTTATTTTTAAATGATAAATTATGAAACTTTTTCTAAGGTACTTGTAGACCATCACAATCATCCCTGAATTTCCTCTGAATTTTTGGAGGTATTATTACTGTAAAATCTTTTAAAATGACTTTTTATGAGGTATCTTTGAAATTAAATTTAAAGGCCTAAACCTTGCTGAAAGATTTGAAGACTTAGGCTTTAGAGTTGATTATGCATTTTGTAATTACCATAAATTTATTGGAATATTATCTGGTCTGACATTACTACTTCATGTTCAAACTTGGGCTTTTTGAATACTAGAATAAATAAATTAATTATCAGACAGATTAGGAAAATTATGGATTTCTGTATTTATGCTTCAAATGTCATTTTAGCCCTCTAATAATTATCATAGGGATACTGGATGAGTATTTCATGTACTTCCCTTTTTACGGGTCATGTAGCTTAAGTGGTCTGCATATATCAAAATTGCAGGAAATCCTTTTGGATATGAATTAGAGCACGTGTGATGGGTCTTGATGATTTGCTGGAAAGATAAGTAGAGTGGGTTGCATCTATGGAAGATGAGTGAGTAGGGTGTGATTTTGTCTAGGGTTTAGGGGCGTTCGGGTCCGACGAAAGATCGTCCTACCCAAGGAGAGTTGGAGTCAAATCACCCTAGGATTAGCATATCGAAACATGAGAAAATAATGGGTAGGGGAATCAACCAATAATAAAATAAGTACCTTGTGAAAGGGAACGCTGGGCGTAATCCCAACACAGTTGCTAGTGCCCCTTGAGAGCCCTTCACAGGGAATACCGGGGGCAGTCCTGGGTTAACGTAAACTATTTTAACAAGCTGAAAAGAGTAACTTAGTAATTAGGGTTGCACATTTCACAACACTGATGGCACCGGATGTTAGCTGGGAGCTTCGTCTCGGATGGTTAAAAGGCGGACTTTGGGTCCGGGGAGCTTCGGCTCGATTGTTTGAGACGGACGGGTTGGACAGGGGAGCTTCGGCACGGTTCTTGATTATGCTAATTTGCATGCACATAAAAAGAAAGGAAATTAAGGTGGTGGGTCTTCGGTATTGGAGTGTCGATGCACCGATGCCAATACGTTGACTCGGCAAGTGTGGTTAACACTTCGCCAACAGAAGTCCGGTGCGCCAGCGGGCAAGAGTACGCAGGAGTCCGCTTCGTGCACCAAGCGTTGAGGCGTACGATAGGTCTGACTGGTAGTGCTTTACTGGTTTAGAGGTGGGCGAGGCCCAACCCACCGCTTCCGTCTGCCACTACGGAGGTATCCTGGGAGGTTACGACTCCAAAAAGGGGGAATTAAAGGTCTGTGTGCACAGAGTCGTGTGTGTGTGTGTTGCACTTGCATGTCCATCATACCCACTTGCATGTCATAGCATAATCATTACCTTTAACCTTGACACCTAAAGTATAAGTGGAATGAGACGCTTATACTTTAGGACCTGCAAACGACCCCTTAGTCTATAAGCTTGTGTGGGCAAGTTTATAAATTAAGGTTAATTTTGATATATATAGTTACTGCTGTTTGATCATCGACACCCCAACGTATAAATTGGTATGAGACTTTTTATACGATGGGAGCCTTGCAGAAGACCCCTTGGCTTATGTGTTTTCACATAAGTGAAGGTTACTTTTCATATTTCATCTTATGTCTATACATGATATAGAATTGCTAGTATAGGTCCGCTGTCATCTGCTTTTGATTTTTTCTCCACCTTCAAGTCCTCCCCTTTCTTCCTCTCCGCTCTGTGCCTAGGAGCCATGGGGGAAGGGGCGGGGGATGATAGGACTTAGTCTTTTAGACTAACGGTTTTCGAACCGCATCATTTAGGGGATCGTGGAGACCAGCATGGAGGAGCAGCCCCAGAGACCGGTATGCTTGGAGGTGGGGCAGTCTAGCACCGGAGTTCATACAGCGGGGACCGTGAGTCCCGACCTTGAGTAGTTTTTCTGCTTCCGCATGAGTGATTTTGTAGTGAGGCTATGATGTACCGGGCGTAAGCCCGTTTTGCTACTCTGATGTTTATTTCTGTGGACACTCCCTTCGTGGAGTTATAATTATTATGACATGTGATTCTCTGTGGACTGCAGTTTCCGTTTACTTCATTATTCTGCTACTTTTCTGTGATCGAATTTGGCCGGCAGAATCGGCGCTTTGTGGTGATGACCCTTCAGGGCGTGAAGGAGTCACCGCAAAACGGCGGTTCTGGGCCTAAGACCCCAGCGTCTAAAGAAGTAAAAAAGGGGGGGGGGGTCTTATAGAGCAAGGATCCAATTATGCTTATGTACTTGGTTTCATCAAAAGGTTTCCCTTTTTCATCCTTGTCCAGAGACATAGTTAAACCCTATGGAGTCCTCATCGAGGTTGCATTCTCCATTCCGAATTTCTTTATCACCTCTTTGGTGAACTTGGTCTGCGAGATGAAAATTCCATCTTCAGATTATTTCACCTGAAACCCTAAGAAATACTTCAGCTCGCTCATACTGCTCATTTCAAACTTCCCTTGCATAAGTTTTGAAAACGTCTTGCAGAGGTTGTCATCAGTAGAGCCAAAATAATGTCGTCGACATAGATTTGCACTAGCAAAATCTTGCCTTTAATTTCCCTAAGAAATAATGTCTTGTCTATCTTCCCCTTGTGAACTTGTTCTCAAGTATAAAGCTAGACAGCGTCTCATACCAAGCTCGAGGATCTTGTTTCAGACCATATAAAGCTTTATGCAGTAAATAAATATAATTAGGAAAGTTAGAATCAACAAAACCTGGAGGTTGTTCCGCATACACATCTTACTTTATGTCACCATTAAGGAAGGCAGACTTCACGTCCATCTGATAGACAGTGAATCCTTTGAGTGCAGCATATGCTAGGAATAACCTTATTGCCTCCAGCCTTGCCACTGGAGCGTACGTCTGGTCGAAGTCGATTCCTTCTTCTTGACGATAATCTTTTGCGACAAGTCTAGCCTTGTTCTTTACAATCGTTCCATCCTCATCCATCTTGTTCCTGTAGACCCATTTTGTCCCAATGACGTTCTAACCATTGGGTCTTGGAACAAGCTTCCATACTTTTCAGCGCTTGTACTGGTTTAGTACTTCTTCCATCGCCATTATACATGATGCGTCTGAGTTTGCTTCCTCAAACTTCTTTGGTTTAACCTGTGAGAGAAAACTTATATATAAATTCTCATTAGTTGTACCTCTGCGAGTTCTGACACCATCCCCGGGATCTCCTATGATTTGGTCCATGGGGTGATCCTTCAGATGCCTAAGCTCTAGAGTTCTTGCATCTGGATTATCTTCTATCACCGGAGTGACTTCTTCATCTTGGATGACTTCTTCATCTTGATCATCAACCTCTCCAATAGGGGTTGGAGTGGTGATCTTGACGAACTTTTCACCTTTATCTTCGGACGGTCCATCCAAGCTAATTTATTCCAGCTTTACACCGTAGCCTTTAGTGATTCCACGGTCTGAACCTCCAAAGATGACCTTTGGTCCGTTCACGACTGGGGAAAAATTCTGAATTAGGCTTCTTGTCCCGGTCATATGCCGAGAGCATCCACTGTCCAAATAACAGATTGGCATTTTGGTGGCCTTTGGACATACCTGCAATCACAATCAGTTTGCCTTTGGAACCCAAATATGTTTGGGTCCTTGGTCTCGGGTTAGAACACTCCCCCTATGAATATTAGCATTAGGAGTGGTCTTTCTCATATTGCCAATATGAGGGGTTGCAACATTTCTGGGATTAAAGCAGCAATCGATGGCAAAGTGACCAGTTCTGCCACAACACTAACAGTCAAATCTATTGTATCTTTGCCATATGTTCTCCTGCTTGACCTTTTGGAATTGTGGTCTAGCAGGGGCAGCATTCTTGGAGGAAGAAGCTTCATGATGATGATAATCACATATTTTCTTCTCCTTCACCGGTTTTTCTACAACAGACTTTGCCTTTAGTGCCTTCTTGAAATTATGACCTTGATTGAAAGGGCCATAGCTCTGAAGAATCACTTCTTCATAAGGTGCCTTAAAGTCACTTTCACCAAAATTTTGGGTCGAGTCCATCCTTGATAATGGAACTTTGGCTCTACATAGGTAGACCTAGCAAAGTGTCTGTATGATGAGTCAAGATCAAACTCATTTGAAGGAAATATGACCTTTTTGAAAGAGGTCTGATCTTGAGGGGCTTTCCCCTTCTCTTTGGCCAAGGCCTTTTTGGCGGCCTTATTCTTTCGTTGAGCCTTATTTCTCCTAGAAGACTTACTATGAGCTTCTTCATGGCCTAATCCAGCACCCTTGGCCTTAGCTGAGAATTCAGTAACGAATGGAAAAACAGTCTTAGGCTTCGAGAAACTTTCAACAAGTTTCTTTTTAGCGGCGAGTTGTTCTTCCAACTCTTTGATGATTTTCCCTTTAAGGTCAAGATGCTCAAGAACCTTCTTATATTCTTCAATAGCATTATTGAAGTTCTCTTTGATTGATTAAGTCTTGGCGACTTCCTCTCTCAAGATGCTCTCTTCAGCTTTAAGAGACTTGAACTCTTTAGCCTGAGTTTTCACGACTTGGTGACATTTGTCGTAAGCCATGATCAACTCCTTATATTGGCCATGAGTTCAGACTCATCGTCAGAAGAGCTGTCCTCACGATCAGGTTCAGAAACTTTAGAATCTGAAAGAGGAGTGTGAGAGCTTACCTTCCCAATGAACTAGGGTTCCTGTTCATCATCTGTCTGAGTCATGAGCCCAAAATAGGTTTCTTATTCTTCACTCGACTCAGATGAGTCAGAGTCACTAAGAGTCTTGCCCTTTTTGGCTATTAAGCTCTTCTCTGTCCTCTTCTTGTTCTACGAGGACTTCTTTTCCTCTCTTCTACCACCCTCCTTCTTGTGAGGGCAGTCAGTAATGACGTGTCCTGGCTTATTACAATAGTAGCAAATAATGTCAGTGGAAATATGTTTATCCTGTTTAGAAGCATACGTGTCGTGGCTACTTGAGACTTTTCTTTGCCGATCACCATCACGTCGTGATCTTCTATAGGAGGCATTCTTTCCTTTCCATTGCTTCTTCTTGTTCAATAATTTCTTGAACTGTCGTGAGATTAGTGAGAACTCTCCTTCTGATAGCTCAAAACCTGAGGTGCCTGGCTCCAAGGTTTCATCTTCACTATCTTCTTGTGCTGGAGTAGGAGAAACAACCATTGACTTCTTAGAGGTATCTGCCTTTAAAGCAACAGACTTCTCCTTGAATGCAAACCTACTATTCTCTTCTTCAGCCTTTCTGGTATTGAGTTGAAGCTCATATGACATAAGCTTCCCGAAGAGAATTTGTGGGTCTATCTCAGCTAGTTTTCCAAACTCACTGATGACATAGATCTTGTTATCCCATTCCTTCGTTAGGGATCTCAAGAACTTGTCATTTAATTATCCATTAGTGAAGACTCTGCCATAGACCCTTAGCCCATTCACTATCTTGAAGAAATTCTCAAATGTGTCAGTAATGGTGTCCTTGTTTCCTTGTCGGAAAGCTTCATACTTCTGATTTAGAAGGGATCTTCTATCATCCCTCACTTCTTCTGTACCTTCCATCAAGGTAACTAGTGACTGCCACATCTCCTTTGCAGACTGGCAGTGGATCTGGTTTTGTAGCAATAAGTCATCGACTGCACTTGCTATAATATTTTTGGCCTTTTTGTCTAGTGATACAAGTGCAATCTCGTCCTTATCTAGATCCATCAGTTTCTTTGGGTCTTTCTTAGTTGGATCTATAGTGGAGATGGTCATTGGAATATAAGGACCTTCTTCAACTATCATGAAGATCCTTGGATCCACATCTTCCATAAAGAACTTGATTCTTTCTTTCCACATGTGAAAATTATTTTTGGTGCACAAAGAAAGCTTGGAAAAATCTTTAGCCTTGTCCATTTTTGGTAGATCTCAAAAGACAACTATTGAAGGATCTGATCAATGTGTTAACCTTTTAACGATCAACCTCCCTCTGATACCAAATGAAAGTTTATAGTTTCCTACCTAAATCACATAGAGGGGGGTGAATAGGTGAAATGTGCGTCTTTCTAGGGAATAAAAATTTCAAACCAATGCACAGAACTAACTACCAATCAATCACAGACGAGGCAAGATTTATAGTGGTTCCCCAACCTTGGGTACATCCACTTTCCCTCACCGATCTAGCAATACACTAGACTTGGCTACTCCACTATCTCGGATTGAAAATCAATCCTACCCTCGGAACAACGTTCCTACAATCTCGATCCACAAAACGGATCTACACTCGGAAGATAAAACTTCTTACAATCTCGGAGACAAAAGCTCCTACACTCGGAGAAATATCTCCTACAAGAATGAAATAAATTGTATAGAAATACAAACATTAAATCTTCTTTTTCAGATCTGCAAATGTCGGCCAGGATCTTCTTCTTCTAGGCTTTGCGGCTTTATCAGAATGGTGACAAAAAATCTAGGCAAGATCAGATCTGAATCTTCTTGGCTTCACACGATCGATCAATTAGAAGATGACGAGTTGAGAGAATCTCGATCTGTAAAGCCTTCTTGATCTGAATCCTCTAAAATCGAAACCCTAGCCGGTCGGGAATCAGCGATGGCGGCAGCGGCGGTTTTCTTTTCTTGGAGAGAGAAAGAGGAAATCAGAGACTTGAGAATACGACTGCAAAACTTCTGAATATTCTCTTTCAAAAAAACTTAGGGTTTGTCGGTTTGACCAGACTATTTATAGGATATGTGATGATTAGTCTCAATTAAGTCATTATGAGATACACGTGGATCAATCATGTCAAGGTTCATGAAGAATTCTATTATTCTCGACTTAACAAAATTTTTAGAAACAAATCGAAGTAATATAATCGAGAGAGAAAGGACAACTCGAGTACATTGCAGAACTACTCGAGTGTGTAGAAGATAACTACTCGAGTATATGAGTAAACTACTCGAGAGAGAATAAAATAGTTACTCGAGTACATGGAGTCAACTACATGAGTAAACATGAAGAAAAAGAATTCAGCTACTCGAGTATCAAAAATGACATACTCGAGTACTTAAGTAGTTACACGAAAGGTGGAGTGGATTACTCGAGTATAAGGAATACTACTCGAGTAGATGAGAATGAACTACTCGAGTGGTTGAGAAACTACAAGAGACAGGGACTTTGAAAAATTTTCTGAACTGGAGTACTAGACTACTCGAGTATTGAAGTTGAACTACTCGAGACGATAATAACTACTCGAGTATATGGAAATGACTACTCAAGTAATTCACTTTGAAACATTTTTTGGAATGGAATTATGGATTACTCGAGAATTAATTATGGACTACTCGAGTAGTAAATGAACTACTCGAGGACATGACTTAGACTACTCGAGTAAGTGAGAACTTCATGAGAGTCAGAATTCAATTACACGAGACAGAAGATATAAACTACTCGAGTACTATACAGTACTACTCAAGTATTTTACTTAGAAAACATTTGGAGGAGAAAATTTTGTAAACCCGAGAGAGAAAGGAAACTACTCGAGTAGTTGTCTTAAGTACTCGAGAGCCATAAAAATGACTACTCGGGATCTGCCATTCTTACTCGAGTAAGAGTATTATTACTTGAGTATGAACTCTGCTATTTACTCGAGTAGGTATTGAACTACTCGAGTATTTTACTTAGAAAATTCTCTTTGACAGAATTTTCTTCTTCTTAGGAGAGACCAGCAACAAATCTTTTCACTTAGTCCTAGAGATTGAATATGAAGTGTATCCCAATAGAGAGGCTACACATGAGTCAAAACCTTGGATCATACAATGAGGGATTAAATTGTATGGTCCTGTGTTTGGTGACCCATTGTAGACTGACATTCCTCTACACTTCCCATTAGAATCCTGCAAACACACAACTCAAACCAAGCATCAAATACAACTTAATTTATCTTACTTTAAGGATGACTTCATCAAATCTGGGTTAGTGTGGATATAATACCCAACAATTGGATAGTGGCTGTTCTAAACATATGACTAGAAACAAGTCCAACCAAACTCATTACAAGTCAAAGCTAGGAGCCAAGGTAATATTTGGTAACTCCAATTGTGGCCAGACTGAAGGATATGGACATGTCAAGATTGGAGCTGTTACCTTCAGGAATGTTGCATATGTAAGTCGATTGAAACATAATCTTATCTCCATAAGTCAATTATATGATGAAAGGTCTCAGGTATCATTCACTAAAACTTCCTGTATTATTACTTCTCTAGATAACCATGTAGTTTTGACTGACACTAGAGTAGGAAATCTTTATATAGTTCATTTTAAATCTGCCAAAACAGAAATATGTTTGTTTAAATCAACTAGCAATAATAATGACCTTTGGCATAGGATATTAGGTCGTGTAAACTTGAAAAATATTGCCAAATTATCTAGGGACAACCTTTTTAGAGGATTTCCCTCTTGCCCTTAAAAGAAGGAAAGCCTCTGCAGGGCTTGTCAATTAGGCAAGCAAACCAAAAATAGTTTTAAATCGGTAAATAAAAGTGACCAACCGAGATCATTGTACTTGCTACATATGGACCTTTTTGGCCCTATTGTTGTATAAAGTCTAGGAGGGAAATCTTATACTCTAGTGATTGTAGATGACTTCTCTAGATTCACTTGGGTATTCTTTCTGAGATCTAAGTTTGATAACTTCAAGGTACTTATAGATTTTCTCAAGAACGTACAGATTGAGTACTCTACTCCAATTGTATTGATCAGAAGTGATCATGGTACTGAGTTTGAGTCTCTTCTTATGCAAGAGTTCTATGAGAAGGAAGGTATTAGGCACCGCTTCTCAGCTCCTAGAACACCTCAACAAAATGGGGTTGTTGAAAGAAAAAATAGAACCCTGATTGAATCAGCAGGCACATTACTTGCAGATGCTCATTTGCCCCTATCCTTTTGGGCAGAGCTGTGCGCACAGCAAATTATGTACTGAATAGAAGTCTTATATACAAACTTAAGAATAAGACTCCTTATGATCTACTTAAAGGAAAGAAACCTAAAGTAGACTACTTCAAAATTTTTGGTTGCTTATGTTACATACACAACAACAATAAGAAACACATTAGAAAATTTGAAGCCAAATCTGAAATGGGAATTTTTCTTGGATATTCCAAAGTAAGCAAGGCCTATAGGGAGTTTAATAAATCTACCATGAAAATTGAAGAATCTATCCATATTTCTTTTGATGAAACTAATATGTTTTACAAGAAGAATATTCCTTCTACCAGTAATTCTTTGCAGGAACCAAACTTGTGTGAGAAGTTAAATGAACTGACTCTCACCAATGAGACAATTAGCCATCCTTCTCCAAACATTGCCGAAGAAATTGAAGATGAAGACAATGGAATCAGTGAAGAACCTCCAACAGCTAATATAATTCCACAAGAGGAATTTACTCCCCAAGCTATTGCACAACCAACTCCTCCTACTGAATTTGTCATACTTAGAGATCACCCTGTATCTAAAGTGATTGGAGACATTTCAGTTGGTGTGCAGACCAAGCATCAACTCAACTAAGACATGATGCATGCCTGCTTCATGTCTCAAATTGAGCCCCAATCCATTAAAGATGCAGAGCAAGATCCCCACTTGATTGTTGCAATGCAAGAGGAGCTCAACCAATTTGAGAGATGCAGAGTATGCGATTTAGTTCCAAGACCAAAAGACCACCCAGTCATTTTAACAAAATGGGTATTTAGGAACAAACTTGATGCACAAGGTGTCATAATAAGGAACAAGGCAAGGCTGGTTGCTCAAGGCTATAGGCAAGAGGAAGGGATTGATTATGACCAGACTTTTACACGTGTTGCAAGGTTGGAAGCAATCAGGATTTTCCTTGCATATGCTACCTACAAGAAGTTCAAGGTTTACCAAATGGATGTCAAGAGTGCATTCTTGAATGGTGAACTTAAAGAAGAGTTTTATGTTGAACAACCTGCAGGTTTTATTTCTCCTATTTATCCCTCTCATGTTTTTTAAATTGCATAAAGCTCTCCATGGTCTAAAGCAAGCTCCAAAAGCTTGGTATGAAACCTTAGCTAGCTTTCTTTTAGAGTATAAATTTTCTAGAGGCATAGTAGATAGGATATTATTCACTAGACACCATAAGGATAAAATTTTGTTTGTACAAATTTATGTAGATGACATTATTTTTGGGTCTACTGATTCCAAACTATGCAAGAGGTTCTATGACCTCATGCATTCAAAGTTTGAAATGAGTAGCATGGGTGAGCTCTCCTACTTACTTGATCTCCAAGTGAAGCAGCTACCTGATGGCATCTTTATATCTCAATCTAAGTATGCTAAAGAGCTTATCAAAAAGTTTGGGATGTCAGATGCCTCAGCCAAGAAAACACCTATGGCTACAAATGCTGTAATTTACTCTGATGAACATGGGAAACCTGTTGATCAGAAATTATATAGGGCCATTGTTGGGTCCCTGTTATACCTTACAGCAAGCAAAGCAGATATAATGTTTGATAGATGTATTTGTACTAGGTTCCAAGTGAACCCTAAAGAATCACACCTTGTTTTCTTAAAAAGGATTTTAATATATATAAAGAGTTGTTCTAGTTTAGGACTCTGGTATCTAACTGAGTCAGAGTTTGAGTTAACTGGATACTCAGATGCTGACTTTGTTGGATGTAGAGTAGATAGAAAAAGTACCTCAGGGAAATGCCAGTTCCTTGGTATGAGATTAGTGTCTTGGTTTTGCAAGAAGCAGTCATCTTTTCTACCTCAACTGCTGAAGCAGAATATATAGCTGCTGCTAGTTGTTGTTCCCAAATGCTGTGGATTCAGAACCAACTCCTGGATTATGGGTTCAACTTAAATAATTCAACTTTACTTTGTGACAATAAAAATGCAATTTCCATTACACAAAATCCAGTCCATCACAGCAGAACTAAGCATATAGACATTGAAAGTGCAGGTTAGATCTGATATACTCTAGAGAGGGGTGAATAGAGTATGGTGCTTGCTAAAAACTTTTTACAACTCTTGTTGTATTCCTAAGTGAACAGGGAAGCAAATGAAATACAGCAAACACAGCAACTACCTAATCAAAAAGCAATCACAGAACAATCAAAAACCACAGCCAGAAAACAAAAGAAAATAAGCAACCAGATGACACAAGGAGCTATAGTGGTTCCCCAACCAATCTGGGTACATCCACTCTTCTACCACCCTAGGTAGGAATCCACTGCAGGATGAGTTGATCAGGTGTCCTGGGCACCAATGAGCTTTTGATAAGTTACTCAAAAAGCAAACCAGATTTTTTGATCAGGTGTCTTGTCACCACTGAGTTTTGACAAGGTCTCAGAAACCAGCACAAACTTTTGAAGGGACTTTGATAAACCCTATACAGCAGAGAGAGAGAGAGCGGGGGATGAGATGATCTTCTCTGTCAACAATCAGAGAGAAGATAGTGGATGTTGTCAAAGCTCCCCCAGAGATCTATAGTTATTCAGGAAGTGAAGCTTTGTAGTAGGGTGATAGGCCTTCAGAAGATTTGATCTCCAGCAAAAGATGAATCCAGCAGCAGCTGAAATGTGTGTTGTCTGGAGTCTTGAATGATAATGACCTTTGAACACTGGAATCAAAAAGGGATCTGAAACTTTCAGTATGTTGATCTCCTTTTGTGATGTGTGTTCTTGTAAGAATTCTAAGACTGAGAATATCTACAACTCTTTCTCTTTTTGTTGTTGTTGTGATTGTTGTTGTTTTTGTTGATGATGTCCAGCAGGAATTAAAACATTGATCTTTTATTCCTCAGATCTGAATAGAATATTTCTCTATCCAAGATAGCCGTTACCCTGTCATAAATGACTTCCTTAACTGCATTTTGTCTTCTGGAGGAAAGTCCAATAAAACATTCCTTTGAGAATCCCTTGAAACTTGCTCCAGATTAATTGAAACAGCTATAAGATCCTTGACATAAATGCTGAGAATAATTCCATAACTGTCTGAATTTGAATCTTGAAAAACGTCGATCTCTCCAGAAAAACGTCGACATGAGCTCAACTATCGTTGAACTGAGCTCAGAGACTGGACTAAGACTGAAGCAGAAAGCGTCGATCTGAGCTCAACTATCGTCGAACTGAGCTCAGAGATAGAAAAACAAACTAGAGACAGGAACGTCGATCTGAGCTCGAAGATCGTCGAATGGAGTTCGACGACTCGTTGAAGTTGAGCTCAGAAATCGTCGAATGGAGTTCGACAATTCGTCGAGGTGAGCTCAGAGATCGTCGAATGGAGTTCGATGATTCGTCGTCCTGAGCTCGACGAAATGACTTAGTCTCCTGAACTGAAATATCAAGTCTTGAGGGTCTTGAGAGCAGCTTCCAAACCTAAATACTAACCCTTAGACTCAGTTTTAATTGACCTTTAGATCTATACAAGGAGGTCAAAACAAATTTCCTAAAGGAACATAATGATCCTTGCCCAAATCAATAATAGGGTGTTCCAACAATCTCCCCCTATTTGGGTTAGGATTACTATTTACAGATATTGGAAAAATAAAAACATACAAAGCAGAAATATAACAAACAAAACATTGCAGAAACACAGACATTATCACAGATAGTTCAGAAAACAAAATTTACTGTCATCTTATAGAATCATTCCTTTTCCTTGCTCTTTATGAGAACTATTTCTTTGTTGGGGTTGAGAGCTTCTTTCTTGGATCTCCTGTCATCAGCTGCACCTAGAGAAGTTTGATGTTTTGGCCTGGGGACTACAGCTTCTAGATGAAGCTTCAAATAACTTTCTGAATCAAAGAATTTATTGGAGGAGTATCTCTCAAGTTCTTTCTTTCTTTGATCTGATAGAGTAGTGATACTGGATGTATCTTTTCCTTGTTCTCTAGCCTTCTTGATTTGGTCTAGTGCAGCCAATTCTTTCATTCTTGCTGTCCATGAGGTGGGATTATTTTCTGGGTCTTCAAATGGAACAGGAGGCTCATATCTGTTTGAAGAGTTATCAGGAGGAGCTCTGGAAGATACTAGATCTTTAAGCTTATATGGGAAGGGACCAGAAGTAGTGTCAGAGGGACCACGTCCTCCCCTTTGATAAGGATGTTGCCTGGAATACACTCTGAGTCCTCTTTGATTTCCTCTGTACTGTCCTCTTCTGGACTGGTAACCTCTAGACTGATTTCCTCTGTACTGGGATCTTCCTTGAGGTTGATATGAAGTTTGGCTTCTAGTAGTAGATGGAAAGGCAGAACTACCACCTGCACATGCATCAGGTGAAGGAGGAGGAGGAGGAGGATTGAAATGGGATGATCCTTTGTCATACTTTCTTTTCTTCTTCATGGCTTTCAGTTGATTCCTGGAGTACTGCATCCATGGTTCTGTAATAGGGCAATCATGCAGTATATAATATGGAATATCATTTGTATCTTTCTCTTTCTCTGGGGGAATTCTCTTCATGGTCTTGCTTCTGGCATTCCTTTTCCTTGCAATTGTTGCAGAGGAATCATCAGAGTCAGTTCTAAACTGATCACTGTCTGAGCTTTGTGGATTATCATACACTGCATCAATCCTTTTGAGATATTCTTTCTGTTGTTGAGACTGAGCAGAAGAGATAGCAGAAACAGCAACAGAAACAACAGCAGCAGCAGCAGGAATTTGAGTGGAAGCAGCACTGGCAGAAGGAGCTATGACAGCAAGTTCAGAAACAGAAATTTCAGAAACAGGAGCAACAACAACAGTAATAGAAGCAGAAGAAATAGATGAAACTGAAAAAACAACTTCAGAAATAGAAACAGCAAGCTCAGACGTAACTCAAGCAACAGATTCAGAGATAAAAATAGCAGGCTCAAAACCAAATGCCTCTGTCATATGCACATCCTCAGACACTGAAACAGCAACAGAATAATTTGCTGAAACATCAATAGCAGCAGTAGTATCAACAGAAACAAAAGGAACACTGTCAACAACATTGAAGGAATTGACATAAGAACTTATTAAGCTGGGGTCACAGCTGGAAATAGGCACAATGGCCTTAGTAAGATCTTCAGTTTGCTGGACTGGAAGACAATTGAAGTATACAGAATCAAAAACTGACAATAGTGACCTGAGGTCCACTATAATGACTGCAATTGGAGCTACTGGAGCTAGGACTGAAGTTACTACAGCAGGCAATCTCTCAGATTCATAAGGCATCTCCCCCTGCCTAGATTTAGTGAGAACTGGATCAAGGCACCCAGAAGAAGGGATTGCATGAGGAGGAAGAAAAGAGGATAGCCTGGCAGACAGCTCCTGAACTATTTTTAGAAGTGGAGCCAAAGAGGTCTCCAGTAATAGTGATAGCCTTGGAGCTATCAGCTCATATAGCCTGTCTGCAATAGCTGGAATGTCTACTTGCTCGAGAGGAACTTGAGTAGAGGTAGGGATGGAAGTTGGAGCAGCATGAGATGTTGTTGGAGAACCTGTGGATGGTGGAAGTGATGGTTGAGATATTGGAATTGTGGAAATGGAAGATAATGGAATGGAAATGGATGGTGTGAAGGATGGTTGAGCAATGATGTCCTGAAGGAGTTATTGATAAGAAGTGGATGAAGATGGTGGCTCGGGAGGGGATGAAGGAGAATGATCCATATAGGAATCATCTAGAAGAGTGAAAGATGGAATATGAGATGATGAATCAATATCCAGGTGTGGGTAGTGATGTAGTGGATGGAAGATTTCTTCAGTTAATGGTGGAGTGTAGAAGGGATTGAAGTTGGAGATGGGATGGAGATGGGTGATGAAATTGTGATGGTGACTATTGTAGATGAAATAAGAGGTGGAGGAGGAGGAGATGAAGCAGGCAAGTCTTCTGCAGGGGCAGAAATCTGAGGGGAAGAGACTGAAGTAGTCCTTGTGCCTGAAGAAGAGATTGCAGAGGGTCTGCTGGGCTTTACAATCTGCCTGTCCCATTTCCCAAATAGGGCACAGGTAAGCCTCTTGGAGGCATTGATGTGCATCCCACTGGAAACAAGCAGTACAGGGCATCTATTATGAAGAAACAGCCCTAAAATCCTCCCAAAATTAACAAAGTTCTTGTTAATTTTCTTCTTGATTAAATCAAAAAAGACTTCTCCCCAATTCAGTTGCTTCTTGTCCACCAGGGCACCCATCAAACAGAGCTGAAACCTAGATATGGTATCATGAGCTGAGTGTTTTGCCAGCAACACTTTTCCAACAACATCAGCAAGAAATCTGTACTCAACAGACAGATTCTTCTTAAGCAATTTACTAGGGTTTGCTTCTGAATGTCCCATCCTTTCAAGCATACTTGAAAATTCCTCTCCAGAAAGCTCAACAGAATCTTCTCCAGAATTCAATTGAAAAACCTCTGTCAAAGCAACAGGTGTTAGAGATACCTGAGTTCCTGAGATGGTTCCAACCACTGTGTTCTGATCCAGATTGTGGGCAGTATACACTCATTCCTTTATCTCATCTGCAACCAATTTGATCCTTGTAGTCATTATGGTAATTAGTTGTTGGTCTTTGAAAAGTTCCAGAATGTCCTTGAAGATTTGATCTCTGTTATTAAAAGAATCCATGTCGATATCAAAGCCTGCGTCAAATTTCATTGCGGCCAAGATTGCGACTGAAACTGCCATCGATTCCTGGGGGTTGTCTGACATAGACTTCTTCTTTGATATCTCCATTGAGAAAAGCACTTTTTACATCCATCTGGTATACTTTGAAACCTTTGTGTGCTGCATATGCTAAGAAGATTCTTATGGCCTCTAACCTTACAACTGGTGCAAAGGTCTGGTCATAATCTATCCCTTCTTCTTGAGAGTACCCTTGAGCAACTAGCCTTGCCTTGTTCCTTACAATGACTCCTTGATATCCAATTTATTTCTAAACACCCACTTTGTTCCAACAATGGAGTGATCCTTTGGCCTTGGTACTAGTTCCTAAACTTTGTTCCTTTCAAATTGATATAACTCTTCTTGCATTGCAATGATCCAGTGTGGATCTTGCTATGCATCTTAATGGATTGAGGTTCAATTTGAGAAAGAAAGCAAGTGTGCATCAGGTTTTGGTTGACCAGATTTCTGGTTTGCACACCAGCTGAGATGTCTCCAATCACTTGGGAGATTGGATGGTCTCTTGATGTTACAAAATCAACAAGAGATGTTGATTGTTCACCAACCTGTGTTGTTGTTTCCTCTTGTGGTACAGCAACTGGCTCTTCAAGAAGTTTCTCTTCAAGATGTTGAATGTCTTCTTCATCTTCACTGCTTTCAACTTTTTGAATAATTTGTAACATGATCAAGTCTTCTGCAAGAGAGTGTACCTGCAAAGGTTCTATGGTAGAACTATTCTTCTCCTTGAAAGACATGTTAGACTCATCAAAAGATATATGAACAGATTCTTCAATTTTGAGAGTAGATTTATTATATACCCTATAAGATTTACTGATCATGGAGTATCCCAGAAACACTCATTCATCAGCTTAAGCTTGAAATTTTGCTAAGTATTTCTTGTCATTATTATGAATGTAGCAAATACAACCAAAGATTTGAAATAATCTACTTTAGGTTTCTTCCCTTTGAGTAATTCATAGGGAGTCTTCCCCTTCAGTTTATGTATTAAGCTTCTATTCAACACATAGTTGGAGGTGTTCACTGCCTCTACCCAAAAGGATAGAGGAAGGTGAGCATCTGACAATAATGTAGTAGCAGATTCAATAAGGGTTCTATTTTTTCCTTTCAGCTACCCCATTTTATTGAGAAGTTCTAGGAGCTGAGAAAGTGTGTTTGATCCCTTCACTTTGACAGAACTCTTGTATAAGAAGAGAATCAAACTCTGTCCCGTGATCACTTCTGATCAGAGCAATGTGAGTATTGAACTCACTCTGTATGCATTTGAGAAACTCTGTCAAACACTTGAAGTTATCAGACTTCTTCCTTAGAAAGAACACCCATGTGAATCTAGAGAAGCCATCTACAACCACTAAAGTATAAGATTTCTCTCCTAAGCTTTGTACTATAATGGGTCCAAAAAGATCCATGTGTAACAGATACAAAATCCTAGGTGAATCACTCTTATTAAGTGACCTGAAACTATTTTTGGTTTGCTTACCTAATTGACAAGCCCTACAGAGTCCTTCCTTCTTGTAGGGGCCAGAAGGTAGTCCTCTAACAAGGTTGTCCTTGGATAGCCTAGCAATGGTTCTAAGGTTTATATGTCCTAATCTCTTATGTCATAGTTCATTAGGTCTACAAATAGAGTTAAACAAGCAAATATCTACCTTGGTTGAAAGAAAATCTATAAGATAGATGTTACCTTTCCTTTTACCTGTCAACACAGTTGTGTTGTCCTCTGATTTGATCTTGCATAAGGATTTGCTGAAAGTTACTTGGTAGCCTTCATCACATAGTTGACTGATGCTGATTAAATTGTGCTTCAGTCCTTCCATATATGCTACTTTCTTGAATGTGACTGTGCCAATCTAGACTGCACCATATCCTTTTGTTAGTCCAAAGTTTCAATCACCAAATATTATTTTGGGTCCAAACTTGACTTTAAAGTATGTGAAATTATCCTTGTTTCCTGTCATGTCCTTTGAGCACCCACTATCCAGATACCATTGCTGGTTTGATGTTGGATAGGTCTTCTCCTGCACATAAAATAATTTATTTGTTTTTGACCCATTTTACCTTGGGCCTAGGTTGATAATCTTTGAATTCAGAAATAAAAGACATCCCTGGTTGACTCTTATAGCCTTAAGGATGATATATCCTTGGAGGTATTATCCATTCAGTATAAAAGACATCCCTGGTTGAATCCAAACATAGTGCTTTAAACTCACTCTTGATGTCCTCAGAATTAAAATCAAAAGAACTTATTACCTGGTCCTCTTCAGATTGAGTCTCTGATTCTGACTCTGACTCTTCTGCATCAGAACTTTATTGTGAGGCATTGATAGCCATCATGCAGAATTCTTTTTCATCAGCATCATCTTCATCATCACTTGAGCTGGATGAAGCTTCAGATTCTTCTTCTGTCTCACTCCAAGTTTCAGCAACAAACCCCTTCCTTATATGTTTGTTCTTGCTGGAGGAGGGTTTGCCATTGCATCTCTTCTTGAAGTCCTTTTCTTTTCTCCTTTCTTTCATGTCCTTCTTGTCCTTGTTTTTATTTTCTGGACAGTCAGGCACAATGTGGCCTGGTTTCCTGCATCCAAAATAAATAATCTCTTTGTTATTTGATTTGTCATACCTTGGCTTGTCATGCTCTCTGTGTAATCTTTTCCTGAAATCCTTCCTGGCCATTTTGTAAAACCTTTTGGCCAGTAGGCTTAGCAGCTCTTCATTACCTGTGATCTTGTCTTCAGGCTGATCTTCAATGGCTTTGAAAGCTCTTGATTTTTCTTTTCTTGTAGCTGGTGCGGCAGCCTTCTGCTCTTCTTCTCTGTTCTTGATGAGCAGCTCATAGGACTTGAGCTTGCCCAAGAGAGCTTCAGTTGTGATCTCATTTAGGCTTCTAGCATCCTTGATTGGCCAGATCCTTGAGTCCCAAGTGCTTGGGAAGCACATTAGGATTTTATCATTGAGCTCAGTCAATGAGATCTCTTTGTCCAATGTTTTCAGCTCATTGACTATGAGACTGAGGCTATTATACATATCTGCTACTGTCTCAGCTTCTCCTTTCTTGAAGTTCTCATACTGCTTATGAGATGAGATCTTCTATCTTTTCTCTCATCAGTAGATCCTGAGACTATCTCAGATAACTTGTCCCAGATGTCCTTTGCTAAGTTGCATTCAGCTACCTTTTGGAATATTTCATCAGACATAGTCTGGGCTAGAATGTTCATAGCCTTTGCATCAGCCAATTTCCATTTCTTGATTTCTGCATATGTTCCTGAAAGAGGTGGAACATCACTTGTACTTGTATTTTCTGGAGGTCTTGGACACACTGTCAAAATAGAATTGAAAATGTCTTCATCAATAGAGTTCATGTACAATCTAATCTTTGCCTTCCAAAGTGCAAACTTAGATAGATTGCACACTGGAGGTCTGGTGCTAGCATAATATTTTTTTTGGGCCATATTTTGTGAAGAAATAAATCTAGTAACAAACTTAAACAAGCAGATCTAACTAAAGGGATCTTTGGGTTCAGGTGTTAGCCTGTGCAACCACTGAGGTGTGGTATTTTAACAAACCTCCCTCTGATACCAATTGAAAGTGCAGGTTAGATCTGATATACTCTAGAGGGGGGTGAATAGAGTATGGTGCTTGCTAAAAACTTTTTACAACTCTTGTTGTATTCCTAAGTGAACAAGGAAGCAAATGAAATACATCAAACACAGCAACTACCTAATCAAAAAGCAATCACAGAACAATCAAAAACCACAGCCAGAAAACAAAAGAAAATAAGCAACCAGATGACACAAGGAGCTATAGTGGTTCCCCAACCAATCTGGGTACATCCACTCTTCTACCACCCTAGGTAGGAATCCACTGCAGGATGAGTTGATCAGGTGTCCTGGGCACCAATGAGCTTTTGATAAGGTACTCAAAAACCAAATCAGATTTTTTGATCAGGTGTCTTGCAACCACTGCGTTTTGACAAGGTCTCAGAAACCAGCACAAACTTTTGAAGGGAGTTTGATAAACCCTTTACAGTAGAGAGAGAGAGAGGGATGAGATGATCTTCTCTGTCAACAATCAGAGAGAAGATAATGGATGTTGTCAAAGCTCCCCCTGAGATCTATAGTTGTTCAGGAAGTGAAGCTTTGCAGTAGGGTGATAGGCCTTCAAAAGATTTGATCTCCAGCAAAAGATGATACCAGCAGCAGCTGAAATGTGTGTTGTTTGGAGTCTTGAATGATAATGACCTTTTAACACTAGAATCAAAAATGGATCTGAAAATTTCAGTATGTTGATCTCCTTTTGTGATGTGTGTTCTTGTAAGAATTCTAAGACTGAGAATATCTGCAACTCTTTCTCTTTCTGTTGTTGTTGTGATTGTTGTTGTTTTTGTTGATGATGTCCAGCAGGAATTAAAACATTGATCTTTTATTCCTCAGATCTGAATAGAATATTTCTCTGTCCAAGATAGTCGTTAGCCTGTCATAAATGACTTCCTTAACTGCATTTTGTCTTCTGGAGGAAAGTCCAATAAAACATTCCTTTGAGAATCCCTTGAAACTTGCTCCAGATTAATTGAAACGGCTACAAGATCCTTGACATAAATGCTGAGAATAATTCCATAACTGTCTGAATTTGAATCTTGAAAAACGTCGATCTCTCCAGAAAAACGTCGACCTGAGCTCAACTATCGTTGAACTGCGCTCAGAGACTGGACTAAGACTGAAGCAGAAAGCGTCGATCTGAGCTCAACTATCGTCGAACTGAGCTTAGAGATAGGAAAACAAACTAGAGACAGGAACGTCGATCTGAGCTCGAAGATCGATAAATGGAGTTAGACGACTCGTTGAAGTTGAGCTCAGAGATCGTCGAATGGAGTTCGATGATTCGTCGAGGTGAGCTCAGAGATTGTCGAATGGAGTTCGACGATTCGTCGTCCTGAGCTCGACGAAATGACTTAGTCTCCTGAACTGAAATATCTGGTCTTGAGGGTCTTGAGAGCAGCTTCCAAACCAAAATACTAACTCTTAGATTCAGTTCTAATTGACCTATAGATCTATACAAGGAGGTCAAAAAAAATTTCCTAAAGGGACATAGTGATCCTTGCCCAAATCAGTAATAGGGTGTTCCAACAGACATTAAACATCATTTCATTAGAGAGTGTGTGGACAAAAATAAAATTAAGCTTGTTTATATCTAAACTGATTTGCAAAGAGCAGATATCTTCACCAAACCCTTGGATGAGAGGAACCATCTGTTCTTTATAAATCAGCTTGTCATGATCAATGAAGAAGCCTTAATCTAATTTTAGTCTGTGGTCGACGAATGTTTCAAAGTTCGTCGAACGGAGATCGAGGAACTGTGAAAAGTTCTTGAGAAATTCGTTGAATGGAGATCGACGAACTCTCTCTGTGTGAAGCTATTTTCTTCGACCGGAGATCGATGAATTTACTTTAGAAAATGTTCGTCGAATTGAACTCGACAAAATGTTTTTACTTTTTTTAACTGAGATCGACGAATTGTTTTGACTATAAAATATTTCGTCGAACCCAGATCGAAGAATTTTTATTTTTCATCGGACGGAGACTACCACTTCATATTCTGAAAACCATATATCTAGGTTCTCTTCGAGCTCCGTCCCACGCTTTTTGTTCCTTTGCACTTGATCACTGTTTTTCTTGTGCAGGCGAAAATAATGGAGATTCCGGCGAACATCCTTGCAACGATGAAATTTGACATGGGATTTGAAATTGACTTCGAATCATTTCAGCATTCTGACCAGGTTTTTGTGGAAATTCTGAAACTGTTTGAAGAGAAAAATCTGAAGAAGTTCATGACTCAACAAATAAAGATAGCTATGACTGAGATTAAGGAATGGGTCTTTATATCTACAACATCAGAGGAAGATACACTGACGGGAACAATATCTGGTAATCAAGTTGCCCTTTCCCCTGCTATATTAACCGAAGTTTTCGGTCTATTAAATGGAAATGAAGAAATAGAGATGGACATCGATGAGTATGAGAATATGCTGATCAAGATGGGCCACTCTGGCGAAAACCCAAACAAACTGCTGAAGAAGAACTTATCTTCTGAATTTAAGTTCTTAGGCGATGTAGTTGGCAAAGTGTTGCTGGGCAAACACACCGCCCACGACTACATCACCAGGCACTAGTTCTTAGTGATGGGTGCCCTGGTTGAGAAAAGAGCAGTAAACTGGGGAAAACTGCTATTTGATTTAATTAAGAAGAAAAACAATAAGAAGGAAGTGTGCTTTGGACGGATTCTGGGAATCATCCTTCAAGAAATGGCTCCTGAACATCTGGTCTCCATGACAGTGTTCATAAATGCCTCCAAAAGGCTTACATCTACCCTGTTCGGCAGATGGGAGAGGAAAATAACCAAGTCATCCAATGCTTCATCCTCTATAAGGACTTCCGAGAGCACTAGGGCCATAACAGCCGCTCCTCCACCTCTAGAGGAAGTTCCTTACTCCACCAACATTCCTTCTCCTCCTAAACCTCAACCATAACAACAACAACAACTACCCACACCAGCTCCATCACCAGTTCAATCTCCACCAACTCACCAACAACATCAACCCACACCGGCATCAACCCCAGTTCCATATTTTGAGCACATCACTCCACCTCAAACTCCACTTCCACCTCATTTAAATGACATACACCCTGACACATTTATGTCATCCCACATCTTCAATCTACTATTTCCATCACCATCTCCACATCAGGAACATATTTCTTCCCCCACACCCACAGTCCAACTTTCTACCACTACAACTCCTTCAACTTCTATTCCTTCAGTTCCCCACACTGACATACCATCCACTACTCCAGACTACACACATACAGATCCTTCCAGTCTATTCTATGTATGCTCCAATTATGGACATCACACTCCCTACTCCTCCACTGCTCCAGAATCACTTTATCTAAACTTCTCTGATATAACTAAAGATCTCCTTGCATTCATTTCTCCCACCCTTAATAAGCTTATAACTGATGTTATAGCCCCCCTTTCTGCTTCCATCCCTACCCTTTCTGTAAGACCCCCTATCCGTCGCATAGCATATAGCAGTAGGTCCGGTCGGGGCCCGACGTCATATACCATAGACAGACCGGGAGGTTACTTAATGGAAACCATCCAACTAAGAATCAACGTCCTACTTAGAGTGCATTCTAGCGGAAGCAATTTAAAAGTTGCAAATAAAGAACCCAGCCATAAGCATGAATGTCCACTAAACAAACCCAGAAGGAATGAACGTACAATACACCAGTACATGGCCTTATGGACTTACAATAGTTTACTCAAATTAAAGTGTTTTCCAAAACTCGGCACGCAGGCCGGTCACACATGAATAATACAAGTAAACATTTATTTTTAGGCCATCGAGGGCCGGCTGAGCAACATGGGCTTTTGCCCGCTATTTACCACTTGGTTTCGCAGCACATGCAAACAACAATCCACCACAACGGTGGCAAACAAAAGCAACGGTCAGCTATGCTGACCAAATTATAACAACCCCGCCCCCAAACTTGGGGCGGCTATGCTCCTTCCCTGCACTTTGTTAGCACAACCAAGTAGTATAGTGTAAAAACACTTAATCATAGGCGTGGGCACGCACGTCCATACAACCCATGCTCTCACGGCACATTCACGTTGAACACGGTCAAAGTCCGCTGACTCACCACCACCCCCTAGGCGGCAATATCTCATGAGCATTTGGTCTTTCTGGCCACTGTCTAAGACCCTCCATCTATGCCAACAGCAAGTACCAAGTACCTTTAGGTCTCTTTAACCGAACGATATAGAGCAGGTACGGTTCCACCTAAGCTGTTGCTCACACCGCCCTATCACCTTAAGACATGGGCGCGGGTCAAACTTCCCCGAGTCCCAATCCGATCACACACTTAACATAACCCGGTTATGTGCAAGTTGGCTTCCAGGCCACCAAGATGGCAGAATCACGCATCTGCCTAGATTTTCGGGTGCACCTTGGAGTTAGTCCCCAAGGCTCCCTGTTGCAATCTACCGCGTAGAAAACCCGAAAAACAACCATCGACGCGGAGTCTTCTCTGGCCATTCATGCAATGCAACATCACTGATCCAGACCAACTTGTCCGGGTAGGCTTCACACATCATGCCTATGTCGGTTTCTCGATTACAGACTCTACATGCTAAATAACGGGGAATATTCATGTCTACCCGAAGGAACGCCTCACACTCACCGCAAACTCGCGAGAGCGAGCTTCCTATGCAAAGGAAAAGAGGACTTCAAATGTCCTAGGATGAGAATCATTACCCTAGCATTACTCTTTGGCGCCATGGAAATCTATACGGATGAAAAGCACCGCAATGTCCCCGCCTCCGTAGATCCGAAGTCAGCTTGTGATTTGGGGCTCCAAAGCTCCGCCGGTGGCCGAATCTATCTCCCTTCTTCTTCCTTGCTATCCACTCTCTCTAGAACTTTAGAAAAAGAATGACCAAGAGAAATGAGGATTTCTAAACGCTATTCCCGGGTATAACCGAGCAGGAGTAGCCCTGAACCGTCGGATCCAAAAACAAGGAAACGAACGACCACGATTCACACTTAAAATCAAAAACCTGTGCCGAACACGTCTTGTGACACGCCCGTGTCCAAGGCAGTGTGCCCCATTCGCCATCGAAACCATCGCATCCCGAAAAGAACACGGGCTCTCGACATGCCCGTGTCAGGATTGACACGCCCGTGTCATCCAGTACTCGCCCGTGTACCCGAGCGTGTTCCTCCGTCAACACAGGACCAACACCAACCCGAGAGGAGCACGGGTATTGGGTATGCCCGTGTCCCATTTGACACGCCCGTGTCAAAACCCGAACACGCATGGGCTCCTGGCCGTGTTTCTCCCCCAACACAACTTGGCCAACTACCCGAGTAGGACACAGCTTGGGACACGCCCGTGTCTCAGGCCGTGTTCGCTGCTCGATGATCGTCGATTGAAATTCGTCGACCACACGGCCATCATCGAACCCGAGCACGACATGCCACTGGGACACGCCAGTGTCCCAGGCCGTGTGACCCCTACCAAATTTCAAACTTGGCTCAAAACGCCTCCCGTCGCTCTTTTGAGTTTCGGGGCATTGCAACTCTCTCCCTCTTAAAAGAATTTCATCCTGAAATTACATAAAGGAAATATAAAAACAAAACTTAAATGGTACCTGAGTGGAATAACTCTGGGTACTCCTCAAGCATGGTCTTCTCTCGCTCCCATGATAGCTCCTCCCGACCGCAGTTGTCCCAACGGATCTTGACCATCCTGATCTCTTTGTTACACAACCGCTTGACTTCCGAGTCCTCAATGTGAATGGGCTTGACCTTCGTCGTCAACCCATTATTGACCGGCACTTGATAAACCGCAATCACTTGAGAAGGCTCTTGCACCGCCTTCCGTAGCACCGATATGTGGAATACATCGTGTAGACAACTTAGCTCCACTGATAGCCTCAATCGATAAGCTGCTTCGCTAATCCGCTCCAGTACCTCAAACGGTCCAAGGTACCTCGGGCTTAGCTTCTTCAAGCACTATACCCGCGAGACACCCTTGAATGGCTTAATCTTCAAGTACACCCAATCGCCGACAGCGAATTCCACGTTCCTATGCTTGGCATTATAGTACTTAGCTTGGCGATCCTGAGCGATCAGCAATCTCTCTCGAATAGTTTGAACCAATGACGTTGCATCTTCCACCTCTTGTCGCTTGTACAACTTTGACTCACCCGTTTCCAACCAAGACAACGGCGTGCGATATCTTCTACCATAAAGGGCCTCGAAGGGCTCCATTTGAATGCTCGCATAGTAGCTATTGTTGTAAGAAAATTCCACCAAGTATAGGTGATCTTCCCACTGCTTCCTTTAATCCAGAACGCATATACGAAGCATGTCTTCCATCATCCTGTTGACCCTCTCGGTCTGACCATCCGTCTGTGGATGAAAGGCTGTGCTGAAACTCAGCTTTTTTCCCAACATCTGCTGCACCAACCTCCAATCATTGTACATGAACCGCCCATCTCGTTCACTCACGATGCTGCGGGGCACACCGTGAAGCCATACAATATTATCCACATACAATTTCGCAAATTTCTCCACAAATTCATCCCTCCAATGCGGAATGAAGTGCGACACTTTCGTCAAACGATCTACAACCACCAAGATGGCGTCGTTTCCCTTCCGCGACCTTGGCAAACCATGAACAAAATCCATAGTTATTTCGTCAAACTTGGACTCCGGAATAGGAAAGGACTTCAATAATCATCCAGGCTTTTAGCACTCCACCTTCACTAAGGTGCATGTTTGACACTTTGCCATGTACAGTGCCACATCCTTCTTTAGTCCTGGCCACCAGAATAATTTATTCATATCACGGTACATCTTCGTGCTCCATGGGTGGATCGAGTACTTGGTATGATGAGACTCGTACATCAATTCCGCCCGCAAATTGCCCATGTTTTGGACGCACAGACTACCGCCTTTCCATAGCAATCCATCCGCGATCTCAAATTGGGAATTTTACCCATCCGAAGCCTCAAGCATGATTTGCTTCATGCGGCCATAAATATCCAGAGCCTGCCGAAGTCCACCATCCAGGTCACACTGAACTTCTGTCCAGTTTAATAGCGTTTCAGTACTTGTCTGCTTGTCTACGCAAGAGATCTCCAATGCCTCCAACTCCCGAACCAAGCGCTCGTCATGGACCGACAGCCAATTGGCTTGAGCTGGGGCCCTGCGACTCAATGCATCCGCAACTGCATTTCCATTCCCAGGTGCATAATGAATTTTGAACATGTAGTCCCCCAAGAACATCCATCTCCGCTATCGCATGTTTCAATCTTTCTGATCCAACAAGTATTTCAGGCTCTTGTGGTCGGTATAGATATCGACCTTCACCCCATACATTTAGTGTCTCCATTGCTTTAAGGCAAAAATCACTACCGCTAACTCCAAGTCATCGACTAGATAATTCCTCTCATGCACTTTCAGCTGTCGCGAGTCATACGCTATCACACTTACATGTTGCAGTGGGACAAAACCCAATCCACTGCCCGAAGCATCGCTATAGATCTCAAAACCTTCGGTCCCACTCACCGAACTTAGCACAGGTGTTGTGTTCAACTGACTCTTCAGCTCCTCAAAAGCTCGTGCAGACACCGGCGTCCAAACAAACTTCTACTTTTTCCTCGTCGGAGTCGTGAGGGGTAACGCTATCCGCAAGAAGTTCTCCACGAAGCGCTTGTAATAGCTGGCAATCCCCAGAAAACTTCGAACTTCCGATACCGTAGACAACACATGCCACTCTCGTATCGCAACAATCTTCGATGGATCCACCGCAATTCCCTCTCCACTAACTATGTGAACAAGGAACGCTACTGAGGACAACCAAAACTCGCATTTGGAGAACTTAGCGTACAATTAATTCCTCCTCAGTGTCTCCAACACCAAATATAGATGCTTAAAGTGATCATCCTCACTCTGCGAGTACACCAATATATCATCGATGAAGACGATCACAAAGTGGTCTAGGTACTCCCCGAAAGTCCTGTTCATCAGATCCATGAACACTGACGGCACATTAGTCAGCCCAAACGATATGACCGTAAACTCATAATGCCCATATCTCGTACTAAAAGCTGTCTTGGGGATATCACTCTCCCTTATCCTCAGTTGATAATACCCGGACTTAAGATCCAATTTTAAGTACACCGTTGACCCGACTAACTGATCGAACAGATCATCAATCCTCAGGATCGGGTACTTGTTCTTCTCCGTTAGCTTGTTCAGCTCTCGGTAATCGATACAAAGTCTCAAGCTTCCATCCTTCTTCTTAACAAAAAGGACCGGTGCCCTCCAAGGCGACGAACTTGGATGCACATAGCCCTCTCCAACAACTCTTGAAGTTGTACCTTCAGCTCCACCATCTCCTTAGGCGCTACCCGGTACGGAGAGCGTGACACAGGTTTCGCACCTCGTAATAGCTCGATGGTGAAATCAATCTCCCATTGAGGCGGGGCTCCAGGAAGTTTGTCAGGGAACACATCAGGGTACTCGGATACCACTGAAATACTGTCCAACGTAGGTGTAACACCCCAAAATTTGAGAGGGGATCGACCAGCGTTTTCTGGCCAAATTTTGTTTTCTGGCAGGTGGCACACGGCCTGGGACACGGGCGTGTCCCAGGGCGTGTCAGGCTGGAGTCGACGACTTGGCCGCGTAGTCGACATATTTCGCTCGACAGAGTGTAGATACTGGGCACACGGCCTGAGACACGGGCGTGTCTCAGGGCGTGTCGAGCCCGTGTCGACAAGCGGCCCGGGGTGTCGACATTTTTTGCTCGACGATGTGTCGAGACAAGGCAAACGGCCTAGGACACGGGCGTGTCCAAGGCCATGTCATTCAGTCGTCGAACTTCTCTCGACGAAGTTCACTCGACGAGTGTCGAGTGTCGAGTGTCGAGACAGGGGCACACAGCATGTGATATGGGCGTGTCACAGGGCGTGTCCCGCATGGTCGACGATCTTCGCTTGACATTTTTCTGTGGTGTCGACACAAAGGCAGTCGACGAGTGTCGAGACTTCGTACACGGCTTGGGATACAGGCGTGTCCCAGGCCGTGTCCTTCTCTGGTTGTTTTCGGGGCTGTGTCGATGGAGCCATACGGCCGTGTCAGTCGGGACACGGGCGTGTCGGGTCGAACACGGGCGTGTCGGATTCCTGTGTGTTGTTCCAGGCGTGTCTATTTGAGACGGTGAATGAGGAACGCAGCCCTGGACACGAGCGTGTGCCAGGCTGTGTTCGGCCCAGGTGTTTTATTTTTTAGACTGATCGTGGCCATTCTTTCCCTTATTTTGGGATTTGATGGCTCAGGACTGCTCTTGGGGACTTAAGTCTGAGAATAGGGTTGGAAACCCTCATTCTTCTCCAAGCTTTCTCTTACTAAATTCTATAGAGAAGGGAGAGCAAGGAAGAAGATGAAGGAAGGTTTGGGCTGTAGAAGAGGCTTCGGTGCTCCAAACCACGAGCCGAGTCCAGATTCGTGGAGGCTAGAGCTTTGCGAAGGTTTTCATCCGGCTATTTTGCCATGGCTAGGAAGAGGAGTCGGAAGGTAAAGACACTTCTCCTCTTGGTTTTAGGATACACGTTTTAGCATCGTTTCTTTTCTAGTTTTGGGCACCAAACCCTCAAATGAGAGGGGTTTTGGGTCGCCAAGGTTCAAGAGGAACCTCCGGATCGATTGAGTCCGTCCTCGGCATGTTTTACATTAGAGATCCGCTCCGTTATTGGATTAGGCATGGTGTGTGAAGCCGTAGTCACGACCGTTAGTCCGACTTGGTGATGTTGTATACGATCTTTAAGGATTTGTAAAGATCCGTTGCGGCAAGATGTCGTTTGTAATGTGGTGATGTTTTCCGCTTTTTCTCGAGTGAGTACGGGTAGTCGGAACCGGACAAGGTTAGCTCCTCAATGGCGGTAGATGGTTTCCTTGGTGGACAATGTTAGCTCCGCATGAGTGGAATATGGTTTCCTTGGTGCGCGGGAACACTGCAGTACAAATGAGGGACTAGGGTGGATTTGTCTTGGTTTGTTATGTGCCAAGGCATGGCTATGTCTCCGTGGTCGGCAGGCTATCCCGTGACGTTCACGTCATGCATGGAGGGTGTCCCGGCGAGACTAGTCCCCTTCTGTGAGACTGACGAGAATGTCAAGCATGGGGGCAAGCCCGGACAATGAGGCCATGAGTGGTGGGGTCCTGCAAGGCTTCTTAGAATCGGTCAGTTTGTGTTTGTTGGAATCCTGACATGAGACGTCAGAGCTTGCAGGCAAGCCCGGGTCTAAGACCTTGAGCGGGTGGGGCCTTGGCAAGAGTTCAATGTGGAGGCTTGAGTGTCGTTGGGGGGGAATTGTGTTACCCCTTTGTTTGTGGATTTATGCCAATGGGGAACGATGAGTACCCATATGATGTGATGATGTGCTGATGCATACGCTATAGGGTGCCTTGGGTGAAACCCGGGTGTTGCATACATGTTGCATAAGTAGGCCCCTTTTTATATTATATACTCAACCCGTAGAGAACGTGTATGATGTTTGAGACATCCAAGCTTGTCCTTAATGCACTTCTTGTTTATATTTATACATTGCATACGAAGTGCTGACTTGCAGGTTGGAGGGTTCCCCGGGGTCCGTTAGGGGCGGCCGGGAGGAGATGTGTTTGTTACACAGTTTGAGGTCAGCCTTTGCTGACCCACGTTACTAATAATTTTTACAGGGCAAGTATCGCATGCAGGAGCTAGCTCGTCGGCCAGAAAGGCCTAAGCCTCATGAAGTGTCAACTTTTGTAGTAGCTCAACTCATTATGGCATTGTATGTTTTGATGCTCATGTTGTCCGGTTTGCATGCCGAGGTAGACTAGGAGTGCTTGTGCACTTTCATGACTGTTGTATTAAATGTGTTTGAACTCTCTTATGTTGTAAGGCCATAAGGCCATCTTTTTATTACTCTTATAGTGGTGGACAACTTCTAGTCTTGTTTGTATTTTCGCTGTGTAGTGCAAAGAGTTTTGAGTGTAGGTAGTTATATCATCTTATAATACTAAAGCTGTGGCGTCCGTATGTTGTGGGGCCCCGGCCGGACCCATATTATACTGTCATTACAGGGGAGGTGTTACAATTTGGTATCAGAGTGAGGTTTGATTCAAGGTTAATTCGTAGAGAAGTTATCCACATAAGAGTAACGCGGTACCATGAGTGTCCTTATGTTTAAGTCTTAAGATTAGAGACTGATTCCTTGTTTCTTCTTTTCTTGAAGAGTGTAAGCAATGAGGCGGGAACGTCGAGAGCAAGAGAAGAACTCTCGGCGAGTAGTGCCACTGCTCCAGGCCTTTTGGGCACGGGTGTAAACCCGGCCGATTTCTGATGCATGCTTGCAGAAGCGATGTGGCAGCCCAAGCTGCAGCGGCAGCTCAGGTAGTAACCCCTGCTACACCGGACACGGCGATGGCCGTGCCAGGCGGAGAATCCAGGCGAGTGGAGCCTTTGGCGGAAAGGGTGTTTGTCGGACATGGAGACCGGCACATGAAGTATTTCCTGAGCTTCCATCCCCCGTCGTTCAAGGGAGTTGGTACGCTAATGGATGCGGAGGATTGGTGGGTTCGCATTCAAGAGCTTTTGAAGACGGCAGAGACGACAGAAGAAAAGAAATCTGAGTATGCGGCGTTCACGTTGGAAAGAGACGCCAAGTTGTGGTGGGTGAGCCATAGTGGCCGCCAGTTCCCTGGACGCACCCCATTGATGGAGGAATTTGGGGATGCGTTTCTAAAGAGGTACATTCCAGTTTCTACACGGTTGGCCCTTCAGAGGCAGTTTCTGCACTTAATGCAGCAAGACAAGACGGTGGATGAGTATGTGCAGGAGTTCACCCGTTTGGGTCGTTACGTGGGAACGACGATGACAGATGATGTAGAGAGGGATAATCTCTTCTATCAGGGACTGAGGGAGAATCTGAGGCAACCCATCATTTCCATGAAGAGAGCTGGTTTCAATGAGTTAGTTGAGGATGTCAGGATATTGGAGAGTGATCTGGAGCGAACCTAGCATCGTAAGGGATTCACTCCCAAGCAAGGGGAAGGGAAGCCTCCCCAATCTCAAGGAAAGTCTGAAGGGAGTAGGTGGAGGAAGAAGCCTCATACTTCCAGATCCGGTGAGAAGAGCAAGTGGACGCCTGGAGGTTCTCACTCTAGGGGACCGCCGACGTGCTACAACTGCGGTAAGGTGGGGCACATAGCTCGTGTTTGTCCTCAAGGAGGAGCGGAGCAAGAGGCAAGGCAGGAGCAGACTGTACGCTCTGGCCCCAGTGCCGCGGAGCAATGGAAGATGGCGGAGTCAAGCGCTTCTCGGTTCCAACCGATGCAACCAAGGGCCTACAACCTTGGACAACAAGAAGCGATCTGCCAAACCGATGTGGTGACAGGTATGAAGAATATTTAAGTTTAAATTTTGTGCTTCATACTTTTAGACTTTTGTGTGATGTCTATGTTATTAGCTTCGTTTTAGTTTCCGGATACCCCGCTAGGGTATTGTTCGATACGGGAGCATCGAACTCCTTTCTCGCGGAGAGCTTCATTCGGAGAATAGTAGTTGAGTCTTTCTCGGCGGACGCGGAGCTGAAAGTGCGCATGCCTAATGGGTCATCCATGACCACCGGGGCCAAAGGGCGCATCTATTGGGAGCTGGACGGAGTTGACTTCATTTTGGTACCAGCGATTTTTCCTTTGGTTGAGTTCGATGTCATTTTGGGCATGGACTGGCTTGCAGAGCAGCGCGCCAGTATTGATTGCCTATCTAAGTTAGTGACCCTAAAGAGCAAAGGGCAGGCGGAGGTCAAATTTGAGGGCCTTTGTGGAGTGGCCTATTCCCTTATTTCGGCCATGCAATTGATGCAGGCGGTTAACCAGGGGGGTGTAGCGCTTGTAGTGTTATTGGAGATTCGTCTCTCTCACCTATCTGTTGAGGAAGTGCCCGTAGTGGCAGATTTCAAGGATGTGTTTCCGTATGAACTTCCTGGAGCGCCTCCTCGGCAGGAGATCGATTTCTCGATCGAGTTAGTGTCGGAGGCTAGGCTGGTGTCATGTCCTCCGTTTAGGATGGCACCAAAGGAGTTGGCTGAACTCAAAGTATAACTACAGGAACTGTTGGAGCAAGGGTATATCAGACCCAGTTCTTCGTCGTGGAGTGCGCCGGTGTTGTTTGTATAGAAGAAAGACGGTAGTATGTGTTGGAACACCCTATTACTAATTTGGGTCAGGATCACTATGTCTCTAGGAAACCAATGTTTGACCTCCTGTATAGCTCAAAAGATTAATTAGAATTGAGTCTAAGGGTTAGAAGTCTAGGTTTCGAAGCTGCCCTTAAGACCAAGACTTTTGCAGTTTGATACTAAGTCATATCGTCGAGCTCAGCACGACGATTCGTCGAACTCCGATCGATGATCGTCTAGCTCAACTTCGACAGATCGTCGAACTCCATTCGACGATCGCTGAGCTCAACTTCCACATATCGTCGAACTCCATTCGACGATCGGTGAGCTTAGTTCGACGATCTTTGACTCAGTATTGGATCTCTATCTCTGAGCTCAGTTCGACGATCTTTGAGCTCAGTTCGACGATATTTTGTTGCAGTATAAGTCCATATCACTGAGCTCAGTTCAACGATAGCAGAGCTCAGTTCGACATTTTCTGATGAGTTCAGGGATTTTCAAGATTCAAATTCAGATCAGTTAATGAGTTATTCTACAATTAATTCAGAAGATTTTCTAGCCGTTTTCATTTATTTCTGGACCAAGTTTCAAGGGATTTTCAAGGAATGTTTCTTTGGACTTTCCTCCAGAAGACATTTTGCAATTAAGGATGCAATTAATGCAGGCCAACGGCTATTCTTGACAGAGGATGCTTCTTCTATTCAGTACCAGAGAATAAAAGATAAGAATTTTTTTTGAATCTCTTAGAGACATCAACAATCCTCAGAACACAGACAAGAAGAACAAGAACAAAATATTCTCTGTCTCAAAGTATTCTCTAAAGAACACACATCCAAGGAGATCAAACTTTCTGAAATCTTCTGATCTCTCTTATTTCAAGTGTTCAAGGCCAACATCTTTCAAGACTCCAGACACCTAACATTTCAGTTGTTGCTGAAATCATCTTTTGCTGGAGATCAACTTTTGAAGGCCTATCACCCTACAACAAAGCTTTTTTTCCTGAACATCTCAAGGACTCAGGGGGATCTTTGACACCATCAAATCCACATAGTCTTCTCAGCTGCTTTGAAAAAGAGAAGACTTCCATCACTCTCTCACCCCCATCTCTGTAAAGTGTTTCTCAAACTCCCTTCAAAAGATTGAGCTTGGTTTTTGAGCACCTTGTCAAAAGGTCATTGGTGGCAAGACACCTGATCAATAAATCTGATTTGGTTTTTGAGCACCTTATCAAAAGCTCATTGGTGCCCAGGACACCTGATCAACTCATCCTGGAGTGGATTCCTACCTAGGGTGGTTGAATAGTGGATGTACCCAAGTTTAGGGGAACCACTATATTTCCTTGTGTCATCTGCCTTGCTTGTCTTTATTTTTATTTCTGGCTGTGATTGTTCTGTGATTATTTTGTGATTAGTTTAGTTCTGTGATTAGATTTAACAATTGCTTCCCTGCTCACTCACATTACAACAATTGTTGTAAAAAGTTTTCAAGCACCATATACTCTATTCACCCCCCTCTAGAATATATCAGATCTAGCTGCACTTTCAATTGGTATCAGAGCCAGGTTGGTTAAACAGACCACACCTTGGTGGTTGCACAGGCTAACACCTGAACCCAAAGATTCCTAGTTAGATCTGTTTTCTTATGAGTTTGATATTAGGTTTTGTTTTCACAAATCATGGCCCAAAACAAAGATTATGCTAGCACCAGACCTCCAGTGTGCAATCTATTCAAGTTTGCACTTTGGAAAGCAAGGATTTGTCCAAGACCTCCAGAGAACTCAAGTAGAAATGTTGTTCCACCTCCATCAGGAACATATGCTGACATCAAGAAATGGAAGGTAGCTGATGCCAAGGCTATGAACATCTTAGCCCAGACCATGTCTGATGATATCTTTTAAAAGGTGGCTGAATGCAATTCAGCAAAGGAAATTTGGGACAAACTCTCTGAAATAGTCTCAGGCTCAGCTGATGAGAGAAAGGATAGGAGATCCCACCTCATATCTCAATATGAGAATTTCAAGAAGGGAGAAACTGAGTCAGTGGGAGATATGTACAACAGGCTCAGTCTAATAGTCAGTGAACTCAGGACATTGGATAAAGAGATCTCATTATCTGAACTCAATGACAAAATTCTAATGTGCTTCCCTAGCACTTGGGATTCAAGAATCTGGCCAATCAAGGATGCTAGAAGTTTGAATGAGATCACCACTGAAGCTCTATTGGGTAAGCTCAAATCTTATGAGTTACCCATCAAGAATAGAGAAGAAGAACAGGAGGCTGCCTCACCAGCCACAAGAAAAGAGAAAACAATAGCCTTCAAGGCAACTGAAGATCAGCCTGAAGACAAAGTCACAGGCAATGATGACCTGCTCAGTATGTTGGCCAAAAGATTTTACAAGATGCCTAGAAAGGACTTCAGAAGGAGATCATACAAGGAGCATGATAAGCTAAGGTATGATAAGTCAATTAGTAATAAGGAAATTGTCTGCTTTGGTTGCAGGAAACCAAGGCACATTGTTCCTGACTGTCCAGAAAACAAAAACAAGGACAGAAGGGACAAGAAAGAAAGAAGAAAGGAGAAAGACTCCAAGAGGAATGGCAATGGCAAACCCTCCTCAAGCAAAAACAAACACACAAGAAAGGGGTTTGTTGTTGAATCCTGGAGTGAGACTGAAGAGGAGTCAGAAGCCTCTTCCAGCTCCAGTGATGATGAAGATGATGCAGAAGAGAAAGAGTTCTGCATGATGGCAATCAATGCCTCACAACATAATTCAGATGAAGAAGAGTCAGAGTCAGATTCAGAGACTCAACTTGAAGAAGATCAGGTAATTAGTTCATTTGATTTTAATTCAGAGGACTATAAGTCTGAGTTTAAAGCTTTATGTTTAGACATGCTAAAATCTGAGAAAGAAATTATCTCTCTCAGAAATCATTTATCTGAACATAATACCTTAAAGTTAGAAAACCTCAAACTCTCTCAGGAGTTGGAGTGCTGTAGGGAGCAGATAGCTTCACTGAAAATTGAGCTATCTGAGGCCAAGAAGCTTGAAGAATCCCTTAATGGGAGAAGCATCAAGCTGATGGACATCACAAGCACAGTGAACTCCGGATTTAATAGTACACAAGGCTTGGGTGCTTCATCCAGCCAACCCATAGTTCTAACAACTCCAATCAAATTCATTTCTGATAAAGGAAAGGGAGTTGTAGAGGTAGCTAGGAAAAATTCTGATCTGCCCAAGAAAACTAAGTCCCAGCAGAAATCGTCGAACGGAGATCGACGATCGCCGAACGCAGATCGACGATCTCAGGCAAAATCGTCGAACTCAGGTCGACGATCTCAAGTTCCTGAACTCTTCCATAGTCGACCGTCGAATGGAGCTCGATGATCTGACCCAAGATTGTCGAACGCAGATCCACGATCGTCGAACAGAGGTCAGAGCTCTGAAAAGTCCTTCAAGGGCAAATCAAAATCCAATCCTAAGGGTCCTTCATCCCAAATCCTTAACCCTTATACTGAATGGATTATACCTCCAAGGAGATATCATCCTGAAGGATATAAGAGTCAACCTGGGATGTCTTTTATTTCAGAATTTAAAGGTTATCAACCTAGGCCCAAGGTAAACTGGGTCAAAAACAAATGAATTATTTTATGTGCAGGTGAAGACCTATCCAACATCTAACCAGCAATGGTACTTGGATAGTGGGTGCTCTAAGCACATGATAGGGAACAAGGACAACCTCACATCCTTTAGAGCCAAGCTTGGACCCAAAGTTATCTTTGGTGATTCAAACTTTGGACAGACTAAAGGCTATGGTGCAGTCCAGATTGGATCAGTAACATTCAAGAAGGTAGCTTAAGTGGAAGGACTGAAGCACAACTTAATAAGCATCAGTTAGTTGTGTGATGAAGGCTACCAGGTGACCTTCAGCAAAGCATTATGCAAAATCAAGTCAGAGGACAACACAACTGTGTTGACAGGTAAAAGGAAAAGTAACATCTATCTAGTAGATTTTCTTTCCACAGATGTAGATATTTACCTGTTCAATTCTGTCTGTAGACCAAATATTTTATGGCATAAGAGACTAGGACACCTAAACCTTAGAACTATTGCTAGGCTATCCAAGGACAACCTTGTTAGAGGACTACCTTCTGGCCCCTACAAGAAGGAAGGACTCTGCAAGGCTTGTCAATTAGGCAAGCAAACTAAAAACAGTTTCAAGTCACTTAATAAGAGTGATTCACCTAGGATATTGTATCTGTTACACATGGATCTTTTTGGACCCATCACAGTACAAAGCCTAGGAGGGAAATACTATACTTTAGTAATTGTAGATGACTTCTCTAGATTCACTTGGGTGTTCTTTCTAAGGAAGAAGTCTGATAACTTTAAGTGTCTGACAGAGTTTCTCAAATGTATACAGATTGAGTTCAATACTCACATTGCCCTGATCAGAAGTGATCATGGGACAGAGTTTGATTCTCTTCTTATGCAAGAGTTCTGTCAGAGTGAAGGGATCAGGCATACTTTCTCAACTCCTAGAACTCCTCAACAAAATGGTGTAGCTGAAAGGAAAAATAGAATCCTTATTGAATCTGCCACTACATTGTTGTCAGATGCTCACCTTCCTCTATCCTTTTGGGCAGAGGCAGTGAACACCTCCAACTATGTGTTGAATAGAAGTTTGATACATAAACTAAAGGGAAAGACTCCCTATGAATTACTCAAAGGGAAGAAACCTAAAGTTGATTATTTTAGAGTTTTTGGTTGTATTTGCTACATACATAATAATGACAAGAAATATTTAGCAAAATTTCAAGCTAAAGCTGATGAAGGAGTGTTTCTGGGATACTCCATGATCAGCAAGGCTTATAGGGTCTATAATAAATCATCTCTATAAATTGAGGAATCTATTCATATATCATTTGATGAATCTAACATGTCTTTCAAGGAGAAGATCCCTTCTACCATAGAACCTTTGCAGGAACATTCTCTTGTTGAAGACTTAAACAAGTTACAGGTTACTCAAAGGGATGAAAGCTGTGAAGATGAAGAAAGTGTTCAACATATTGAAGAACAACGTGAAGAGCCAGTTGTTGTACCACAAGAGGAAACAACAACACAGGTTGGTGAACAATCAACACCCCATGTTGATTTAGTAACATCAAGAGACCATCCAATTTCCCAAATAATTGGAGACATCTCAGCTGGTGTGCAAACCAGAAATCAAGTCAACCAAAACCTGTTGCACACCTGCTTCCTATCTCAAATTAAACCTCAGTCCATTCAAGATGCAGAGCAAGATCCACATTGGATCATTGCAATGCAAGAAGAGTTGCATCAATTTGAAAGGAACAAAGTGTGGCATCTAGTGCCAAAGCCTAAGGATCACTCCATTGTTGGAACAAAGTGGGTGTTCAGAAATAAACTGGATGATCAAGGAGTAATTGTAAGGAACAAGGCAAGGCTAGTTGCTCCGGGATATTCTCAAGAAGAAATAGACTATGACCAGACTTTTGCACCAGTTGCAAGATTGGAAGCCATCAGAATCTTTTTAGCCTATGCAGCACATAAAGGATTCAAGGTATATCAGATGGATGTCAAATGTGCATTTCTAAATGGAGATATCAAAGAAGAAGTATATGTCAGACAACCTCCAGGTTTTATCTCTCCAACTTATCCTGATTATGTTTTCAGATTGAACAAAGCATTATATGGTCTCAAGCAAGCTCCTAGAGCATGGTATGAGACCCTAGCATGCTTCCTTTTGGAAAATGGATTTTTAAGGGGTAGAGTAGACCAAACTCTTTTCATTAGAACCAATAAGTCTCATACCCTACTAGTACAGATCTATGCAGATGATATTATTTTTGGTTCTACTGACTCAAAATTGTGCAGAAGGTTTTCCAACATAATGCATTCTAAATTTGAAATGAGTAGCATGGGTGAGCTATCCTTCTTCCTAGGATTGCAAGTCAAACAGCATGCTGAATGCATCTTTATTTCTCAAAACAAGTATGCAAATGAATTAGTTAAGAAATTTGGCATGTCTGAAGCATCTTGTATGAAAACACCTATGCCTACTAATGCTGTATTGGATGCTGATGAATATGGGAAACCTGTTGATCAGACAACATATAGAGCAATGATTGGCTCTTTACTGTACCTTACAGCTAGTAGACCAGATATAATGTTTGCTACATGTATATGTGCTAGGTTCCAAGTAAGCCCTAGAGAGTCACACCTAACACTAGTCAAGAGGATTCTCAGGTATGTTAAAAGTTGTCCAAATCTAGGTCTCTGGTATCCAAAAGATTCACCATTTGATTTAACTGGATTTTCTGATGCTGATTATGCTGGATGCAGAATTGACAGGAAAAGCACCAGTGGAACATGTCAGTTCCTTGGTGACAGACTTGTCTCTTGATTTTGTAAGAAACAAACTTCTGTGTCAACTTCAACTGTTGAAGCTGAATATATGGCTGCAGGCAGTTATTGTTCACAAATCTTATGCATTCAAAACCAACTCCTAGACTATGGATACAACTTAGAGAAGTCTAAAATCTTTTGTGATAACACCAGTGCTATTTCTATAGCTCAAAATCCAGTCCTCCATAGTAGGACAAAACACATAGAGATTAGGCATCACTTCTTAAGGGATAATGTTGAAAAGAATAAAATTGAACTGCAATATATCCCAACAGATTTACAAAGGGGAGATATTTTCACCAAGCCCTTGGATGAAAAGAAACACACCTTCTTCTTAAATCAGTTAGGAATGTTAGATGGAGGAAGTCTTAAATAATATCCAAGATTTTAAAAGTTTAAAAATTGACCAAGACTAGGCAAACATCTTGATTTTTCTTAGTGTCTAGAGTTTTTCTGGTCTCTAAACTGCGCTCGACGATTTTCCCCCAGATCGTCGAACGGAGATCGACGATTTCTGAAATCGTCGACCTGAGTTCAGCATTTCTCAGATAGTATGAACTATCTCTTCCGGTCAGCGATCGTCGAACGGCGCTCGACGATTTTGTTCTCTGAACGATCGTCGAACAGAGCTCGACGCTCTCCAATATCGTCGAACGGAGATCGACGAAGTTGAAGACTCTTCAGATTCCTTTAGAAGCCTCGATCGTCGAACCGAGTTCAACGATCTTTCCATTTCTGCGTCGAACCCTAATATAAAATTCATTTTTCGGCGTCGTTCTCCTTTGCGCTTTCGATTTCTCTGCAAAAACTTTCTTTCCCTCCAAACACTTCTGCACTTGGTCATTTTGTTTGTTGAATCTTTGCAGGTAACTAT
The DNA here is from genome assembly GCA_039583875.1 of Platanthera guangdongensis. Taxonomy (NCBI): domain Eukaryota; kingdom Viridiplantae; phylum Streptophyta; class Magnoliopsida; order Asparagales; family Orchidaceae; genus Platanthera; species Platanthera guangdongensis. Next base: position 39,537,371 of record CM077154.1, read on the forward strand.
GGCTGTTTCTGTTGCTGTTCTCGCCGCCATGAAATTTGATGCCGGTTTTGACATAGACATGGAATCCTTCAGCACGACAGACCAAGTTTTTCAGGATATCTTAGAGCTATTCAAAGAGCAGAAACTTGCTGCAATCATGACCACAAGGATTAAGCTTGCTTCTGATGAGATTAAAGAGTGGGTCTACACTGCCCATAATCAGGATCACAACACCATTGTTGGATCAATCTCTGGCACACAGGTACCTTTGACCCCAGCAATTCTGACAGAGGTTTTTGAGTTAAGTACTGGTGGAGATTCTACTGATTTGTCTGGAGAAGAATATGCTGACTTATTTGCCAGAATGGGTCATTCTGAGGCTAACCCTAGTAAGCTGTTGAAAAAGAATCTGTCTGTGGAATACAGATTTCTGGCTGATGTAGTTGGGAAGGTCCTATTGGCTAAGCACTCTGCCCATGCTATAATTTCCAGGTATCAGCTCTGCCTAATGGGAGCCATAGTAGACAGGAAGAATCTGAACTGGGGAGAGGTCTTCTTTGACCTAATTAAGAAGAAAATTAACAAAAGTTTTGTAAGTTTTGGAAGGATATTAGCCATTTTTCTGCAGAATAAGTGCCCTGCATTGCTGGTATCCTCTGGGATTCACATTAATGCCTCCAAGTGACTGTCTTGTGCCCTTTTTGGTAAATGGGACAGGCAGATCATAAAGCCCAGTAGGCCCTCTTCCAACACTCCTTCAGGCACCAGGACTGTCAGAGTCACTTCCCCTCAGGTCTCTGCCCCTATAGCTGACCTGCCTGCTGATGCCTCTCCTCCTCCTCCAATTCCATCTCTTCCAATTCCATCCACCATTCCAACTCCATCCACTATCATCATCTCCAGCCCCTCTCCAACATCCATACCATCTCCAATCCCTACTCTTCCAACCACAGAAGACCAATTCCATCCACTATACTCCTACGCTCCAACAGACATTGCCACTTCATCACCCTCCATTCCATCATTCAACGTCATTGATGATTCCTTCATGGATGACTCACCATCTTCTCCTCCCGAGCTACCCTCAACCTCAACATCTTACTAAGATCTTCTGCAAGAAATCATTGATCAACCTACCTTCATACCATCTATCTCCATCCCACTGTCCTCCATATCCACCTTACCCACCCCTCAACCATCTCTTCCTCCATACACTAGTTCTCCACTACCATCATCAACAGCTACACCTCCATCCTCTACCTCTACTCCAGTCACTACTAAGCAAGTAGATATTCCAGCCCTTACTGACAAGCTTTATGAATTGCTAGCCCCCAGGCTATCTCTTCTTTTGGAGACCTCCTTGGCTCCATTAATCCAGTCAGTGGCAGCTCTTTCTGCCAGGCTCTCCTCTTTATTCCCTCAGGCAGCCCCTTCAGCAGTGTGCCTTGATCCAGCTCTGTCTGAATCTAGGCAGGGGGAGATGCCCTATGAAGTGAGCCTGCCTGCTACTGTTCTTGCTATTTCAGTGAGCCTGCCTGCTGTTGTTCTTGCTGTTTCTTCAGTTCTTGTTGCTGCTACTGCTACTGCTGCTGTTGATGTGTTTCAAGATCCAGTTCCACCTCATGTTGCAGTCTTTTCAATAGACCTCAGGTCTTTGCTCTCAGAATTTGATTCAATGTATTTCAGTTGTCTGCCAGAGAAAGCTTGTCTTCCAGAGACAGTTTCTATCCAGCCCCCAGAGGATTTGTCCAAGGCCCTTATGCCCTTCCCTTGTTGTGACCCCAGCATCATCACTTCCTTTGTTAACTCAGTTTATGCTGCTGATGACATTGGTGTTGTCTCTGATGTTGCTGCCCCTCTTGCTGCTGAAAGTTTTGATGATATTCCTATCACTGCTACATATGATGCTATTTCTGCTGATATCCTTATGACATAGGCACATGAGTTTGAGCCCTCTGTGTTTTCTGATGATTTTCCTGCTGCTGATATTGCTGTTTCTGTTAGTGAAACTGCTGCTGCCCCATCTGCTGTCATTACTGCTCCTGAACCTTCTGTATATATTGTTCTTACTGCTGCTTCAACCTCTGCTTCTGCCTCAACTTCAACTGCCACACCTTCAGTATCTGCTGATGTTGCTGCTGCATCAACTCCTGTTACCAGTTCTGTATCTGCTTCAATCCAGCTCAAGCAAGATTTGATGAAAAAGATTGATGCTCTTTATGACAATCAAAGTTCTGAAAGTGATGAGTTTAAGACAGATTCTGATGATTCTTCTGCTACAATTGCCAGAAAGAGAAAGGCAAGGAGCAAAGCCATGAAGAGAGTACCTCCAGCAAAGGTCAAGGACAACAATGACATACCATATTATATCCTTCATGATTGCCCCATAATTGAGCACTGGATGCAGTACTCAAAGAATCAACTTAAAGCAATGAAGAAGAAAAGGAAATATGAAAAAGGCTCTTCTCAATTCCAACATCCTCATCCTCCTCCACCACCTCCTCCTGATGCAGGTGCAGGTGGATGTTCAGCTGCTCAACCCCCTACTAGAAGTCAAACCCCCTATCAGCCACATGCCAGATCTTATCATAGGGGAAGCCAGTCCAGGGGCTCTCAATCCAGAAGAGGAGGCTATAGAGGCAATCAAAGAGAATTCCAAGTTTACTCTAAAGGATACTCAAGGCAACATCCCTACTCCAAGGAAGGACAAACCTCATCTGACACTACCTCTGGTCCTTTTCCCTATAAATTGAAGGAAACAGTTTCATCCAGGCCTCCTCATGACAATCCATCTAATAGATATGAGCCACCAGTGCCATTTGAAGACCCTGAGAACAATCCAGCTGCTTGGACTGTAAGGATGAAAGAACTTGCTGTACTAGACCAGATTAAGAAAGCTAGAGAGCAAGGCAAAGACTCTTCCAACATCACTACAATGTCTGAACAGAGAAAGAAAGAGTTGGAAAGATATGGGTCAAGCAAATTCTTTGATTCTGATAGATACATGGAGCTGCATCCTGAAGCTGTAGTTCCCAGGCCCAAACAGCAAACCACTTTAGGTGCAGCAGATGATACAAGATCAAAGAAGGAAGCTCTCCACCCCAACAGAGAAATCAAACTCATTAAGAGCAAGGAAAAGAAATGATTATGTAAGGTGACAATCACTCTTGATTTCTGATTATTATCTGGGATGATATATATTTCTGTGGTTCTGCAATGTCCAGTCTTTTGCCTTTCTGTATTGTTGCTTGTATGTGTTATTTTAATTTTTCCAAATTCTGTAAATAGTAATCCTAACCCAAATAGGGAGAGATTGTTGGAACACCCTATTACTAATTTGGGTCAGGATCACTATGTCTCTAGGAAACCAATGTTTGACCTCCTGTATAGCTCAAAAGGTCAATTAGAATTGAGTCTAAGGGTTAGAAGTCTAGGTTTGGAAGCTATCCTCAAGACCAAGACTTTTGCAGTTTGAGACTAAGTCATATCATCGAGCTCGGCACGACGATTCGTCGAACTCCGATCGACGATCGTCTAGCTCAACTTCGACAGATCGTCGAACTCCATTCGACGATTACTGAGCTCAACTTCCACATATCGTCGAACTCCATTTGACCATCGGTGAGCTCAGTTCGACGATCTTTGACTCAGTATTGGATCTCTATCTCTGAGCTCAGTTCGACGATCTTTGAGCTCAGATCGACGATATTTTGTTGAAGTATAAGTTCATATCGCTGAGCTCAGTTCAACTATAGCAGAGCTCAGTTCGACGTTTTCTGATGACTTCAGGGATTTTCAAGATTCAAATTCAGATCAGTTAAGGGGTTATTCTGCAATTAATTCAGAAGATTTTCTATCCGTTTTCATTTATTTCTGGACCAAGTTTCAAGGGATTTTCAAGGAATGTTTCTTTGGACTTTCCTCCAGAAGATATTTTTCAATTAAGGATGCAATTAATGCAGGCCAACGGCTATTCTTGACAGAGGATGTTTCTTCTATTCAGTACTAGAGAATAAAAGATAAGAATTTTTTTGAATCTCTTAGAGACATCAACAATCCTCAGAACACAGACAAGAAGAACAAGAACAAAATATTATCTGTCTCAAAGAATTCTCTAAAGAACACACATCCAAGGAGATCAAACTTTCTGAAATCTTCTGATCTCTCTTGTCTCAAGTGTTCAAGGCCAACATCTTTCAAACCTCCAGACACCTAACATTTCAGTTGTTGCTGAAATCATCTTTTGCTGGAGATCAACTTTTGAAGGCCTATCACCCTACAACAAAGCTTCTTTTCCTGAACATCTCAAGGACTCTGGGGGAGCTTTGACACCATCAAATCCACATAGTCTTCTCAGTTGCTTTGAGAAAGAGAAGACTTCCATCACTCTCTCACCCCCATCTCTGTAAAGGGTTTCTCAAACTCCTTTCAAAAGTTTGAGCTTGGTTTTTGAGCACCTTGTCAAAAGCTCATTGGTGGCAAGACACCTGATCAAAAAATCTGATTTGGTTTTTGAGCACCTTATCAAAAGCTCATTGGTGCCCAGGACACCTGATCAACTCATCCTGTAGTGGATTCCTACCTAGGGTGGTAGAAGAGTGTATGTACCCAAGTTTAGGGGAACCACTATATTTCCTTGTGTCATCTGGCTTGCTTGTCTTTATTTTTGTTTCTGGCTGTGATTGTTCTGTGATTATTTTGTGATTAGTTTAGTTCTGTGATTAGATTTAACAATTGCTTCCCTGCTCACTCACATTACAACAATTGTTGTAAAAAGTTTTCAAGCACCATATACTCTATTCACCCCCCTCTAGAGTATATCAGATCAAGCTGCACTTTCAGTATGCGGTTGTGAATAGACTACCGAGAGCTGAATAAATTGACCGTTAATAATAAGTATCTGATTCCTCGGATAGACGACTTGTTCGACCAGTTGGTAGGGTCGGTGGTGTACTCAAAATTGGACATAAAGTCATGCTATATCAGTTGCTAATTCGGGACGAGGACATCCCCAAGACTGCCTTTGGTATAAGGTATGGACACTTTGAGTTTACGGTGATGTCGTTCGGGCTGACGAACGCACCATCTGTGTTCATGGATCTTATGAATCGAGTATTTCGGGAATACTTGGATTCTTTTGTGGTTGTCTTCATTGATGACATCTTGGTGTATTCCAAATCGGAAGTGGTGCATGAGACCCACTTGAGAGTGGTCTTGCAAGTATTGAGGGAGAATCAGTTGTATGCAAAGTTTTCCAAGTGCGAGTTCTGGTTAGAGAAGGTGGCATTTTTGGGCCACGTGATTAGTGGGTATGGAGTGGCAGTGGATCCAACAAAAGTGGAAGCCATCAAAGATTGGCCAATCTTGAGGACCGTGGCGGAAGTCCGAAGTTTTCTTGGACTAGCCAGGTATTATAGGAGATTCGTGAAGAATTTTTCGCGGATAGCTCTACCCCTCACCTCACTCACTCATAAAGATCATAAGTTTATGTGGACTCAAGAGTGCAGTCAAGCATTTGAAGCACATAAGGAGAGACTGATGATGGCTCCAATCCTAAGTCTACCGCAAGGGACCGAGGGATTTCAGATCTTCAGTGACGCGTCGGGATGCGGTTTGGGTTGCGTTTTGGTGCAACATGGCAAGGTGATAGCTTTTGGGTCTAAACAGCTGAAGCCTCATGAGAGGAATTACCCGTCCATGACTTGGAGTTGGCGGCGGTAATTTTTGCGTTGAAAATATGGCGACATTATGTGTACGGTGCAAAGGTGGAGATCTTCACGGATCATAAAAGACTGAAGTATCTCTTGCAATGCAGGTGGGTTGAGTTTCTTGGAGACTACGAGGTGGCGATTCAGTATACGCCAGGTAAAGCCAATGTGGTGGCGAATGTCTTGAGTAGAAAGTACTCGGGGCAAGGGAATTGGATCGAAGCTCATGATGAGCGGTTGGTACGGGAATGGGAGTCCCTTAGTTTGGAATGTGTTGCGAGAGGCGAGTCCAGCGTGGCTCGGTTGAACTGGATTGAAATACAAAACGACTTGTCCGATCGCATTCGGGAAGCAACTCGGTTGGATGTGGAGTTTCAACCTTTTGTGTTGGAGGCTCCAAAGGGCGAGGGCAGTGCCTGGGAGATGATTGATTGGATTCTGAGGAAGGACGAAAGGGTTTGTATACCGCAGTTCGGCAAACTCCGTGAGGAGTTGATGTTTGAGGCTCACTTCACAAAGTACTCCATTCACCCGGGCAGTACAAAGATGTATTTGTATATGAAGAAATCATTTTGGTGGCCGGGGCTGAAGCGGGACGTAGCTTTGTATGTGAATCGTTGCCAAACTTATGCCTTGGTGAAGGCCGAATGTCAGAAACTGGGCGGGTTCCTTAAGCCCCTTCCAATCGCTGAGTGGAAATTTGATGACATCTCCATGGATTTTGTTCATGGATTGCCTAGATCGCAGCAGGGTAATGATGCTATTTGGGTGATCGTGGATCGCTTAACCAAGGTGGCCCACTTTATCCCAAATCGGAAGGAGAATAGCGTGGAGAAGCTGGTGGAGTTGTATGTTCGCAACATTGTGCGACTGCATGGGATTCCTAAGAGCATAGTTAGCGATCGAGATGGACGGTTTACGTCCAAGGACTGGAGATTGGTTCAGAAGAGTTTGGGCACGAAGCTAAAGTTCAGTATGGCGTTCCATCCTCAAACGGACGGGCAAACTGAAAGAACGAACCGTACTATGGAGTATATGCTGAGAATGTGCATTCTTGACTTCGGCAAGAAGTGGGAGGATCAGCTCTTCATGGTGGAATTCGCGTACAATAACAGTTATCAAGCAAGTATAAAAATGGTGCCATACGAAGCTTTGTATGGGAGACGGTGTCGAACACCGATGTCTTGGACAGAGGCGGGAGACACCAAAATTTTGGGAAAAGAGGTGGTAGTTGACTCTTGTGAGTTGGTGCGGACCATTCAAGAGTGTATGAAGGTGGCGCAAGACCGGCATGCAAAATACTTTAATGCTTGTCACAGGAAGTTGGAGTTTGTGGTAGGTGATTAGGTCTATTTGAAGATCAAGCCGTTCAAAGGCGTCTCACGGATTCGCTGACTCAAGAAGTTGAGTCCAAGGTTTTTGGGGCCTTTTGAAGTTGTCGAACGGGTGGGAGAAGCAGCCTATCGGTTGACGTTATCCGCGGAGCTGAGTGGATTGCATGACGTCTTCCATGTCTCTGTCTTGAGGAAAGCCTTGGTGGAGGCTAGTTTGGTGATCGAGCTTGCATCGGTGCCGATTGAGGAAGACTTGAGGACGCGGGTCCTTCCAATTGCTTTAGAGGATTCGAAGACTCGGCAGTTGCGGAGTAAAGAGGTTAAACTCGTGAAAGTCCGATGGGATAACTACGGTCGTGAGGAGTTCTCTTGGGAGCGAGAACAAGCCATGCTAGAAGAGTATCCATAGCTCTTCAAATCAGGTACCATTTAAATTGTGTTCCCTTTTGCTTTGTAATTTCGGGACGAAATTCTGTTAAGGGGGGAGAGTTGTAACACCCCAAAGTTTGAGAGGGGATCGACCAGCGTTTTCTGGCCAAATTTTGTTTTCTGGCAGGGGGCACACGGCCTGGGATACATGCATGTCCCAGGGCGTGTCAGGCTGGAGTCGACGACTTGGCCGTATAGTCGACATTTTTCGCTCGACAGAGTATCGAGACAGGGCACACGGCCTGAGACACGGGCGTATCTTAGGGCGTGTCGAGCCCGTGTCGACAAGCGGCCCGGGGTGTCGACATTTTTCGCTCGACGATGTGTCAAGAGAAGGCACACGGCCTAGTACACGGGCGTGTCCAAGGCCGTGTCAGTCAGTCGTCGAACTTCTCTAGACGAAGTTCACTCGACGAGTGTCGAATATCGAGTGTCGAGACAGGGGCACACGGCCTGTGACACAGGCATGTCACAGGGCGTGTCCTGGGCCGTGTCCTTCTCGGGTTGTTTTCGGGGTTGTGTCGATGGAGCCACACGGCCGTGTCAGTCGGGTCACGGGCGTGTCCGGTCGAACACGGGTGTGTCGGATGCCCGTGTGTTGTTCTAGGCGCGTCGATTTGAGATGGCGAATGAGGAACATGGCCCTGGACACGGGCGTGTGCCAGGCCGTGTTCGGCCTAGGTGTTTTATTTTTCAAACGGATTGTGTCCATTCTTTCCCTTATTTTGGGATCTGATGGTTCAGGACTGCTCTTGGGGAGTTAAGTCCGAGAATAGGGTTGGAAACCCTCATTCTTCTCCAAGCTTTCTCTTACTAAATTCTAGAGAGAAGGGAGAGCAAGGAAGAAGGTGAAGGAGGGTTTGGGCTGTAGAAGAGGCTTCGGTGCTCCAAATTACGAGCCGAGTCCAGATCCATGGAGGCTAGAGCTTTGTGAAGGTTTTCGTCCGGCTATTTTGCCATGGATAAGAAGAGGAGTCGGAAGGTAACGACACTTCTCCTCTCGATTTTAGGATGCACGTTTTAGCATCGTTTCTTTTCTAGTTTTGGGCACCAAACACTCAAATGAGAGGGGTTTTGGGTCGCCAAGGTTCAAGAGGAACCTCCGGGTCGATTGAGTCCGTCCCCGACATGTTTTGCATTAGAGATCCGCTCCGTTAGTAGATTAGGCATGGTGTGTGAAGCCGTAGTCGCGACCGTTAGTCCGACTCTGTGATGTTGCATACGAGATTTAAGGATTCGTAGAGATCCGTTGCGGCAAGATGCTGTTTGTGCTATGGTGATGATTTCCCTTTTTTCTCGAGTGAGTATGGGTAGTCGGAACCGGACAAGGTTAGCTCCTCAATGGAGGTAGATGGTTTCCTTGGTGGACAAGGTTAGCTCTGCATGAGTGGAAGATGGTTTCCTTGGTGCGCGGGAACACTGCAGTACAAATGAGGAACTAGGGTGGATTTGTCTTGGTTTGTGATGTGTCAAGGCATGGCTATGTCTCCGTGGTCGGATGGCTATCCCGTGACGTTCACGTCATGCGTGGAGGGTGTCCCGGCGAGACTAGTCCCCTTCTGTGAGACTGACGAGAATGCCAAGCATGGGGGCAAGCCCGGGCAATGAGGCCATGAGCGGGTGGGGTCCGGCAAGGCTTCTTAGAATCGGTTAGTTTGTGTTTGTTGGAATCCTGACATGAGACATCAGAGCTTGCAGGCTAGCCCAGGTCTAAGACCTTGAGCGGGTGCGGCCTTGGCAAGAGTTTCATGTGGCGGCTTGAGTGCCGTTGGGGGGGAATTGTGTTTCCCCTTTGTTTGTGGCTTTATACCAATGGGGAACGATGAGTACCCATATGATGTGATGATGTGCTAGATACATACGCTATATGGTGCCTTGGGTGAAACTCGGGTGTTGCATACATGTTGCATAAGTAGGCCCCTTTTTATATTATATGCTCAACCCGTAGAGAACGTGTATGATGTTTGAGACATCCAAGCTTATTCTTAATGCACTTCTTGTTTATATTTATACATTGCATACGAAGTGCTGACTTGCAGGTTGGAGGGTTCCCCGGGGTCCGTTAGGGGCAGCCGGGAGGGGATGTGTTTGTTATACAGTTTGATGTCAGCCTTTGCTGACCCACGTTACTAATAATTTTTACAGGGCAAGGATCGCACGCATGAGCTAGCTCGCCGGCCAGAAAGGCCTAAGCCTCATAAAGTGTCAACTTTTGTAGTAGCTCTACTCATTATGGCATTGTATGTTTTGATGCTCATGTTGTCCGGCTTGCATGCCAAGGTAGACTAGGAGTGCTTGTGCACTTTCATGACTGTTGTATTAATTGAGTTTGAACTCTCTTATGTTGTAAGGCCATAAGGCCATCTTTTTATTACTCTTATAGTGGTGGATAACTTCTAGTCTTTTTTGTATTTCCGTTGTGTAGTGCAAAGAGTTTTGAGTGTAGGTAGTTATATCATCTTATAATACTAAAGCTGTGGCGTCCGTATGTTGTGGGGCCCCGGCCGGACCCATATTATACGGTCATTACAGGGGAGGTGTTACAGTAGGCTTAGGATTTACAACCTCCACTAGCATGAAGAACAGCTCTGCTCTAGCACGAACCGCCTTAACCACCTGAAGAGCAGACATCAAAGTCATGCTTGACCCTTTCAAGCCCATAAAGGTCATCTCACGATCTGTTACCAACTTGACCTCCTTGCGACTGCAATCAATATAAGCTTGCTGCTCCGAGAGCCAGTCCATGCCAAATATCACGTCGAACTCCACCAGCGGTAGTAACGACGCTTTCAAATCGAACTCTTGACTCCTTCGGACAAAAAGGAGTGCGAAGCTCCCGTATAAAAGAGGGCTCTCGCCGGATTATCACAAATCAAAACAAAGGCTATACAAGCATTGGTAAGGTAACACACGCATAACAAGTATTTAAAAATTAACTTGCTATAAATTTAAACCGTACCTGTCAACACATCCGCTTGCTTGATGGCCTCCTGCTGGCCAAGATTATAAACTCTAGGTTGAGCGGGAGCATAATGGGATGCGATTGACTCCACCACCTTGCCCTTCTCCTCATATGTTGCTCCCGGCTTCCTCTCGGACTTGGGACGTCCGCTCCGACAGTCCCGGGCAAAGTGTCCCGTCTTTCCACAAGTAAAGCATGCGCCTGGGGTTCGACTCGTAGTCGCCTAAGAAGCACCGGAAGAAAGGGCTGGACCTGAAGTCCTAGCCTTCTTAGACCACCTACGTTACGCAGACTTTGAGTTAGCCGGCACCTTGAACTCAGTCTTCTTATCACAAGAGTTTTTCTTCGCTTGCACATTCTTCAAATCCTTTTCTAACGACCGAGCCGTATTGACCAGTGTCAAGAAGCCCTGAGTCATAGGCCCGGAGAGCAGTAGCCTTAAGTCATCTCGCAAACCTTCATAAAATCGGTTTGTATTACGCTCCTTATCCGCGAACGTAGAGCTAGCGTACCGACACAACTGATTTAATTCGTGGAGATAGTCATCCACGCTACTCTTTCCTTATGTCAGCTTCTGGAACTCATTCTCCAATGCTATCCTCTGAGCCGAGGGAAGGTACCTTGCCAAGAACAGTCTCGAAAACTCCTCCATCGAGACATCCGTAAGTTGCCTTCCCGTCAAGTTATGTAGCTCCAAACCTTCCCACCACATCCTAGCATCTCCGTACAATAGGAATGAAGCTATAGTGGTCATCTGCCACTCCACCGTTTTCGTCGCTGTCAAGACTCTCTTCACTCGGGAGAGCCAGTCTTCAGCTTGAGATGGGGTTCTCGTCCCCGAGAACACTAGAGGATTGAAGCCCATAACATGTTTGAGCTGCCTTTCGGTTGCTCTCCTAGGCACCAAAGGCTCCACCATCACCTGCTCCACCCTTCTTGGTACAATCGTTTGAAGTGGTACCAGCTCCATCGTAGGAGAGGGCTGCTGCATTTGCCTTGCAGGCTGCGCGTTGATCATGGCAAACTCTACTTCGGCCACCAATCGTATGGTTTCAGCCGAGGGAGGTGTTGCAGGCACATCATTCGGTGCGCTGCTAGCCTCAGAAACCGGGCATTCTGACGGCCCTGCACCCCTTCTGGTCACCTATAGTTGTACAAAACACCGTTAAACGGCCAAACAAAATTGCAAAAAGCAATTATAGGAACACGCAGATTCCCGAAACATGTGTATTTTCATTCTTATGTGGACATTCATGGGTTCTTTTATGTTATAATGATAAGCACACACATGTGCTCACCACCCTTAAACGAATTCGTCCACGAATTCATTTAAGTTGACCGAAACCAGTAGTTTGATACCAAATTGTAACACCCCATATCCGTCGCATAGCATATAGAAGTATGTCCGGACGGGGCCCGACGCCATATACCATAGACAGACCGGGAGGTTACTCAATGGAAACCATCCAACTAAGAATCAACGTCCTACTCAGAGTGCATTCTAGCGGAAGCAATTTAAAAGTTGCAAATAAAGAACCCATCCATAAGCATGAATGTCCACTAAACAAACCCAGAGGGAATGAACGTACAATACACCAGTACCTGGCCTTATGGCCTTACAATAGTTTACTCAAATTAAAGTTTTTTCCAAACCTTGGCACGCAGGCCGGTCACACATGAATAATAGAAGTAAACATTTATTTGTAGGACTTCGAGTGCCGGCACAGCAACATGGGCTTTCGACCACTATTTACCATTGGCTCCGCAGCAGCTGCAAGAAACAATCCAACGCAATGGTGGCAAACAAAAGCAATGGTCAGCTATGCTGACCAAATTATAACAACCTTGCCCCCAAACTCGGGGCGGCGATGCTCCTTCCCTGCACTTTGTTAGCATAACCAAGTAGTATAGTGTAAAGACACTTTACCACAGGCGTGGGCACGCACGGCCACACCCCCCGTGCTCTCAGGGCACATTCACGGTGAACACGGTCAAAGTCTGCTGGCTCACCACCACCCCCTGGGCCTCAATATCTCGTGAGCATTTGGTATTTCTGGCCACTGCCTAAGACACTCCATCTATGCCAACGACAAGTACCAAGTATCTTTAGGTCGCCTTAGCCGAACGATATAGAGCGGGTACGGTTCCGCCTAACTCGTTTCTCACATCACCCTGTCATCTTAAGATATGGGCGCGGGTCTAACTTCCCTGAGTCCCAATCCGATCACACACTTCACATAACCCGGTTATGTACAAGTTCGCTCCCAGGCCACCAAGATGGCAGAATCACGCATCTGACCAGTTTTTCGAGTGCAACTTGATGAGTTGTAAATATACCTATTTTGATGTAGAGTAAATAAATTCGTTTCACTTTATTTTTTGTTATTTTTACTTAATTTTCTGTAATAAATTGCTGCTATTTTATAAATATTTTCTAACTTAGTTTATTTTTGATTTTCTGAAAATTTCAGGAAAAGTCAAATTTTTGCATGGGTCACGCTCGTGTACTATGGGTCATGCCCGTGACCTGGGCGTGACAACTCAAATCCCGTGAAATCAGCGCATTTGAAGAAGAAAAGTGTGACACGCCCTGTCACACGGCTGTGTAAAATGTGATACGGCCGTTACCCGATCCCTTGTCAACGCGCTCGACGTTTTGCGCTTGACGTTCGTCGACCCAACAGGGACATGCCCGTGTCCCATGTGCGACACGCCCGTGTCATGTGGCACGCCCAGTGCCGAAGCCCGTGAACATCTCTCGACATTTTTCACTATACATTCGTCTACTCAACCCTACACGCCCGTGTCAAGATGCGACACGGGCGTATACTCCTCCACCTGGCCCGACAAACCGCCATCGGCGACTTTCAATGCAAACGACGCCCAGTTCAACCTCCCCGTCACGCCCGTATACTTTAGGACACGCCCGTGACCGGGGGCATGACTTCCACGTTGACCTCCCGAAGTCAACAACGCCATCAATTGCCGAACGACACGCCCACCGTCACGCCCATGACCTGGGGCGTGATCGCCGTATTTTCAGCCGCCAAGTCAAATCTCAAATCAAATCGGATGGCCTCCATTTAAATAGTGTTTACATGCCCCATGACACGCCCGTATCAGAGGGCGTGTACTTTGAAATTTTTTTCTATAAATTCCCCACTTCTGTATGAGTTCAGGGTTCCACTTTTTGTTACCATTTTGTATAGGGGCCGGCTGTTAGATGATTTCCAAAGCTATGTAAAGTTATTTTCTCCCCCTCTCCTTTATTTTTAACTTTGTAATCTCCTGTTTAGTTCAATAAAATTCGTAAATTTTCTCCCTTTACATAGCTTTGGACTCATCTATGTGCCCGCTCTTATGCAATCTTATTTCTTTTATTTTGTTTTAACTTTGATTTTGTTCTTTTAAAATATGTGTGTGTGTGTGTGTGTATGAGAGTAGTTTTCATGCTTTTATACTTCATTAATTTTCACTTAGACTTGTTAGACTTAGGCTTTTTATAGCTTTTTATGCATTTCTATAAATCCGTAAAAGCGTTTTCAAAGTCATTTTTATCTTTCATTAACTTAGATTTTCCCTTTTAGGTTGTAAAATTTCTCGTTCTTTTTACTTTATTTTCACTTTTTATGCAGTTTTACGGAGTTATAACAATGAAGATATAGTCATTTTAATTTTTCAAGCATTCTCATTTTCATGTTTATTTGCAAAAACTTTTTGCTCCTTTAATTTTTCTGACTTCATTTTATTCATTTCTACCGCATTCTAGCGGTAGAAATGTAATCATTTTAATTTTTCGAGCACTTGCACTTTGCGTTTATTTGTAAACTTTTTGCTCATTTAATTTTTATTTTCACTTTTTATGCATTTCTACAGCATTCTAGCGGTAGAAATGTAGTTGTTTTAATTTTTTAGTCACTTAGGTTTTCTTAATTTTTGTACGTGTGAGTGCGCGTATGAGTTAGTTTAAATTGCTTTCTTTCAATTCTATAGAGTGTGTGCGTGTGTTGCATTTATTTTTGCCTACTTGTTAAGGGTTAAATGGTGTGCTTTAATTTCCCGCCTACTTGTTTGAGTAGGACTTGTACGTGTGAGTTTTCATTTCTATAGTGTGTGTGTGTGCGTATTTCAATTCAAGTAGAGTGTGTTTACTTTCTGTAGAGTGAGTGAGCGTTAGCATTTATTTCCGCATACTGGCTAAAAGTTAAATGCCAGGATTTTATTTACCGCCTACTCATTTGAGTTCAAATGGCAGGTCTTTATTTGCCTGTAATTATTTAAGTAGTTTTTATATTGGCATTCATTTAACGCCTACTCATTTGATTTAAATGGAAGGTATGTGTGTGTGTTTAATTTTCAGAAGAGTGCGTGCGTGGATGCATTTATTTTCTCCTACTCGTTTGAGTAGGACTCGCTTTTTTTTGTCTCGCCCACTCATTTGAGCCGGGACTTGTAATTTTACTGCTTTCATTTCAGTCCTACTCCTTTGAGTAGGACTTGTAATTTACTGCTTTATTTACTGCTTTCATTTTCCTGCTTTCATTTACTGCTTTAATTTTCTGTTTTTTTCACTGCAAGTCGTCCCCATTCCGATGAGCGGCTAATTGTTCTTAGCCCTCAGTATCGAAAAGCATTGGGACAAATAAAATAGCTTTTAATAATAAAAGGTCCTGTTTTCTAATTAATTAAAATTAACTTACGGTTTGTCTAGGGTTTACGACGCGTAGGACCACATAATCGATGTGTGGGCCCTATTTTCGTAGTCCATACGCTAGCTCGCCGAGAGGCCATGCGTATGGACCGATCGCCCCTTGGTAAAGAGAGTTTCGCACTAACCCTCGAGAGAGGAGGCGCGCCAAATCTACCGGATTGGGTTCCCCACCCAATATCGGGGTTCTTAGCGTAATACGGGCGTTAAGAGGAATCCTTCGTCGGATGAGAGCCTGGTCGAATAGTCTTAGCGTTCAGGTGAGCGATATTCCTATAGCTAGGAGAGCCCATTTTAGTGGAAACTCCACGGCCAAGTCTCCGCATTAATTAATTTGAAACTTAGGATCTCTTTTTATTAAAAGTTTATTTAAGTTCAGATTTTATTCGGTGCCATCGAGCTAAGCTCCTCATCGGCTCCATGTTTTAATTGCTTTTATTTTTATTGCCTTTGTTTTTGTTTATATATAAAAAATTACCCGACAAGTAATTATCGGTAAAATAATAGTCCCCTCCAGGGAAGAGTAGAAATAATCGAACCAACCCCGATAACAATACGACCTCGATATTCCACAATGGAATATCTTGTACTACACAAGATAGGTGCACTTGCCTGCTTTCGTAAAAACTCGATCTAAACCGTTTTATATCCAAATAATAAATCTGCGCGCCCCGTTTTCTAAATAAAACCAATCACTACTTTTCTTATATAAAACTGCCCGGGGCGCCGTGAGATCATATTAGTTTTTGGAGTTTTAACCCGCATCAAGTTTTTGGCGCCGTTGCCGGGGAACTTTCGAGTCGTTATTTTAAACTCTGGAGACCTATTATTATATATATATATATATATATATATATATATATATATATATATATATATATATATATATATATATATATATATATATATATATATATATATATATAAATTGCCAACAAAAAAATACTAATACTAATAATTATAATAATCATAATAACAACATAAAACAATAAACAAACTCAAAAAATCAAAAAAACTAAAAACTAAAAATAAAAAAAATCAAAAAAACTTAAAAACTAAAAATAAAAAAAAATCTAAAAAACTTAAAAACCAAAAAAATCTAAAAATCTAAAAACTTAAAAACTAAAAATTCCAAAAATCTAAAAAACTTAAAAACTTAAAAATGAAAAAACTCTCAAAACTTAAAAATCCTAAAAATTAAACTCATAAAACCAAAAAAAAAACAAAACAAAAACAAACAAAAAAACCTTAAAACTCAAAACTCTAAAAAT
Organism: Platanthera guangdongensis; assembly: GCA_039583875.1. Taxonomy (NCBI): domain Eukaryota; kingdom Viridiplantae; phylum Streptophyta; class Magnoliopsida; order Asparagales; family Orchidaceae; genus Platanthera; species Platanthera guangdongensis. Next base: position 39,553,762 of record CM077154.1, read on the forward strand.
CTAAAAAATCTATAAAACTTAAAAAAAACATAAAATAACTAAAAGCGCAAAAAAAAAACTAAAAACCAAAAACAAAAGTTTTTCCAAAAAAAAAATACTAAACATTGCACATAAATAAAAATTTTCTATTTTTTATATATCCATTTTGTTTTCACTTCGGCGCGCTTTACACTTTTGTGCACGCTAGGGGTCCGCATTTCTATAGTGCTCATAAGCTAAGATGTTAGCTTCGAGTCACACACACTTGCCCCCTACCACCCGCACACTTTAGGCCGAGTTTATATATTTTTTTTGTTTTTTCTGTTATATTTTTGTTCTAAATACTGCATGGTTTCACATGGGCCTCCCCACACTCGTCTTAGGGAAGCTTCTACCCTCCTTTTTATTTTTGTCCATATTTCATTTTGTATATTACCGTTCCACATACTTATATTGCAACATTGATGACAATGTTGGATTTAAGTATAAGGGTGATGTAGTGGCCTGTCTCTTATACGGTGGCCCACTGCCGGGCTGCAGCCCAAGCACCCCACCCATGACCGCACCTATTCTCAGCGCGGCGGGATTTTGAGGCAGGGTCTCGAACCCACAACCCCCTTGATAAAGAGCTTTCCTAACAGCTCTCATCACCAACTGAGCTGCAGCTTAGTTGGTGATGAGAGCTGTTAGGAAAGCTCTTTATCAAGGGGGTTGTGGTTTAGAGACCCCGCCTCAACATCCCCTGCGCTGAGAATAGGTGCGGTCATGGGTGGGGTGCTTGGGCTGCAGCCCGGCAGTGGGCCACCGTATAAGAGCCAGGCCACTGCATCAAACAAAGTGCACTTTTTTGATGCAGTAGCCCCGAGCCGACCCCTCTCGGTTGGCCTAGCCAGAGGATCACGTTCTGGCGACCACTGCCGGGCTGCAGCCCAAGCACCCCACCCATTACCGCACATATTCTCAGCGCGGCGGGATGTTGGGGCGAGGTATCGAACCCAGCCCCCTTGATAAAGAGCTTTCCTACCAGCTCTCATCACCAACTGAGCTGCAGCTCAGTTGGTGATGAGAACTGTTAGGAAAGCTCTTTATCAAGGGCGCTGGGTTCGAGACCTCGCCCCAACATCCCGCCGCGCTGAGAATATGCGCGGTCATGGGTGGGGTGCTTGGGCTGTAGCCCGGCAGTGGTCTCAAGAACGTGGTCCTCTAGCTAGGACAACCGAGAGGGGTCGGCACGGGGCTACTGCATCACCAGTTTTCTGGGTGCACCTTGGAGTTAATCCCCAAGGTTCCCTGCTGCAATCTACCACGTAGAAAACCCGAAAAACAAACATTCGTGCGGAGTCTTCTCTGGCCATTCATGCAATGCAACATCACCGATCCAGACCAACTTGTCCGGGTAGGCTTCACACATCATTTCTATATCTGTTCTCAATTACGGACTCTACATGTACACAATGGGGACTATTCATGTCTACCCGAAGGAACGCCTCAACTCAGCGCAAACTCGCGAGTGCAGGCTTCCTATGTAAAGGAAAAGAGGACTTCACATGTCCTAGGATGAGAATCGTTACTCTAGCATTTTTCCGTGGCGCCATGGAAATGTATGCGGATGAAAAGCACCACAATCTCTTTCCCTCCGTAGATCCGAAGTCGGCTTGCGTCATTCGGTACACGGCCGTGTTCCCGGCCGTGTTCCTCGATTGACACAAGACCAACAGCAACCCAAGAAGCACACGGGTCTTGGACACACCCGTGTCCCATTTAACATGCACGTGTCACCACCGAACACGACTGGGCTTCCCGGTCATATTTCATCCTTAAATAAAATCGGCCAGCCACCCGAGAAGGACACGGCCTATGACAAGCCCGTGTCCTAGGCCGTGTTCGCTGCTCAACGATCGTCGACTCCAGATTTTGTTGACCACACGTCCAGATTGTCCACCCAAGCAAGACACGCCCTGGGACTCGCCTGTGTCCCAGGCCGTGTGCCCCCTGCCAATTTCCAAACTGGGCTCAAAATGCCTCCCGTAGCACTTTTGAGTTTCGTGGCGTTACAACTCTCTCCCTCTTAAAAGAATTTCTTCCCCGAAATTACATAAAGGAAAGATAAAACAAAACCTAAACGGTACCTGAGTGTAATAACTCCCGGTATTCCTCAAGCATGGTCTGCTCTTGCTCCCAAGAGAGCTTTTCCCAACCGCAATTGTCCCAGCGGACCTTGACCATCCTGATCTCTTTGTTGTGTAGCTGCTTGACTTCCGAGTCCTCAATACGAAAGGGCATGACCTCCGTCATCAACCCATTATCCACCGGGACTTGATCCATCGCGATCACATGCGAAGGCTCTTGCACCGCCTTCTGTAGCACCGATATATGGAATACATAGTGTAGACCACTAAGCTCCACTGATAGATTCAACCAATAAGCTGCTTCACCAATCCTCTCTAGAACCTCAAATGGTCCAAGGTACCTCGGGCTTAGCTTTTTCAAGCGCCGCACCCGCGAGACACCCTTGAATGGCTTGATCTTCAAGTACATCCAATCGCCAAGAGCGAACTCCACATTCCTGTGCTTGACATTATAGTACTTAGCCTGTCGGTCCTTAGTGATTAACAACCTCTCTCGAATCGTTCGAACCAACAATGTAGCATCTTCCACCTCTTGGCGTTTGTACAATTTTGACTCACCCGTTTCCAACCAAAACAACGGCGTGCGATATTTTCTACCAGAAACGGCCTCGAAGGGCGCCATTTACATGCTTGCCTGGTAACGATTGTTGTAAGCGAACTCCACCAAGTATAGGTGATCTTCTCACTGCTTCCCGAAGTCCAGGACACACATGCGAAGCATGTCTTCCATTGTCCTATTGACCCTCTCGGTCTGCCCATCCGTCTGCGAATGAAAGGCTTTGCTGAAACTCGGCTTTATTCCCAACATCTGCTCCACCAGCCTTCAATCATTGGACGTGAACCGCCCATCTTGGTCACTCACGATGCTGCGGGGCATACCATGAAGCCGCACAATATTATCCACATACAACTTTGCCAATTTCTCAACCGGATCATCCTTCCTATGCGGAATTAAGTGCGACGCCTTCCTTAGACTATCTACGACCACCCAAATGGCATTGTTCCCCTTCTACAACCTTGGTAAGTGCACAAAGTCCATAGTAATGTCGTCAAACTTCCACTCTGGAATATTCTAGGACTTCAAGAATCCTCCTGGCTTTTGGCACTCCGCCTTCACCAAGGCGCATGTTTGTCACTTCGCCACGTACAGTGCTACATCCTTCTTCAGTCCTGGCCACTAGAACAATTTCTTCACATCGTGGTACATCTTTGTGCTCCCCGGGTGAATCGTGTACTTAGTATGATGCGTCTTATACAACAATTCCACCGACAAAGTACCCACATCTGGGACGCACAGACGACTACCTTTCCAAAGCAATCCATCCACAACCTCATATTGGGAATTTGACCCATCCAAAGCCTCTATCATGAGCTGCTTCATGCTGCTATCCACATCCAAAGCCTGCCGAATCCGATCAGCCAGGTCATACTGAACTTCCGTCCAGTTTAATAGCGCTTCAGCACTCGACTGCTTGTCTATGCAAAAGATCTCCAACACCTCCAACTCCCGAACCAACCGCTCTTCATGGACCGACAACCAATTGGCTTGAGCTGGGGCCCGCCGACTCAATGCATCCGCCACCGCATTGCCTTTCTCATGCACATAATGGATCTTGAACGTGTAGTCCCCCAGGAACTCCATCCATCTCCTCTGTCGAATGTTTAGATCTTTCTGATCCATCAACTATTTTCGGCTCTTATGGTCAGTATAGATATCGACCTTAACCCCATACAAGTAGTGTCTCCACAGGTTCAAGGCAAACATCACGGCTGCTAACTCCAAATCATAGACCGGATAATTCCTCACGTGCACTTTCAATTGTCGCGAGCCATACGCTATCACACTTCCATGCTGCAGTAACAAAAAACCAAGTCCACTGCCTGAAGCATCGCTATAGATCTCAAAACCTTCGGTCCCACTCAGCGAACACAGCACAGGCACTGTGGTCAACGGACACTTCAACTCCTCAAAAGCTCGTGCGCACTCCGGCGTCCAAACGAACTTCTTCTCTTTCCTCGTCAAAGTCGTGAGGGGTAACGCTATCCGTGAGAAGTTCTGCACGAAGAGCCTGTAATACCCGGCAAGCCCCAAAAAACTCTGGACTTCCGCTACCATAGAAAGTACAGGCCACTCTCGTATAGCAACAATCTTCGTCGATCCACCGCAATTCCCTCTCCACTGACTATGTGACCAAGGAATGCTACCATAGAAAGCCGACAAGACCCAGAAAGCTCCGGACTTCCGCTACCGTAGAAAGCACAGTCCACTCTCGTATCGCAACAATCTTCGCTGGATCCACTATAATGCCCTCTTCACTCACTATATGACCAAGGAATGGCACTGAAGACAGCCAAGACTCGCATTTGGAGAACTTGGCGTACAATTGATTCCTCCTCAGCATCTCCAACACCAAATGAAGATGCTTGAAGTGATCCTCCTCACATTGCGAGTACATCAATATATCATCGATGAAGACGATCACAAAATGGTCCAAGTACTCCCGAAAAGTCCTGTTCATCAAATCCATGAACACCGACAGGGCATTAGTCAGCCCAAACGGCATGACCATAAACTCATAATGCCCGTATCTCGTACTGAACGCTGTCTTAGGGATATCGCTCTCCCTTATTCTCAGCTGATAGTAACCAGACTTAAGATCCAACTTTGAGTACACCGTCGACCCGACTAACTGATCAAATAGATCATAAATCCTTGGGATCGGGTACTTGTCCTTCTCCATTACCTTGTTCAACTCCCGATAATCAATACAAAGTCTCAACCTTTCGTCCTTCTTCTTTACAAAGAGGACCGGTGCACTCCAAGGCGATGAACTTGGAAACACATACACTTGCTCCAACAACTCTTAAAGTTTCACCTTCAGCTCTGCCATTTCCTTACGCCTTAGCCGATACAGAGATCGTGACACAGGTTTCGCACCTTGCACTAGCTCAATTGTGAAATCTATCTCCCGTTGAGTCGGGGCTCCAGGAAGATCGGCAGGGAACACATCAGGGTACTCAGCTACCACTGAAATACTGTCCAACGTATGCTTAGGCTTTGCAACCTCCACAAGCGTAAAGAACAGCTCTACACCAGCACGAACCACCTTCACCACCTGAGGAGCAGACATCAACGTCTTGCTCGACCCTTTCAAGCACGTAAAAGTCGTCTCACGACCTGTTCCCAACTTGACTTCCTTGCGACCGCAATTGATATAAACTTGCTACTTCGATGGCCAGTCCATGCCAAATATTACGTTGAACTACACCAGTGGTAGTAACGACGCTTGTAAATGGAACTCTTGGCTCCCGATATGAATCTTAACGCCACAGATTCTATCAGCGTGCATCGAACACCCATTGGGCAACAACATATCTAGTTTGTCCTTCGCCATCGAAGAAGGTACTCCGATGCGCGATATGATTCCTTTGGACAAAAAGGAGTGTGAAGCTCCCGTACCAAAGAGTGCCCTTACTGGATTCTCACAGATCAAAACAAATCCTATACAAGAAGTGGTAAGATAACACACACATAACAAGTATTTCAAAATTAACTTGCTATAAATTTAAACCGTACCTGTCACCACATCCGCTTGCTTGATGGCCTCCTGTTGGCCAAGATTATACACTCTCGGTTGAGCCGGAGCATAATGGGACTTGGTTGACTCCACCGCCTTGCCGTTCTCTTCATAAGTTGCTCCCGACTTCCTCTCGGACTTGGGGCGTTCGCTACAGCAGTCACGGGCAAAGTGCCCCAGCTTTCCACAAGTAAAACATGCACTCGGGTTCCGACTCATAGTCGCCCCAGAAGCACCAGAAGAGGGGGCTAGACCCGAATTCCTAGCCTTCTTATTGAACTTGTGATACCCAAACTTCGCATTAGCCAACACTTTGAACTTTGTCCTCTTATCACCAAAGCTTTTCTTCGCTTGTACATTCTTCTAGTCCTTCTCCAAAGTCTGGGCCGTGTTGACCAGGGTCAAGAAGACCTACATCATCGGCCCCGAGAGTAGTAGCCTTAAGTCATCTCTCAGACCTTCGTAGAAATGGTTCATCTTGCGCTCCTCAACCACGAATGTAGAGCTAGCGTACCGACCCAAATGAGTAAACTCGTGGAGATAGTCATCCATGCTACTCTTTCCTTGCACTAATTTCAGGAACTCATTCTCCAATGCTATCCTCTGAGCCGAAGGGAGGTACCTTTCGAAGAACAGTCTCAAGAACTCCTCCATCGAGACGTCCGTAATTTGCCTACCCCTCAAGTGATGTTGCTCCAAGCCTTTCCACCACAACCTAGCATCACCGTCCAAAAGGAACGTAGATATAGTGGTCATCTGCCAATCCTTCGTTTCAGTAGCTGTCAGGACTCTCTTCACTCGGGAGAGCCAATCTTCAGCTTGAGATGGGGTTCCCAACCCCAAGAACACAGGAGTATTAAAGCTCATAACGTGCTTGAGCTGCATTTTAGTTGCTCTCCTCGGCACCAAAGGCTCCACCACTACCTGCTCCACCCTTCTCGGTCCATCCCTTTGAATCGGTACCTGCTCCATCGTAGGAGGGGGCTGCTGCATTTACCTGGCAGGCTGCACATTGATCATGGCAAACATGTCTTCGGCAACCAATCGTATGTTTCAGCCGAGGGAGGTGTTGCACGAGCATCATTTAGTGCACTACTAGCCTCAGAAACTGGGCGTTCTGACGGCCCTGCAGCACTTCTGGTCACCTCTAGTTGTACAAAACACCGTTAAGCGACCAAACAAAATTGCAAAAAGCAATTATAGGAACACGTAGGTTCCTTAAACATGTGTATTTTTATTCCTAAGTGAACATTCATGGGTTCTTTTGATGTTATAACGATGACGCACACACATGTGCTCACCACCCCTTAAAATGAATTCACCCACGAATTCATTTTAAGCCTGACCGGAACCAGGAGTCTGATACCAAATTGTAACACCCCCTATCCGTCGCATATCATATAGCAGTAGGTCCGGCCGGGGCCTGACGCCATATACCACAGATAGATCGGGTGGTTACTCAATGGAGTACCATCCAACTAATAACCAACGTCCTACATAGAGTCATTCTGGCGGAAACAATTATTAATAGTTGCAAAATGAAGAACTCAGCCACAAGCATGAATGTCCACTACTCAAAATAATAGGAATGAAGTACAATACACAAGTACCATGGCCTTATGGCCTTACAATTGTTTACTCAAATAACATATTTTCCAAACCTCGGCACGCAGGCCGGTCACACATGAATAAAACAAGTAAACACTCAATTTATTCCTTCGAGGGTCGGCTCAGCAACTTGGGCTTTAGCCCGCTGTTTAACGCTCGGCTCCGCAGCACCTACAAACAACAATCCATAGCAAACGTTGGCAAACAAAATCAATGGTCAGCTATGCTGACCAAATTATAATGATCCCGCCCCTATAATCGGGGCAGCCATGCTCTTTCCTTGCACTTTGTTAGCATAACAAAAATGCATAGCGAGTAAACACTTCATCACAGGTGTGGGCACGCACGACCACACACCCCGTACACTTAGGGCACATTCTCGGCGAACACGGTCAAAGTCCGCTGACTCACCACCGCCCCATGGACGGCAATATCTCGTGAGCATTTGGTCTTTCTAGCCACTACCTAAGACCCTCCATCTATATCAACGGCGAGTACCACGTACTTTAGGTCTATCTAACCGAACCATATAGATCGGGTACGGTTCCACCTAACCCATTGCTCACACTATAACGTCAACTTAAGCCGTCTGTGCGGGTCAAGGTTCCCCGAGTCTCGTTCCCATTACACACTTCACATAACCCGGTTATATTCAAGTTGGCTACCATGCCACCATGTTGACAGAATCACGTATCTGCCCATTTTTTCAGGTGTACCTTGGAGTTACTCCCCAAGGTTCCCTGCTGCAATCTACCACGTAGAAAACCCGAAAAACAAACATTCACGCGGAGTCTTCTCCGACCATTCATGCAATGCAACATCACCGATCCAGACCAACTTGTCCGGGTAGGATTCACACATCATGCCTATATCCGTTCTCGATTACGGACTATACATGTACACAACGGGGACTATTCATATCTACCCGAAGGAACGCCTCAACTCACCGCAAACTCCCAAGAGCGGGCTTCCTATGCAAAGGAAAAGAGGACTTCACATGTCCTAGGATGAGAATCGTTACCCTAGCATTTTTACTTGGCGTCATGGAAATGTATGCGGATGAAAAGCACTGCAATCTCTTTACCTCCGTAGATCCGAAGTCGGCTCGGGATTTGGAGCTCCGAAGCTCCGTCGGTGACCGGATCTAGCCTCCTTCTTCTTCCTTGCTCTCCCCTCTCTCTAGATCTTTAGAAAGAGAATGGTTTGTTGAAATGAAGGATTTCCAACCCTATTCTCGGGTTTATCTCGCCGGGAACAACCCCCTACCGTCGGATCCCAACATAATGAAACGAACAACCAAGATTCTCCATCGAAATCTAAAATCTGGGTCGAATATGGCTTGTGACACGCCCGTGTCCAGGGCCGCGTTCCCCATTTGCCATCTAAAACGACGCGTCCCGAACTGCACACGGGCACTCAACATGCCCGTGTTTGACCTGACACGCCCGTGTCATCCAGTACATGGTCGTGTTCCCGGCCGTTTTCCTCCATCGACAAAGGACCAACAATAACCCGAGAAGCACATGGGTTTTGTACACGCCCATGTCCCATTTGACAGACCCGTGTCACCACCGAACATGCCTGGGCTTCCCGGCCATGTTTCACCCTTGAATAAAATCAGCCAACCACCCGAGAAGGACACGACATATGACACGCCCGTGTCCCAGGCCGTGTTCGCTGCTCGACGATCGTTGACTCTAGAATTCGTCGACCACACGGCCAGATCATCGACCCAAGCACGACACGCCCTGGGACACGCCCATGTCCCAGGCCGTATGCCCCGTGCCAATTTCTAAACTTGGCTCAAAACGACTCCCGTCGCTCTTTTGAGTTTCGGGGAGTTACAGAAGGAGCATCGCAGCCCCGAGTTTAGGGGCAAGGTCATTATAATTTGGTCAGATTTAGATGACCGTTGCTTTTGTTTGCCACCGCTTCGGTGGATTGCTGCTTGCAGGTGCTGCGGAGCCTACTGGCAAATAGCAGGCAAAAGCCCTTATTGCTGAGCCGGCCCTCGAAGGCCTATATATGAATGTTTACTTTTATTCACATGTGTGACCGGCCTGCGTGTCGAGGTTTGAAAGACACTTTTATTTGAGTAAACTCCTGAAAGGCCATAAGGCCAAGTACTTGTGTATTTGTACGTTCATTCCTTTTGGGTTAATGTAGTGGAAATTCATGCTGTTGGCTGGGTTCTTAATTTGCAACTTTTAAATTGCTTCCGCAAGAATGTACTTTGTGTTGGACGTTGGTTATTGGAAGGATGGTTTCATTGCATAACCCTTCAGTCTGTCTGTGGTATATGGTGTCGGGCCCCGGCCGGACCTACTGCTATATGTTATGAGATGGATAGGGGGTGTTACAATTAGCTAGTTTGATCAAGATGGCATTATTGTCAAGAATAACGCTAGACTTGTGGCCAAAGGCTACCTATAAGAAGTGGTCATAGACTTTGACCAGACCTTTGCCCCAGTAGCGAGACTGAAAGCCATAAGGATCTTCCTTGCATTTGCTGCCCATCAGGGATTTTGAATCTACCAGATGGATGTTATATCAACATTCATGAATGGGGACCTCAAAGAGAAAGTATATATGGCTCAGCCACCAGGTTTTGTGGAACCTAACTCTCCTGATTTTGTGTATAAGCATAGGAAAGCTCTATATAGGCTAAATCAAGCCCCTAGGGCTTGGTATGAAACCTTGTCCAGCTTCCTCATTGAGAATAAATTCTCAAGGGGTAAGATAGACAAGACCATATTTCTAAGGGAATCAAGGGGTAAGCTTATCCTATTCTAGATATATGTCGATGACATTATCTTTTGATCTACTGATGACAACCTTTGCAGAAAGTTTGATAAACTTATGCAAGAGAAGTTTGAAATGAGCAGCATGTGTGAGCTCAAGTTCTTCTTAGGACTCCAAGTAAGATAGACTGATGATGGCATGTCCATATCCTAGTCTAAGTTCATCAGGGAGCTGATCAAAAAGTATGGTATGGAGAGTGCCTCCACCATGAGAACTCCCATAGGATCAAGTATGTCTATAGGCAAAGATAAGGCCGGAAAACCTGTTGATGAGTCTTTGTATAGAGGGATAATTGGCTCCCTTCGATACCTGACTGCTAGTAGGCCTGACATCATGTATGCCACAAGTGTCTGTGCTAGGTGTCAGACTTGCCCTAAAAAGTATCATTACTCTGCTGCAAAGAGAATATTGACATATCTTAAGGGCACACCAGATCTTGTCCTATGATACCCTATAAATAGGTATTTTTATCTAACATGATTTTTAGATGCAGATTTTGCAGGTTGCAAAGAAAACAGGAAAAGCACTACTGGAACCTGTCAGTTCTTAGGAAGAAGGCTAGTTTCCTAGAGCAGCAAGAAGCAAACTAGTGTAGCTAAATCCACTGCTGAGTCAGAATATATATCAGCACGCAGCTGCTGTGCTCAGCTGCGTTGGATCCAACTTCAGCTCTAGGATTACATCCTGCAGGTAAGTAAAACTTCTCTTTACTATGACACTACAAGTGTTATTTCTATTGCTAGGAATCTTATCTCACATAGCAGAACTAAGCATATAGAAATAAGATATCACTTTATCAGGGAGCATGTGGAGAAGGAAGACATCAGTCTTGAGTTTGTCCCCACAGACAAGCAAGAGGCTGATATCTTCACTAAGCCATCAGATGAAGCAAAGTTCAACACCCTCAAATTTGAGTTGGGTATGTTGAAATTCGCATAGCTTCTGGCACTCCCTTTTGTATTAGTTTTTTCTGTGCAGGTATTATTTATCTTGTTGGACATATAGAATCCCCAGCAGTATCAGTTCACTGATGCTTCTACTAAGAGGGAGTAAGCTACTCTAGATAGAAGAAAGAAGGTCAGCCAATGGGAAGGCCAACCCCCATCTGCCCATTCTGCAGAAGTCAAAAAGGGGGAGAGAAGAGAGAAGGTCCTAGAAAGGGGAAGTCATAGCAAGTGGGAGAGATGGCAAAGTGGAAAGAAAGTAATGCGGCACTCAAGGAAGGACAAACACCTTGAAGCAAAACATGGGGAGTAAGTAAATAGGTTACACTAACTCATAGCTTATCAAAACTTCCGTACTTATTTTTTTACTGTATAGGTTGTGTGTCCCATTAACTAAGGACAACTATGAGGTTTTGACTTCTTCAAATAGGGGGAGATTGTTGGGTCCATTGTTCCCAATGTCCCTGATTTGTGAGAAGTCAAATAGGTCAGTGTGACACACATCAACTGTATTTGATGTGCATTTGAGTTCTTGAGTGCAGGTTAGTCCATTTCATATTGATTGGACATGTGGACACAAGAAGTGGTTGCTGGATACGACACAAAAATAGACTAAGTCCACAGGCATTGAGTGGAGCAAGCTCACTCAATGACAGAAGTATGGATTCAATAGTGTCTAGTAGATATTTGTCTAAGTACAAAAGCATTGAGAGTAGTCTAATCACTTAACGACATATAACATATAACATTGAGACTATCTCAGCCAAACTGAAAGTTAGCCAAAAAGGATGGCTAAGTACAAAAGTGTTGAGTGTAGTCTACTCACTCATTGCCATAAACCAAAAGGCTGTGAGTCAGGCTGAGTCAGTCTAATCCTAGAGAAAGTGGCTGAAAATATTGCCAAGTGCACAAGCGTTGAGTGTGGTCCACTCACTCAATGCCATATAGCTCAAAGCGTTGAGTGTTGCTGTGCCAGTCAACTCCACAGAAATGTTGAGCAAAAATTTTAACATGTCCACAGACTTTTAGTGTAGCTTACTCACTCAACGCTAGATAATAGAAAAATTCTGTTAAGTAGCTTGGCATTGAGTGGAGCTTACTCTCTCAATGCCAAGGAAAAAGGTGTTGAGTGTAGCTTACTACCTTAACCCCAGATAACAGAAATTCTATTAAGTAGTTTGACATTGAGTGGAGCTTACTCTCTCAACGCCAAGGCAAAAGGCGTTGAGTGTAGCTTACTCTCTTAACGCTAGATAACAGAAATTCTGTTAAGTAGTTTGGCGTTGAGTGGAGCTTACTCTCTCAACGCAAAGGCACATAAATTTTTGCTAAGCCAAAAGCATTGAGTGAGGAAAGCTCTCTCAATGCTCTCGATGCTATCAATGCCTTGAAGCATAATTTTGTCTAGGTCCAAACGCGTGGTTAGCTTGGCTTTTGTCGAGCTCAGATTCGTCAACCTAAGCCTAATGTTCTTTTAACTGAGCCTGGTGTTCGTCGAACTGAGTTTAACAAAACATCGAGCTAAGTCTACAGTTCATCAAACTGACTTTATGAATTCGTCGAGCTCAACTTCGTCAAACTGAACTCAGCATTCGTCGAACTGAGCCCACAGTTCATCAAACTGATTTTTATGCTCTTGTCGAGCTAAGCTTGTCGTTCGTCGAACGGAGCTTAGAGTTCGTTGAGCTCAAAACCTAGACAGACAGAATTTTGTCTAAGTGTTGTGGAATTGACTGATTCCTACTCACTCAATGCCTTTGGTACTAATGATTGAATTTTGGCGAAGTCCACAGATGCTGAGTCATGCCGACGTTAGCAAAGTCAAAAGTCAAGCAAAATTCAAATGTTGCAGAAATGTTGTGAGAGACATTGGCGAGCCAGCTATTGCTATCTTCTGCATTTACCAAAGAATATTTCATCATTAAGTGCTAGGGCCCACTCACAGCAAAGAGCCATTGAATCAGGAATGAATTAAAAGCGTGGGCTGATTGGCTAAATCTCGGCCATCAATCCTCGTGGTGGGTCCCACTGCTCAATTGGCCAGAGATATAAAGAATCAGATCATCGAATCAAAAAAAGGAATTCCTTGTCTAGGTTTTCTGAAAACGAAAGTGCGGTTGAACGTCTTCTTCTTCCTCTTCATTTTTGTCGAGCCTGAAAAAGTTATTCTGCACAGATAACCTTGCTGGGAAAGAGATAGCTGAAGAAATCCCCATCTACATCAGTAGGATCTGAAGCTAGCAGACCTAGAATTTCTGCATGGAAAAAAGAAGTTGTTTGAAGAAAGATTCTACTGTCTACATATTGTCTTCAATAGCAATATCTTGGATCTGATATCTGCTCAGTCCAAGAAGAAGGAGACATGAAGCTTGCTCTGGTGTATAAAAATAACATTCTTTATTTCTATTTTCTTTAAAGATTCATTGGGAATCTAGGGTTTGTAAGCCTGTACTATAAAGGCTGTGTCTTAGTGACCTGTGTTTGGCTTTATGCTGTGTGATAGGTCTTTGTGAACTGGGTTGGCTTAGTGCCTAAGTTGTTGGTTTATGTGACCTGTGTGTAGTCCTGCGGGATCGATGTTGTAAGCTGTTAAGAAGCTGAGTTTTGGAGGGAGAGCCAAATCTAACACTTTGTTAGATAGGCACAGAGGGACAGTGGATGTACCCAAGATTGGGGAACCACTATAAATTTGTTGTGCCGTCTGTTAATGTTCTTGAAAGCTGATCTAATCTAATCAACAGACACAGTAATCTAATAAACATATTAGAAAAGTTTAATAGAGACAAAAATCTATTCCCACCGCCCCTCTAGGTGTAAAGCTTGCCTTGAAAACAAGACTTTCAGGGTCGCAGTCACCTCTTCCTCACGCACACTCCTAACAATTGTTAGGACTACGTTATAGCGTCAAGAACACATAGGATGGAAGCACACCAACATAATCAAGAACTAACATGTGTCAATAAATAGACAAGTTGAAATCATTAAGTAAATTAAGTTCTTTCTGATCAATCCAACAACCAAGCAATCAAGAGCAAAGTTACTACAAGAGAAGGGGGAGTGATACAACCAAACACACGAAGACTTTTCTAGATTCGCGGCCGGAGTCAAGGGTTATGTGCCTTGTCCATGCTTGGTGTACAGATGATATTAGGGGTTGAGAAGGGCTGACACTTCCTTCTAATAGCCCGTATTCTTCGTGAATAGTCATCGGGTTAAACCTGACCGGAGAACTCCATGTATGCAGCACCTAAGAGCTTAAAACGGAGCTTTGAGGTTGGAGAAGAAGATGGTGGCCAAAGATGAAGCTATTGAGAGCTTTTGGAGGGAGAACGGTGGCCGGATGAGCTCTCCAGGAGGAGAGAGAAGAAAATGGCAGGAGGAAGGTTTTCAAGCTCAAAGGAGCAGAAATGGCAGACTGGATCCCCTAGGCGAATGAGACCTGCGACTTAAATAGAGAAGTCAGAAATAATGGTCATATGCAGTTTGGCGCACGATCGTGCGTTAACCTTGCGATATTAACTTCGAGGCCAAGATTGCGGAAGAAGATGCGTTGACCAGAGAGTTTCCTCGTGCATGGACGCTTCCGCCCGTGTGGGAAGGAAAACGCACGAGTAACAACAGAAGGCGGAAATTCACGGCATGCAGGTGTAACCGTGCATTTTACTTGTGCAGGGGCACTTCTGCCTGTGCGTGAGCAAATCACACGATTAACCACAGAGCACAAAAAATCAAGGCTGCCACAGGAAAACTGTGTGTTTCCTTCGTGCACGGTTCCGAAGAAACCATGCATTAACCGTGCGTGAAGATCGTCGAGCTCAGCTCGACGATATTCGTCGATCTCTACTCGACTCTTCTCCAGCTCAATAAAATGCACGATCAGGAAAAAGCTTTCACTAAGGAAATGCACGACTGTAAGTTTTCCACAAATCAGAATTCTTGCATTGGGGAAAACGCACTACCTGCACAGCAAAGAAAATAAAAACTGGAGCACAAGCTCCCAGAATCAAATATATAGCAAAAAATCTCCAAAGTCGAATGGGGAGTACCCCAGTACATACCCCCGACATCTCGGTGCAATTCGCAAACCAAATGTGCTGAAATAGTGTAGAGTGTCTAAGTGAGGCCCTAATCAAATATATGACAATTTCTACTGAAATAGTAGCGTGCAAGCAAAAAAATAAGCCCAGATGAGTTTGAAAAACCCTATATAAATCGAACTCAACACCAGGACACACCATGTAACATCCCTCATACAACTAGACCCACTAGGAGTGGTTTTTTCATGATTGGGTCATGACACAACCTTAGGAAGCCCAAGAAGACTAAGTGGACCTAGGAATGTAGGTGGGATCACTATGATCTGCAAATAGTAGATTTCTAAACACTAGGTTGGGATGATCTAGGGGATTCACCATGACTCCAAGATTCCACCACAACCTCACCAATCTGTTGAAGGCCCTAAGAGTACGTTGGAGTCAACTCTGGGTGGCCAATCTGACCTAGGACCATACTAGCCCTAAAGAGGTCAAAGTGCCCTAACAAAGGGGCCAATGACCTTCAGTGTGCAAGTTAACCCTACACAACCCTTCCTAGACCTTAAGGGAAGCCAAGGGGTCACCAAGGACCCCTTGGGGTCAACCCAAATGATCATGTTGACAAAAGTCAACTATAGCCCTAACCTGCTCAAAGTAACCTTCCTAAGGGTCAAGCGACCTCCAAAGTGACAAGACAACCCTACCCAGCCCAACCTAGACCCTAGGGGAGGCCAATGGGTCACCAAAGACCCATTGGGGTCAACCCAAAAGGTCAAAATGACTAAGGTCAACGCTAGTGTAGTTTAGGTCAACTAAGCCCAAATGGGCTAACCCAAGTTCAAGCCCTTTTTCATTTGGGCTAACCACCTCTTAATTATGGATGATATGATTTAGTGGGCTGCAAATATCTTAATGGGATGACCAAGTCAGCCTTGGTGACTAGGAGAGAGAGAGAACTCCACCTCATCCTTAATGGTGGAAAGAGAAAGAGGGAGGAAGAAGCCATTCATAGCTTAGGGAGGCCATGGGACTCCTTTAATTGCTGGATTCAACTCCTCTGGGGAAGAGTAGGAGTTTCCAGCCATTTCCTGGCCACCCCAATCTAGGTTCACCCCCACCACCATGGTCGAGAATGGCCCTTAATGGCCATTCAACCCACACTCTTACCCTACCCTGTTTGGGTGTTTTAAAAGCATCACTGGGCACCAAGGAGTTGTTTCCACCCTTCCCCCGGTTGTTTCAAGCTTGTCCACTGTGTTATTGCAGAATTTAGGCAAAATCACCATCGCTAATGGCAACCCGGCGATCGGCTCGACTGCAGACCACCACAAAGGTCCCCCCTTACTCCTTCTTATATGGCTAGATCTTAGGAATCAATAGGGACAAGAATCGGGCTCAATTGAGCCCGATCATGTGGAGAAAATTCCTGGTTTTGGGGTGAAATTCATCTTGTTTGGATTGCTATAAATGGACCCTCCGGCGGCTGTGCCGCCTCCCGGCGATAGCCACCACCTCGATGGGTGTGGTGGTGGTGGTGGCCGGCCGGGGAGGTGGCTGGGTGGCCGGCGGCAGCGCTTCGAAAGTGCTCCAGGAAGATAAATCGGGTCCATCGGCTGTAGGTAGAAGATGACCCAGCGCCATCCGATCTTGCGCCAAGATTTGTGCAGGATTAAATAAAATCAAACTATAGCTTTTGTATTATTCTGTCAAACAATTTATAGTGTTTCGAATTAAATTTTAAAAATACCTAGATGCTTAATCGAAGAAAGTGGTCAATATCAAAGTTGTATCCCTAGTGGTGTACTTTAATTTAAAATTGGTTTGAACCAATTTGGATGTCTGTTTTGACCAGGGCACTCAATTTGGTGGGGTCTATACCTATGGTTAGTCAGAGTCTAAAATGAGTGCCCCTACTTCATCTCTTGTCCAAATGACCTAAAATTTGGACAGGGAGTCATTCTAACCTATACCTAGTCCTGTCCAAAAATTAGAATTTTAGGAGATATTTGTTCTATAGTTTTTGCGAAAATTTATTTTAAAATTACAAATTAATTTTGTGTCTTAAACACCCTAAAAACCCCCAAAATTTTGGTGGGTGATCTTGAGAAATATTATAGGATCTGGTAAACATTTCGCCCCTTTTGGGTTTGATTTGATAGGGTAATTGTGTAACCAAAGTTTGACCCTTTTAGGTCAAATTATGGCTAAGTGCCCTAAGTGCTCTTGAGTTGGCCAACCTCGCCCAAAGGTGATGGATCTTGGAAATCAGCTATATTAGAACACAAAATACCCCCTCCACTGTTATTGGGTGGAAGTTGAATGGTAGATCCCTAGGAAACTAGGGTAGGTCCTATGTGTGCAAACCTAGGGTTTGAAGGTCAAGGGGTCAAGTGACCTTGAAATGACTTGAAACTTGGTGGAGAGGACTTTAGGGTTGTCAAGGTGCTTTGGTAAAAATATAATGAGATTTAGAGGCTGATAAACTCCCCAAAAACCTAACCCTACTTTTGCGTACAAACCTTATACATGTAAAATATGCCATCAAGACTTTATGAAAAGTTGTGAAACTTGGGTAGTGTAGTCATAGGGTTAATATGAGCCCCTGGTAATTTTATTGGAATTTTTGGAACAACAATTTTAGTACCTCCTTTGTATTAAATGAATTTGCCCTTGATAGTCATTTGTTTATTATAATCTCACTATTCTTTGGAAAATTATGTAAATTGGGCAGAGGTTGGTGTAGGTCATTATACTCATACTCGAATTTTATTATAATTTTTAGATGTATATTCTCAGTACTAACTTCATAAGCTTATAATTATGCAATTATGTTCAAAAATAAATTCAGAGCTCAATGTTGGTTAGCAAATTGTGAAACTTATGCAAACGTGTACGTCGATAATTATGCTCATATGGAAATTTTATCATAATTTTTAGATGAATATTTTCGGTAGTTGTTTCATTAATTTATGAAAGAGGAGAATTGTTCTAAATTAAAATTAGAGTTCATTATTCACTGGAAAGTTTGGAAACTTGGTCAGGATTATGTTTAGGGCATATTGGTCATGTTTGAATTTTCTTATAATTTTTCGAAGCATATTTGCAGCACTTGTTTCTTTAATTATTAACTATGTGTTTATATTTGAAATTTTGGATCAGAGGCATAAACCTTGCAAAAAAATTGGTAGACTTGAATTTACTATCAATTAGGTGCCTAGTATTTATCATAATTTTGTGGATCATTGTGCATGAATGTAAAGGCCACTTCATATTCAAAACTAGGGCATTTGGATTTTTAGGGAAAATAAATAAAATATCAGGTAAATTAGGAAAATTTCCAAGTTTCTGGATTTAGGCTAACAATGACATGATAGACCCCCATTAATTATCTTAGGATGTTTGGCTGAGAATTTAGGGTACCTCCTATCATATACATCATATAACATAAGGTGGTCTGCATGTAGTAAATCTGCAGAATATCTGATAGTAATTGATTTGAGCATATGGATTTGGGTTAGTGGCTTGCTAGTCTGGGTGAAGTGACATGGAGTATATCAATCGAAGTTGGGATTAGTAGTTTGTTGTGTTGTCTAAGATTAGGTGGTGCTCGGGATCGACGAAAGATCGTCTTTTCTGTGGAGGGAGAGAGAAGGTCAAACACACTAGGGTTTGATCCAGAGTAATATTAAAGCGATCAGGAGTCTGGTATTAACCAATAATATTAAGTGTCTTGTGAAAGGGAGCTTTGGGCTTCAGCCCATCGTAATTCCTAGTGCCCTTGAGAACCATTCACGGGGTATGCCTTGGGCAGTCCTAGGCTAACGTAAACTGTTGGCAAAATAAACTACAAGTGTAACTAGCATATCTAGGGATTCACTTTCACTCACCTCGATGTCTCGAGATGTTAGGTTGGGTCACACGGGTAGTGTAACGCCCCTGATTTTTTTTTCTGCGATTATTTAATTCTCGTTTGGCGTTACGTTGACGTGTTTCTGGCTTGTGCCGTTTGTTAGAGCGTGGTCTTAGCTCTTTTGGTTCCTTGTGTGGTTGTTGGTAGCCTTTTTGGCAAGATCCCCTAGCAAGTCGGGTCTGTTTTGGTGACCGGTGAAGCCTCTAGGGGGATGCTTGTGTTTTGGCTTCGGGTAGTGATACCCCGAGTTTTGTTCGTTGAAAGTTGATTTCGACTTTGTCGTTGCGTTCGTAGCGTGGTTAATTAGCTACGGTGTGAATTTCGTCGGATTCCGAGGTGTTCGGTTTTCGCGTCGTTTTGGAGTAGTCTTTTTATACATGCCCGAGTATGTTTCCCATCATATACTCGAGTAGTTATTCGACTACTCGAGTAGTCATTGACTTACTCGTGTAGTTGGCTGAAACTTTCCGACATTTTGCTAAGTCATTTTTCTAATGGGATTTTTCAAATCACGCGACATGATTGGTCCACGTGTACATCATTATGACCGTTAGTCTCTCCTATATAAGGTCTTATCAGAAAATGACAAACCCTAAGTATTCTCAAAGCTTTCTTGTAATTTCTTTTTCGAGAAATATTCTTCAGCCGCCTCCTCTCTGACTTTCGCGAAACGGAAGCAGCCGCCGCCGCCTTCTTCTCCGGCCAAAGCTTCTACTTTCAGAGTATTATTCTGAAGAAAGGTTACAGATCGAGATCGACTTCACTGATCATATTCTCTCTCGATTTCTGTAAAAGCGAGTAGATCCAGATCGAGGCCGAGAACTTCTTCACCGATTTCTGAAAGTGCTACAAAGTTGAAAAGAAGAAGATCCTGGTCGTTTCCTTCAGATCTGAGTGATTTACTGTCTGTATTCTCTTAAACTCTTTATTAATCTTGTAGGAGAAATCTTCTCCGAGTGTAAGAGTTTTTCACTCCGAGTTTGTAGGAAGTGCTATCTTCCGAGGTGTAGATCCTCTTGGTTGGATCGAGTTTATAGGAACTTTGTTCCGAGGGTAGGATCGGTTTTTGATCCGAGATAGTGGAGTAGCCGAGTCTAGTTGATTGCTAGATCGGTGAGTGAAAGTGGATGTACCCAAGGTTGGGGAACCACTATTAATCTTGTGTCGTCTGTGATATTGGTAGATATTTCTGTGTTGTGCTCTAATTATTTTTTATTCCGCAAAAGACGCACAAACCACCTATTCACCCCCCTCTAGGTGATTTAGGTCGACAACAGTTCTCTTTCAACCACCTCCCCCGGTCCCCACTCCATTCCTACAGTCAGAGATGGGACAGACTCTGACAGCTATCCTGGAGGCGTTTAGGGCACAACAGGTTTCGGCTCCGCAGCCAAACCCGGGGGCCAACTTGCTGAGCATTATCCGAGGACTTTCTCCCCCATCCTACTTGGGGACAGAGTCGGCCGTTCGGACGAAGGAATGGCTGAACATTATGTATGAGATGCTGACCGGGATCTGGTGCCCGTGGGTGGATAGGCTTCCCTTAGTAGACTCTTGCTTGGAGTCCCATGCCAAGAGATGGTGGAAGACATCGCTGGACATGACGTTTGCTGACTGAGAGGTTACTGAGATAGCTTGGGGGGAATTCAGGGCCGCACTATTGGAGCATTTTGTTCCACAGTCGGCCATAGATGAGCTGGAGGATAGATTCCTACATTTGAGACAAGACAGCAAGACATTGGTGGAGAACCATCGGGAGTTCAACCATCTGGCCCAGTTTGCGGATTCCTACCAGTTGGATGAGGCAGGTTACACTAAGAGGTTTTATAAGGGCCTGTGAGAGGATCTGAGGGAGGCTCTATTGTTCGTGTCTGACGGGCATATTCCTCGGATATTGGAGATGGCAAAAAGGATCGAGGCAGACTGGCATACTACCCAAGGCTGGAAGCGGCCAACTGAGGATCAGGGCCGGGGAGCCAGGAATGATCAACGACAGTGCCGCGTCACCGATGTGAGAAGAGCTGAAGACCAGCCTTGGCTGGAGGTGATATAGGAGCAGAGGGAACCGGTAGTGGTGGCCACTGAGCCACCCCAGATGCGGGAGGTGCAGAGACCCGGGGGTATGGCATATCCCCAGCCAGAATGTTTCAACTATCATCAGGTGGGGCATATCCGGAGGAACTACCCCATAAGCGGGGCACCACCACTAGCACCTCCGGCTGCCCCGCCAGCTCAGTATTTTGGAGGCCGAGGACGTGGTCGAGGTTGTGGATACCATGGCAGAGACCACAGACAGGAGATGGAGCAAGTTTATGCATTAAATCTGACTCAGCAACGGAATCCGGAGCAAGTGATCACAGGTACGCCGGTCAATTTCTAGTTTTCTCCTTCCTAAGTAATTAGAGTTATGGTTATAAAACCGAGAAACTAGGAAAGAAAACCACAATTAGATTTCTAAGACCTTAAATTACCACATATATAGTCTTCATCAGCGGCAAGCCCGCCTATACATTGTTCGATACAGGTGCTTCGCACTCGTTCGTATCAAAATCCTTTATGGAAGGGCTGGAAGGCGTGGAGCGATTCACAGGCCAAATGATGAGGATGCGGCTACCAGACGGAACAGAGTTATTCACCACCGCCCGCTGCAACATGGAGGCGGAGATCGGCGGAAAGATATTTGAAGCACCCATGACGATGATGAAGATGCCTGTTTTTTATTTGATCCTGGGAATGACATGGTTGCACTGGAACCATGCTCAGATTGACTGCATGTCAAAGTGGATTACTGTGAGACATGAGGATTCCTACATTGTCATCGAAGGTATTAGAACTATTCCCTCTCTCTTGTTGTCATCTGTGCAGGCCGTCAAGGCCCACTTACAGGGGGAGGAAGTCTATGAAGTGTTGTTTGAAATGGCTGAGGCCAAGAGTTCCATCTCGGATATTCCGGTGGTGCGAGGTTTTATCGACGTATTCCTAGAGAAGCTACCAGGGCTACCCCACACTGGGAGCAAGATTTTCGGATACAGCTGGTGTCGGGGGCTAACCCTATAACACCCCCTATCCGTCGCATAGTATGTAGCAGTAGGTCCGGCCGGGGCCCGATGCCATATACCACAGACAGACCGGGTGGTTACGTATGGAAACCATCCAACCAATCTCAGCATCCTACACAGAGCATTCTAGCGGAAGCAGTTTATAAGTTGTAAACAAGAACCCAGCATTAGAGCACGAATGTCCACTATTACATAATTAGGAATGTTATACAAAATACCCAAAATCGGCCTTAAGGCCTTATAGAGTGTTTCACTTGAATAATACATGATTTACAAACCTCGGCACGCAGGCCGGTCATACATGAATAAAGCAGAAACATTTCTACTTGGGCCTTCGAGGGCCAGCTTCGCAAAAAGGGCTTTAGCCCGCTATTGACCGCTTGGTCCAGCTGCACCTGCAAGCAACAAACCACCGCACGGTGGCAAAACAAGGCAACGGTCAGCAATGCTGACCAAATTATAACGATCCCGCCCCCCAACTTGGGGCGGCGATGCTCCTTCCCTGCATTTCATTAGCATAAGCGAGCAATTTATATAACCATATCCATTTCATCACAGGCGTTGGCTCGCACGGCCACACGCCCCGTGCACTCAGGGCACATTCTCGGTGAACCGGTCGATGTCACGTCAATTAAATCCATTAACATTCCGGACTCACCACCGCCACTTAGACGGCCAAACCTATGAGCAATTCGTCTTCCTGGCCTGGGTCACGTCAATTAAAGACATAGACCGCCGAAGACTCACATCTATGCCAACGGCGAGTGCCACGTAACCTTAGGTCTCTCTAGCCCGAACGACATAGAGCGGGTACGGTTCCATCTAACCCGTGCTCACATCGCAACGACAATTTAAGCCATTTGCGCGGGTCAAACTTCCTCCGAGTCCCATTCTACCGCAAGTAACATAACCACGTTATGTTCAAGTTGGCTCTCAGGCCACCAAGTTGGCAGGATCTCGTATCCGCCCAGTTTTCCGGGTGCACCTTTGGGTTAGTCCCCAAGGCTCCCTGCTGCAATCTACCGCGTAGAAAACCCGAAAAACAACCAATAGCACGGAGTCTTCTCCGGCCTTATGCAATGCAACATCACCGATCCAGACCAACATGTCCGGGTAGGCTTCACACATCATGTCTACGTCCGTTCTCGCATATGGACTCTAAACAACGGGGACTTTACATATCTACCCGAAGGAACGCCTCTAACTCTCCGCAAACTCGCGAGAGCGGGCTTCCTATGCTAAGAAAGAGAGCTATTCATGCTCAAGATGAGGATCGTTACCCTTGAGTTCCTCGTTGGCGCCATCGAAAAGTAATCGGATAGAAATCACCGCACTTGCGTTGCCTCCGTGGATCCGGAGTTGGCTTGCGATTCGGAGCTCCGAAGCTCCTCCAATGGCGGATCTAGCTCTTCTTCTTCTTGCCTAAGCTCTCCTCTCTCCAAGGATTTAGAAAGAGAACAAGTGAGGAAAAGTGAGGTTTTCCAAGTCAACTCACGGGTATATCCTCTCAGGAACAACCCCCAGCCGTCGGATCTCAACCTAAGGAAACGAACGGCTTTGATTCGGGGCTGAAATGCCCAATCTGGGCCGAACACGGCCTGGCACACGCCCGTGTCCAGGGCCGTGTGCCGCATTCGCCGTCAAAATCGAATCTCCTGGAACCTCACACGGGTATCGAACACGCTTGTGTTCGAGCTGACATGCTCGTGTTCTACGTGACACGGCCGTGTAGCCGGCCGTGTACCCCATGATTTTCCCCCATTTTCAACCCGAGCACTGCACGGGTTCTAGGACACGCCCGTGTCCTTGCCCGTGTCACATTGACACACCTGGACCCCAGGCCGTGTACACGGGACATTTCGTCGAGGGAAGATCGACCACTTGATGGCACGGCCTTGGACACGCCCGTATCCTAGGCCGTGTTCCTTGACTCGACGATCGTCGAGTGAATCTCGACGACTCCCCGGGACGATCGTCGACACGGGTCGACACGCCCTGCGACACGCCCGTGTCGCAGGCCGTGTGCCCATTCTCGACGAATCGTCGAGAATAACTCGACGACTTCACGGCTAAGTGTCGACACGGGTCGACACGCCCTGCGACACGCCCGTGTCGCAGGCCGTGTGCCCACTCTCGACGAATCGTCGAGTAAAACACGACGACTTCGCGGCTAAGTGTCGACACACGCTTGACACGCCCTGGGACACGCCCGTGTCCCAGGCCGTGTGCCTGCTGCCAGAACCCAAACTGGCCCAAAACGTCCCCCTTTGCTCCTTTGAGTTTCGGGGCGTTACAACTCTCCCCCTCTTAAAAGAATTTCGCCCACGAAATTACATAAATGAAAGACATACAAAACCAAAATTTGTACCTGAGCGGAACAACTCCGGATACTCGTCAAGCATAGTCTGCTCTCGCTCCCAAGAGAGCTCCTCACGACCGTAATTGTCCCACCGGACCTTGACCATCCTGATCTCTTTATTGCGTAGCCGCTTGACCTCCGAGTCCTCAATCCGCGCGGGCTTGACCTTTGTCGTTAGCCCACTATCCACCGACACTTGATCAACCGCGATCACTTGCGTAGGCTCTTGCACCGCCTTCCGAAGCACCGAAATGTGGAATACATCGTGTAAACCACTAAGCTCCACTGAGAGCTTCAACCGATAGGCCGCTTCACCAACTCGCTCCAGAACCTCGAACAGTCCAAGGTACCTCGGGCTTAGCTTTTTCAATCGCCGCACCCGCGAGACACCCTTGAACGGCTTGATCTTTAAGTATACATAATCGCCCACAGCGAACTCCACGTTCCTGTGTTTGGCATTATAGTAGTTTGCTTGCCGGTCCTGAGCAATAAGCAACCTCTCCCGAATGGTTCTCACCAAAGAAGTAGCACCCTCTACTTCCGATCGCTTATATAACTTTGACTCACCTGTTTCTATCCAAGACAACGGCGTGCGACATCTTCTACCATATAGGGCCTCGAAAGGCGCCATCTGAATACTTGCTTGGTAGCTGTTGTTGTATGCGAACTCCACCAAATAAAGGTGGTCTTCCCATTACTTTCCAAAATCCAAGACACACATGCGAAGCATGTCTTCCATGGTTCTATTGACCCTCTCGGTCTGCCCATCCGTTTGTGGGTGGAAGGCTGTGCTGAATTTCAACTTTGTTCCCAACATTTGCTGCACTAGCCTCCAATCATTGGACGTGAACCGCCCATCTCGGTCACTCACGATGCTGCGGGGCACACCATGAAGCCGTACTATATTATCCACATAAAGCTTTGCCAGCTTCTCCACCGGATCGTCCTTCCTATGCGGAATAAAATGCGACACCTTTGTTAATCGATCAACAACCACCCAAATGGCGTCGTTTCCCTTTTGCGACCTTGGCAAACCGTGCACAAAGTCCTTAGAGATGTCGTCAAATTTCCACTCCGGAATAGGCAAGAACTTAAGAAATCCTCCCGGCTTTTGGCACTCCGCCTTTACCAAGGCGCAGGTTTGGCACTTCGCTACGTATAGCGCCACATCCTTTTTCAAACCCGGCCACCAAAATAGTTTCTTTATATCACGGTACATCTTCGTGCTCCCCGGGTGAATTGAGTACTTGGTATGGTGCGCCTCGTACAACAACTCCACCCGTAAATTGCCCACACTTGGGACGTACAAACGACCGTCTTTCCACAGCAATCCATCCTCCACGACGAATTGGGAATTTGACCCATCCAGAGCCTCTATCATGAACTGCTTCATATGAGCATCCATATCCAAAGCCTGCCGAATCCGATCAGCCAGGTCATATTGGACTTCAGTCCAATTCAGAACTGCTTCAGCACTTGATTGTCTGTCCACACAAACAATCTCCAACGCCTCCAACTCCCGCTCCAACCGCTCATCGTGCACCGATAGCCAATTGGCTTGAGCTGGGGCTCGGCGACTCAATGCGTCCGCAACTGCATTCCCTTTGCCAGGCACGTAGTGGATCTTGAATGTATAGTCCCCCAGGAACTCCATCCACCTACGCTGCCGCATATTCAGATCCTTCTGATCAATTAGATACTTTAGGCTCTTTTGATCGGTGTAGATATCAATCTTCACACCGTACAAATAGTGTCTCCACAGCTTCAAGGCAAAAATCACGGCCGCTAACTCCAAGTCATGGACCGGATAATTCCTCTCGTGCACTTTTAGCTGTCTCGAGCCATAAGCTATCACGCTTCCGTGTTGCAGTAGCACGCAACCCAAACCGCTGCCCGAAGCATCGCTATATATCTCATAGCCTTCGGTTCCACATGGCGAACTCAGCACAGGCGTCGTGGTCAACCGACACTTCAGTTCCTCAAAAGCTCACGCGCACTCCGGCGTCCAAACGAACTTATGCTCCTTCCTCGTCAAAGTAGTGAGAGGTAACGCTATCCGCGAGAAGTTCTCTACGAAGCGCCTATAATAACCGGCAAGCCCCAAAAAGCTCCGGACTTCTGCTACCGTAGCAAGCTCAGGCCACTCCCGTATCGCAACAATCTTCGCCGGATCTACAGCAATACCCTCTCCACTCACTATATGCCCGAGGAACGCCACTGAGGATAGCCAAAACTCGCACTTCGAGAACTTGGCATACAACTGATTTCTCCTTAGCGTCTCCAACACCAAATGAAGATGCTTGAAGTGATCTTCCTCACTTTGCGAGTACACCAAAATATCGTCGATGAAGACGATCACAAAATGGTCCAAGTACTCCCTGAACGTCTGGTTCATCAAATCCATGAATACTGACGGCGCATTAGTCAGCCCAAACGGCATGACCGTAAACTCATAATGCCCGTACCTCGTACTAAATGCTGTCTTCGGGATATCACTCTCCCTTATCCGCAGCTGATAGTACCCAACCTTGAGATCCAACTTCGAGTACACCGTCGACCCGACTAACTGATCGAAGAGATCATCAATCCGGGGGATCGGGTACTTGTTCTTCTCCGTCAGCTTGTTTAGCTCCCGATAATCAATACATAGCCTCAAGCTTCCGTCCTTCTTCTTAACAAAGAGGACCGGTGCGCTCCAAGGCGAAGAACTCGGGCGCACATACCCTTGCTCCAACAACTCTTGCAGTTGAACTTTCAGCTCCGCCATTTCCTTAGGCGCTAGCCGATACGGAGATCGTGACACAGGCTTTGCACCTGGCACTAGCTCAATCGTAAAATCTATCTCCCGCTGAGGCGGGGCTCCAGGAAGATCTGCGGGGAACACATCAGGGTATTCCGATACCACTGAAATACAATCCAAAGCGGGCTTCGGCTTTGCAACCTCCACTAGTGTAAAGAACAGTTCTGCTCCAGCACGAACCGCCTTCACCACCTGAAGAGCAGACATCAACGTCTTGCTCGACCCCTTTATGCCCGTAAACGTCGTCTCACGACTCGCTCCCAGCTTATCTTCCTTGCTACCGCAATCTATATGGGCCTGCTGCTCCGAGAGCCAGTCCATGCCAAATATGACGTCGAACTCCACTAACGGAAGTAAAGACGCTCGCAGGTTGAACTCCTGCTCCCCAATACGAATCTTAACATCGCAGATCCTATCCGCTCGCATCGAACACCCATTGGGAAACAACACATCCAACTTGTCCTTCGCCATCGAAGAAGGGACTCCGATGCGTGATATAAATCCTTCGTACAAGAAGGAGTGTGAAGCTCCCGTATCGAAGAGTGCTCGTGCCGGATTTTCACAAATCAATACAAATCCTAAACAAGTAGTGGTAAGGTAACATGTGCATAACAAGTATTTAAAGAAATTGACTTGCTATAAATTAAATCGTACCTGTCACCACATCAGCTTGTTTAATGGCCTCCTGTTGGCCAAGATTATAGACCCTTGGTTGGGCCGGAGCATAATGGGATGCGGTCGACTCCACCGCCTTTCCATTTTCTTCATAAATAGCTCCCGACCTTCTCTCGGACTTGGGGCGTCCGCTACGGCACTCACGGGCATAATGCCCCAACTTCCCACAGTTATAGCATGCGCCCGGGGTCCGACCCGTAGTCGCCCCAGAAGCACCAGCAGAGAGGGCTAGACCCGAAGTCTTAGCTTTCTTGTTCCACTTTCGGAACACAGATTTTGAGGTGTTTGGCCCTCTGGACTCCGACCTCTTCTCGCCCAAGCTTTTCTTTGCCTGCACGTTCTTCATGTCCTTCTCCAAGGACCGGGCAGTATTGACCAAGGTTAAGAAACCCTGCGTCATCGGCCCCGACAATAGCAGTCTCAACTCATCCCTCAAGCCTTCATAGAATCGATTATTCTTGCGCTCCTCATCCATGATGGTGGAGCTAGCATAACGACTCAACCGAGTAAACTCGTGGAGATATTCATCCACGCTTCTCTCGCCCTGAACCAACTTCAGGAACTCATTCTCCATCGAAATCCTCTGAGTAGAAGGGAGGTATCTTGCTAAGAACAATCCCGAGAACTCTTCCATAGGAACGTCTATCAGTTGTCTACCTCTCAAATGATGCAGCTCCAATCCTTCCCACCACATCCTCGCTTCACCGTCCAGCAGGAACGTAGCGATGGTGGTCATTTGCCACTCCTCCGTCTCCGTCGTCGTCATGACTCTCTTCACCCTAGAGAGCCAGTCTTCAGCCTAAGATGGGATTCCCAACCCCGAGAATAGCAGAGGGTTAAAGCTCATTACATGCTTTAGCTGCCTCTCAGTTTCCCTCCTTGGCACTATCGGTTCTACAACCACTTGCTCCACCCTCCTCGGCTCAGCCTCTTGTAGAGGTTCTTGCTCCATCACGGGAGCGGGCTGCTACGCTTGCCTTCCAGGCTGCGCATTAATCACGGCCAACACCGCTTCAGCCACCAATCGTATGTTCTCCGCCGACAGAGGTGTTGCGGGAGCAACATCCGGTGCACTACTAGCCTTAGAAACTCGGCGGTCTGACGGCCCAACACCACTTCTGGTCACCTATAGTGGTACAAAACACCGTTAAGCGACCACATAAATTGTAAACAGCAATTATAGGAACACGTAGGTTCCTCAAACACGAGTATTTTCATTCCTAAGTGGACATTAATGGGTTCTTTTTACGGTTATTACGATGACGCACACAATGTGCTCACCACCCCTTAAAAAGAATTCGCCCACGAATTCAGTTTAAGCCCGACCAAAACCAGTAGTCTGATACCAAATTGTAACACCCCCTATCTGTCGCATAGTATATAGCAGTAGGTCCGGCCGGGGCCCGACGCTATATACCACAGACAGACTGAGTGGTTACGTATGGAAACCATCCAACCAATCTCAACGTCCTACACAGAGCATTCTAGCGGAAGCAGTTTATAAGTTGTAAACAAGAACCCAGCATTAGAGCACGAATGTCCACTATTACATAATTAGGAATGTTATACAAAATACCCAAAATCGGCCTTAAGGCCTTACAGAGTGTTTCACTTGAATAATACATGATTTACAAACCTCGGCACGCAGGCCGGTCATACATGAATAAAGCAAAAACATTTCTACTTGGGCCTTCGAGGGCCAGCTTCGCAAAAAGGGCTTTAGCCCGCTATTGACCGCTTGGTCCAGCTGCACCTGCAAGCAACAAACCACCGCACGGTGGCAAAACAAGGCAACGGTCAGCAATGCTGACCAAATTATAACGATCCCGCCCCCCAACTCGGGGCGGCGATGCTCCTTCCCTGCATTTCATTAGCATAAGCGAGCAATTTATATAACCATAGCCATTTCATCACAGGCGTTGGCTCGCACGGCCACACGCCCCGTGCACTCAGAGCACATTCTCGGTGAACCGGTCGATGTCACGTCAATTAAAGCCATTAACATTCCGGACTCACCACCGCCACTTAGACGGCCAAACCTATGAGCAATTCATCTTCCTGGCCTGGCTCACGTCAATTAAAGCCATAGACCGCCGAAGACTCACATCTATGCCAACGGCGAGTGCCACGTAACCTTAGGTCTCTCTAGCCCGAACGACATAGAGCGGGTACGGTTCCATCTAACCCGTGCTCACATCGCAACGACAATTTAAGCCATTTGCGCGGGTCAAACTTCCTCCGAGTCCCATTCTACCGCAAGTCACATAACCACGTTATGTTCAAGTTGGCTCTCAGGCCACCAAGTTGGCAAGATCTCGTATCCGCCCAGTTTTCCGGGTGCACCTTTGGGTTAGTCCCCAAGGCTCCCTGCTGCAATCTACCGCGTAGAAAACCCGAAAAACAACCAATAGCACGGAGTCTTCTCCGGCCTTATGCAATGCAACATCACCGATCCAGACCAACATGTCCGGCTAGGCTTCACACATCATGCCTACGTCCGTTCTCGCATACGGACTCTAAACGACGGGGACTTTACATATCTACCCGAAGGAACGCCTCCAACTCTCCGCAAACTCGCGAGAGCGGGCTTCCTATGCTAAGAAAGAGAGCTATTCATGCTCAAGATGAGGATCGTTACCCTTGAGTTCCTCTTTGGCGCCATCGAAAAGTAATCGGATAGAAATCACCGCACTTGCGTTGCCTCCATGGATCCGGAGTCGGCTTGCGATTCGGAGCTCCGAAGCTCCTCCAATGGCGGATCTAGCTCTTCTTCTTCTTGCCTTAGCTCTCCTCTCTCCAAGGATTTAGAAAGAGAACAAGTGAGGAAAAGTGAGGTTTTCCAAGTCAACTCACGGGTATATCCTCTCAGGAACAATCCCCAGCCGTCGGATCTCAACCTAAGGAAACGAACGGCTTTGATTCGGGGCTGAAATGCCCAATCTGGGCTGAACACGGCCTGGCACACGCCCTTTTCCAGGGCCGTGTGCCGCATTCGCCGTCAAAATCGAATCTCCTGGAACCTCACACGGGTATCGAACACGCCCATGTTCGAGCTGACACGCCCGTGTTCCACGTGACACGGCCGTGTAGCCGGCCGTGTACCCCATGATTTTCCCCCATTTTCAACCCGAGCACTGCACGGGTTCTAGGACACGCCCGTGTCCTTGCCCGTGTCACATTGACACGCCTGGACCCCAGGCCGTGTACACGGGACATTTCATCGAGGGAAGATCGACGACTTGATGACACGGCCTTGGACACGCCCGTGTCCTAGGCCGTGTTCCTTGACTCGACGATCGTCGAGTGAATCTCGACGACTCCCCGGTACGATCGTCGACACGGGTAGACACGCCCTGCGACACGCCCGTGTCGCAGGCCGTGTGCCCATTCTCGACGAATCGTCGAGTATAACTCGACGACTTCACGGCTAAGTGTCGACACGCCCTGCGACACGCCTGTGTCGCAGGCGGTGTGCCCACTCTCGACGAATCGTCGAGTAAAACACGACGACTTCGCGGCTAAGTGTCGACACACGCTTGACACGCCCTGGGACACGCCCGTGTCCCAGGCCGTGTGCCTGCTGCCAGAACCCAAACTGGCCCAAAACGTCCCCCTTTGCTCCTTTGAGTTTCGGGGCGTTACAAACCCAGCATCTACAGCGCCTTACCGGATGGCCCCGAAGGAGCTGACAGAGTTTTGAAGCTGATGCGTGTAATACGGCAAGCGCACCGGTCGCACAAGTAATAAAGTTATGGGAGTAAATCCCCAAGTGTCGGTCTCTTGAGGAATGCAATTAGAGTAGAACGGCAACAGTACCGAAAATATCGTTATGAGAGTTAAAAATAGAACAAAAAGGAAATAGCGGAAAAGGGAGATTGTGGATGTTTGATCTACTGAACTAGTAAAAACTATGCGGGTCGACGGCACCGCTTCGCAAGGTGAAGTGGGTTTGTCGGCCGCTATGCCGAACTTCAGTTGGGCGAGTGGAAGGGAAGCTAATGGATTGCAGCGTTCTTGTGTGGATTGCAATCGGACAAGGCACAGGAATGAAGTGGATGTGGGGTGAGCGAGGCGCATTTACAGACAGAACTCCCAAGCATAAGAAGAAACTAACATTCCATTAACTAGAAAGTAAACTTGATGTTCAGGGATGGAAATGTTCGTTACACTGCTCAAAACATTCATAACACAGAGGAAGTGGAAGAGGAGTAAACTAAAAGAGAATGAAGGTCCACCGCGGGTCATGGCCGGAGTAGCGAGTTGTCAATCCGCTTCCGGGCTCAGTCCAAGGAGGCTTCCGGTACCAACGATCTGTCACCTCGAAGGCCTTTAAGTCCATTCTCTAGGTTATCTACTTCACCAACTCTGCAGGAAAGCTTGGAGTTGAAGTCATCAATGGCCGAGGGCTTCACCGGAGTGTTGAAAAGCTTCGGAGTAGTTGGAAATGGCTTCCCGACGAAGGTGGAAGTGATAATACGGTTTGCAGTCAATTGTATTAGGATATTTTCGGGGTTTTAAAGCAAATCATGTCTTGTAAAATACTTATTTTGATTCCGCTTTGTATATATTTTTGTCGCTAATGCATTTTTTCTGCTTTTTGCAGGTTTTCACGGCATTCAGCTGAATTTTGCTGTGACACGCCCCAAGGTCACGCCCTACCAGGGCGTGTACCTAGGGCGTGTAACCCAGAGGAATGAAGCAATTGGTCCGAAACTGCATTCCGTGGAAACTTGGTGTACACGCCCTCTGTCACGCCCGTGTCACATCCGACACGGGCGAGTTCTAGAGGCGTGTCCCCAGGTTCCGAGGAATCGCCGCAGCGTGCTCGTTTTTCCCGCTCCACCGTCGCACCGAAAGTGTCACGCCCCAGGGTCACGCCTGACCCGGGCGTGACATATGGGCGTGTACTTCAGCAATTCTGCCCGTCACCTCCAGCATTCAATTTCAGCTCAACAAAGTCACGCCGTAAAGAACACGCCCCAGGTACACGCCCTACCAGGGCATGACTTGTGGGCGTGTACCTCAACTACTTCGTCAGAATTCAATTCCAGCCCGAAAAAGTCGCGCTGAATGTGTCACGCCCCAGGGTCACGCCCGACCAGGGCGTGACAGTGGGGCGTGACCCGACCCAAAAAATTCTATAAATAGAGCCCAACTCTAAGGGTTCAGGGACACTTTTTTCTTTGAGAGGGGAGGTTCTGTCCTTTGTATTTTTGAACTTTTTAAGCATGTCTTTTCATTTTTAGTTCGTAGCTCTAGCTTTATGCTTTTCCTGTATTAGTTCCTAGCTTCGTTCTATAGTATAATGTTAATGATAGTGTAGTTTACCTTTCAATGCACTTGTAATCTCTGGTTTTCAAGCTGTAAGATCTCTGTTTCCATTAATAAAAAGTGTTGTTTTCTTTTTCGTTTCTGCTCTGTTTTCATTATTCTTCTTCTACTCATCCCCTCTCTTCCACCTCACCATGATTAACTAATCCTCCATGTACTCGATCTTAATGATCCGAGGTTCGAGTGATTAGGTTATGATGCTTTGAATCTTACCTTTTCTTTTTAGGGTTTAGCTTTGAATTACTCTTGATTTATCACGGGTTGGAGGTATATCATCGATATATACTCTCCACCTTTGCTTTCATTCTGGGCTAGCCGAGAGGCCGAAAGTTTGAAATGAGCACTCAAGAGTAAAGTGAGTTGTTCGCACCCCTCGAGAGAGGCAGACGTTCAAATCTCCCGGATTGGAGTAAAATCCAATAGCGGGGTTCACCGCGTAAAGCGAGTTTTAGGCCTCCGATTTAGGCAAGAGTCGGTCGGACCTTCCTAAACTCAGTTAGGCACGGCCTTCGAGAGAAGCGTGTCAATATTCATGGAACCTCCACGGTCAAGGACCTTTACCCTAATTTGCTTAGGTTTATTTATCGTATTTTTCAAACCACCTTGCTGAGGTGATTTCGGATCGAGTGCATTTTCCCCTTCATCGTTACTAAGCTTAAGTTAATCGCTCTTTTAGCTCTCTTTAACTTTTCATGCAAGTAGCTCTCTTTCATTGCAAGTAGTTCTCTTCCTTTAGCACGTTTAGCTTTCTTCTAAAAAACTTAATTTTTCTGTCGATAAAATAATAGATTTCGTGTGAGTAAGCTTACTCAACTGTTCCCGGATTTCAATAGGACACTTGTGTCCCCTAGCTGCATTTCGATAGGTATACTTGCCATGATGAATTGTTAGTTTGGTTATTTTCTCCTTGCAGATATCTAAGAGACAATCAAGTTTTTGGCGTCGTTGCCGGGGAAGCAATGCTCGTTGATAAATTGAAAACGCGAATATATTAATTTTATCACTTCTCTTTCTCACCCTCCTTCTTAAAATTTTTCCGCCTACTCACTTGAGTTAAATGGCTGGATTTTGTTCAAGCAAGTATGCGTATTTTTAATTTTTTCGCCTACTCACTTGAGTTAATTGGCTGGATTTATTTCAAGCAAGTGTGCGTATTTTTATTTTTCCGCCTACTCACTTGAGTTAATTGGCAGGATTTATTTCAGTAGAGTGTGTTTACTTTCTGTAGAGTGGGTGTATTTTCATTTTCTATCGAGTGCGTGAGTTTAGCTTTTATTTTCCGCGTACTCGCTCGGAGTTAAATGGCTGGATTTTAATTACCGCCTACTTAATAGAAACCCACATCAAAAAATTTTCTACACCACCTAACTCTCTCGAAAAGTGTAAAGTGGCTCTAAATGCCACTATCTTGTCTAGTACCTTGCGAACCCTTCACCGGGTAGCCCTTGGGAAGTTCGGGAGTTAAAACATAAAAAATTCTATTTCAAAAAAAAAAATTCGAACTTCATTAGCTCTTTTATTTTCTAGTCTTTCTTCTCCTCTCTTCTTCTAGTGTATGACCCGCGGAAGTCCGTCGGTTACTTTGGACCTGGACCACGAAATTAAGCATACTCTTCGGAGAAGATCGCGATTTCAAGGCCCTACTATCCAAGTGCCGGTTGAGGATTCCGAGTCATTTTCTACCTTAAGAATGGCAGAACCCAACATGGAGGAAGCCGTGCAAAGGGCTATGTCCTATTATGCACGACCGAATCTCGAGGGTACAGAATCTAGTATAGTTCGCCCTGCAATAAATAATAATAATTTCGAACTGAAGCCTAGCATAATTCAAATGGTGCAGCAGTATGTGCAATTTGACGGGCTTCAAGATGAAGATCCGAACTCACACATAGCCAGCTTTCTTGAGATTTGTGACACCTTCAAGATAAATGGTGTCACAAATGATGCTATTAGGCTAAGATTATTTTCTTTCTCTCTTAGAATTAAGGCTAAGCAGTGGCTGAACACCCTTCCTAAAAATAGCATAACTACTTGTACGCAATTAACTGAAAAATTTTTGGCCAAGTATTTTCCGCCTGCTAAAACTGCAAAACTTAGGAATGACATTTCTGCCTTTGGACAAATAGACTCTGAGACCCTTTACGAAACCTGGGAAAGATTTAAAGAATTATTAAGACGATGCCCACATCACGCTCTGCCTGTATGGTTGCAGGTGCAGACGTTCTATAATGGGCTAAATCAAAGCACGAAGTAAATGATAGACGCAGCTTCTGGCGGTACTTTAAACCATAAGACCCCGGAAGCAGCTCTTGAGCTGTTTGAAGACATGGCCATGAACACTTACCAGTGGAATGTGCCTAGGTCCCGCCCAAACAAACCTGCAGGTCTCTTTGAAGTGGACAACGTCTCCCAACTCGCACTGCAAGTTGAAATATTAAGCAAAAAAATTACGGAGATGACTGCTGCCTCCGCCCCTCAGGTATGGGAATCTGCAACTCCTCCCGCTGAACATTTGGATTATGTAAATAATATGCCTAGAACTGCTTTTAATAATTTTTCTGTTGCGAATTATCATCCTCCTGCTTTTAATTTTCCGAATAGTTATAATCCTGCGTTAATAAATCATCCGAATTTTTCGTGGAGCAATCCATCGAATGCTGTGCGCCCGCCACCGCAAAGTGATTTTTCTGCACCACCACCACCTCCTCAAAGTTTTCCAAAAGCTCCAAATTTGGAGGAAGTGTTTTCAAAATACATGAATGCTAATGACGCTACGATTAGGACTTTAACCGGAAGTGTTAAAAATTTAGAAAATCAGGCAGGACAGCTCGCTAAAATGATTTCTGAGTGACCCGTAGGGTCTCTTCCTTCCAATACCTAGCCCAACCTGAGAGAGCAAGCGAAAGCTATAACTCTTCGGAGTGGGAAGAAAATTCCCGGTACTATAAGTGAAGAGCTCGAGGCAATCTCCGCTTCCGCTTTAAAAAATCAAAGCTTCGTTCCCGTTTTAAAAATTCCACCCTCTGACGAAGAAATTATCACTCCTATTTTAGAAAAACAACTCACTCCACCACCCACCTTTAAAAATAATCCATCCCCGCCATACCCTTCCGAACTTAATAAACAACGACACGATAATCAATACACCTGTTTTTTAGAAATGTTTAAACAAATCCACATAAATCTGCCTTTCCACGAAGCCATATCCCAGATGCCTAAGTACGTAAAATACCTTAAGGACCTCCTAACCAACAAGAAGAAGTTAGAGAACCTTTCTCATGTCACGTTAAATGTCGAGTGCTCGGCGGTTTTGACAAACGGATTACCGAAGAAAATCAGTGACCCGGGTAGTTTCTCTATCCCGTGTGTCTTTGGTGATCTCTTTGTCGAACACGCTTTAACCGACTTAGGTGCGAGTATTAATCTTATGCCCCTCTCGTTGTTTAAATAGTTAGGAATTGGTAGTTTCAACCCCACACGCATGAGTATCCAACTCGCCGACAGATCAGTCAAATACCCGTTAGGAATAGTGGAGGACGTCCTAGTCAAAGTTGACAAGTTCATCTTCCCGGTGGACTTTGTCATTTTGGACATCGAAGAAGACGTCGAGGTTCCCCTGATCCTTGGCCAACCCTTCCTTGCCACCTCCCGAGCTATCATTGGCGTAAGAATGGTAAGCTCTTCCTTCGAGTGGGCGACGATGAGGTAACTTTCTCTATCACCCCCTCGATGAAGAACACACTAGCTAATGATGACTCCTGTTTTTTCATGGATACCGTAAGTGAAGAATCCTTCTCTCACACCTCTGATTTTGAAGAAGAATTTTCTAATTTTTGTTCCTCTCCTACTCCTACAACTGAATCTCTACACCTAAGTGAAGAATCCTCCACTCGCCTTTCTGATTTTGAAAAAGAATTTTTTGATTTCTATTCCTCTTCTACTTTTCCAACTGAATCGCTGCACGAAGCCGTCATGGCCGCTAGCAACACCCCTTTTAATTTTACATATAAAAAAGTGTACGAGGACATAGTTTTTGAAAAAGAACAAATTTCCAAAACCTCGTATGATGACCCCCCTACCTTGGAACTGAAAGAACTAGCAGAGCACCTTCGATACGCTTTCTTAGAAAAGGACTCCAAGCTGCCTGTCATAAATTCGGCCTACCTCACGGATGCACAAAAGGATAAACTTCTTTTAATTTTACAAAAGCATCGCCAAGCTATTGCATGGCAGATATCTAATATCAAGGGCATAAACCCATCTTTCTGCACTCATAAAATCTTAATGGAAGATAATTCACGTAACTCTATACAACCTCAGCGCCGTATAAACCCAAACATGAAAGACGTAGTTAAGGGCGAGGTTATGAAATTGTTAGACGCAGGAATTATCTATCTTATATCCGACAGTAAGTGGGTTAGCCCAGTACAGGTAGTACCAAAGAAGGGAGGGATAACGGTCGTAAGTAATGAAAATAATGAATTAATCCCGACTCGGACGGTGACCGGATGGCGAATGTGTATAGATTACCGTAAGTTGAATGACGCCACCCGCAAGGATCACTTCCCCTTGTCGTTCATTGACCAGATTTTAGAACGACTTTCCGGACATAGATTTTATTGTTTTCTCGATGGCCTCTCGGGGTATCTTCAAATCCCCATCTCCCCCGAGGACCAGGAGAAAACTACGTTTACTTGTCCCTTCGGCACCTTCGCCTACCGAAGAATGTCGTTTGGATTGTGCAATGCGCCAGCTACATTCCAACGATGTATGCTCGCCATCTTTGACAAGTACGTAGAAAGCATTATGGAAGTTTTTATGGATGATTTCTCCGTGTTCGGGAATTCCTTCGATAGTTGCTTAGAGAATCTTGAAAAAGTCTTAGAGCGATGCGAAGAAACTAACCTTGCCTTAAATTGGGAAAAATGTCATTTTATGGTAAGGGAAGGGTTAGTTTTGGGACATAAAATTTCTGAAAGGGGTATTGAAGTAGACGTTGCGAAAATAGAAGTTATCGAGAAGCTGCCGCCACCAACGAAAATAAAAGCTATAAGAAGTTTCCTGCGTCATGCGGGTTTCTACCGCCGCTTCATAAAGGACTTTTCCAAAATCACCAAGCCCCTTACCCATCTCTTAGAAAAACACGCCCCATTCATCTTTGATGACCTCTGCCTAGCTGCCTTCAATTTAATAAAAGAAAAATTAGTTAATGCTCCAATTATGATAGCTCCGGTGTGGGATCTTCCATTTGAAATAATGTGTGATGCGAGTAGTTATACGGTGGGAGCCGTACTAGGTCAACGTATTTCCAAAAACTTCCACCCCATTTATTACGCTAGTAAAACACTCACATCTGCACAGGAAAATTACACCACAACCGAGAAGGAGCTCTTAGCTGTAGTATTCGCTTTTGACAAATTTCGCCGTTATATTACTCTTTCAAAAATTATTGTTTTTACGGACCACTCGGCCCTCAAATATCTTCTCTCTAAAATGGATGCCAATCCTCACTTGATTCGCTGGGTCTTACTCCTCTAGGAGTTTGACTTAGAGATCCGTGATAAGCGAGGTGTCGAGAACTTGGCCGCCGACCACCTTTCGCGCCTAGATAACCCGTTTATAGAACAATTAGACGAAAATTCTTTTCATTACTATTTCCCTGATGAGAAGCTGTTCATAATTAACACATCCACTTCTCCTTGGTTTGCCCGCATCGCCAACTATCTAGTGGCCCGTGTGCTCCCAAAAGAGTTTTCATCTCAGCAAAAGAAGAAATTCTTTTCTGAGCTGAAAAACTATTTTTGGGTGGACCCGCATCTTTTCAAAATTTGTGCCGACCAAGTGATCAGGAGGTGTGTTTCTTTTTATGAAGGATTAGATATTATTAAACATTTGCATGAAGGACCGACGGGTGGGCACTATTAAGCTGCTCGCACCGCTCACAAAGTGTTAAGCGCAGGTTTTTACTGACCCACCCTGTTTAAAGACGTGCATGCCTTTGTGAGTAGGTGTGATAGTTGCCAACGGTCGGGGAATATTTCAAATAAAAATAAAATGCCACAAAATTATTTCCTAGAGTGCGAAGTTTTCGACCTCTGGGGGATTGATTTTGTCAGCCCTTTTCCTTCTAGCTTCCGGAATAAGTACATTTTAGTTGTCGTTGATTATGTTTCGCGTTGGGCCGAAGCCCAAGCTCTTCCTACGAATGACGCCCGAGTCGTAGTTAATTTCCTAAAAAAATTATTTTCTCGTTTCGGTACGCCGCGCGCTATCGTTAGTGATAGGGGTTCCCATTTTTGTAACGCACAATTTTCAAAAATCCTAACTAAATATGGCGTTACTCATAAGCTTTCCACTGCCTACCACCCCCAAACTAACGGACAAGTCGAAGTAGTGAATAGAGAAATAAAAAGAATTTTAGAAAAAACTGTTTCAACATCTAGAAAAGACTGGTCAGCCAAATTAGACGATGCTCCATGGGCCTACCGAACAGCGTACAAAACCGCCCTCGGATGTACGTCATATCAGTTGGTTTACGGAAAGTCGTGTCATTTACCCGTAGAGTTAGAGCACCGCGCCTTTTGGGCCTTACGATTTTTAAACTTCGATCCCCACTCTGTCGGCGATTTTAGAAAATTTCAACTTAACGAACTCGACGAGTGGCACTCTTACGCATATGAAAATAACAGACTTTATAAAGAGCGGACGAAGCGTTTACACGATCGACATCTTAGGCACCCAAAAATCTTTAAGCCGGGCGACCAAGTGCTTCTTTATAATTCTCGTTTACGTTTATTCCCGGGTAAATTAAAATCACGTTGGTTGGGGTCCTTTTACTGTTTTAGAAGTCTTTTCTTATGGTACTGTTTTAATTTCCCACCCTGATAAGGGTACTTTCAAAGTGAATGGTCAGCGTCTTAAACTATATTTCTATGATGATGCCAGTCTCAACCCTGTTAACTCTATCCTTTCGGTCCTGACATTTGATTAATCTGCACTTTATTTTACTCACAAACTTTGACCTTTATTCGAACTTTATTTTTAAACAATATTTGGGACAATCTTATTTTGATGCGTCGAGCTCAAACGACGCTTTAAACAAAGGGCGCTCTTGGGAGGCAACCCAAGTTATCTTTTTTTGTTTTCTTTATTTTAAACTTTTTGCCCCGAATGGCTCCGGCAAGCTGAAACTTCTGCGATCGCCTGCTCCAACGGTTCTGATTCCATGACAAAGTCCACCAGACGACGTTTCCTGAAGATCCACAGCACACGCATGGAGGAACGGCATCACTCAGCTTTCCCTGCAACATAAAACCGGGGAAGTACCTGTTTTTCAATTCTGTCTTTCATTTCTGTACTTTACTTTTCTCTCGTTCTCCGACCTCCTTCTCCATTGCGGACAATGTAGATTTTAAGTTTGGGGGAATTTGATAATACGGTTTGCAGTCAATTTTATTAGGATATTTTCGGGGTTTTAAAGCAAATCATGTCTTGTAAAGTACTTATTTTGATTCCCCTTTGTATATATTTTTGTCGTTAATGCATTTTTTCTGCTTTTTGCAGGTTTTCACGGCTTTCAGCCGAATTTTGCTGTGACACGCCCCAAGATCACGCCCTACCAGGGCGTGTACCTAGGGCGTGTAACCCAGAGGAATGAAGCAATTGGTCCGAAACTGCATTCCGTGGAAACTTGGTGTACACGCCCTCTGTCACGCCCGTGTCACATCCGACACGGGCGTGTTCTAGAGGTGTGTTCCCAGGTTCTGAGGAATCGCCGCAGCGCGCTCGTTTTTCCCGCTCCACCGTCGCACCGAAAGTGTCACGCCCCAGGGTCACGCCTGACCCGGGCGTGACATATGGGCGTGTACTTCAGCAATTCCGCCCGTCACCTCCAGCATTCAATTTCAGCTCAACAAATTCACGCCGCAAAGAACACGCCCCAGGTACACGCCCTACCAGGGCGTGACTTGTGGGCGTGTACCTCAACTACTTCGTCAGAATTCAATTCTAGCCCGAAAAAGTCGCGTTGAATGTGTCACGCCCCAGGGTCACGCCCGACCAGGGCATGACAGTGGGGCGTGACCCGACCCGAAAAATTCTATAAATAGAGCCCAACTCTAAGGGTTCAGGGACACTTTTTGCTTTGAGAGGGGAGGTTCTGTCCTTTGTATTTTTGAACTTTTTAATCATGTCTTTTCATTTTTAGTTCGTAGCTCTAGTTTTATGCTTTTCCTGTATTAGTTCCTAGCTTCGTTCTGTAGTATAATGTTAATGATAGTGTAGTTTACCTTTCCATGCACTTGTAATCTCTGGTTTTCAAGCTGTAAGATCTCTGTTTCCATTAATAAAAAGTGTTGTTTTCTTTTTCGTTTCTGCTCTGTTTTCATTATTCTTCTTCTACTCATCCCCCCTCTTCCACCTCACCATGATTAACTAATCCTCCATGTACTCGATCTTAATGATCCGAGGTTCGAGTGATTAGGTTATGATGCTTTGAATCTTACCTTTTCTTTTTAGGGTTTAGCTTTGAATTACTCTTGATTTATCACGGGTTGGAGGTATATCATCGATATATACTCTCCACCTTTGCTTTCATTCTGGGCTAGCCGAGAGGCCGAAAGTTTGAAATGAGCACTCAAGAGTAAAGGGAGTTGTTCGCACCCCTCGAGAGAGGCAGACGTTCAAATCTCCCGGATTGGAGTAAAATCCAATAGCGGGGTTCACCGCGTAAAGCGAGTTTTAGGCCTCCGATTTAGGCGAGAGTCGGTCGGACCTTCCTAAACTCAGTTAGGAACGGCCTTCGAGAGAAGCGTGTCAATATTCATGGAACCTCCACGGTCAAGGACCTTTACCCTAATTAGCTTAGGTTTATTTATCGTATTTTTCTAACCACTCTTGCCGAGGTGATTTTTGATCGAGTGCATTTTCCCCTTCATCGTTACTAAGCTTAAGTTAATCGCTCTTTTAGCTCTCTTTAACTTTTCATGCAAGTAGCTCTCTTTCATTGCAAGTAGTTCTCTTCCTTTAGAACGTTTAGCTTTCTTCTAAAAAACTTAATTTTTCCGTCGATAAAATAATAGATTTCGTGTGAGTAAGCTTACTCAACTGTTCCCGGATTTCAATACGACACTTGTGTCCCCTAGCTGCATTTCGATAGGTATACTTGCCTTGATGAATTGTTAGTTTGGTTATTTTCTCCTTGTAGATATCTAAGAGACAATCAGGAAGTGATGGAGCAGCTGGAGAGGTGAAAAGGCGATTCCGCGCACTCTCCGATCACAGTAAATGACAGGCGTTGACCTAAAACGTGGAGCAGGGCCTTATATACGGAGGCAGCAGAAGCAGTGCGCACGATCAGTGGCGCACGACCAGTGGTCGTGCGCACTGTAGGTCGATGATTGTGCGGCTTTTCCAAATAAACCTGCAACCTGGACAAGAAGCATCAGCATAAACGCGCACGAGCAGTGGCGCACGACCAGTGGTCATGCGCACTATGGCCAGTGCTCGTGCGATTACCGAGACAGGGTTATGAAAATGGGGGTGTAATGCGCACGAACAGTGGCGCACGACCAGTGGTCGTGCGCAGTAAGTCCAGTGGTCGTGCGCAGTATTCCTGCATCGTCGGGGTCTCCCGAGCAGTTCCGGAGCACGCACACGACCACTGTACCAGCAGAAGGGGCAGAAAGACCACCAGAACGTGCACACCACATCCCCGAGATAGAGCTAAAGAATAACAACAAAATGGAAACACAGAAAGCACATAGAAG
This sequence comes from Platanthera guangdongensis, assembly GCA_039583875.1. Classification (NCBI taxonomy): domain Eukaryota; kingdom Viridiplantae; phylum Streptophyta; class Magnoliopsida; order Asparagales; family Orchidaceae; genus Platanthera; species Platanthera guangdongensis. Next base: position 39,596,737 of record CM077154.1, read on the forward strand.
CAGGCATACAGTGCACTTAAGCGTGAAATAGGTACATAAACACAAATAAGCAATAAAGGCACTCAAGTGTAGTGCTAAGGCGATAAAACTAGCCCAGATGAGTCCAAAAATCAGTGTAAAATGTGGACTCATCAGAAGCCAGCTGCAAGAGCTATTGGAGGCCGTATTTGTCTGACCTAGTTCTTCCCCAAGGGGGGCCCAGTGTTGTTCGTCAAAAAGAAGGATGGGACACTTAGATTGTGCATCGACTACCGGGCACTGAACCGACTGACGGTCCGGAATACCTATCCATTGTCAAGGATAGATGAGATGTTTGATCAGCTGGAGGGGGCGTATTTCCTTTCAAAATTGGATTTGAGGTCGGGCTACTATCAGCTGCGAATCCAGGAGGAGGACATACCGAAGACTGCATTCAGCAGCAGATATGGGCTGTTCGAGTATACTGTGATGACCTTTGGGCTCACGAATGCACTGTCAGTATTCATGAGCCTCATGAATCAGGTGTTCGAGGCATATCTGGATGTGTTCGGCATTGCATTTATTGACAACATCCTCATCAACTCGAGGATAGAGGAGGAGCATACACGACAACTGACGCTGACCCTAGAGAGACTGCAAGAGCACCAAATTTATGCGAAGTTCAGCAAATGCCAGTTCTGGCTGAGGGAGGTGGCTTTCCTAGGATATATCATCAGTGGTGCTAGGTTGGCAGTGCACCCGGCCAAGATTCAGGCAGTTCGGGATTGGCCGCAGCTGAAGTCGGCCACAGATGTATGGAGTTTTCTAGGACTTGCCGGTTTCTACCGGAAGTTCTTGGAGGAATTTTCTCATATTGCCCTTCCACTCACATCCCTAATGAGGAAGGACGTGCCCTTTGTCTAGACCACACAGTGCGAGGAGGCTTTCCATGAGCTGAAGGGTCGACTCACCTAGGCTCCTATACTTGCCCTTCCTTTGGGGAAAGAAGGATTACAAGTCTACACCGACGCTTCCTACCAGGGCATGGGTGCGGTGCTGATGCAGAATGGTTATGTGATAGCATACGCTTCTCGGAAACTGAAGAAGCATGAGCAGAACTACCCAGTTCATGACTTAGAAATGGGAGCGATCATATTCGCTCTGAAAATCTGGTGACACTACCTATACGGTGTCCACTGCGATATATTCTCCGATCAAAAAAACATGAGGTATGTGGACACACAGAAAGAGCTGAATATCAGGCAGAGACGGTGGGTTGAGTTCCTAGAAAATTACCAGTACGAGATGCACTACCACCCAGGGAAGGCGAATGTGGTGGCAGATGCACTGAGCCGGAATGCCACAACCTCGGGAACAGGACCACAGTTGATGGCCTTGGAGTTGGTCTAGACATTAGAAAAGATGCAGATATCCTTTGTATCCGAGGATCACCCTGAGCTGTACCGGGAGTGTCTAGCATCATTGATTGCCCCAGATGATATTAGAGACCGAGACAGAGATGGGCAGAGGTAGGATGCCCAGCTAGAACCGATATTCCTGGCCTTAGAAGCAGGCACTACTGGTGATTACACGTTGAGGGATGGTCTAGTGTGTTTCAGAGGACGAGTGTACATACCAGAGGGAGGTCAGGTCCGGGAGGATATTATGATGGAGTCCCAATGTAGTCGATATTCGGTACACCCGTGGATTACAAAGATGACTGCGGATATGAAGAAGACTATGTACTGGCAAGGCATGAAGAAGGATATCACCCACATCGTGACCCATTGTGAGGCATGCCAGTTGATGAAGGCAGAGTGTAGGAACCCCGCAGGACTGTTGCAGCCACTCCTAGTGACAGAGTGTAAGTTCGACGACATCACGATAGACTTTATCCATGGGCTTCCCCGATCACGGATGGGGAACGATTCAATCTGGGTGATCATCGACCGGCTGACGAAGGTAGCCAGATTTATCCCGATCAGGAAGGATGACTCGGTTGTTGTATTGGTTCAGAAGTTCGTGGAGCAGTTCATCCGTTATCATGGAGTACCCAGGTCAATTGTCTTAGATCGGGATAGACGGTTTACATCCAGAGAGTGGAGATCAGTACAGACATACTTGGGCACTCAGCTAACATTCAGTACAGCATTTCATACCCAGAACGATGGGCAGACGGAACGCACCAATTGGACTCTAGAAGATCTGTTGCGACTATGCATATTGGATCACAGTGAGCCTTGGGAGAAGTTGTTGCCACTGATCGACTTCTCATATAATAACATCTACCAGTCCAGCATAAGGATGGCTCCTTATGAGGCCCTATACGGACGGATGATGTAGGCCACTACCGCGGACACTAGACGGGTTAAGGGAAAGAAACGAACGCCACGCTCAACCCACAATCTCTCACGCACTAGATTCAATCGCAGCGCACTCGCAAGCGTGTTATCACAGTTCAACAACGTACGGTAGCCAATCCACGGGAAGGTCGAGCGAACGACGATAGGCCGACATTCTCCCAAGCTAAAAGGACCAATATTGGCTCCGACCGAGCGAAGGTTGTACCAAAAGAGATCTACCCAAAGTGCGATCGAAAAATGGTAGATCTCTCCCAACAAAAAATACGGGATTCGCCAAACCCTTTTCGGAAATAACGCGGTTAAGATCGATGCAAAATCCAAAGGAAAACCCACGAAGAATCTAACGATTCAAATCCAACGCAAAAATTATTCCGTCCACTAGAACATCTAAAGGTAAGCACACGTGAGTGGAGAGGATCGTTACCCAAGTCGGAATAGATGATTCCGACTACCTTTGAAGGGCCGCTCTTCCGCGGATCCACCGGAGTCACGCCGGATGGAGAGATAGATCGTCCGCCTTGGCCGTGTCACGCCAAAGTTCAGATTTTCACCGTAGAAGGAAGCCTTTCCGGTCAAGCTTCACGTGGAGGGGGCTGCCGGTTCTCTTCAAAGGGGCTGCTCGGTGGAGAAGGTAGGGGGGCTGGCCGTCTATGGAAGGAGGAGGCCGGGTTGATGTGGGTGTGTGGTGGTGGTGGCTTGGATGAGGGAGATGGGGGGTGCTGGCCGAAGTTTCTAGAGGGAGAGTGGAAGAGGAAGGTGGCGGCTTGTGGAAGAAGGGAAGCAAAAGAGTGCTGGCCGAAATTTTTAGAGAGAGAGAGAGGGGGAGTGGGGGTGGCGGCTAGGAGTTGTAGAGAGAGAGGGAGAGAGACTTAGATAGGAAAGATTTAGGGTTTTCTCTTATCATTCAACTTAAGTTAAAACAAAGCATACATGCCTATATATAGGCTTACCAACAAGTCTTGGCTATATGTAGCCCAAAATAAAATAATAAAAATAACACACAATATGGCTACATGCAGCCCACAATAAAATATCCCAAATAGCATACTAATAATAAGATAAAGTTAACTATATATTTGTCTTGCGCCGAGGGCGGAAATTGTAGCATACTAATAAAATTTCCCACGGCGACGCGAGTCCTTTGTTGGAGACGAAGGAGGGTCTTCCGTTAGCGTGCCGTCATCAACAACTTGGGGGCCGCCGTCCACTTGGGGGCCGTCGTCGCCACCAATCCTCCCCCGCTTGAAAGGACTCATCACCGATGAGTTGTCTTGAAGATACCGTCGGAGAAGAACACCATCCAAGAGAGCCACTTCCGCTTCCGGGAGCCAAGAGTCATCGGAGGCGGGGCGATCACGCCAGCGGATCAAGTAGCGGCGCACATCGCCATCAGCAGTGGGAAACACGTCATCCTGGAGAATCCTGTCTGGCAAAAAGGCGGTCCTGGCAAACCTGGGAAAAGCATTAGGCAGCAAAGGGGGAAAATCTATATCATCAACATGTAGCGTACCTCCGTTGGAGACCGACGGAGAGAGCGAGCCCTTACCCCCCTCAACCCCATACCCATGAGAGTCTGTAGTGGAACTAAACGAACAGGAAGATATTTCTAGTGGCGGAGCAATATATGGCGTTAAATCCGAAACATTAAAAACAGGGGAAATACCCCAATCAGTTGGCAGTTCCAAAAGAAAAGCATTGTCTCCTAACCGTTTTAAAATCCGAAAAGGTCCAGCTTGCCGATCCGCTAACTTTTTTAAGGTGCCCGTAGGCAACCGTTCAGGGATGAGACGTACCATGACTAAATCGCCCACTTTCAAGGGAGACACTCTCTTATGTGCGTTGGCATGAACTTGATAAGACGCGTATTGAGTGGTAAGCGTTTCATTTATGCGTTTGTGAAGATCATGGATGTGAGAGGCAAAGTCCTGTGCAAATTGACTTGACTTAAACGATGGCGGTAACGGAAGCAAGTCAAGGGGCACGAGAGCTTTATAACCATTCACGATCTCATTCGGGGACAAACCCGTGGACCTATTTTTGGAATTATTATATGCCAACTGAGCATGAGGGAGGATAAGGTCCCATGTACCCTTGTGGTCTCCCACAAGGCATCGAAGCAAACTACCTAAACTTCTGTTCACAACTTCTGTTTGCCCATCCGTCTGCGGATGGTACGCGGAAGAGAATAGAAGTTTGGTGCCCATAATCCTCCACAGGGTCTTCCAAAAATAACTAGTAAATTTCACATCCCTATCAGTAACTATAGACTTCGGAACTCCTCGATGGCCTACCACCTCTTTAAAATATAATTGTGCGACGTGTGACGCGTCGTTGGTTTTATTGCACGCGATAAAATAATCCATTTTAGAGAATCGATCTACAACAACTAAGATAGTGTCGTGACGTCGAAATGTGATTGGGAGGCCGAGAATGAAGTCCATGCTAACGTCTTCCCAAGGAATAGACGGAATCGGGAGAGGGGTATAAAGCCCCGCGTTAGTTTTGTTCCCCTTTGCCAGTTGGCACGCTCGGCAACTACCCACGATCTTACTAACCATGGCCTTAAGACCGGGCCAATAAAACTTGTCTTCAACTAACGTGATCGTCTTGTCACGACCAAAGTGTCCCCCTAACCCTCCACCATGCAATTCCCACACTATGAAGTGGCGTAGGGAGGAACGGGGGATGCAAAGCTTCGAATGGTTAAATAAGTGGCTGTCCCGAATGTAAAAAGAAGTAATGGTTGTCGGCGAGTCATCTTGGGTGGCGAAATAGATATCCTTAAAATCTGGGCAGTGGACGTACTCGTCCTTAATCCTATCGAAGCCAATCACCTTTACTTCTAGCGTGGAGAGCAATAACGAAACACGACTAAGGGCGTCGGCTACGCGGTTGAGAGTCCCCTTGAGGTGTTTGATAATGAAAGTATACTCTTGTAGATAGGAGACCCATTTGGCATGTCTAGGACTAACCATAGTTTGAGAGTTAAGAAACCTTAGCGCTTCATGATCGGATAAGATGACAAACTCCTTAGGAAGTAAATAATGCCGCCAATGTTGGAGGCAACGAACAACCGCGTAAAACTCCCGATCATAATTGGAATAATTTAATTTTGGACCTGCTAGTTTCTCACTGAAATACCCCACAGGGTGGCCTTCCTGACTCAACACTCCACCAATTCCCACTCCAGACGCATCACATGACAACTCGAAAACCTTGGTAAAATCCGGTAGTCGCAAAAGGGGGGCTTCCGACATGCGCGATTTAATTAATTGGAACGCCGCAGCGGCTGAGTTCGTCCATGTAAATGCACCTTTTTTCATGCACTCGGTAATAGGGGCCATAATGCTACTAAAATCCTTAATAAATCGCCGATAAAATGTAGCGAGCCCGTGAAAACTCCTAACATCCCGAATGTTGGCGGGCTCGAGCCAATCTCTAATGGCTTGCACTTTCCTGGGGTCTACGTGGATCCCCTCCGAACTCACAATATAACCGAGGAACTCAACCGATGTCACATGGAAAGTACACTTCTTAATGTTCGCGAATAATTTTTCCGATCTCAGCGTGGTAAGGATGGTTCTTAAATGTGACTCATGATCAATCGTGGAGGTGCTAAATACCAAGATATCGTCATAATATACCACGATGAATTTTCCCATATAGGGTTGGAAGACGTGGGTCATCATCCTCGAAAACGTGCTCGGCGCATTGGAAAGTCCAAACGGCATAACTAACCACTCGTAGAGCCCTTCCTTAGACTTAAAGGAGGTTTTCCACTCGTTGCCTTCCCTAATTCGGATCTGATGGTAGCCACTCCTAAGATCCAATTTCGAAAAAATCGTGGCACCGGCTAACATGTCCAATAAATCATCCAAGCGAGGGATGGGAAAGCGATATTTAATAAAGATTTTATTAATAGCTCTACTATCCACACACATCCTCCAATAGTCGTCCTTCTTGGGGGCAAGTAAGGCGGGCACGACACACGGGCTTTTGCTGTGGCGGATAAAACCCTTTTGCAATAAATCCGAGATCTGGGTTTGCAACTCTAAGTGCGCGGAGGGGTTTAGCCGATAATGCGGGAGGTTGGGCAATGAAGAGCCCGGAATGAAATCAATGGCATGTTGGATTTCCCGCAACGGGGGTAATTCAGCCGGTAGCTCTTCCGGGTACACATCCACAAACTCTTCTAGGAGTTTTTTCAACGCCGACGGCAAGTTCTCAAAAGGGGCTGCGTCTTCCTTAACTTGTAGGCACACTAAGGCATAGAGGACCCCATCTACAAGGGTAGTACGCTTCAATTCTTTCCTCCCTATCAGGCTCAACGTCTTCTTCTCAACCGGGACGACTGTATCCTTCGAGGGGGCCGAAGGATCTTTCGGCGGGGCGTGTTTTAAGAGGATGGTTCGGCCATTAAATTTAAACTCGTAAGTGTTGGCCCGACCAAAGTGGGTGACGTCATGATCGTACAACCAAGGGCGACCCAACAAGACGTGGCACGCATCCATAGGGATGACGTCACACCAAATCTGCTCAGAATAAGCTTTGATGGTAAGGGGTACCAAGCATCGCTTCGTCACAGGGAGGGACGACTTGTCTACCCATGCCACTTTATAAGGGTGAGGGTGTGGCTCGGCAACAAGAGACATTCGTCTCACCGCGGCTTCAGAAATTACGTTCATGCAACTACCGCTATCGATGATCAACCTACACCATTTTTCACCACTCTTAAAATTCAACGTGAAAATGTTCGTCCTATTCCAATCGTCTAACGCTCGAGGGGTCGCCAGGATACACCTCATAACCATCATACGGGGGTCATCCTCCATATCACTAGGCACTCCGTCCGACTCGCTCTCTTCGCCCGCCTCGTAAGTTATGTCGTCAGCCCCACCGGCGGAATCTAACAGGGCTAATGGTCTGGGTGTAGTAGGACAATCACTAACATAGTGCCCTTGGACCCCGCAAGCGTAACAGGTGACATTCGTTCTGTTGACCCGACCCACCGGGACTCTCTCACCAGAGGGGTTTCTATCATTCCTAGCCGTTACGACTATGGAGGTCGAGTCGGGGGACTGATACTTTCCTTTAGCCTTATAGGTGGCGGTGGGAGGCGGCCCTAAAATGGACTTCCCCTTTTGGAACGAGCGAGACTTGCCCTTAAGCGCGTTGTGCTGCTCAATATCTAAGGCAGCGTTGAAAGTGGTGTGCAAATTGGTGTGACCATGACGCAGAAGCTTTCCTTGGATGTCGGGGTTTAGTCCCTTACGGAACCTGGAGAGGGTGACCTCGGGCATCTCTCTCACGTCACACCTAACCATCATGTCCTTCAGCAAACTCATATACTCAGACACCGACCTAGTCCCTTGCTTAAGGGTGGCTAAATCATCGAACATTTGTGTCCGATGGTAAGTAGGGACGTACTGTTCCGTTAGCCTAGCCTTCATTTCATCCCAGCCTATGGGCAACGCTCCATTCTCGACCCTCATACGCCGCTCCTCATTCAGCCAAAATATCTTAGCGCGCCCTAGCAACTTCATTCTCGCTACTCGCACATTATCCGCATCGTTCAGGGTATACCACTCGAAATAACATTCGATCTCCATGATCCAGTCCTGGAAGACTTGGGGATCTCCTAAACCATCGTAGGATTGTGACTTGACTCGGACAGCCCGAGTAAGGTCAAACTCGTACGGTGCTCGTGGGGCGTTCTCATTAGGAGGGTGGGGGTAAGGGTTGTGATGCTCTCCCACCCGTGGGTGAGCGGGTTGATTACGGGGTGCCCCGTGTGGTAACCCCAATCCGTGAAGTGCTTCCCTAATGGTCGTCAACTACTCCGTGAAATCCTGATGGAGCTCCTCAATCTCTGTGAGGGGACGACCCTCACCCCGGTCATCATCCATATTAGACGACGAAGGAGAATATTCCGTACCGAGCCTAGTACGCATGCAAATGGAAAACAACAGGTTCAGACAGAGCAAAGAAGGAATTAATCCCGCTTAATGCCAATAGGAAAATAAAATTTTTTTTGATTGTCTTGCAGAAAATAAAAAGAGGATTATTAAAAAATTTAGTTTGATTTTTTTGGCTGAAAATTAAGAAAACTACGCCGCTATTGGCAGACCAAAGATAATTGTTTTTGAGATTTTTTTGTGACAACTAACGCGCAAACACAAGTGCAGGTTAACGTGCTAAAAGTGGGGAGGGTGCCAATTAAAAAATTGACAAGAACCTCGCTTTGATACCAAAATTTAATGTAGGCCACTACCGCGGACACTAGACGGGTTAAGGGAAAGAAACGAACGCCACGCTCAACCCACAATCTCTCACGCACTAGATTCAATCGCAGCGCACTCGCAAGCGTGTTATCACAGTTCACCAATGTACGGTAGCCACTCCGCGGGAAGGTCGAGCGAACGGCGATAGGCCGACGTTCTCCCAAGCTAAAAGGACCAATATTGGGTCCGACCGAGCGAAGGTTGTTCCAAAAGAGATCTACCCAAAGTGCGATCGAAAAATGGTAGATCTCTCCCAACTAAAAATACGGGGTTCGCCAAACCCTTTTCGGAAATAACGCGGTTAAGATCGATGCAAAATCCAAAGGAAAACCCACGAAGAATCTAATGATTCAAATCCAACGCAAAAATTATTCCGTCCACTAGAACATCTAAAGGGAAGCACACGTGAGTGGAGAGGATCGTTACCCAAGTCGGAATAGATGATTCTGACTACCTTTGAAGGGCCGCTCTTCCGCGGATCCACCGGAGTCGCGCCGGATGGAGAGATAGATCGTCCGCCTTGGCCGCGTCACGCCAAAGTTCAGATTTTCGCCGTAGAAGGAAGCCTTTCCGGTCAAGCTTCACGTGGAGGGGGCTGCCGGTTCTCTTCAAAGGGGCTGCTCGGTGGAGAAGGTAGGGGGCTGGCCGGCTATGGAAGGAGGAGGCCGGGTTGATGTGGGTGTGTGGTGGTGGTGGCTTGGATGAGGGAGATGGGGGTGCTGGCCGAAGTTTCTAGAGGGAGAGTGGAAGAGGAAGGTGGCGGCTTGTGGAAGAAGGGAAGCAAAAGAGTGCTGGCCGAAATTTTTAGAGAGAGAGAGGGGGAGTGGGGGTGGCGGCTAGGAGTTGTAGAGAGAGAGGGAGAGAGACTTAGAAAGGAAAGATTTAGGGTTTTCTCTTATCATTCAACTTAAGTTAAAACAAAGCATACATGCCTATATATAGGCTTACCAACAAGTCTTGGCTATATGTAGCCCAAAATAAAATAATAAAAATAACACACAATATGGCTACATGCAGCCCACAATAAAATATCCCAAATAGCATACTAATAATAAGATAAAGTTAACTATATATTTGTCTTGCGCCGAGGGCGAAAATTGTAGCGCCGCTCCATACGAACACCAGGGCGACGCGAGTCCTTTGTTGGAGACGAAGGAGGGTCTTCCGTTAGCGTGCCGTCATCAACAACTTGGGGGCCGCCGTCCACTTGGGGGCCGTCGTCGCCACCAACGGAGGTGTAGGACTCCGCTGTCATGGATAAAAGACGAGGATCCGAAGGCCTTGGGTTCGGAGTTTGTCGAGGACACCGAGGCTCGGGTGAGAGTAATACGGGACAGGATTCTAGAGTCACAGAGCCGATAGGCTAAGTATTATGATGCTTGGCATCATCGGGTGGAGTTCAAGGTGGGGGACCAGGTGTTCTTAAAGATCCGACCAATGCATGGGGTTTCACGGGTACGAGGTCAAAAGAAGAAGCTCAGCCCAAGATATATGTGGCATTATAGGATCCGGGAGCGGATCGGTCCCATGGCATACATGCAGGAGCTGCCACCAGTGCTGGCGATTCTACATGATGTGTTCCATGTATCCTCTCTTAGGAAGACTCTACTATGCCCGGAGCAGCAGATTATGGCCACTGATGGGCCGATAGAAACTGATCGGTCAGTTCACCTGGAGCTGGTCCGGATTGACGACAAGGGTATACGAGTCTTACGGCGCAAAAAGGTACCATTGGTTAAGGTCCGGTGGAGGAATCATGGGCGAGAGGAGCACACATGGGAGCCTCAGGACTTGATGCGATAGAGATACCCAGAGCTTTTCGATCAGGTATTACTCACAACCTCTCAGGATGTTACAATTTGCTTTCCATATTTAAAACCCCATAGGCCTAACTAGAATTTAAAGGACGAAATTTTGTATTTATATATTGGGATTTGTAACATCCTCAGACAACTAGACCCCTGGGAGTGGTTTTGTCATGACCAGGTTATGACAAAACCTAGGAAGGCCAAGAAGACTAAGTAAACCAAGGAATGTGGGTGAGACAACTATGGTCTGCACAAAGTAAATTTATGAACCCTTGTTTAAGATGATCATGGGGCTTCATCAAGACTCCAAGACCCCCCATGGTCTCACCAATCTATTGTAAAGTTCATTAGAGCCCTAAGGGTCCATTGAAGTAAACCCAGGGTGGCCAAGTTGACCTAAAACCACTTTAGGCCTAAATTGGGCAATGTGCCCTAACTAAGGGTAGGTGCCCTAGTAAAGCCCAACTAACCCTACTAGGGACTTCCTAGACCTAAAGTGGGATCAATGAGTCACTAAGGACCCATGGAGGGCAGTCAATAGGGTTAAGTTGACCAAAGTCAACTCTAACCTTAATTGGGTCAAACTAACCTACACAAGGGCCAATTGAAGTTCTCTTAGCCAAGTGGACCTTACATATACCTTCATAACCCTAATGAGAGGCCAAAGGGTCACCAAGGACCCATTGGGGCCTACCAAAATGACTAAGTTGACCAAAGTCAACTCTAGCCCTAAAATGGTCAAAGTGCCCTGCTTTAGGGTCAAGTGACCTCTAAAGGGCCAAGACAATCCTACCTAGACCTTAGGGGAGGCCAATGGGTCACCAAGGACCCATTAGGGCCAACCTCAAAGACCAAAATGACCAAGGTCAACCATGGTCAAAGTTTACGTCAAGTTAGCCCAAATGGGCTAACTCAAACTCAAGCCCAATTCACTTGGGCTAACCTTGCCTTGATGGATGAAATGAACATGTGGGCTGCCATTGGGTTAGGTAGGAGTCAAATTCAGCTTGGTGTGTAGGAGAGAGAAAAATCACCAAAGGAAAGAGAGAGAAAATGAAGGAAAGTAATGGATGAGGACTTTGGGCTCCTCCTTCCCCTTCCCCAACCTCCCCATTCAGTTCTTTAAGACAAGGAATGCATCCCCAATTCAACCAGCTAATCCTTGACTGGTTGGAAACAAGTTTCACACCCTACCTACCATGGCCGCCAACCTTGACTAAGGGCCAATATTGGCAAGGTCTCCTACAGCCACCTAACACCTCATTTCATCTTCTTAAAAGCCTCACTGGACTCCAAGGAATCATTTCCACCACTTACCTGAAGGAGCCAAGCAGTTCCACTGTACAGTTGTATAAATCTGACCACCACCACCACCACCATGTATTCCCGGCGATCTTCCCGACTTCAGGCCGCCAGAAAGGTCCTCCTCCACTCCTTCTTCCATGGATAGTTCTTAGCAATCGTTAGTGCAAAGGTTCGGGATCAATTAAGCTGAATACAAATCAGAAATTTTTGGTTTTTCCCGTTATATTGAGCTTGTCGTGGTCATCGAAAAAAGGGGCCTCCGGCGGCCAAGCCGCCGCTTGGCGACAGCAACCACCTCAACGGAGCTGGTGGTGGCGGTGGCCGGCCAGGGAAGTGGCCGGATCGCCGACGGCAGCGTCTGGAAGAAGCTCCAGGATTGTGAGATCGGGACCTTCGGCTGGAGGTGGAAGATGAAGGGATGTCGTCCAGTGGCGCGTCAAGATTCGTGCAGAGGAGAAATTTAATCTATAGGAAATAATTTCTGATTATTTAATTTTTGTCACATATTTTGTAATTAATGTTTCTAATTTTAAAAAATACTTAGATGCTTTTTCATAATTGTGTTCAACATGAAAGGTGTTGCCTGGAGAGTCTAGATTACAGCAAAATTGATTTGAACCAATTGAGGTGCCTGGTTTGACAAGGGCACCCATTTTGGTGGGACCTACACCTAGGGCTAGGCAGACATTAAACTGAGTGTCCACACTTCCTCCTTGGTCCAAATTAATTGAAATTTTGGAAAGCCGTCCCCCTAGACCATCTCTAGGTGCTTCCCAAAGATAGGAATTTTTGGGGACAAGTTTTCTATAGTTTTGGAAAATATTTAATTTATCTAGGGTTAATTAATTTAAGTGTCAAAGTACCTCCAAACTAACCAAACTTTTGGTGAGTGGTTCTTGGGGGTATTATAAATCTCTGGTTAAAATATCATCACATTTGGAGGTGGTTTGAACTGAAATCATGCAAACCCTAGGCTTGCCCTAAAAGGGGTATTTTGGTAAAAAGTGCACTTTTGGTTTTGAGTGGGCAAATCATCTCAAAAGAGGTTGGAATTGGGTTCACTGACCTAGCATCGCTTTTAGCACCAACCCATGGAAGATGGGATAGATTGGAATTGGTTTGCCCTAAGATCTAAGGCCAAGCCCTAAGGTTGGATTTTTGTGCCTTGTGAAGAGCATGAGGCCAAAACACCTTGAATGGACTTGAAATTTTGTAGGGAGGGTGCTAGGGTAGATAAAACCCTCTGGTAAGAATATTAAGGGATTTTGGAAAGGGTGGGGCCCACAAAACCCTAACCCTAGCTTAGGGCATAAACCTTGTAGTGCTAGGATAAGTTAGTGAAACCCCTTGAAATATAATTAAATTTGGTTAGTGTGGTCATAAGGATATATTGAGCCCCTGGTAATTTATTTGGGAATTTTGGATAATTATTCTTAGCACTTCATTTGTAACCAATGGGATTGTCCTAATTAATGAATTGGTCATTATGATGCCACTGCCCACTAGAAGGTCAGGAAAATTTGGCAGAGTGAGTTTTAGGCCATATTAATCATCGATGAATTTTAATAGAATTTTGAATACATATTTATGGTATGTACTTCACAAGTTCATAACTTTGGGAACATGCTAAATAATACTTACAGAGCTCAATACATGATGAAAAATTATGAAACTTAATAGGTAGTGTTCCTAGTTCATTATGCTCATGTGAGAATTTATTTGGAATTTTTAGATGGATAATTGATATACTTTGTTCATTAACCCATTAACTTTGAATTTCATGAGAAAATCAAGTGTAGACTTATTATTCAATGATAAATTGTAAAACTTGATCTTGAGTACTTATATGCGCTTAGAAGCATCCTTGAATTTTCTATGAATTTGTGGAAGTATCAATGCTGTACATTCTCTTAAAATGATTTATTATGGGATTTATTTGAAATAAAATTAAGGGCTTAAAACATTGCTGAAAAATTGGTAGACTTTGGATTTTAAGTTAATTGTTCATTTTGTATTTAACATAAATTTATTGGAATATTATCTTGTCTGAAAATGGTACTTCATGTTTAAACTAGGGATTTTTGACTACTAAAATAATTAAATAAATTATCAAATAAATAGGAAAATTGTGAAATTATGGATTTAGGCTACAAAGGTCATAATGGACCTTCATTAATTATTATAGGAGTACTGGATAATTATTTGGTATACCTCCCCTCTTACGGGTCATGTAGCTTAAGTGGTCTGCATATAGTAAAAACTGCAGAAACCATGTTGGAGTGTAATTTGAGCACATGAGTTGGGATTAATGTGTTAAAGTAGCGAACAAACGACCAAAAAAAAGCCGGAGTTTTGAATAATTGAAAGTTTTATTATCCAAAAAGATATCTATTACAAAGGTATGCATCCCGTATATAGAATGGAGGAGAGATGAGAGAATACAAATAAGAGATGTGAGACTAAAAATTTACAGGACTAAGAGGACTATACAGAACAAACCGCACAAGCTGCGCGGTTAGACAGAAGGGCTAACCGCACGGCTACCACCAGAGAGAAAGAGAGATGGCCAGGGTAGACCGCTAGACCGCCCGGTCTCCAAGCCGGCTGAGACAAACCGCCAGACCGCGCGGTCTTCAACCCGCAAAGACAGACCGCCAGACCGCCCGGTCACCAACTTCAACACTCCCCCTCAAGCGGGAGCATATATATCAATCATGCCCAGCTTGTCACAAACATGAAGAAACGAGGCAGAAACTGGCTTGGTGAAGATGTCAGCCAGCTCTTTATCAGAAGTGACAAAAGGAGTGCAAATTTGTTCCTTTAAGATCTCTTCACGAATGAAATGACAGTCGACCTCAATGTGCTTTGTTCTTTCATGGAAGACCGGATTTTTGGAGATGTATATGGCGGCCTTGTTATCACAGAACATAGGTAGAGGATGGTTGTAGACCTCTCCTAAATCTAGCATGAGAGCCCGCAGCCATTTTAACTCACAAGTGGTCGACGCCATACTGCGATACTCAGCTTCTGCACTGGACCTAGAGACAACAGACTGCTTCTTGCTCTTCCAGCTCACCAGATTTCCCGCAACAAAGGTGCAAAAACCTGAGGTTGACTTGCGATCCCATTTGTCATCAGCATAACTTGCATCTGAGTATGCTTCAATCCTCACATGATCATTCTTCTGAAAAAGTAATCCTTTCCCAGGCGCTGCTTTGACATACTCCAAGATCTGCAAGGCGGACTGTAGATGGCACTCCCTAGGTGCTTGCATGAATTGACTCACCTTGCCCACAACATAGGAAATGTCGGGCCTGGTCACTGTGAGATATATTGAGCTTACCAACTAGACGCCTGTACCGCGAACTATCTGAAAGAGGAGGTGAATCATCTGTCCAGGTTTTGTCTTCTCCAGTTGCCATGGGGCATCGGGTAGGTTTTGCTCCAGTCAATCCTGCCTCTTTTAAAAGATCAAGGGCATACTTATGCTGAGAGAGAACTAAGGAGTCGGGCTTCCGAGATATTTCGATCCCCATAAAGTACTTTGGAGAGCCCATATCTTTCGTGATCAGATGTTGGCGAAGATGTCGCTTTGTCAGGGCTACCCCTTCCTAGTCATTGCCAGTGAGAAGAATATCATCGACATACACAGCAAGAACAACCAGCCCCGAAGGAGTTTTGCGAATAAATAAAGAGTGATCGGCAGAGCTTCGCGCAAAACCAACGGCCGCTACGATGCCGCTGAACTTGTCAAACCAAACTCGAGGGCTCTGCTTGAGGCCATAAATTGCCTTCTTCAGCCGGCATACTCATGTCTCCCCCTGAGCAATATACCCAGGAGGTTGCTCCATGTAAACTTCCTCGTGAAGATCACCATAAAGGAAGGCATTCTTGACATCCAGTTGGGAAATCGGCCATTCCCTATTTACCACCACAGAGAGAAGGACCCGGATAGTGCTGAGATGAGCCACGGGGGAGAAGGTGTCAAAGTAATCAACCCCATAGGTCTGAGTAAAGCCCTTAGCAACAAGGCGAGCCTTATAACCATCCACAGTGCTGTCGGGGCCAAATTTGACCACAAAGACCCAGCGACAGCCAACAACATCAGTGCCGAAGGGAGGAGGAACAAGAGTCCAGGTACCCCACTCAGTTAGGGTCGCCATTTGCTCATCCATGGCCATCTTCCAATGAGGAATAGCAAGGGCCTCCTAGTAGGAGCGGGGTATGGCAGTGGCAGAGATAGCCAGTGCAAATGCCCTGCGAGATGGGGTAAGACGATCATAGGAGACAACAACAGTAAGGGGGTGTATGGTACACGTCCGCACCCCTTTGCGAAGAGCTATAGGAAGATCCAGGTCAGCGGGTCCCGCGGCATCCGGAGCATCCGTGGTATAGAAAGCTGGCCCGGGAGTAGAGAGCGACAGCGGCGGTGATGAGGGAGAGGGTGGCGGAGGAGGGAGAGAGAGAGGTGGAGGGAGAGGAGTGGATGGAGACGGTGTAGGGGTGGAGATCGTAGTAGGAGGCGAGGGAACGAAGGGAACAGCAGGAGAATCAGAAGCGGGGATAAGAGGAGTGGAGTCATCCGAGAAGTAGGAGGTATTCTCGAAGAAGGTGACGTCAGCAGAGACGAACTACTTAAGAAGGACGGGATCAAAGCAACAATAGCCTTTCTGAGTGGTGGAGTACCCCAGAAAGACACATTTGGTGGAGCGAGGGGAGAGCTTATCACGGGTGGCAGAAGGGGTATGCACAAAGGCAGTGCATCCAAAGATTTGGAGAGGTTTAGGAAATGGCTCCTTGCCCGGATACAGAATGGAGAATGGGGTTTTTCCGTGGAGAACCGTGGAGGGAATGCGATTGATAAGGTAGCAGGCAAGGAGAACAACATAGCCCCAATAGGAGCAAGCAACATGCATCTGGGTCATCAAGGTGCGAGCGACATCGAGGAGGTGACGGTTTTTGCGTTCGGCCACACCATTTTGTTATGAAGTATAGACACAACTAGTTTGATGAATAATCTCATTTTGCATGCAGAATGTAGAAAAGTCATGACTGATATATTCTTTGGCATTATCAGATCGAAAAACTTTGATAGAAACATTAAACTGAGTTTGGATCATGAGATAGAAGGACGTCCATACAGAGAATAATTCGGAGCGATCTTTTAATAGATACACCCACGTACAGCGAGAGAAGTCATCAATGAACGTGACAAAATATGAACTACCCCGACCAATGGTAAGAGTAGGAGAAGGACCCCAAATATCGGAGTGGATGAGCTCAAACGGACGGGTAGAGCCACGAACGTACTTTGGAGGGAAGGAGGAGCGGTGATGCTTGCCAAGCTGACAGGCCTCACAGTTGAGTGGAGGACTTTGTGGAGGAAGGTGGGGCAGAAGTTGACGAAGTAGACGTGGAGGAGCATGACCAAGGCGGAGATGCCATTGGAGAATATCTGTGGAGGTGGAGGAGAAGGTGGAAAAAGCAGAAATGTTGTGCAGGAAGTATAGGCCGCCACTCTCAGTCCCAATAGCAATCGTCCGTTGGGAGTCCGGATCCTGAAAATAGCAAGAAGTAGAAGTAAATATGACGGAACACTGTAGTTGCTTGCATAAAGAGGTAACAGATAATAAGTTGCACGGGAACTGGGGCACATATAGAGTATCCGCCAAGTGAAGAGACGGAGTGACATGAACTATCCCCATCCCATGGACTGATGATGAAGAGCTGTTTGCGAGAATAACCGGGGGCAACCGATCACGTGTTTCTAGGAGAGAAAAACACTGGAGATTGTCGGTCATATGATTTGTAGCACCGGTGTCGATCAGCAATTTTCCTTGAGTAACAATGTGGGCACTGCCAGAAGACGTGACTACCGAGGCGAATGGCTTGGAGGAGTATATGAAAGCCATGAAGGGAGGAATAAAAACTACAGCGGTCTCGGTGACAGCACACCAGCGGCAAGAAGGGCCACGACCAAGGTGCAGAGCAAGGCAAAGGGGAAGAAGAGGGAAGCACAAGCCGCGCGACTGAACAGGAGGTCGCGGCGACTAACAAGCAGGAGCGGCTAAAGGAAGAAAGGCAAAGAGGCCGCCGAAATAAGGAAGAACCTGCGCGAACAGAGACAAAATGCAGCGGTTAGGAGAAAGAGATCTGCAGCGGTCACGATCATAGATACCAGCGGCCAAAAAAACCACGACCAAGCCGCAGAAGCAAGCAGAGGGAAAGAAGTCGAGCGGCTAGAAAACAGCCCGCGCGAACAGAAGAAAGAGACACCACGCGAATAGAGAAAAGTCTGCTGGGAGGCAAACAGGTCGCAGCAAGAAGAAGAAACAAAGAGGTCGCGCACACAAAGGGCAACGACAAGGAGAGAAGAAGCCGCGCGAACAGGGTGCAAGCAGGCGGAAGAAACAAGCCGCGGGGACAGGCCGCGAGAAGAAGAAGCAAGCCACGCGGACAAGTCGCGAGGTCAGAGAGGGCGCACAGAATCAGGAGGAGAAAATCGAGTCCTCTGATACCATGTTAAAGTAGCGAACAAACGACCAAAAACAAGCCGGAGTTTTGAATAATTGAAAGTTTTATTATCCAAAAAGATATCTATTACAAAGGTATGCCCTCCCTTATATAGAATGGAGGAGAGATGAGAGAATACAAATAAGAGATGTGGGACTAAAAATTTACAGGACTAAGCGGACTATACAGAACAAAATGCACAAGCCGCGCGGTTAGACAGAAGGGCTAACCGCACGGCTACCACCAGAGAGAAAGAGAGATGGCTAGGGTAGACCGCTAGACCGCCCGGTCTCCAAGCCGGCTGAGACAAACCGCCAGACTGCGCGGTCTTCAACCCGCCAAGACAGACCGCCAGACCGCCCGGTCACCAACTTCAACATAATGGTTGGCTGGTTTGGATAGATAAAAATAAGTTTCACCATTGGAAGTAGGATGAGTAAAAGGGTTGGATTTGCTAGTGTTAGGCGGTGCTCGGGATCGATGAAAGATCGTCTTTCCCGTAGAGAGGAAAGGTCAAATGCACTAAGGATAGACCCAATGCAACATTTAAGGGACTAGGAGTTGTGTATTAGCCAATAAGAATAAGTGCCTTGCGAAAGGGAGCTTTGAGATTCAGCCCATCAGAGCTCCTAGTGCCCTCGAGAGCCCTTCGCGGGGAATACCTTGAGCAGTTCTTGGCAAAACATAAATTGTTAGGCAAAACTGAAATATAAGAGTAATTAGTAAATCAGGGTTTCACCTTCTCACACCTCAATGTCTCGGGGAGTTAGGTTGGGTCTTGCGGGCAGTAAACCCAATGGTTTTGGTGATGGACAGGTTGGCCCGGCGAGCTTTGGCTCGGTTATTGTTTATGATGGGCAGGTTGGCCCGACAAGCTTTGGCTCGGTTGTTGTTTATGATGGGAAGGTTTGCCCGGCGAGCTTTGGCTCGGTTGTTGTTTATGATGGGCAGGTTGGCCCGACGAGCTTTGGCTCGGTTGTTGTTTATGATGGGCAGGTTGTCCCGGCGAACTTTGGCTCGGTTGTTGTTTGTGATGGGCAGGATGGCCCGGCGAGCTTTGGCTCGGTTGTTGTTGTGACGGACGGGTTGGTCCGGGGAGCTTTAGCTCGGAGCTGATACATAAGGTTGTATGTGCATAAAGTATAAGGTGGTGGGTCTTCGGTGTTGGAGAGTCGATACACCGACGCCAACACGTTGACTCGACGAGTGTGGTTTAGCACTTGGCCAAATGAAGTCCGGTGCGGCAGCTGGCAAGAGTAAGTAGGAGCTCCGCTTAGTGCACCAGCATCGAGCCGTACGTTAGGTCTGACTGGTAGTGCAATTACCGGTTTAGAGGTGGGGGAGGCCCAAACCACCGCTTCTATTTGCGACTACGGAGGTATCCTGGGAGGTTCGGCTCCAGAAAGGTGGAACTAAAAGTCTGTGTACACAGAGTCGAAGTGGGTGAGTTGCACTTGCATGTTCACATCATGGCATAATTGTATTTCATAGCATAATCATTGCATAGAACCCCGACACTTATTGTATAAGTGGTATGGTACGCTTATACAATAGGACCTGCAAAACAACCCCTTAGTTTATAAGTTCGTGCGAGCGTGCTTATAAATTAAGGTTCTATTTCAGTAAATAAAAATGTAGGTTGCTGGATAACCGTCACCCTATCGTATAAATTGGTATGGGACATTTTATACGATAGGAGCCCTGCAAAAGATCCCTTGGCTTATGTGTTTTTCATATAAGTTAAGGTTACTTTCTTATTCAGTTTTTCATATCCTTATTACTGTCTTATATATTATAGAACTGCTAGATTATTTCTGTCGCCACCTCCTTGTTTGTTATTCCCCACTTTCATGTCCTCTCCTTTCCTTCTCTCCGCTCGGTGCCTAGGAGCCATGGGGGAAGGGGCGGGGGATGATAGGACTTAGTCTTTTAGACTAATAGTTTTCGAACCACATCATTTTAGGGGACCGTGGAGCCCAACATAGAGGAGCAGCCCTGGAGGTCAGAACGCATGGAGATGGGCCAGTCTAGTACCAGAGTTCATATGACAGGGACTATGAGTCCGGATCATTATTAGTTATAGTATTTGCTTCCGCGTTGAGAGATTTGTAGTGAGGACTTGATGTACCGGGCATGAGCCCAAGATTTAGTATTTTGTCATATCTTTGGATACTCCCTTCGTGGAGAATATTTATACATATGTGATTTCTGTGGACTTGCTTTACCATTGGCTACAGTTGTGATCGATTTGGCCGGCAGGATCGGCGTTTTGTAGTGATGACATTCTCGGGTGCGAAGGTGTCACAGCAAAGCGGTGGTTCTGGGCCTAAGACCCCGGTGCTTTAAAAAGAAAAAAAGGGGGGGGGGGGTCTTACAGAAGTCCCGCAGGAACGCTTAACTGGATCACTTCTCATCGAAAGGAGGTCGGGGGTCGAGGCCGGGAAAGCGTAACGCCTAGCCGACCTCAACAACCCGCCACAAACCAGTTTAAGGGAGGTCAGCCCGGTTTGGGAGATTGACCGCATGCGGTTGTGTGGAGAGCCAGTTGGGATCGGTGGACTGCAGTCCGGCTGGGGGCAGCCCGGGATACTCACGTGAGTGGGTCGGCCCCCTTTCAACAAAAACCGGTTTTTGTTAGAAGGGGCGTGCGGCCGTATCCCACTTCATAAGGTATCCGGGCTGCCTTTCCTTAAACTCCCTTAGAGGGGTACAACCCAACCGACCCAACCCATCTCCACATACCAGGTTTGGCCCAAGCCCAATACCGGGTGGCCTACCTTAAACTGGCCACGTGATGGGTTGTTGGAGGCCACATCCTCCCTTAGATGAGTCAAAATGAATAGTCAAACGCGCACCACCGGGACGTCCCAAGAGGTCAACCATCCCGTGACTATTCCATCCCATGCACTCTTAACTATGGAGTGTTCCAACTTCTCATCACCAATTGAGCTGCAGCTAAATTGGTGATGTGAAGTTGGAAAACTCCATAATTAAGTGTGCTTGGGCTGGAGTAGTCACGGGATGTATGACCTCCTGGGAAGTCCTGGTGGTGCGCGTTTGACTATTGAGTTTGACTCATCTAAGGGAGGATGTGGCTTCCAAAAACCCGTCACATGGCCAGTTTAAGATAGGCCACCCGGTATTGGGCTTGGGCCGAACGCGGTACGTGGAGTTGGGTTGGGTCGGTTGGGCTGCAGCCCTCTAAGGGAGTTTAAGGAAAGGCAGCCCAAATACCTTGCGAAGTGGGATACGGCCGCATGCCCCTTCTAACAAAAACTGGTTTTTATTGAAAGGGGGCCGGCCCACTCACGTGAGTATCCCGAGCTGCCCCCAGCCAGACTGCAGTCCACCGATCCCAACCGGCTCTCCACACAACCGCATGTAGTCAATCTCCCAAACCAGGCTGACCTCCCTTAAACTGGTTTGTGGAGGGTTGTTGAGGTCAGCGAGGCATTGCGCTTTCCCTGCCTCGATCACCCGACCTCCTTTCGATGAGAAGTGATCCAGTTAAGCGCTCTTGCGGGACTTCCCAGGAGGTCACCCATCCCAGGACTACTCCCATCCGAGCATGCTAGACTATAAAGTTCTTTCACTTCCCAACACCAATTGAGCTGCAGCTGAATTGGTGTTGGGAAGTGAAAGAACTCTATAGTTAAGCATGCTAGGATGGGAGTAGTCCTGGGATGGGTGACCTCCTGGGAAGTCTCGTAGGAGCGCTTAACTGGATCACTTCTCATCGAAAGAATGTATGGGTATCGAGGGTGGGAAAGCGCAATGCCTCGCCGACCTCAACAACTTGCCACAAACTAGTTTAAGGGAGGTCAACCCATTTTGGGAGATTGATAGCACGCGGTTGTGTGGAGAGCGGTTTGGGATCGATGGACTGCAGTCCGGCTGGGGGAAGCCCGGGATTCTCACGTGAGTGGGCCGGCCCCCTATCAACAATCCGTGAGTACTCCCACCCGAGCAAGCTTAACTATAGAGTTCTTTATCTTCCCATCACCAATTCATCTGCAACGTAGATGGGTGTGAGAGGGTGGTTTAAAACCCTCTTACAAAGGAGGTTGGGGGATCGAGGCCAGGCAATGCCTCGCCAACCTCAACAACCAACCACACCGTAATAAGTCGGGTCCTGGGTGCCCAGAATGGGCTAGGCCACGCGCGGTGGTGGAGAGGGGTTGGGCCTATTAGACTGCAGTCTTGGGTGGGGGCAGCCCGGGATACTCATGCGAGTGGGCTAGCCCCCTGTTAACAGGGTATGCCTTCGACAATCCTGGGCTAACCAAAATTGTAGCCAAAATAAACTACAAGAGTAACTAGCATATCTAGGGATTCACTTTCACTCACCTCGATGTCTCGGGATGTTAGGTTGGGTCACACGAGCAGTAGGCTTGGTGGTTTTCATGATGGGCAGGTTGGCCCGACGAGCTTTGGTTCGGTTGTTAATTGTGACAGATGGGATGGTCCGGGTAGTTGTGGCTCGGTAGCTGATACATAAGGTTCTATGTGGATAAAGTATAAGGTGGTGGGTCTTCGGTATTGGATTTTCGATGCACCGACGCCAATACGTTGGCTCGGTAAGTGTGGTTTTGCACTTAGACTAGATAAGTTTGGTGGACTTGCCGACAAAGAGTACGCAGGAGCTCCGCTTAGTGCACCAGCGTCAAGGTGTACGATAGGTCTGACTGGTAGTGCAATTACCGGTTTAGAGGTGGGTGAGGCCCATCCCACCAATTCCATTTTCCACTACGGAGGTATCCTCGGAGGTTTTGCTCCAAAAAGGGTGGAACTAAAGTTCTGTGTACACAGAATCGGGTGGGTGTGTTGCACTTGCATGTTCGCATCATCGAATACTTGCATGTCATAGCATCATCATTGCATATAACCCATTTCACCTATTATATAAAGTGGTATGAGACGCTTTATACAATAGTCCATGCAAAACGATCCCTTATTTAAAAGCTTGTGTAAGCATGCTTATAAGTTAAGGTTATTACTATTTGGATATATATATTGCTTGCTTGAAAACCGACACTCCAACGTATAAATCGGAATGAGAATTTTTATACGATGGGAGCCTTGCAAAAGATCCCTTAACTTCTAAGTTTGCATGGGCATCCATATAAGTTAAGGTTACTTGTTTCTTAGTTTACTTTTCATTTACTACTGCTTATATATACTTGTTCTATTCATATACTCATGCTAGAATAGTTCCACCGTCACCTGTTTTGTTTATTCTCCACCTTCAGAGCTTCCCTTTCCTCCTCTCCGCACGGTGCCTAGGATCCATGGGGGAGGGGTAGGGGATGATCGGACTTATCTCTTAGACTAACGGTTTTTGAACCACATCATTTTAGGAAACCGTGTAGCCTAGCAAGGAGTACCAACCCCGGAGGTCGGCGCGCCTGGAGATGGGACAGTCTAGTACCGGAGTTCAGACAGTTGGGACTGTGAGTCCCGATCTCTAGTAGTTGTTTTAGTTTTACTTCTATGATGAGAGATATGTAGTGAGGACATTGATGTATCGGGCGTGAGCCCTATTTTCAGTACCTTATTATTACTGTGGACTCTCCCTTTGTGGAGATTATTTATATATATATGTGATTTCTATGAACATGTGTTAGGGTTTTTGTTTCATTTACTCTCTTGCTACTTTTTCTATGATCAATATGGCCGGCAGGATCGGCATTTTGTAGTGACGACCTTCTCGGGCATTGAGGTGTCACTGCAAAATGGCAGATCTGGGCCTAAGACCCCGTGACATTTTAAAAAAAGGGGGTCTTACACACCATCAGTCCGCCCAGGCTGCGCGGGCTGCCCCATCACCCTCCACTTTCACTTCATAATTTACAACACTCCCCCTTAAAGTGAGAAGTGGTGATCAAGCACAACAGTCCTCATACAGCACCATCAGCAATGGCTTTGTGAAGATGTCCGATATGTTGTCCTCACTCTTTACATGCTCCACCAAAAGAGATTCCTCCAACACCTTCTCCTGAATGAAGTGGTGATCAATCTCTATATGCTTGGTCTGTGTGTGACAAACTGGATTGTTCCCCAGTTACAGGACACTTTCATTGTCACAGCACAATAGAGTAGTACCATGCACTTCTTCATAGCCGTCCACTACAGACTCCTGATCCAGATAGCTTCCCGAGCTGCAAAGTCCGAAGCCATGTATTCTGCTTCCACAGTTGATACAGACACCAAGTCTTGCCTCTTGCTGCACCAAGAGGTACTTCCTGATCCACAAGTGAAGACATAACCGAATATTGACTTTCGGGCATCAGAATCTCCCCCATAATCAGCATCTGAGTATCCTTGAATAGTAAAACCCGTGACTCTCCTATACAGGATGTTGGGTACATTTGTCAAATGTACCTGATTTGAAGAAGCCTCACCTAACTCAATGATATACATCATAGTGTATTTGATGTTTGTTTGAGTTACTTGTGCAGGTTAGGAATACACTGGACTGAAGCTAAAAATTCTAAGTCCATGTGTCGACACCCAGAGGGAAAGTGTCGACACTTGAGAAGACTTGTGTCGACACCCAGACAAGCAGTGTCGACACTTGGAGTCATTGTGTCGACACCTGGGAAGAAGAGTCGACACCAGTCAGAAAGTGTCGACACTTGGAGCTGTGTCGACACTCAGTAAAGAAGAATGCAGAAAAGCTGTGTCGACACTTAGCAGAAGTGTCGACACCTAGAAGAGCTGAGTCAACACCAGAAAGTGTCGACACTTGGAGTTGTGTCGACACTCAGCAAAATTCTGCAGAGACTAAGTACAAGTGTCGACACTCAACACAATGTGTCGACACTCAATCAGCAGAGTCAACATATGAAGAATGTGTCGACACTCAGCACAATGTGTCGACACACACTCAAAGGTGTCAACACTTGAAGTTTGTGTCGACACTCAGCACAATGCGTCGACACACAACCAGAAGAGTCAACACTTGAAGGAAGTGTCGACACCCAGCACAATGTGTCGACACTTAGTTGAAGACTCTACACTTGAAGAAAGTGTCGACACAAGGAGCTGTGTCGACACTTAGCAAAGAACAGAAAAGTTACAAAATATTCTAAGTACAAGTGTCGACACTAAAGGAATGTGTCGACACTCAGCTGAAGAAACAAGATTGAAGACTTGTGTCGACACCAAGAAGCAGTGTCGACACTTGACAGTTTCTACACATGAAAATGTGTCGACACAAAGGAGATGTGTCGACACTTAAAAGAATACAGTTAAAGAATGAAGTACAAGTACTTGTGTCGACACTCAATTTCAGTGTCGACACATGCAGAAGAAACTGTGTCGAGACATACAAGGAATTGTGTCGACACCTTGTAGACTTGTGTCGACACTTACACAATATGTGTCGACACTTAGTCTATAAGTGTCGACACTTAAGAACAGACAGTCTCGACACTATCTGACAGTTAGTGAAATTTCAAGAAGTGACTGGTTGACATGACAGCTGCCAATTCAGCCAGTCTACTGCAACTGTCAGAGAAATCAGAAGTCTGTTATGAACCGGACCAGCCGGTTACCATGAAGGAAGCCTATAAATAGGCACTCATAGTTTACAGAAAAATTATTATTGAGATTAAGATTGATTGTTAAGATAATATAGAAGTGGTTGAAAAAGTTTTTACAGAGAGAGTTCAGATCTTTGTAAAAGTGGTATATTGAGTATCAACACAAGAAGATCTTGCTGTGCATCAGCAGATCTAAGAAGTTGGAGAGAGAGAGCTCCAACCAAGTATTCAGTCTTTGGGACTAAGGCTGAGAAGAAGAATTCAGAGTCATCTGGATTTCAAGAAGCAGAGGTCAAGGAACAACTGCAGAAGATTCAGACTAATTCAGTTCTAATCAAGAAGCTTTGAAGGAAGCTAAGTCAGTTTGGATCTAGCTGAGTTCTTCCAAGAACTCTTCAAGAAACTCTCAACTCCTCTCTTATTTTCTGAGTTGTAGAGTTAATTATTGTATTTCAATTTTAACTTGTAGGATCCATTGGATCTGAGAGTATTGTAAGCCTATATTATAAAGGCTGAGGGTAGGGCTTGGTTGCCTGAGTGTAGGAGTTGAAGAACTCTGAGTGTAGGCCTTAATTGGCTGAGTGTAGGCCTGGGTGGCTGAGTGTAGGCCTTTGTGGCTGAGTGTAAGGCTTTGGGCCTGAGGTGTAGGAACCTAGTTGGGTTCTGAGATAGTGGAGAAGTTTGGCCGAATCTAGTACACTGCTAGATAGGCGAAGGGGGAAAGTGGATGTACCCAAAGATTGGGGAACCACTATAAATTTGTGTGTCTGCTGTGCTGTGCATTAACTGTTTATATTCTGTTATTGCTGATTAGCTGTAGAAATCTGTGAGATAACTGTTTTGCTGCCAACAAAGTTTTAATAAGGTTTAGGTCACCTATTCACCCCCCCCCCCCCTCTAGGTGTTTAGGTACCATATCTTTCAAGTGGTATCAGAGGGAGGTTGCTCAAAAAGGACTAACTGTCTGAGGAGATCCAGTTTAGCAGATTCAGTATAAGTCAGGAAACAGTTTCAAGAAAATCAAGAAACATGGGGTCTTCAGAGAATCACAAGGAATTGGGTTCAATGAAACTGCCCATTTGCAGAAAGGAGATTTTTGGAATCTGGAAAGAAAGGGTAAGGCTGTTCATGGAGGCCTCTGACCCTAGGATCTACATCACAGTCAAGGAAGGGCCTTATGTGCCCATGAAGATTTCAGTCTTGGATGCTACACAGAGAACTCCAAAGGATTTTTCTGAGATGACCAAGGATGAGATTGTCCTAGCTACAATGGACAAAAGGGCACAGAACATCATAGTTAGTGCAATTGATGATGCCACCTTCCAGAACCTTATTCACTGTAAAACAGCAAAAGAAATGTGGGATACCCTCATTGTCTACATGGAAGGTTCTGAAGAAGTAAGACAAGATAGGAAATCCTTGCTTAATCAAGAATATGAGAGCTTTAGGCAAGGAAGAGGAGATAGCATCACTGAATGCTACAAAAAGTTCTACAGAATTGTTAATGAACTCATGTCCTATGGAAGGGAGTTCACAAACTATGAATTGAATGATAAGTTCTTGAGGTCCCTAACCAAAGATTGGGACACTAAGATCTGTGCCATCAGAGAAATGGCAAAGTTGGGAGAAATTCCCCCTCCCACACTGTTTGGCAAGTTGTTATCTTATGAGATGCAATTGTCAGTAAGAAAAGAGGAGGAAAAGTCAACAAGGACTGAACACAGGGAAAGGACTGTTGCCTTTAAGTCAGAAGTACCTAGAAAGAACAGGACTAAGTCATCAACTCCTCCTCCAGAGGTAGTTGAATCAGAATCTGATGAGTCTGTTAGCACTAAATCTACAAGCAGTGAAAGTGATGAAGATTTTGCTGCATTCACCAGACATTTTCAGAAATTTCTTAAGAAGAAACAGTGGAGGTCCAGACCTTCATTTTCCAAAGGAAAAGAAGTCCAGTATCAGGAGAAGAAGCCTTCAAAGAAGGACAAGAAAAGGACAAAGACTAGCAAGGCAACTGGGTCTAAGATTGTGTGTTACTGCTGCAATAGACAGGGTCATGTTATTGCAGATTGTCCTGAAAGAAGGAAAGAAACCAGTGACAAAAAGAAGACTCACTTCAAAGGAAAGAAGGAGAAGTCCTTTGTTGCAAAGAATGAGAAGACTCTTTCAGATATTTCTTCTTCAGACACTGAGACAGATGCTGAAGCCTATATAGGGCTATTTGCTGAAGAAGAAGAAGAGTTTATGCAGATCATGGAATCAATCTATGAACAAGAAGAGGTTCAGTGCCAAGGACTAATGGCATTGACTGAAAGTACCAAAATCCTGGAGCAGCCAGGACCTAGTCAGGTACAAAGTCTAACCTTAAGTTCAGATTCCAGTTCTAGTTCAGAGTCAGAATCATCTTCATCAAGTGATGGAAGTGATTCTGAATCTGAGGGAGATATTCATCAGCTCTTAGATGAATACCAAGTACTGTTGCAAGCCTATAAGAAAAGCAAGATCCTAGCCAAAAGTCAGGCAAAGGAGATTGCTGATCTCAAGGCAGCTGCAACAGATTTTGAGAAGGAGTATGATCAAAAACTGAATGAAGTAGCCAGGCTGAAACACATTACTGTGATTCAGATGGGTACTATTACATTTAAAAATGATCAAATTAAGTTGCTGGAGATCAATCTCCAGAAGGAAAAAGAGCTAGTTGCTAGGTTTTCAAAACCTAAATCAGTGCTACCCTTGATTGATGAATTTGTTCATCATAAAGGAAAGGCTGGATTGGGTTTTGTTAAGCCTGTGAGGACTGTTCAGGATCAGTCCAAGTCCAAGGGCAAAGCCCCAACATTCAACAAGGTTGCTGTGGTCAAGACAGCAAAGGTTGTACCTAAGCAAAGGTACAACAAGTTTGAATGCTGGTGTTGTGGCAAGGTTGGCCACTTTGCCTTGGATTGTTGGCACAATGCCAGTGCCAAGTTGAGTAGCAAGTTACCTGTTGGAAAGCCAGCAGGTAGCTATGTCAAATTGCAAACTAACAATCACCAAGGACCCAAGTTTACTTTGGGTTCTAAGGTTCATTAATTTGTTTTGCAGGTGAATCCAAGTGGCCATACCCCTACATGGTACTTGGATAGTGGTTGTTCCAGACACATGACTGGAACTAGGGGACTACTGAAGGACTACATCCCAATCAAAAATGGTCCAAAGGTGACCTTTGGTGGTTCTGAAAAAGGAATCATCAAAGGGTTTGGTAACATTTCTTCTAACCTTGTTACCATTACTCAAGTGGCTTATGTTAAAGGTTTGAAACACAACCTCATTAGTATAAGTCAATTAAGTGATGTAGGGTATGACATCTCATTTGTTAAAAATGGTTGTCATATCAAGAGGTCAAGTGATCAAGAGATCATTTTGACTGGATATAGAAAGAGAAATGTCTACTGCTTAGACATTATGGTTGAGAACAATTGTTCTCCAGTCTGTCTTGTAGCTGATGAGACAGTCTCTCAATGTGTCAAATGGCACAAGAGGCTTGCTCATCTTAATTACAAGACTATTGGCAAACTCTTTAGTAAAGAGTTAGTGAGGAATGGTCCTCAAGTTAAGTGTGTCAAAGATGGCATTTGCTCAGCTTGTCAAAAGGGCAAGCAGACTAAATCCACCTTTAGAAGCTTAGACAACAAAGATGCTGTGAGGTGTTTATACCTCTTGCATATGGATCTATTTGGTCCAATGCCAGTTCACAGCTTAGGTAGGAAGGTCTACACCTTTGTAGTTGTTGATGACTACTCAAGGTTTTCCTGGGTGTTCTTCTTAAAGCAGAAATCTGAAACACCTAGTGTCTTCTATAGTTTTGTTAAGCAAATTCAGAATGAATTGAACTGTACAGTGGTCAAAATTAGAAGTGACCATGGTACTGAGTTTCAGTCTGAAAGCATGACAAAGCTGTGTGAAGACTATGGGATATTTCAAGAATTCTCTTCACCTAGAACACCTCAGCAAAATGGCATTGCTGAAAGGAAAAATAGGACCTTGATAGAGGCTGGTAGAACCCTATTAAGTGATTCATCACTGCCAGAATATTTCTGGGCTGAAGCAGTTAACACTGCATGCCATGTGATAAATAGGGCTACCATCACTAAAAGGTTAAACAAGACCCCCTATGAAGTAGTGAAAGGCAGGAAACCAAATCTGTCCTATTTTAGGATCTTTGGTTGTAAATGCTTCATACTTAACAATGGGAAGTCTTACTTAACTAAGTTTGCTGCCAAGTCCCAAGAGGGAGTGTTTGTTGGGTACAGCAATAATAGTAAGGCTTATAGAGTCTACAACTTGACCACACAAGTTGTAGAGGAGTCTGTGCATGTAGTTTTTGATGAAACACAACTAATTAACAATGAGTTGTCTAGTAGTGTGTGCAGCCCTACAGGTCTTACTAAGAAGATGGACAAGCTAACCATAGAAGATGTACCTGCTGCAAGACAGCAAGTAGAAGAAGATGGCTTATGTCCAGGGGAGAACTACATGTACAAGGAGCTGTTGAAGTACAAGGAACTCAGCTTGATGAAGATGTTGAAGAAGTTCAACCAGAAGTAAGGATGCCTCCAGCCAACATGCATCTAAGAGATCATCCAGTAGAGCTGATCATTGGAGATCTAAGACAAGGTGTTCAGACAAGGAGCAGAAATCAGAATGCTGTAGTATATTCAAGTTTTCTGTCTCAAATAGAACCAAAGAAATTTGAAGAAGCTATACAAGATCCACAGTGGACTGAAGCAATGCAGGAGGAGCTTAATCAGTTCAAAAGATGCAAGGTGTGGGATCTGGTTCCTAAGCCTAAAGATCACAATGTGATAGGAACAAAGTGGATCTACAGGAACAAGTTAGATGAACAAGGTGTCATCATTAAGAATAAGGCAAGACTGGTTGCAAAAGGATATAGGCAAGAAGAAGGTATTGATTTTGATCAAACCTTTGCTCCAGTAGCCAGACTGGAAGCCATAAGGATGTTCTTGGCCTATGCAACCTACCAAGGATTCAAAGTATACCAAATGGATGTGAAGTCAGCATTCCTTAATGGTAATTTAAAAGAAGAAGTATATGTGGAGCAGCCTTCAGGTTTTGTTGATCCTACTCTTCCACATTATGTCTATAGACTTAGGAAAGCATTGTATGGGTTAAAGCAAGCTCCTAGAGCTTGGTATGAAACCCTATCTAGTTTCCTCATTGAGAACAAGTTCACAAGGGGGAAAATAGATAAGACTCTATTCCTTAGGGAATCTAGAGGCAAAGTAATACTTGTCCAAATATATGTAGATGACATTATATTTGGGTCTACTGAAAGTAGCCTTTGCAAAAAGTTTGCAAAGCTTATGCAGAGTCAATTTGAAATGAGTAGTATGGGAGAACTGAAGTTTTTCTTGGGTCTCCAAGTTAAACAGACTGAAAGTGGCTTGTCCATATGTCAGTCAAAGTTCACCCTGGAACTCATAAGGAAATATGGTATGGATTCATCCAGTACCATGAAGACTCCTATGGGGTCAAGTATGTCTCTAAGCAAGGATGATGCAGGGAAACCTGTAGATGAAACCTTGTATAGAGGGATAGTTGGCTCCCTACTATACTTGACTGCAAGTAGGCCTGATATTATGTATGCTACATGTGTTTGTGCCAGGTATCAAGCCTGCCCCAAGGAATCTCACTTGACTGCAGTCAAGAGAATCTTGAGATATCTAAAGGGCACACCCTATCTAGGCCTCTGGTACCCTAGGAATGGAGATTTTGATCTAACAGGCTATTCAGATGCAGACTTTGCAGGATGCAAAGAAGATAGAAAGAGCACAACTGGATCCTGTCAGTTCCTAGGTGGAAGACTCATTTCATGGAGTAGTAAGAAGCAAACCAGTGTGGCCATCTCCACAGCTGAGTCAGAATATGTAGCTGCAGGAAGTTGCTGTGCTCAACTTCTGTGGATTCAACATCAGCTAGAAGACTATGGATGTCAGGTAAGTAGAACTCCACTTTATTGTGATTCTACTAGTGCTATTTCAATAGCTAACAACCCTGTATCACATAGTAGAACTAAACATATTGAGATTAAATATCACTTTCTTAGGGAGCATGTAGAAAGAAATGATATTGCACTTGAATATGTTAGAACTGATAATCAGATAGCTGATATGTTCACTAAGCCCTTAGATGAAGCTAAGTTTAATAGGTTCAAAATTGAACTAGGTATGATAAACTTAGATTAAGTATACAGAACAAAAATTGGCTAAGTAAAAAGGTGTCGACACATAGACAAGTCTATGTCGACACAGAATAATAAGTGTCGACACTTCAGGAAAATGGTGTCGACACATCTAGGAAGTTTGTGTCGACACTTCAGAATGTTAGTGTCGACACATGTCGAGTAGGTGTCGACACATCCAATAAAGTGTCGACACTTAAGTTTTACTCAGAATTTTTCTAAGTAAAGTCTCGACTACATGTCGAGTATAGTGGTGTCGACACTTAACCAAGTGTCGACACATAAAATCTGTTGACTAAACTTGTGTCGACACATGTGTGTCGAGACATTATAAGTCAGTGTCGACACTTATTGACAGTGTCGACACATCTTTAGAAATTCAACCCGCCTGTTCGTCTTCAAACAAGAAAGGTATAAATAGGGTTCTGTTTGTGTTTGTCGACACGCTTTCAGAGTTTCGAGACTAAACTCCTATGTCGACATTTCTCTTCTCTAAAGACTAATTCTCAACACCCTAATGGCTCCCAAGCTGGAAGAGAATGTTAACGAAGGCTATGAGCTCGTGCGAGGCGCATTCGACGACGGTGATCAGGAAATCAAATCAGTGATAACCCTAGTCAGTGATTCAGGACTGGAATACTTGGTTTCAGAGCCAACCAAGATATGGAAGAAAGAAGTGATTGAATTTCTTACTGGAGCAACTGTGGACGACTCTGGATACAGAATCAAATCCAGAGTGCATGGAACCAAGGTCAAGGTTTCACCCAAGTCCTTGAGAAAGGTACTTCAGCTACCTAAGATTCAAGAAGAAGAGGAAGTGACCACATCTAAGACCAGAGAAGCACTCACTTGGTGTGGTCTTGATTCTAAGATGAGAATAGGTTCTGTCTTCAACAGAAAAGGCATGAACACTCAAGGCAAATTCCTGTCTGAAGTAGTAGGCAAGGTCATTCTTAGTAAAACTGGAGGGCATGACAGGGTGTCAGCCTCTATGTTCAGTATTATGACCAGAATCATCTTCAACATCAAAACAGACTGGTCTATGATTGTCTTTGAGAAAGTAAAAGAAAGTCTGAAGAAGCCCAATCTGGGCAGGATACTAAGTCTCTACCTGGCTGGATCAATTCCAGAGGTAATGAGCTCTGCTGCAGGAACAAAAATCAATCACATGAGGAGAATGGACTCAAGGATATTCTCTCGATGGGAAAGGGTGCTGTCAAAGGAATTGACCACCCCTGAGAAACAAGCTTCTAAGAAAGACTCTCCTCCCAGGAAGAAGAGGAAGACTGCTGCTGTGCCTCAAGAGTCCTCCAGCAGCTCAGGCAGTGAAGAACATGTGGTCTTCACTCCTGATAGTCCAATGGATAAGGCTGCAGAAAAGTCACCTGCTCCTCAGGAGCCAGCTGACATCCAGGGGAGCTTCCAGGTGTAGCAGAACCATCTACACTGGCGAGTGAGCAAGCCACCCTCCTCATTCAAGAGGTACTTGTTGACCTTAATACTTTGAATTTTTCTATAATAAATTCTGATTTGTCTGATGACCATCAGCAAAATCAGCCAGCAACTCAAGTACCAGATGTTGTTCTCCAAGACACATCTGTTGTGATACCTGATAAAGTGGTTGAAGAACCAAGTACATCTCCTGCACAGTCACCCCCAGAATATACAATGGAAGATCTATTTCTGAATTTAGATCAAGATGATTTTGATATGGAAAAGAATGCTACTGATGCAGAGAAGGATGCTGCTGCTGAGGGGGAGAATTTGGATATTCAAGAAGAGCCTATAAGGCTAGATACTGAGAAGGCACAAGATGTGCACACTAAAAAACCATCCAGCCCTAAGGATAGGGTGGATATAGCCAGTACATCAGAATCTGAAGATGATGAAGCTGAGCAAGCTAAGAAAAAGTAGTTCTTTGTTTTCAAAAGAAGGAGCCAGAGCTACAAGAAGGCTCTCCAAACTGTTGCTCAACACTCACTGGTTCAACAAGCTCCATCAACTGATTACAGTGCTCTACTGCTTGCCATGCAAATCAAGATGGATGAACAAAGGAAGGCTTTAGAAACTTATGTTGATGAAGGGCACAAGGCACTACAATCTGATCTGGGACAGGAAATCAAGTCAATAAGGTTTGAAATGAACCTTAATAAAAAGGAGATGACTGATTGTTTTACAAAGGGTGCTCATGCAGTGGTCTATCTGGCTAAACATCAAGAAACCATAAAAGAGAAGGTAGAAGATATTGCACTAAAGCAAGGATATGTGTTGGAAAATCAATTGAGGATGAATGATAATTTGACTGCATCTCACAATGCAATAGTCACTGAAATCAAGAATAAGTCTACTGAACCATCAACCTCCTCTGCTGCTGCCAAAGCTGATTTTGATAAACTCTTTCAAGCTGAACTAACTGCTGTCAAGACTGCCATCAAGGATTCCCAGAAGGTCATTTCTGAACAGCTTACCAAGCTAAGACCTTTCTTTAAAGAGGGCATAAGGTATTTGGACAGCCAAATCAGGTTCCATAAAGATGATGTGAGAGATCATGTGGAACAAGAAGTCATAAAGGGGGAGAGGGTGTTAGTCAAAGCCAGTTCTGACCATGCAAAATGGATATCCAATTCCATCAGGGCTACACTGGGCTATCCTCCCCTGTGTGATGATGACAATGTAGCTGAATCTGGTATTCAAGGAACATATCTTGGAGGTGAGCAACAGGCAGTGGCTGATGTAATCTATCCACCTCCAGATTTTGAAATGGTTCATGCTGATGTAAGCACAATGTATAGTCCAACTGCTGGCAAGCCCAATGTTATTCTGGACAAGGTTGTTCAACCTATCACAGCTGCTATGCAAGAGGCTTTGGACAAAGAAGAAGAGACTAGGCTATCAAAGAAGAAGTTCAGGGAACTTGCTGAACAAAAACCAGATTTTGAACAGTGGAGCCCTACTTCTAGGAACATCATTCTCACTGCATGGAAAGTGGCCAAGGACAATGCCCATGAGAGGAACAAGTGGTTCTCAAAGGTATAATGGAGGAAACATGAAAGTAGGCAGGAAGCCATTGTCCAACATAGAAGGAAGGCTAAGTTAGGAAAGCTACCTCCTACAGCTGTGGAGCCTAGCAAGTACTTTCCTAAGCCCTATCATTATTTTGAAAGGCAAAAGATCAAGGCTGAAGAACAGAAGAAGAAGGACTCCAAAGGGAAGAAGACTGCTGAAGCTGAGCCTGCTACTGCTGCTGCTGCTGTGAAAGCTAAAGTACAAGCTGGAAAAGGCATAGTCATTAAGGAACCAGAGCAGAATTAGACTAAGATTAAACTGAAGAATGTTGTAATCTGTTACATCAAACATTTTGTGTAAATCATTGAAAATGTATTAAATGTATGAACAATTTTTGTTAAACAAATTTCATGATTGTTCTGATAAATGTGTCTAATTCTTGTTTGTTCTGTAATGCTGAATGAGTATACATGTGTGCTTTATTACATGTTAAAGTTTAACTCTGTTGTCATATATCTGTTTTACTTCATTTTATAATTTTTAATTATGAATGATGTATATCATTGACTAAGGGTTATGAATTCTCCAAATAGGGGG
Organism: Platanthera guangdongensis; assembly: GCA_039583875.1. Classification (NCBI taxonomy): domain Eukaryota; kingdom Viridiplantae; phylum Streptophyta; class Magnoliopsida; order Asparagales; family Orchidaceae; genus Platanthera; species Platanthera guangdongensis. The sequence goes on from CM077154.1 coordinate 39,632,350, forward strand.
AGATTGTTGGGTACATTGGTCAAATGTACCTGATTTGAAGAAGTCTCACCTAACTCAATGATATACATCATAGTGTATTTGATGTTTGTTTGAGTTACTTGTGCAGGTTAGGAATACACTGGACTGAAGCTAAAAATTCTAAGTCCATGTGTCGACACCCAGAGGGAAAGTGTCGACACTTGAGAAGACTTGTGTCGACACCCAGACAAGCAGTGTCGACACTTGGAGTCATTGTGTCGACACCTGGGAAGAAGAGTCGACACCAGTCAGAAAGTGTCGACACTTGGAGCTGTGTCGACACTCAGTGAAGAAGAATGCAGAAAAGATGTGTCGACACTTAGCAGAAGTGTCGACACCTAGAAGAGCTGAGTCAACACCAGAAAGTGTCGACACTTGGAGTTGTGTCGACACTCAGCAAAATTCTGCAGAGACTAAGTACAAGTGTCGACACTCAACACAATGTGTCGACACTCAATCAGCAGAGTCAACATATGAAGAATGTGTCGACACTCAGCACAATATGTCGACACACACTCAAAGGAGTCAACACTTGAAGTTTGTGTCGACACTCAGCACAATGCGTCGACACACAACCAGAAGAGTCAACACTTGAAGGAAGTGTCGACACCCAGCACAATGTGTCGACACTTAGTTGAAGACTCTACACTTGAAGAAAGTGTCGACACAAGGAGCTGTGTCGACACTTAGCAAAGAACAGAAAAGTTACAAAATATTCTAAGTACAAGTGTCGACACTAAAGGAATGTGTCGACACTCAGCTGAAGAAACAAGATTGAAGACTTGTGTCGACACCAAGAAGCAGTGTCGACACTTGACAGTTTCTACACATGAAAATGTGTCGACACAAAGGATATGTGTCGACACTTAAAAGAATACAGTTAAATAATGAAGTACAAGTACTTGTGTCGACACTCAATTTCAGTGTCGACACATGCAGAAGAAACTGTGTCGAGACATACAAGGAATTGTGTCGACACCTTGTAGACTTGTGTCGACACTTACACAATATGTGTCGACACTTAGTCTATAAGTGTCGACACTTAAGAACAGATAGTCTCGACACTATCTGACAGTTAGTGAAATTTCAAGAAGTGACTGGTTGACATGACAGCTGCCAATTCAGCCAGTCTACTGCAACTGTCAGAGAAATCAGAAGTCTGTTATGAACTGGACCAGCCGGTTACCATGAAGGAAGCCTATAAATAGGCACTCATAGTTTACAGAAAAATTATTATTGAGATTAAGATTGATTGTTAAGATAATATAGAAGTGGTTGAAAAAGTTTTTACAGAGAGAGTTCAGATCTTTGTAAAAGTGGTATATTGAGTATCAACACAAGAAGATCTTGCTGTGCATCAGCAGATCTAAGAAGTTGGAGAGAGAGAGCTCCAACCAAGTATTCAGTCTTTGGGACTAAGGCTGAGAAGAAGAATTCAGAGTCATCTGGATTTCAAGAAGCAGAGGTCAAGGAACAACTGCAGAAGATTCAGACTAATTCAGTTCTAATCAAGAAGCTTTGAAGGAAGCTAAGTCAGTTTGGATCTAGCTGAGTTCTTCCAAGAACTCTTCAAGAAACTCTCAACTCCTCTCTTATTTTCTGAGTTGTAGAGTTAATTATTGTATTTCAATTTTAACTTGTAGGATCCATTGGATCTGAGAGAATTGTAAGCCTATATTATAAAGGCTGAGGGTAGGGCTTGGTTGCCTGAGTGTAGGAGTTGAAGAACTCTGAGTGTAGGCCTTAATTGGCTGAGTGTAGGCCTGGGTGACTGAGTGTAGGCCTTTGTGGCTGAGTGTAAGGCTTTGGGCCTGAGGTGTAGGAACCTAGTTGGGTTCTGAGATAGTGGAGAAGTTTGGCCGAATCTAGTACACTGCTAGATAGGCGAAGGGGGAAAGTGGATGTACCCAAAGATTGGGGAACCACTATAAATTTGTGTGTCTGCTGTGCTGTGCTGTGCATTAACTGTTTATATTCTGTTATTGCTGATTAGCTGTAGAAATCTGTGAGATAACTGTTTTGCTGCCAACAAAGTTTTAATAAGGTTTAGGTCACCTATTCACCCCCCCCCCCTCTAGGTGTTTAGGTACCATATCTTTCACAGGAGACCCATATCAGAAGTGGTATTCACGTACTTTAGGATGTTTCTTGACGCCATCAGATGAGGATTCCTGGGTTCCGCCATTTACCGACTTACTCGGCTAATCGTGTAAGCAATATCAGGCCTTGTAATCATCAAGTAGATAAGACTCCCAACAAGAGCCCGAAACACCAAAGGATCCGGAAGAATCCTCCCCTCATCCAGCTGAAGTTTGATGCCAGAATCAAAAAAGAGTAGAGCTACACTTCCCCTCCTGTATGTCGAACCGCTGAACGATCCGTTCTGCATAGCCCATCTGGGACACGAGTATGCCGTTCTATTTCCGCTCCACCTCGAGTCCAAGGAAGTGGTGGAGCTCACCCAATTCCTTCATCTCAAATCTTATAGCTAGCTCTGCCCTGAGCCTAGCTACCTCCTCCTTGGAGTTCCCCGTGATGACCATGTTATCCACGTACAACAACACCAAGACCAGAAGCTCCCCCTTCTTCTTGACGAATAGGCTCGAGTCTGAATTTGAAGCATGATAGCCGCTGAACTGGAGGTATTCTGCAAACTTCCCACACCTGGCTCGAGGAGCCTGATTTAAACCATTAAGGGGTTTCCGGAGCTCGCAGACGTAGTCTGAATGTTCTTCAGATACTTATCCAATCGGCTGATCCATGAAGATGTCCTTATCGATCTCCCCATAAAGAAAGACATTCTTTACGTCTAGCTGCCACATCTTCCAGCCCTAGTAAGCCGCCAAAGCTATCATCATTCACACTGAAGTCATATTTGCCACAGGACTGAACATCTCTTCATAGTCCTCGCCGTACTATTGTGAAAACCTCGAGCTACAAGGCGAGTCTTGTATCTCTCGATGCGTCCATCAGCCTTCTTCTTCGGCTTGTATAGCCACTTTCAAGTTACAGGAGTAACACCATCAACCTTGGGCACCAAGTCCCAAGTTTTGTTCTTATTGAGGGAAACCATCTCCTCATCCATGACATCATCTCACTCCTTGACTACACTGGTTCCTTCAAACTTCAAAGTCTCCGGCTCATCCAGGGTGCCTGCGAAGAAATAAGAGACAAAGCTCATTGTGTTTCCTTCACAATAGCGAGCTGGTGGCTTGATGGCCCTCTTCGATCTCCAAAGAGGACACTCCTTGCTCACCACCTCCGCCGCTTCTTCAACTCCAGCTCCAATATTGAGTACACTTGTAGCGTCGCTCCCCCTACTTCCCGAACCAGAAGCTTCTGCCCGGAGCTTGAAACACATGGAGCACTTGGTGACACAGGCAGCCCCACATGAAGATCTTTAGCAGCTTCCTTCTGCCTTTCATCAACCCTGCTCTCCTGCAGCTCAACAGAACCACCTCCATACAATGTCAGCTCATCAAATACGTCTCTTGATACAAAGAACTTCCTTATCGCAGGATCCATGAACTTTCATCCCTTCTTCCACTCATCATAGCCCACAAAGACAAGCTTCCTCGCATTTGCATCAAGCTTGGTCCTCTGAGCATCCAGAATGTGAACATAGCAGGGTTATCCAAAAACCTGAATGTGTTCCACGCTCGGCTTCTCCCTGAACATCATTTCAACGGGAGACTTCTTGTTGATCGGACTCAGAGGCATCTGATTGATGACGTAGGTTGCGCAGGCCATTCCTTCCGCCCAAAAGGACCTGGGAATGCCCTTTGCATGTAGCCAGCAGTTGCAAGTTTCCGTCAAGTGACAGATCTTCCTGCTTACTACTCCATTTTGTTGTGGAGTATGAGCACAAGTTAGCTCTCTCTGGATCCCGTGCTTCCTGCAGAAGTTAAAAAACTCAGATGAAACAAACTCACCAACGTTGTCCGACCTGAACTTCTTAATCCGTAGGCCAAGCCGGCCCTCCACCAGCGCCTTGAACTCCACAAAAAATTGGAAAGCTGCTGACTTCTCCTTCATGAAATACACCCAAGTGTATCTTGAGTAGTCATCAGTCAACATGAGAATGTATCTGCTGCCTCCAAGACTAGCGGTAACAGTTGGCCCCATCAGATCACCGTGGATGAATTCTAATGGTGCCTTGCTCCTTGTTTGTGACTTGTCAAATGGAAGGTGATGAGCCTTACTGTACTGACACCACGCGCAAACGTGGCCATCTCCATAGGACGACAACTTCGGCAAGCCTTTCATAAGGCTCCTCATCGTCATAGCTTTCAACTTGTCCATCCAAACATGCCCTAGTCTTTCATGCTAGATCGCCACACTAACATTGGCCCTCATCCGATCAACATAAGAGCTTGTTGATAAGACAAATAAGTCTCTTGCTCTTCTCCCTATATGAGCAACATCAGCCTTTACCGCTGATACGTTGTGGAGAAACCTTACTTCTGTTCGGCCAAATAGAATATGATATGTAATGGCCTCCCCAGCCCACGCTCGCAAGGACGGCCGTCGGCACACCCAGCTCTATGCTTGAAATGGTTCAGCCTAACCAGGTCTGCAGACCATGCACCCCAACCCCTCTCCATCCACAGGCGGGTTGTTGAGGTCGGTGATCGAACCCAAGACCTCCTTGATAAGGAGTTTTCAAACAACTCCTCATTTCCAACTAGACTCCTAAGAGTACTTTTGGCCATGACTAGGTCATGACAAAAGCCTAGAAAGCTAAAAAGGGCCAAGAGATAGAAGGCCAATGTGAGAATCACCTTGGTCTGCCTATAGCACAACCTCATCACAAAACCTAGGGTTTGACCTTAGGGCTTCACCATGACTCCCTGACCCCACCACAACATCACTACCCTACCAGAGGGTCCACTAGAGCCTTAAGGGTCCATTGGAGTCGACCCAAAGTGGCCAATTTAACCTAGGACCATCATAGGCCTAAATTGGGCAAGGTGCCCTAACAAGGGCAGTTGGCCTCTAAGTTGCCCAACCAACCTTGCTCAGGCCTTCCTAGACCTAAAGTGAGGTCAATGGGTCACTAAGGACACATTGGGGTCAGCCCTAGAGGTTAAGTTGACTCAAGTCAACTCAAGCCCCTAATCTAGTCAAAGTACCCTTACTTAGGATAGGTGACCTCCAAAGTGCAAGGTAACCCTACATAACCCTTCCTAGACCTTAAGGGAAGCTATGGGGTCACCAAGGACCCCTTGGGGTCAACCCAAATGGTCATGTTGACCCAAGTCAACTCTAGCCCTAAAGTGGTCAAAGTGCCCTTACCAAGGGTCAAGTGACCTCCAAGGTGCCAAGTCAACCCTACCCAACCCTACATAGACCTTAGGGGAGACCAATGAGTCACCAAGGACCCATTGCAGTCAACCCAAATGGCCATGTTGACCAAGGTAAACTCTACCTTAAAGTTAAGAGCCACCCAAGCTCAAGCCCATCTCCCCCACATGGGCTAACTTTATTAATAATAATGATCTATGGGCTGCAAATAGGCTAGTGTGATGAACAAATTCGGCCATGAGGGTGAAGGAGAGAGAAAACTCCAATTTTCCTTTAATGGAGGAGAAAGAAAATGGAGTAAAGGCCATTCATGCCATGGGGAAGCCAAGGGCCATCCTTCCTTGCTTGATTCATCTCCCCTAATAGCCCTGAGAAGATTAGAAGACTTTCCAGGCTCTTCCACTGGCTGGATGAACTGAACCACCAAGGCCGAGAGGTGGCTTTCAAGGCCATTAATGGCCATTGATGATCCAGCCTCTCCCCTCCCCATCTGAGGCTTTAAACACCTTCAGTGTGCCGAGAGGAGGATTTCCCAGCCCTTACCTGAAGACACCGAGCTTCCCCATTGTGTTGTTGCAGAAACCGAGCGGCGCCGCCTTCATAGATGGCTTTCCGATGATCGTCTCCACTTCAGGCCGCCGGCAAGATCCTCCTCTACTCCTTATTTCATGGGTAGATCTTAAGAATCGTTAGTTCCAAGGTTCGGGCTCAATTTATCCCGTTCCAATTCGAAATTTCCCCTGGTTTTTCCGCGAATTTCACTTCTTGGGTTCGCCGGAAAATGGCCCTCCGGCGGCCAATCCGCCGCCTAGCGACAGCCACCACCTCAACGGAGGTGGTGTTGGCGGTGGCCGGCCGGGGAGGTGGCCGGATCGCCACCGGCAGCGCTTGGAAGGAGCTCCAGGCAGGATAAATCTTGGCCGTTGGCTTAAGGTTGAAGATGACCAGATGTCGTCGACTATTGCGTCAAGATTCGAGTTATATATGATAATATACTATAGGATATAATATCAGATTATTTCATTCTGTCACACTTTATGTATTTAATGTTTTTAATTTTTAAAAACACATAGATGTTGTTTCATAAAAAGGCATCAGATGAAATTTGTAGACCAGTGAGTCTACTTTAATACAAAATTGGTTTGAACCAATTTGGGTGCCTGGTCTGACCAGGACACTCATTTTGGTGGGACCTGCACCTAGGGCTAGGCAGACATTAAACTGAGTGCCCACACTTTATCCTTGGTCCAAATTAATTGAAATTTTGGCAGGGAGTCTACCCTAGCTATACCTAGGGCCTGGCCAAAAATCAGAATTTTTGGAAAACATTTTTCTATTGTTTTTAGAAAAATTTAATAATCCATGAATAAATTAATTAGGTGTCCTAAACACCTCAAAATCCCCCCAAATTTAGGTCTTAGAGGGCATGTTAGGGCTCAGGTAAAATTTTCACCCCATTTGGAGATGTTTTGGTAGGTATTGAACCAACCCTAAGTTGGCCCCTTTTAGGGTTAAATAGGTCAAGCATCCCCTTTGGGTTTTGAGTGGCCAAATCAGCTCAACAGAGGTTGATATTTTGGCCACTGACTTTTTATAGCATGACTCACCCTCCAATGGAATTTGGGGTGGTTAAGAGTAGGGTAGCCCTAGAACCCTAGGGTAGGTTCCTTAATGGGGATTTTTAGGGTTTGAAGATCATAGGGTCAAATGACCTTGGATTGACTTGAAACTTTATGGGAAGGACCATAGGATTTGTATAGTTCTCCGGTTAAACTTTTAGGGAATTTGGAAGCCTTAAACCCCCTCAAAACCCTAATCCTAGCTTAGGGCACAAATCTTGTAGGGATAGAAAATGTCACAAAAACTCTTTGAAAAGTGATGAGACTTGGGTTGAGTAGTTTTTGAGGTCAGTACAAGCTCTGGGCATTTTATTATGAATTTAGGATTGTTATTTTGGATACTTCATTAACAATTGGTAATTTGTATTATTTACCTAGAAATTTATTAGGAAGAAACTACTTGCTAGAAATTGATGAAATTTAGCCACAGGACTTATTATTATTTTTTAAAGCTCTGTGAATTTTTATAGAATTGTTGGATGATTATTTTTAAGGGTTGCTTCATTAAGTATGGTTTCCCATGAAAACTTAATTTAATTTATTTTGGAGTCTAGCAAGCCTCTAAGATTATGATTCTTGTACCATGATCTTTTCTGAGCCATATTAAGATTCTGTAATTTTTGTATAATTTTTTGATGAATGATTTTGGTACTTCCTTCTTTACATATGATTAAGAGAACTATTTTGGATAAATTAATTCGAGGTCAAATAGTTTCTGAAGAATTATGGAAATTTGTATCTAGTCATATATCTCTATTAATTTAGTGATCAAAATTTTTGGGGGGTCATTACTTGAGTAGATCATATAGTTCATGTTCAAAATTGCCCATGACCAAGCATTTGGGAAAATTTAATAAATACCAAATTAATTAGAAAAATTATGGATCTCTGATTTTAGACTAAATTTATTATGATAGATCTCTGGTAAATTTTATAGGAGATTTGGAAGATATCATGAGTATCTCCTTTATACACCTCATATAGTATAGGGCGGTCTGTATATAGTAACTGCGGAAACTGAAATAAAGTGGGTAGTGAATTTTGGAGAGTTGAATCCTCGGTAGGTTGCTGGTTTGGGTAAATAAAGGAGTTCATCATTGGAAGACAGGATTTGTAGACTAAGAGGATGACTAGTGATAGGTGGTGCTCGGGATCGGTGAAAGATCATCCTTCCCGTAGGGAGGAAGTGTTTAATGCACTAGGGCTAGATTCAGTAAAATTAATTAAGGGTTGGGAAGATGGTTAGCAACCAATAATAGTAAGTGCCTTGTGAAAGGGAGCATTGGGAGTAATCCCATCGTAGTTCCGAGTGCCTTCGAGAGCCCTTCACGGGGTATACCTTGGGCAGTCCTGGGCTAACGTAAACTGTAGGAGTGATAAAATCTCAAAGGGAAACTAGAATAATTATGGGTTCACTTTCACACACCCCGGTGTCTCGGGAAGTTGGTTTGACTCGGTTGATATTTGTGAGGGGCAGGATGGCCCGGCGAGCTTTGGCTCGGTTGATATTTGTGACGGACGGGATGGTCCGGGGAGCTTTCGCTCAATACTGATACATAAGGTTGGATGTGCATAAAATAAAAGGTGGTGGGTCTTTGGTATTGGATTGTCGATGCACCGACACCAATACGTTGACTCGGCAAGTGTGGCTAGCACTTCGCCAACAGAAGTCATGTGCGCCAGCCGGCAAGAGTATGCTGGAGTCCGCTTAGTGCACAAGCATTGACGCGTACGATAGGTCTGACCGGTAGTGCTTTACTGGTTTAGAGGTGGGAGATGCCCTACCCACTACTTCCGTCTGCCACTACGGAGGTATCCTGGGAGGTTCGGCTCCAGAAAGTGGGAACTAAAGGTTTGTGCGCACAGAGTCGGGTGGGTGAGTTGCACTTGCATGATAGAATCATAACACACTTGCATGTCATAGCATAGTCATAGCATAATCATAGCATAAAACCCCTGTCACATATTGTATAAGTGGTATGGGACGCTTATAAAATAGGCCCTGCTAAACGACCCCTTGGTCTATAAGCTTGTGCGGGCAAGTTTATAAATTAAGGTAAAATTCTTTATATATATATTGCTGTAATAACCGACACCCCAACGTATAAATTGGTATGAGACTTTTTATATGATGGGAGCCCTGTAAAAGATCCCTTGCTTATATGTTCCCGTATAAGTTAATGTTAATTTTCATACTTTACTCTACTGCCACATCTACTATAAAATTTCTAGTATAGGTTTGCTGTCATCTGTTTCTTGATTACTCTCCACCTTCAAGTCCTCCCCTTTCTTCCTCTCCACTCGGTGCTTAGGAGCCATGGGAGAAGGGGTGGGGGATGATTGGACTTAGTCTTTTAGACTAACGGTTTTTGAACCACATCATTTAGGGGATCGTGGAGCCCAGCATGGAGGAGCAGCCCCGCACGTCAGCACGCTTGGAGAAGGGGCAGTCTAGCACCGGAGTTCAAATGACAGGGACTGTGAGCCCCTGACCTCAGTAGTGTTTTACTTTGCTTCCGCTTGAGTGATTATGTAGTGAGGATATGATGTATCGGGCTTAAGCCCTTATTTTCAGTACATTATATTCTGTGGACTATCCCTTCATGGAGATATATTTACTCTGATGTGATTGTATTTTGTGGACTTCTGGTTAGAGTTGTACCACTCTTGTGCTTACCCTACTTTTGTTGCTTTTCTGTGATCGAATCAGCCGGCAGAATTGGTGATTTGCTATGATGACCCTTCATGGCGTGAGGGTGTCACCATAAAGCGGCGGTTCTGGGCCTATTGCCCCGGTGTTTAAAAGAAAAAAAAGGGGTCTTACAAGTGGTATCAGAGGAAACCTCGATCGAAAAGTAACAATCCACAACCCCTGGGTCATCCCCGCGTGAGTTTAGTTTGGGGACAAACTAAGCAGCAAAAGCAGTGGTGTGCCCATATGAGGGATCACATGTAAATTGTCCACTTCTTGTTAGGTATTGAGTCGATTACATACTAATGTAGTTTATTGTATAACCTCCCTCGGTCCCCACTCCATTCCTACAGTCGGAGATGGGACAAACTCTGACAGCCATCTTGGAAGCTTTTAGGACCCAACAGGTTCCGGCTCCGCAGCCAAACCCGGGGGCCAACAGGCTGAGCATTTTTCGAGGACTTGCTCCCCCATCCTACTTGGGGACTGAGTGTAAAGCCCCTATTTTTTCGGCATTAATTACTCCTCTTGTTGATGTCATAATGACGTAAGGGCGTTACTTTAGCGTGCAGTTGATGGCGCGTTGCCGATAGTGCGTTTTCGCGTCTTTTCGATTCAGTCGGCTGAATTCATGAATCTTTGGCGGAAATGGAAATTTCACATTGGATAACTTAGTTGATTGATTTGATTCTCGGGAAGTCCTTCTAAGGGCTTGGGATTTCGTCGAACCAACCTTATTAGGTTTATTTTATTCTATTTTTTTCCCTGGGTGCTGTCTGAGTTTGACGATCGTCGAGCAGAGCTCCACGATTGCCTTTTTCTTTCTGGTCGTTGTCTGGATTTGACGATCGTTGAGCGGAGCTCGACGATCGCTTTTCCTTTTTGTTGATGTCTGGGTTCGACGATCGTCGAGCGGAGCTCGACGATCGCTTTTCCTTTTGGTGCTGTCTGGGTTCGACGATCGTCGAGCGGAGCTCGACGGTCGCTTTTCCTTTCTGGGCACTGTTTGGACTTCGACGATCGTTGAGCGGAGCTCGACTATTGTTGGTTTGGTGGCGACGACGGCCCCCAAGTGGACGGCGGCCCTCAAGTTGTTGATGACGGCACGCTAACAGAAGACCCTCCTTCGTCTCCAACAAAGGACTCGCGTCGTCGTGGTGTTCGTATGGAGCAGCGCTACAATTTCCGCCCTCGGCGCAAGACAAATATATAGTTAACTTTATCTTATTATTAGTATGCTATTTGGGATATTTTATTGTGCGCTGCATGTAGCCATATTGTGTGTTATTTTTATTATTTTATTTTGGGCTACATATAGCCAAGACTTGTTGGTAAGCCTATATATAGGCATGTATGCTTTGTTTTAACTTAAGTTGAATGATAAGAGAAAACCCTAAATCTTTCCTATCTAAGTCTCTCTCCCTCTCTCTCTACAACTCCTAGCCGACACCCCCACTCCCCCTCTCTCTCTCTCTCTAAAAATTTCGGCCAGCACTCTTTTGCTTCCCTTCTTCCACAAGCCGCCACCTTCCTCTTCCACTCTCCCTCTAGAAACTTCGGCCAGCACCCCCATCTCCCTCATCCAAGCCACCACCACCACACACCCACATCAACCCGGCCTCCTCCATCCATAGCCGGCCAGCCCCCCTACCTTCTCCACCGAGCAGCCCCTTTGAAGAGAACCGGCAGCCCCATCCACGTGAAGCTTGACCGGAACGGCTTCCTTCTACGGCGAAAATCTGAACTTTGGCGTGACGCGGCCAATGCGGACGATCTATCTCTCCATCCGGCGCGACTCCGGTGGATCCGCGGAAGAGCGGCCCTTCAAAGGTAGTCGGAATCATCTATTCCGACTTGGGTAACGATCCTCTCCACTCACGTGTGCTTCCCTTTAGATGTTCTAGTGGACGGAATAATTTTTGCGTTGGATTTGAATCGTTAGATTCTTCGTGGGTTTTCCTTTGGATTTTGCATCGATCTTAACCGCGTTATTTCCGAAAAGGGTTTGGCGAACCCCGTATTTTTTGTTGGGAGAGATCTACCATTTTTCGATCGCACTTTGGGTAGATCTCTTTTGGTACAACCTTCGCTCGGTCGGACCCAATATTGGTCCTTTTAGCTTGGGAGAACGTCGGCCTATCGCCGTTCGCTCGACCTTCCCACGGAGTGGCTACCATACGTTGGTGAACTGTAATAACACGCTTGCGAGTGCGCTGCAATTGAATCTAGTGCGTGAGAGATTGTGGGTAGAGCGTGGCGTTCGTTTCTTTCCCTTAACCCGTCTAGTGTCCGCGGTAGTGGCCTACATCAAATTTTGGTATCAAAGCGAGGTTCTTGTCAATTTTTTAATTGGCACCCTCCCCTCTTTTAGCACGTTAACCTGCACTTGTGTTTGCGCGTTAGTTGTCACAAAAAAATCTCAAAAAAACATTATCTTTGGTCTGCCAATAGCGGCGTAGTTTTCTTAATTTTCAGCCAAAAAATCAAAATAATTTTTTTAATAATCCTCTTTTTATTTTCTGCAAGAAAATCAAAAAGAATTTTATTTTCCTATAGGCATTAGCGGAATTAATTCCTTCTTTGGTCTGTCTGAACCTGTTGTCTTCCATTTGCATGCGTACTAGGCTCGGTACGGAATATCCTCCTTCGTCATCTAATATGGATGATGACCGGGGTGAGGGTCATCCCCTCACAGAGATTGAGGAGCTCCGTCAAGATTTCACGGAGCAGTTGACGGCCATTAGGGAAGCACTTCACGGATTGGGGTTACCACACGGGGCACCCCGTAATCAACCCGCTCACCCACGGGTGGGAGAGCATCACAACCCTTACCCCAACCCTCCTAATGAGAACGCCCCACGAGCACCGTACGAGTTTGACCTTACTCGGGCTGTCCGAGTCAAGCCACCATCCTACGATGGTTTAGGAGATCCCCAAGTCTTCCAGGACTGGATCATGGAGATCGAATGTTATTTCGAGTGGTATACCCTGAACGATGCGGATAAGGTGCAAGTAGCGAGAATGAAGTTGCTAGGGCGCGCTAAGATATTTTGGCTGAATGAGGAGCGGCGTATGAGGGTCGAGAACGGAGCGTTGCCCATAGACTGGGATGCAATGAAGGCTAGGCTAACGGAACAGTACGTCCCTACTTACCATCGGACACAAATGTTCGATGATTTAGCCACCCTTAAGCAAGGGACTAGGTCGGTGTCTGAGTATATGAGTTTGCTGAAGGACATGATGGTTAGGTGTGACGTGAGAGAGATGCCCGAGGTCACCCTCTCCAGGTTCCGTAAGGGACTAAACCCCGACATCCAAGGAAAGCTTCTGCGTCAGGGTCACACCGATTTGCACACCACTTTCAACGCTGCCTTAGATATTGAGCAGCACAACGCACTTAAGGGCAAGTCTCGCTTGTTCCAAAAGGGGAAGTCCATTTTAGGGCCGCCTCCCACCGCCACCTATAAGGCTAAAGGAAAGTATTAGTCCCCCGACTCGACCTCCATAGTCGTAACGGCTAGGAATAATAGAAACCCCTCTTGTGAGAGAGTCCCGGTGGGTCGGGTCAACAGAACGAATGTCACCTGTTACGCTTGCAGGGTCCAAGGGCACTATGCTAGTGATTGTCCTACTACACCCAGACCATTAGCCCTGTTAGATTCCGCCGGTGGGGCTGATGACATAACTTACGAGGCGGGCGAAGAGAGCGAGTCGGACGGAGTGCCTAGTGATATGGAGGATGACCCCCGTATGATGGTTATGAGGTGTATCCTGGCGACCCCTCAAGCGTTAGACGATTGGAATAGGACGAACATTTTCACGTTGAATTTTAAGAGTGGTGAAAAATGGTGTAGGTTGATCATCGATAGCGGTAGTTGCATGAACGTAATTTCTGAAGCCGCGGTGAGACGAATGTCTCTTGTTGCCGAGCCACACCCTCACCCTTATAAATTGGCATGGGTAGACAAGTCGTCCCTCCCTGTGACGAAGCGATGCTTGGTACCCCTTACCATCAAAGCTTATTCTGAGCAGATTTGGTGTGACGTCATCCCTATGGATGCGTGCCACGTCTTGTTGGGTCGCCCTTGGTTGTACGATCATGACGTCACCCACTTTGGTCGGGCCAACACTTACGAGTTTAAATTTAATGGCCGAACCATCCTCTTAAAACCCGCCCCGCCGAAAGATCCTTCGGCCCCCTCGAAGGATATGGTCGTCCCGGTCGAGAATAAGACGTTGAGCCTGATAAGGAGGAAAGAATTGAAGCGTACTACCCTTGTAGATGAGGTCCTCTATGCCTTAGTGTGCCTACAAGTTAAGGAAGACGCAGCCCCTTTTGAGAACTTGCCGACGGCGTTGAAAAAACTCCTAGAAGAGTTTGTGGATGTGTACCCGGAAGAGCTACCGGCTGAATTACCCCCGTTGCGGGAAATCCAACATGCCATTGATTTCATTTCGGGCTCTTCATTGCCCAACCTCCCGCATTATCGGCTAAACCCCTCCGCGCACTTAGAGTTGCAAACCCAGATCTCGGATTTATTGCAAAAGGGTTTTATCCGCCACAGCAAGAGCCCGTGTGCCGTGCTCGCCTTACTTGCCCCCAAGAAGGACGGCTCTTGGAGGATGTGTGTGGATAGTAGAGCTATTAATAAAATCTCTATTAAATATCGTTTTCCCATCCCTCGCTTGGATGATTTATTGGACATGTTAGCCGGTGCCACGATTTTTTCGAAATTGGATCTTAGGAGTGGCTACCATCAGATCCGAATTAGGGAAGGCGACGAGTGGAAAACCGCCTTTAAGTCTAAGGAAGGGCTCTACGAGTTGTTAGTTATGCCGTTTGGACTTTCCAATGCGCCGAGCACGTTTTCGAGGATGATGACCCACGTCTTCCAACCCTATATGGGAAAATTAGGAAAGTGCAAGCCATTAGAGATTGGCCCGAGCCCGCCAACATTCGGGATGTTAGGAGTTTTCACGGGCTCGCTACATTTTATCGGAGATTTATTAAGGATTTTAGTAGCATTATGGCCCCTATTACCGAGTGCATGAAAAAAGGTGCATTTACATGGACGAACTCAGCCACTGCGGCGTTCCAATTAATTAAATCGCGCATGTCGGAAGCCCCCCTTTTGCGACTACCGGATTTTACCAAGGTTTTCGAGTTGTCATGTGATGCGTCTGGAGTGAGAATTGGTGGAGTGTTGAGTCAGGAAGGCCACCCTGTGGGGTATTTCAGTGAGAAACTAGCAGGTCCAAAATTAAATTATTCCAATTATGATTGGGAGTTTTACGCGGTTGTTCGTTGCCTCCAACATTGGCGGCATTATTTACTTCCTAAGGAGTTTGTCATCTTATCCGATCATGAAGCGCTAAGGTTTCTTAACTCTCGAACTAAGGTTAGTCCTAGACATGCCAAATGGGTCTCCTATCTACAGGAGTATACTTTCATTATCAAACACCTCAAGGGGACTCTCAACCGCGTAGCCGATGCCCTTAGTCGTGTTTTGTTATTGCTCTCCACGCTAGAAGTAAAGGTGATTGTCTTCGATAGGATTAAGGACGAGTACGTCCACTGCCCAGATTTTAAGGATATCTATTTCGCCGCCCAAGATGACTCGCCGACAACCATTACTTCTTTTTACATTCGGGACGGCTACTTATTTAACCATTCGAAGCTTTGCATCCCCCGTTCCTCCCTACGCCACTTCATAGTGTGGGAATTGCATGGTGGAGGGTTAGGGGGACACTTTGGTCGTGACAAGACGATCACGTTAGTTGAAGACAAGTTTTATTGGCCTGGTCTTAAGGCCATGGTAGTAAGATCGTGGGTAGTTGCCGAGCGTGCCAACTGGCAAAGGGGAACAAAACTAACGCGGGGATTTATACCCCTCTCCCGAATCCGTCTATTCCTTGGGAAGACGTTAGCATGGACTTCATTCTCGGCCTCCCAATCACATTTCGACGTCACGACTCTATCTTAGTTGTTGTAGATCGATTCTCTAAAATGGCTTATTTTATCGCGTGCAATAAAACCAACGACGCGTCACACGTCGCACAATTATATTTTAAAGAGGTGGTAGGCCATCGAGGAGTTCCGAAGTCTATAGTTACTGATAGGGATGTGAAATTTACTAGTTATTTTTGGAAGACCCTGTGGAGGATTATGGGCACCAAACTTCTATTCTCTTCCGCGTACCATCCGCAGACGGATGGGCAAACAGAAGTTGTGAACAGAAGTTTAGGTAGTTTGCTTCGATGCCTTGTGGGAGACCACAAGGGTACATGGGACCTTATCCTCCCTCATGCTCAGTTGGCATATAATAATTCCAAAAATAGGTCCACGGGTTTGTCCCCGAATGAGATCGTGCACGGTTATAAAGCTCTCGTGCCCCTTGACTTGCTTCCGTTACCGCCATCATTTAAGTCAAGTCAATTTGCACAGGACTTTGCCTCTCACATCCATGATCTTCACAAACGCATAAATGAAATGCTTACCACTCAATACGCATCTTATCAAGTTCATGCCAACGCACATAAGAGATTGTCTCCCTTGAAAGTGGGCGATTTAGTCATGGTACGTCTCATCCCTGAACGGTTGCCTACGGGCACCTTAAAAAAGTTAGCGGATCGGCGAGCTTGACCTTTTCGAATTTTAAAACCGTTAGGAGACAATGCTTTTCTTTTGGAATTGCCAACTGATTGGGGTATTTCCCCTGTTTTTAATGTTTCGGATTTAACGCCATATATTGCTCCGCCACTAGAACTATCTTCCTGTCTGTTTAGTTCCACTACAGATTCTCATGGGTATGGGGTTAAGGGGGGTAAGGGCTCGCTCTCTCCGTCGGTCTCCAACGGAGGTACGCTACATGTTGATGATATAGATTTTCCCCCTTTGCTGCCTAATGCTTTTCCCAGGTTTGCCAGGACCGCCTTTTTGCCAGACAGGATTCTCCAGGATGACGTGTTTCGCACTGCTAATGGCGATGTGCGCCGCTACTTGATCCGCTGGCGTGATCGCCCCGCCTCAGATGACTCTTGGCTCCCGGAAGCAAAAGTGGCTCTCTTGGATGGTATTCTTCTCCGACGGTATCTTCAAGACAACTCATCGGTGATGAGTCCTTTCAAGCGGGGGAGGATTGGTGGCGACGACGACCCCCAAGTGGACGGCGGCCCCCAAGTTGTTGATCACGGCATGCTAACGGAAGACACTCCTTCGTCTCCAACAAAGGACTCGCGTCGCCGTGGTGTTCGTATGGAGCGGCGCTACAATTTCCGCCCTCGGCGCAAGACAAATATATAGCTAACTTAATCTTATTATTAGTATGCTATTTGGGATATTTTATTGTGGGCTGCATGTAGCCATATTGTGTGTTATTTTTATTATTTTATTTTGGGCTACATATAGCCAAGACTTGTTGGTAAGCCTATATATAGGCATGTATGCTTTGTTTTAACTTAAGTTGAATGATAAGAGAAAACCCTAAATCTTTCCTATCTAAGTCTCTCTCCCTCTCTCTCTACAACTCCTAGCCGCCACCCCCACTCCCCCTCTCTCTCTCTCTAAAAATTTCGGCCAGCACTCTTTTGCTTCCCTTCTTCCACAAGCCGCCACCTTCCTCTTCCACTCTCCCTCTAGAAACTTCGGCCAGCACCCCCATCTCCCTCATCCAAGCCACCACCACCACACACCCACATCAACCCAGCCTCCTCCTTCCATAGCCGGCCAACCCCCTACCTTCTCCACCGAGCAGCCCCTTTGAAGAGAACCGGCAGCCCCCTCCACGTGAAGCTTGACCGGAAAGGCTTCCTTCTACGGCGAAAATCTGAACTTTGGCGTGACGCGGCCAAGGCGGACGATCTATCTCTCCTTCCGGCGCGACTCCGGTGGATCCGCGGAAGAGCGGCCCTTCAAAGGTAGTCAGAATCATCTATTCCGACTTGGGTAACGATCCTCTCCACTCATGTGTGCTTCCCTTTAGATGTTCTAGTGGACGGAATAATTTTTGCATTGGATTTGAATCGTTAGATTCTTCGTGGGTTTTCCTTTGGATTTTGCATCGATCTTAACCGTGTTATTTCCGAAAAGGGTTTGGCGAACCCCGTATTTTTTGTTGGGAGAGATCTACCATTTTTCTATTGCACTTTGGGTAGATCTCTTTTGGTACAACCTTCGCTCGGTCGGACCCAATATTGGTCCTTTTAGCTTGGGAGAACGTCGGCCTATCGCCGTTCGCTCGACCTTCCCGCGGAGTGGCTACCGTACGTTGGTGAACTGTGATAACACGCTTGCGAGTGCGCTGCGATTGAATCTAGTGCGTGAGAGATTGTGGGTTGAGCGTGGCGTTCGTTTCTTTCCCTTAACCCGTCTAGTGTCCGCGGTAGTGGCCTACATCATGGTTTCTTCTGGGCGCTGCTTGGAGTTCAACAATCTTCGATCAGAGCTCGACGATTGATAGTTCCTTAGTGAGTGTGTCGAGATGAGCGGTCTGGTGTCGACACGGTTGTATCGACACCGCTAAGATGAGCTGTCGGGTGTCGACACAGCTGTGTCGACACCGCTGTGCCGTCAGGTGTCGACGCAGTTGTGTCGACACCGCTGTGACATCGAGTGTCGACACAGTTATGTCGACACCGCTGTGCCGTCGGGTGTCGAAACAGTTGTGTTGACACCGCTGTGCCGTCGGGTGTCGACACAAGTGTGTCGACACCGCTGTGTCGTCGGGTGTCGACACAGTTGTGTCGACACCGCTATGCCGTCGGATGTCGACACTGCCATCGGGTGTCGACACAGTGGTGTCGATACTGCTGTCGGGTGTCGACACAGTGGTGTCGACACCGCCGGGCCGATTTTGTTGAACCCGGTCCTCTCAGCTGTTGAGTATTTATACTTTCTGCTTCTTAATCTTTAAGCCGACCTAGAATTTCTCCTGCCTTCCGTACCAGAGCGGCGTGTGAGGAGAAGGTTGTCTGTCAGTGCTTCTTCCGGTGACCACCGACGGAGCTCCGGTGCTCGGATTTTCCAATCGATCGTAGATCTGGAGAGCTCTCGTCGAGAGCTGCGCCCTCGTTGTAATTTCTTCCCCGTTTCTCGAGATTTTCTTATTAGGGTTTTCGGCCCTAACCGTTATTTCAGACATTTTCGTCCAGATTTCGGCTCCTATCGCGACGTGTGGAGCTTTGGAGAGTTTTTCCAGTAAATCGAGGCAAGTGGTGTTCTAGCTCTCCCTCTTGTTCTTGATTCTACATTTTTTCCATGTTCCTACACTTGTTTGAGTTTATCATGTTTCGATTGTTGAGATACATGTCCTGAAATTCTAACTTTTTCCCCCTCTATTCCTGGAATTGTGACTTGATGTCCCTAAAGCCTTAACCCCAAAATTCTAGTCCATTGCATTGGTAAACAATTTGGTTGTCGTGCTGTTATAACCATTGAGTCATCTTGTTCATTTTTCTTATTAAACTTCACGTGTTGTACCTTGAAATGCTCTTATGCAGTCCACTTGGTTGGTAATCCCTTGAGTTTATGATGAATAAAAAAAACAAATGAACCCTGCTTGTACAATTATGTAACTAAAGAAACATAAATGGACTGTGCACGTTGGGGTCCTCCCTCGGCATAGTGCCTTATACTCAGATGAACTGTGAGCGTTGGGGTCCTCCCTCGGCATAGTGTTTAATACTCAGATGAACTGTGCGCGTTGGGGTCCTTCCTCGATATAGTGCTTAAATGCTCAGATAGACTGTGCGCGTTGGGGTTTATCCCTCGGCATAGTAATTATTAATGAAAGATTGAACTTCTGTTCCTGGTGCTTGTTCTGTCTTGTTAATGTGTTTAGCCTTTCTTGCTCGGCTAGTTTTACTGTTGCTTACTTTTACTCTGCTAACCGTTTTGTTGCAGTCACTTTTCATTCTCCTTCACTTTGAGGTTTGCGTAGTCTGCTTTTACTCTTGCACTACTTGTGACTTGCTTCTGAGGTGTTCTTCTTTTGAATGCCCCAGGATCAGAGCTGTAGCAGGTTTAGCTGACAGTGTTGGGCTTCTGGTGCTGCTGGTGTCTACGGCAGTTTGATTCCAGCTCTTAGCTTGAGGTAGTTGTCTTTGTTTAGACTTGTCAGATTTTACTATGGGTTCGTGTCAGTTATTGACTCCCATAGACTTTGACTTTTCTGTGCTGGACTACTTGCTGCTGTTACTGCTGTTACTTTTTGCCTGATTGTTCTTGCTCTCTGGGAAGGATTTATGTTAGGATGCATTTAGTTATTTTAAGGTATACAAAACTGCATTCAAGACTATTGGCATGGCATGCCTTCAACTACTAAATCTACTACTTTTAAGCGTACAAAAGATTTCTATATATATATAGAAATGTAGAAGTCACATCATCATTTTACGATACTGCACCCTCACTCTCACGTAGGTTAACAAATGAGCTAACTCAGTATTTTCCGCCGCGTAAAATCTATATATATTTTCTCACCTATGGACTAGTAGTCCACCCGACCGAGGGACACGGTCATTAACTCCATTAATTTATATGCATTGTTTTTAACTAAAAGTTTTAAATCTTTTACTTGAAGTAAATGTGAGGACGGGATGCCTGAGCGTCTGTAGTTGTCCCCTGCATGGCGTGGCATCACGGTGCGTAGTTTATCTACTCTAACGTATTTTTGAATACGGAAAAAATGCGGGTCGTGATAGTTGGTATCAGAGGGAAGTTTTGCAAGAGGGTTGGTTGGTTTGACAAGCCTGTCGAACAACTTCCCCTTAAGCAAAACTCTAATCGTATCATTTCATTGCATACACACACCAATATGTCATCAGTAGATTTTGATGGAAGCACGAACACTACACTCATAGCATGATACGAAGTATACGGGGCATATTATGTAGTATGTGATGCATAATATGTGTTTTTATATGGATCCACCATAGGTGGCAACATGTGACGGTTATGTAGTATGAGATGCATAACCAACATCACATGGATGCCCATTAGCGCGTTTTCTTTTCTTCGTTACATACAATATTATGTAGTATGGGATGCATAACATTGTATGTGTACGCCGCTCATAACATGCACTAAGGCTTTTTTTTAGAATGCATAGCACTGCATACATATCATATCATTGCATAAGCACATGTGCCAAGTTAAAGATCTGCATGATGACATATATACACCCATGATTTGAGATGAAATTTATACATTCATGTATTCATGTTATAGGCATAAGTTAGAAGCATAACATCATTTTATGATTTCCCAGAGCAAGGTAACAGCAAGCGCAAGTATCGGTTTTTTCCAATCTTATCTGAGTTTGTTCGTTCCTGATCTGATCTGTGTCAGGGTATTCAAGTTTTCTAGCTTTAGTGTCTTAAGCTAGGTCCCTGATAAGTCTTTTGTTCGTATTGGTTAAATATGAACCCGAAACAGTGTGTTTAGGGAATATTTTCCCAGTTTATGATGTCTTAGGCAAAGTCTGACTAGATATCTGTTTGTTCTATAGAATGCTGCCTAAGCGTGTTGCGATGAGGTCGACTCCCCAGTCAGAGGGTGAGCCTTCTGGTGCCCAGAGTGAAGCGGTGATCGAAGCACTGAGGCAAAGTAATGAGAACCTAGCAAGGCAGATGGTAGACATGCAGTCCCAGATGCAATCGGTGTTGGCTGTCGTCGTCGGGCAGCATACCAGAGCGCAGGGCCTTGCTGTGGATCAAGCTATTCCTACTCCCCCTGCTGCTCTAGTTCCCCCAGTCGCGCTGCCGCCTGAGATGAATTTCATTTCTTTATTCCAGCGATTGGGACCTCCTTATGAAGGTAGGGCAGACTTCATGACATTGGATGACTGGATCATTGCCATGGAAGAAATGTTTTCCTACTCTGGCATTTCTCCCGATCAAAATGTGATGATTGCGGCATATCAGCTCAAGGGTCTTGCGAAGAGTTGGTGGATCAGAGAAAAAGAGAACCTTTCTGATGGGTGCTCATGGGAATCGTTCAAGAGTATGTTACTGAAGAAGTTCCTACCATCGGTCGAGCGAGACTGCCTAATGAATAACTTCTTACACCTGAAGCAGAGGCAACTCACTGTTGGTGAGTACGAGGTCGAGTTTGGCAAGCTCAGTGGTTTCGCCCCAGATCTGATAGCATCTGAAGAAGGCAGAGTGAAACGCTTTCTGGGTGGTCTGAGGTATGACATCCAGTAGTTGTTTAGCGCATACAATTATGAGACCTTTGCAGAAGTAGTCGAAGCTGCCTTAAAGGTTGAGGCGATAGAAAATGCGAAGAATCGGGGATCGCTTGCAAAGAAGGACAAGAGGAAATCTGACGATGGAGGAAGTGCAAGGGAATCTGGCCCTGTAGTGAAGAAGGATATAAGAGAGGTGTGTAGCTTCTGTAGTAAGTCGAGGCACCCTTTCGATAAGTGCTTTGAGAGATTGGATGCGCAGAAGCTGTCTCTGATGCATGCGATCCAGGATGCTCCCAAGGGGGGTCCTGTCTGTTCTTTTTGTCAGAGGAGTGGGCATGATGTGGCCTGTTGTCGCAAGAAGGCTGGAGCCTGTTACCTCTATGGCCAAAAAGGGCACATGATGGCTAATTGCCCACAAAGCCAGCCTGCGCTGCATGCAGTTCCGTTGCTGACCTTACCACCGGCCCCGCCTCTCGTGGACAAGGGAAAAGGAAAGTTGAATGTGCTGACCAAGGAGGAAGCCCATTCTTCGACTCAAGTGATCGCAGGTTAGTCTCTGACTCGGCTAGTAATTTCTTTTAGAAGATTTATGGTTTCCGCATATCAGTTGCGCGCGGTATGTGTTTAGGTGAATTTAAGGTGAAGAATAAGTGGGCGCGCGTTTTGTTCGATTCGGGTGCTACTCACTCTTTTGTAGCAAGTAGTTTTGTCGACCGACATCGCTGGGCTCTCGACCAGTTAGACACCTCCATAAATGTCAAATTTCCTTCAAGAGAGTTGGTGAGGTCAAGCCAGGGTATCCTAAAATGCCCCATCTCCGTAGGCGGAATTCTAGCATTTGCGGATCTGAAGGTGCTAGATCTGGTAGACTTTGACGTGATTTTGGGCATGGACTGGTTGTCCAGCTATGATGTCGTCATTCAGTGCAAGCACAAGCACTTGGATTTCAAAGGTAGCAATGGCCTGCCGATGAGTGTGTATGGTTTGCCGCGTCAGGAATCTCCGATCATTTCTGCGGTACGTGCTCACAAATTTCTAGAGTCTGGCTGTGAATCTTTTCTTGTCTCCGTTTCTGTTTTGGGAGCTGCACCAGTTGTGCCTCGGGTAGAGGAAGTTTCCGTGGTGTGTGAGTTTCCGGATTTTTTTCCAGTTAGCCTTCCTGGACTTCCTCCTAAGAGAGAGGTGGAGTTTGTTATAGACCTCAAGCCAGGCACTCGCGCTTTTGCAAAGGCACCGTACCGCATGACGCCGCATGAGTTAGAGGAGCTGCGTACTCAACTGGATGAGTTATTGCAGTGCAGTTTTATTAGACCCAGTTCTTCCCCCTGGGGTGCGCCAGTGCTCTTCGTGAAGAAAAAGGATGGAACGATGAGGTTATGCATTGATTATCGAGAGCTAAACAAGGTAACAATTAAGAACAGATATCCGTTGCCTAGGATCGATGATTTGTTCGATCAGTTGTGGGGTAGCTCCGTGTTCTCGAAGATTGACCTCCGTTCAGGTTACCATCAGTTGAGAATCCGGGAGTCAGACATTCCGCGAACTGCTTTTCGTTCTCGTTATGGTCACTTTGAATTTCTAGTAATGTCATTTGGATTAACGAATGCACCGTCAGCTTTTATGGACATGATGAACAGGGTGTTCAAAGATTTTCTGGATAAGTTCGTGGTGGTATTCAATGACGATGTCCTAGTATATTCTAGAAATGCAGATGAGCACGCCTTGCACTTGCGCTTGGTCTTGTCTACTCTGAGGGAGCACAAGCTGTATGCGAAGCTTAGCAAGTGTGAGATCTGGATATCTCAGGTGTCATTCCTAGGACACATTGTAAGTAAGGATGGTATCTCAGTGGACCCTGCAAAGATAGCTGCGGTCTTGGATTGGAAGAGACCTACCTCGCCTAAGTAGATAAGGAGCTTCTTAGGTTTGGCAGGTTACTACAGAAGATTTGTGGAAGGATTCTTTGTTCTCTCTGCGTCGTTGATCAGGCTTACGCAAAAGAGCGCAGCTTTTGTTTGGAGTGATGCCTGTGAGGAAGCTTTTCAAGAGCTCAAGAGGCGTTTGTGTTCTTCTCCCGTGTTGGAATTGCCAGTGGAAGGAGTGGAGTATGTTGTTTAAGTGGATGCCTCGCGAGTTGGACTCGGTTGCGTGTTGATGCAGGACGGCAAAGTGATAGCATATTGATCAAGTCAATTGAAGATACATGAAAAGAATTACCCTGCACACGACCTGGAATTTGTTGCCGTCATTTATGCCTTGAAGTTGTGGAGACATCTTCTGAATGGAGTGTCGTGCAAAATTTATTCGGACCACAAAAGTTTGAAATATGTCTTCACTCAGAAGGAACTGAATTTGCGCCAGCGTCGATGGTTAGAGTATGTTGCGAACTACGAAGTCGATATCCTTTATCATCCCGGCAAGGCTAATGTTGTAGCAGATGCGTTGAGCCGGAAGCCCACACACATCTTTAACCTCTCGGTGCAATCTCTTGTTGAAGAGTTCTTGCTCATGGACATAACCATAGGGAATAGCGCTTCGCCGAGTAGCCTAGAGGTGGTTGAGCCTTCGTGGATTACTCTCACTAGGCTACATCAGAAGGACGATCCTGACTTGCAGCACCTCCGCAGTAGAACTGAGAAAAGGGAATTACCTGACCTTACAATTGAGGACGAAGGTACCCTAAAGTACCGTGGCAGATACTGTATTCCCGCTGTTGGGGACATCCGATCAAAAATATGCAGTGAAGCGCATGGTTCCAGCATTACATATCATCCTGGCTCCACGAAAATGTAAAGAGATTTGAAGCAGATTGTTTGGTGGTCAGGCATGAAGAATGACATTGCAAGATTTGTATCAGAATGTTATACTTGTCAGTGTGTCAAGGCTGATCACAGAAGGTCAGGTGGTAAGTTAACGCCCTTAGATATACCGAGTTGGAAATGGGAGAGTTTATCCATGGATTTCATAACCGGTTTATCTAGATCTCCCCGAGGGCATGATGTAGTGTGGGTTATCGTGGACAGACTAACCAAGTGTGCCCACTTTGTGCCTTTCAAGGTTAGTTATTCCATGGAAAAGATAGCTGAGCTTTATCTGGACGAAGTCATCAGACTTCATGGTGTACCTACGAGTATTATGTCAGACCGAGACTCCCGATTCATGTCTCATTTCTGGCAAAGCTTGCAAGTAGCTCTAGGTACTGACCTTAGGTATTCTACTACCTATCATCCTCAGACAAATGGTCAGACGGAGAGGGTGAACCAGATCTTGGAGGATATGATTAGATGCTACATTCTGGACCATGGTGGGGCTTCGGATAAACGCCTCGGATTGATGGAGTTTGCGTACAATAATAGTTATCAGGAAAGTTTGCAGATGGCACCCTTTGAAGCTTTATATGGAAGGTGTTGTCGAACTCCCACGTTTTGGGTAGAAGTTGGCGAGAAGCCGTTGCTCAGACCGAAAGTGCTGGAGGATATGAGTACTTTAGTAATGCATATTCGTGAAAAGCTAAGGTTAGCTCAGGAGCGATACGAGAAGTATGCAAACCAGCACAGAGTTGATCTGGAGTTTGCAGTTGGGAACATGGTGTTTCTGAAGGTCTCTCCGATGTCGGGCGTTAAAATATTTGGAAGAAACCATAAATTAGATCCCAGGTATGTTGGGCCTTTTCAGATTCTTGAGCGTATTGGAGTTTCTGCCTATAGATTAGAGTTGCATGATTCTTTCCCTGGAGTTCACGACCTGTTTCACGTGAGCCAGTTGCGAAAGTGTGTCCGTAGTGATCGGCATATCCTTGAATCAGTACCGCAGTTGCAGCCTAATCTCTCGTATATTGAAGAACCTGTCCGTATTCTGGAGACGCAAGACCATGTGCTAAGAAAGAAAACAATTTCTATGGTTAAGGTTCTCTGGCGAAATCAGGATGCAAGAGGTGCAACTTGGGAATTGGAATCCGCGATGAGAGAATCTCATCCTCAGCTGTTCTCCTGGACTCCCTGGTTAGTATTCTAGTTTCAAGAATTCTTCTGTCTTGTCTCGTTCTCTATCCTCTTATTTCGTTCATGTTCCAAGTTTCGGGACGAAACTTCCCTTTTGGAGGGGTGACTGTAACGCCCCTGCTTTTTCGGCATTATTTACTCCTCTTGTTGACGTCATAATGACGTAAGGGCGTTACTTTAGCGTTTAGTTGATGGCGCGTCGCCAATAGTGCGTTTTCACGTCTTTTCGATTCAGACGGCAGAATTCATGAATCTTTGGCAGAAATGGAAATTTCACATTGGATAACTTAGTTGATTGATTTGATTCTTGGGAAGTCCTTCTAAGGGCTTGGGATTTCGTCGAACCAACCTTATTAGGTTTATTTTATTCTATTTTTTCCCTGGGTGCTGTCTGAGTTCGACGATCGTCGAGCGGAGCTCGACGATTGCCTTTTCCTTTCTGGTCGCTGTCTGGGTTCGACGATCGTCGAGCAGAGCTCGACGATCGCTTTTCTTTTCTGTTGCTGTCTGGGTTCAACGATCGTCGAGCGGAGCTCGACGATCGCTTTTCCTTTTGGTGCTGTCTGGGTTCGACGATTGTCGAGCAGAGCTCGACGATTGCTTTTCCTTTCTGGGCGCTGTTTGGAGTTCGACGATCGTCGAGCGGAGCTCGACGATTGTTGGTTTCTTCTGGGCGCTGCTTGAAGTTCGACGATCGTCGAGCGGAGCTCGACGATTGTTAGTTCCTCTATGAGTTTGTCGAGCTGAGCGGTCTGGTGTCGACACAGATGTGTCGACACCGCTGAGCTGAGCCGTCGGGTGTCGACACAGCTGTGTCGACACCGCTGTGCTGTCGGGTGTCAACACAATTGTGTCGACACCGCTGTGTCGTCGTGTGTCGACACAGTTGTGTCGATACCTCTGTGCCGTCGTGTGTCGACACAATTGTGTCGACACCGCTATGCCGTCGGGTGTTGATACAGTTGTGTCGACACCGCTGCGCTGTCGGGTGTCGACACAGTTGTGTCGACACCGCTATGCCGTCGGATGTAGACAATGTCATCGGGTGTCGACGAAGTGGTGTCGACACTGCCGTCGGGTGTCGACACCTCTAGGCCGGTTTTGTTGAACCCGGTCCTCTCTGCTGTTGAGTATTTATACTTTCTGCTTCTTCTTAATCTTTAAGCCGACCTAGAATTTCTCTTGCCTTCCGTACCAGAGCGGCGTGTGAGGAGAAGGTTGTCCGTCCGCGCTTCTTCCGGTGACCACCGACAGAGCTCCGGTGCTCGGATTTTCCAACCGATTGTAGATCTGGAAAGCTCTCGTCGAGAGCTGCGCCCTCGTGGTAATTTCTTCCCCGTTTCTCGAGATTTTCTTGTTAGGGCTTTTGGCCCTAACCGTTACTTCGGACATTTTCGTCCAGATTTCGGCTCCTATTGCGACGTGTGGAGATTTGGAGAGTTTTTCCAGTAAATCGAGGCAAGTGGTGTTATTGCTCTCCCTCTTGTTCTAGATTCTACATTTTTGCCCTTTTTCTACACTTGTTTGAGTTTATCATGTTTCGATTGTTGAGATACTTGTCCTGAAATTCTAAGTTTTTCCCCCTCTATTCCAGGAATTGTGACTTGATGTCCCTAAAGCCTTAACGCCAAAATTCTAGTCCATTGCATTGGTAAACAAATTGGTTGTCGTGCTGTTATAACCATCGAGTCATCTTGTTCGTTTTTCTTATTAAACTTCACGTGTTGTACCTTGAAATGCTCTTATGCAGTCCACTTGGTTGGTAATCCCTTGAGTTTATGATGAATAAAAAAAACAAATGAACCCTGCTTGTACAATTATGTAACTAAAGAAACACAGATGGACTGTGTGCGTTGGGGTTCTCCCTCGGCATAGTGCCTTATACTCAGATGAACTGTGCGCGTTGGGGTCCTCCCTCGGCATAGTGCTTATATGCTCAGATAGACTGTACGCGTTGGGGTTTCTCCCTCGGCATAGTAATTATTAATGAAAGATTGAACTTCTGTTGCTAGTGCTTGTTCTGTCTTGTTAATGTGTTTAGCCTTTCTTGCTCGGCTAGTTTTACTATTGCTTACTTTTACTCTGCTGACCGTTTTGTTGCAGTCAATTTTCATTCTCCTTCACTTTGAGGTTTGTGTAGTCTGCTTTTACTCTTGCACTACTTCTTACTTGCTTCTGAGGTGTTCTTTTTTTGAATGCGCCAGGATCAGAGCTGTAGCAGGTTTAGCTGACAGTGTTGGGCTTCTGGTGCTGTTGGTGTCTGTGGCCGTTTGATTCCACCTCTGAGCTTGAGGTAGTTATCTTTTTTTAGACTTGTCAGATTTTACTATGGGTTCGTGTCAGTTGTTGACGCTCATAGACTTTGACTTTTCTGTGCTGGACTACTTGCTGCTGTTAGTGCTGTTACTTTTTTCCTGATTGTTCTTGCTCTATGGAAAGGATTTATGTTAGGATGCATTTAGTTATTTTAAGGTATACAAAACTGCATTCCGGACTATTGGAATGGCATGACTTCAACTACTAATTATGCTACTTTTAAGCGTACAAAATATTTATATATATATATAGTAAATGTAGAAGTCACATCATTATTTTACGATACTGCACCCTCACTCTCACGTAGGTTAACAAATGAGCTAACTCAGTATTTTCCGCCTCGTAAAATCTATATATATTTTCTCACCTATGGACTAGTAGTCCACCAGACCGAGGGACACGGTCATTAAAACCATTAATTTATATGCATTGTTTTTAACTAAAAGTTATAAATCCTTTACTTGAAGTAAATGTGAGGACGGGATGCCTGAGCGTCTGCAGTTGTCCCCTACATGGCATGGAATCACGACGCGTAGTTTCTCTACTCTGACGTATTTTTGAATACGGAGAAAATGCGGGTCGTGACACTGAGTCGGACGTCCGAACAGAGGAGTGGCTGGATATTATGTACGAGATGCTGACCGGGATACGGTGCCCTTGGGAGGAGAGGGTGCCCTTGGTGATCTCCTTCCTGGAGTCCATGCAAAGATATGGTGGAAGACCTCACTATACACGACATTTGTAGATAGGGAAGTAGCGGAGATTTCTTGGGAGGAGTTCAGGGGCGCGCTGTTGGAACACTTTGTTCCACAGTCTGCCAGGGACGAGCTGGAGGATAGGTTTTTTTAGTTGAGACAGGGGAACAAAACGGTGGTGGAGTACCACCGAGAGTTCAACCATCTGGCCTAGTTTGCGGACTCTTATCAGTTAGACGAGGCAGGATATACCAAAAGGTTCTACAAGGGTCTGTGAGAGGAGCTGAGGGATACTCTTCTGTTTGTATCTGACGGGTCCATCTCCCGGATACTATAGATGACAAAAAGGATAGAGGCTGATTGTCAAGCTACTCGGGGCCGGAAATGTCCAACGAAGGACCAGGGTCGAGGAGCAAGGAACGATGAGAGACGATCCCGTATCACAGACGGGAGGAGGATCGAGGACCAGCCTCGTCAGGAGGCAAGACAGGAGGCAAGGGAGCCAGTGGTGGTGGCTCCACTACCTCTTTAGACACGGGAGGGACAGAGACCCGGGGGAATGGTATATCCCCCGCCACAATGCTTCAATTGCCATTAGGTGGGGCATATCAGGAGGAACAGCCCCATGAGGGGGGCACCCCCCACCAGCACCACCGGCTGCCTAGCCAGCGCAATATTTCGGAGGCCGAGGTCGTGGATGAGGATGTGGATACCAGGGTGGGGATCGTAGACAAGAAAGGGAGCAGGTGTATGCTTTGGACCTGGCGCAACCTCGGAACCCAGAGCAGGTCATAGCAGGTACGCCAAGATGTTTAATTGTTTAAACAGAATCCCCCTTTCTCAGTTGTCAAATTTGTAGAACTACACTAGGTAGAATAAATAGGAAACAAAACCCGTTATAGAATACTAAGACATTTAACCGTCCCAGGTATAGTCTTCATCAGCGGTAAGCCCGCCTATACTCTGTTCGACACGGGTGCTTCGCACTCGTTCGTGTCGGAGGCCTTCCTGGAAGGGCTGCACGGAGTGCAGCGGTTCACATGCCTGATGAGGAGGGTGCGTCTACCCGACGGATCGGAGCTAATCACCTCTGCCCACTGCAACATGGAGTCAGAGATTGGCGGGAAGTCATTCGAAGTATCGGCAACGATCCTAAGGATGCCAGTCTTCGAGCTGATCTTGGGAATGACATGGTTGCACTGGAACCATGCCCAGATTTATTGCCAGGCAAAGAGGATCACCGTGAGGCACGGGGACTCTGTCATTATCATCGAAGGAATAAGATTTGCGTCTCGTATACTCTTATCTTCAGTACAGGCCGTTAAGGCCCATCTGCAGGGAGAGGAGGTTTATCAGATTCTATTTGAGATGGCGGAGGCCAAGGGGTCTGTGGCAAACATCCCGGTGGTGCGAGATTTTGCTGACGTCTTTCCAGAGAAACTGCCAGGACTACCTCTGCACCGAGAGCAGGACTTCCAGATACAGCTTGTGCTGGGGGCCAAGCCGGCATCTAGGGCCCCTTACCGGATGGCTCCAAAAGAGTTGACAGAGTTCCGAAGTCAGTTGCAGGAACTAGTAGAGGCCGGGTTTGTCCGGCCAAGCTCTTCGTCGTGGGGAGCCCTAGTGCTATTTGTCAAGAAGAAGGACAGAAGTCTCCGCTTGTGTATTGATTATCGAGCACTGAACAGAATGACGGTCCGAAATACATAACCTCTTCCACGGATTGATGAGTTGTTCGATCAACAGGAAGGAGCGCATTTCTTCTCAAAACTTGACTTGAGGTCAGGTTATTACCAGCTACGGATTCGTGAGGAGGACATTTCGAAGACCACCTTTAGTAGTAGGTACGGACTGTTTGAGTTTACAGTGATGCCATTCGGGCTAACAAATGCGCCGTCAGCATTTACAAGCCTCATAAACAGGGTATTCAAGGATTATTTGGATGTATTCATCATCGTATTTATTGACGACATCCTCATCTACTCAAGGACGGAGGAGGAGCATACACGGCACCTGACTTTGACCCTAGAGAGGCTATGGGAACACCAGCTGTACGTGAAGTTCAGCAAATGCCAGTTTTGGCTAAAGAAGGAAGCCTTCTTAGGTCATATCATCAGTGGTGCAGGGTTGGCAGTAGACCCGGCCAAGATTCGGGCAGTTCAGGATTGGACACCGTTGAAGACAGCCACGTATGTACGGAGCTTCCTGTGACTTGCCGGATATTACCGGAAGTTTGTCGAAGGATTCTCCTAGATTGCACTCCCTCTTACATCCCTGACGAAGAAGGAATCCCCTTTCATTTGGATTCCCCAGTATGAGGCGGCCTTTGAGGAGTTGAAAGGTCGGCTTACCTCGGCTCCCATTCTCGCTCTTCTGTTAGGAAGGGAGGGATTCCAGGTGTACATAGACGCCTCCTACCAGGGGATAGGTGTTGTTCTGATGCAGAACAGGCACGTAATAGCTTATGCCTCCCGACAGCTGAAGATACATGACAAAAACTATCTGGTGCATGATCTAGAGATGGGTGCAGTGATCTTTGCTCTGAAGATTTGGCGACACTACCTCTATGGGGTTCACTGTGACATCTTCTATGATCACAAGAATTTGAGATATGTACACACACAGAAGGAACTCAACATCAGACAGAGATGTTGGGTGGATTTCCTATCGGATTACCAGTACACCATGCACTACCATCCCGGGAAGGCGAACGTGGTGGCGGATGCTCTGAGCCAGGGAGGAGATACCTCAGGGAAGGGACACAACTGATGTCCATGGAGCTTGTCCGGTCTTTTAGAGATATGCAGATATCCCTAGTATCCGAGAATGATCCAGAGCTGTACATGGAGTATCTAACATCGATGGTTTCCATAGATGATATTCGGGACCGCATCCGGGACGTACAGAAGACAGATGCATGGGCAGAGCCGATATTCCAAGCCTTGAAGGAGGGTTCGACGGGAGATTATTCACTGAGGGATGGATTGTTACATTTCAGAGGCAGGGTCTACATACCCGCAGGAGGTCAGATTCGGGAGGACATCATGGCAGAAGCACATTGTAGCAGATATTGTATACACACGGGGATCACCAAGATGACGACAGACTTAAAGAAGACGATGTTCTGGCCGGGGATGAAGAAGGCATTACATTCTTCGTGACTCATTGTGAGGCATGCCAGCTAGTGAAGGCGGAGTGCAGAAACCCCACAGGATTACTACAGCCACTTCCCGTGCCGGAGTGGAAATTTGAGGACATCGCGTTGGATTTAATTCATGGCCTTCCCCGATCACGGACGAGAAACGATTCGATTTGGGTCATCGTCGATCAGCTGACAAAGGTGGCCAGATTCATTCCAATCAGAAAAGATGACTCGGTTGGGGCACTAGTGCGGAGATTCGTAGAGTAGTTCATTCGTTACCACGGGGTGCCAAGGACGATCATATCAGATCGGGATGGTCGGTTCACATCAAGGGGGTGGAGATCCGTGCAGGCTTACTTAGGCCTGCGGCTGACCTTCAGCACAGCATTTCATCCCCTGATGGATGAGCAGACGGAACGTACCAACTGGACATTGGAGGACCTCCTAAGGCTATGCATTTTGGATCAAAACGAACCTTGGGAGAAGCTTTTACCACTAGTCGAGTTCTCCTATAACAACAGCTACCAGTCCAGCATAGGGATGGCTCCTTATGAAGCCTTGTATGGAAGGAGATGTAGGACTCCACTTTCAAGGATTCAGGATGAGGATCCGAAGGCGTTGGGATCGGATTTTGTCGAAGACACTGAATCTTAGGTGAGACTGATACGGGACAGAATGCTGGAAGCGCAGAGGCGACAGGAAAAGTACTACGATGCCTGACACCGTCAGGTACAGTTTCAGGTGGGATACCGGGTTTTCTTGAAGATCCGACCCATGCATGGAGTTTCACGAGTGCGTGGTCAGAAGAACAAGCTCAGCCCTAGGTATATGGGCCCTTACAGGATCATGGAGCGGATCGGGCCCCTAGCTTACATGCTAGAGTTGCCACCGGAACTGACGAGTTTACACGACGTGTTCCATATATCTTCACTTAGGAGGGCTCTACTATGCCCGGAGCAGTAGAGTTCGACCACAAATGGACCGGTAGCTTCAGACCGGTCAGTTCACTTAGAGCCGGTTCGGATCGATGAAACAGGAGTACGGATCTTGCGTTGCAAGAAGGTTCCATTAGTCAAAGTTCTGTGGAGAAACCAAGGCCAGTAAGAGCATACCTGGGAACCGTAAGAGCTGATGCGACAAAAGTATCCAGAGCTGTTCAGTCAGGTATACCTCACAACCTCTCAAGATGTTCAATTTACTTTCCTGTTTTTAAACTAGTAGGGCTGCTCTAGGAAAAGTAGAGGCTAATCTTTTGTTTATTGGCATCTTGGATTTGCCAATTGGGCGAATTGGTCATAGATTTAGGTTTCCCTTTAAACCCCACTTAACAAATATGGCGTCAAGATGTAATCTTTCACTTCTTATGGGATGTTACAAGCTTCCTTTTCTTCGATAGAAATTCACGTAGGCTTAACCTTGATTTCGGGGACAAAATCTTTGTTTTGTTTATTGGGATTTGTAACATCTCATTTCCAACTAGACCCCTAAGAGTGTTTTTGGTCATGACTAGGTCAAGACAAAACACTAGAAAGCTAAAAAGGGCCAAGAGATAGAAGGCCAATGTGAGAATCACCTTAGTCTGCCTATGACACAACCTCATCACAAAACCTCGGGTTTGACCTTAGGGCTTCACAATGACACCCTGACCAGACCACAACATCACTAACCTACCAGAGGGTCCACTAGAGCCTTAAGGGTCCATTGGAGTCAACCCAAAGTGGCCAATTTAACCTAGGACCATCATAGGCCTAAATTGGGCAAGGTGCCCTAACAAGGGTAGTTGGCCTCTAAGTTGCCCAACCAACCTTGCCCAGGCCTTCCTAGACCTAAAGTCAGGTCAATGGGTCACTAAGTACACATTGGGGTCAGCCCTAGAGGCCAAGTTGACCCAAGTCAACTCAAGCCCCTAATCTGGTCAAAGTACCCTTACTTAGGGTAGGTGACCTCCAAAGTGCAAGGTAACCCTACATAACCCTTCCTATACCTTAAGGGAAGCCATGGGGTCACTAAGGACCCCTTGGGGTCAACCCAAATGGTCATGTTGACCAAAATCAACTCTAGCCCTAAAGTGGTCAAAGTGTCCTTACCAAGGGTCAAGTGACCTCCAAGGTGCCAAGTCAACCCTATCCAACCCTACATAGACCTTAGGGGAGACCAATGAGTCACCAAGGACACATCGGAGTCAACCCAAATGGCCATGTTTACCAAGGTCAACTCTACCTTAAAGTTAAGTCAAATTAGCCAAATAGGCTAACCCAAGCTCAAGCCCATCTCCCCCACTTGGGCTAACTTTATTAATAATAATGATTTATGGGCTACAAATAGGCTAGTGTGATCAACAAATTACGCCATGAGGGGCAGGAGAGATAAAATTCCAATTTTCCTTGAGAGAGAAAATGGAGTAAATGTCATTCATGCCATGGGGAAGCCAAGGGCCATCCTCCCTTGCTTGATTCATCTCCCCTAACAGCCCTGAGAAGATTAGGAGACTTTCCAGGATCTTCCACTGGTTGGATGCACTGAACCACCAAGGCCGAGAGGTGGCTTTCAAGGCCATTAATGGCCATTGATGATCCAGCCACTCCCCTCCACCATCTAAGGCTTTAAACACATTCAGAGGGCCGAGAGGACGATTTCCCAGCCCTTACCTGAAGAAACCGAGCTTCCCCACTGTGTTGTTGCAGAAACCGAGCGGCGCCGCCTTCAAAGATGGCTTTCCGACGATCGTCTCGACTTCAGGCCGCCGGCAAGGTCCTCCTCTACTCCTTCTTTCATGGGTAGATCTTAGGAATCGTTAGGGCCAAGGTTCGGGCTCAATTAAGCCCATTCCAATTCGAAATTTCCCCTTGTTTTTCCAAGAATTTCACTTCTCGGGTTCGTCGGAAAATGGCCCTCCGGCGGCCAAGCCGCCGCCTAGCGACAGCCACCACCTCAACGGAGGTGGTGGTGGCGGTCGCTGGCCGATTAGGTGGTCGGATCGCCGGAGGCAGCGCTTGGAAGGCGCTCCAGGCGGGATAAATCTTGGCCATCGGATCAAGGTTGAATATGACCAGATGTCGTCGACTGTTGCGTCAAGATTCGTGCTATATATGATAATATACTATAGGATATAATATCAGATTATTTCATTCTATCACGCTTTATGTATTTAATGTTTCTAATTTTTAAAAATACATAGATGCTGTTTCATAAAAGTCATCAGCATGAAAATTGTAGACCCATGAGTCTAAATTAATACAAAATTGGTTTGAACCAATTTGGGTGCCTGGTCTAACCAGGGCACTCATTTTGGTGGGGCCTGCACCTAGGGCTAGGCAGACATTAAACTGAGTGCCCACACTTCATCCTTAGTCCAAATTAATTATAATTTTGGCAGGGAGTCTACCCTAGCTATACCTAGGGCCTGGCCAAAAAGCAGAATTTTTGGAAAATATTTTCTATAGTTTTTAGAAAAATTTAATAATCTATGAATAAATTAATTAGGTGTCCTAAACACCTCAAACTCCCCCCAAATTTGAATGGGAGGTCTTAGAGGGCATGTTAGGGCTCTGGTAAAATTTTCACCCCATTTGGAGATGTTTTGGCTAGGTATTGATCCAACACTAGGTTGGCCCCTTTTAGGGTTAAATAGGTCAAGCATCCCCTTTGGGTTTTGAGTGGTCAAATCACTTCAACAGATATTTTGGCCACTGACTTTTTATAGCATGACTCAGCCTCCAATGGAATTTGGTGTGGTTAATAGTAGGGTATCCCTAGAACCCTAGGGTAGGTTTCTTAATGGGGATTTTTAGGGTTTGAAGATCATAGGGTCAAATGACCTTGGATTGACTTGAAACTCTGTGGGAAGGACCATAGGATTTGTATAGTTCTCTGGTTAAAATTGTAGGGAATTTGGAAGCCTTAAACCCCCTCAAAACCCTAGCCCTAGCTTAGGGCACAAATCTTGTAGGGATACAAAATGTCACAAAAACTCTTAGAAAAGTGATGAGACTTAGGTTGAGTTATTTTTGAGGTCATTACAAGCTCTGGAGATTTTTATATTAATTTTGGATTATTATTTTGGATATTTTATTAACAATTGGTAATTTGTATTATTTACCTAGAAATTTATTATTAAGAAACTACTTGCTGGAAATTGATGAAATTTAGTTAGAGGAGTTATTATTATGTTTTAAAGCTCTGTGAATTTTTATAGAATTGTTGGATGATTATTTTTAAGGGTTACTTCATTAAGTATGGTTTCCCACGAAAACTTAATTTAATTTATTTTGGAGTCTAGCAAGCCTCTAATATTATGATTCTTGTACCATGATCTTTTCTAAACCATATTAAGATTTTGTAATTTTTGTATAATTTTCTAATGAATGATTTTGGTACTTCCTTCTTTACATATGATTAAGGGAAATATTTTGGATAAATTAATTAGAGGTCAAATAGTTTCTGAAAAATTATGGAAATTTGTATCTTGTCATATATCTATGTTAATTTAGTGATCAAAATTTTTGGGGGTCATTACTTGAGTAGATCATATAGTTCATGTTCAAAATTGTCCATGGCCAAGCATTTGGTAAAATTCAATAAATACCAAATTAATTAAAAAATTATGGATCTCTAATTTTAGACTAAATTTATTATGATAGACCTCTCGTAAAGTTTATAGGAGATTTGGAAGACAATCTGGAGTACCTCCTTTATACACCTCATATAGTATAGGGCGGTCTGCATATAGTAACTGCGGAAACTGAACTAAAGTGGGTAGTGAATTTTGGAGAGTTGATCCTCGGTAGGTTGCTGGTTTGGGTAAATAAAGGAGTTCATCATTAGAAGACAGGATTTGTATACTGAGAGGATGACTAGTAATAGGTGGTGCTTGGGATTGGCGAAAGATCGTCCTTCCCATAGGGAGGAAGTATTTAACGCACTAGGGCTCGTTTCAGTAAAATTAATTAAGGGTTGGGAAGACGGTTAGCAACCAATAATATTAAGTGCCTTGCGAAAGGTAGCTTTAGGCGTAATCCCATCGTAGTTCCTAGTGCCTTCGAGAGCCCTTCACGGGGTATACCTTGGGCAGTCCTGGGCTAACGTAAACTGTAGGAGTGATAAAATCTTAAAGGGCAACTAGAATAATTAGGGGTTCACTTTCACACACCCCGGTGTCTCGGGAAGTTGGTTTGACTCGGTTGATATTTGTGAGGGGCAGGATGGCTCGGCGAGCTTTGTCTCGGTTGATATTTGTGACGGACGGGATGGTCCGGGGAGCTTTGGCTCGGTACTGATACATAAGGTTGCTTGTGCATAAAATAAAAGGTGCTGGGTATTCGGTATTGGAGTGTCAATGCACCGACGCCAATACGTTGACTCGGCAAGTGTGGCTAGCACTTCGCCAACAGAAGTCCGGTGCGCCAGCCGACAAGAGTACGCAGGAGTCCGCTTAGTGCACCTGTGTTTAGGCGTACGATAGGTCTTACCGGTAGTGCTTTACTGGTTTAGATGTGGGTGAGGCCCAACCCACCGCTTCCGTCTGCCACTATGGAGGTATCCTGGGAGGTTCGGCTCCAAAAAGGGGGAACTAAATGTATGTGTGCACAGAGTCGGGTGGGTGAGTTGCACTTGCATGAAAGCATCATAACCCACTTACATGTCATAGCATAATCATAGCATAAAACCCCTGTCACCTATTGTATAAGTGGTATGGGACGCTTATACAATAGGCCCTGCAAAACGACCCCTTGGTCTATAAGCTTGTGTGGGCAAGTTTATAAATTAAGGTTAAATTCTTTATATATATATTGATGTAATAACCGACACCCCAACGTATAAATTGGTATGTGACTTTTTATACGATGGGAGCCCTGTAAAAGATCCCTTGCTTATATGTTCTCGTATCAGTTAAGGTTAATTTTCATACTTTACTCTACTACCACATGTACTATAAAATTACTAGTATAGGTTCGCTGTCATCTGTTTCTTGATTACTCTCCACCTTCAAGTCCTCCCCTTTCTTCCTCTCCACTCGGTGCTTAGGGGCCATGGGGGAAGCGGTGGGGGATGATAGGACTTTGTTTTTTAGACTAACGGTTTTCGAATCACATCATTTAGGGGATCGTGGAGCCCAGCATGGAGGACCAGCCCTGCAGGTCGGCACGCTTGGAGATGGGGCAGTCTAGCACCGGAGTTCAGACGATAGGGACTGTGATCCCCTGACCTCAGTAGTATTTTACTTTGCTTCTGCTTGAGTGATTATGTAGTGAGGATATGATGTATCGGGCTTAAGCCCTTATTTTCAGTGCATTATATTATGTGGACTCTCCCTTCGTGGAGATATATTTACTCTGATGTGAATGTATCTTGTGGACTTCTGGTTAGAGTTTTACCACTCTTGTGCTTACCCTACTTTTGTTGCTTTTCTATGATCGAATCGGCTGGCAGAATCGGAGATTTGCGGTGATGACCCTTCAGGGCGTGAAGGTGTCACCGTAAAGTGGCGGTTCTGGGCCTAAGACCCCGGTGTTTAAAAGAAAAAAAAAGGGGGGTCTTACATGATAGCCCGTGTCAACTACGTTGGTCACTGAGAAGAGGTTCTTCATGCGAGCTACGTGATACACACTCCTTAACGTAAGTGGACCCTGAGCACTATCGAAAGAAATAACACCCTCCATCTCTACAGTAAGAACAAAATCATCAACTGTAATAATAGCTTTGTTACCTGAGAATGTTTGTAATGATTAGAACTTCGACTAATCCCCAGTGAGATGATGACCACACCCCGAGTTAACTATCCAATCATCTTGGTAGTCAATGGTGGAAAGATAACGAACACACGTGCTTGTCAAGAAGGCTCCTCCCCACCCGGGTTCCTCAGCAATGGAACCAGCTCCCTCCATGTCTGCAACATGCCCGTGTTATAGCTTGACCTTGCAGTCGCCCTTGAAGTGACCTGGCTGATTGCACTTGTAGCACTTCAACTACTTCTTCAAGTTCATCTTAGGAGCAGCACTCCTCTCTTGCTGATAGGACGTTGAAGGCCCATCCTCAGCAGCAGGCTTCTTCTTCTTCTCCCATCTCTTCTTCTTCTTATCAATGAAGAGAGCTTCACTACCTACTTCTGAGATAGTCACCCCAGCCATCTGCATAGCCAAGCTCTCCTATGACGTCAGCATATTTTCCAGCTCCAACAAAGACTGCTGGGTCGGCCATCCTTGAACGAAAATCACACATGTACAACCTTAGGCTCGCGGGAGGTTGCTCAAGTAACAGAGCGGAGAAACTGGCGATAGGAATTAAAGAGATGACTAGGACCATGTGGTCCACTCGCAGGAGGCGGGACGGGTCTCGACACAATAGGCAAGACGTCCTTTGGGGTACGAGATGGCCCTTGAGGGCGAGATGGCTCTGATAAGGCAGAAGGCCAGCAAGACGAGCAGGAGAGCTTGTCCCACCCGACAGTCACTTCCTCTCACGCCATAAAATAGAAAGGTGTTTTTACCTTCTTATCCCTGAGGGGATTTTACTCTTCTACCACAGGTAATTTTACCCTTTTGCCCTTGGTGGTCTGCGTATAGCCCTTTAAAACATGGAGTTTGGCTGTTGGCAGACCCAACCCAGTGTATTTTTGTAATTTTAGGTCGGTTCGGTATGGTTATTTTGCAGATCAAACTCAGAGGCCTATAAATAGATCGATAGAGTGCCTGGAACAAGTTGTTGAACCTTTCCATATTCTTTCTCAGAGGCACCTTGCTCAACATTGGCTAGGGAGTGGGAGAAATTCAGATTCTTCCGGGTAAGTGGTGGGACCTCCAAGCTGAGACCTTGGGTCTATTTCTGGTCCTGTGACTCACATAGGGAGGATGGTTTGAGAAGGTTAAGTGTGTGCTGCAGCTTTAGGTCCGAACTCTAGGTGGAACTGGGTGACTAGTTTCAACATTTTTGGTGTGTTGAGCGTGGACCGCAGCCCACAAGGAAGAATCCCGAGCTACATCATGACAAGAGGTCATGGAGAAGGAGATGGAGATGGGTCAGATAACTCAGAGGATTTGTTGGAAGGGAGGAGTTCATCGTGTCAATCAAAGGCATTATGGACAAGCGACAGGGGATCTCGTAACAGGATGATTGCTCGACCCTGCTACCTCAGGTGCATGCTCTTGCGCCACAAGAAGAGCTCGTCTCGGCAAGAGTGGGAGAAGATGCCCCTGGGAGGCGACCGGGCATGGAGGGAAGGGAGTTGTTCCCGAGCCATGCGAACGCCATCTCGCCAGGGGACGATGTCGCACGAGTAGGGGCGGCGAGACCGGGGGCAGTATGGTCGCCGTTCTACGAGTTGATCCTGTCAACTCCTGTCCCGGAAGGGTTCAGGGAACCCGAGATGAACTATTATGTGGGAAAAGATGATCCCCTCCAACACCTGCAATGGTTCGAGGACATGATTTTGATCAGGCCGATGATGGATGCATTCAAGTGCCATTTTTTTTCCATCACTCTGAAGGACAAGGCTAGGGACTGGTTTCATCAGCTCCCAGCAGGCTCGATATATAGCTTCAAAGACCTGAGCAGGAGCTTTCAGCTGTATTTCGCAACTTCAAAGAAGAGGAAGAAAAACCCAGAATCGATTTTTCTAAGTAAGTAGAGGGCGGATGAGTCCCTAGCTTTGTATGTAGACAGATTCTAGGAGGAGATCTTGGATATTCAATAGGTTCATGGATTTTCCCTCCAGATGGCCTTTACCGTGGGACTACGGGAGGGCTTCTTCAAGATGAGCCTCACTTGGAAGGCGCCACTATCATTTTAATGGTTGATGGAGAAGGCTGTGAAAGAAATAGCAATGGAGGTGGCGAATCCAGCTTTTGTAAACAAGCTAGCAAGGCTGACAAAGGTTGAATCAAGAGAACCAGGAGGAGGCAGACATCAAGAAGGGAGGAGAAGAGAAGAGTCGAGGGCACCAGCATACCAGGAGTTGGGATGGAGTGTCACAACCCATTTTGAGCAACACGACTCAGGCTCGAGAAAGTGCATGCATTCCCTAAGAGGCCTCACCGAGTCCCCAAAAATAGACTCTGGCTTGCTGGGGAACCGTGCAACTAGGATACTAAAATAGCCACTCGAAAGCCCGCGTGAAAACCATACTCAAACAACGGTCAGAGCCAACACAATGCAAATCAAGCGTATGCAATCATTCAACGAAAAAAAATCTGGGGCGTTACATGGAGGCAGCAGGGAGGCACTGCCCAAGGGCATGGCAGAGGATTTCCCCAGGGGGAAGGAACCAACCAGGAGGTTCCAGAAGGTTTAACCAGTAGGGGTGGGGGTATGGTCATAGACCACCCCTACCCAAGCCGCAGCAAGCTATGGCCATCAGCCGAGGGAGATGTAGAGGTCGAGAGAGTGGAAAAGCAGGAGGAGTTGGAAGGAGGAGAAACCCTCATGAGGGGAGATGATGGGAGGAGGTAGCATTGCCATACTATGACTTCCATGAGGAGGAGGGTCACGCAATGGCTACGTGCTTGGAATTCTGGGAAATAAGAAGAGCTATGGGAGCACGAGAGCCGCAGAGGCCAGTGCGGATAGTGGAGGTGACCGGGACTGGAGAGGAAGACCGTTGTGTGGATCGAGCATATGTAGGGGATCGAGGAGGGATCAGAGTAATCCATAGGGGGGTGGTGGGGATCGAGTCTGTTTGAAAGGCGAGCCTTCATACCATGTACCGTCGGAGCGTAGCTGCGACGTCACATGCCCCTACCCCGGATGAGAAGATCACACTTTCTCGAAAAGACATACCGGACCATGAGAACCCCTTCTGTGACGCACTTGAGATCCGGACTTCCATTGAAAACTTCACGGTATCGCGAATACTGGTAGACAATGGAAGCTCAGTAAATGTTATCTTCGAAAAGGCATTTAATGAGATGAGGGTAGAGGCCTGAAGGGTGCTGGCAGTAGATGGACCATTGTTCGGATTCTCGGGAGAGAGGAAGGATGTTGAGGGGGGAGTGGGACTCCAAGTAACCTTGGTGGGGGGCAGGGCTATCCAGGAACTGTCATTTTGTCATAGTGGATGCCCCCAGTAGTTACAACGTCATTTTTGGGCGGCCCTTGATCAGTGCTTTTAGATGTGTTCCGTCCTCTTTCCACCAGTGTCTGAAGCTCAATGACTGAGGTACCCAAATCAGTGTACGGGTAGACCCAAAGGCGGCCAGGGAATTCTACGTGACGGCGATAAACACTATCTCATGGCAGGGAGAGGGCGAGGAGATGGGGAAGTGGGTAGAACGATGGTAGCAGGAGTTCGGTGGCAAAGTAGAGGTGAAAGAAGAGATGGAGGGCGGAGGAGAAAGAGAAGTGGAGATGGTAAGAGGCATTACGCTGGAGCGGAAAACGGCAGGAGAGAAAGATGGAGAGATGGAGGTGGAAGAGGAAAAGGTGTCGAAGGAAGGTCGAGGGAGGAGGAAGGAAAAGTGAAAGATGGAGGAAGCAGGAGGGTCGCCCTGGGGGGAGCCCGGCTGGAAAAAAGAAGAATTTCACTACTGGAAGGAGGGAGCACTAGCGAGCTGGAGATGGTGAAGCTTTGGGAAGAAATGGTGGTGACTGTTACGGAGCACGAGGCAACAAGCCAGGAAGCCAGAGAATTGGATATGCTGGGAGAGCAGGAGAATGAGGAGGACCCATCAAGGCTGATGGTAGCCGTGGAGGTACTAGAGATGGAGATCCTCACTAAAGAAGGAAAAAAAGAGAAGATAAAGGTCAGCAGAGTGCTTAGTTTAGAAGACCAGGAGGAGATCAAGGCATGCACGCAGAGGAATATTGACATCTTCGCCTGGAGCACGGCTGACATATTAGGGGTCGACGTGGATGTGGCCTGCCACCGTCTTAACCTCGACCCAAACACTCGTCCTATGCAATAGAAGAAGAGGGCCATCGCCACTAAGATGGCCGGACCCATGAGAGAGGAAGTAGAAAAGCTGTTTAAGAAAGGGTTTGTGTCTAGATGTAAGTACCCGGGGTGGGTAAGCAATATTGTAATGGTAAAAAAGGGGGAGGGTACGTGGAGAATGTGTGTAGATTTCTCTCTCTTGAATAAAGCGTGCCCTAAGGATTGTTACCCTCTGCCTCTAATTGACGCGCTGGTTGACTCAGCCGTCAGTTTCTCACTAATGAGTTTTCTAGGTGCGTTTTCAGGATACCACCAAATACGCATGCACCCTTCGGACGTCAAGCACGTCACCTTCGTCACGGAGGATGGATGCTTCTCTTTTAACATGATGCCCTTTGGGTTGAAAGATGCGGGGGTGATCTATCAAAGAATGATGGATCGGATCTTCCGAGATCAAAAAGGATGGAACCTCGAAGTTTATGTGGATGACTTGTTGATCAAAAGCCGAGATCTCAATTCTCATGTCTTGGATCTTGAGGAAACCTTTGGAACCATAAGAAAATATAAAATGAGAGTCAACCCCCTGAAATCTGTCTTTGGAGCCAATAGGGGAATGTTCCTAGGGCATCTCCTTACCCCATGCGGAGTAGAACCCAATCCCGATAAGGTAAAGGCAATCCTAGGACTGGAATCTCCCAGAAATACCAAGGAAGTTCAACGTCACACTGGCAAGCTGGCCGAACTAAGCAGGTTTCT
The DNA here is from genome assembly GCA_039583875.1 of Platanthera guangdongensis. Lineage (NCBI taxonomy): Eukaryota > Viridiplantae > Streptophyta > Magnoliopsida > Asparagales > Orchidaceae > Platanthera > Platanthera guangdongensis. The sequence continues at coordinate 39,675,945 of CM077154.1, forward strand.
CTCTCGGGCCGGTGAAAAATGCTCGCCTTTCTTCCGGACATTAAGTGGAGGCAAGAAGATCGAATGGACCCCCTTAATACGAGGAGGCTTTTCAGGCTCTAAAGCAGCAGCTCACCCGGACACCTCTACTACAGGGGCCGAGGGAAGGGGAGGTCTTGTTCTTATACCTAGGAGTGGGGCCATGGGTCATGAGTTCGGTTCTTGTACAAGAGAAAGGAAAAAGCAGTTCCCAATCTATTACGTGAGCAGGGTCCTAAAGAAGGTGGAACTCAAGTACCCCATCCTTAAAAATCTAGCTTTTACCCTCATCATATCGGCCAGGAAGCTTAGGCCGTACTTTCAGGCCCATTCAACTCAGGTGGTGATGGATCACTCCCTCCATTGCATCTTGGAGGGGGTGGAGCACTCTGGGAGGTTACTCAAATGGTCGATAGAGCTCAGTGAGTTCGACCTTGCCTTTACTCCTCACCTTGCCATTAAAGCACAAGCGGTGGCCGACTTCATAGCAGATTTTATAGTGGAGATCCAAGAGGCCGAATCACCCCCTCGAGCAGCTTGGAAGATGCTGGTTGATGGAGCATCAGGAAAAATTCTTTTGGAGGGGGAGCGATATTGGTAAGTCCAGAGGGGACCAGAATTGAGCAGGCTTTGAAGATCCACATCGCAATCACCATCAACCGTGCAGAATATGAGGCAATCAACGCAGGGCTCAGTTTGGCTCGGTAGCTGGGCATACAAGATATTAGTATCTCCACGGACTCTATGGTGGTTGCGGGCCAGATCAAATGGGAGTTCAAAGCGAGGGATCCCACCCACTAGTTGTACCTGGGGAAGGTCAAAGTCATCATAGGGCAGTTCCGTATTTTTTCGATTCAGCATGTCCAGAGGGATGAAAGCGCTTAGGCTGACCAACTCACCAAATACGGCCCTCGAGCAGGAGTAACAATGACAGAACGTTTTAGGCGGTCCATTAAAGAGGGAGAACTCATGGATATAAACCAGCAAGGGTCTTCGATGGACCCCTTCATCACTTGCTTGACCTCGGGACAGCTTCCCGAGAGCGATCCCGATAAGAAGAAGGTTAAGTATAAATTTGCGTACTACCTTCTGAAAGATGGGGCATTATACCGTAAGATGTTGTTTGGTCTGCTGGCTCGATGAGTATCTGAGGAGGAGGTTCCAAGGGTCCTGTAAGAAATTCATTTAGGGGAATGTGGAAGTCACTCAGGGAGTCAAACTTGAGAGGGGAGAGTGTTGAGGCAGGGATACTTCTGGCCTACCCTCAGGAAATATGCAGAAGAATTCGCAAAAAGATGTCAAAAGTGTCAGGAGTTCGCCACCCTCCAACTCCTTCCCGCCCAGAGGCTACGTACAATCACGGCTCCCTGACCTTTCACGCTATGTGGGCTAGATCTGGTGGGTCCTTTTCCCCAGGCTAGTGGTCAAAGAAAGTTTCTGCTTGTCATTATGGATTACTTTTCAAAATGGCTGGAGATGAAGGCATTGGCTAAGGTGACATCACAGGTGGTCAAAACTTCCGTATGGGGAGAGATCATCTACAGTCATGGACTACCGCTGGCCATTGTAACTGATAACGGACCACAATTTGCTAGCAGGGAATTCGTCGATTTCTGCATCCGGCTGGGCATACACATCCGTTTTGCCTCGGTTCATCATCCACGGAGCAATGGATAGGTGGATGCAGTAAATAAGATCATCGTTAATCTTTTAAAGAATAAAGTGGAGAACCTAAGGGGGAGCTGTGTGGAACAGCTCCCTTCAGTTCTCTGGGCCTTGAGGACCACACCAAACACTGTCATGGGGGAGACTCCATTTAAGCTCTCTCATGGCTCGGAGGTCATCATACCAATAGAGTTTGAGGTCGCATCCCCAAGAGTAGCCGCTGCGAGGAACTGAGACGAAGGATGGATGAAAGAGGACTAGGAAGAGCAAAAACTCTCACTTGATCTCATGGAAGAATTCTGTTACTTGGCGCTAATCCGACAGGAGGGAGTCAAGCGCCGGATGGCGAAGTACTTTGATAAGCATATAAAGATCAAGTAGTTCCAGTAGGGTGATATGGTCCTCAAAAAGGTGGACGCAGCAGGCAGAGGGGCCTCAATAAGAAAGCTCATTCCCAACTGGGAAGGTCCTTTTGTAGTGAAGGAGGTATTGAAATCGGGAGGGTACCACCTCTAGGATGTGGACGGGGTATCCCTTGATCGCTTCCGAAGCGGCGATGACTTAAAGAGATTTTATCCATAACACTCTTTGTTGATTACATTTTCATCGTTCAACGCTTGCAATGTTGATGTGGACTTCTAATATAATGAAGTCGCAGGTGTCCTCTTTCATGGCATTAAGAGTGAAGTAGGTGCATGGAGACCCCGAGAAGAACCGCTGACCAGGCTCTCATCTAGCGGGTAGGGCTGTATGCTCACTTGGTGGTTGGAGATGGATTGGAGAGGAGACCCCGAGCAGACCCACTGACCAGGCTCTCATCTAGCTGGTAGGACTATAGGCTCACTCTGTGGTTGGAGATGGATTGGAGAGGAGACCCCGAGCAGACCCCCTGACCAGGCTCTCATTTAGCGGGCAGGGTTGTAGGCTCACTCGGTGGTTGGAGATGGATTGGAGAGGAGACCACGAACAGACCTGCTGACCAGGCTCTCATCAAGCTGGCAGGGTTGTAGGCTCACTCGGTGGTTGGATAAGGATTGGAGAGGAGACCCCGAGCAGACCCGCTGACCAGGCTCTCATCTAGCTGGCAGGGCAGTAGACTCACTCGGTGGTTGGAGATGGTTTGGAGAGGAGACCACGAGCAGACCCGCTGACCAGGCACTCATCTAGATGCGACTCAGTTGGTGATGAGAGTTGTTAGGAAAGCTCTTTATCAGGGGGGCTGGGTTCGAGACCTTGCCTCAACATCCCGCCACGCTAAGAATAGGTGCGGTCATGGGTGGGGTGCTTGGGCTACAGCCCGGTAGTGGGCCGCCGAACGTGGGCCTCTGGATAGGTCAGGTGCGAGGCCTGGTCGACAGAGCGGGTCGGCTCTGGGTACTGCATCACATATTATAATTCTGATGCGAGGAGGGGGGCGGGCGGTTGGAAGTTCTAGCTTCGCGAGGGGGAAGCTCGACAGATTGAGCGGAGGTGGTAGTAGTTCGGTCAGGTGGGGCCATCTCGCGAGAAGGCGAGATGATTTGGTGGCGAGGTGATTGGGACTCTTCCACAGAGATGGGGGTCAAGGATCCCGACATCTCTTTTCATTCCTTGGTAGCAGTTCCGTTTCTCCCTTTTGGCTGTGGCACCACCTTCATCTTCTTTTTGGGACTGTGTCGAGGAGCGGCAACATCGTCCCCAGCTCTTTTTTTTGGGCGGGGGACATTGTTTCCTTCGCCTCCTCTACCGCCATACTGGCAAGGGCGAAACGCTTGGATGTCCCTGCGCTCCTCAGATAGGGGGGGATGGACGGGAATGGTTCTCTCTCCTAAACAACAAGGAAACAGTTTGAACAGAGCAAAGGAGTGGTGACTATAGACTAAGGGGGCGCGAGTATACCTTCAACAGGGAGGACGAGAAGATGCAAGTCAAGATCTCGTCGTAGGTAATTTACTTTGAAATTTTTCCTTGCAAAGAAGTCATAGAGGGCCGTTTCAGCACCCCCAACCATTGGGGTCTTGTAATATATCTCGGCGGGCGATACCGGGGCGAGTGGGACACCTCCTAGATTCCCGCAAATGAAGACAAAGCGGGGGAGCCAGTGGTGTTTCTTGTTAGGCATCTCACACACCTTTAGGCCCTGGCCGGTGAAGTACGAGACGCCATCGTCATTGGCATGATAGATAAATAACTTGCGGAAGACAATGAGGGTAAACTCAATGCGCTCGCGGCGCATGTAGCTAGCAAAAGCGACCAACATCAAGATGGCATTCGGGTTGAGCTGCGCGGGGACAATGCCGAAATATTTCAAAACCTATTTTACCTCTGGCCAGAGGGGGAGTATTATCCCCGACTCGAAGTGCGAGACGGGGAAGGAGAGTTCGCTGGGGTAGAAGGTATTAATCGCCTCGCCAACTTTTGGCGGGCGATATTCATACCCCTCGGCTAGGAACTCGCTGGTGAAGCGGTGGTAATCCTCTTCTGAGATTTTGCCGGGGGGGGGGGGGGGGGGGGGGCAGGCGTGGTTAACGAATCGCCTGCCGCAATGGCTGCGTCCCTCGCTTTCTTCGGCTTTCTTCTTTCCCATGGAAAGCGAGACGACAGAAACAGAAGGGGGTAGAAAAGAGTGAGGTGGAAGGGGGACGCGAGAAGAGGTAGGCGAGGAGGAGCAGGCGAGAACTTCGGATCTCAGAAGCAGCAAGAAGCGACAGTACAAGAGTGAAACATCTGCATCCGGGGGTTATTTTTAGCAGATGGAGAGTGGAGAAAAATGGGCGGGAAAGTGAGAATGAGGAAGCCGAAGGGGCAACCCGATGGTTCACTTTGTCTCCCTCTCTCCTGACCCCGAGACGAGGAACTCCGCTGCGACTTTTCAAATGAGCCAAAAATAAAAAGGAAAAAGATAGCAATTAATGCAGCTATAACTCCATCATGAAGAATTAAGAGAATATCATCGCATATCATTTCATCCCGCATGAGACGGGCAACATGTTTATAGGGGTTTTCAAAAAAATAAATCATAAAACAAGCAGGCGGCAGACTAATAAAAACAAAGGTTACAAGGCATAGTTGAATAGGAGAGAGGAGATAGAGGCCCTTCAGTTCTTGTGCCATTTACAGCACCACCGTGAGATCCAACGACCACCGCGTGATCCAGCGCAGGGAGGCCTCCCAGGTAGATGAAAGGCGCGGACGACGTCTACACCACGGCGCGCGAGACAGAGATGTTGGTCAGTCTCGCTTATGATGGCCTAGGGGTCGATCCCATCTTTTTCATCGTCGGCATCGACCTCAGAAGAGAGGTGAGCACACTCAGTTTCCAGCCAGTCAATGCGTCGATCGGTAGCTTGCTTCTCCCGTTCCATCTCGCGGATGACGTGTTTATATTTTCGAAACATCCTGACCGTTTGGCTCTTCATCTCCAGAGGGTCCATAGGATCACCCAGGTAGTCTTCGATCTCATCTGAGCGAGAAAGAGGCGAGAGGGGAGACGGCGCGGGGGACTCCTCAGTACCCGAGTCAAGCTAGATACCTGCGCAAAAAAATCGTGGAATATCATAATGAAGGGTGGTCTCACAAGAAGGCTAGCGATCATGAGCTACGTGGATACAAAGAATAGCCATGTGGTCTTGAATGTACCGGGTAAGGGAATAGGAATCTGTATGAAGCAAAAGGATAGGATGAGTTTACTTACTTGGGATGCGAGAGTTCCCCACAAGCCGTGAGAGGTCTTCTTTCCTCGTGATATGGGGGGAGGATTCCTGATGCGAGTCGGAGTGTTGATAATGTTGTTCAGTAACGTTAGGAGGATTCGCAGGTATGGGGGAATCAGCTAGGTTTCCCTGAAAGAGCATGGTCAATAAGAGAGTCGATAAAAGAAAAGAGAGGTGAGAGGAGGAGTCAAGAATTACATGTCTCTCCCCAGAGGATGCAGGAGGAAGTGTATCGGCTGTCGAGGGTGTTGAAGAAGTCGTGCCGGCCGAGAAGGGAGGGCCGATGATTTTTTCCTTCTTCAGGCGACATGATGAAGGTGCTGAAGCGGGGGTGCGGACCATAGATGTGACCAGGGCAGCCACATTGGCTTTGTTTTGCTTTCGGACCATCGCGAGACGCTCACTAAAACTCTGGCTATGGGAAATGTTGGCGGTAGAAGAGAGGGAACAAAATAGGGGTGGGGGCACTCCATGATGAGATGGGCTCTCATATTTATAGGCACCGGGGGGACGGCCCGCTAAAGATTCTGATAAATGAATATCAACGCCGCGAGCCTCGGTTGGACTTTCTTTCCGAGCTTGGTGCAACCTCGAATAGAGCGGGGATTGTGTACAACCTTTGGCTCGTGGGAGGAGGCTTAAGCAGCAGAGCAGTGAAGATGGCCAGAGGAATTAAAGAGGCAAGTGAGACCATGTGGTCAACTCGTAGGAGGCGAGACGGGTCTCGATGCAGTAGGCAAGACATAATTTGGGGCGCGGGCTGGCCCTTGAGGGAGACATGGCTCCCTAAGGCGGAAGGCCAGTGAGGCGAGCAGGTAAGCTCTTCCCGCACGCCAGTCATTTCCCCACTCGCCATATAATAGAAATGTGTTTTTACCTTCTTATCCCCAATGGGGATTTTACTCTTCTACCCTAGGAAAAGTTACACTTTTGCCCTTGGTGGTCTACATATAGCCCTTCAGAGCAGTGGAGTTTGGCTGTTGGCAGACCCAGCCCATTGGGATTCGGCTAGGTTTCCCTGAAAGAGCATGGTCAATAAGCGAGTCGATAAAATAAAAGAGAGGCGAGAGGAGGAGTCAAGAATTACATGTCTCTCCCCAGAGGATGCAGGAGGAAGTGTATCGGATGCCGAGGGTGTTGAAGAAGTCGCGCCGGCCGAGAAGGGAGGGCCGACGATTTTTTCCTTCTTCAGGAAAGATGATGAAGGTGCTGAAGCGGGGTTGCGGACCATAGATGGGACCAGGGCAGTCACATTGGCTTTGTTTTGCTTTCGGACCATCGCGAGACGCTCACGAAAACTCTGGCTATGAGAAATGTTGGCGGTAGAAGAGTGGGAACAAAAGAGGGGTGGGGGCAATCCATGATGAGATGGGATCTCATATTTATAGGCACCGGGGGGACGGCCCGCTAAAGATTCTCATAAATGAATCTCAACACCGCGAGCCTCGGTCGGACTTTCTTTCCGAGCTTGGTGCAACCCCGAATAGAGCGGGGATTGTGTACAACCTTTGGCTCGCAGGAGGCGGCTCAAGCAGCAGAGTGGAGAAGATGGCGAGAGGAATTAAAGAGGCACGTGAGACCATGTGGTCCACTCGTAGGAGGCGAGATGGGTCTCGATGCAGTAGGCGAGACGTCCTTTGGGGCGCGGGCTGGCCCTTGAGGGAGACATGGCTCCCTAAGGCAGAAGGCCAGTGAGGCGAGCAGGTAAGCTCGTCCTATGAGCCAGTCATTTCCCCACTTGCCATATAATAGAAAGGTGTTTTTACCTTCTTATCCCCAATGGGGATTTTACTCTTCTACCCCAGGTAAATTTACACTTTTGCCCTTGGTGGTCTGCATATAGCCCTTCAGAGCAGCGGAGTTTGGCTGTTGGCAGACCCAACCTAGGGTATTTTGGTTATTTCAGGTCGGTTCAGTATGGTTGTTTGCAGATGAAACTCAGAGGCCTATAAATAGACTGATAAGGTGCCTGGAACAGGTTGTTGAACCTTTACATATTCTTCCTCAGAGGAACCTAGATCAGCATTGGCTAAGGAGGGGGAGAACTTCAGATTCTTCTGTGTAAGAGGTGGGACCTCCGAGCGGAGACCTTTGATGCTAAAGATCACGGCAGTGAACCGGTCGCACAAGTAATATAAAATGGGGGCTTTCCCAAGTATCGATCTCTTAAGGAACACAGTAAGGTGGAGTTAATTTCGTAGAGGACTTTAGATTGAAGTCCTCAGGTCGGAGCTAACTAAGGGGAGGTTTTGATGTTGCGGAAAAATAAAATAAAACACTATCAACTACTCCTATGCAACGCCGCTATGCGATGGTTCGCCAGGCGGGATGGAAGACTAGTCGGGCCGCTATGCACCGAATCACTAGGCGATGGACGAGAAGGCTAGCGGATGAGGTGGTTAGAACGGCAGAATGAGGGTCGTGAGCACCTCTTCGCTACGCACGCCACTAGCAATTGCTAGTGCGGCAAGGGTGGATGGTGGTGGATGGAATATGCCGCAACTCAAGCAACTTAAGCAGTAAAATGAAATATGAATCACATAGACATGAAACACATAACATATACAACCGAAGTGCACTTCATCAATATAAATAGATTTAAACACCAATATTCAACAAGAAAGCAAGAACAAGTCAAGAGATCGACCGAATCCGAAGTCTTGCTGAGGATTCACGGTTGGAATCGTCGGGTTGTCATTCCGCATCCAAGCTCGGTCCTCAACTGCGTCCGGGGTAGAGAAGGGCTGTCACCACCTTCCAATGGCCCGTCTTCTTCGTCTCACGATAGCGGACGAAGTTTGCTAGCTTTCCTTTGTTTGATGGCTATGGTGTCAAACCCTACTTGAAGCTCACGGATGAAGGAGAAGGCCGAGAGGAAGCTCCAGCTTGAATTTGTCGGTAAAAGCTTGCCCGGAGCACCTCCCTTGGGTGGAAGATGAAGGGGAACCGTGGAGAAGGAGGAAAACGGCGGAGAAATGTCGAGCTCCGGATCCTCCCTTGAATTAGGGCAAGACCTGCACTATTTATACAAAGCAGAAATGAACAATGTGCACGATCACAGGCGCACGACCAGTGGTCGTGCGCACTATGTCCGGTGATCGTGCGCAATGGCATGGAAGATTAGGAAGAAGAACTGGGAAAATGCGCATGAGTAGTGGCGCACGACCAGTGGTCGTGCGCACTAAGTCCAATGGTCGTGCGATTACCCCAGACAGGACTCCAGAAATGAGGAATCAATGCACATGATCAGTGGCGCACGACCGGTGGTCGTGCGCATTATGTCCAGTGGTCGTGCACTTACAACAGGCTGATTCTGTAAAATGTAGAGTAGTGCGCACGATCAGGGGCGCACGACCAGTGGTTGTGCGCATTAGATCCCATGATCGTGCGCAGTATTCCTGTTTCACAACCATCCCGGAACAAGCACACGATCCCTGTACCGAAAGGAAAAACAAATCGCGAATCTGTGCAGACATTCCAGGCAATCACAAAAAGGAGTACAACCTATAAAAATAACAAAATACACAACCACGGGCATAAATGTGCACTTCCTATGGAAATAAAGATAAGATGAAATATGAACGATATAGAACTGAAAGTCCACCTAGTGTCAGCTATGTGCACCTATGGGGGGGGGGGGGAATAGGTGACGTGTGGTTCTTTTGCGGAATTTACGGATGTACCTGCACAATAAAAACAACAAGCACAGCACACAGAATACACATCAAATTTATAGTGGTTCCCCGACTTGGGTACATCCACTTTCCCCCTTCGACCTATCTCCACAACAAGGGACGACTCGGTCACTTCTCCAACGGGATTGAAATCCAATCCCTTCACTAACGGAAGGAGCCCTTCCACACGTGAGAGTCAACACTCCCACACAACGGGTTGCACCCAACCCTTACAACACGGAACAAAAGTTCCCTTACAACAAAATTAAATATAGAGTGTAAACGTGATACAAACTTCTTTTGGAGACTACGGTGTTCCTCTTTGTTCGACGACGTGTTCTTGAAGTCGATGAAGAGTCTACGACCTTGGTCTCACTTGGAGAGGATCTCCCCGGAACCGGCGGCGGCACACGAGCGGCGGCTAGCTTCGGGATCGGCGGCTACGATGAAGAGCGGCTGCTGAACTTGGAGATCCAAACTTCGTAGCGAAGCAAACTAGGTCTACCAACGGTCACTCTAGGATCGGTCGTCTCGATTGATTCAGACGGAGGAGTTTTTCCCGGTCAACAAATCGAGAGACAAGAGATCTCTGGATAGACACGTGAGACACAAGCTTTGCTGAGCGCCTGTCGCCGGAGATCACGAAGGAATCTCGATTGTTGACGGCGACCTACGTTCCCGAGCGCTACGGCGGCGGCGGAGAGGAGTCGCGGTTTTAGGGTTTCGTTGCGGCTCGGTTTCTGTTTCTTTTATCCATACCTTTACTGTTTAAAATACCCATGTATTTATACCATGTAGATACAACAAATTTGACCGTTGTGGGACCCACAAAAGAAATCCCCAAATTTCGGTTCAAATTAGTCCAGAAGCAGAATCCGGTCCAGCAGCATCCTGAGAAAACGCCAAGTGAAAATCGGCGAGAATCGCAGACGATTCTCGACGAATCGGCGAGAATCACCAAGTGATTCTCGACGATTCGTCGAGAATCGTTTGTGATTCTCGTCGAATCACTTATTGATTCTCAACGAATTTTACTTTGTGTACATGGGCTGCTTGGCCACTGGTTCGGCGGGAATTACAAGTGATTCTCGCCGAATCTTACTTGGCACCATTTTGAGATGGCTAGAAGGAGTCGGCGAGAATCACTGATGATTCTCGTCGAATCGGCGAGAATCACTAGTGATTCTCGCCGAATCGGCGAGAATCACTTGGTGATTCTCGCCGAATTTGCCTTGGACGAATTTTCGTCTTCCACCTAGGAGCTGCTCCTTGATCCTCCATGCTCCTTGTCTCTTCTTGCATATGAACGGCCCTGTACTTGAAAGTAAGTGCACTCCAATAGAGAGAGTACACATAGGCCAACACACTGATCTGCTCAACGAGGGATTACGTCGTGCAGACCCGTGTATATTGACCTACTGCACCCTGACATTGGTGTGCACTTAGTGTGGAGGAACTGCAAGTACAACTTAAGATGTTTCGTCAAATACATTGTGAATTCATCTTAGCTTGACAGGTGGCTTCCTCAAATCTAGGTAATCGTGGATACAATACCCAACAATCTCCCCCTATTTGACGAAGCCAAAACCCTACTAGCTAAGATGAATAACACCTATCAAATAATAACATAGCATTCAAAAATTAAACATGCAACACAAGAGAATATATGCAATCAGAACAGGACTTGAGTCATTCACACATTCAAATATATATATACCAAGAGAAATATATTCACATATAATCCAGAATCGTTCATACGACAGTAATAATCATTAAATGTTCTTAACACACAGTGACCAGCTATAAAATGATGACTATTTGTCCTTAGCTACGTCACCCTTAAGAGTTTGAGCCAAGTACTTTTTGCTTTGCCTTTCCATGTATTCCTTGGGCTTCGGGTAGTACCTAGGAGGAGCAACTTTGTCTGGATCCTTGTTGTTTCTGAAAAAGATGTTGCGTTTCGCTTCAAATGCTTTGTGCGTTTCCCATTCATACTGGCTATATGCTTCATTTCGATTGATCTCTCCTCTTTCTTGCAGCCGGAAGGTGTCTAAGATGATGTTCCTTGAAACTGGACTCCACCTTTCGTTTCGTACATCCTCCTCACTCATTCTGATTCGCTTCTCAGCTGGAGTCTCCTTGAAGGTCCCTTCCTGAACTTTTCTCTTTCCCCTGGCTTTTGCTAAGGCCTCTTGGTCAAACATGCTCCTCAATTTAGCTTTGGAGAGAGCCCTAGCATCAGCTTCATGTGTGGGAATATCTGCAGCATCACTTGCACTAACATCCTCAGCAACACTTACTTCCTCAGCAGCCTTAGATGTCTCAGGGACATGAATACCGGCAGGGTTGTCAGGTAGGACGACGCCTAACGTACCTAGCGCCTGTTGGAGCATCCACCAGCAGCTCTCATAGACGTATTTGCTTGATTATGCAAAGTTTGCATCCATGCTTTCTTGGAGCTCGACCAGCTTAGTGATATACTCTTTCTCCCCCTTTTTGGCTTCGACAGCTATGCAGTTGGCATATGAGTGCAGAGAGTCATCAATATGCTTAGTTGTCTTGGTGAATTCAGTGATCAGGGTCTGCTGATTGGCATTTAAGGTGACCATATTACCATCAAATTTCTGAATATTGTTGGCTACAACGTGTGCGTTCTGATTTACAACAGCCAAAGTATCAGTACTCTTTTTCAAACCGGCCATTAAGAGTGTGACAGCTTCGCCGGCCGCGGTGTACTTCTCCTCAAATTTCTTCTCCATCATGTCCAGCTTATGGTTGATTTCCACCATATTTTTGAGCATCAGATTTTCAGAAGTCTTAATCCTTTTCAGCAGAGTTTTCTGAGCTGTATCAAAAGAGTCTTTAAGCTCATTTACGATGCCCTGAATGACGTGTACAGTGTGAGTGGCTAGGTCATCGCGTAACGGGATGGTCGGAGGCACTTGTGGGCCTTGCATTTCTGCAGACGCATCAGTGGAGCTGGATACCATCACAGTCTCTACAGGAGGAGTGTGGGCGGCCTCTGTAGATTTATTTAACTCCCCCTCCACTGGTGCAGACTTATCAGAAGGAGGTTCAACAGTATCTGGAGACTCCAACACTTCATGGCCCTCATTTACATCGTCCTCTCCATCCTCATCCAAGAATTCATCAATATCAGCAGGTTCTTCCACTTCTTGGTCAGCAGTCTCCAGCACACGGTCACATTCTTCTTGAATATCGGCCTCAGCATCCCTGGCCACCTGGGCGATTTTAGATATTATATCCATATGAGTGGGTAGAGTCTCCCCCTCGATTCTTGCAGTCACAGTATCAGGAATTTCACCGGGGGAGACTGCGGGAGATACTTCCTCGTGCTCTTCCACAGCAGGCTGCCCGATGCACCGCTCCCATCGATCAAACACAGTAGCATCCATCTTTTTCAAGTAGTGGAGAGGAACTCCTTTGCTCATGTCGAACTTGTCTCCGTTGAGCTGGTTGAGATATAGACTGATGATGCGGCCGAAACTTGGAGTGCCCAGAGTGTCCTTGATCTTTTGAAACAGCAACTCCCCCCAGTTGAACCTCTTGCGGCAGACCACAGCTATGAGAATTTTGAACATATCTCCGGAGATATGATCATGGGAGCCCGGCTTGCAGATGAGCACTTTTCCAATGACGTCAGATAGGAGCTTCCCTTCTTCATTCATCTCTTTTCTCTTTACTGATCGAGTGCCTCTTGGAAGACCGCAGAACAAGAGAGTTCTGGCTTTGTCCTCGTCCTCTAGATAGTCCCCCTGCTCCGAACTTGAAAGCTGCAGGTAGCGAGTTAGCTTATCGGCAGACATCTTAACTTTTGTCCCAGCCACCTTGCTCTTGATGATGGAGTCTCTATCTCGGAGTCTTGCGGTAGAGAAGAACTCCAGCACCTCTTTATCCAGAACTTTGCAAGGGTGCTCCAATACAAAGGTTAGCCCAGCCTCTTCTAGCATTAGAATGATATTCCGGAACTCGTCCGAGGCATGAGAAAATCCAGTGCGAACAAGCTCGCAGCCAGAAATCAAGCCTGCAGTCGTCCTTGGAGCCATTGAAGATCTAGAGAGAAGTCCTACTCTAAGCATTAATGAACATTCAAAAAGAAAGCATCACTAGTGAGCGCGTCCAAGTGCGGGTGAGGAGGAGGTTACCTACGGGCTTACACGGAAGTGGGTTGATGAGCTTCGGGAAGATCTTCGGTGGATGGAAGAGTATCCTGTGGGGTTCGGCCCTAGAACCTTGCGGTCACAGGGACACTTCGCTAGAACCTTGTGGGTTCAGCCTTGCTAGAATCTCACGGGAAGAAGATGGAAACACAGCAGCGATTCGCTCACTTCAACGAGAGCGTCGGAGGGCTGCGGGTTTCGGCGAATCTGCGGAAGAACACTTTCGTGAAGAAGGCGAGGGTCGTCGGGAGTTCTCTTGCGCGAGTCGTGAAGAAGGCGAACAGGCGGAGTGACTCTTTCGGCGGGATTTATCTAAGTCGTCGGGATTCGGGGAGAATGCCAAGGGTCGGTGAGCTCCTTCGGCGGGATTCCGAGTATATAAAGTGATATTGATATTTTTCTTTACAACATTGGGAAGCATTGCAACATTTTCAAATCCTTCGGATGTCAAGTTAATGTAAGATTAATAAATACATGTTTATTGTAACGACAATCTATTTGGATTTGAGCGAGACTTCTCCAGACACTTCTTGATGTCAACTGTGATTTGTCAAACTTTACAATGACATATCTTTGTTAACTTTTTATTGATGTGTAATGGTTTGCATGCCTCGAGTTAATCTCTCCATAAAGGTGCACACATACATGATAAGCATAAGTATACGTATACACGAGGATAGAAATATATATATATATATATTTATTTTGAATGAGGTTGCATCATGACACAAGTCCTTGAACTGATCAAAATTACCTGGGATTTGGAGAGTCATCGTCTTAGTCCCACAGGTAGAACATATTAGTAGCTTAAAGTGAGTATGCTCAACAGGTAGCACATCTGTTATTGCAGACGCTTGTTCCAAGTTAGCCTTGAGCCACCTACTGTCTAGTTCCCATAGTATTCACGGGGACCTAGACTACCCTGCAAGACAGAATTACTTTACCTTAGGAACCCAAATCATATTGGGTCCTAGGTTTCTATTAGCATAAGCATGCAACTGCCTTCCTTGAAAAAACCTGTCTGGAAGACTGCCTCTGTCCCTATAATGTGGATAAGCCCTTGCTGTGGGCACAGAGAGGTTGTGCCAACAGTCAATGGCAAAGTGTCCCACTTTTCCGCAGCACCAACAAGGGTGAATGTTGTATCGCCGTTTTCGACCTAATCTAGTGACTGATGTAGTCACGGTCCTAGGTCTAAAAGGGATAGGGCATGTTCTTGTCACACAAATTCCTCTTCCATCGTGACACGAGGAAGGGTGGAACGAATGCATGTTGTGAGCGTTATGAGGCCGAGAAGGTGGTGCCATTCTTTCAGGCATCTCCCTTGCTGAGGCTCCATGAGGCCTGACATCATGACTTCTATTCTCCCTATCCCGTGTCCTCGAATGGAGAGAATTCTTCTGTGAACTAGGACATGCAGATCCACACTTTGTTGTGGCAGTGGCCGTGAATACAAAGGGCTCAGAATGAGCCTTAGGTATTTCCTCATGGGTGGCCATGACGCCTCTTGCACTATGGACGTTTCCACATGGGGACAAATCACCCTTGCAGTGACCACGATTATTCCTGTGGTCATACCTGAAGGCATGATGAGTTGCCTTCCCGCTTGGAGTGGGAGGTCGGAACACTGTTTCCCCATTTCTCCATCCCTGAATAATCCGGGAGATCCACCCGGTTTCTTGTTTTCTCTTTATAGCATCAACTTTGGAAAAGTTAGATACTATACGTTTCTCATTATCTAGACTATTCTCTAGAGCTGAGATCTTAGAGTCCTTGACCTTGTTGGACGCCAATTGGAGAACCAACAAGATCTTCAGTCGAGCAATCTCTCGAGCTTGCTCCTCAGCAAGTAGATTGCTTTCCTGAAGGGCTCTCTTCAGGGAATCAGTATTTTCTGGAGGAGAGCAGTTTCTGTCTTCAGAAAAGTCAAAAGATATAGGGCAGGATGAAGATGATACCTGCTCATCTGAGTTATTGTCATTAGAATCAATGACCAATGTTTTGTCCTCGTCGGAGCTGCTTTCCTCACTATCTTCTTCAGTCTCTGACACGGATACTGGAGCTCTGATGCAATCCGAAGGATCCTTGCATTCATCTTCAGAAGTGAGGACCCCCACATACGCTTCATCCTCTGATTGGCAGCATATTTCAGCTTTCTCTGACCCCCCCATCAGCTCTGAGATCATCATCCACAGAGATTTAACCGTTTTACATTTTTCCAATCTAGAGCGAGAGGCTCCAGACCAGACATCCATGATAATTTATCGAATCCTCTGGTCCAGCTGAAAAAGTGAGAGTTCCATTTCTGACATCTCAGCAATGCACATGGGCACTTGGATCCCAGAGTCGGAGGTCTTCATGGGAATAAACGGACCCTCTTCCAGGATGAAGGATGCTCGAGGATCGATAGCATCAAGGTGACATGACACTCTCATTCGCCAGATGGGATAATAATCCTTTGTGCAGGCGGGGAGTTTGAGTGGCGGCATCTCATACTCTAGCTCCATGCTTCTGACACTGGTGGCAGGATTCTACTCAAGGTGTTAACCTTTTTGAGGAGTAACCTGGCTCTGATACCACTTGAAAGTCCACCTAGTGTCAGCTATGTGCACCTATGGGGGGGGGAATAGGTGACGTGTGTTTCTTTTGCGGAATTTACAGATGTACCTGCACAATAAAAACAACAAGCACAGCACACAGAATACACAGCAAATTTATAGTGGTTCCCCGACTTGGGTACATCCACTTTCCCCCTTCGACCTATCTCCCCAACAAGGGATGACTCGGTCACTTCTCCAACGGGATTGAAATCCAATCCCTTCACTAACGGAAGGAGCCCTTCCACACGTGAGAGTCAACACTCCCACACAACGGGTTGCACCCAACCCTTACAACACGGAACAAAAGTTCCCTTACAACAAAATTAAATATAGAGTGTAAACGTGATACAAACTTCTTTTGGAGACTAGGGTGTTCCTCTTTGTTCGACGACGTGTTCTTGAAGTCGATGAAGAGTCTACGACCTTGGTCTCACTTGGAGAGGATCTCCCCGGAACCGGCGGCGGCACACGAGCGGCGGCTAGCTTCGGGATCGGCGGCTACGATGAAGAGCGGCTGCTGAACTTGGAGATCCAAACTTCGTCGCGAAGCAAACTAGGTCTACCAACGGTCACTCTAGGATCGGTCGTCTCGATCGATTCGGACGGAGGAGTTTTTCCCGGTCAACAAATCGAGAGACAAGAGATCTCTGGATAGACACGTGAGACACAAGCTTTGCTGAGCGTCTGTTGCCGGAGATCACGAAGGAATCTCGATTGTTGACGGCGACCTACATTCCCGAGCGCGACGGCGGCGGCGGAGAGGAGTCGCGGTTTTAGGGTTTCGTTGCGGCTCGGTTTCTGTTTCTTTTCTCCATACCTTTACTGTTCAAAATACCCATGTATTTATACCCTGTAGATACAACAAATTTGACCGTTGTGGGACCCATAAAAGAAATCCCCAAATTTCGGTTCAAATTAGTCCAGAAGCAGAATCCGGTCCAGCAGCATCCTGAGAAAACGCCAAGTGAAAATCGGCGAGAATCGCAGACGATTCTCGACGAATCGGCGAGAATCACCAAGTGATTCTCGACGATTCGTCGAGAATCGTTTGTGATTCTCGTCGAATCACTTATTGATTCTCAACGAATTTTACTTTGTGTACATGGGCTGCTTGGCCACTGGTTCGGCAGGAATTACAAGTGATTCTCGCCGAATCTTACTTGGCACCATTTTGAGATGGCCAGAAGGAGTCGGCGAGAATCACTGATGATTCTCGTCGATTCGGCGAGAATCACTAGTGATTCTCGCCGAATCGGCGAGAATCACTTGGTGATTCTCGTCGAATTTGCCTTGGACGAATTTTCGTCTTCCACCTAGGAGCTGCTCCTTGATCCTCCATGCTCCTTGTCTCTTCTTGCATATGAACGACCCTGTACTTGAAAGTAAGTGCACTCCAATAGAGAGAGTACACATAGGCCAACACACTGATCTGCTCAACGAGGGATTACGTCGTGCAGACCCGTGTATATTGACCTACTGCACCCTGACATTGGTGTGCACTTAGTGTGGAGGAACTGCAAGTACAACTTAAGATGTTTCGTCAAATACATTGTGAATTCATCTTAGCTTGACAGGTGGCTTCCTCAAATCTAGGTAATCGTGGATACAATACCCAACAAGAACCAAAAGTGAAGTGCAAACGCGTGAAACCTAGCCCAGATGAGTCCGAAAATACGTATATAAAGTGGACTCATCACACCCACAGACTTAACTGTTTGCGCGTCCCGAGCAAACAAAATCTAAGTAGATAGGGAAAATACTAGTTAACAAAGAAATTGCAATACGGAGTACCATGCGAAGTCGCATGCTCGCACGCTTAAAAATATAATAGAAGAAATTTCTAAGTACGCAAAATAGTTTATCTTTTTCACAATGCGTATCAACATTTTATTATTACTCAAAAATGGAATCACGGTGAATCGTCCGGTCATGCGTAGGGAGAAAGTAGACTAATCGCTAGGTGAGCATTGCCAAAGATCGGGGCTCGTGATAACCTCCAAAGGAATCCACCAATGTCGGTGACCATATGCTTGCCCTTTCACACTCTCTCCACGGCACTACTTAGACTCAAGCACGAATCCGTAGGACTTAGAGTATAATATAGGCTTAGGTGAAGGCAGGGTATATAAAGGTAAACAAGACGGACACGCACACCCAAAATAAGATCGCCCGAAAATGCACACAGCTAAACTCAATGGACAAACACGTGCGACACACCACCAGACTTGGACTTTTGACGGTGCGTGCACGCCCATAACGAACATAACTCAACAACATTTCATAACTCAACAATAATATATATACATATACATTTGCTTTTTTCTTGTATTCCAAATTGGGAATTTTCTTTTTATTTACTATCATATTTTTTTTCTCTTTTTTTTTCTTTTTTTTATCCAAATAGTCAAAACAAAATAGGAAAACACGGCAACACCATAAGCTGCACAAACACCAACAAAACTGCCCACACGAAACGGATATAAACTACAATAAAACAAACTAACCGAGCGACCACATTCAGATGTGCGAGTAGGAAAGGATATATGGCTATGGTAGCGAGGCGAAGGGATTTCAAAGGAAGGGACAGGCTCAACGGGGATAACAACGGATAGATGTCGGGAATGGTACAAGTCTCAAATGAGACAAAGTGACGGCCCACATCACGCACGCACTTGACTAACCATGTACCCATGCTTCGAGAGTAGCTAGGGACAAGTTCTTAGCCAACGAGAAAGACTATCCGTCCTCCCGACTCGAGAAATATGAACCTACCGGCCGTCTACACATATCCCTAAGCTACCGTAGGATTCACACCGGAATCACCAATTTTTGAGTAGAATAAAATGTATTTACGCAATTAGAAAAAATATAAACTAAAAGCATACAGAAAAATTAAATCTACTCGAATTTGTACACGAGACGAGAGCAGATGACTAGGAGCACAGCAAGGTCAACATTTACTCTGTCTCACAATCCTATGTCAACAACATAATTTTCCCAACTCATACAAAAGAAACGAGTTTAACTCGCAGCACGCAAAAAGCTAAGCACGCGCTCATGTGGGTGCAGTGGTCTGTGATGCAATGAACTAATCAAAATAAAATAATAAAGGCTTCTAGTATGCACAAGAAATGTGTGCGTGCAATAGGTAACAAATCTCTCCCCCAGACTTAAACTAAACTACACAGCAGATGATATAGAAATTAAAATCATAAGGAGCTAAGGGAAGAGGTTACCCAATGCTCAGCCAGTGAGCATACCAGAAGACGCGTGGAAACCTGAAGCAGGCCCGCCATATGAAGAATCATAACCACGCCAATGCAATTTGCTATGAATAGCTGCAGGGGTGAGCTCCGCAAAAACAAAAGAAAATATACAAAAAGAAATGCTAAAACTAAAATAGACATGAAAAATAAAATGCAGAAAATGAAAGATAAGTACTGGGGTTATTGTCATCCCAACATGACTTATTCGGCTACGAAAAGGTTCTAGCTAATGGGCCTACGAAAAGAAAAATGCACAGGTAACTGTTCCAATATCCGTTCTGGTAACGGGTACCGATACGGTGATAAAACAGTTACCCCTCTGCCTAAATAATCATTCATGCTCCTTGCAGGCAGAGGAAATAGGAAGTAGGATGAGGAGGAGGCCTGGTCCTCACTCATCTCACTACAAAACAAATCCTTGCCTAGCAAGGTATTGTCTATCACAGGCCCGCAGGAGGCGATGGCAACGGCATGAGCACAAAGCTCATCGTCATCCCAACGTACTTGTGGAGACTCATCCTGCACAGGATCAGATAAGGAAGGGGATCAAGTAATAAAAGAGAAGAAGAACTAAAAGAATCAGAAAATGGGAGAGTGATCCCGGTCTCACTCTCAGCAGGATCCATGCAGAGATCATCGTCGGTCTCATACGAGTCATACCGAGGGGAATCCGAGAACTCAAGGTCCGCGGTGGTAAGAGAAACAACCTCATCCAATAAGGAGATGCAAACCTCCGCATCGGAAAGGGGATATTCCTCATCCCACCGGGGTGCGTAAAAGTGTTCCGAAGATCCACCTTCTCCGTCGGAGATAGAGGAATCATCATCCCACTTCGGCGCAACCTCAGGCACCGAATCATCAACAAGTACGGCATCATCAGCCGACTCACAAGGAAGAGGAATAGCACAATCCGGCAAAAATTGCATAGGGGCAAGTCTGCTCTCAAAATCAAGCACTAAATGAGCAGGCCCCATCGCAAAATCATTCGCTGACGCCACCCCGTCAACGACCGGAACAATCTCATCATCCCATACAGGAGCGTCCATGAGTTCCTGCTCCTCTTTTTCTTGGCTAACACCAGAGTGATCATCATCACTCAAGGAAAGCTCGTAAAAAGGGATCGAGGGACCCATGAAAGAGATGTATGCGGCTAGATATTCTTCGATAATCTCAACAGGTAAAGAATGAGCAAGGTGTGCTATGTCAGTGTATGGGCCAGACAACACCCTCGTAGGCCTGTCCACAACAGTCTTCCGCGAACGGGAGGTTGTTGTGCACACGCCCTCAGAGGGAGGAGGCTTGCACAAATGAGGTCAATCCTTCAACATATGGCCCACACCTTGACATAACAAACACCGAATGCAATGCTCGGCATTCATAACAGCAATGGCATCGATGGATCAGAGCAAAGTGTCAAGTAGACGGCACTCAGCATCAGGATCCATCACGAATAAAAATAATTGCTGAAAAAGTGCTACACAGCTAAAATAAAAATAGCACGGATCTGCTATCTAAATCAAAAATCAGAAAAGGGAAAAAAGAAATAAGCAAAATAAAAATTCTAATAACCAAACCAAATAAGAAAAAAAATGATATGCACAAATGGAAAAGGGCTTCAATCTATTATCTCGCTCTCCAAAAACTCACACGACTGTGTTCCCCGGCAACGGCGCCAAAAACGTGATGCTACAGATCACGACAGTGAACCGGTCGCACAAGTAATATAAAATGGGGGCTTTCCCAAGTATCGATCTCTCAAGGAACACAGTAAGGTGGAGTTAATTTCGAGGAGGACTTGAGATTGAAGTCCTCAGGTCAGAGCTAACTAAGGGGGGGTTTTGATGTTGCGGAAAAAGAGAATAAAACACTATCAACTACTCCTATGCAACGCCGCTATGCGATGCTTCGCCAGGCAGGATGGAAGATTAGTCAGGCCGC
This sequence comes from Platanthera guangdongensis, assembly GCA_039583875.1. Classification (NCBI taxonomy): domain Eukaryota; kingdom Viridiplantae; phylum Streptophyta; class Magnoliopsida; order Asparagales; family Orchidaceae; genus Platanthera; species Platanthera guangdongensis. Next base: position 39,696,979 of record CM077154.1, read on the forward strand.
TATGCACCGAATCACTAGGCGGATGGACGAGAAGGCTCGCGGATGAGGTGGTTAAAATGGCGGAATGAGGGTCGTGAGCACCTCTTCGCTACGCACGCCACTAGCAATTGTTAGTGCGACAAGGGTGGATGGTGGTGGATGGAATATGGCGCAACTCGAGCAACTTAAGCAGTAAAATGAAATAGGAATCACATAGACATGAAACACATAACATATACAACCAAAGTGCACTTCATCCATATAAATAGATTTAAACATCAATATTCAACAAGAAAGCAAGAACAGGTCAAGAGATCGACCGAATCCGAAGTCTTGCTAAGGATTCACGGTTGCAATCGTCGGGTTGTCATTCCACGTCCAAGCTCGGTCCTCAACTGCGTCCGGGGTAGAGAAGGGCTGTCACCACCTTCCAATGGCCCGTCTTCTTCGTCTCACGATAGCGGACGAAGTTTGCTAGCTTTCCTTTGCTTGATGGCTATGGTGTCAAACCCTACTTGAAGCTCACGGATGAAGGAGAAGGCCGAGAGGAAGCTCCAGCTTGAATTTGTCGGAAAAAGCTTGCCCGGAGCACCTCCCTTGGGTGGAAGATGAAGGGGAACCGTGGAGAAGGAGGAAAACGACGGAGAAATGTCGAGCTCCGGATCCTCCCTTGAATTAGGGCAAGACCTGCACTATTTATACAAAGCAGAAATGAACAATGTGCACGATCACAGGCGCACGACCAGTGGTCGTGCGCACTATGTCCGGTGATCGTGCGCAATGGCATGGAAGATTAGGAAGAAGAACTGGGAAAATGCGCATGAGTAGTGGCGCACGACCAGTGGTCGTGCGATTACCCCAGAAAGGACTCCAGAAATGAGGAATCAATGCACACGATCAGTGGCGCACGACCGGTGGTCGTGCGCATTATGTCTAGTGGTCGTGCGCTTACCCCAGGCTGATTCTGGAAAATGTAGAGTAGTGTGCACGATCATGGGTGCACGACCAGTGGTCGTGCGCATTAGATCCCATGATCGTGCGCAATATTCCTATTTCTCAACCATCCTGGAACACGCACACGACCCCTGTATCGATAGGAAAAACAAATCACTAATCTGTGCAGACATTCCAGGCAATCACAAAAAGGAGTACAACCTATAAAAATAACAAAATACACAACCACGGGCATAAATGTACACTTCCTATGGAAATAAAGATATGATGAAATATGAACGATATAGAACTAAAAATGAAGTGCAAACGTGTGAAAACTAGCCCAGATGAGTCCGAAAATAGGTATATAAAGTGGACTCATCAACCTTCGGTTTATTTCTGTTCCTGTGACTCACGTCGGGAGGGTGGTTCGAGAAGAGTAAGTGTGTGCTGCAGCTTCAGGTCCGAAGTCTAGGTGGAACCGGGTGACTGGTTTCAACAACACAGGCCACATACTCCTTCTACAACCCGCGAACTATGCACCTCTTCAACTTTGCTTTAGAAATGGGCTCATCAGGATCCAATGCTGATATTTCAGTTCACAAGTTATTCATCTTGATGAAGAACTTCGTGATGGATAGATCTCCTTTAGTTGCCTTAGCCAACTCATTCTCCAAGATCAGTAGCCTTGCTACATTCTTCCTATTGAACAAGCTATCAATGGTTGTCCATATCTCAGCAATAGAATCACATCCTAAGATGTGATCAAAGAGCTTAGGTGAGACATCCCGTTTGAGAGCAAACTTTGCCTTTGCATTAGTCTTCCTCCAAACTCTCACCTACTCAGCAGAACCAGTTGCAGCAGTTACTTCTTGCTTGTCATCACCACCTACGACTTCCTACAACTCCTCACCCAGAAGATAGCTCTTCATACACAACTTCCACTTCTTGAAGTTGGTCGCTGTAAGAAGTTCATTACCAAGACCCCATGTGTAAGATCCTTCCATTGCACCAACAACTGATCACTATCTTCCAGAAGTGCCGAGCACAACTAAGGCTGATCACTACTCAAGCCATCATTCCCTCTGATACCATGTTGAGATTCTCACAAGCTGATCAACCGGTAGTTCTGGTACCAAGCAAAAAATTCCAAAGCTATCAAGCTGACAACTTGATCATGCAGAAAGCGAGAACCAGGAATAGGAACACTCCAACCATAAACAGTGCTAAGTAATCAGAGACAACAGAGAGTAACCACAAATCTTGTATTATTAACTATATTCTTTACAAGGCTAGGTATACATGGTGAGACATGATTTTTGCCAAGTACAATAGAGAAGCACACAAGTAAGCAAAGAAACTTCAAGCCGGGCGGACTACCCCAAAGACTGCCGAGTCTGCCGAGTCCGCTGATGTACCACTGATCTATAGAACCCACGAAGTCCGCAGACTACCCGTTATTCTGCTGAAACGACCGCACTCCAAGCCTCCGCCGAACTGAAATAACAGACCTCCAAGTCCGCCGAGACCGACGAACTGGTAATTGAACTGGAACTGAATTGCTGAAGGAGAGAAGACTGGATGGCTGCAAAATGAGACCTGCTGCAAACCGCCGATTATAAACTACAAGCTCCACTGCTTCCTAACCGCAATAATAACCAGACTCCTGGTTGTACAGTGCTAGCTGCACAGCCTGCAAATAACAACCAGTTAATCCTTCTCAATCCTCACAGACTAGAAAATCGAGGTCGCAGCAATTAATCCGCACTCAACTTACTGTTTATTCAGTTACTGTTGAAGTGACATGGGTTCCTATATATAGGCGGGGTGAGGAGTGTTGTCACCGCCCTAGTTAATAGAAAAACCACCCCATCTCGCAGCTAGCACAAAGCAGTCTGCCTAGTCCGCAAGGACAAAGCTGAACATCAGCCAATTTGCCAGGCACAAAGTCAGGAAGCTAGTCCGCAACCTGGCGGACACCGCACCAGTCCGTACGTTGCATAGCACATAGACACAGCAACGGCCCACACACTGCATCAGTCAACATGGTACATGCGGACACAGCACCATCCCGCACAACCCGCCAACACTGCACCAACCTGCCTCACAAGTCCACAACCAACAACAATAGATTTCCCAGTCAACCAGCGGACTCAGCAGACTCTACGAATATCCAAGACTTGTCATAGAATGCGACCAAGTCTAGCATCCCACCAAAATCTTGGCACGAGCATGGAAGACAAAAAGCCAGACCGCCAGCTCCTAAGACAGTCCACCGCCATGAACATAGTTATCGTCAATCGCCCCACCAGAGATCAAGGGCATGGACCAATGCCGATCTCGTGATCTCCAAACACAGTCCACCACAACGAACTCCGTGAACTCAAACAAGAGTCTGCCACTTCCTGCGAATATTCCTCCTATCGGCCCGATTACTTCAAGGAACAACCAACTGCAGAACCACAACCCGAACAGACTAAACACCATCACTAGTCCACCCAGGCCGCACCATCAGTCCACCCAGGCCGCTGCATCAGTCTGCACAGGCCATGCGGTCTACCCAATCACACTCCACTTTCACTTCACAATTTTCAATAGTTGTCAGGATTACCACCACATAAAGAGGTGGACTTTCATATTAAATTAGTACTGGGTCCAAACCAGTCTATCGGACCCCTTACCGAAGGGCTCCGAAGGAACTCGCCGAGTTTAGGGTTTAGTTACAAGAGTTGGTAGAATCAGGGTTTGTTTACCCCAGTTCATCACCTTGGGGAGCCCCTGTTCTATTCGTTAAGAAGAAGGATAGAACACTAATAGTTTGCATAGACTACCAGGAACTCAATCGATTAACGGTGTAGAACACCTACACCTGCACTGGATTGATGAGTTATTCAATCAGCTAGTAGGAGCGCATTGGTTTTCCAAACTGGATCTGCTCTCGGGGTATTACCAGTTTAGGATACAAGAGGAAGATATCCTGAAGTCAGATTTTAGCTCGGGATATGGTTTGTACGAGTTCACGGTAATGTCATTTGGACTCACGAATACCCCTTCTGCATTCATGAGTTTGCTGAATCGGGTGTTCGAGCTGTACTTAGATGTCTTCGTCATCATCTTCATTGATGATATTTTGGTCTATTCGAATATAGAAGAAGAGCATGTTGAGCACTTGGCCCTAGTTTTGAATAAGCTAAAAGAGCTTGCTCAGTTTGCCAAGTTCAGCAAATGTGAATTTTGGCTCTGAGAAGTTGACTTCTTGGTCCATATGATTAGTGGGGCTGGGTTAGCAGTGGACCCGACCAAGGTGCTTGCCCTATAGGAGTGGACGCCTTTGTGGTCAGCGACCGACGTACAGAGCTTCCTTGGACTTGTTGGGTATTATCGCAAGTTCGTGAAAGGATTCTCAAAGATAGCCTTCCTCTCACTGCTTTGACAAAGAAAGGTGTGCCATTGAGTGGACACCCCAGTGTGAGGTTGCATTCCAAGAGCTGAAAGATAGACTTACCACCGCACCCATCCTAGCTCTTCCATCAAGGAAGGAGGATTTCAAGTTTACATGGATGTGTCTTATCAAGGTATGGGAGCAGTGTTGATACAACACGAGCATGTGATTGCTTATGCTTCAAGGCAATTGAAGAAGCATGAAGTTAATTATCCGATACATGATTAAGAGTTAAGAGCAGTGGTTTTCACCTTAATGGTTTGGAGGTATTATTTATATGACGTTCACTACGAGATCTTTTTGGATCATAAAAAATTGAAGTATGTACACACTCAGATGGAGCTGAACTTGAGGCAGCGACAGTTGTTAGAGTGTTTGTGTGATTATGAACTTACATTGAACTACCACCCTGGGAAAGCAAACTCTATAGGAGATGCCTTGAGAAGAAAAGTATCAGCGTCGAGCCGTGAGTCTCGGATAATGAGTATGAAATTAGCTTGAGTGCTCGAGGAGATGGATATCACGTTGGTGGGTAAGGATGATTCTGAGACATATACTGAATATCTATCTACTATGAGCATAGTCTGTGACATTCGAGATCAAATTCAGGCAGTGCGAGGGAATGATGATGCTCTGGACCTTATAATTAAATCTATTGAGGATGGATCTACAGAGGAATATACAATGAAGGATGACCTTGTTCATTTCTGTGGCAGGTTCTACATTCCCAAGGGCGGTGAAATCCGGGAAGACATCATGAGAGAGGCACATTGTTCCAAGTATTCAGTGCATCCCAGGATTTCCAAGATGCATAGTGATGTACGAAAGAAAACGTTCTAGTCGGGAATGAAGAGTGTTGTTAAGTACTATGTTACACACTGTTAGGCTTGCCAGAAGATGAAGGTGGAGTGCAAGAGCCCTGGAGGATTATTACAGTCATTGCCCATCCCCAAGTGGAAGTTCGAGGATATCTCCATGGACTTTATTCACGGGTTGCTGATGCGTGTAATACGGCAAGCGCACCGGTCGCACAAGTAATAAAGTTTTGGGAGTAAATCCCCAAGTGTCGGTCTCTTGAGGAATGAAATTAGCGTAGAACGGCAACAGTACTGAGAATATCATTATGAGAGTTAAAAATAGAACAAAAAGAAAATAGCGGACTCGGGAGATTGTGGATGTTTGATCTACTGAACTAGTAAAAGCTATGCGGGTCGACGGCACCGCTTCGCAAGGTGAAATGGGTTTGTCGGCCGCTATGCCGAACTTCAGTTGGGCGAGTGGAAGGGAAACTAATGGATTGCAGCGTTCTTGTGTGGATTGCAATCGGACAAGGCACAGGAATGAAGTGGATGTGGGGTGAGTGAGGCGCATTCACAGACAGAACTCACAAGCATAAGAAGAAACTAACATTCCATTAACTAGAAAGTAAACTTGATATTCATGGATGGAAATGTTCATTACACTGCTCAAAACAGTCATAACACAGAGGAAAGAGAAGAGGAGTAAACCAAAAGAGAATGAAGATCCACCGCGGGTCGTGGCCGGAGTAGCGAGTTGTCAATCCGCTTCCGGGCTCAGTCCGAGGAGGCTTCCGGTACCAACGATCTGTCACCTCGAAGGCCTTTAAGTCCGTTCTCTAGGTTATCTACTTCACCAACTCTGCAGGAAAGCTTGGAGTTGAAGTCATCAATGGTCGAGGGCTTCGCCGGAGTGTTGGAAAGCTTCGGAGTAAGTGGAAATGGCTTCCCGGCGAAGGTGGAAGTGATGGAGCAGCTGGAGAAGTGAAAAGGGGATTCCCGCGCACTCTCCGATCGCAGCAAATGGCAGGCGTTGACCTAAAACGCGGAGCAGGGCCTTTTATACGGAGGCAGCAGAAGCAGTGCGCACGCTCAATGGCGCACGACCAGTGGTCGTGCGCACTGTAGGTCGATGATCGTGCGGCTTTTCCAAATAAACCTGCAACCTGGACAAGAAGCATCAGCATATACGCGCACGAGCAGTGGCGCACGACCAGTGGTCGTGCGCACTATGGCCAGTGCTCGTGCGATTACCGAGACAGGGTTATGAAAAAGGGGGTGTAATGCGCACGAACGGTGGCGCACGACCAGTGGTCGTGCGCAGTAAGTCCAGTGGTCGTGCGCTTACCCAGGCTGATTCAGTTGAAAACGTAGAGTAGTGCGCACGATCGGGGGTGCACGACTAGTGGTCGTGCGCATTATGTACTACAGAAAAATTTGGAATTTATTCTACTGCTATAAAATGGTAATATTAGTTTTGTATGAATTTATCAGAATTAATGGATGCATTGTTAGTTGTTAAATTAATACAATGGCATTTTTGGTAAATATGTTATAATGGAATTTTATAGGCCATTACACAATAAAAATTGATGAGACTCTGTCAATAGTCATAAATTAGTGTTCTAAATGTTCTGTAATTTGTCTTGAATTTTTGATTACATAATGCCTATACTTCATTTGGAAAATGAAATTTGTGTGAATTTGATATTAAATAGGAAATGGGAATAAATAATTAAAGGAAAATTATGAAACTCTGTAGGCAGCACTATTTTATCAATATACATCTCAGAAAAAATTTCCTAGGTCAGTGGATATTTAATCATACTACTTCATGTGTAAAGTGACCTAGTGTTTAAATTAAAAGATTTAATTAAAGACTATTTGGCCAAGAAAAATTATGAGAATTCATAGGGTAGTTCCCTTAGTCCATACCACCCTAGGATAAATATTTAGAGGCAAGATGCCTTAAGGTTTGGAAGATCACATTTTTAGGGTAACCATAGGACATGGTCTACATATAACACAAATAGGTCTTGCCTTAGGGGTTACCAGGGGATTGATTATCGGCTGAAATAAAAGAGTTCAACATGAATAACCCTGGTGGGTAGAGTTGTCTTAGTGAGGGATCAAAAGTGCAAGTCTTAGTTAGCAACTGGAGTGGGGGTCGGCGGAAGACCGTCGGCTTCCCGGTAACACCTTAAGTCACTAGGGTTGTACTAGAGCAATAAGGAGAGCTGGGGAGATACATGGGTAGCCATCAACTAAAATAAGTATCCATGCGAAAGGGAATGCAGGGCGTAATCCCAACACAGTTCCTAGTGCCCCTTGAGAGCCCTTCACAGGGAATACCGGGGGCAGTCCTGGGATTAACCTTAAATCTCTAAGTATAATAAACCGTAGACAAGAGTAGTTTAATAGGTTAGGACATTGTTGTACCTTCTCGCCCGTGTAGGGTTAGAGAGATTCATGATATATGCTCACCCGTTTAGGGTTGGAGGGAGTTGGTATAAAGGCACTGATGTGCGATCTCACCCGTTTGGGGTTTGAGGGAGTTGGTATAAAGGCACTAATGTGCGTTCTCACACGGGTTTGGGTTTGAGGGATTCAGGACGGGTTTGATCCTGCGAGCGGGAGGCTCGGTATGAATTACTTGCATGTGCATAAATATCGTGGCGGGGCATGCGGTACTGGCCGTTCGTCACACTGATGGCAGTACGGTGCACCAGGCGGTTGTGAGAGTTAGAGGGGCCAGTGGGTTATTTTACACTGCAGTCTGGAGGACGATCCCCGATAACACACATCTGACCCAACAAGACTGACGGGTTTGTCAGCAAAGTACGTACGCGAGACTCTAGAGTGCACCTTGGACGTGTACAGAGGCGTATGAGAGGGGTCTAAGGCTTGGTACTGTGCATACTGGTCTAGAAGCGGAGACACCCGCTCCGCTGCTGCCGTAGCTACAGCAGTGGTACCCGAGAGTGATGCTAGCTCTCAAAAAGTGGGAACTAAAGGTCTGTGATCACAGAGTCGTTGTGTGTGAGTTGCACTTGCCTGTGTATAAAATTGCATCATATCATTCATTCATATTAGGTCATACGCTTCATAGATCCTTATCATATAAATTAGTATGGGCTCTTTTATATGATAAGTTAAATTTCCTGGAAATCCTAACTTATATATTTGTATGGGCATTTATATAAGTTAGGGTACATTTGTGATGATAGCATAGTGGTAGTTTAGTTTATTTACTTGTTCATGTTACTGTCCTTTACTTTCCTTTACTGCACTTCTCTTACTTATTACTTATACCGTACTTAGAACTGCTAGAGTAGAACTACATTACTTATTACAACTCTAGTTAGATACTGTCACCTGCTTCCACTTTGCTACCCCTTTTGTTGTCCTCCGCTTCGTCCTCCCGCTCGGTGCCTAGGAGCTGAGGGGCGAGGTGCAGAGGAAACGACTTAGTCTTTTTGACTAATGGTCGGTGACCAATTATTTTTAGGAGCCCGGGGAGATGGAGCACCAGCACGTCGAGGAGGCAGGACATGAGGAGCAGATACCGCTTCAGCAGACTACTACCACTACTGTGCGTCCTCAGGTGGGACGAGATCTTATGTTCTAGTTTAGCTTCCGCATTTATTATTTTGTGAGAGAGTGATTTTGATGTACTGGGCATAAGCCCTTTTTACTCTTTCATTTGTACTCTTCTGTGGACTATAGTGATGTACTTATCATTTCATTTACATGATTGTACCATGTGACTTGTGGACTGATAGTTTTATATACAGTTTTACTTCTTTCTTCTCATATTGGCCTACAGGTTAAATGATCGTCCTAGCCGGCAGAATCGGCGTGTTGCGGTGTTGACTAACCCGTGAGTTAGTGCCACCGTAAGACGGCGATTCTGGGCATAAGACCCGGTAGCCCTCCTTGGTAAGGGGGAGGGGGGTCTTACAAACTGGTATCACTTGAACAACGATCATATGAGAAAGAAGTCCACAACATGGGACCACCCCCGCCAGAGCATTAGTTTGCGGACAAACTATGTAGCGAAAGCAGTGGTGCGCTCATGTGTAAAGTCACATAAATGGTCCACAAAGTACAATGAGTTAGGCCAGTTTTGTTTTTAACCTTACCTTTATGCAACCTCCACAGGTCGCCGCGCCGCAAAATGTAGGTCCTCCCCCTCCAGCTGCCACTCCATTCCTACTTACGGAGATGGGGCAGACCTTGACGGCGATTCTAGATGCCTTCAGATCCCAGCAAGTCCCGGCTCCACAGCCAAATTCGGGGTCGAGCTGGCTGAGTGCATTCAAGAGCATGTCCCCACCGACGTACCGTGGGACAGAGGATGCGGTGAAGATGGAAGAATGGCTGGAGGCCATACACGAGATCTTAGCAGGGATCAGCTGCCCAGTCGGCGAGGCAGTACCTCTAGCCACCTCTGTGCTAGAGGCTCATGCGAAGAGATGGTGGAAATCAGTCCGGGAGTCTACTTATACGGACTTTGAGCTGTCAGAGATATCATGGGAGGAGTTTGGCGATGTGTTTCTGGAGCACTTCGTCTCTGCCACGGACAGAGATGCCTTGGAGGAGAGGTTTTTGAACCTCAAGCAGGGGACTAGATCGGTGATAAAGTATCAGAGAGAGTTCTCCCATTTGGTCAGGTTCGCGGGGATTCAGGATACCGATGATAGGAGATATGCCAAGAGGTTCTACCGGGGCCTCAGGGACGATTTGAGGCAGCCCTTGCTATTCATTTCTCATGGCACATCTAGGCAGATCATCGAGATGGCGAAGAAGCTGGAGGCTGACCAGCTGATGGTGCGAGCCGGAGGGAAGAGATCATTTGATGGGTCGACATCAGGAGAGAGCAGTAGGGGCTCTCAGAGAGGCAGGACCATCGGATACAAGAAGGGTGGGGGACGTCGTCGTCCCAACTTCAGGCAGGAGCAGGGGCCTCCTCCAGCATTGGCTCCCCCACCTCTACAGATGCATGATCCGAGGAGACAGGATGATCGAGGCCACCGACAAGTGGTTTGTTACGGATGCCGCCAGCCCGGGTACATCAGGTCAGAGTGCCTGCACCGATTCCATCCCCCTCCTCCTCCTCCACCTCCAGTGGCCCCAGTACAGCAGGGCCGAGGATGGGGCCGAGGACGAGGCCGAGGCCGGGGATATCACGGCAGGAGACGTGAGCAGGAGCAGATATATGCCTTGGACCTCACAGAGCCGAGGAACCCCGAGGAGGTTATCACAGGTACTTAAAGTTAATTGTTGATTTTCTTGAATTTTCAATTATGTATATAGTACCTGGAACCATAGGATAACAATTAACCTTCACATAAACAAACCTCAGGCATAGTTATGATCAGCGGCAAGCACGCTCATACTCTCTTCGACACGGGTGCTTCGCACTCGTTCGTATCTGAGGCCTTCATCGACGGACTCGAAGGCGTGGAGAGGTTTCCTGGACTAGAGATGAGGGTGCGTCTACCCGATGGGTCGGAGCTGCGGACCACTACACATTGTGATATGGAGGCCGAGATTGGAGGCAAGGCATTTGAGGCGCCGGCAACTATTCTGAAGCTGCAGGACTTTGACTTGATTTTGGTCATGGCCTGGTTGCATCGGAACCATGCTCAGATAGATTGTCCGTACAGGAGGATCACGCTAAGGCATGGCGACTCTCATGTTATCATTGAAGGTATCCAGCCTATCTGCCACCTACTGTTATCTTCTGTACAGGCTGTGAAGGCCCATGAGCAGGGTGAAGAAGTTTATCTTGTCTGCTTCGAGATGGTGGGAACAGAGGCGACTATCTCAGATATTCCGGTGGTCCGGGATTTCTCCGACGTATTCCCGGAGAAATTGCCCGGGCTACCACCTGCTAGAGACTTGGATTTCAGGATTCAGCTAGTACCGGGAGCGAGGCTGGTGTCCCGGGCGCCCTACAGGATGGCTCCCAGGGAGTTAGCAGAGTTCAGGACTCAACTTCAGGAGCTAGTCGAGTCAGGATTTGTGCGGCCCAGTTCATCGCCATGGGGAGTGCCAGTTCTCTTTGTGAAGAAGAAGGATGGATCACTGCGACTATGCATAGATTACTAGGAGCTGAACCGGTTAACGGTCCGCAATACCTATCCTCTGCCTCGGATAGATGAGTTATTTGACCAGCTACAGGGAGCCTTCTGGTTCTCCAAGCTAGATTTGCGATCCAGCTACTACCAGCTCCGTATCAGGGAAGAGGACATACCGAAGATGGCATTCAGTTCACGCTATGGATTATACGAGTTCACGGTGATGCCCTTTGGGCTCACGAATGCTCCTGCCGCATTCATGAGTCTAATGAACCGTGTATTCGAGCCTTTCTTAGACCGCTTCGTGATTGTATTCATCGACGACATCCTTATATATTCTCGGACTCAGGAGGAGCATACGGAGCACCTGGCATAGGTCTTGCAGAGGCTGAGGGAGACCCAGATGTACGCAAAATTTTCAAAGTGCCAGTTCTGGTTGCAGGAGGTGGCTTTCCTGGGGCACACGATCAGTGGGGCTGGATTAGCAGTGGACCCAGCCAAGATAGAGACAGTGAAGGATTGGCCACGGCCAAAGACCGCATCTGACATCCGCAGTTTCTTGGGACTAGCAGGGTATTATCGCAAGTTCGTGGAGGGGTTCTCGAGGATAGCACTCCCCCTCACGTCCTTGACGAAGAATGACACAGATTTTGTTTGGTCAGAGCGGTGTGAGACGGCTTTCCAGGAGCTGAAGGACCGACTCATCTCAACCCCATTCTTGCGCTTCCATCCGGGAGCGAAGGATTTCAGATCTACACGGACGCCTCTTATCAGGGGATGGGTGCAGTCCTGATGCAGCATGGGCATGTTATTGCTTATGCTTCGAGACAGTTTAAGAAGCATGAGCATAACTATCCAGTACATGACCTAGAGCTCGGGGCTGTGGTTTTCGCCCTAAAGATATGGAGGCATTATTTATACGGGATTCATTGTGACATCTTTTCAGATCACAAGAATCTCAAGTATATCGATACACTGAAGGACCTAAACCTGAGACAGAGGAGGTGGCTGGAGTTCCTCTGTGATTATGATTACAAGATCCACTATCATCCGGGGAAAGCGAACACGGTACCAGATGCTTTGAGCAGGAGGGCCGGCACTTCTGGACCGGTGCCCCGATTGATGTCTATAGAGCTGCTACAGATGATGGAGGACATGCACATTACCATGGTGTCCGAGACCGAGCCAGTAGTATATAGAGAGTATTTGAGCTCAGTGATCAGTGGCGATGATATACAGGAGCGCATCCGAGCACATCAGAGGCTGGATGCTGCGTTACAGCCGATTTTCAGTGCCCTAGAGAGGGGCAAGGTCGAGGACTACACGCTACAGGATGATCTTCTTCGGTTCCGGGGGCGCATCTACATACCAGCAGGGGGCAGTATCCGGGAGGACATACTCAGAGAGGCACATTGCTCGAGATATTCAGTGCACCCCGGCATCACCAAGATGTGGGCAGATTTGCGGAGGTCTATGTATTGGCCCGTGATGAAGAGGGAGATCACCGATTTTGTGACCCATTGTGAGACCTGCCAGCGTGTGAAGGCAGAATGCAAGAGCCCAGGAGGTTTACTACAGCCACTGCCAGTTCCAGAATTGAAGTTCGAGGACATTGCTATGGACTTTGTACACGGATTGCCTCGCTCCCACTCTGGGCATGACTCTATATGGGTTATAGTGGATAGATTGACCAAGGTAGCGTGGTTTATTCCAGTTCGAAAGGATGCCCCAGTTGCAGTTCTGGTGAGATTATTTGTGGAGCAGTACGTCAGATATCATGGCATCCCCAGGACTATTGTTTCGGACCGTGATGGTCGGTTCACTTCGAGCGAGTGGAGGGCCGTGCATGCTTACTTGGGATCTCGGCTTACCTTTAGTACCGCCTTCCACCCGCAGACCGACGGACAGACCGAGAGGACCATCCGGACCACGGAGGACCTGCTCAGACTATGCATATTGGATACGGGGAAGCCTTGGGAGAGGCTGCTGCCATTGATTGAGTTCTCGTATAATAACAGCCACCAGGCTAGCATCAGGATGGCTCCATACGAAGCACTTTATGGGAGGATATGCCGGACACCGCTATCATGGGTTCAGGATGTGGATACCAGGGCTCTTGGATCTGATTATATAGAGGATACTGAGGCTCAGATTCGATTGATCAGAGATCGGCTACTAGAGGCCCAGAGCAGGCAGGCAAGGTATTATGATGCTTGGCACCGGAAGGTGGAGTTCCAGGTTGGAGACAGGGTATTCTTGAAGATACATCCAGTACACGGTGTCTCTCGGGTGCGGAGGCACAAGAAGCTCAGTCCACGATACATGGGGCCATACCTGATCCTGGAGCGGATCGGCCCCTTGGCTTACCGACTGCAGCTGCCACCGGAGTTGGGTGCATTACATGACATCTTCCATGTCTCTTCCTTGTGAAGAGCTCTCCTTCGGCCGGAGCAGCACATTACTACTACAGCCGGACCGGTAGAGCCTGACAGATCAGTGAGATTGGAGCCGATCCGGATTGACGATACAGCCATCCGAGTGTTGCGGAAGAAGAAGGTCCCTCTTGTGAAGGTGTTGTGGTCCAACCATGGATGGGAGGAGCACACTTGGGAGCCGAGGTATCTGATGCTGGAACAACACCCGGAGCTATTCGCATCAGGTACTTTTAAGTTATGTCTTTAAATTTCTTGATGATTCTTGCAAGTAGAACCCCGTAGACCCGAACTTAAATTTCGGGGACGAAATTATTTTCTTATTTATTGGAATTTGTAACATCCCATGTTACTTCTGGACCCCTCAACTTAGATTGGGTTAGGCCTGGGTGAGATTTAAGGAAGACCAACTATGTTTGACCCTAGGTAGTGGGTGGTAACCATGTGGGGCCCACTATAAGACCATAGTCAAACTAGGTCAAACTAGCCTAAGTGGGGACCCTAGCCACTCCATGACCCCCACCACATTGCCCTAACCCTAAAGACAATCTAAGTGGACCCTAGGGCATATCACTAGGTCAACACTTTGACCTAAATTGACCAAAGTCATCCTTGGGCTTAATTTGGTCAAACCCACACTCATAAGCCCAATTAGCCTAAGTAGGGCACCCCCTTGACCCAACCCAAGTTGGGTGGTGCCACTAGACCCATTTCCACCAAGTAGGGTCAGCCCACCCACCATGGTTGACCAAGTCAACTCCCCAAGTCAACAAATTGACCTAAAGGAGTGAAATGAAGACCAAGCCATTTTCCCTTGGACCAAGCCCACCAAAATTGGCCCATGGCCAGCCCAAGTGAACAAGACCTGTCCTACCCCTCTAAATCAGGAGAGAGAATACATGCAAGGGGGTAAAAGTGGGATTTTAAGGGTAGGAGGAGAGAGAAAATGAAAAGAGAGGAAATGGTGGCCACATGGCCACCCCATCAGATGGTTTTAACTGCCCAAAACCAAGTGGCCGACCTCCCCTCTTCATTTCCAGCAGAAAACCAGGGCTGTGTGCCACTTGGCAGCAGGGGCGGAGCAAACAAAGCTCAACCGAGCTCACATAGGAAATACCTCCCCATATACTCCACCTCAGTCCAAACAGACCTCACCAACAGCTTCAGGAGGTAGAAGGGAGTGGAAATCGAGTGCTGGATCATGGAGAATGGTGGAGAATCGAGTTTTCGGGGTGGAGCTCGCCGGCGCACCACCACCACGGCAAACCGCCGCCTGACCCGCAGCCAAGCCCCAATTCAGGTGCGTTTCACCTCACCTCTTCCTGTACTAGACTTCTAGATCTATTTAGGGAGATATCGGGCTCAATCGAGCCCGATGCCATGAGAGTTAAATGGAGAAAACTGAGCTTTTTATTCTTGCTCGGGTTCACCGGAGGAGCCAACTCCGGCGGCCCCACCGCCGGGAAACGCTAGCCCCCACCTTAACGAAGGTGGTGGCGATATCCGTCGGCGGTGGCGGTGGCTCAGCTGGCCGGAAAACGCCAGCCAACATCGTCCAGGAAAATGCAATTGTAGCCGTCCATCCATTGGGGACGATGAACCGATCCCGTCGGTTTTCGGCTTTAAGATTCGTGCAGGGTATTTAAATGATTTAATTAATATATGATGAATAGTGTAGATTCTGTCACATTATTACAGCCACTTTGCATGTTAATGTTAGGCCTCTTAGAGGCATTTCCAGAACTTAGTCTCTTAATGAACATTGAAGCTGATGGTCTTATCTTTAATTTTCCACCTTAAACATGTGATTTGGTGTAGTGTACAGTCCTGTAGGACATTTCTCCTAGGACTGGTCCTAGAGTAGGGCAGAAATTAAATTGGATGCCCATGTCAAACCATTAGTGACCATGGCCCCATATTTTGGGCACATGCATGATTAGGGCATACGTAGCCCCTGCCAAAAATTAGGATTTTTTAAAGAATATTTTCCTATAGTTTTTGTCAAAATATCAAAATACAAATAAGTGAAATATATGGAGTATTACACCTCCCCATGGTCCCAAATCTTGGTGGTCGGTCAATGGGGACATCCTTGGTGCATGATAAAATTTTCAGCACCTTGGGTTCACTGCATGTTGGAGAATCCACTTGCTTGTGTTAGCTCATGTTATGCCTTGGTGTGCAATTAGCAAAAATACAAATATAGTGTATTCAGCCCAATGGTGGCATGCAAAGATCTTGGAATTATTTATAGTGGTTCATTAGGGTAAATTGCATACCTCAAATTAATCATGGAATTTTTGGAATCAAAAATTCCATTTATGGGAATTTATTTTAAATATAGCTATTTTGGAAATAAAATTGGAAAATAGGTTTTCCTCAAGTACAAATCCAAAACTTTTGCCAAGGCATAGATAATGTCACATTTGACTTAGTAAAAATATGATCCCCCTGTTTTGAAGAACTTTTGGATTAGATATCTTAAATTGCTCATTTTACCCTTATCTTATTTAATTCATGAAATGATGGATATGTACTTCAGAAAAATTTGAAATTTATTCTACTGCTATAAAATGTTAATATTAGTTTTGTATGAATTTCTCAAAATTAATGGATGTATTGTTAGTTGTAAAATTAATACAATGGCATTTTTGGTAAATATGTTATAATGGAATTTTATAGGTCATTACACAATACAAATTGATGATACTCTGCCAATAGTCATAAATTAGTGTTCTAAATGTTCTGTAATTTTCCTGGAATTTTTGATTACATAATGCCTATACTTCATTTGGAAAATGGAATTTGTGTGAATTTGATATTAAATAGGAAATGGGAATAAATAATTAAAGGAAAATTATGAAACTCTGTAGGCAGCAATATTTTATCAATATACATCTCAGGACAAATTTCCTAGGTCAGTGGTTATTTAATCATACTACTTCATGTGTAAAGTGACCTAGTGTTTAAATTAAAAGATTTAATTAAAGGACTATTTGGCCAAGAAAAATTATGAGAATTCATAGGGTAGTTCCCTTAGTCCATACCACCCTAGGATAAATATTTAGAGGCAAGATGCCTTAAGGTTTGAAGATCACATTTTTAGGGTAACCATAGGACATGGTCTGCATATAACACAAATAGGTCTTGCCTTAGGGGTTACCAGGGGATTGATTATTGGCTGAAATAAAAGAGTTCAACATGAATAACCCTGGTGGGTAGAGTTGTCTCAGTGAGGGATCAAAAGTGCAAGTCTTTGTTAGCAACTGGAGTGGGGGTCGGCGGCAGACCGTCGGCTTCCCAGTAACACCTTAAGTCACTAGGGTTGTACTAGAGCAATAAGGAGAGCTGAGGAGATACATGGGTAGCCATCAACTAAAATAAGTATCCTTGCGAAAGGGAACGCTGGGCGTAATCCCAACACAGTTCCTAGTGCCCCTTGAGAGCCCTTCACAGGGAATACCGGGGGCAGTCCTGGGATTAACCTTAAATCTCTAAGTATAATAAACCGTAGACAAGAGTAGTTTAATAGGTTAGGACATTGTTGTACCTTCTCGCCCGTGTAGGGTTAGAGAGATTCATGATATATGCTCGCCCGTTTAGGGATGGTGGGAGTTGGTATAAAGGCACTGATGTGCGATCTCACACGTTTGGGGTTTGAGGGAGTTGGTATAAATGCACTAATGTGCGTTCTCACCCGGGTTTGGGTTTGAGGGATTCAGGACGGGTTTGGTCCTGCGAGCGGGAGGCTCGGTATGAATTACTTGCATGTGCATAAATATCGTGGTGGGGCATGCGGTACTGGTCGTTCGTCATACCGATGGCAGTACAGTGCACCAGGCGGTTGTGAGAGTTAGAGGGCCCAGTGGGTTGTTTTACACTGCGGTCTGGAGGACGATCCCCGATAACACACATCCGACCCAACAAGACTGACGGTTTTGTCAGCAAAGTACGTACGCGAGACTCTAGAGTGCACCTTGGACGTGTAAAGAGGCGTATGAGAGGGGTCTAAGGCTTGGTAGTGTGCATACCGGTATAGAAGCGGAGACGCCCGCTCCGCTGCTGCCGTAGCCACAGCGGTGGTACCCGAGAGTGATGCTAGCTCTCAAAAAGTGGGAACTAAAGGTTTGTGATCACAGAGTCGTTGTGTGTGAGTTGCACTTGTCTGCGCATAAAATTGCATCATATCATTCATTCATATTAGGTCATACGCTTCATAGATCCTTATCATATAAATTAGTATGGGCTCTTTTATATGATAAGTTAAATTTCCTGGAAATCCTAACTTATATATTTGTATGGGCATTTATATAAGTTAGGGTACGTTTGTGATGATAGCATAGTGGTAGTTTAGTTTATTTACGTGTTCATGTTACTGTCCTTTACTTTCCTTTACTGCACTGCTCTTACTTATTACTTGTACCGTACTTAGAACTGCTAGAGTAGAACTACATTACTTATTACAACTCTAGTTAGATACTGTCACCTGCTTCCACTTTGCTACCCCTTTTGTTGTCCTCCGCTTCGTCCTCCCGCTCGGTGCCTAGGAGCTGCGGGGCGAGGTGCGGAGGAAACGACTTAGTCTTTTTGACTAATGGTCGGTGACCAACTATTTTTAGGAGCCCGGGGAGATGGAGCACCAGCACGTCGAGGAGGTAGGACATGAGGAGCAGATACCGCTTCAGCAGGCTACTACCACTACTGTGCGTCCTCAGGTGGGACAAGATCTGATATTCTAGTTTAGCTTCCGCATTTATTATTTTGTGAGAGAGTGATTTTGATGTACTGGGCATAAGCTCTTTTTACTCTTTCATTTGTACTCTTCTGTGGACTATAGTGATGTACTTATCATTTCATTTACATGATTGTACCATGTGACTTGTGGACTGATGGTTTTATATACAGTTTTACTTCTTTCTTCTCATATTGGCCTACAGGTTAAATGATCGTCCTAGCCGTCAGAATCGGCGTGATGCGGTGTCGACTAACCCGTGAGTTAGTGCCACCGTAAGACGGCGATTCTGGGCATAAGACCCGGTAGCCCTCCTTGGTAAGGGGGAGGGGGGTCTTACTGTAACACCCCCTATCCGTCGCATAGCATATAGCAGTAGGTCCGGCCGGGGCCCGACGCCATATACCACAGACAGATCGGGTGGTTACTTATGGAAACCATCCAACCAATCTCAACGTCCTACACAGAGCATTCTAGCGGAAGCAGTTTAAAAAGGTTGTAAACAAGAACCCAGCAACAAGCACGAATGTCCACTACTACGAAAATAGGAATGTTATTACAAAATACTCAAAACAAGCCTTAAGGCCTTACAAAAATGTTTCACTTGACTGTTACATGATTTATAAACCACGACACGCAGGCCGGTCATACAAGAATAAAGCAATAAACATTTCCATTTGGGCCTTCGAGGGCCGGCTTCACAAAAAGGGCTTTAGCCCGCTATTGACCGCTTGGTCCAGCTGCACCTGCAAGCAACAAACCACCGCACGGTGGCAAAACAAGGCAACGGTCAGCAATGCTGACCAAATTATAACGATCCCGCCCCCAACTCGGGGCGGCGATGCTCCTTCCCTGCATTTCGTTAGCATAAGCGAGCCATATAAATAACCATAGCCATGTCATCACAGACGTTGGCTCGTACGGCCACACGCCCCGTGCACTCAGGGCACATTCTCGGTGAACCGGTCGATGTCACGTCAATTAAAGTCATTAACATTCCGGACTCACCACCGCCACTTAGACGGCCAAACCTATGAGCAATTTGTCTTCCTGGCCTGGGTCACGACAATTTAAGCCATTGACCGCCGAAGACCCTACTCTACGCCAACGGTAAGTGTCACGTGCCTTTAGGTCTCTTTAACCGAACGACATAGAACGGGTACGGTTCCATCTAACCCGTGCTCACATCGCAACGGCAATTTAAGCCATTTGCG
Organism: Platanthera guangdongensis; assembly: GCA_039583875.1. NCBI lineage: Eukaryota > Viridiplantae > Streptophyta > Magnoliopsida > Asparagales > Orchidaceae > Platanthera > Platanthera guangdongensis. Next base: position 39,716,591 of record CM077154.1, read on the forward strand.
CGGGTCAAACTTCCACCGAGTCCCATTTTCATCACAAGTCACATAACCCCATTATGTTCAAGTTAGCTCTCAAGCCACCAAGTTGGCAAGATCTCGTATCCGCCCAGTTTTCCGGGTGCACCTTTGGGTTAGTCCCCAAGGCTCCCTGCTGCAATCTACCGCGTAGAAAACCCGAAAAACAACCAATAGCACGGAGTCTTCTCCGGCCTTATGCAATGCAACATCACCGATCCAGACTAACATGTCCGGGTAGGCTTCACACATCATGCCTACGTCCGTTCTCGCATACGGACTCTAAACAACGGGGACTTTACATATCTACCCGAAGGAACGCCTCCAACTCTCCGCAAACTCGCGAGAGCGGGCTTCCTATGCTAGGAAAGAGAGCTATTCGTGCTCAAGATGAGGATCGTTACCCTTGAGTTCCTCTTTGGCGCCATCGAAAAGTAATCGGATAGAAATCACCGCAGCAGCGTTGCCTCCGTGGATCCGGAGTCGGCTTGCGATTCGGAGCTCCGAAGCTCCTCCAATGGCGGATCTAGCTCCTTCTTCTTCCCTTAGCTCTTCTCTCTCTCCAAGGACTTAGAAAGAGAACAAGTGAAGAAAAGTGATGGATTTCTAAGTCAACCCACGGGTATATCCCTTCAGGAACATCCCCCAGCCGTTGGATCTCAAAACAAGGAAACGAACGGCTTTGATTCGGGGCTGAAATGCCCAATCTGGACCGAACACGGCCTGGCACACGCCCGTGTCCAGGGCCGTGTGCCGCATTCGCCGTCAAAATCGAATCTCCTGGAACCTCACACGGGTATCGAACACGCCCATGTTCGAGCTGACACGCCCGTGTTCCACTTCACACGGCCGTGTAGCCGGCCGTGTACCCCATGCTTTTTCCCCATTTTCAACCCGAGCACTGCACGGGTTCTAGGACACGCCCGTGTCCTTACCCGTGTCACCTTGACACGCCTGGACCCCAGGCCGTGTACACGGGACATTTCGTCGAGGGAAGATCGACGACTTGATGACACGGCCTTGGACACGCCCGTGTCCTAGGCCGTGTGCCTTGTCTCGACGATCGTCGAGTGAATCTCGACGACTCCCCGGGACGATCGTCGACACGGGTCGACACGCCCTGCGACACGCCCGTGTCGCAGGCCGTGTACCCATTCTCGACGAATCGTCGAGTACAACTCGACGACTCACGGCTAAGTGTCGACACGGGTCGACACGCCCTGCGACACGCCCGTGTCGCAGGCCGTGTGCCCCCGCTCGACGAATCGTCGAGTCAAACTCGACGACTTCGCGGCTAAGTGTCGACACGGCTTGACACGCCCTGGGACACGCCCGTGTCCCAGGCCGTGTGCCTGTTGCCAGAACCTAAACTGGCCCAAAACGTCCCCCTTTTGCTCCTTTGAGTTTCGGGGCGTTATAACTCTCCCCCTCTTAAAAGAATTTCGCCCACGAAATTACATAAAGGAAAGACACGTACAAAACCAAAATTTGTACCTGAGCGGAACAACTCCGGATATTCGTCAAGCATAGTCTGCTCTCTCTCCCAAGAGAGCTCCTCACGACCGCAATTGTCCCACTGGACTTTGACCATCCTGATCTCTTTATTGCGTAGCCGCTTGACCTCTGAGTCCTCAATCCGCACGGGCTTGACCTTTGTCGTTAGCCCACTATCCACCGGTACCTGATCAACCGCGATCACTTGCATAGGCTCTTGCACCGCCTTCCGAAGCACCGAAATATGGAATACATCATGTAAACCACTTAGCTCCACTGAAAACTTCAGCCGATAGGCCGCTTCCCCAACTCGCTCCAGAACCTCAAATGGTCCAAGGTATCTTGGGCTTAGCTTTTTCAATCGCCGCACCCGCGAGACACCCTTGAACGGCTTGATCTTAAAGTATACATAATCGCCCACAGCGAACTCCACGTTCTTGTGCTTGGCATTATAGTACTTTTCTTGCCGGTCCTGAGCGATAAGCAACCTCTCCCGAATGGTTCTCACCAAAGAAGTAGCACCCTCTACTTCCGATCACTTATACAACTTTGACTCACCCGTTTCTATCGAAGACAACGGCGTGCGACATCTTCTACCATATAGGGCCTCGAAAGGCGCCATCTGAATACTTGCTTGGTAGTTGTTGTTGTATGTGAACTCCACCAAATAAAGGTGGTCTTCCCATTTCTTTCCAAAATCCAAGACACACATGCGAAGCATGTCTTCCATGGTTCTATTAACCCTCTCGGTCTGCCCATCCGTTTATGGATGGAACGCTGTGCTAAACTTCAGCTTTGTTCCCAACATTTGTTGCACCAGCCTCCAATCATTGGACGTGAACCGCCCATCTCGGTCACTCACGATGCTGCGGGGCACACCATGAAGCCGTACTATGTTATCCACATAAAGCTTTGCCAGCTTCTCCACCGGATCATCCTTCCTATGCGGAATAAAATGCGACACCTTCGTTAATCGATCAACAACCACCCAAATGGCGTCGTTTCCCTTTTGCGACCTTGGCAAACCGTGCACAAAGTCCATAGAGATTTCGTCGAATTTCCACTCCGGAATAGGTAAGGACTTAAGAAATCCTCCCGGCTTTTGGCACTCCGCCTTTACCAAGGCGCAAGTTTGGCACTTCGCCACGTATAGCGCCACATCCTTCTTTAAACCCAGCCACCAAAACAGTTTCTTCATATCACGGTACATCTTTGTGCTCCCCGGGTAAATCGAGTACTTGGTATGGTGTGCCTCGTACAACAACTCCACCCGTAAATTGCCCACACTTGGGATGCACAATCGACCGTCTTTCCAAAGCAATCTGTCCTCCACGACGAATTGGGAATTTGACCCATCCAGAGCCTCTATCATGAACTGCTTCATATGAGCATCCATATCCAAAGCCTGCCGAATCCGATCAGCCAGGTCATATTGGACTTCAGTCCAATTCAGAACTGCTTCAGCACTTGATTGTTTGTCCACACAAACAATCTCCAACGCCTCCAACTCCCGCACCAACTGCTCATCGTGCACCGATAGCCAATTGGCTTGAGCTGGGGCTCGGCGACTCAACGCGTCCGCAACCGCATTCCCTTTGCCAGGCACGTAGTGGATCTTGAATGTATAGTCCCCCAGGAACTCCATCCACCTACGCTGCCGCATATTCAGATCCTTCTGATCAATTAGATACTTTAGGCTCTTGTGATCGGTGTAGATATCAATCTTCACACCGTACAAATAGTGTCTCCACAGCTTCAAGGCAAAAATCACGGCTGCTAACTCCAAGTCATGGACCGGATAATTCCTCTCGTGCACTTTTAGCTGTCTCGAGCCATAAGCTATCACACTTCCGTGCTGCAGTAGCACGCAACCCAAACTGCTGCCCGAAGCATCGCTATATATCTCATAGCCTTCGGTCCCACATGGCGAACTCAACACAGGCGTCGTGGTCAACCGACACTTCAATTCCTCAAAAGCTCGCGCGCACTCCGGCGTCCAAACGAACTTATGCTCCTTCCTCGTCAAAGTAGTGAGAGGTAACGCTATCTGCGAGAAGTTCTCTACGAAGCGCCTATAATAGCCGGCAAGCCCCAAAAAGCTCCGGACTTCTGCTACCGTAGCAAGCTCAGGCCACTCCCGTATCGCAACAATCTTCGCCGGATCCACAGCAATACCCTCTCCACTCACTATATGACCGAGGAACGCTACTGAGGATAGCCAAAACTCGCACTTCGAGAACTTGGCATACAACTGATTTCTCCTTAGCGTCTCCAACACCAAATGAAGATGCTTGAAGTGATCTTCCTCACTTTGCGAGTACACCAAAATATCGTCGATGAAGACGATCACGAAATGGTCCAAGTACTCCCTGAACGTCCTGTTCATCAAATCCATGAATACTGACGGCGCATTAGTCAGCCCAAACGGCATGACCGTAAACTCATAGTGCCCGTATCTCGTACTAAACGCTGTCTTCGGGATATCACTCTCCCTTATACGCAGCTGATAGTACCCAGCCTTGAGATCTAACTTCGAGTACACCGTCGACCCAACTAACTGATCGAAGAGATCATCAATCCGAGGGATCGGGTACTTGTTCTTCTCAGTTAGCTTGTTTAGCTCCCGATAATCAATACATAGCCTCAAGCTTCCGTCCTTCTTCTTAACAAAGAGGACCGGGGTGCTCCAAGGCGAAGAACTCGGGCGCACATACCCTTGCTCCAACAACTCTTGCAGTTGAACTTTCAGCTCCGCCATTTTCTTAGGCGCTAGCCGATACGGCGATCGTGATACAGGCTTTGCACCTGGCACTAGCTCGATCGTAAAATCTATCTCCCGTTGAGGCGGGGCTCCGGGAAGATCTGCGGGGAACACATCAGGGTATTCCGATACCACTGAAATACAATCCAACGCGGGCTTCGGCTTTGCAACCTCCACTAGTGTAAAGAACAGTTCTGCTCCAGCACGAACCGCCTTCACTACCTGAAGAGCAGACATCAACGTCTTGCTCGACCCCTTTAAGCCCGTAAAAGTCGTCTCACGACTCGCTCCCAGCTTAACTTCCTTGCTACCGCAATCTATATGGGCCTGCTGCTCCGAGAGCCAGTCCATGCCAAATATGACGTCGAACTCCACCAACGGAAGTAAAGACGCCCGCAGGTCGAACACCTGCTCCGCAATACAAATCTTAACATCGCAGATCCTATCCGCTCGCATCGAACACCCGTTGGACAACAACACATCCAACTTATACTTCGCCATCGAAGAAGGGACTCCGATGCGTGATATAAATCCTTCGGACAAGAAGGAGTGTGAGGCTCCTGTATCAAAGAGTGCTTGTGCCGGATTTTCACAAATCAATACAAATACTAAACAAGTAGTTGTAAGGTAACATGTGCATAACAAGTATTTAAAGAAATTGACTTGCTATAAATTAAATCGTACCTGTCACCACATCAGCTTGTTTAATGGCCTCCTGTTGGCCAAGATTGTAGACCCTTGGTTGGGCCGGAGCATAATGGGATGCGGTCGACTCCACCACCTTTCCCTTCTCTTCATAAGTAGCTCCCGGCCTCCTCTCGGACTTAGGACGTCCGCTCCAACAATCACGGGCGAAATGCCCCGTCTTTCCACATGTAAAGCACGCGCCCGGGGTCCGACTCGTAGTCGCCCCAGAAGCGCCAGAAGGAGCTGGACCCGAAGTCCTATGCTTCTTGAAAGCCTTCCGATAGCCGGACTTTGAAGTACTCGGCACTCTGAACTCAGATTTCTTCTCACCCAAGCTTTTCTTCGCTTGTACGCTCTTCATGTCCTTCTCCAAGGACCGGGCAGTATTGACCAAGGTTAAGAAACCCTGCGTCGTTGGCCCCGACAGTAGCAGTCTCAACTCATCCCTCAAGCCTTCGTAGAATCGATTAGTCTTGCGCTCCTCATCCATGATGGTGGAGCTAGCATAACGACTCAACCGCGTAAACTCGTGGAGATATTCATCCACGCTCCGCTCACCCTGCACCAACTTCAGGAACTCATTCTCCATTGAAATCCTCTGAGTAGAAGGAAGTTATCTTGCTAAGAACAATCCCGAGAACTCTTCCATCGGAACGTCTATCAATTGTCTACCTCTCAAATGGTGCAACTCCAATCCTTCCCACCACATCCTCGCTTCTCCGTCCAAAAGGAACATAGCGATGGTGGTCATTTGCCACTCCTCCGTCTCCGTCGCCGTCATGACTCTCTTCACCCTAGAGAGCCAGTCTTCAGCCTGAGATGGGGTTCCCAACCCCGAGAATAGCGGAGGGTTAAAGCTCATTACATGCTTCAGCTGCCTCTCAGTTGCCCTCCTTGGCACTATTGGTTCCACAACCACTTGCTCCACCCTCCTCGGCTCAGCCTCTTGCAGAGGTTCTTGCTCCATCATGGGAGCGGGCTGCTGCGCTTGCCTTCCAGGCTGCGCATTAATCACGGCCAACACCGCTTCAGCCACCAATCGTATATTTTCAGCCGACAGAGGTGTTGCAGGAGCAACATCCGGTGCGCCACTAGCCTCAGAAAATCGGCGTTCTGACGGCCCAACACCACTTCTGGTCACCTATAGTGGTACAAAACACCGTTAAGCGACCAAATAAATTGCAAACAGCAATTATAGGAACACGCAGGTTCCTCAAACACGAGTATTTTCATTCCTAAGTGGACATTCATGGGTTCTTTTTACCATTATAACGCTGACGCACACAATGTTCTCACCACCCCTTAAAAAGAATTCGCCCACGAATTCACTTTAAGCCCGACCAAAACCAGCAGTCTGATACCAAATTGTAACACACCCTATTCGTCGCATAGCATATAGCAGTAGGTCCGGCCGGGACCCGACGCCATATACCACAGACAGACCGGGTGGTTACTTATGGAAACCATCCAACCAATCTCAACGTCCTACACAGAGCATTCTAGCGGAAGCAGTTTAAAAAGGTTGTAAACAAGAACCCAGCAACAAGCACGAATGTCCACTACTACGAAAATAGGAATGTTATTACAAAATACTCAAAACAAGCCTTAAGGCCTTACAAAAATGTTTCACTTGACTGTTAAATGATTTACAAACCACGGCACGCAGGCCGGTCATACATGAATAAAGCAATAAACATTTCCATTTGGGCCTTCGAGGGCCGGCTTCGCAAAAAGGGCTTTAGCCCGCTATTGACCGCTTGGTCCAGCTGCACCTGCAAGCAACAAACCACTGCACGGTGGCAAAACAAGGCAACGATCAGCAATGCTGACCAAATTATAACGATCCCGCCCCCAACTCGGGGCGGCGATGCTCCTTCCTTGCATTTCGTTAGCATAAGCGAGCCATATAAATAACCATAGCCATGTCATCACATACGTTGGCTCGTACGGCCACACGCCCCGTGCACTCAGGGCACATTCTCGGTGAACCGGTCGATGTCACGTCAATTAAAGCCATTAACATTCTGGACTCACCACCGCCACTTAGACGGCCAAACCTATGAGCAATTTGTCTTCCTGGCCTGGGTCACGACAATTTAAGCCATTGACCGCCGAAGACCCTACTCTACGCCAACGGTAAGTGCCACGTGCCTTTAGGTCTCTTTAACCGAACGACATAGAACGGGTACGGTTCCATCTAACCCGTGCTCACATCGCAACGGCAATTTAAGCCATTTGCGCGGGTCAAACTTCCACCGAGTCCCATTTTCATCACAAGTCACATAACCCCGTTATGTTCAAGTTGGCTCTCAAGCCACCAAGTTGGCAAAATCTCGTATCCGCCCAGTTTTCCGGGTGCACCTTTGGGTTAGTCCCCAAGGCTCCCTGCTGCAATCTACCGCATAGAAAACCCGAAAAACAACCAATAGCACGGAGTCTTCTCCGGCCTTATGCAATGCAACATCACCGATCCAGACTAACATGTCCGGGTAGGCTTCACACATCATGCCTACGTCCGTTCTCGCATACGGACTCTAAACAACGGGGACTTTACATATCTACTCGAAGGAACGCCTCCAACTCTCCGCAAACTCGCGAGAGCGGGCTTCCTATGCTAGGAAAGAGAGCTATTCGTGCTCAATATGAGGATCGTTACCCTTGAGTTCCTCTTTGGCGCCATCGAAAAGTAATCGGATAGAAATCACCGCAGCAGCATTGCCTCCGTGGATCCGGAGTCGGCTTGCGATTCGGAGCTCCGAAGCTCCTCCAATGGCGGATCTAGCTCCTTATTCTTCCCTTAGCTCTTCTCTCTCTCCAAGGACTTAGAAAGAGAACAAGTGAAGAAAAGTGATGGATTTCTAAGTCAACCCACGGGTATATCCCTTCAGGAACATCCCCCAACCGTTGGATCTCAAAACAAGGAAACGAACGGCTTTGATTCGGGGCTGAAATGCCCAATCTGGACCGAACACGGCCTGGCACACGCCCGTGTCCAGGGCCGTGTGCCGCATTCGCCGTCAAAATCGAATCTCCTGGAACCTCACACGGGTATCGAACACGCCCGTGTTCGAGCTGACACGCCCGTGTTCCACTTCACACGGCCGTGTAGCCGGCCGTGTACCCCATAATTTTTCCCCATTTTCAACCCGAGCACTGCACGGGTTCTAGGACATGCCCGTGTCCTTACCCGTGTCACCTTGACACGCCTGGACCCCGGGCCGTGTACACGGGACATTTCGTCGAGGGAAGATCGGCGACTTGATGACACGGCCTTGGACACGCCCGTGTCCTAGGCCGTGTGCCTTGTCTCGACGATCGTCGAGTGAATCTCGACGACTCCCCGGGACGATCGTCGACACGGGTCGACACGCCCTGCGACACGCCCGTGTCGCAGGTCGTATGCCCATTCTCGACGAATCGTAGAGTACAACTCGACGACTCACGGCTAAGTGTCGACACGGGTCGACACGCCCTGCGACACGCCCGTGTCGCAGGCCGTGTGCCCCCTCTCGACGAATCGTCGAGTCAAACTCGAGGACTTCGCGGCTAAGTGTCGACACGGCTTGACACGCCCTGGGACATGCCCGTATCCCAGGCCGTGTGCCTGCTGCCAGAACCTAAACTGGCCCAAAACGTCCCCCTTTTGCTCCTTTGAGTTTCGGGGCGTTACACTTACACCATGAGCTTGGGAAGCACATCAGAATTTTGTCATTCACTTCAGTGAGAGTTATGACCTTGTCCGGAGTTTTTAGCTCATTAATAATTGAGCTTAGTCTGTTATATATCTCTGAAACTGTCTCAGCTTTCTGTTTCTTGAAATTCTCATATTGGGATATGAGATTTGATCTCCTATCCTTCCTTTCATCAGCTAATCCATCAACCATTTGGTTTAGGGAATCCCAAATGGATTTTGCTGATGTGCACTCAGCAACCTTCTGAAAAATGTCATCAGACATTGTTTGTGCCAATATGTTCATGGCTTTTGCATCTGCCATCTTGGCTTTCCTGTAAGTATCATTATAGTCTGGAGGAGGGACAGCAGTCATATTTGTAGAAGTGGTTGGAGGAGCAGCAAGTGGTGAAGGTACTCCTATTAAGATGGAAACAAAGATATCTTCATCAATAGAATTCATATATAGCTTGATTCTTGCCTTCCAGATTTTAAACTTTTGCAAGTTGCAAACTGGAGGTCTGGTGCTTGCATAATCTTTATTCTGTGCCATGGCTGTGTTTCTAAGTTAAATGTGAATAAAGTGATGTGTAGATCTAACACAGGATCTTTGGTTTAAGAGTTAACTTGTCCAACCAAAGAAACCTTGCTCTGATACCAATTGAAAGTGAAGGGTTAGGTCTACAATACTCTAGAGGGGGGTGAATAAAGTATATTTATAATTTGTTAGGTCCCAATAAAGGCGATATTACAGCTTTTGCTGTAAACTGAAAATGTGCAGTAATTAAGAAACTGGAAAACAAAAAGTAATAATCCTAATCACAGCCACACAGCAAGAAAAAAAATAAAATATAGGCAACCAGACGACACAAGAAATTTATAGTGGTTCCCCAAATCTGGGTAGTCCACTCTTCTACCACCCTTGGTAGGAATCCACTCAGGTTTTTGATCAGGTGCCTGACACCAATGAGATTTGATCAGGTCCCCAAAAATCAACTCAAGTCTTTTGGTTAGGAGACTTGCAACCCGGAATCACTTTTGAAGGGAGATGACAACCCTTTATACAGGAGGGGGTGAGAGAGTGATTATGTCTTCTCTTTCTCAATAAACTGAGAAGTCTTATGTGGATTGATGTTTAGTAAAAACTCCCCCTAAATTATTGAATGGTTCAGAAAGATTTGGAAGCTTTGATGTAGGGTGATAGGTCTTCAATCAGAGTTCTTGACAAGCAGTGATGCAGGAGCTTCTTGACTGATTTGATATCTGTTGTCCTTGGAAGTCCTGGAGAGAATATGGAAGAAGACGACTCTTGATATTATACGATTGTTCTTCTTCTTCTGAATGAAGATCATTGCCTGTCACTGTAAGCTTCGGTATGATTTATGTGTAAATCTTTTCTGCTACTGTATGAATTCTTGCAGTCAGTCTGTGTGTCTCTGTTTTTCTCGCTGAGTATCTTTTTCTTACTGACTATTATCGATCTTGTATTCTTCTCTCTCTTTTCAAAAATTTGAATCCTCTGTAATTAATGCTGACGCCTTGAGAATAATCAGCATTGAATCATTTCCTCAACTGTCCCGTGGAAAATCGGCAAGTAATATTCCTGAAGAAGACCGTAATCAATGCTATTACTAACGGATACATTCAGAGAATGTAGAGCATTAATTACTCAGGAATTTCCGCATTAGAATGGGGACAGAAGGCCGAAAATGGCTAAGTTTGGAATCGTCGAACAGTTGGCAGAATTCGTCGAACTGAATTACCAATTCGTCGAGCTGAGATATTAAATTCGTCGACCAGACGGCTTCTTGTTCGTCGAGCTGAGTTCCAAGAACGTCGAGCTGATAACAGAGCTGCATGCTTCAGAGCCTTTGCCTTTTCTGTCTGAAGTTCGTCGACTGGAGTTCAGCAACCATTCTGGACTTAGTCGAGTGTTTTGTGTTGACTGATATTCTGTGTGTCGACATAAATCTTCTGGTGTCGACACAGGTGGGTGTCGTCTGATTAGTCTTGGTGTCGACAAAAGTCTTCTGGTGTCAACATAAGTTTGTGTTGACACATGCTTTCTGGTGTCGACATAAGTTTTCTGGTGTCGACATAAGTTGGTGTCGACACATGCCATAAGTGTCGACACAAATCTTCTGATTCCATAATTCGTCGAGTAGAGTACTGAGTTCGTCGACCTGAGAAGTTGACTTCGTCGACCTGAGAAGTTGTGAACTTGAAATCTAAGTTCGTCGAGCTCAGAATCTTGTTCGTCGACCAAAGTCTGAAGTTGGACATAGAATAATTTGGAGTTATCCTGTCTTTAGTTTGTTGAAGTATCCCAGTTTTCGTCGACCAGAGAATGAAGATCGTCGAGCTCAGCTCAGAGAAATATCTAAAGTTCGTCGAGCTGAGAATGTCTTTCGTCGATCTGAGTTCGACGAATGTCGAACTCATTTTACTTAGTCTTGAAATCTTCTAAGTCTTGTGTCTCTGATAGTCTTGTTGATAGCTGGTCCATCTGATGTTGACTCTAAGGACTTGGCCTAGACTCTAGGACACAACTATGACCCTGGCTATACATGTTGGGTCACATCATCCTAAGTTCGTGAACCTAGCCCAAATCAACTAGGGATCCAACAGACATCATCCCCATTGATGCTTGTCATGTTCTATTTGGACGTTCGTGGCATTATGTCAATGATGTTACTCACCTAAGACGTGCTAACACCTACGAGTTCAAATTTAATGGCAAGACCATTATTTTGAAACCCACTCCGCCTAAGGATATTACTGTCCCTTCTAAAGACATGATTATTCCGGTAGAGATGAAAATATTAAGTTTGATAGGTAAGAAGGAGTGTGTGCGTGATACTTTTATGGATGGTGTCATGTATGCGTTAGTTTGTTTGCAAATACAGGAAGATGTATACTCTTTTGATAATTTACCTCTAGCGTTGAGGAACCTTTTAGATGAGTTTAAAGATGTATATTCGGATGAGCTACTGACCATGTTACCCCCCATGCGGGACATCCAACATGCGATATATTTCATTCTAGGTTCCTCTTTACCCAACCTTCCCCACTACCGGCTAAAACCTTCTACACACCTAGAGTTACAAGCCCAAATTTTAGATTTGTAAAGCAAGGGACACTGCAACAAGCTGCACCTGTCGTAAGGACTGAAATATAACAAAAAATACAGTTTGTTACTAATACTTATATTTAGTAACCAATTTTTTTTTGTTGTTACCAAAAAATACTTTTTTGTAACGAATATTTTATATTTTATTACAATAATAATTAATTTGTTACTGTAAATATAAGTATTTGTAACAATACTAATGTTACGTTACAAATTGTAAATTTTTCTCACAATATGTATCAATAATAACCACATCATGAAAGTGTTTTGTGACAAAAAGGTTTTCCTTACTATTAGTAATATTTTATTATTAAAATTTTGTTACAATAAATATATGATATTTTCTCATCAAATTTTGTACTATTTTATTATCAAAGTTTTCAATTAATTTTGTATGGCGATTCAAATTAAAGTTTATTTAAATAGAAAAATTAATTAATAATTATATTGAAAATAATTAAAGTTTATTTACATTAAAATTAATTACATTAAATTACAAAATTTATTGAAAAATTAAAATGAAAGTTAAAATTGCATTGAAAAATTAAAATTAAAATTTATTAAACTGAAAAGTAATTAAAGTTTATTTACATTAAAAAATTTAATTGAAAAATTAATTAATCACAAATTTAAATTAAAATATTAGAAAATTAAATTGAAAAAATAATAAAAAAAATAAAACATTTTGCGGGTGAACAATGCGTGAAATAGAGTATATAAGCAAATAAATTAAAATTAAAATTAATTAATTAAATTTAAAATTAAAATTACATTGAAAAATAAAATTAAAATTTATTGAATTGAAAAATAATTATAGTTTATTAACATTAAAAAATTTAATTTAAAAATTAATTTGTTACATATATAAATTGAAAATATTAAAAAATTAAATTGAAATAATAATAAAAAAATAAAATATTTTGCTGGTGAACAGTGTCGTGATATAGAGTATATAAGCTAATAAATTAAAATGAAAATTAATTAATTAAAATTTAAATTAAATTAAATATAATAACAATGTATATAAGCTAATAAAAATGACTAAGAGTAATAGAGTATTATATTAATAAAGATAAATATTAGTTTTTAATTAAAATGTTTAATGTTATTTACTAATAAATATAACTAGATATATTATATATATAATATGTTTCCGTAATTTCCATCAAACGCAAGTTGGCTTAGTGGAGTAGGGCTTTGAATTTAAACTCATTGATGTAGGTTTGATTCCCAGGAGCAGAATTTTAATGCTAATTTTAAAAATCTGCCGCTTTTTAATCCACACCGGCAGTTAAAACTTGAATTTTTGGTTTGTATTGCCCATTCCGTAATGAAATTACCTGGGCTGGCAGGCTCGCGGGCGGGAGGGCGGCCGGCGGGCGGGAGGGCGGCCGGCGGCCGGCCGGCGGACGGACGGGCTGACGGGCGAGCGGTCGGGCAGGCGGGCGGACGGGCCGGCGGGCCGACCGAAGATACAAAATTAATTGAAAACTTTAATTTTCTACTATTTTATTGTCAAATTTTATACTATTGTAACTAATTTATTGTGAGGAATAATCTTTTTTGGGTGAGAATGTATCGTCTGTTTCAATTAATTTATTTGTAACGACACGCATACATTCGTTACAAGAAGTTTTAGCGTCGAGATTTAGAGTACGGTCGTTACATAATGTTTTGTTCGTTACCAAACAGTTTTTGTAACGATTTTTGATACTTATTGTTACGATTTATGTCTTTACTATAAGTGCAATTTGTTGTAGTGGATTCATCCGCCATAACAAGAGTTTGTACGTCGTACCCACCTTACTTGCCCCTAAGAAAGACTGCTCTTGGAGGATGTGTGTGGATAGTCGGGCAATTAATAGAATTACTATTAAATATCGATTCCACATCCCTCGTTTGGATGATTTATTGGACATGTTATCTAGGGCTACGATCTTTTCGAAATTGGACCACAGGAGTAGCTACCACCAGATCAAGATTAGGGAGGGAGGCGAATGGAAGACCACTTTCATGTCAAAGGATGGGCTTTATGAATGGTGAGTGATGTCATTTGGGCTTTCCAATGCCCAGAGTCCTTTCTCTAGGATGATGAATCATTCCTTCCAACTGTTTAAGGGAAAATTCATAGTGGTGTATTTTGATGATATCCTCATTTTTAGTACTTCTCTGAGCAATCATGAATCACATTTGAGGACTATCTTTACCAGGTCGAGGATGGAAGAATTATTTGTCAATATCAAGAAGTGTACATTTTATGTGATGTCCGTAGAATTCCTTGGGTATATTGTGAGTTCGGAAGGCATACATGTGGATCCTAAGAAGGTCCAAGCCATTAAGGATTGACCAGAACCCACCAACATTTGGGATGTTAGGAGTTTTCATGGACTAGCTATCTTTTATCATCGATTCATTCAAGATTTTAGTAGTATCATGACACTGATAACATAATGTTTGAAGAAGGGCGACTTCACCTAGACCAAATCAGCAACTAAAGTGTTACAAATAATTAAATCACGGATGTCAAAAGCTCCACTTTTGAGGTTGCTGGATTCTAATTGGGTATTTTAGTGAGAAACTCGCGGGTCCAAAGTTGAATTATTCCAATTATGATAGGGAGTTTTATAATATTATTCATTGCCTCCAACATTGTCGGCACTATCTATTCCCAAAAGAGTTTGTTATCCAATCCAATCACGACGCCTTGAGATTTGTCAATTCTCAAGGCAAGCTCAGCCCCCGACATGCCAAGTGGGTCTCCTATCTTTAGGATTACACATTTATAATAAAACATCTTATGGGGACTCTAAAACATGTTGTTGACGCTCGTAGTCGTGTTTCTTTATTATTGTCTACAGTAGAAGTGAAAGTCATTGAGTTCAATAGGATTAAGGATGAGTATGTCCACTGTCCGGATTTCAATAAAATTGATTTTTCGGCTTAAAGCGACTCTCCCACTACCATTTCATCCTAATATATTTGAGACGGTTATCTATTTAAGTACTCGAAGATATGTATCCCTCGTTCTTTCCTACATCATTTCATCATTCTGGAATTGCATAGCGGTGGGTTAGGTGGTCATTTTTTTCTTGACAAGACCATTATGTTAGTGGAGGACAAGTTTCATTGGCCCGATCATAAATCAATGGTAAATAAAACTGCGGGGAGTTGTCGTGTGTGCCAATTAGCTAAGTGTAATAAGACGAATGTCGGTCTTTACACTCCTCCTCCGATTCCCTCCATTCCTTGGGTGGAAGTTAGTATGCATTTCATTTTGGGTCTACCCATCACTATTAGGCGTCATGATTCCGTCCTGGTAGTAGTAGATTGGTTTTCAAAACTGATTATCTTATTGCTTGTAATAAGACCGATGATGTGTCGCATATTGTAAAATAATATTTTAAAGAAGTCATTGGTCATCGGGGCATTCCCAAGACAATAGTAATTGATAGGGACGTGAAATATACTAGTTATTTTTGAAGACCCTTTGGAATCTTATAGGTACCAAGCTCTTGTTTTCTTTGGCCTACCATCCCCAAACAGATGGGCAAACGGAAGTGGTAAATATTTGTTTGGGTAGTTTACTATGTTGTCTAGTGGGTGACTATAAGGGTACCTGGGACTTGATCCTTCCCCATGCTCAGCTTGCATATAATAATTCTAAAAATAGATCCACAGGTTTATCCCCCAATGAAATCATGCATGACTATAAGGCATCGGTGCCACTTAATTTAGTTCAGTTACCTCCATCTTATATATCAAGTAGTTTTGCACAAGAGTTTGCTCTTTATATTCATAATTTACATAAGCACATCCATGAAACGTTAACCACCCAATATGCTTCTAATCAATCTCATGCGAACGTACATATGAAAGCGTCTCACATTAATGTTGATGATTATTCTTGGTGCATCTCATCCCTAAATGGATGCCTCCTGGCTCTATAAAAAAGTTGGCAAATCGGTGAGTCGGTCCTTTTTGTATTTTAAATAAGTTAGGAGAAAACACATATCTCTTGGAGTTACGCACTGATTGGGGTATATCCCCAATTTTCAATGTTTTGGATTTAACTCCATATGTTTCTCCACCACTTGAATTTTCTGCCTCTTTGTTTATTCTATTCACTGAGTCTTATAATGGGTTGGGGGTGAGCATGTATCGGGGTCGGTCTCTCCTACAGATTCCACTGGAGGTACGTTGAATGTTGATGTAGAAACGTTTTCCCCTTCCTTGACTAATGCTTTTCCAAGGTTCCCCAAGACCACGTTTTGCCTGACAGGATCCTCAAGGATGAAGTACTCACATCTCCAAGTGGTGACATTCGTCGCTACTTGATCCGGTTACGTGATCGTTCGGCTTCTGATGACTCTTATCTACTTGAATCAGAGGTGGATCTTTTGGATGATGCTCCTCTATGCTGGTACATTCAAGCCAACTCATCAGTGATGAGTACTTTTGAGAGGGGAGGATTGATGGAGATGACGATCCATGGCTTGATGATGGCGGTGTCGGCATACTTACGGAAGATCCCTAGCCCTATCCAACCAAAGACTTGCGGCACTGCGGAAACATTACGGAGCGATGCTACAACCTCCGCCTTCTTCGCAAGACTTCCTTTTGATAATTATCTTGCTTATGTTATATTTTTTTTCCATGTTCTATTGTTTTAAAATCTGGACTGCATTTATCCAAATTCTTTTTTTTTTAAGTTTAGCCTGCGTTTAGCAAGTTGGTGTTTTAAGTTGGGCTACATATAGCCCAAATTTTTGTTAGCCTTATATAAGGCTATGTGTTGTTGATTTATTTAGTATTGAATGAGAAAGAAAGCCCAGAATCTAAAATCTAATTTCCCTCCCACTCTTGCTCCCTTCCTCGGTCGCTGACCTCTCTCCCCCTCCCCTTTGTGGTTCGGCCACCTCTCCTCCCCTCTCCCCTCCTCTCTTCTCAACTCCAACACTGCCCTTCTCCTCTCCTACTGCTTATGACAATGAAGGCTTTCCCCTAGACGGTTTCGGCCACACCAAGGATCTCACATAGAGATTTTTGTCCAACCTAAATCTCTCTCTCTTGGTGGATTTTCGGCTAAGGGCAACTCTCTTACAACTAAGAACCATCTCTGGCATGAAGCGAGGAAGGAGGACATGTTTCTCTCCGTTCGGTGTGACTCTGGTGGAACCAAAGAAGAGTGATCCTCTTCTAAGGAATCATCTTCCGAGTGAGGTAACAAAAATCTCTACTCTTGTGTGTTCCCTCCCAGATAAATATTGTGGTGGTTAACTTTTGCGTTGTTTGTGAATCTTGATTTCATCGTGGTTTTAATCTAATCGTTTATTGTTGTTGTCTCTTGATCTATTTAAGTTTGTGAGGATTGGTGGACCTCATTTTCTTTTGTTGGGAGAGATCTACCTTTTTTGAACCATCATGTTTTGGTGGGTCTCTTTTGGTACAACACACGCTCGAACGGATCAGGTAGATCCTTCTCGCTTGAGAGAATATTGGCTCATAACTTTTGTTTGATCTCTAAGGGTGTGGCGAACCCATACATTAGAATCAGATTAATAATATTGCAAATCAAGTGTGTTGCATTTTAGTTGTGCGAGCGTAGAATTGGAGCGTGAGAGAGTAGTTTGGTGTCGTTTATCCATATCGATTCATCGGGTGACGAACTACTACATCACTCTACCTCTTCCTCAACAACAGCAGGCTATACTTGAGGATATTATTCAGAAGGTGCATACTCTCCACCTTCAGGATGTTGCTAAAAATACTTTGCACCCTCGGTATGTACATCTCCACCTTAAACAGGTTGTTCTCCCTCAAAAGGTGGTGGAACTGAAGCTCTTTCTATCAGATCTTCATGCAGCCACTTGATATTTTGATAACTGTAGACATTAACACTATGCATTCTATTGTATAGATACTAATTCAGCTCATTGATTCTTCTCTATAATCTTCCATCCCCCTTTCTAACTTGTGTAATAAGGGATTGGATGATCTCCTCCTTATATATTCTCATATTCCTGTCAATGTGATGCATGCTCACATCATGTGAATGTATCATTGTATCATGTGATTGAGATAAGTGAACTACCTCATTGTAAACATGACCAATGTTATTGATTGAATGGTCTATGACCTTAACACCTTGAGCCAACCATTCTGTTAGACTGGTCTTCAGCTTAGCCATATTATGATTGAGCTGTGCCAGTCCATAATTCAAATCCTTTTTAACTTCATCCACTACCAAAAACTTGTTTCAGAGAGAAATCAATGTGGACTTTTTGTTTCACTAGCATTACTTCTATTGTAACATCCCATTTCATGGTAGACCCCTTGCACGCATTTTGAGACAGGAAAATTGACTCAAGCTCGGAAAGCATCGGGTGCGTCAAGTGATTTCAACGCCATTTGAAAAGGCGCCGAGTGATCTCGACGAATTTAACTTAGAAATACTCGGGAAACTTTAGTCGTTGAGTGATCTCGAAGCCACTCGACGAATCGTTGAGTGAACTTGATGCCACTCAACGCGACATTGAGTGGTCTCAATGCACTCGACACCATTTTACAAAGACATTGTAGGATGACGTTGGCGTTGAGTGGTCTCAACGCCACTCAACACTGTGTTGAGTGGTCTCAACACCACTCAACACCTTGACTTAGATTGCTAGAATGCAGATGGCGTTGAGGGTGTCAACACCACTCAATACGTCATTGAGTGGTGTCGACACCACTCAATGCTTTTGACTTAGATTGCTGGAATGTTGATGGCATTGAGTGGTGTTGACACCAATAAACGCGGCATTGAGTGGTGTCGACAACACTTAACGCTTTTGACTGGGAATTGCTGGAATGATGACGGCGTTGAGTGGTGTCAACGCCAATCAATGCGGCGTTGTAGTGTCGACACCACTCAACGCTTTTGACTTAAGATGTTCTGGAGTGCTGAAGGCGTTGAGTGGTATCGACACAACTCAACGCGGCGTTGAGTGGTGTCAACACACTCAACGCTTTTGGACTTGGAGAATTTTTCATCCTGAAAAGCTGTGTTGGTCGGTTCACTTTTATACCGGCTGAACCAGGTTCATGATAAAATAGTGATGGGACATTTGGGATCTATTTCTACAGCAAATCTATTGATCATTTCAAGAAGACCTATTTTAGGCAATAATTGGCGGTCCATTACATGGGTGACATGTTGCAGACAATTAAATCTCAACTGCCATATAAAAGGAGAGATGAGAAGACCACTATCAACTTCACACTGCCATGACGTCATTGCCATTGTTGAGCCAAAAAGAGTAGGAAACAATCTCTAGACCAGAGGATTAGCCAAAAAAGAGCTAGCGCGCCGGAGCAAGGGTCGGCCATGGCGCACCTCCACCAAACCTGTCGTCAAGCTCGTCTAAGGGTCCGTTTCTCCTCCACTCCCTCTGTGCTAGCTAGCTAGATCTTTTAGCAGAGATATCAGGCTCAAATGAGCCTGATTCTATGAGTGAGGGATCATTCCGATCATTTCTCCTTGCTCGGGTTCGTCGGAGGAGCCACCTCCGGCGGCCATGCCACCGAGAAACGTAAGCCACTACCTCAATGGAGGTGGTGGTGATAATCGCCGGTGGCTGCGATGGCCAGATGGTCAGGAGATACCAAATAAAGCTACTACAGGTTGAGGCAATCTGGACCATCGGCTCATTGGGGAAGATGTGTCGATGTCACCCATTATCTATATTAAAACTATATGTTTATTTAAATGTTCATTTTCTGTCACTAATTGAACAACAATTTGATTGTAAATTTTAGGCATCTTTGAAGAATTTTTAGAAATGATGCTCAACATGAAAAAGGTAGATCTAGATCTTACCTTTAATTTGATACCTTAAACTTAAAGTTTGTATCAATATATCTCCATGTAGATTCATTCTAATAAGACTGGTCATAGGCTAGGGCAAATTTTAAAATGAGAGCCTAAGCCAAACCCTAAGTCCACTTGTTATGAAATATTGGACATGCATGTGTTTATGCTAGACCTAGGTCTAGTCCAAAAATCAGAATATTTGGGATGTATTTTTATATAGTTTTTATATAAACATCATTTATTAAATAAATGGAATATAGGAAGATTCCCTCTTTCAAATGCCTCCAAATTTGGGTGGCATGGCCATTGGGTCATGATATGACCATGATAAAAGTTTCAAGACATTTGGACCTCTGTATGTTGGGGAAATCTAACATGCATGATGGAGTTTGATTTGTAAATATATAGTGCCAAATGTAAAAATGGGAAGTTAGCCCACTTGGCCTAATGAATGTCCATGGGATTTTGGACAGAGACTTATAGGGATGAATTACACCTCCCACAAAAAGAGTGGGATTTTTGTTAAAACAAATCCCATTATTTTGAATTATTGGAAAATAAACTCTTTTGAAAATAAAAATGAGTTGTAGGTCTACTGATCTTGTAAAATTCCAAACTTTTGATACAAGCCCTAATAGGATAATATACATCTCTAGAAAAAGTTATAAATTTATTTGAGGATCATATCTGGAGTACATAGTAGATTTACAAAAATTATTTTAAAAGTAAGGGAAAATACTGTTGAAAAATTATGTAAAAATTTATAGTATCCTATTTCTGTGATTCAAACCCAGTTTAGTTATTTGAGAGTTTTTGGATGATCATAAATACTGAAAACCCAAGTTAGTGGTATTTTGGTAATAATGTCGATATGAAATTATGTCATGTCAAATCACTAACTAGAATCATTAATTTATGTCTTGAGTATTAATATATCAATTTTTAACACGGGTAATTTTCTAGGAACTTTTGGTTTTATATTTTAAGTACTTCATATGGAAAATGGATTATTTATGGATTTAATCATAAATAGAAAATATATGGAAATTCAATTTGCAAAGTCATGATTTTTGATGAACAGACATTTTTAACCTAGATGAACCTCAGATAATTTATTTAGACATAATGGACCAATGGTTAGAGTAGTTCATGTTCAAAGTGACCTAGGTTAATTAATTAAATTAAATTATGGTCTAAAACAATTGGAAAATAATGATGATATTCTGAATGATCAATATTACCTACATGTCAAACCCATGATAAATAGTTAGGGGCATTTGGCCCAAGGAATTGACAGTCGTCTCATACAGGTTAACATTAGGTCATGGTTTGCGTTTAGTTAAAGTAACACATAAGACTAGGACCCACAGGGGATATGACAAGTGGTTGTATTGAGAAGCGTATCAGGAAGATGAAACCCTGGTTATTGTTAAGTGGGTCAGTACTTAGTAACGAGTGTTAGAGTGCAAAGCCCAAGGAAGTAATTAGAACGGAGACCAGCGGAAGACCGTCGTTCTCCCAACAATACCTTAAGCCATTAGGTTAACTCAAGAGCAACATTGACAGCTGGGTATTAGTAATGGGTAAACACTAATAAAAGTGTCCTTGTGAAAGGGAGCTTTGGGCTTCTGCCCATCATAGTTCCTTGTGCACTCGAGAGCCCTTCACCGGGTATGCCTTGGGCAATCAAAGGATTAACCATAAGTTGTTATGCCTAATAAGCCTTAGACAAGAGTAGTCTAATAGGTTAAGGGAATGATGTGACAATCTCACCTGTATAGGGTTGGAGGATACAGGATGGGTTTTTGTCATGCGAGTTGGAGGCTCGGATGTTTGGATACATGAAAGTCCACCTAGTGTCAACTATCTTCACCTATGGGGGGGAATAGGTGACGTGCAGCATTTTTGCGGAATTTAAAATTGAACCTGCACAAGAAAATAAAACACCACAGCAAACAAAGTACACAAGCTATTTATAGTGGTTCCCCGATTTGGGTACATCCACTTTCCCCCTTCGACCTATCTCCCAACAAGGGACGACTCGGTCTCTTCACCAACAGGATTGAAATCCAATCCTTGCACTATCAGAAGGAACCCTTCCACACGTAGGAGACAACACTCCCACAACACGGGTTGCACCCAACCCTTACAACTAGGAACCAACATTCCTTTACTACAAAAGTAAAACTAGAATGTACAAGAGATACAAACTACATTTGGAGACTAAGGTGTCCCTCTTCGTTGACGACGTGTTCTTGAAGTCCACGAAGAGTCCACAACCCTAGATCTCTCTTGGAGAGAATCTCCCCGAAACCGGCGGCGGCAAGATGGGCGGCGACAAGGTTCACGGGATCGGCGGCGATAACGATGTGCGGCTGCTGTACTTTGGAGATCCAAACTTCGTACCGAAGCTAGCTAGGTGTCACACCCCCACCCGTCACATGACATATAACAGTGGGTCCGGCCGGGGCCCCACGCCATATAGCACAGACAAGCGAAGGAATTACGTGTGGAAATCAAAATCTATGCGTATCCTTAACTCATTCCATTCTAGCGCAGCATTTTTCTTGTTAACATGAACTCAAACCAGAATGTCCACCAATATATAAATACCACATTTATATAGAACAACACCAGAAATGTATACAACTCACACACCCTGGCCTTATGGCCTTCCAAGTTCCTCTTTCACATCAATGGTTTCGTACATCGGCACGCAGGCCGGCCACACATGAAATCCAACCATGATTCTGCACATAGCCTTCAAGGACTAAGAACACCAGGCTAGCCAATCCACTTATTCTTTCCAAACTGCAGCACCTGCAATTCATCATCCAAACCAACACAGAAAACAAAGTAACGGTCAGCATTGCTGACCCATTATAACGACCCTACCCCCTACCCGGGGTAGTGGTTCCTTCCCAGTATACAGTGCTTCCTTTCTCATCAAGCATCAGCAAACATCACCAAATCACATCATAGATAGATCATTCTCTTTATTCCACTAACTAACAAACATATCACATCACAAACGCTGGAGTCCACCAACGCTCCGTGCACTCAGGGCACCTTCTTGGCGTACCGGAATCCATCGTCGTACACCGCTGTCTCTCGAGGTTTTAACTTGTTGGTTGACCGGCCCTAGTCCACCAGCTCGCAGGCTGGCGACATCCCGCCCAAGCCACTCAGAGGTCCATCCTCACAGCATCACAAACAGAGCAGACCGACCCACACTATGTGGTGTAGCAAGCCGGGTTTATCTAAGCTCCCCAGGCATTGTCTACCCATCGATCCCCCTCCTAGTCCGATCGACCCACCCATGTGGTGCAGCAAACCGGGTTTAACTCGGCTCCCCTAGCATTGCCACCCATCGATCCTACCTTAACTGGATCAACCCACCCTAGTGGTGTAACAAACCGGGCGTATCTCGCACTAACCAGGCGTGCTACCAATTGATCATCTCATAGCTAGGAGCTTCACCAAAGCCTCCTCACAATCATCACATCCATACATTCAGCACAACAGAAATCCGTTTTGCACATCATCAAAGCCACGGAGTCTTCTCCGGTTTACCCATGAACATCACCAATCCAGACGACCGGTCCAGATGGGCTTCACACAGCATGCCTACGCCGTACTCTATATTTCCGGCTCTAAATGCAGACACAACAAAGGAATCACTTCCGCGATTATCCACCTCTTGGTGGAGGATTCCAAGCACATGAATAAAGGAAGGACTTCGATGTCCAAGAAAGAGATCGTTACCCTTGAAGATCGCTTCGGCGCCATGAAGTAGCCGGATGGAAAGCACCGCCTCGGCTCTGCCTACACGAATCCGCTCTCAGATCTTCGCTCCGCACTCCGCAGCTCCTACAGCAGCTGGAAGACTCCTCCCCTCTCTCTCCTTAGGCCTTTCTTCTCTCTCTCTCTTGGAATGAAGATGAAGAAGAAGAAGAAGAAGATAAGAGAATTTATCTTCTAATTCGCGGCCTCCTAGACACCTGGACAAAGCCCAGCCCTTGGATCCAGGAAGAGGGAAACAAACGGCTCAGATCTGGCCAGAAAATCCTGAACACGGCCCGACACGCCCTGTGACACGCCCGTGTCACAGGCCGTGTCCCTTTAAGCGGCAGACAACCGACTCAAGCCAGCCAGAACACACCCGTGTGATACGCCCGTGTCACGGCCGTGTCCTCGACACGCCCTCAGACACGCCCATGTCTGAGGCCGTGTACCTCAACAGAAATAATCCCAAAACAACCCGAGACTTCACACGGCCTGGCACACGGCTTGGCACACGCCCGTGTTCCTGGCCGTGTGCACCAGGACACACCCGTGTCTCGCAAACACGCCCCAGCCCGAGACGTCGAGCTGAGTTTGACGACCACTGACACGCCCTGTGACACGCCCGTGTCACAGGCCGTGTCCTCACTGGAAACTCGATACTCGACGATCGTCGCGTAACACTCGTCGAGCATACGACACGGCATCCGACACGGCTGTGTCCTAGGCCGTGTGCCCCTCTCGACGATGTCGAGCGAAAATCGTCGACACCAAGTCCGATCGTCGACACAACCTCGACACGCCCTGCGACACGCCCGTGTCGCAGGCCGTGTCAACTGAAACGCCCTGGGACACGCCCGTGTCCCAGGCCGTGTCACCCAAAAATCCTGTTTTCAGAAAATTGGCCTGTTACAATCCTCCCCTCCTTCAAATAATTTCGTCCTCGAAATTTGACGTCAAGCAGCCAATCCGTCACAACATCACAAAATCGTACACCCCAAGCCTCCGCACACACTAACAAACAGACAACACAACAAACATCCCTAACTTCCACTTGTGCACATGCAGCCACATAAAACCTCAAAACAAAACAACATGATTGATTTATCTCCTCACAATCACAAGTGCACCAAGCTATGATAGAGATCTCCAACTATATAGAAACATCATTTACATACATCACGATGGATGATTCACCAAGTTCCGATTCCCGATTCAGTCAAAAGTGATGCACATCAGCTATTATTCATCACACCGGATATCAAAACATAGTTTACATACACAACATTCAGAGCATCGACATGATTCGCATTGCAGTTCACTTCCGCTCAGCCTCCCGATTTTGAAATTCGCGATTTAAAGATAAATGAAACGCTCGAGGCTGAATTTCACCAACTGAGCTTTGCGGCTCTTGCACTTCCATCGCATGAAATCGAGATTGCGTCCGGGGTGGAGATGATTCGGCTACTGCTTTTCCCTTTTCTTCATAGGACGCACCCATCTTTTTCTCACTCCCTGGAGGGACATTCCAACAGAATTTTGCGATGTGTCCTTGCTGCCCACATTTATAGCATATACGTGTATCCACACGTCCTGGCCCATACGTCGCCCCCGAAGAAATAGTCGACGGAGCTAATTCCACCGGTTTAAATCTTTTCTTCTCTTATCGTCGAAACTCCGATTGATCCGGTGGTGACATTTTAAACTCTGACTTTTCCGTTGCCCGTCTCTTATTCGCTTGTACTCGCTTCATATCCTTCTCCAAGGTACGGGCTGTATCGACCAACGCTTGGAAGCCTTGGCTCACTGAACTCGAAAGTGCCAACCTCAATTCATCCCGCAATCCTTCATAAAACCGATTTGTCTTTCGTGCTTCCTCCGCAAAGGTCGATCCCGCATATCTCCCCAATCGTGTAAACTCATGCAGGTAGTTATCAATATCTCGCTCACCCTGCACCAAACGGAGAAACTCATTTTCCATCGCAATCCTCTGCGACACTGGCACATACTTGGCTAAAAATAGTTGGGCGAATTCCTCCATTGAAACCTCCATTAAACCTCGACCTGCCAAGTGGTGCACTTCAATCTCATCCCACCACAATCTCGCATCTCCTTCCAACAGAAAAGTGGCCAACATCACTTTCTGCTCCTCGACCGTCCTGATTGTGGTTAGGATCCTTTTTACTCTTGCCAACCAATCTTCTGCTTGCGTTGGTGAAAGCGCTCCACCAAACGTCGGTGGGTGAAAGTGCATAAAACGTGATAATGCGTCGTCACTTGCTTGCACTTCCACCACCTCGGCAGCATGCTCTTGCCTTCCATCAGGTCTTGCCTGTCCAGTTGGTTGTGCTTTTAACACTGCAAGCACTGTCTCCGCTACCACCCGTATGGCCTCTGCCGAGGGAGGCATCGGCGCTTCCACGGGTGCTGCACTTTCATCAGACCGCTGGGGCTCAGACGGCCCAGCTCCATCCCTCGCCACCTATCAATGTACAGAACACCATTAATACGTTCAAAGCATAATGGGACTGCTACATTGACTACACCCGCACGCACAGCATGTGCATGACATACATTCCTAGTGGACATTCATGAGTTCATTTATGTTCTCTTCTCCCAAACAATCTAAACCTGCCTCTGATACCACTTTGTAACACCCCCACCCGTCACATGACATATAACAGTGGGTCCGGCCAGGGCCCCACGCCATATAGCACAGACAAGCGAAGGAATTACGTGTGGAAATCAAAATCTATGCGTATCCTTAACTCATTCCATTCTAGCGCAGCATTTTTCTTGTTAACATGAACTCAAACCAGAATGTCCACCAATATATAAATACCACATTTATATAGAACAACACCAGAAATGTATACAACTCACACACCCTGGCCTTATGGCCTTCCAAGTTCCTCTTTCACATCAATGGTTTCGTACATCGGCACGCAGACCGGCCACACATGAAATCCAACCATGATTCTGCACATAGCCTTCAAGGACTAAGAACACCAGGCTAGCCAATCCACTTATTCTTTCCAAACTGCAGCACCTGCAATTCATCATCCAAACCAACACAGAAAACAAAGTAACGGTCAGTATTGCTGACCCATTATAACGACCCTACCCCCTACCCGGGGTAGTGGTTCCTTCCCTGTATACAGTGCTTCCTTTCTCATCAAGCATCAGCAAACATCACCAAATCACATCATAGATAGATCATTCTCTTTATTCCACTAACTAACAAACATATCACATCACAAACGCTGGAGTCCACCAACGCTCCGTGCACTCAGGGCACCTTCTTGGCGTACCGGAATCCACCGTCGTACACCGCTGTCTCTCGAGGTTTTAACTTGTTGGTTGACCGGCCCTAGTCCACCAGCTCGCAGGCTGGCGACATCCCGCCCAAGCCACTCAGAGGTCCATCCTCACAGCATCACAAACAGAGCAGACCGACCCACACTATGTGGTGTAGCAAGCCGGGTTTATCTAAGCTCCCCAGGCATTGTCTACCCATCGATCCCCCTCCTAGTCCGATCGACCCACCCATGTGGTGCAGCAAACCGGGTTTAACTCGGCTCCCCTAGCATTGCCACCCATCGATCCTACCTTAACTGGATCAACCCACCCTAGTGGTGTAACAAACCGGGTGTATCTCGCACTAACCAGGCGTGCTACCAATTGATCATCTCATAGCTAGGAGCTTCACCAAAGCCTCCTCACAATCATCACATCCATACATTCAGCACAACAGAAATCCGTTTTGCACATCATCAAAGCCACGGAGTCTTCTCCGGTTTACCCATGAACATCACCAATCCAGACGACCGGTCCAGATGGGCTTCACACAGCATGCCTACGCCGTACTCTATATTTCCGGCTCTAAATGCAGACACAACAAAGGAATCACTTCCGCGATTATCCACCTCTTGGTGGAGGATTCCAAGCACATGAATAAAGGAAGGACTTCGATGTCCAAGAAGGAGATCGTTACCCTTGAAGATCGCTTCGGCGCCATGAAGTAGCCGGATGGAAAGCACCGCCTCGGCTCTGCCTACACGAATCCGCTCTCGGATCTTCGCTCCGCACTCTGCAGCTCCTACAGTAGCTGGAAGACTCCTCCCCTCTCTCTCCTTAGGCCTTTCTTCTCTATCTCTCTTGGAATGAAGATGAAGAAGAAGAAGAAGATAAGAGAATTTATCTTCTAATTTGCGGCCTCCTAGACACCTGGACAAAGCCCAGCCCTTGGATCCAGGAAGAGGGAAACAAACGGCTCAGATCTGGCCAGAAAATCCTGAACACGGCCCGACATGCCCTGTGACATGCCCGTGTCACAGGCCGTGTCCCTCTAAGCGGCAGACAACCGACTCAAGCCAGCCAGAATACGCCCGTGTGACACGCCCGTGTCACGGCCGTGTCCTCGACATGCCCTCAGACACGCCCGTGTCTGAGGCCGTGTACCTCAACAGAAATAATCCCAAAATAACCCGAGACTTCACACGGCCTGGCACACGGCTTGGCACACGCCCGTGTTCCTGGCCGTGTGCACCAGGACACACCCGTGTCCCGCAAACATGCCCCAGCCATAGACGTCGAGCTGAGTTCGACGACCACTGACACGCCCTGTGACACGCCCGTGTCATAGGCCGTGTCCTCACTGGAAACTCGATACTCAACGATCGTCGCGTAACACTCATCGAGCATACGACACGGCATCCAAAACGGCCGTGTCCTGGGCCGTGTGCCCCTCTCGACGATGTCGAGCGAAAATCGTCGACACCAAGTCCGATCGTCGACACAACCTCGACACGCCCTGCGACACGCCCGTGTCGCAGGCCGTGTCAACTGACAGCCCTGGGACACGCCCGTGTCCCAGGCCGTGTCACCCAAAAATCCTGTTTTCAGAAAATTGGCCTGTTACACAACATGTGTCGACACTTGGACTATAAGTGTCGACACTTAAAGACAGAAAGTCTCGACACTTTCAGACAGTTAGAGATTTTCAAGAAATGACTGGATGACTTGACAGCTGCCGTTCCAGCCGGTCTACAACACCTGTCAGAGATATCAGAAGTCAGTTATGGACCGGACCAGCCGGTTACCATGAAGAAGGCCTATAAATAGGCACCTACAGTTTACAGAAACTGTTGTTAGAGTAGTTCAAGTGGTTGACAAAGTGGATCACATTGTTGAAGAATAAGTTATTAAAGTGATACACAGAGTATCAAATCAAGAAGATCTTGCAGTTCAAGTGCAGATCTAAGAAGTTGAAGAGTGAGGGCTCCATCCAAGAAATCAGCCTCTGGAACTAGGCTGAGAAGAAGGATTCAGATTCATTCTGGATCTTAAGTGGCAGAGGTCAAGGAACTACTGCAGGAGGATTCAGTCTTATTCAGTTCTACTCAAGAAGCTTTGAAGAAAGCTAAGTCAGATTGAATCCAGCTGAGTTCTTCCAAGAACTCATCAAGAAACTCTCAACTCCCCTCTTTTATTTCTAAGTTGTAGAATTAATATCTGTAATATATTTTTAACTTGTAGGATCCTTTGGATCTAAGAGAATTGTAAGCCTATAATTATAAAGGCTGAGGGTAGGGCTTGAGAGCCTGAGTGTAGGAGATTGAGATCTCTGAGTGTAGGCCTTGGTTGGCTGAGTGTAGGCCTTGGTTGGCTGAGTGTAGGCCTTGGTTGGCTGAGTGTAGGCCTTGGTTGGCTGAGTGTAGGCCTTGATTGGCTGAGTGTAGGCTTTGGGATAAAGCTGAGTTGTAAGGCTTTGGGCCTGAGGTGTAGGAACCAATTTGGGTTCTGAGACAGTGGAGGAGTTTGGCCGAATCTAGTTCACTGCTAGATAGGCGAAGGGGGAAAGTGGATGTACCCATATCTTGGGGAACCACTATAAACCACTGTGTATGCTGTGCTGTGTTGTGATTGTTACTGTGCATGTTGTGTGTTTGCTGTCATAAATTAGTTAGTATTCTGTGATATAACTGATTGCTGCCATTTAAGTTTAAAAAAGATTAGGTCACCTATTCACGCCCCCCCCCCCCCCTCTAGGTGTTTAGGTACCATATCTTTCAAGTGGTATCAAAGCGAGGTTCCTCAAAAAGGACTAACAGTCTGAGGAGATCCTGTTTGGCAGATTCAGTGTTAGGTAAATCACAGATTCAAGAAATTCAAGAATATCAAGAAACATGGGTTCCTCTGAGAATCACAAGGAATTGGGTTCCATGAAATTACCCATATGCAGGAAAGAGATCTTTGGGATCTGGAAGGAAAGGGTAAGGCTGTTTATGGAGGCCTCAGACCCTAAAATCTACATCACAGTAAAGGAAGGGCCTTATGTGCCCATGAAGATTTCAGTTTTAGATCCAAATCAGAGAACTCCAAAGGATTTCTCTGAGATGACTAAGGATGAGATTGTCCTAGCCACAATGGACAAGAGGGCACAAAACATTATAGTGAGTGTCATAGATGATGCAGCATTTCAGAATCTTATACACTATAAGACAGCCAAGGAGATGTGGGACACTTTTATAGTGTATATGGAAGGATCTGAAGAAGTAAGACAAGATAGAAAATCCTTGCTAAATCAGGAGTATGAGAGTTTTAGACAAGGTAAAGGTGATAGCATAACTGAGTGCTACAAGAAGTTCTACAGAATAGTTAATGAACTCATGTCTTATGGAAGAGAGTTCAGTAACTATGAACTAAGTGACAAGTTCCTAAGGTCCCTAACCAAAGATTGGGACACAAAGATCTGTGCCATTAGAGAAATGGCTAAGTTGGGGGAAATTCCTCCTCCTACACTGTTTGGCAAGTTGTTGTCATATGAAATGCAATTGACAGTAAGGAAGGAGGAGGAGAAATCAACAAGGACTGAGCACAAGGAAAGAACTGTTGCTTTCAAGACAGAAGTTCCCAGAAAGTGCAGGAATAAGTCATCAACTCCACCTCCAGAGGTAGTTGAATCAGAGTCTGATGAGTCTGTCAGCACAAAGACTGAGAGCAGTGAAAGTGATGATGACTTTGCTGCCTTCACTTGACACTTTCAGAAATTCTTGAAGAAGAAACAATGGAGGTCAAGACCTTCTACTTCAAAGGGAAAGGAAGTCTTTTATCAGGAGAAAAAGCCTTCAAAGAAAGACAGGAAGAGGACAAAGTCAAGCAAGGCAACTGGATCTAGATAGTGTGCTATTGCTGCAATAGACAGGGCCATGTTATTGCAGATTGTCCAGAGAAGAGAAAGGAATATGGTGACAGGAAAAAGGCTCACTTCAAAGGCAAGAAAGATAAGTCTTTTGTTGCCAAGAAGGAGAAGACTCTATCAGATATCTCTTCTTCAGAAACTGAGTCTGAGGCTGAAGCCTACATAGGGATGTTTGCTGAAGAAGAAGAGGAAGAATTCATGCAGTTAATGGAGTCTATTTATGAACAAGAAGACAGTCAATGCCAAGGGCTAATGGCTTTGGCAGAAAGTGCCAAAATCCTGGAGAAGTCAGGACCCAGTAAGGTACAAAGTTCAAGTTCAAGTTCAGTTTCTTATTCTAGTTCAGATTCAGATTCTTCTTCATCAAGTGATGAGAATGTATCTGAGTCTGAGGATGATATTCATCAGCTTATAGATGAATATAAGGTGCTGTTGCAGGCTTACAAGAAAAGCAAGACCCTAGCCAAAAGTCAGGCAAAGGAAATTGCTATTCTTAAAGCTGCAGCAACAGATTTTGAGAAGTCTTTTGATCAAAAACTGAATGAGATAGCCAGGTTGAAGCACATAACAGTGATTCAAATGGGTACTATATCATTTAAAAATGATCAAATCAAGAGTCTGGAGATCAATCTTCAGAAAGAGAGAGAGCTTGTTGCTAGGTTTTCTAAACCTAAGTCAGTGTTACCTTTAATTGATGAATTTGTTCATCATAAAGGCAAGGCTGGACTGGGCTTTATTAGACCTGTAGGGACTGAGCAGTCCAAGTCTAAGTCCAAGGGCAAAGCCCCAACATTCAACAAGGCTGCTTTAGACAAGACAGCCAAGGCTGTACCTAAGCAAAGGTACAATAAGTTTGAATGTTGGTGCTGTGGCAAAGATGGCCATTTTGCAGTGGACTGTTGGCACAATGCTAGTGCCAAAGTGAGTACCAAACTACCTATTGGAAAGCCAGTGGGTAGCTTTGTCAGATTGCAGACTAACAAGTACCAAGGACCCAAGAATTCTTTGGGTTCTAAGGTTCATTAATCTGTTTTGCAGGTAAGTCCAAGTGGCCATACCCCAACATGGTACTTGGACAGTGGATGTTCCAGACATATGATTGGAACTAAAGGATTACTAAAGGACTACATTCCAGTAAAAGATGGTCCAAAAGTAACCTTTGGTGGTTCTGAAAAAGGAATCATCAAAGGATTTGGTAATATTTCTACAAACTTATTTACCATTACTCAAGTGGCTTATGTTAAAGGGTTGAAACACAACCTAATAAGTATAAGTCAATTAAGTGATGTAGGGTATGACATCTCATTTGTTAAAAATGGTTGTCATATCAAGAGGTCAAGTGATCAAGAGATCATTTTGACAGGTTATAGGAAGAGGAATGTCTACTTCCTAGACATTATGGTTGAGAACAATGGTTCTCCAGTTTGTCTTGTAGCTGATGAGACAGTCTCTCATTGTGTCAAATGGCACAAGAGGCTTGCCCATCTTAACTACAAGACTATTAGCAAACTCTTTAGCAAAGAGTTAGTGAGGAATGGTCCTCAAGTTAAGTGTGTTAAAGATGGTATTTGCTCAGCTTGTCAAAAGGGCAAGCAGACTAAATCCACCTTTAGAAGCATAGAAAACAAAGATGATGTGAGGTGTTTATACCTCTTGCATATGGATCTCTTTGGTCCAATGCCAGTTCACAGCTTAGGTAGGAAGGTCTATACCTTTGTAGTTGTAGATGACTACTTAAGGTTTTCCTGGGTGTTATTCTTAAGACAGACATCTGAAACACCTAGTGTCTTCTATAGCTTTGTCAAGCAAATTCAGAATGAACTAAATAGTACAGTGGTCAAAATTAGAAGTGACCATGGTACTGAATTTCAGTCTGATAGCATGACAAAACTGTGTGAAGACTTTGGGATATTTCAAGAATTCTCTTCACCTAGAACACCTCAGCAAAATGGCATTGCTGAGAGGAAGAATAGAACCTTGATAGAGGCTGGTATGACCCTACTAAGTGATACATCACTGCCAGAATATTTCTGGGCTGAAGCAGTTAATACTGCATGCCATATTATAAATAGGGCTACCATCACTAAAAGGCTAAATAAGACCCCCTATGAAGTTGTGAAAGGCAGGAAACCAAACCTATCCTATTTTAGGATCTTTGGTTGCAAATGCTTCATACTTAACAATGGGAACTCTTTCTTAACTAAGTTTGCTGCCAAGTCCCAAGAGGGAATTTTTGTTGGGTACAGCAATAATAGTAAGGCTTATAGAGTCTACAACTTGACTACACAAGTTGTAGAAGAATCAGTGCATGTAGTTTTTAATGAGACTAAACTTATTAATAATGAGTTATCTAGTAGTGTATGCAGCCCCACAGGTTTAACAAAGAAAATGGACAAGCTTACTATAGAAGAAGTGCCTGCTGCAAGACAGCAAGTAGAAGAAAGTAGCTGTTATCCAGGGGGAGAACTACATGTGCCAATTGCTGAAGAAATACAAGGAATACAGCATGATGCAGATGCTGAAGTGGTTCAACCAGAAGTTAGGATGCCTCCAGCCCACAGGCATCTTAGAGATCATCCAGTAGAGCTGATTATTGGAGATCCAAGACAAGGAGTTCAAAACAGGAGTAGAAACATGAATGCAGCAATCTATTCCAGCTTTCTGTAACAAGTTGAACCTAAGAAGTTTGAAGAAGCAATACAAGATCCACAATGGACTGAAGCAATGCAAGAAGAGCTTAATCAGTTCAAGAGGTGCAAGATCTGGGAACTTGTTCCTAAACCTAAAGACCACAATGTAATAGGAACTAAGTGGATCTACAGGAATAAGATGGATGAACAAGTGGTCATCATTAAGAATAAGGCTAGACTGGTTGCTAAAGGATATAGGTAAGAAGAAGGTATTGATTTTGATCAAACCTTTGCTCCAGTAGCCAGACTGGAAGCCATAAGGATATTCTTAGCCTATGCAACCTATCAAGGATTCAAGGTTTACCAAATGGATGTCAAGTCAGCATTCCTAAATGGTAATCTTAAAGAAGAAGTCTATGTGGAGCAGCCTTCAGGTTTTATTGATCCAACTCTACCTCATCATGTCTATAGACTTAGGAAAGCTTTATATGGGTTAAAGCAAGTCCCTAGGGCTTGGTATGAAACCCTATCTAGTTTCCTCATTGAGAACAAGTTCTCAAGGGGGAAAATAGATAAGACTCTATTCCTTAGGGAATCTAGAGGCAAAGTTATACTAGTCCAAAT
Organism: Platanthera guangdongensis; assembly: GCA_039583875.1. Taxonomy (NCBI): domain Eukaryota; kingdom Viridiplantae; phylum Streptophyta; class Magnoliopsida; order Asparagales; family Orchidaceae; genus Platanthera; species Platanthera guangdongensis. Next base: position 39,750,438 of record CM077154.1, read on the forward strand.
ATATGTAGATGACATTATATTTGGGTCTACTGAAAGCAGCCTTTGCAAAAAGTTTGCAAAACTTATGCAAGGTCAGTTTGAGATGAGTAGTATGGGAGAGCTGAAGTTTTTCTTGGGTCTCCAAGTTAAATAGACTGAAAGTGGTTTATCCATATGTCAGTCCAAGTTCACCCTAGAACTCATAAGGAAGTATGGTATGGATTCATCCAGTACCATGAAGACTCCTATGGGGTCAAGTATGTCTCTTAGCAAGGATGATACAGGGAAACCTGTAGATGAAACCTTGTATAGAGGGATAGTTGGCTCCCTATTATACTTGACTGCTAGTAGACCTGACATCATGTATGCTACATGTGTTTGTGCCAGGTATCAAGCCTGCCCTAAAGAGTCTCATTTGACAGCAGTCAAAAGAATATTGAGATATCTAAAGGGCACTCCCTATCTAGGCCTCTGGTACCCTAGGAATGGAGATTTTGATCTAACAGGTTATTCAGATGCAGACTTTGTAGAATGCAAAGAGGATAGAAAGAGCACTACTGGAACCTGTCAATTCCTAGGTGGGAGACTAATTTCATGGAGTAGCAAAAAGCAAACCAGTGTGGCTATCTCCACAGCTGAGTCAGAGTATGTAGCTGCAGGAAGTTGCTGTGCTCAACTTCTGTAGATACAACATCAGCTAGAGGATTATGGATTTCAGGTAAGTAGAACTCCACTTTTCTGTGATTCTACAAGTGCTATTTCAATAGCTAATAACCCTGTATCACATAGTAGAACTAAACATATTGAAATTAAATATCATTTTCTTAGGGAGCATGTAGAAAGAGAAGATATTTTACTTGAATATGTTAAAACTGATAATCAAATAGCTGATATGTTTACTAAGCCCCTAGAAGAAGCTAAGTTCAATAGATTCAAAATTGAACTAGGAATGTTAAACTTAGAGTAAGTTTACAGAATTAAAATTGGCTAAGTAAAAAGGTGTCGACACATAGGCAAGTCTATGTCGACACATAATAGTGGTGTCAACACTTCAGGAAAAAGGTGTCGACACATCCAGGATGTTGGTGTCGACACTTCAGAATGTTAGTGTCGACACATGACAAGTAGGTGTCGACACATCCAAAGTGGTGTCGACACTTATGTTTTACTCAGAATTTTCTAAGTAAAGTCTCGACAATGTGTCGAGTTATGTTATGTAGACACATAACCAAGTGTCGACACATAAAATCTATTGACTAAACTTGTGTCGACACATATGTGTCGAGACATTATAAGTCAATGTCTACACTTATTGCCAGTGTCGACACATTTTAAGTTAGCTGTCCCGCCTATTCATCTTCAAAATCAGAAAGGTATAAATAGGGTTCTGTCTTTGTTTGTCGACACGCTTTCAAAGTTTCGAGAACAAAACTACTGTGTCGACACCTCTCTTTTCTAAAGACAAATTCTACAAACCCTAATGGCTCCTAAGCTTGAGGAGAACGTTAACGAAGGATATAAGCTTGTGCACGGCGCGTTCGACGATGCTGATCCAGAAATCAAGGCAGTAGTAACCCTAGTCACCGATTCAGGGTTAGAGTACTTAGTTTCAGAACCAACTAAGATATGGAAGAAGGAGGTGCTTGAATTCCTTAATGGAGCTGCAGTAGATGAATCTGGATACAAAATCAAATCCAGAGTTCATGGAAAAAAGGTTAAGGTAACCCCAAAAAGTCTGAGGAAGATTCTTCAATTGCCAAGAACTCAAGATGAAGAAGTACTTACTGCATCCAAGACTAGGGAAGCTCTAATCTGGTGTGGACTTGATCCAAAGATGAAGATAGGTTCTGTTTTCAACAGGAAAGGCATGAATAATCAAGGAAAGTTCATGTCTGAGATTGTGGGAAAGGTCTTACTCAGCAAACCTGGAGGGCATGACAGAGTGTCTGCCTATATGTTTGGAATCATGACAAGGATCATATTCACTCTGAAAATAGACTGGTCAATAGTGGTTTATGAGAAAATTAAATAAAGTTTGAAGAAGCCCAATTTGGGCAGAATCATTAGTCTATACCTAGCTGGTGTGATACCTGAGGTAATGAGTACTGCTGCAGGAAGCAAGATAAACCACATGAGGAAAATGGATCTAAGGATCTTTTCAAGATGGGACAGGGTATTGTCTAAGGAAATGCCAACCCCAGAGAATACAGTTACTGAGAAGGAGATTCCCCCAAAGAAAAAGAGAAAAACTGCTCCAATGGCACAAGAGTCCTCCAGCAGTTCAGGGAGTGAAGAACATGTTGTTTTCACTCCTGATGATCAAGAGGAAGAGGCTGTAGTGAAATCTCCTGCTGCTCAAGAGATTGCTGAGATCCAGGGGGAGCTGCCAGAAGCTAGCCCCATCCACAAGGATCACAGCCAGGGGGAGCCTCCAGTTGTAGAAGAACCATCTACACTGGACAGTGAGCAAGCCACCACCATCATACAAGAGGTACTCACTGACCTAAATACTTTAGCATATCTTAAAGAAGATGCTGATTTGTCTGATGTTCCTCAGCAAACTCAGCTGCCTAGTCAAGCTCCAGATGTTGTTATAAAAGACACATCTGCTGTACAAGAAGAGATTCCTGATCCAGTAGTTGAAGAGCAAAGAATGTCTCCAGCTTCTTCACCCCCTGAATTTACCATGGAAGATTTATTCCTCAATCTGGATCAAGCAGATTTTGACAAGGAAATTGATGCTGCTGAAGGAGAGAATGCTGCTGCTGAGGGGGAGCAAATGCACGTTCTGGACGAGCCTATAAGGCAAGAAACTGAGAAGGCACAAGATGTGCAAACTGACAAGCCTCAAAGCCCTAAGGATAGGGTTGACATAGCCAGCACTTCTGCCTCTGAAGATGAGGAGAGTGCTAGGGCAAAGAAGAAGAAACTGTATGTCTTTAAAAGGAGAAGTCAGAGTTATAAGAAAGCTCTGCAATCTATAGCCCCGCAGCCTATAGTTCAACAAGCTCCAACTGTTGATTATAGTGCTTTACTGATTGCACTGCAGATTAAAATGGATGAACAAAGAAAAGCCATAGAGGCTTATGTTGATGCAGGGCACAGATCATTACAGTTTGATCTTGCCCAAGATATAAAATCTATAAGGTTTGAAATGAACCTTAACAAGAAAGAGATGACAGATTGCTTCCACAAAGGTGGAAATGCAGTGATGTACTTGGCAACACACTAGGAAAAGATAAAGGCACAGGTAGATGATATAACATTGAAACAAGGATATGTTCTTGAAAATCAGTTAAGAATGAATGACAATTTGACTGTCTCCCATAATGCTATAGTCACTGAGTTGAAGAACAAGGCTGTTGAACCTTCTACATCTTCTGCTACAGCTAAAGCTGATTTTGATAAAGTATTCCAGGAAGAACTTTCTGCTGTAAAGACTGCTATCCAAGCCTCCCAGAAGGTCATATCTGAACAACTTCAAAAGCTAAAACCTTACTTTAAAGATGGGATCAGGTACTTGGATAGTCAAATCAGATTTCAAAAGGATGATGTCAGAGATCATATGGCTAGAGAAGTCATAAAGGGGGAGAGAGTGTTAGTCAAGGTAAGTTCTGATCATGCAAAATGGATATCAAATTCAATCAGGGCTACACTTGGATATCCTCCTTTGTGTGATGACCAAGATATTGCTGAATCAGGCATTAACCCTGCTTATTTTGGAGGTGAGCAACCAGAAGTAGCTCAGGTCATTTATCCACCTGCAGACTTTGAAATGATTCATGATGAGGTACATACCATGTACAGCCCATCTGGGGGCAAGGACAATGTCCATATTGAAAAGTTTGTTCAACCTATATCTGAAGCCATGCAAGAGGCATTACAGAAAGAAGAAGAGACAAGGTTGTCAAAGAAGAGGTTTAGGGAACAAGCAGAACAAAGGCCAAACTTTGAACAGTGGAGCCCTACCTCTAGGAATATAATTTTAACTACCTGGAAAGTTGCCAAGGACAATACTCATGACAGGAACAAATGGTTTTCTGAAGCAGAATGGAGAAAACATGAGATCAGGAAGGAAGCAATAGTTCAATACAGAAGGGAGGCAAAGATGGTAAAGCTACCTCCTACTGCAGTGGAGCCTAGCAAGTACTTTCCTAAGCCATATCACTATTTTGAGAGGCAGAAGATCAAGGCAGAAGAACTCAAAAAGAAAGATCTAAAAGGCAAGAAGCCTGCTGATGCTGAAACTGTTGATGCCCCTGTCAAAGCTCAAGTTCAAGCTGGCAAGGGAATAGTTATCAAGGAACCTGACCAGAACTAGATTAAGAATTTACTTGAAGATTATTTTGTAATCTGTTGAATGTAAAATATTTTTGTGAACTACTGAGAATGTATAAGTCACATGTTAGAACAATTTATGATTCATATATTTCATGTTTGTTCTGTGAATGTGTCTATTTCTTATTTGTTCTGTGTTGATGTATGTGTATACATGTGTGAATTAATACATGTTTATGTTTACCCTGCTGAATATAACCTGCTTTACATCATTTTGTAATTTTTAATTATGAATGGTGTATATCATTGACTAAGGGTTATGACTTCTCCAAATAGGGGGAGATTGTTGGGTACATTGGTCAAATGTACCTGATTTGAAGAAGCCTCACCCAACTCAATGATATACATCATAATGTATTTGATGTATGTTGAGTTTACTTGTGCAGGTTATGTAATCACTGGACTAAAGCAAAAAGTTTCTAAGTCCATGTGTCGACACCCAGAGGGAAAGTGTCGACACTTAAGAAAGCTTGTGTCGACACCCAGACAAGCAGTGTCGACACTTGGAGTCATTGTGTCGACACCTGGGATGCAGAGTCGACACCAGACAGAAGTGTCGACACTTGGAGCTGTGTCGACACTCAGTGAAGAAAAGTGCAGACAGAAAGTGTCGACACAAGGAGCTGTGTCGACACCCAGTGAAGCTGTGTCTACACCAGAAAGTGTCGACACTTGGAGCTGTGTCGACACTCAACAAAAGTCTGCAGAGACTAAGTTAGTGTCGACACTCAGAAGGTGTGTCGACACTCAACAGAAGAGTCAGCACTTGAAGTATGTGTCGACACCCAGCACAATGTATCGACACACAACCAGAAGAGTCAACACATGAAGTAAGTGTCGACACCCAGCACAATGTGTCGACACTCAGCTAAAGACTCTACACTTGAAGAAAGTGTCGACACAAGGAGCTGTGTCGACACTTAGCAAAGAGCAGAAAGATCAACAAAATTAATCTAAGTACAAGTGTCGAAACTAAGGGAATGTGTCGACACTCAGCTGAAGTCTCAACAAGAAGAAGGCGTGTCGACATAAGGAGCTGTGTCGACACTCAGCAAGTATCAACATAGAAGACTATGTGTCGACACATAGAAGTAGTGTCGACACTTGACAGATTCAACACAAGGAGTTGTGTCGACACAAAGGTGATGTGTCGACACTTAGAAGAATTCAGCTACAGATAGAAGATCAAGTACTTGTGTCGACACTCAATTTAGTGTCGACACCTGAAGAAAAATCTGTGTCGAGACATACAAGGAGTTGTGTCGACACCTTGTAGACTTGTGTTGACACTTACACAACATGTGTCGACACTTGGACTATAAGTGTCGACACTTAAAGACAGAAAGTCTCGACACTTTCAGACAGTTAGAGATTTTCAAGAAATGACTGGATGACTTGACAGCTGCCATTCCAGCCGGTCTACAGCACCTGTCAGAGATATCAGAAGTCAGTTATGGACCGGACCAGCCGGTTACCATGAAGAAGGCCTATAAATAGGCACCTACAGTTTACAGAAACTGTTGTTAGAGTAGTTCAAGTGGTTGACAAAGTAGATCACATTGTTGAAGAACAAGTTATTAAAGTGATACACAGAGTATCAAATCAAGAAGATCTTGCAATTCAAGTGCAGATCTAAGAAGTTGAAGAGTGAGGGCTCCATCCAAGAAATCAGCCTCTGGAACTAGGCTGAGAAGAAGGATTCAGATTCATTCTGGATCTTAAGTGGCAGAGGTCAAGGAACTACTGCAGGAGGATTCAGTCTTATTCAGTTCTACTCAAGAAGCTTTGAAGAAAGCCAAGTCAGATTGAATCCAGCTGAGTTCTTCCAAGAACTCATCAAGAAACTCTCAACTCCCCTCTTTTATTTCTAGGTTGTAGAGTTAATATCTGTAATACATTTTTAACTTGTAGGGTCCTTTGGATCTGAGAGAATTGTAAGCTTATAATTATAAAGGCTGAGGGTAGGGCTTGAGAGCCTGAGTGTAGGAGATTGAGATCTCTGAGTGTAGGCCTTGGTTGGCTGAGTGTAGGCCTTGGTTGGCTGAGTGTAGGCCTTGGTTGGCTGAGTGTAGGCCTTGATTGGCTGAGTGTAGGCTTTGGGATAAAGCTGAGTTGTAAGGCTTTGGGCCTGAGGTGTAGGAACCAATTTGGGTTCTGAGACAGTGGAGGAGTTTGGCCGAATCTAGTTCACTGCTAGATAGGCGAAGGGGGAAAGTGGATGTACCCATATCTTGGGGAACCACTATAAACCACTGTGTATGCTGTGCTGTGTTGTGATTGTTACTGTGCATGCTGTGTGTTTGCTGTGATAAATTAGTTAGTATTCTGTGATATAACTGATTGCTGCCATTTAAGTTTAAAAAGGATTAGGTCACCTATTCACCCCCCCCCCCCTCTAGGTGTTTAGGTACCATATCTTTCAAACGGTCACACTAGGATCAGTTGTCTCGATCGATTCGGACGGGGAAGGTTTTCCCGATCAATAAATCAAGAGACAAGAGATCTCCGGTTAGACACGTGAGACTCTAAGCTTGGCTAAGCTTCTGTCGACCGGAGATCTGGAAGAAACCACGATCAAGACCGGCGAACAACTCTCTCGAGCGGCGACGGCGGCGGCGACGGAGCGGAACTCGCGATCTAGGTCACGTCGCGGCTCGTGTATTTCTTTTCTTCTTCTCTACCTTACTGTTCAAAAATACGCATGTATTTATACAGTGAAATAATCCTTTATGACTGTTATGGGTCCCACAAGAAGAAACCCTAGATCTGGTTCAAAACAGTGTCAGCGGCAGAATCCGGTCCAGCTTTTTCCAGAAAAATGCCCAAGTCAAAATCGGCGAGAATCGAAGGTGATTCTCGACGAATCGGCGAGAATCACTAGTGATTCTCGCCGAATCACTTGATGATTCTCGCCGAACCACTTGTTGATTCTCGACGAATATTACTTGGCCATGATCTGCTCAACGATGGGTTCGGCGAGAATCACTAGTGATTCTCGCCGAATCTTACTTGGCACCGCTTTGAGGTAGCCGGATAGAGTCGGCGAGAATCACTAGTGATTCTCGCCGAATCGGCGAGAATCACTTGGTGGTTCTCGTCGATTTATACTTAGACGATTTTTCGTCTTTCCACCCAAGAGCTGCTCCTTGACCCATCCTTGCTCCTTGTCTGCTCTTGCATAGTTACAGCCCTATACTTGAAAGTAAGTGCACTCCAATAGAGAGAGTACACGTAGGCCAACACATTGATCTGCTCAACGAGGGATTACGTTGTGCAGACCCGTGTATATTGACCTACTGCACCCTGACATTGGTGTGCACTTAGCGTGGAATAAATGCAAGCACAACTTGAAATATTTTATCAGATACATTGTGAATTCATCTTATCTTGACGGGTGGCTTCCTCAAATCCAGGTAATTGTGGATACAATACCCAACAATCTCCCCCTATTTGACGAAGCCAAAATCCTACTAGCTAAGATGAATAACACCAACCAGATAATATAAATAACATTCAGAATTTAATTATGCAGCACAAGAGACTATAGGCAAACAGATCAAGACTTGAGTCATTCATAAATTTAAATACATACATATATATATATATATATATATATATATATAATCTCAAGATTGTTCATATACTAACAATAAACGTTAATTGTTCTTAAAAGAGAATGACAGGCTATAAATTTTTGACTATTTTTCTTTGGCTAAGTCATCCTTGAGTTTTTGAGCCAAATACTTCTTTCTTTGCCTCTCCATATACTCTTTGGGCTTCGGATAATATCTGGGAGGAGGAGCTTTATCTGCTGCAGTATTGGTCCTGAAAAAGATGTTCCGTTTGGCTTCATAGGTCTTGTGCAGCTCCCACTCATGATGGTTGTATACATCGTTTCGATTGATTTCCCCTTGTTCTTGTAGCCAGAATGTGTCCAGTATGATACTCTTGGATACTGGACTCCACTTTTCGTTTCTTACTTCCTCCTCCTTCAGTCTGATTCTCTTTTCAGCTTGTATTTCCTTTGATGTCCCTTCTTGCGATTTCCTATTCTCCCTGGCTTTTGCTAGGGCTCCTTGATCAAACATTGCCATCAGTTTTGCCTTGGAGGAGGCCCTAGCAGCCCTATGAACATCAGCTTCACTTACAGGAACTTCTTCAACACTGGCGCCCTCATGAGCCACAGTATTATCTTCAGGAGCAGGAGCACCCTGGGGATTTTCAGGGATATTAATGCCTAACGCTTGTTGGAGCATCCACCAGCAACTGTCATAAACATATTTGTTTGACTGCTCAAAGTTGTTGATCATGACTTCCCGAAGCTCAGCCATCTTAGCTATATATTCTTTCTCCCCCTTTTTGGCTTCGACTGCAATGGAGTTTGCATAAGAATGCAGTGACTCATCAATATGCTTTGTAGTTCTGGAGAATTCAGTGACCAAGGCTTGTTGATTTGTGTTGAGAGTTACCATATTGCCATCAAACTTTTGAATGTTATTTGCTACGACATGAGCATTTTGATTCACTACGGTGAGAGTATCGGTGTTCTTTTTCAATCCGTCCATAAGAAGAGTGACAGCTTGGTCGGCCGCTGTATACTTATCTTCAAACTTCTTTTCCATCACGTCCAGTTTGTGATTGATCTCCACCATGTTCTTGAGTATGAGATTCTCTGATTTCTTAATTCTGTGCAACATTTTATTTTGAGCTTTATCAAAAGATGCTTTGAGCTCATCCACAATACCCTGAATGACATTCACGGTGTGATTGGCTAGATCATCTCGTAGTGGATGAGCCTGAGGCACTCCTTGGCCTTGCTCTTCATCAGATGCACCTGTAGAGCTGGAGACGAGCACAGTCTCTAAGGGGGGAATGCTTGCGGCCTCTGTAGATTTCTCAGACTCCCCCTCCATTGTTGCACCAATGTTCTCAGGAACGATCTCAGGTGCGTGCTTGTCAGATGGAGCTTCAATGATATCCCGAGTCTCCAATGCTTCCTGTCCCTCATTTCCTTCTTCCTCACCTTCATCATCCATGAGATCATTCTCATCAGCATCATCTTACAACCCTTCGTCAGCAGTCTCCTCTACATTAGCTTCGGCTCCTTGATCGTTCAGGTTCAGAGCCTCCTCATTCTCCAGCACAGTTTCACTTTCTTCTTGTATATCTGCCACTGCATCTCTGGCCATCTGGGAGATGTCAGATACGATATCAGCATAAGTGGGTAGAGGCTCCCCCTCAATTCCTGCAGTCAAAGCATCAGGAATTTCACTGGGGATAACTACAGAATCAGCCACAGCGCCGTCCTCGGCTGGAGATACGTCCTATTGTTCTACCACGGCAGCCTGCCCAATGTGCCTCTCCCATCTGTCAAAAACACTCGAGTCCATTTTCTTCAAGTAATGTAGAGGAACACATTTACTCATATCATACTTATCTCCGTTCAACTGATTGAGATACAGACTGAAGATTCGGCCAAAGCTAGGAGATCTGAGGGTGTCCTTTATCTTCTCAAAAAGCAATGCCCCCTAGTTGAATCCTTTTCTGCAGACAATTGCCACCAGGATCTTGAACATGTCCGCAGAGATGTGGTCATGAGAACCCGGTTTGCATATGAGTACCTTCCCAATGATGTCTGATAGAAGTTTCCCTTCTTCATTCATATCCTTTCGCTTTATCGACCGAGTTCCTTGAGCGAGACCACAGAATAATAGAGTCCTGGTTTTGTCTTCTTCCTCAAGATAATCCTCGCGCTCCGAGCTAGTGAGCTACAAGTATTGGGTTAGCTTGTTTGCAGACATCTTGATCGTTGCCCCTGCAACCTTGCTCTTGATGAGAGAGTCTTCATTTCGGAGTCTGGCGGTAGCGAAGAACTCCAGCACTTCCTTGTCCAAGATTTTACACGGGTGCTCCAGTACGAATGAGAGTCCAGCCTCTTCCAGCATGATAATGATGTTTCTGAATTCGTTAGAGGCATGTGAGAACCCTGTTCGAACCAGCTCACATCCAGTGATCAGTCCAGCGGTTGTCCTTGGAGCCATCGCCAACCTAGTGAGAGAATCTCTACTCTACGCTTAATCAAAAGTCAAAAGGGAAGCGACACTAGTAATAAAGTCCAAGCAAGGGTGAGGATGTGGTTACCCAAAAGCGTAGACGGGAGTTAGTTGGTTGAAGATAATGGACACCCGATGAGTGCACGCGGAGAAATTCCTGGAAGGAAGAATCGAAACCGGGAGAGATCGGAACCGCGGAGAATTTCCTGGAAGGAAGAATCGACGAGATCGACGAGATTCTTCACGAGGTGTGGGATTCTTGCGGGATGCCGACGGAAGAGGAAGAGTCGGCGAGTTCCCCTGCGGAGAGAGTCGATTCGGAGAGTTTCTTGCGGAGAGCGTCCTTCGGCGGGATTCCTACGGAATATGAAGGGTCGGCGGGAATATGAAGGATCGACGAGTTAAGGGGATTTTAGCGGTTTCCGTGGGTTTGGCGGAAGGCTTCGGGTTAAGAGGGTTTCTAGTTTGTCTAAGTGGAAATGTATGTATATTTCTTAAAGCCAATATATTTAGGGTTTGAACCGGGCTTTTCCAGACGTTTCTTGATGTCAAGATTTCCAATGACGTATCCTCGTTAGTTTTCATCGAACTGATTTACGCCTGTAGATGTTAGTTCTCGAATCTACCAGTGGAATTACCGATAACTCTTTAATGATGTATCTAAGATTTATATTCACCGTGTTAACCTATCCTTAGATGTGCACACATATATGTATATATATATATATGTATATATATATATATGTAAATGTCGATAGAAAATGACTCAAGTCTTGGAGCTGATGAGAAATACCTAGGATTATGAGAGTTAGCATTTAGCCTCTCTGACTAAAACATATCAGGTGCTCGATGTGAGTATGCCCATATAGATATCACTGCTGTTATTCCAGATGCATGTTCCAATTCAGTCTTGAAACATCTACTGTCTAGTTCCCATTATATTTACGGGAACCTAGACTACCCTACAAAAGAGAGTTACTTTACCTTAGGAACCCAATACATATTGGGTCCTAGGTTCTTGTTAGCATAAGCACTCGACTGCCTTCCTTCAGAAATCCTGACAGGAAGACTACCTCTGCCCTGGAGATGTGGATAGGCCCTTGCCCTTGACACAGAGGGGTTGTGCCAATAGTCTATGGCAAAGTGTCCCACCTTGACACAGCACCAACACTCGTGAATGTTGTATCTCCGTTTCTGACCTGATCTAGTGACTGAGGTAGTCATGAGCCTAGGTCCAAACGGGATAGATCTGGATCTGCTCCCAGAACTTCATCTTCCACCGTGACACGTGGAGGGGTGGACTGAATGCATGCAGCGAGCGTCACGAGGTCTGGGAGGTGGTGTCTTCCTTTCAGACAACCCCCTTCCTGAGGCCCCATGAGAACTTACAGCATGACTTCTAACCCCCCTTTCCTGTGTCCTTGGGTGGAGAGAAGAGTTCTGAGAGCTGATACCAGCCGATTCATGCCGAGTATGGGCAGTGGCCGAGAATACAAAGGGCTCAGAAGGAGCCTTAGGTATTCTCTCATGGGTGTCCATGACGGCCCTTGCACTATGGGTGTCTCCACATGAGGACAGATCACCCTTGCAGTGATCACGATTATTCCTGTGATCATACCTGAAGGCATGATGAGTAGCCTTCCTGCTTGGAGTGGGGGGTCGGAATACCGTTTCCCCATTTCTCCACGAATTGATAATTCGGGAGATCCACCCATTTTCTACCTTTCTCTTCATAGCATCAACTTTGGAAAAGTTAGATACTACCCTTTTCTCATTCTCTAGACTACTCTCTAGATCAGAGATTTTAGAGTCCTTGACCTTGTTGGATGCCAATTGGAGAACCAACAAGATCTTCAGCCGTGCAATCTCCTGAGCTTGTTCTTTAATAAGCAGGTTGCTTTTCTGAAGGGCTCTCTTCAGGGAATCAGAATTTTCTAAAGGGACACAGTTCCTGTCTTCAGAAACTTCAAGAGAGACGGGGCAGGATGAAAAAGTTACCTGCTCTTCAGTGTTATTGTCATTAGAGCCAGTGACCGTTGTGTCATCCTCATCAGAGTTGCTTTCCTCACTGGCCTCTTCAGTCTATGACACGGACACTGGAGCTCTGATGCTGTCCGATTGATCCTTGCCTTCAATTTCAGAGGCGAGGACCCCCACATAGGCTTCATCCTCTAGTTGACAACAGATTCCAGCTTTCTCTGATCCCCCCATCAGCTCTGAGATCATCACCCACATAGATTTGGTCGTCTCACATTTTTCCAATCTAGAGCACGAAGGTCCAGACCAGATATCCATGATAATCTGACGAATCCTCTTGTACAGATTAAATAATGAAAGTTCCGTCTCCAACATCTCAGCAATGCACTTGGGCACTTGGATATTCTTTCCAAATCCGGAGGTCTTCATAGGAATAAAAGGACCCTCTTCCAGGATGAAAGATGCTCGAGGATCGATAGCCTCCAAGTGATATGACACTCTCATCTTCCAGACTGGATAATACTCCTTTGTGCATGTGGGAAGTCTTAGTGGGGAGATCTCATGATCCAGCTCCATGCTTCTGACACTGGTGGCAGGATTCTACTTAAGGTGTTAACCTTTTTGATGAGTAACCTCCCTCTGATACCACTTGAAAGTCCACCTAGTGTCAACTATCTTCACCTATGGGGGGGAATAGGTGACGTGCAGCGTTTTTGCGGAATTTAAAATTGAACCTGCACAAGAAAATAAAACACCACAGCAAACAAAGTACACAAGCTATTTATAGCGGTTCCCCGATTTGGGTACATCCACTTTCCCCCTTCGACCTATCTCCCAACAAGGGACGACTCGGTCTCTTCACCAACAGGATTGAAATCCAATCGTTGCACTATCGGAAGGAACCCTTCCACACGTAGGAGACAACACTCCCACAACACGGGTTGCACCCAACCCTTACAACTAGGAACCAACGTTCCTTTACAACAAAAGTAAAACTAGAATGTACAAGAGATACAAATTACGTTTGGAGACTAAGGTGTCCCTCTTCGTTGAGGACGTGTTCTTGAAGTCCATGAAAAGTCCACAACCCTAGATCTCTCTTGGAGAGAATCTCCCCGGAACCGGCGACGGCAAGATGGGCGGCGAAAAGGTTCACGGGATCGGCGGCGACAACGATTTGCGGCTGCTGTACTTTGGAGATCCAAACTTCGTAGCAAAGCTAGTTAGGTCTACCAACGGTCACACTAGGATCAGTCGTCTCGATCGATTCGGACGGGTAAGGTTTTCCCGATCAACAAATCAAGAGACAAGAGATCTCCGGTTAGACACGTGAGACTCTAAGCTTGGCTAAGCTTCTGTCGACCGGAGATCTGGAAGAAACCACGATCAAGACCGGCGAACAACTCTCTCGAGCGGCGACGGCGGCGGCGGCGGAGCGGAACTCGAGATCTAGGTCACGTCGCGGCTCGTGTATTTCTTTTCTTCTTCTCTACCTTACTATTCAAAAATACGCCTGTATTTATACAGTGAAATAATCCTTTATGACCGTTATGGGTCCCACTAGAAGAAACCCTAGATCCGGTTCAAAACAGTGTCAGTGGCAGAATCCGGTCCAGCTTTTTCCAGAAAAATGCCCAAGTCAAAATCGGCGAGAATCGAAGGTGATTCTCGACGAATCGGCGAGAATCAGTTAGTGATTCTCGACGATTCGTCGAGAATCACTAGTGATTCTCGCCGAATCACTTGATGATTCTCGCCGAACCACTTGTTGATTCTCGACGAATATTACTTGGCCATGATCTGCTCAACCATGGGTTCGGCGAGAATCACTAGTGATTCTCGCCGAATCTTACTTGGCACCGCTTTGAGGTAGCCGGATAGAGTCGGCGAGAATCACTAATGATTCTCGACGATTCGGCGAGAATCACTTGGTTATTCTCGTCGATTTATACTTAGACGATTTTTCGTCTTTCCACCCAAGAGCTGCTCCTTGACCCATCCTTGCACCTTGTCTGCTCTTGCATAGTTACAGCCCTGTACTTGAAAGTAAGTGCACTCCAATAGAGAGAGTACACGTAGGCCAACACATTGATCTGCTCAACGAGGGATTACGTTGTGCAGACCCGTGTATATTGACCTACTGCACCCTGACATTGGTGTGCACTTAGCCTGGAATAACTGCAAGCACAACTTGAAATATTTTATCAAATACATTGTGAATTCATCTTAGCTTGACGGGTGGCTTCCTCAAATCCAGGTAATTGTGGATATAATACCCAACAAGATGGGTTTTGTCCTGCGAGTTGGGTCTCGAATGTTTGGATATAGGAGGGTTTTGTCCTGTGAGCTGGATGCTCGGATGTTTTGATACAAGATGGGTTTTGCCCTGAGAGTGGGAGGCTCAGGTTGGAAATAAATTGCATGTTCAAAAAATATATTAGTGGCGGGTCATGCGGTACTGGGCCAATCGTCACACCAATGGCAGTACGGTGACTCGGGTGAGGTGTGAGGGTTTGAGGGGCCAGTAGGTTGTTTATATTGCGGTATGGAGGACAATCCCCGAAAACGCACACCCGACCTAAAAGTCTGGTGGACTAGCCAGCAGTTTACTATGTGTTGACTCTGGTGTGTTCTTCAGAGGAGTATGGAAGGTCTATGCCAAGTAGTGTGTATACCTGCCTAGGAGTGGATACGCTCGCTCCACTGCTGTCGTAGCCACAACAGTAGTACATAAGAGTTAAGCTAACTCCAAAAAGTGGGAACTAAAGGTTCGTGCACATAGAGTCGTATGGGTGAGTTGTACTTATATGATACATAACCCGCATACCATATCATACATACATACGCACCATAGATCCTTATCAGATAAATTAGTCTAGGCTCTTTTATATGATAAGTTATATTTGTGAAATCTTAATTTATAAGTTTGTATGGGATTTCATATAAGTTAAGGTACTTTTATGATGTTAGTGTAGTAGTAGATAGTTTACTTTTCTACTCAGTACTTTACTTTACTTACCGCACTTCTTTTATGTATTATTTTCACTCCATTACTTGTACGATATAGAACTACTAAAGTAGAGATATACTTGTCATTATATAACCTTTATAGGTTAGATCCATTGTCACCTATACATTTATACCCCTTGTTGTTCTTTGCTTCGTCTTCCTGCTCGGTACCTAGGAGTCGCATGGGCAGGCGAGGACAAAATGGCTTAGTCTTTATGACTAACGGTCGGTTGTGACCGTATCATTTTAAGAGCTCGAGGAGATAGAGCACCAGCACCACCAGCAGGACGAGGTAGCAGGACATGAGGAGCTGACACCACCTACTACTACTACAGCCTGGTATCAGGTGATGATGTGTGTACTGTTAATAGATTAGCTTCCTCTTAGTTAGATTTTGTGTGAGAGAGATTTGATTTGTTATGTACAGGGCATAAGCCGCTTTTTCTCTTTCCTTCCGTATTCATTGTGGACTATTTTATCTCTCATTTTATTATGATGATGCTGTGATGTGGACTTGATATATAATTACTTATATTGCTTCTCTTCTCAATTGGCCAATAGGTTGAATGATCGTACTAGCCAGCAGGATCGGCATCGTGCCGTGTCGACTAGCCCGTGTGTGCTAAGTGTCACCGTAAGGCCGCGATTCTAGTCATAAGATCATGTTACCTCATGAGTAAAGGGGAGGGGGTCTTACATCTATAGACTTTAACATGGAACTTTTTGAAGGAGGAACACTCTTACCCTAAGACCTGGAAGCTGCAAAATTATCATCATTAGTTTTAACACTACAAGAATTTGATCCCCCTGAGACGTCCCTGAGCGAAATTGGTTCTTGGGCAGGAGGCTTTACCACAACCTCTATAACTTCTTTAGAGAGCACTACTAAATCCTCCCCCTATCCAGGAACTTTTTCAGCATTGAGGTCCTCTTGGATCGAGTCAATAGCTAAAGACACCCCCTCAGACTCAACATGCAATTCTTCTAAATCTGAGACCCCATCATGAGTCGATCCCAAAATAGCTTGTACTTCTGGCTGAACATATGGCTCTATCTGAACATCAGGTACTACAGATTGAATTTTAGTTTGTACAGGAAGAATTTCAGTTTATACATGTGGAACAACAACATATATAAGTAAACTCTCCCCCTCAGCAGCTGCACCAACAATCTGAGTTACTTTACGGGGGGTGAGGGCACATCCTTCTCTATGGTTGTAGTCTGAGGTCTTTCCTGCAATCCAGAACATTAACCCACATCTCTTTTTACCCCTGCCTAGGAATTCTCCTATCCCATTGAGCAAAAATTGACAAGTCTATCTTTCTCTAGTAATGAAATTGCATACCAGTGGACATATAAAATTGATTCTTGTCCAGCTGGTTGAGGTAGAGGATGATAATCCTTCCAAAGTTAGAGGTTGAGAAGCATGCCTTAATCCTATCAAAAAGAACTATTCCCCAGTTCATCCTCTTTCTGCAAATCACAATTATTAGCAGTTTGAACATATCTCCAAATATATAGTCATAAAATCTTGTCTCGCACAAGAATACCTTTCCAATAATATTAGTTAATAGTTTGTCATAATCATTCATCTCTTTGCATCTAATATTTGTAGATATTTTCCAAGTCATAGAATGAGAGGGATTTGTCATAGTCAGCGTCAGTTATTTCATCTTCTTCCTAAACTTCAGACATTCTCAGAAATTGATTTAAGAAACTAAGCTTCAATCTAACTTCAAAATTTCTAACATTGATTTTGATGAGGGATCCTTCACGCTTGAGCTCTAAATACCTGAAGAACTCCAGGACTTTTCAGTCAAGAACTCGACATTCTTTCTCAAGAATGAATGATAGTCTGGTGGTTTCCAGCATGAGAATTATGTTCTGGAATTCATCGAAAGCAGTAGAAAATCCAAAGCATAATAGTTCTCCTCCTACCCGAAGATTTCTAGCACCTTTGCGAGCCATTTTTTTATTTGATTAGAGGAGAAACAAAAGAGATTTCTGAAGAATTAGAGATGAACTGACAAAACTTTCTACAGGTCGACGGGAAGATGAACAAACGGAGAAGTCTTGATGAAATGAAGGTTGTCCCTGTGAAATATCGTTAAGTCTTGAATGCTATTAGAACTGTTTGTATATATTTTTATTTTTTTTTAAAAAAAAGCACGTACCTTAGTATTTGAGAAAAAATAATTCTTTGGATCCAATAATAAAGAAAGTCCAGTTCATCGAATGCTTTCGAGAGTAATCATCCAATTCGTCGAGTGAGCTTGAGACATTTCATCGATTAGTCGAGTAGTTACGATTATTCATCAAAACTACTTTTGATTTCTCGATTGATTTCACGAGTGCTTGTGTGAATACTTGATGAAAGTATCTAGTTGTCAACCTAAATCACCTAGAGGGGGGTGAATAGGTGAATTCTGTGGCTTAAAGCAGAATAAAAATCTACTAAAAAGTGCATAGAAAAAGAGATTAAGAATAACACAGACGCAAGGATTTATTGTGGTTCTCCAAAATGGGAACGTCCACTGTCCCACCTCACTTATCTGGCACTTTGGGATAGACTCGGTTACTTCACAAAAACTCAGATTAATAATAATCTTACAACTCGGAGTCTCCCAGTCATACAAACTCGGAGAACAAATTCCCCTACACTCGTCCTTTCTACAAGGATCTACAAAAACATGGAAGAACAAACTTCCTGCAAAGCAATAAGAAAAATATTGTTTAAAAGAAAACTTCTTTTCTCAGATCTGAAAATATAATCCTTTTTCATTGCTTGAAATCTTTGACTGAATTCTTAAAGAAGAAGAAGAACCTAAAATTAACAACACAGATCAGATCTGAGAAATGACTAATCTCTGAACGATAGTGAATCTGGAATCTTGAGATTGATCGAGTCTTTTCTTTGTAGGGAGAAATCGTGGATTAGAAGGGTTGTCGACGACAATGATCTTTGTGAAAAATGAATTTTAATTTATGATCGATTATGATAATTTTCAATTAGATCACGATTAGGTTATTCTGAGATAACTCTGGACTATTTATAGACGATTCCTCTCTAACGTCGTGAATTCAATCTTAGTTATACAATCCGTGTGTACTGTTCATGGCGGAATCCCTAACTTTAGAAAATCGTAAAATGAGAATGATAACTAACCGAAAATTTGTTAAAATCCAATTCATCGATACATCATGTGAACTCTCCATACCACTCAATAAACCAGTTGAAATAACTTAGGAGATGTCTTGCGTGAGATGTTTGGACTTAAAGAGACCTTTTGATGAATTAGGTGAAAGCACTTGAGAGTACTTGATGAATTTACCTGAGTACTTGACAATTTTTTCTTAGAACCCAATAACACTAAGTTTCTCTGGAGTATTAAGATACTTGACTTCTTGAGAAGACTCAACGAATTTCACGAGTACTCACATAAGTAATCGATAAATTCATTTGATCACTTGATGAATTTTACTTGGCCGTTCTGGACAGTAGTTCCCAGTGATCCTTAAAGTACTCTTAAGATCACTCAATGAATTTTATGAGTGTTTACATGAGTTCTCGATGAATTTAAAGAGATTTCATGTGATCACTCGACGAATTTGCCTTAGCCAAAATCTGCAACTTATAAATAGCAACTTCCATTGTGATGCTAGATGAAGTACACCATATTAGAGAGATTATACATGGGTCAACATGATATTCTATACAATGAATGATTACATTGCACCCAAAAGTGTTTTAAGACCCATTGTAACCTGACAATGGTTTGTACTAGGCAATAAAAACCTGCACCACACACAACTAAAACTAACATCAAATACAACCTCAATTCAACTTAGTTTAAGGGACACTTCTTCAAATTAGGGCTATTGTGGATACAATACCCAATATAGTTGTAGGGCTGTGCTCCCAGCCTTAGTTGTTGGACTTCTTGATATGTTTGAGGCAGGATCTTATGACGATTTGAGGTAGGAGACCAGCTAGTTCTCTAAGCTGTAGGAGGTTGACCACTCTGAGGTAGGGTAGTATGCTTGAGGTAGGGTCAGGGAGGAATCCTAAGAGATCCTGAGGGATCTATGTTGTAAGCTCTAGGACCTAAGTTTTTGAGGAGATTGCCTTATCTAGAATACTTCTAGAAAGGTGGCGAGGGAAAGTGGATGTATCCAGACCTTGGGGAACCTCTATAAATGTTGTGTGATTTTCTGTGTGCGCTTGATTTGCTCTAAATTTATTCTAATAATTATAATCAGAAAACAAACCATTATAGTACAAAGACCACCTATTCACACTCCCCTCTAGGTGAGTTACACTATCTATATAACAAACTATTGAGTGTTATTAGATCCTAATTATGTTGGATACAGTTTGTAGGAAGCAGTACGTCGTTTCTGGTTTTAAAAATTCTAGTAACGACACTATTCCATTTACCTGGAACTTCATCTTTATAGACTTTGACACACTGCAACGGTCTTGAGAAAACGTCTTGTCGAAGCATATGTAAGAATAGAATATCTTATTCCTACTTTCGGCTCTAGTGCCAAAATTTACTTCTGCTAAGCAATCTAGGCTTCAACGGTAACATTTAAATCGTGTCAGCTATACTGCTAAGTATTCATTCCATTATCAGTGGTAATAGACTTGGTGTTGAGACCTGTGGCTTTCAGCAGCAAGATTTTAATCTTCTCAACTGTACCGCTGAGAAGATCCTTCATTCTTAGTGGTATTTTCTTTGACGCTGAGATCTGTGGCTTTCAGTGGTATGGACCATTATCTTTAGATATAGCTGAGAAATATAAGATTACTCAGCTGTATAGCTCAGCTTTACTTTAACTATTTCTTATAAGAGCCCTACAAGCTCATGAAGTGGATATGCATCAAAAACAGTATGTTCTTAGCATTGGTAGTGATGCTTCTTAAAATCTTGGAAGATTGAAGGCAATCTTCCCAAAAATATCCTCCTATTTGAAGAAGGAAGAACATCAACACCTTATAATGCTAAGAAACATTCACAGATAAATCAATATTTACTAAAATGTGTAATAGTTGGATAATACAGGCATCATGATATAGTACAAGAAATGATAACACCGATGGCATATCATTTAAATGATAAACTTATGATGAAAGCATTATATAGATTTAGACATGTAAACATATCATTTTAAACAAGAACCATAATACTAATCCAGTTTGATTTACAATCAATGAAACTTCAGAATATATAAAGTGATTGCCCATTGGCTAACTTTCAGTATCAGTTCTTATCTTTTTGGATGTAGAGGCTGAGCCTTCTCCTTGAACAACAACCAACCTTTCAGCTTGCTTGGATTTGCTATCTTGTCTTTTGTAGTAAAGGAATGGCTTGGGAATGTATTTGGAGGGCATTCTCCTTAGATTATTCCTCCTCGCAAGATTTTCTCTGAGAATTCATTCCCTTAGGAAATTTATCCCAAGATGCTTGATCCATTCCTCACTTGGGAAGATGTTTTCAATATTCTTCAGAATTTGGCCACGATGGATCCATGCATTGATTATGATGTGTCTTGAATCATCACTCTAGTACTCATAATTTGGATCATCAGCTTGATCTGATCTTCTCTTGGCCATGAATTCCTCATGAAGCATGAGTCCATCTCTTTTCTTCTTAGCCGCCATCTAAGCATCTTGAGCAACTCTTTCTTGTGCTTGGAAATCAAAATGTTCAGGCCTGTATTTGTCCTTAGGGGCAGATTTAGAGCAATTCTTGTGCCTTGAAGAAACTTTAGGGTTGGATCAGCATTGAACTTCTCCCCCTTTCTTGCTTATTCATTAAATCTATCATCCAAATGGATGGTGTTGGCTTCAACCCTACTAGATATTGTCTGGAATACATTTTCAAGTTCATCTAGAATGGCCTCTCTATTTTGAATTTCTATTCCTATAATATATCCTTGAGTAGAGTATATGTAGTATTAAATATGATCAACTCCATCCCTGATCACATCATCGATCAGACTAACCCAGTTCTTTACGCTAGAAACATCTTTAGCAGCATCCTTGAGGCTGTAATCCTTTGGTTTCATAATTTTGATAATTTGTTTGGATGTGCTTGTAGCCAAGTCAAATCATCTGGTGATCCCTTTGTTGATGTATATAGTATCATCATTTAGAACCTTAAGATCACCCATCATCTCAGTTTTGACTTTCTGTACTTCTGACATGACCTCAGCTTTCAATCCTTTGACAGACTCATAAATATAGGTTTTTAGTATTTTCTCTTGCTTATCTAGTAGAGCTTTGACTGAAGCTATGATGGAGCTTTCACTACTACTGGTAGAGTATAGATGTAGGGGAATCTGTGGCAGTGGAATCTAAGTATGATTTACCCTCGTTCCTTGGTCCTCTTGACAATCCAATTCAATTTGAATAGATGTCCCAGCCACTTGGTGTAACACCTCCATCCGTCACATGAAATATAACAGAGGGTTCGGCTGGGGCCCCACGCCATATTCCACAGACAGTCGGTGGAGTTACATGTTAATATCAATAAACCAAATGAATCTTAACTCAGAGAATTCTAGAAGAAACGTTTAGGTGTCCCGAACTCAAATTATTTGGATGTCCACTATATATAAACCATACAATTTTATATATATATATATATATATATATATATATATATATATATATATATATATATATATATATATATATATATATATATCAGGATTGTCGATTACAAATACACAAAAGTTATGTCCTTAAGGCCTTACAGTTATACTTCACAAGCTTGGTTTATAAGCATCGGCGTGCAGGCCAGCCACACATGAAAATAGTAAAACTTCTTCGCTCGGCCTTTGAGGGCCAGCATAGCGGAAAGGGCTTCAGCCTGCTATTTACTGGGGAAGAGGTTTTCCTTCCTTGCAGGCATAGCATTTTTATAAGCAGATATATCACAAAAACATACACTCATACACAGTTCAATATATATCACAAACGTCAGCCTTAACTGTCGACGCTCCTTGCACTCAGGGCACATTTTCAGTGTGTCGGTTTCCCAGATTACAGCACTATTCAGAAGTTCAAGACTTGATGGTAAACTTTCAGCATTTATAGTCTTTACGGCACGCATGTCGAAGACTCTCATTATGCGCTCCAACGAGACCAATAACCTAGGCCTACGAGTCAGCCGGACATAACATGAGAATGATTCAGCCTTTGCTCTTTACTCAAATCGTCAGTTTAGAAAAGACTGACTCGGGTCATCTTACCCTTGCCCGTTCGGCACGATGGCCTTAATACCTCGTAGCTCACACTAGCCACACTGTCTCCGAGAGACTGGCTTTGCAATCAAAAGGGTATCTGGGGGCTATTGTTAATGATATTCACTATCGCCATGCGTTAACAACATAACTCACTTTATGTACCCAAACCTAACCAAAAACCTGCAATAACCTGCAGTGCCAGAAACACTGGACTTTCACAGCACAAAACACAATTAGCTCACCAAGCGCTATCGCCATTGGTGATACTCACTATTGCTCGGCAATATCCAACATGTCTCAAAATCATGGAATTTTGTGGGTATTTTCCTGGAGTGCAACTCTAGTATTTCCTACTACTTTCAATTCACAGGTACAACCCCACAGACCCCGCAAACTACTCATTTATACTCGAAGTCTTCTACGGTATGCTAAAGAAAGCATCTCCAATCCATACCAACCTGTTCGGATGGGCTTCACACAGCATGCCTATTTCATACTACGATTTCCAGATCTATATGCAAAACAAATCACGGGGATACTACGTATCGACACATTAGAATATCCTCGATTATCCACCTTTTGGTGGGGATTCCATGCATATACCAAAAAAAGGACTTCACTTCTTCAAGTAGGAAGGTCATTACACAAGTAATTCGTTTAGGAGCCATGAACAAGCTTTCATCTGGGTGGAAATGAGCGCCTCCCTTCCTCTTCACGTATCTTACTTCGGCTCTTGAACCTGACCATATGATCTCCTTCCCTTATCTAGCAAAGGTTAGCCTCAGCCTTCTTGCTCTCAAGAACCTAAAGAACTAAGAGAAAGAATAAAGAGAATTCCTTCTCTTTAACATAGCTTATATCTAGAGACTACTGCTGCGTGGTATCAAAGGCGATTGCCGCTTGGGCTAATCGATGTCGCGTTGTCACTCCAAAACAACCTCCTCCTTACTGCAACATGGCAACTACCGCCGCACGTTAGTTACTACTGCCAAGCGGTACTTAAACCCGAGCTATCGCCGTGCATTACTCCTACTGTCATGCCGTAGTGAATCAACGACGTGTTGATAGCATTAAGTGATACTTCCACGTACTTGCCCACAACCGCCCCATGGTAGTCTTCTCAATACTTCGAAGCATTGAGTGCATTGAGTGGTACTTCTGTGTGTTAGCACACTAACGCCTCGCGGTAGTCCTCTCAATGCTTCGTCAAAAGCATTGAGTGGTATCACCCTATGCTCACTTTACTACCACCACGTGGTAGAATCCCGAGAGGTTTTTCAATTTATTTCACAGGCTAACACCAGTGATAATACAACCGCCGTACGTTAACTTCCAATTTGACCTTTGGGATTTTGGGGCATTACAACACCCCCCATACTTACAGAAATTTCGTCTCGAAATTTGATTTGTTTGTATAAGAAAATAGCACACAAGTTTACAACTTGATTTTTCAAAAATAACTCAGGAAATTCCACTCCCATGGTTTGCTTATGCTCTCATGTCAATTTTTCATGGCCACAATTATCTCAACGGACTTTGACCAACCCTATTATCTAATGCCATAGCTTATTTACCACCTTATCCTCAATCTGAATGGTCCTGAACTTCATCATTAGCCCACTATTGATCGGTACTTGATCATCAGCCACATATTGCATCGGCTCTTTTAAAGCTTTCCGCAACACTGATATTTGAAACACATCGTATAAACTACATAGCTCTATTGAAAGTGTTATTCTATAGGCAGCTTCTCCAACTCATTCAACCACTTCAAATAGAGTAAGATACCTCGGTGTCAACTTTTTCAAGTGCAGAATCCCGGACACGCTTTGTATGGCTTGATCTTCAGATATACCCAATAGCCCACCGCAAACTCCACATTTTGGTGCTTGGCATTGTACTACTTTTCTTTCCTATCATGGGATACCAATAGCCGCTAATATATCAAGAGTATAGTCAAATTTACATCTTCGACCTCCTTACGTTTATATAGCTTTGACTCGCCTGTGTCCGCCTATGCTAACGGTGTATGACACTTCCTGCTATATAAAGCTTCATAGGGCGCCATCTATAGGCTAGCTTGATAGCTATTGTTGTAGGCGAACTCAAGCATATAGAGGTGATCTTCCCACCTTTTCCTGAAATCTAGGGCGCACATACGGAGCATATCCTCCATGTTTCTATTGGTCCTCTCAGTCTGACTATCCGTTTGCGGATGGAAGGCCGTACTGAACTTTAACTTGCTACATAACAGTTGGTGGATTAGCCTCCAATCACCTAAAGTAAAATGTCTATCTCTGTCACTAACGATGCTACAGGGCATGCCGTGCAATCATACTATGTTATCCACGTAAAGCTTGGCCCATTTTTCCACTGAATACTCCATCATGTTAGGTATGAAGTGCACCACTTTGGTTAACCAGTCAACGATCACCCACATGACATCGTTTCCGCTCTAAGATCTCAGCAGTCCATGCACGAAATCCATAGAAATGTCATTGAACTTCCATACCAGGATTGGTAACGACTTCAGAAAACCTACAGGTTTCTGGCATTCAGCTTTTAGTAAGGCACAAGTTTTATATTTTAACACATAATGGGCTGTCTTTCTTCAAACCCAGCTACTAGAACATCTTCTTCATGTCCTTGTACATTTTGGGGCTCCCCGGGTGAATTCAGTACTTTGTAAAATGTGCTTCGTA
Source organism: Platanthera guangdongensis (assembly GCA_039583875.1). NCBI lineage: Eukaryota > Viridiplantae > Streptophyta > Magnoliopsida > Asparagales > Orchidaceae > Platanthera > Platanthera guangdongensis. The sequence continues at coordinate 39,775,750 of CM077154.1, forward strand.
CATCACCAGCTCATGTAGTTTACCCACATCCAGGCTACACAAACGACCATTTTTTTCACAAAAGGCCGTCATCCAAGGAGAATTGGGTATTTGACTCATCTGTTGCATAGTGTTGTATACTCTTATCGAGTTTCGTTGCTCGCCAAACACAATCCACGAGGTCATATTGAACCTTTGTTCAGTTCAGGCACGCATTTGTAGTGGCATTCTTGTCAACACAAGAAATGTCTAAGTTCTCCAATTCCTGGATCAGATGTTCATCATGCATCTATAACCAATTTGCCCTTATCGGAGTCCACCGACTCAAGGCATCTGCGACCACATTCCTTTTCCCGGGAGTATAATGAATATCAATTGTGTAGTCCCCTAGGAACTCCATCCACCTATGTTGCAGCATATTTAGATCTTCCTGATCCAATAGATACTTAAGGCTCTTATGGTCGGTGAAGATGTCAACTTTCACGCAATATAATTAATGACACCACATCTTAAGTGCAAATATCACCACCACTAACTTCAATTTATGGACCAGATAGTTGTACTCATGCACTTTCAACTTGAGTGAGCCATAAGCTATCACTTTTCTGAACTGAAGAAGAACGTAGCCTAAGCCGCTCCCTGAAGCATCATTATATATCTCGTAGCCATTTGTACCACATGGAGAACTCAAGATAGGCGCCATGGTCAAATGACTCTTTATCTCCTCAAAAGCTAGCACGCACTCAGGTGTCCACTCAAACTTCTGATCTTTCCTTGTCAAGGTGGTGAGAGGCAAGTCTATTCGTGAAACATTCTCTATGAAGCTCCTGCAGTAGCCTGTAAGTCCAAGGAAACTCCAGACTTTAGCCACAGAAGAAAAAATCATCCACTACCGTATCGCAACTATCTTCGCTGGATCCACCAAAAACGTTCTCCACTTACCATATGGCCAAGAGAGGCCAATGACAACAGCCAGAAATCACACTTTGAGAACTTGTCATAGAGCTTGTTTCTTCTCAGGGTGTGCAACACCATCCGCCAATAGTTTGCATGATCTTCTTCAGACTGGGAGTAAACTAAAATGTCGTCAATAAAGTCAATTACAAATAAGTCCAAGTACTCTCAAAACATCTGATGCATCAGGTCCATGAACACAAATGGCGTATTAGATTGGCCAAACAACATTATCGTGAAGTCGTAATGAACGTAGCATGTTCCAAATGCTATCTTGGGAATCTCACATTCCCGAATTCTCAACTGGTAATAGCCAGACTTCTGGTCTAGCTTTCAGTACACCGTTGATCCAACCAGCTGATCGAACAAGTCATCAGTCCGTAGTATCAGATACTTGTTCTTCTCCGTCAGCTTGTTCAGTTCTCTATAATCGATGCACAAATGCAGGCCACCATCCTTCTTTTTCACAAATAGGACATGTGCGCTCCAAGGTGACATACTTGGGTGTATGTATCCTTGCTCTAGCAGCTCTTATAGCAGGACTTACAGTTTCACCATTTCCTTTGGCGCTACACGGTACGGTGAGCGGGCCATAGGTTTCGTACATGGCACCAACTTGATAGAGAATTCAATTTCTCTTTAGGGAGGTTACCCCGGAAGATCCTTCGGGAACACATCTGCGTAGTCCGATATAATCAGAACATCACTCACACTAGCCTTTTGGCTCAACAGCCTCTATAAGCATGAAGAATAACTTTGTGCCCTTCTGAACAGCTTTGATGACTTGGAGAGCAGACATCAATATCTTGCTCGATCCTCGCATGCCAGCGAATTTAGTCTCTAGCTCGATATTCTGACCTAATGTGATCTCCTTTGAGATGCAGCATAAAAAATCACGCTGCTCCGATAGCCAGTCCATACCAAAGATTACTTGAAACTCCGATAGTTGCAACACAGATGCTTACAATCAAAAATCATGACTTCCTATTTGTATCTCTACATAAAAAGACTTATTTGCCCGCATCACGCATCCGTTAGGCAACAATATCGATAGGCTATCTGTCGGTACACAAGTAGGCACTCCAATACGAGACACGAAGCCCTCAGCTAGAAATGAATGTGAAGTACATGTATCGAGCAGTATTCTCGCTGGACAATCCCGAATAAGGACAAAGCCTAATATAAACTGTTGGAGCATGCGTTCCATGCTTCTTTGGTTTGCTAATAACAAATCGCATTTGTATTTGATCTTTGGGTGTTTATGTTATGCAAATATCACAACATATGCACATTGAAGATATCGCCAGGCGATATTGGGTATCACCTAATGAGGATAGTGATGCTCTACGATAGACAATCGCCGTTCGACGAATTTTCGCTCGATGATACGATCGACGGTCATCATTTGACGAAAATCTGCATTCAAGCTTAGAATATATCTCCAGGCAATATTGGGTATTGCCCACAGGTGACAGCGAATTCTGTGCTCGACAATCGACAAAACAGCGCTTGAAGATCTACGATCACCGTTTGACGAATCTGCATTAGAGCATAAAAGATGTCGCTAGGCGATATTGGGTATCGCCCATAGGTGACAGCGATGATCGACGAATCTACGCTCGACAATAGATGAATGACGTTTTACGAATCAACAATACGAAATTCAAGAGTTCGTGGGACACGTGGTGGCAGTTATCGCTATCGCCAGTCAGCGATACACAGTGTCGCCAGGCGACAGTCCACGTTCGATGATCAATGAATCTGTGATGTGAAAATGAGAAGTTCGTGGGACACATGGCAGCAGTTACCGATATCGCCAGGTGGCGATACCCAGTGTCGCCAGGTGATATCGCCAATGTATAAAAGCCATTCAATTTTCTGAAGAGATAAGAACATTCATTACTTGGAGTGCACCTTCCCGTTGAAACGAACCAAAGAGCTCCAGATTCCAGATTTACTCCATATTCTCAAGAAGGCCGAAACGCAAAAGATTGATGACACGTACGCAGCACTCAAAGCAACCCTGGCTAGGATTCATCGTCATCATCAGCACTTTGTTTGAAGGGAGTGTTTATTCAAAAGTTTTGAATTTTTCTTGTTTTTATTCCTATTGTAAACCTATTGCAATCGAGAGAAGAAATCCTTGCCTTGTGCATGGCGTCTAAGTCCTTACGTGGCTTAATGGAAACTGCCACCTTGTGTGTGGCATCTAAGTCCTTATATGGCTTAGGGGAAAATCACCGCCTTATGCGTGGCGTCCAAGTCCTTGTGTGGCTTAGGGAGAAATCATTACCTTGTGTGTAGCGTTTAGGTTGAGGTAGATCTAGGGGAGGCTATTAGCAAGATCTAGGAAGAGTTACGCTTTAGCCCATCGGTTCTTGCTAGAAGGACCGACGAAAGCAAAAGAATATTGTATTTCTCCATAAGCCTTGGTCTCTAGCTCTTTAAAGGCACCTTGTATTCACTTTAGTGCTTTTGAAATAAATTGATATATTTTAGCTTTTCTATATTTCAAGGTGTTTAAGTTTGCTTATGGAAAAATTTGTCACCATTTCATAATTTCTACTAGCATTGATTTATTCACTAAGTAAACTTTATTTAGCATAAGTAAAATTAATTAACCCTTATTCACTCTCCCCCCCCCCCCCTCTAAGGCGTCGTAAGATCCAACACTTGGTATTAGAGGCAGGTTGCTCCGAAATTAGTTTCACCACCGGGAGTAATGGCGCAAAACACTCACCCATTTTTTGAGGGGCAAGGTATATGTAGACCTCCCTTATTCACGGGCACTGACTACAACTATTGGAAAGCTCGAATGCGATGCTTTCTAATAGCACTTGATATCGACGTTTGGCGCATGGTAGAAACTTGCTACACCTCTCTTATAACTGTAGTAGGAAATGTATCAATGGTAAAACACAAGGATAAATGGGATGAAGCTGATAAGCTTCACTGCAAGAATAACGCTAAGGCAATGAATGCCTTATTCTGCGCATTAGATAGTACTGAATTTAATCTTGTTTGTGCATGTGAAACTGTGTATGATATATGAAATCTCCTTGATGTAACTCATGAAGGTACATCGCAGGTGAAAGACTCGAAGCTTTTCTAATTAGAGTCAGAGTTTGAGAAGTTCAAGACGGAAGTTGATGAGGATGTAGAATCCATGTACACAAGGTTCAGTACGATAGTGAACAACTCGAGGATCCTTAGAAAGAGTTTCTCAAATGGAAATTTGGTGAGGAAGATACTTAGATCACTTCCCATAAAGTTCAATCCAAAGGTGACTGCCATCTCGGAGTCACACGATCTACAGTCTCTCCAAATTGAGAATTTGATAGGCAATCTAAAAACACATGAACTAGGGTTGAGGATTCAACAACAAGTGTATAGCCTGGAGCCAAGAAAAAAAAGCTTTGGTGTTAAAGTCTAAGAAGGAAGTGGAAAGTGAGTCTGATGAGAGTTATCATGGAGAGGAAGAGAGACTGTTCATAAAGAAATTCAGGAAGTTCATGAGAAATCCTGAAAGGAGAAATTCGTTCAAGAAATAATTCAAGAAGCAAGAGTCTGGATATAGGAAAGGCAAAGCCCAAGCTGAAGGAGAGGATGATGAAGAGATATCACCACCTGAGTGTTATCACTGCAAGAGAGTTGGCCATATTAAGAGCAAGTGCCCAAAATATCTGAAAGAGCAGAAGGAGAAGCGGCACAAGAAGAAAGACAAGAAGAAAGTTTTGAAGGCAGAAACGTGGGATGACACCACTTCTGAGGAGTCAAGCAGTTCGGGTTCAGAAAGTCAGGAGGTGGCCAACATGTGCCTGATGGGAAAGAGTATTTCAGAGTATGATGAAGAGAGTAGTGTCCAGAGCGACACTAAGGTAACTCCAGAATCTTATGATGATTTATATTCTGAATATTTAAGAATCAGCAAATATTTATATAAAAAATTGAATGAAATTCCTGTACTTAAATATAAAAATAAAAAATTAAAATATGAAGTAAAAATACTTGGGAATGAGAAAACAACTTGTTAAGAGGATTGTCCCTCTTCGACAAGGATATAAGAAATTGAGAAAGATCTCTCTAAGTCTCAGACTCGGGTTGAATCTCTTACAAGAGAGAAAGAAGCCTTAGAGAGATCCCTAAAGCTTTCTCTGTAATAACCCCATCCGTTCATATCGTATATACTAGAAGGTCCGGCCGGGGCCCCACAGCATATACCACAAAACGAGCGGTGAAGTCACGGTATGGCAACAGAGTTGCGCAGCGCACCCTAATCCATTTCATTCTAGCGGAAGCCTATACAGTACACTTGAACTCCACACCTGAATGTCCGATATATAAAACCCTATAGTTTATCTATTCATAGGAATGTCTTACAACACATACAAGACAAAGAGTTGGCCTTAAGGCCTTACAGGGCTTTCATACAAGTGGTCATAAATAATGGCGCGCAGGCCGGCCACATAAAAGAAAACATCACACTTTCATTTCTTTAGCCCTCGAGGGCTAGCGGCGGCAGCAGCAGCAACAACACCAAGGACTTCAGCCCTTATGCGTCCCGCTTGGATCTCCAACACCTGCACAGGGACACGCCACCCAATGGTGGCAAAAGAGGCAACGGTCAGCATTTCGCTGACCAAATTAAAACGACCCTACCCCTCCTGTCGGGGCAACGGTATTCTTCATTGCAAAGCATAGCATGTACAAGCATATATATCCATGTGCACTCAAGCACATCCATTCCATCACAATTGTCAGCCACGCGGCCCAACGATCCGTGCACTCAGGGCACATTCTTGGTGTACCGGCGAACCTGTTGCCCACCACCGTATCAGGGTCGCAACCCAACGGCAAATCACTTGAGCATTTACTTCATGGCGTGTAGCCGGAGTTCTAGTCTTAACGCACTGGGATGGCCCGTATCCCCCCTTTGTGACATGGCTCGAAGGCCTAAGACTCTCATTATGCGCTCCAACAGACCACACTTTCAGGTCTAACGTCGTACGGACATAGCGCAGGTCGGATCCTCCACCCCCCTTGCTCAAAACGCCTTTGCCATCACCGAGTACCACGTACTCGCGGCTACATAAAAGGTGCGGGTTGGTCTCACCTATCCTGTTTGGCATTACAGTCTGGGTATCCTCTGACACCCATTTCTAGCACAATATTGGCAGGTCTTTCCTGGGCACACCAGTACTTCTTGCTTTAACAGGTACCACACCACAAAGATCACAGCGTCAACGGGTCTTTCCTAGGCACACCAGTACTTCATCCTTCTACAGGTACCACACCACGCATATCACAAATGTCAGGGGTCTTTCCTGGCTTACCATGCCAGTACTTCCTGTTACTCTCTTCACAGGTACCACCTAAACATTCAGCATTACAATAGGCCTTTCCCGGACTTCCATCTGGTACTTCCTGCTATTATCTTCACCGGCATGACCCAACAACACAAGCATGATACAGATATTTTCTTGGACTACCACTCCAGTACTTCCTACTACATCCTTCACTGGTCCAATCCGTCGACTCCTAAACAACACGTTTTCACAGAGTCTTCTCTGGTTTGTATGCAACATCACCAATCTAGACCAACCTGTCCAGATGGGCTTCACACAGCATGCATATTCCGTACTTTCATTTTTGGATCTATATGCTTACCACTTGGGGATTTCATGAATCAACCCAATGATCCCCAGAACCGACCACCCGTTGGTGGGGGAATCATGTGCATATGCAAAAAGGGAGCCTTCACATGGCTATGAAGAAAAGTCGTTACCCTTGAAGACCACTTCGGTGACATAAGCTCCAAGGTCACTCGAAAGAATTGCAACAGCGTTTCCTCCGCAAAGATGGCCTCGGATCACTGCTTGCTACTCACAAGCTCAACCACCAAACAGCCCCTCTCTCTAGAATAGAAGAAGAAAGATAATGGCCAACAACAAAAATGAAACTTTCTATCCAATTCTCGGCCTTAAGGAAGCAGGAAAGAACCTCAGCCCTTGAATCCCAGCTGAGAGAATGGACGGCTACGAAAAATCGGGAAAATCGATCTTCGCATCCGACACACCCTGTCACATGCCCGTGTCACAGGCCGTGTACTCAAAGCGGTGCTCAACCCGCCTTATCACCAAAACAGGTCACTGCCACGGGACACGCCCGTATCAGCCAAGTCACGCCCGTGACACAGGTCTGCGCTCGACGATCATGCAGCCATCGTCGAGCTCGCCAGCGATCGTCGATCTCACCAGCGATCGGCAAACAACGCGTTCGACGATTTGCGCTCGACGATCAGCACATTCGATTATTTGCGCTCGACGATGAGCGCGTTCAACGATTTTCGTTCGACGATTGGCCCAGCGTTCGACGATTGGCCCAGCGTTCTACGATTTCCGTTCGACGATTTTTGCTAGCCCACGAAACCTTTGCATAATCGTCGACCTGATGCCGAACCCGAGCGGGACATGCCATGGTACACGCCCGTGTCCCAGGCCGCATCACCGAAAATTTTGGCTGCTGAATAAATTGGGTTGTTACAACCCTCCCCTCCTACAAGAAATTTTGTCCTCGAAATTGGTATAGAGGTTGGCAACCAGCAAGCAAAATGTTATAACATTAAAATTGGCATGCCACAACACAGTTGGTTACTTTACAAAAATAACTCAGGAAACTCAGCTCGCATGGTCTGCTCTCGCTCCCATGTAAGCTCTTCACGGCCGCAGTTGTCCCACTGGACTTTAACCATTCCGACCGTCTTGTTCCGCAGCTACTTCTCGGCTCTATCCTCGATCTGAATGGGCTTCACTTTCGTTGTTAGCCCATACTCCACCGACACCTGATCCTCTGTGATCACTCCGCAACACGGAGATACGAAACACATCGTGCAAGCCACCCAAGTCTGCCGACAGAGCTAGCCGATACACAGCTTCCCCGACTCGCTCAACCACTTCAAAAGGACCCAAATATCTTGGACTCAACTTTTTCAACCGTCGAATCCTGGATACAGCTTTGAATGGTTTGATCTTCAAGTAGACCCACTCGCCTACCGCGAACTCCACGTTCCAGTGTTTAGCGTTGTAGTACTTCGCTTGTCGATCTTGAGCAATCAACAACCGTTCCCGAATCGTACGAATCGTTGAATTCGCTTCATCGACTTCATCTCATTTATACACTTTGGCTTCGCCTACCTCTACCCAAGCTAACGGAGTACGGCACTTCCGTACATACAGAGCCTCATATAGTGCCATACCAATGCTCGTCTGGTAGCTGTTATTGTAGGCAAACTCCACCATAAAGAGATGATCTTCCCATTTCTTTCCAAAGTCTAGGGCGCACATCCTGAGCATGTCCTCCATAGTCCTGTTGGTTCTTTCAGTTTGGCCATCCGTCTGGGGATGAAAGGCCGTACTGAATGTCAACTTCATGTCCAACAGTCGGTGAACTAGCCTTCAGTCATTTGACGTGAATCGCCCATCTCGATCACTTACGATGCTCCAAGGAACACCGTGCAGCCGCACAATCTGGTCAACATATAATTTTGCCAAACTTTCGACCGAATCATCCCGCCTGTTCGGGAGAAAATGTGCCACTTTAGTTAGCCGGTCAACAATCACCCAGATGGAATCATTTCCTCGCTGAGATCTCGGCAACCCGTGCCCAAAATCCATGGAAATATCATCAAACTTCCACTCTGGAATCGGCAGCGACTTCAAATAACCACCCGTCTTTTGGCATTCCGCCTTCACCATCGCACATGTTTGGCATTTGGCCACATAGAGGGCAACATCTCTCCTTAGCCTTGGCCACCAGAATAGCTTTTTCATATCATTGAACATCTTCGTGCTCCCGGGGTGGATGGAATAATTTGTATAATGCGCTTCATACATCATTTCTTCCCTCAATTTACCCACATTCGGGACGAACAAATGGCCCTCTTTCCACAAAAGACAGTCATTCCAGGAGAATTTGCCCTCTGGCCCCTCTTTAACATAGCGGAAGAGATCTTCATCTAACCCCGTTGCTCGTCGAATCCGGTCTGCAAGGTCACATTGCACCTCCGTCCAGTTCATACATGCATTGGCATAGAATTCTTGTCAACACAATAAATCTCTAACGCTTCTAGCTCTTGGATGAGACGTTCACCATGCCTTTGTAACCAACTCGCTCTTGCCGGAGCTCTCCAACTCAAGGCATCCGCGACTATGTTTCACTTCCCGGGAGTATAGTGGATCTCGAAAGTGTAGTCCCCAAGGAACTCCATCCACCTTCGTTGTCGCATGTTCAAGTCCTTCTGCTCCAATAGGTACTTAAAGCTCTTGTGATCTGTATAGATCTCCACCTTCACTCCATAAAGATAGTGTCGCCACAGCTTTAGTGCATAAATTATCGCCGCCAACTCTAAGTCATGGACGGGATAATTTCGCTCGTGCACCTTCAGCTGGCGTGATCCATAAGCAATTACCTTTCCATTCTGCAGAAGAACGCAGCCTAAGCCGCTCCCTAAGGCATCACTATAAATTACAAATCCATCGGTCCCACATGGCGAAGACAACACCGGCGCCGTGGTCAACCGAACCTTTAGCTCTTAAAAAGCTCATGCGCACTCTGGCGTCCAGATGAACTTCCGATCTTTTCTCGTCAGCGTGGTTAACGGCAAAGCGATCCGCGAGAAATTCTCAATAAATCTACGATAGTAGCCCGCAAGTCCAAGGAAGCTCCTGACCTCGGACACTGAAGACAACACCGGCCACTCCTCTATGGCCCTTATCGTTACAGGATCCACTGTTATGCCCACTCCACTCACCACATGGCCTAGAAAAGCCACTGACGATAGCCAAAACTTGCACTTCGAGAACTTGTCATATAGCTTGTTCTGCCTCAACGTGTTCAACACCAACCGCAAATGGGTTTCATGTTCAGCTTTCGAATTCGAGTACACCAGGATGTCATTAATGAACACTATCACGAAAAAATCCAGGTACTCACGGAACGTACGGTGCATCAAATACATAAACACCGAGGGCGCATTACACAGTCCAAACGGCATCACCATGAATTCGTAGTGCCCGTAACGCGTTCCAAATGCGGTTTTGGGAATGTCACCTTCCCGGATTCTCAATTGGTAATAACCAGATTTCAAATCCAATATGGAATAGACGGTTGATCCCACTAGCTGATCAAACAGATCATCAATCCATGGAATCAGATATTTGTTCTTCTCAGTCAACTTGTTCAGCTCACGGTAATCAATACACAACTGTAAACTCCCATCTTTCTTTTTCCAAAAAAGCACAGGGGCGCTCCAAGGTGACATACTGGGGCGTATATAACCCTGCTCCAGCAACTCTTGCAGTTGGACTTTCAACTCCGCCATCTCCTTTGGCGCAACGCGATATGGCGAGCGGGCCATAGGTTTCGCACCTGACACCCGCTCTATCGTGAAGTTAATCTATCGCTGGGGTGGTAGCCCAGGGAGATCCTTGGGAAACACATTTGTAAACTCCGATATGATCGGAACATCACTCACACTGGCCTTAGGCTCCACCTCCTGAATTAGCGTGAAGTATACCTCCGCGCCCTTCCGAACAGCTTTGACAGCTTGGATGGCAGACATCAACGTCCCTCCAACCCTCGGATACCCGCAAACTTCGTCTCCTGCCTGGTATTCTGGCCCAACGTGACCTCTTTGGACTGGAAATCAATTAAGGCATGTTGCTCTGCAAGCCAATCCATCCCAAGTATTACGTCAAATTCCGATATCAGTAATACAGATGTCGTCAAACAGAAATCCCGACGTCCTATATGCACTGCCACATCGCAAGCTTGATCCACAAGCATCATACCCCATTTGGCAACACCACTCTGACGATATCTGTCTTTATACGACTGGGTATCCCAAGCCGCTTTATAAACTCTCGAGACAGAAAAGAATGCGACGCACCCGTATCAAACAGTGCTCGCGCCAGCGTGTTCCGAATCAGTACAAAGCCTGTGGTAATCGCATTACACACAAGCCACATACACATATGCAATAAACAAAGCATACAAACAAAAGAATACTCAAAACTAAACTCGTACCTGTGATGACGTCACTTTGTTTAATGGCCTCCTGCAGGCCAAGATTGTAGACCCGGGGCTGCGCCTGAGATGCAAAGGATTCCACCACTGCTTTGCCCTTCTCAGCATATGACGCTCTCACCTTCTTTTCATTCTTTGGTGGCACCCGACAGTCACGGGCGATGTGCCCCACCCATCCACACAAAAAGCACGTACGAGTATCCGGCTTTGAGGTGGCCCCCGATGTTGCTCCCGAGGAAACTGAAGAAGGAGCTTGTCCAACCGTCTTGGGCCTCTTGCCCCACTTCTTCTTATAGAATGACTTTGCCGGTCGGGGCATCTTGAACTCTGACTGTGTCACAGCCAAGGCCCTCTTCCCCTGCACCCTCTTCATGTCTTTCTCCAGCGGCCACGCAGTGTCTACTAATGCTGGAAGCCCTGGTTCACCTAACTCGAAAGCAGGAACCTCAGCTCGTCCCGCAATCCTTCATAGAACCGATTTGTCTTCCTCTGCTCATCCGCAAATATGGAGCTCGCATACCGCCCCAAGCGAGTACACTCATGCAGGTACGCCTCAACACTGCCTTCTCCTTACGTCAGCCTTTGGAATTCATTCTCCATGGCAATCCGTTGCACCGCGGGAAGGTGCTTCGCTAGGAAGAGTAAAGAGAATTTTTCCATCAATACTTGTGTTAAGGGACAACCCACCAAGTGATGCAGCTCCATCTCATCCCACCACAGTCTAGCCTCTCCTTCAAGAAGGAAGGTAGCTAAGGTGACTTTCTGATGCTCCTCCATTCTGATCGCCGTCATGATCCGCTTGACGCGTGATAACCAATCCTCAGCATGTGCAGCAGCTCCCATGCCCGAAAACGTCGACGGGTGAAAACTCATAAACCGCATCAACTTCTTCTCAGTGGTTCGAGGATACACAACCACAATAGGTTCTGGCCTCGCCTCCACCTGTTCTGGCCACACGGACGGCTGCGCCTGCCCTTGCACCTACCCAACCGGATGTCCTTGAACCATCGCAAACAAAGCCTCAGCAATTTGTCGCACGGTTTCTGTAGATGGCGGAGGTGTAGGCACCTCAATTGGTGTTGTACTTGCATCCGAACGTTGGGGCTCCGATTGCCCCCCACCACTCCGAGTCACCTAAAGGGGACAAGACACACACATTAGCGGCCTTACACAAGCAAACAACACAAAATAGGAACACGCGGGTTCCTCAAACACAAGAATTTACATTCCCATCATGGACATTCAGGAGTTCAATCGTGTTAATGTGGTTTGCACAGAGACGTGCTTGCCACCCCACAAAAGAAGTCGACCACGACTGCGAGAGGAAAAGACCGAGACAGCTGAAACCAAAAATGTAACAACCCCATCCATTCATATCGTATATACTAGAAGGTTCGGTCGGGGCCCCACATCATATACCACAAAACGAGCGGCGAAGTCATGGTATGGCACCAGAGTAGCGCAGCGCACCCTAACCCATTGCATTCTAGCGGAAGCCTATATAGTACACTTGAACTCCACACCTGAATGTCCGACATATAAAACCCCATAGTTTATCTATTCATAGGAATATCTTACAACACATACAAGACAAAGAGTTGGCCTTAAGGCCTTACATGGCTTTCATACAAGTGGCCATAAACAGTGGCGCGCAGGCCGGCGACACAAAAGAAAACATCATACTTTCATTTCTTTAGCCTTCGAGGGCTAGCGGCAGCAGTAGCAGCAACAATAGGGACTTCATCCTTATGCGTCCCGCTTGGCTCTCTAACACCTGCACAGGGACAGGCCACCCAATGGTTGCAAAAGAGGCAACGGTCAGCATTCCGCTGACCAAATTATAACGACCCTACCCCTCCTCTCGGGGCAGCGGTATTCTTCCCTACAAAGCATAGCATGTACAAGCATATATATCCATGTGCACTCACGCACATCCATTCCTTCACAATCGTCAGTCATGCGGCCCAACGATCCGTGCACTCAGGGCACATTCTTGGTATATCGGCGAACCAGTTGCCCACCACCATATCAGGGTCTCAACCCAACGGCAAATCACTTGAGCATTTACTCAATGGCGTGTAGCCGAAGTTCTAGTCTTAACTCACCGATATGGCCCGTAGCCCCCATTGTGACATGGCTCGAAGGCCTAAGACTCTCACTATACGCTCCAACAGACCACACTTGCAGGTCGCACGTCAGACGGACATAGCGCAGGTCGGATCCTCCACCCCCCGTTGCTCAAATCGCCTTTACCATCACCGAGTACCACGTACTCGCGGCTACATAAAAGGCGCGGGTTGGTCTTACTGATCCTGTTTGGCATTACAGCCTGAGTATCCTCTGACACCCATTTCTAGCATAATAGTGGCGGGTCTTTCCTGGGCACACCAGTACTTCCTGCCTTAACAGGTACCACACCACAAAGATCACAGCGTCGGCGGGTCTTTCCTGGGCACACTAGTACTTCCTGCTTCTGCAGGTACCACACCACGTATATCACAAATGTCAGGGGTCTTTCCTGGCTTACCATGCCAGTACTTCCTGTTACTCTCTTCACAGGTACCACCAAAACATTCAGCATTACAATAGGCCTTTCCCGGACTTCCATCTGGTACTTCTTGCTATTATCTTCACAGGCATGACCCAACAGCACAAGCATGATACGGATATTTTCCTGGTCTACCACTCCAGTACTTCCTCCTACTTCCTTCACAGGTCCAATCTGTCGACTCCTAAACTACAGGTTTATCACGGAGTCTTCTCCAGTTCGTATGCAACATCACCAATCCAGACCAACCTGTCTAGATGGGCTTCACACAGCATGTCTATTCCCTACTTTCATTTCCGGATCTATATGTTAACCACTTGGGGATTTCATGAATCAACCTAATGATCCCCAGAACCGACCACTCGCTGGTGGGGGAATCATGTGCATATGCAAAAAGGGAGCCATCACATGTCTATGAAGAAAAGTCGTTACCCTTGAAGACTGCTTTGGTGCCATAAGCTCCAAGGTCACTTGAAAGAATTACAACAGCGTTTCCTCCGCAAAGATGGCCTCGGATCACCGCTTGCTACTCACAAGCTCAACCACCGAACAACCCCTCTCCTTCTTCCTCTGTCTTCCTTTCCATTTCTCTCTCTAGAATAGAAGAAGACAGATAATGGTCAAGAACAAAAATGAGACTTTCTGTCCAAGTCTCGGCCTTAAGGAAGCAGGAAAGAACCTTAGCCCTTGAATCCCAGCTGAGAGAATGGACGGCTACAAAAAATCGGGAAAAGCGATTTTCGCGTCCGACACGCCCTGTGACACGCCCGTGTCACAGGCCGTGTACTAAAAGCGGTGCTCAACCCGCCTTATCCCCAAAACAGGTCACCACTACGGGACACGCCCGTATCAGCCAAGTCATGCCCGTGACACAAGTCTGCGCTCGACGATCTACGTTCAACGATCAGGCAGCGATCGTCGAGCTCGCCAGCGATCGTCGATCTCACCAGCGATCGGAAAACAGCGCGTTCGACGATTTGTGCTCGACGATCAGCGCGTTCGACGATTTGCGCTTGACGATCAGCGCGTTCGACGATTTGCGCTCAACGATCAGCTCGTTTGACGATTTCCGTTCGACGATTGGCATAACGTTCGACGATTGACCCAGCGTTCGACGATTTCCGTTCGACGATTTCCGTTCGACGATTTTTGCCAGCCCACGAAACCTTTGCATAATCGTCGACCTGACGTCAAACTCGAGCGGGACACGCCCGTGTCCCAGGCCGTGTCACCCAAAATTTTGCCTGCTGAATAAATTGGGCTATTACATTCTCAATCTCAAGTAGAAGACAGTAAAAAGTCCTTTGCAAACCGATGCGGCACCATAGTTGCCGAAAACACAGCGTTGAGAGGACGAGTCTGTGATTTACAAATGGCCACTAACAAGTTTGGAATGGACCGAAAATCACTAAATATGATTTTGGGGAGCAAGTGTAATAGTTCTGCAAAATACGGACTTGGGTACTCTCCAGAACACTAGCCCAGCGGCATCCACTGTCGCCGGCGATAAAGAAATGTCTCAAAAATCTTTTTTAAAAATTATAAATAATAAATCTACTATCACTGTAACTCCCAGAAAGAATTCAAATCTTATTTTGAAAAACCCGTCGGCTTCTTTCATCACGTGTGCCAAATGTAATAAGTTTGGTCACACAACGCACACTTGTAAGAAGACCGGACATTGTTCTGTTAAACAAATATGGGTACCTAAGGATTCCACCTATAATGTGGGAGGAACCATGTTGGATCCCTAGTTTAAATTGGGCTAGGTTCACTAACTAGGATGTTTGACACACCATGTATAGCCAGGGTCATGTCATTGTGTCCTAGAGTTTAGGCTAAGTCCTTAGAATCCACCACACATGGACCAGCCAATAGAAGACAGTAGAAGACTCAAAGACTTAGAAGAATATCAAGTTCAGGAAGTGAGTTCGATGTTCATCGAACTCATCTCGACGAAAGTCATGCTCCGCTCGACGAACTCAGAGTAAATTCTCTGAGTTGAGCTCGACGATATTCGAGCTAAGGTCGACGAATTCTGGAAGTTAAACTTCAACACATTCTTTTAGAGTACTTTCACTAACCTCAGGTCGACGAAGACAAGTTATCAGCTTGACGAACTTGGACCACAGAATTGGGAAGCTTTTCACAGAAAGTAGTTAGCTAATCTCAGGTCGACGAACTTGGTTCTCAGGTCGACGAACAAGAATTCTCAGGTCGACGAACATGATTTCTCTAGTCGACGAACTTGGATCTCAGGTCGACGAAATCTGTTCTCTTGTCGACGATTCCTGTGCAGTTCCAGACTTGGAAATTTCCCTTTTTTCTTTATTCTATAGTAGTAATTCTTGAGTAATTAATGCTTATATTCTCTGAATATAGCCGTTTGTGGCAGCATTGATTATCGTCTTCATCAGGTTAATTACTTGTTGTTTTAATGGGATGCATATGGAAATTCATTAATATAAATATTCTCTCCAGCCGCATTTCATTCTCCAGGAAGTCAGCATTTAATGAAAAGGAATTCAAAATTCAGAGAAAAATTCGACTGAACATATAAAAGAGATTTTATCTTTCAGTCGACAACAGAACACATAGAGAATAAGACAGAACTGATAATATACAGAACACAACAAATCATTCAAGAAGCAGAACACATAGAGATTTTCTCTTTCAGTCGACAGCAGAACTGTCTTCATCAAGTGTTCTTCTTCCAGCAAGCTTCCAAGAGACAATCAACTTCAATCTGTCCACAGCTTTCTGGAGAATTTTTTTAGAATACCTACTCACCCTGCAAAGCTCTCAATCTTCCTGAACAGAACTTCATCTCTTGGGGAGCTTTGACACCATCAAGGATCCACAAGTCTTCTCAGTTGTTTTGAGAAAAGAGAAGAAAACATATAGTTTTATTTATTTTACCCCACTATACACAGGGTTCTAGCTCCCTTCAAAAGTTAAACACTTGGTTGCAAGTCTCCTGATCAAAAGACTTAATTTGGTTTTTAGGCACCTGATCAAAAGCCTAAAGTGTTTCCTGATCTACGTGAATCAGATCTTGTGGTGATAGGCACCTGAGCAAAAACCTGATTGGTGGCAGGGCACCTGATCAAAAACCTGAGTGGATTCCTACCAGGGTGGTAGAAGAGTAGAGTGCCCATGTTTTAGGGGAACCACTATAAAATTCTTGTGTCGTCTGTGATGCTATCTTATTTTTATTGTGTGATGTTTGCTAAATAGTTTAGTTTTATTCCTGCACTATCTGATTATACATATAAGTATTACTATTTTAATTTCGCAATAAAAATCTAATAAGATTTTAAAATATTCTATTCACCCCCCCCCCCTCTAGAGTTAAACAGTCTAACCCCTCAGGTGGTATCTTTCATACCGCCCTTCAATTGGTATCAGAGACTTATTTTCTTTGGTTTCACAGATTCACATATGAACCAAGATCATTGTTAGATTGTTTTTCTCTTCTTTAGTTTTTTTATTGTTACAGCAATGGCACAGAATAAAGATTATGCTAGCATCAGACCTCCACTCTGCAACTTGAACAAATTTGCATTCTAGAAGGCAAGAATCAAGCTTTACATGAACCCTATTGATGAGGATATTTTCAATTCTATTTTGACAGGTCCTCCTCAACCAATAGATTCAGCATCTACAGCAACCTCTAGCACTCATGCAGTTCCACCACCTTAGTGGACTGATGCTCAGAAGAAATCCAAAATAGCTGATGCAAAAGCTATGAATTTACTGACCCAAACTATGTCAGATGAGATATTTCAAAAGGTGGCTGAATGCACTTCTGCCAAAGAAATCTGGGACTCTCTAAACCAAATGGTGGCGGGCTCAGCAAATGAAAGAAAGGACAGAAGATCCCTCCTAATATCTCAATATGAGAACTTCAAGAAGGAGGAATCTGAAATAGTGGAGGAGATGTATAACATGCTTAATGTTATCATCAATGAACTAAAGACCCTGGATAAAGATATCTCCTAAACTGAGATTAATGACAAGATCCTAATGTGCTTCCCCAATACTTTGGATTCCAGGATCTGGCCAATCAAAAAAGCCAGAAGTTTGAATGAGATATTCACTGAATCTCTCCTTAGAAAGCTAAAATCCTATGAACAGTTAATCAAGACCAGAGAGGCTGCTGAATTGAAGGCCACAACCTCTTCAAGGAAGGAGCACAATATTGCTTTCAAAGCAACAGAAGAATCAGAAACCCTTCCTGCCAATGAAGAGCTGATGAATTTGCTGGCCAAAAGGTTCGACAAACTGGCCAAGAAAGACTTCAGGAGAATGTCATCCAAGAGTGATGATAAACCTAAGTATGACAGAACTCCTAGCAAGGAGATTATCTGCTTTGGCTGCAGAAAGCGTGGGAACATTCTTCCTGAATGCCTAGAAGCTCAGAAAATAGATAGAAGAAAAGAGAAAGAGAACAAAAAGAATTCTAGCAAGCACTCAAGCAAACACTCCTCCAGCAAATATAAAAGAAAAGAAAAATGCTTCATTGCTGAAACTTGGAGTGATACTGATGAAGAGACCTCATCTTCCAGCTCCAGTGAAGATGAAGAAGAAGCCAAGACAAGAGAAGTCTGCCTCATGGCAATCAATGCCTCATGCAGCAAGCCTGATGCTGAAGACCAAAAATGGCACTCAATCTCTTTTATATTCTGCTGTCTAAAATTCTCCTTTGAAATTTTAATTCCAAAACATTAATTGTTGATCTGTCTGGAGACTAAAAACGGCTGGAGAATATTGTCTTAAATGAGTTTCTCCAACTGTCCCAATAAATTAAACAAGTAATTAACCATGATGAAGACCATAATTAATGCTGCTAATAACGGCTATATTTAGGGGAATATAAGCATTAATTACTCAGAGAATTACTACCTAAATAATATAAGAAATAAGGACAGAATAAGGGAAACTTCTAAATATGGCTTGAGACAGAATTCATCGAGCTCTGAATAGAATTCGTCAACTGGAGATTCATGTTCGTCGAGCTGAGAAGTCCTGTACATCGACCAGAGCTCAGCGAACTGTATTCTGGAAATAACTAGCCAATTCTGCATTCTAAGTTCATCGAGCTAAGTGTAACAACCCCATCCATTCACATAGTATATACTAGAAGGTCTGGTCGGGGCCCCACAGCATAAACCACAAAATAGGCGGTGCAGTTACAATGTGATACCAGAGTAGCGCATCGCACCCTAACACATTGCATTCTAGTGGAAACCTATAATACTACACTTGAACTCCACACCTGAATGTCCAACACATAAAACCTCCACATTTTATACATGATAGGAATGTCTTACACATATAAGTAGTTGGCCTTATGGCCTTACAGGGCTTTCAAAACAAGGGCCTCAAACATTGGCATGCAGGCCGGCCCCATCAAAAGAAAACATAACATTTCCATTTCTTTTAGCCTTCGAGGGCTAGCAACGGTAGCAGCAAATACAGCAGGGACTTCAGCCCTTATGCATCCCGCTTGGCTCTCCAGCACCTGCACAGGGATATTCCACCCAACGGTGGCAAACAGAGGGGTCAGCATTCAGCTGAAATTATAACGACCCTACCCCTTTCCCGAGGCATTACCATATATATATATATATATATATATATATATATATATATATATATATATATATATATATATCACAAATGTGCTTTTACGCACACATTCCATCACAACCGTCAGCCGCCCGGCCCGACAATCCGTGCACTCAAGGAACATTCTTGGTGTACCGGCGAACCAATTGCCCACCACCGTATCAGGGTCACAACCCAACGACAAATCACTTGAGCATTTACTCCATGGCGTGCAGCCAGAGTTTTATAGTCTTAGTGAACCGGGTTTGGCCCGCAGCCCCCCATTGTATCACGACGCGCAGGCCTAAGACTCTTGATATACGCTCCAACATACCGCACTTTCAAGTCTCACGTCGGACGGACATAACGCAGGTCGGATCCTCCACCCCCCGTTGCTCAAATTACCTTGCCATCACCGAGCACAGCATACTCGCGGCTAAAGAAAAGGCGCGGGTCGGTTTCACCGATCCTGTTTTGGCATTCAAGCCTCGGTGTTTTCCTGGGCGCACCAGTACTTACCATTACACCCATTTTGTATCACACATCAACGGGACTTTCTTGGGCACACCAGTACTTCCTGCTACTCCCTTCACAGGTATGACACCGCAAATATCACCAATGTCAGGGGTCTTTCCTGGCTACCATGCCAGTACTTCCTGTTAATCCATTTCACAGGTACCACCTATGAACATTAAGCATTACAAAGGGCTTTTCCTGGACTTTCAATCCAGTACTTCCTGCTACTTCCTTCATAGGTAGAACCCAACAGCACAAGCAGCACAATCATTATACGGGTATTTTCCTGGACAACCACTCCAGTACTTCCTACTACTTCCCTTCACAGGTCCAACCCGTCGACTCCTAAACTACATGTTTATCACGAAGTCTTCTCCGGTTCGTATGCAACATCACCAATCGAGACCAACCTGTCCAGATGGGCTTCACACAACATGTCTATTTTGTACTCAATTTCCGGATCTATATGTCAATAAACTGGGGATTACATGAATCAACCCAAAGACTCCCACAACAAACCACCCTCTGGTGGGGGAATCATATGCATATGCCAAAAAGGAAGCATTCACATGGCTAGGAAGAAAGGTCGTTACCCTTGAAGACCGCTTCGGTGCCATGAGCTCCTAACTGGCTAGGAAGAACCGCAACAGCTTTTCCTCCGCAACGCCGGCCTCGGATCTCTTGTCGGAAAACCGCAGCACTACCAGTGACCAGCCCCTTTCCTCCTCCTCCTTCTTCCTCTCCCTTTCTCTCTCTAGGATTTAAAAAGATGAAAGCCAAGTATGAAATGAATTCTTTCATCTCAATCCACGACCTTAAGGAAGTAGGGAGGCAGCTCAGCCCTTGGATCCCAGCTGAAGGAACAGACGGCCATGATTTTGCCACAAAAGCATACTTTTTGCCTAACACAGCCTGTGACACGCCCGTGTTCCCAAAGCGGTGCTCAACCGACTTATCTAGTCCAATACAATCCCATGTGACACACCCGTGTCACAGGCCGTGTCACCCGACACGGCTTCAGACATGCCCGTGTCTGTGGCCATGTCCACTAGGCTGCAAAAAAATGAAATAAACCTGAGACTCACACGGCTTGTGACATGCCCGTGTCCCAGGCCGTGTGCCCATACACGGCACCAGACACGCCCCATCTCATGTTGAGTTCATCGGCCACGCTGACACGCCCTGTGACACGCTAGTGTCCAGGCCGTGTCCTAAGCACTCGACGATCGTTGGACAAATTTTATCGACCACTTGTCGATTGTTCACCCAAGAAGGACACGCCGTGGGACACGCCCGTGTCCTAGGTCGTGTCACCCAATTTTTCCAATTTCTGGATTTTGGGGTGTTACACGAAGAGTCTATATTCGTCAAGCAGAGTTCAGAGAAAATAATCTGGAAAGAATAAGTTAAAGTTGAACTATGGAATTCGTCGAGTAGATAATCTGTCTAAAAGAAGAGATCGTCGACCTGAGCTCGAATATCGTCGAGCTCAACTCAGATAGTTAACTCTAAGTTTGTCGATCTGTGATCGACAATTGTCGAGCTGAGTTCAATGAATTTCGAACAGAAAATTTTAACTCTGAATTCTTCTATGTCTTGAGACTCCTGAAGTCCTCTGCTGGCTGGTCCATGAAGGTTGAACCTAATGACTAGACTAAACTCTAGGACTCAAAGATTTGACCCTGGCTATACAATGTTGGTTGGACTCAACCTAATTAGTTAACTTAGCCCAAATCTAAACTAGGGATCCAACACAGCCATACGATTTCTTCTCATCAAAATAAAGCAACGGTTCGGGTTTGAGCTGACAAAGTCAACCACTGCTCAATGGCCACACACCAGCCACCTGACACGAGTCACCACTTTGGCGACATCTAATTTTGATAATTCGTCGAATGGGATCACATTTGTCGAACGCAACTCGTCGAACAGGAGAGAATTCATCAAACAGAGTCTGAGATCATTGAACTGGCCTTAAAACCAGACAACGCAATTTTCGTCGAGCTCTGCTAGACGTTTCATCGAGCTCATCTCGACGCTTATTGTCGAGCTCTGCTCGACGCTTTTCGTCAAGCTCTGCACGATGCTTTTCATCGAGCTCTGCTCGACTTTTAGCATGTTACGATCAACTACTTTTTGGGGTGTTACAACCCTCCCCTTCTTACAAAAATTTTTGTATCGAAATTTAATACAACAAGCAGTAACCAGTAACAAATATGTTACAACACATATTTTCTTCACCAAAAAAATGTTACAATATTTTAGCTAAACAACTCGTGGAATTCAACACGCATGGTCTGCTCCCGCTCACATGTGAGCTATTCACGGCCAAAGTTGTCACACCGGACCTTGACCATCCTGATTGTCTTGTTTCGCAGCTACTTAACCGCTTTATCCTCGATCCAAATGGGCCTAACCTTCGTCGTTTGCCAAGATTCGACTGGTATGCGATCATTCACAATCACTTGAGCTACATCCTTCACGGCTTTTCGAAGCACTTATATGTAGAACAAGTCATGCAATCCACTCAATTCAACCGAAATATCTAGCTGATATGCAGCTTCTCCAACTCGCTCCACTACTTTAAACGGACCAAGATACCTCAGACCTAACTTTTTCAAGCGCTGAATCCTGGACACGCCCTTGAAAGGTTTGTTTTTCAAGTATACCCATTCGACAACCGCAAACTCTACATTTTGGTGCTTGGTGCTATAGTACTTTACCTGCCGATCTTGGGCTATCAATAGCCTCTCCCGAATATAGCGTATTGTCGAATTAGCCTCTTCGACTTCCTTACGCTTATACAACTTAGATTCGTCTGTTTCAACCTATGTTAATGGTGTACGACACTTCCTACCATACAAAGCTTAAAAAAGTGCCATATTTAGACTACCTTGATAGCTATTATTGTAGGCGAACTCTACCATATAGAGATGGTCATCCTATCTCTTCCTGAAATCCAAGGCCCACATTTGGAGCATGTCCTCCATCATTCTGTTGGCCCTCTCAGTTTGTCTATCCGTTTGTGGATGAAAGGCCATATTGAATGTTAACTTTGTCCCCAACAATTGATGGATTAGCCTCCAATCATTCGAAGTGAAGCGCACGTCTCGATCACTTACGATGTTATGGGGAACACCGTGCAATCGTACTATTTGCTCAATGTAACACCCCCTATCTGTCACATAGCATATAGCAGTAGCTCCAGCCGGGGCCCGACGCCATATACCACAGACAGACCGGGTGGTTACTCAACGGAAACCATCCAACTAAGAATCAATGTCCTACATAGAGTACATTCTAGCAGAAGCGAATTAAAGGTTGCAAGACAAAGAACCCAGCATAAGTAAAAATGTCCACTACTCAAATCCACATGAATGAAGGTACACTACATAAGTACAATGGCCTTAAGGCCTTACAATTGTTTACTCAAATTACAGTGTTTTCCAAACCTCGGTGTGCAGGTCTGTCACACATGAATAAAGTAAGTAAACACTCATAATTAGGCCTTCGAGGGTCGGCTCAGCAACTTGGGCTTTTGACCGCTATTTACCGCTCGGCTCCGCAGCACCTGCAAGCAACAATCCACCGCACGGTGGCAAACAAAAACAACGATCAGCTATGCTGACCAAATTATAACGATCCCGCCGCAAAACTCGGGGTGGCGATGCTCCTTTCCCTGCACATTATTAGCATAACCAAGCAGTAAAGAGAATAAACACTTCATCACAGCCGTGGGCATGGACGGACACACACCCCGTGCTCCCAGGGCACATTCTTAGTGAACACGGTCAAAGTCCGCTGACTCACCACCGCCCCTTGGACGACAATATCTCATGAGCATTTGGTCTTTCTGGCTACTGCCTAAGACCCTCTATCTATGTCAACGGCGAGTACCACGTACCTTAGGTCTCTCTAACCGAACCACATAGAGCAGGCACGGTTCCGCCTAACTCGTTGCTCACACTGCAACGTCAACTTAAGTCGTCTGTGCGGGTCAAGCTTCCCCGAGTCCCGATTCAATCACACGCTTCACATAACCTGGTTATGTGCAAGTTGGCTCTCAGGCCACCATGTTGGCAGAATCATGCATCTGCCCAGTTTTCCGGGTGCACCTTGTGGTTAGTCCCCAAGGCTCCCTGTTGCAATCTACTGCGTAGGAAACCCGAAAAACAAACAATCACACGGAGTCTTCTCCGGCCATTCATGCAATGCAACATAACCGATCCAGACCAACTTGTCCGGGTAGGCTTCACACATCATGCCTATGTCCAACTCTCGATTACGGACTCTACATGTACACAATGGGGATATTGATGTCTACCCGAAGGAACGCCTCAACTCACCACAAACTCGCGAGAGCGGGCTTCCTATGCAAAGAATAGAGGACTTCACATGTCCTAGGAGGAGAATCGTTACCCTAGCATTTTTCCTTGGCGCCATGGAAATGTATGCGGATGAAAAGCACCGCAATCTCCTCGCCTCTGTAGATCCGAAGTCGGCTTGCGATTTGGAGCTTCAAAACTCCACCGGTGACCGGATCTAGCCTCCTTCTTCCTTGCTCTACCCTCTCTCTAGAACTTTAGAAAGAGATTGAGTAAGAGAAATAAGGGATTTGAAACCCTATTCCAGGCTATAATCCAGCAGGAATAACCCACAGCCGTCGGATCCCAAAATAAGGAAACAGACGACCACGATCCGGACTTGAAATCCAAAATCTGGACCGAACACGGCCTGTGACACGCCCGTGTCCAGGGCTGTGTTCCCCATTCGCCATCGAAATCGACGCGTCCCGAAAAGAACACGAGCACCCGACACGCCTGTATCAAACTTGACACGCCCGTTTCATACAGTACACGGTCGTGTAGTGTACCGTGTTACTCCCTTGATATAGGACCGAAAAATACCCGAAATGGACACGGGTACTCAACACGCCCGTGTCGCATTTTGACACCCCCGTGTCGCATTTTGACACGCCCGTGTCGCATTTTGACACGCCCGTGTCTAACCAACACGGCCCGTGTGCTGACCCCATGTATCACCCCCGCCACAGCCCGGCTTCATCCCGTGAAGGACACGGCCTGGGACACGCCCGTATCTCAGGCCGTGTTAGCTGCTCAACGATCGTCGACTCCAAAATTCGTCCACCTCTTGGCCAGATCGTCGACTGAGCACGACACGGCCAGTGACACGCTCGTGTCTGAGGCTGTGTTCGCTGCTCGACGATCGTCGAGTCCAAAATTCATCGACCTCTCGGCCAGATCGTTGACCCGAGCACGACATGCCCTGGGATACGCCCAGGTCCCAGGCCGTGTAACCCCAACCAAGTTCCAAACTTGTCCCGCAACGCTACCCGTCGCTCTTTTGAGTCTCGGGGCATTACACTGAACATAAAGCTTAGCCAAGACTTCCACTGAATCATCCCTCTTGTTTGGAATGAAGTGAGACACTTTAGTCAACCGGTCCGCGATCACCCAAACTTACCGCATTGAGATCTTGGCAACCCGTGCACGAAATCCATCCAAATATCATCAAACTTCCATTCCAGAATAGGTAGCGACTTCAAGAAATCTCTAGGCTTCTGGCATTCAGCTTTCACTAAGGCACAGGTTTGATATTTAGCCACATAGAGTGCTATGTATTTCTTCATGCCCGGCCATCAGAACAGCTTCTTCATGTCTTTCTACATTTTTGTGCTCCCTGGGTGAATTGAATACTTCGTGAAGTGAGCTTCATACATCAATTCATCTCTTAGCTTGCCCATATTTGGGACGCACAAACGACCATCTTTTCGCAAAAGTCCTTCATCCCAGGATAATTGGTCATTTGACACATCCATTACATTGTGTTGCACACTTTTATCAAGTTCCATTGCTAGGCAAACCTTGTCTGCAAGGTCATGTTGTACCTCCGTTCAGTTGAAGCACACATTTGCCGTGGAATTCTTGTCAACACAAGAAATATCTAAAACTTCTAGTTCCTAGATCAGACGCTCATCATGCATCTGCAACCAAGTTGCCCTTGCCGGACGACGTTTCCCTTCCCTTGAGTATAATGAATCTGGAAGGTGTAGTCATCGAGGAACTCCATCCACCTATGTTCTCGCATGTTGAGATCCTTCTGATCCAATAAATACTTTAGGCTCTTATGGTCCGTGAATATATCCACTTTCATGCCATATAAATAATGATATCGCAGTTTAAGTGCAAAAATCACCGCCGCCAACTCCAAGTCGTAGACGGGATAGTTTCGCTCATGCACTTTCAACTGGATTGAGCCATGATCGATCACTTTTCCAAACTGAAGAATAATGCAGCCTAAGCCGCTCCCTGATGCATCAATATAGATTTCAAAGCCATCTGAACCTCATGGTGACGTCAAGATTGGCGTCGTGGTCAAGAGGCTCTTCAGCTCTTCAAAAGCAAGCGCGCAATCCAGCGTCCAAACGAACTTCTGATCCTTCCTTGTTAATGTGGTAAGACGCAATGCGATCCGTGAGAAGTTTTCTACGAAACGTTTGTATTAGCCCGCCAGTCCAAAAAAACTCCTGACTTCGGCCACAAAAACAACACCGGCCACTCTCGTATGGCTCTTATCTTTGACGGATCCACTACAATGCCCTCTCCACTCACTACATGGCCAAGAAAAGCCATTGACGACAGCTAAAACTCATACTTTGAGAACTTTGCGTAGAGCTTATTCCTCCTCAGGGTATGCAACACCATCCGTAAATGGTTCGCATGATCTTCTTCCGACTGAGGGTACACTAGAATATCATCAATAAAGATGATTACAAATAATTCCAAGTACTCTTAAAATGTTTGGTACGTTAGGTCCATGAACATCGATGGCGCATTTGTTAGCCCAAACGGCATTTCAGTGAACTCATAATGACCGTAGCGTGTTCCAAACACTGTCTTGGGAATGTAACCTTCCTAAATCCTCAACTAGTAGTAACCAGATTTGAAGTCCATTTTAGAATAGACTGTTGATCCCACTAGCTGATCAAACAATTCATCAATTCGAGGTATTGGATATTTGTTCTTCTCCGTCAGCTTATTCAATTCTCAATAGTCGATGCATAACTGCAAACTACTGTCTTTTTTCACAAAGAGAATAGATGCGCTCCAAGGTGACATACTTGGGTGTATATATCCCTGTTCTAGCAACTCTTATTGTTGAACTTTCTGTTCCGCCAATTCCTTTGGAGCTACACGATATGGTGAGAGGGCCACAGATTTTGCACCTAGCACCATCTCAATAAAGAAGTCAATCTCCCGCTGGGGTGGTAACCCCGGAAGCTCCTTCGGAAACACATCAGCAAAATCAGAAACAATCGGAACATCACTCACACTGGCTTTGGCTCAACAGCCATAATAAGCGTGAAGAATAACTATGCGCCCTTCCGAATAGCTTCGATGACATGGAGAGCATACATCAATAATTTGCTCGATCCTCACATACCAGCGAACTTCATCTCTAGCTCAGTATTTTGTCCCAGTGAGATCTCCTTTGATTTGCAATCAATAAAGGCATGCTGCTCCGAGAGTCAGTCCATACCAAAGATCACATCAAATTCCGATATCGGCAGCACAGATGCATCTAATCCAAAATCACGACTTCCTACCCATACCTCCACAAAGCAAGTCCTATCGGCATGCATCTGTAACACCATCCCAGTAATGACCGTAAAATATGGGTCCGGTCGGGGCCCCACAACATACAGACGCCACAGCTTTAGAATTAAAAGATGATATAACTACCCAATCTCAAAACTCAAAATCGAACAACAGCGGAAACATCTACCAAGACTAGAAGTTATCCACATACACAAGATTATCGAAACGGCCTTATGGCCTTACAACAAAAGAGAGTACAAAACTCACATGATAACATCCAACATCAATGTGCAAAAGCACTCTGAGACTACCTCGGCATGCAAGCTGGAAAAAAAAAGCATCAAGCATACAATGACACACAAAAGAGCTAGTACAAAACTTGAAACACACTTCGCGAGGCTTAGGCCTTCTTGGCGACGAGCTAGCTCCTGCTTGCGATCCTTGCCCTGTAAAATTTGGTTGTAACGTGGGTCAGCAAATGCTGACCTCAAACTGTGTAACAAACACATCTCCTCCGGGGCGCCCCTAACGGACCTCGGGGTACCCCTCCAACCTGCAAGTCAGCACTTTGTATACCATATACATAAACAAGTAAAGCACTAAAAGAACAGGCTTGGATGTCTCAAACAACATACACGTTTTCTATGTTGAGCATAAAAATAAAAGGTGCATATTATACAGCATGTATGCAAAACCCGGGCTTCACCCAAGGTACCCTATCGCATATGCATCTAGCACATCGTCACAGCATCTGGGTACTTCCAATTTCCCCATTGGTGTTAAGCCACAAACAAAAAGGAGCACTACAATTCCCCTAATGGCATACAAGCCACCACACGGAACTCTTGCCAAGGCCCCACCCGCTCATGGTCTTAGACCCGGGATTGCCTGCAAGCTCGGACTTCTCGCGTCAGGATTCCGTCCCACACACTGACTAATTCTAAGAACCCTTGCTGGACCCCACCCTCTCATGGCCTCATTGCCCAGGCTTGCCCCATGCTTGGAATTCACGTCTGTAACAACCACTATCCGTCGAATAGCATATAGCAGTAGGTCCGGCCGTGGCCCGACGGCATATACCACAGACAGACCGGGTGGTTACTCAATGGAAACCATCCAACTAATATACAACGTCCTACACAGAGTCATTCTAGTAGAAGCAATTTTAATAGTTGCAAATAAAATAACACTGCTACTAGCATGAATGTCCACTATAAAGCCAACAGTAATGAACGTACAAATACACAAGTACTGGTCTTAAGGCCTTAATATAGTTTGCTTTAATATCAATGTTTTCCAAAGCTCAGCACGCAGGCCGGCCATACATGAATAACAGAAAACACTCAAAATTAGGCCTTCGAGGGCCGGCTCAACAACTTGGGCTTTGGCCCGCTATTTAGCACTCGGCTCCGCAGCACCTGCAAGCAACAATCCATCGCACGGTGGCAAACAAAGGCAACGGTCAGCTATGCTGACCAAATTATAACGATACCGCCCCCAACTCGGGGCGGCGATGCTCCTTCCTTGCACTTTGTTAGCATAATCCAGCAGTATGGTGTAATCACACAACAACATAGGTGTAGGCACTCACAGCCACACACCCCATGCACTCAGGGCACATTCTCGATGAGCCGATCAATGTCACGTCAATTTAAGCCATAGACACCCCAGTCTCACCACCGCCACTTGGACGACCAATCTTATGAGCATTTTTGTCTTCCCGGCATGGGTCACGTCAATTTAAGCCATAGACTGCCGAAGACCCTTATCTATGCCAACGGTTCCCACCGAACGACATAGAATGGGTACGGTTCCGCCTGACCCGTTGCTCACGTCACAACGTTAATTTAAGCCATATGTGCGGGTCAAACCTCCACGAGTCTCATTTCCGTCACAAACTTCACAAAACCCTATTATGTTCAAGTTGGCTCCCAGGCCACCATGTTGGCAGAATCACGCATCTGCCCAGTTTTTCGGGTACACCTTAGAGTTAATCCCCAAGACTCCCTCCTGCAATCTACTGCGTAGAAAACCCGAAAAACAGCCATTCGCACGGAGTCTTCTCCGGCAATTCAAGCAATGCAACATCACCGATCCACACCAACTTGTCCAGGTAGGCTTCACACATCATGCCTATATCCATTCTCATTTACGGACTCTACATGTACACAATGGGGACTATTCATATCTACCCGAAGGAACGCCTCAACTCATCGCAAACCCGCAAGAGAGGGCTTCCTATGCAAAGGAAAAGAGAGCTTCACACGCTCAAGTAGAGAATCGTTACCCTAACATATTTCTTTGGCACCATGGAAATCTATGCGGGTGAAAAGCACCGCAATCTCCTTGCCTCCGTAGATCCAAAGTCGGCTCGCGATTTGGAGCTCCGAAGCTCCGCCGGTAACCGGATTTAGCCTCCATTCTTCTTCCTTGCACTCCCCTCTCTCTAGACTTTAGAAAGAGACTTATGTGAAAGAAGTGAGGAATTTGAAACCCTATTCCCGGGTATATCTCAGTAAGAACAACCACCAACCATCGGATCCCAAAATAAAGAAATGAACGGCCATGATCTGGAGCTGAAAAGTAAAATCTGGGCTGAACACGGCCTGTGACACGTCCGTGTCCAGGGCCGTGTCCCCCATTCACCGTCGAAACCGACGCGTCCAAAAACGCACACGGGCAACCAACACGCCCGTGTTAGAGCTGACACGCCCGTGTCATACAGTACACACATGTGTTCCCGGGCGTGTTCCTCTATCAACACAGGACCAACACCAACCCGAGACTCACACGGGTCTTGGACACGCCCGTGTCCTATTTGACACGCCTGTGTCAAACCTGAACATGCCTGGGCTCCAGGCCGTGTTCACTGTCTTTGAAAGTGATAGATCTTATGCAAAAAGGCTAGAGTTTGTCACAGCACAAAAACAAAATAAAAACTAAATAGAACAGAGCAGATCAAGCCACACAGAAAAGACACAAGGATTTTATAGTGGTTCTCCAAATCTGGGTAGTCCACTCTTCTACCACCCTGGTAGGAATCCACTCAGGTTTTTGATCAGGTGCCTGACACCAATGGGCTTTTGTTCAGGTCCCCAAAAACCAACTCAAGTCTTTTGGTAAGGAGACTTGCAAGCAGGAATCACTTTTGAAGGGAGATGACAATCCTTTACAGGAGTTTGGGGGTGAGAGATGATTTTGTATTCTCTGTCAACAATCAAAGAGAATACTCAAGTGGATATTGATGTTAGCAAATAGCCCCCCCTGAGATGTAGAAAGGTTCAGGGAAAACTGGAGCTCTGCTACAGGGTGATAGGCCTTCAATCTTCAGGCCTGGACCAGAGTACTCTTCAGGAACTTCTGATAGATAGATTATTTGTTGTCCTTGAAGTTATCCTGTAGGATTGAAGGAAGAAGACTCTTGATAGTGATTAGATGTTCTCCTTCTTCTTCAGATAGCTATTATCGCTCTAGTATAGGGCTTCTGGTTACTGTAGTGATATATTGCCCTTACTGTCTATATTATTTTTGTCTCCTGTATTCTCTATGTTATATCTCTGTCTCTTTTCTCTGTATTTGAATTCCGTAGACTTGATGATGGAAGAAACATTCCCGAGAGTGAAGATGCTTTGGAAATTGATCCTCACTTAATTCTTCTGTAACTGTATGTTTGAACGGCTATTTTTACTGGAAATGTTGACTGTAATTAATCCTCAATTAATTCTTCCGACTGTTACTGATTATACAGAAATCATCGACCTGAGCATTCGTCGAGTTCATCAATCGTCGACCTGAGTTCGACATTCGTCGAACTCAGCTAGATTCGTCGAGCTGAATATCTTGCCTGCGTTTGTCGACCGGAGCTTGCAGTTCGTCGAGCTCAGCTTCTGTGTTCGTCGAGCTGAGAGAAATGTTGAGTGTCGACACAGTTGTTGTGATGGTGTCGACACAGCCTTGCTAGAGTCTTTGATATCATCGACCTGAGTTTAGAGAAGCAACTCAGAAATCGTTGACCGGAGATCGCCGTTCATCGAACTGCGTTCGACGATCGTCGATCTGATTCTCTGACTTTGCCTTAACTGCATTCCTTGGACTTCTTTCAGCAATTCTGGAGAAACCTTCTGAATGACAAAGCCTAAAAATAATCCTATGACCCATGACTATACATGTTGGGTCAATCTCATATTCCTAATAGTGTTCCTTACCCAAATCAGAACTAGGGTTCCAACAATCTCCCCCTATTTGGGTAAGGACACTATTTACATAAATATAAGTAAAATATAAGGAAATTTAAATCTGGATTCTGCATTTCTGTTGTTGTTGTTGCTGCTGTTACAGCTGTTGTTGATCCTTGCCCAAATCTGCAGCATTATAATCTGTTGTTGCTGCTACAATCCCCCCAAACTGCTGCTACTGCTGGAATTTCTCCAGCTTCATTTTCAGGCATCTCCCCCTATATGCATAGCTTTGAATAACTTATTCAGCCACTAATATCTTGTATATTTGCTGGACTGAATTCTTTTCCTGCAAGGAGATGTTAGGAGTTCTAGACCCAGATAACCTTGGGTCCTGGTTCTCTATTATAATAATCAGAAATAAAAGAATAAAAATCTCTGTTTTGAAATTCTGAGTTCGACGAAAAATATTTTCGTCGATCTGAGTTCGACGAATGATATTGAGATCGTTGATCTCCACTCACAGAATGATAATAATTGTTTTCTGTGATCCATTTTCGTCGATCTCCGTTCGACGAATTAAGTTTGTTTCGTCGAGCACAGAGCCCTGAATAGTTCAAAACAAAATCTTTGTTCATAGTTCGTCGATCTGAGTTCGACGAATAGTATTGATGTCGTCGATCTCCGTTCGACAAAATATTTTGAACTAAGATTTTCTGATGATTTTCATGTGATAATCGGAAATCAGTGTTAAGTTTAGCTGAAGAAGAGTCAAGGGAAGAAGTAACCTGATCATCTTCATCTTATTCATACTCTGATTCTTCAGATTCTGCAGCATAGATGCTGCGAGAAGCATTTATTGCCATTTGGCAAAATTCTTTTGCTCTTGCTTCATCTTCATCCTCAGTTGTGCAAGATGAAGCATCTGATTCACTACAGGATTCAGCTTCAATTATTCTTTCTTTTGCTGATACAACAGCCATTGCTGTGATGAAGTCCCACATCTCTTTTGCAGATGAACATTCAGCAAGTTCTTCAAAAATTTCATCAGACATTGATTGTGCCAGAATGTTCATTGCTTGTGCATCAGCAATCTTCATCTTTTTCTGGGCATCTGTCCATTGAGATGATGGAACAGCATTTGGACTTGTTGTATTCTGAGGTTGAGCTGGACATGTCAATAGATTTGAAGATGTTTTCATCAATTAAGTCCATATAAAATCTAATCCTTATCTTCCATAGTGCAAACTTTTCTAGATTGCACATGGGCAGTCTGGTGCTTGAAAAATCTGCAATTTGTGTCATGATAAAACTCAAAAGATTCTTACGATCTATCAAAGGATCTTTATGGTTCAGGTGTTAGCCTGTACAACTAATTAACCAGCCTAAGGTGTGGTAGATTAACCAACCTAAGGTGAGTTAACCAAGGTAATTTAACCAACCTCGCTCTGATACCAATTGAAAGTGATAGATCTTAAGCAAAAAGGCTAAAGTTTGTCACAGCACTAAAATAAAAAACTAAATAGAATAGAGCAGATCAAGCCACACAAAAAAGACACAAGGATTTTATAGTGGTTCCCCAAATCCGGGTAGTCCACTCTTCTACCACCCTGGTAGGAATCCACTCAGGTTTTTGATCAGGTGCCTGACACCAATGGGCTTTTGTTCAGGTCCCCAAAAACCAACTCAAATCTTTTGGTAAGAAGACTTGCAACCATGAATCACTTTTAAAGGGAGATGACAACCCTTTACAGGAGTTGGGGGTGAGAGATGATTTTGTCTTCTCTGTCAACAATCAGATAGAAGACTCAAGTGGATATCGATGTTAGCAAATAGCTCCCCCTGAGATGTTGAAAGGTTCAGGGAAACCTGGAGCTCTGCTACAGGGTGATAGGCCTTCAATCTTCAGGCCTGGACCAGAGTACTCTTCAGGAACTTCTGACAGATAGATTATTTATTGTCCTTGAAGTTATCCTGTGGGATTGAAGGAAGAAGACTCTTTATAGTGATTAGATGTTCTCCTTCTTCTTCAGATAGCTATTATCGCTCTGGTCTAGGGCTTCTAGTTACTGTAGTGATATATTGCCCTTACTGTGTATATTATTTCTGTCTCTTGTATTCTCTATGTTATATCCCTGTCTCTGTTCTCTGTATTTGAATTCCGTAGACTTGATGATGGAAGAAACATTCTTGAGAGTGAAGATGCTTTGGAAATTGATCCTCACTTAATTCTTCTGTAACTGTCCGTTTGAACGGCTATTTTTACTGGAAATATTGACTGTAATTAATCCTCAATTAATTCTTCCGACTGTTACTGATTGTACAGAAATCGTCGACCTGAGCATTCGTCGAGTTCATCAATCGTCGACCTGAGTTTGACATTCGTCGAACTCAGCTAGATTCGTCGAGCTCAATATCTTACCTGCATTCGTCGACCGGAGCTTGCAGTTCATCAAGCTCAGCTTCTATGTTCGTCGAGCTGAGAGAACTGTTGAGTGTCGACATAGTTACTGTGATGGTGTCGACACAGCCTTGCTAGAGTCTTTGAGATCGTCGACCTGAGTTCAGAGAAGCAACTCAGAATTCGTCGACCGGAGATTGTCGTTCGTTGAACTGCGTTCGACGATCGTCAATCCGATTCTCTGACTTTGTCTTAACTGTATTTCTTGGACTACTTTCAGCAATTTTGGAGAAACCTTCTGAATGACCAAGCCTAGAAATAATCCTATGACCCATGACGATACATGTTGGGTCAATCTCATATTCCTAATAGTGTTCCTTACCCAAATCAGAACTAGGGTTCCAACAGTCTTGACACTTCGTCGAGTACAGTTCGTCGATCACCTGACACTGCCTTAGACACGCCCGTGTCCTAGGCCGTGTTCCCTGTCTTGACACATCGTCGAGCGAAAATGTCGACTTTACGGGTAGATCGTCGACACGAGCTCAACACGCCTTGAGACACACCCATGTCTCAGGCCGTGTTCGCTGCTCGACGATCATCGACTCCAAAATTCGTCAAACTCTCGGCCAAAACGTCGACCCAAACAAAACACGCCCTGGGACACGCCCGTGTCCCAGGCCGTGTGCCCCCTGCCAAATTCCAAATTTGGCCCAAAACGCCTCCCGTCGCTCTTTTGAGTTTTGGGGCGTTACAACTCTCTCCCTCTTAAAAGAATTTCGTCCTCGAAATTTCATAAAGGAAAGAAACATAAAACTTAAATGGTACCTGAGTGAAACAACTCTGGATACTCCTCAAGCATGGTCTGCTCTCGCTCCCAAGAGAGCTCTTCCAGATCGCAATTGTCCCAACAGACCTTGACCATCCTGATCTCTTTATTGCGTAGCCGCTTGACTTCTGAGTCCTCAATACGAAAGTGCTTGACCTTCTTCGTCAACCCATTCTCAACCGGTACTTGACCACCGCGATCACATGCGAAGGCTCTTACACCGCCTTCCGTAGTGCCGATATATGGAATACATCATGAAGACCACTAAGCTCCACTGGTAGCTTCAAACGATAAGCTGCTTCACCAATCCGATCCAGAACCTCAAACGGTCCAAGGTACCTCGAGCTTAGCTTCTTTAAGCGCCGCACCCATGAGACACCCTTGAACGGATTGATCTTCAAGTATACCCAATCTCCAACATCAAACTCCACGTTCCTATAGGGCTGATATCGAGTCGAGTTCGAGCGATTTTGGCTCGGCTCGAAATCAAAATTTTTGACTCGAACTCGGCTCGAAATCGACTTGAAATCGAAATTGATTTCGAGTCGAGTCGGCTCGACTCGAAATGACTCGATTCCGAGTCAGCTTGAAATCGAATCGAGTCGGCTCGAAATCGAATCGGATCGGCTCGAAATTGAGCAATTTTTCATTTTATTTCTAATTTGCTCAAAATTAAATTGGGAAAACTATAAATTTAGTAAATGAAACACTTAAAGTCTTCATTTTTTTTATTTAGATTTAAATTTTGTTCTTTTTAATCTTAAAATAAGAATATATTAATAAATACATAATTTTTTTAATTAATTTGAGTTGATTCGAATCATATTTCGAGCGATTCAGGGCTGACTCGAAATCAGATTCGAGTCAAATTGAATCGACTCAAATTGAGTCGAATCAATTTTAACCGATTTCGATTCGACTCAATTTTCGAACGATTTTCGAGCGACTTTCGAGTTTCGAATAATATGCTCAGCCATACATTCCTGTGCTTGTTATTATAGTACTTAGCCTGGCGGTCCAGAGCGATTAGCAACCTCACCCGAATGGTTCGCACCAAAGAAGTAGAATCTTCCACCTCTTGTCGCTTATACAACTTTGACTCACCCGTTTCCAACCAAGACAACGACGTGAGACATCTTCTACCATAAAGGGCCTCGAAGGGCGCCATTTGTATGCTTGCCTGGTAGCTATTGTTGTACGCGAACTCCACCAAGTATAGGTGGTCCTCCCACTGCTTTCCAAAATCCAGGACGCACATGTGAAGCATGTCTTCCATCGTCCTATTGACCCTCTCGGTCTGCCCATCTGTTTGCGTATGTAAGGCTGTGCTAAAACTCAGCTTTGTCCCCAACATCTGCTGCACCAGCCTCCAATTATTGGACGTAAACCACCCATCTCGGTCACTCATGATGTTGTGGGGCACACCATGAAGCCACACAATATTATCTACATACACTTTGCCAATTTCTCAACCGGATCATCCTTCCTATATGGAATGAAGTGCGACACCTTCGTTAGATGATCTACGATCACCCAAATGGCGTCGTTCCCTTTTTGCGACCTCGTCAGTCCGTGCATAAAGTCCATGGTAATGTCGTCAAACTTCCATTCAGGAATATGCAAGGACTTCAAGAATCCTCTCGGCTTTTGGCATTCTACCTTCACCAAGGCGCACGTCTGGCACTTTGCCACGTACAATGACACATCCTTCTTCAGTCCTGGCCACCAGAACAATTTATTCACGTCGCGGTACATCTTCGTGCTCCCCCGGTGAATCAAGTACTTGGTATGATGCGCCTCGTACAACAATTCCACCCGCAAATTGCCAAATTCAGGATGCACAAACGAATGTCTTTCCAAAGCAATCCATCCTCAACAATGAATTGGGAATTTGACTCATCCAGAGCCTCAACCATGAGTTGCTTCATGCTGCTATCCACATACAAAGCCTGCCGAATCCGATCAGCCAGGTCATACTGAACTTCAGTCCAATTCAATAGCGCTTCAGCACTCGACTGCTTGTCTATGCAAGAGATCTCCAACGCCTCCAACTCCCGAACCAACCGCTCGTCATGGACCGACAGCCAATTGGCTTGAGCTGGGGCCCGACGACTCAACACATCCGCAACTGCATTGCCTTTACTAGGCACGTAGTGGATCTTGAATGTATAGTCCCTCAGGAACTCCATCCATCTACGCTGCCGTAAGTTTAGATCTTTCTGATCCAACAAATATTTTAGGCTTTTATGGTCGGTATAGATATCGACCCTTACCCCACACAAGTAGTGCCTCCACAGCTTCAATGCAAAAATCACGGCCGCTAACTCCAAGTCATGGACCGGACAATTCCTCTCATGCACTTTTGGCTGTCTCGAGCAATACGCTATAATGCTTCCATACTGCAGTAGTACGCAACCCAAACCACTGCCCGAAGCATCGCTGTAGATTTCAAAGCCTTCGGTCCCACTCGGCGAACTCAGCACAGGCGTTGTGGTCAACCGACACTTCAACTCCTCAAAATCTTGTGCGCACTCCGGCGTCTAAACAAACTTCTACTCCTTTCTCGTCAAAGTAGTGAGAGGTAACGCTATCCACGAGAAGTTCTCCACGAAGCGCCTGTAATAGCCGGCAAGCCCCAGAAAACTCCGGTCCTCCGCTACTGTAGAAAGCACAGGCCACTCTCGTATTGCAACAATCTTTGTCGGATCCACCGCAATCCCCTCTCCACTCACTAAGTGACCGAGGAACGCCATTGAGGACAACCAAAACTCACATTTCGAGAACTTGGCGTACAATTGATTCCTCATCAGTGTATCCAAAACCAAGTGAGGATGCTTGAAGTGATCTTCCTCACTCTGCGAGTACACCAAAATGTCGTCGATGAAGACGATCATAAAATGGTCCAAGTACTCCCTGAAAGTCCTGTTCATCAAATCCATGAACACCGACGACGCATTCGTCAGCCCAAACGGCATTACCGTAAAATCGTAATGCCAGTATCTCGTACTGAACGCTATCTTAGGGATATCACTCTCCCTTATTCTCAGCTGATAGTAACCGGACTTGAGATCCAACTTTGAGTACAACGTAGACCCGACTAACTAATCAAATCGATCATCAATCCTTGGGATAGGGTACTTGTTCTTTTCTGTCAACTTGTTCAGTTCTCGGTAATCAATACAAAGTCTCAAGCTCCTGTCCTTCTTCTTAACGAAGAGGACCGGTGCGCTCCAAGGCGACGAACTTGGACGCACATACCCTTGCTCCAACAACTCTTGCAGTTGCACATTCATCTCCGCCATTTCCTTAGGCGCTAGCCGATATGGAGAGTGTGACACAGGTTTTGCACCTGGCACTAGCTCAATCGTAAAATCAATCTCCTGTTGAGGCGGGGCTCCAGAAAGATTACCAGGGAATGCATCAGGGTACTCTGATACCACTGAAATACTATCCAATGTAGGTTTAGTCTTTGCAACCTCCACTAGTGTAAAGAACAGCCCTGCACCAACACGAACCGCCTTCACCGCCTGAAGAGCAGACATCAACGTCTTGCTCGACCCTTTCAAACCTGTAAAAGTCGTCGCACGACCTATTCCCAACGTGACTCCCTTACGACTGCAATCAATATGAGTTTACTGCTCCGAGATCCAGTCCATGCCAAATATTACGTCGAACTCCATCAGCGACAGTAACGACGCTAGCAAATGGAACTCCTGACTCCCAATATGAATCTGAACGTAACAAATTCTACTCGCGCGCAATGAGCATCATTAGACAACAACATATTCAATTTGTCTTTTGCCATCGAAGGAGGTACTCCGACGCACAATACAAATCCTTTGGTCAAAAGGGAACGCGAAGCTCCCTAAGCGAACGATGCTCTCGCCGAATTTATCGAAAATCAGAACAAAGCTTAGCACAAACAGTTCTAAGCTGACATGCACAAGGGCAACAAGTATTTAAAGCTAAACTGTTATAACTTTAAGTCGTACCTGTCATCACGACAGCGTGCTTCTTCTCGGACTTGGGGCATCCTCTCCAGCAGTCTCATGCAAAGTGCCCCAACTTTCAACAATTAAAGCATGCGTCCGGGGTTCGACCCGTAGTCATCCCAGAATCACCAGAAGGAGCTGGACCCAAAGTCCTAGCCTTCTTATACCACCTACGGTACGCAGACTTTGATGAGTTCGGCATTTTGAACTCCATCTTCTGCATATCCAAGTATTTCCTTCATTGGATTCGATTCAGATCTCTGGCACTTTGTCCTATACCTGCTCCTGACATAGCTTTCTTTAACTTCTGAGCACCTTTCCGACAATTTCTGGCAAAGTGCCCTTCCTTGAAACACTTAAAACAACCATATGGAGCTTGACCTGTAGACATTTTAGACTTCTTGTTCCTCCTCCTTCGGTATGCAGACTTTGGAGAATCTGGAAAGTCTAGTACCCTGAACTCCGACGTCCGATTGACTTTTGTCAAATCTACTTCCAAAGATCTAGCATATTCCACCAAGGCTCGGAATCCCAATAATTTTGGTCCTAGCAGCAAAACTCGTAAATCGCCGCGCAGGCCATTATAAAACCTATCGACCATCGACTGCTCGGTATCCACTTCAGAGCCTGGGTAGCGTCTTATCATCAGAAATGCTTGCAAATATTCCTCAACTGAGAGTGTACCTTGCACTAAAAGCATGTTCAACTACTGCCCCAATGGTCCTATAAATGTTGTTTGCTCCATCACACCACCCGGTGTTGGAGTTACTTCAAAAATTGGGGACTGCACACATCTTTCATTTTGTGCACCAATTGCAGCGAACACTGCTTCCACCACCATTCTTATGGTTTCAGCGGAGGGAAGGGTTGCAGGCACATCACTAGGTGCACTATAATCCTCAGAAACCGGATGTTCTGATGGCCCAGCACCGTTTCTGGTCACCTATAGTTGTACAAAACACCATTAAGCGACCATACAAAATTGCGACATGCCCGTGTCCAAGGTCGTGTGCCTCAATCGACGCCGAACCCGTCACATCCAGAACAGGACACGGGCACTAGACACGCCCATGTCGAACATGACACGCCTGTGTAACTCAGTACACAACCGTGTTGCTGGGCATTTTCCTCCATCGACATAGGATCAAAAACCACCCGAGAAGGACACAGGTATTCGACACGCCTGTCTCGAAACTGACACGCCCGTGTCATGCCGAACATGCCTGGGCTCCAGGCCATGTTTATCCCCTCACAAGGCCCGACTAAAAACCCGAGCAGGACACGGCCTGGGACACGCCCGTGTCTCAGGCCATGTTCGAAGTCTCGACGATCGTTTACTGCCTTTTTGTCGACTTCGTGGAAAATTCGTCGAACACGCGCACGACACGGCCTTGGACACGCCCGTGTCCCAGGCCGTTTTCACTGTCTCGACACTTCGTCGAGCACAATTCGTCGACTTCCCAGGCTCTCTACGAACCTGAACACGACACGGCCATGGACACGCCCGTGTCCTAGGCCGTGTTCACTGTTTCGACACTTCGTCGAGCTAAATTTGTCGACAACCAGAGCTCTTCGTCGAACCCGAGCATGACACGGCCATGGACACGCCCATGTCCTAGGCCGTGTGACCCCTTACCAAGACCCAAACTTGGCTATGAACGTTGTTCGTCCCTCTTTCGAAATTTGCGGCGTTATAACTCTCTCCCCCTTAAAATAATTTTGTCCTGAAATTACAGCAAGCAAAAAGGGGTACACAAAACTTATATGATACCTCAACAGAATTGCTCTGGATATTCCTCCAGTATGGTATGTTCTCGCTCCCACGAGAGCTCCTCATGACCGCAGTTGTCCCATCAGATTTTTACGAGTTTGGCCTCCTTGTTCCGCAACTGCCAAATTTCTGAATCCTCTATAGCAACTGGACTAACTCTCATCCTCAAGTCTTCCTCTTTTGGCATCGATGCCGATTCGATCACCACACTCCTCCACCAAGGCTTTCCTCAAGACGGAGACATGGAAGACGTCGTGTAATCCACTCAATTTTGCGGACAATGCCAACCGATACGCTGCTTCTCCCACCCGTTCTATAACTTCGAAAGGCCTAAAAAACCTTGGACTCAACTTCTTGAGTCGACGAATGCGCGAAACTCCTTTGAACAGCTTGATCTTTAGATAGACCCAGTCGTCTACCGCGAACTCCAGCTTCCTGTGGCGAGCATTAAAATATTTCCCTTGCCGATCTTGAGCCACCTTCATGCGCCCTTAAATGGTTCGCACCAGCTCGCATGGATAAGCTACCACTTCTTTTCCCAAATGTTTGGTGTCTCCCGCCTCTGTCCAAGACATCAGTGTTCGACACCGCCTCCCATACAAAGCTTTGTATGGTGCCATCTTGATGCTTGCTTGATAACTGTTGTTATAAGTGAACTCCACCATAAAGAGGTGATCCTCCCATTTCTTGCCGAAATCAAGAATACACATCCTCAGCATATCCTCCATAGTACGATTCATTCTTTTGGTTTGCCTATCAGTTTGAGGATGGAATGTCATACTAAACTTTAGCTTTGTGCCCAGACTCTACTGAACCAACCTCCAGTCCTTGGACGTGAAACGTCCATCGCGATCACTAACTATACTCTTAGGAATCTCATGTAGTCGCACAATATTGTGAACATACAACTCTACAAGCTTCTCCACGCTGTCCTCCTTCCGATTTGGGATGAAGTGAGCCACTTTGGTTAAGCGATCCACAATCAACCAAATTGCATCGTTACACTGCTGCGATCTAAGTAACCCATGCACAAAGTCCATGGAGATGTCATCGAATTTCCACTCGGGGATAGGAAGAGGCTTCAGGAAAGTGCCCGGCTTCTGACACTCGGCCTTCACCAAGTCACAAGTTTGGCATCGATTCACGTAGAAAGCTACGTCCCGCTTCAGTCCAGGCCACCAAAAGGATTTCTTCATATCCTAGTACATCTTTGTACTTCCCGGGTGAATAGAGTACTTTGTGAAGTGAGCCTCAAACATCAACTCCTCGCGGAGCTTGCCGAACTGTGGTACACAAATCCTTCTGTCCTTCCTCAGAATCCCATCAATCAACTCCCAGACACTTCTCTCGCACTTTTGAGCTTCCACCACGTTTGGTTGGAACTCCACATCCAAACGAGTCGCTTCTCGAATACGATCAGTCAAATCGTTCTCCATTTAAATCCAGTTCAACCGAGCCACGCTAGACTCGCCCCTTGCTATTCACTCCAAGATGAGGGTGTAACGCCCCGAATTTTGTGTGCGAATCGGTCGCGGAAAAAGAGTTTTTGGTGCCTGTAGGGGTACACGGCCTAGGACACGGGCGTGTCCAAGGCCGTGTCTGGCTGGTGATTTTTTGGCCGTTTCCAACCCGAGAAGGACACGGCCAGGAACACGGCCGGATGACACGGGCGGTCATCCGACACGGGCGTGTGCCAACCCGTATCCCTACCCGTGTCCTGATGGGTCGTGTCCGTTGCCGTGGCGGTTATGCGTGACACGCCCACGAACACGGGCGTGGCGAGGATCCCGACACGGGCGTGTCAGGTCAGACACGGGCGTGTCTTGGCCCGTGTGCATTTCTCAGTTCGACGATCGTGCCTGGATCGAGGCACACGGCCTTGGACACGGCCGTGTGCCAAGCCGTGTGCGGCCCAGGTCAGGGGAATTTTGTGCAGATCCGAGCCATTCGTTTCCTTTAATTTAGATCCGACGGCCCAGATTAAATTATGCTCTGTTAAGGCCGGGAATAGGGAGTTATTCCCTCATTTTCTCTCCAAAGTTCTCCCCTTCCAAAGTGAGAGAGGAGAGGAAGAAGAAGGAGGTTTCCGGCCGCCGGCGGAGCATCGGAGCACCGTTTCGAAATCGGAGAGCGGATCCGTGGAGGGAAGGTCATTGCGAAGAGTTCTAACCGCGTAGTTTTTCCATGGCGCCAAAACGGACTACAAGGGTAACGATTCTCAACTCGAGCGCTTGAATCTCTTTCTTTCTGCATAGGGAATCCCGCTCCCGCGAGTATGCGGTGAGTGCGTGGTGTTCCTTGGGGTTGACGGGAATAGTCCCCCTTGTGTTGCATGTAGAGCCCGGAATCGTAAGTACGGGCATAGGCATTGTGTGTGAAGCCTACCCGGACGTGTTTTGTCTGGATCGGTGATGTTGCATTTGATATGGTTTTGCCGGAGAAGACTCCGTGCTTTGGATTTTTCGGGTTTCTACGCGGTAGATTGCAGCAGGGATCCTTGAAGGTTAGCTTCAAGGCGCACCCGAAAAACTGAGCGGAAACGTGTTCTGCTAACTTGGCGGTCTGGGAACCGGCCTTGATCATAACTGGGTTATGAGATTGTTTTGGGAAATTTGGGATCCGAGAGAAGCTTGGCCCGCGCAAAGTTCCTTAAATTGGACATGCGGCGTGAGCAACGGGCAAGTGGAATTGGACCTAGGCTATGTGGTTCGGTGCGAGAGACCCGAAGACGGTGACTGGCCGTTGGCATAGTCAGAGCCTTAGACGGTGGTCAGAAAGGCTAAATGCTCACATGTTGTTGCCATCCTAGGGATGGTGGTGAATGCACTGATTTGTCAGGGTTCACCATGAATGTGCCCTGAGTGCACGGGGTGTTTGGCCGTGCGAGCCTACATCTGTGGCGAATTATAACTGCGATATATATATTGTTGGGCTAATGTTTTGCAGGGAAAGAGCACCGCCGTCCTGAGTAAGGGGCGGGGTCGTTATAATTTGGTCGGCTTTTAGCTGACCGTTGCTTTATTTGCCACCGTGCGGTGGTATGTGCTTGCAGGTGCTGCGGAGCCGAGCGCCATATAGCGGGCTGGAGCCCATGTTGCTGTGCTGGCCCTAGAAGGCCGTAGAATAGTTGTTTTTACATTTCTCATGTGTGGTCGGCCTGCGAGCCGATGTATGTAAGACATGTTATATTTATGAACATTTGTAAGGCCATAAGGCCATGTACCTGTTTCAGTGTATTTGGGGTTCGTTCTTGTAGTTGTAAATGTGGACATTCATATTTGATGGATTTAAGTTTGGGTTCTTCAACTTTAAAATCTTCCGCTAGAATGCTTTGTGTTTAGGACGTGTAGTATTAATTGGTTGGTTTGATTTATTCATTTAGTAACCCTTCCGACTGTCTGTGGTATATGGCGTCGGGTTCCAGCTGGACCTTCTGTTATATGCCATGCGACGGATGGGGGTGTTACAATTTGGTATCAGACTTCTGGTTACGATCAAGCTTAAATGAATTCGTGGGCGAATTCTTTTAAGGGGTGGTGAGCACATGTGTGCGTCATCGTTATAACATTAAAAAGAACCCATGAATGTCCACTTAGGAATGAAAAATACTCGTGGTTGAGGAACCTGCGCGTTCCTATAATTGCTTTTTGCAATTTTGTTTGGTCACTTATTGGTGTTTTGTATGACTATAGGTGACCGGGAGTGGCGTAGAGTCGACAGAACATCTGGTTTCTGAGGATTATAGTGCACCCAGTGGCGCGCTTGAGACCCCTCTTTCGTTAGAAACCATAAGAAGGATCGTTGAAGTGGTGCTCGCTATGACTAGTGCACAGCAGGGAAGCAATGTGCAACCTTTTGTCCCCGAGATGACTTCAATGCCGGGTGGTGTGTTGAATCAAATGACATTTAGGAGGCCATCAGGTCAGCCGTTGAATATGTGCTTGGTGCAGGGTACGCACTCAGTTGATGAGTATTTGCAGGCATTCCTTTTGATAAGCCGCTACCCATGCTTTGAGTTGGAGAACGAGAGGTCTATAGTCGATAGATTCTATAGTGGTCTACGTGACGAACTGCGAATTCCACTTCTAGGACCAAAACTAATGGGATTCCGAGCCTTGGTAGAGTCGGCCAGATCTTTGGAAGTGGAAATGGGAAAAATTCACCAGATACCAGTGAGTAGGGTATCGAACTCTGCAATTCCTATGAGGGGTGCATCTTGCAAAATGCTGAAGAAGAAGGTTAGATCATCGACTAGCAAGGTTGCTTACAACTGTCATACTTGTGGAAAGAAAGGACACTTTGCCCGAGAATGTTGGGATGGTGCTCAGAAGATTAAGGAAGCCATGTCAGGAGCAGGTGAGGACTCTGGTACTAAGAAACCACAGTTCAAAGGGCCAAGTTCAAAGTCCGATGTCCGCAGTTGGAATAAGAAGCTGAAGACTTCGAACTCAGCCCCTTCTTCTGGTGCGTCGGGAGCAACTACAAGTCGAGTCCCAAGAGCTTGCTATATCTGCGAA
Organism: Platanthera guangdongensis; assembly: GCA_039583875.1. Classification (NCBI taxonomy): domain Eukaryota; kingdom Viridiplantae; phylum Streptophyta; class Magnoliopsida; order Asparagales; family Orchidaceae; genus Platanthera; species Platanthera guangdongensis. Next base: position 39,820,744 of record CM077154.1, read on the forward strand.
AAAGTGGGACATTTTGCACGTGAGTGTTGGAGTGGACGTGCAAAGTCCGAAAGGAATTCTGAAGAGTACAAGCTTGGTCAGCAAGAGGACAGAAAGCAAGCAGACGTGGTGACAGGTAAGGTTTAAAATTCTAGCATTTAGCTTTAGACACTTGTAGTCTTTGTGCATGTTAACCTAGAACCGCTTGTGCTAAGCGTTGTTCTGAATTTCGTTTATCCGGCGCGAGCACCGTTCGTTAAAGGGGGCTTTGTGTCTCCGTTTGCCCAAAGGAATTGTATTACGTGTCGGAATATATCTTCCGATGGCAAAAGTCTTAATGGATGTGTTGTTGACTAGTAGTGCTCGATGCGCGCAGATAGAATCTGTTGCGTTTTGGTATGGATTGTGAGTCAAAAGTTTGATTTGCAGGCGTTGTTTCTACCGCTAGGAGAGTTCAACGTGATCTTTAGTTTGGTCAGGCTCTCGGAGCAGCAGACATACGTTGATCGAAGTTGCTAGTGGGTCAGTTGAGAGCTGGTCATGAGGTGACTTTCGCGGGCATGAAGGGGTCGGGTAAGATTTTGATGTCAGCCCTTCAGGTGTTCCCGGCAGTTCGGTCTGGGGCAGAACTGTATGTCACTCTAGTGTAGACTTTGGCGCCTAAACCTAGTTTGGGCAACATCCCAGTTGTGTCCGAATATCCTGATGTGTTTCCAGATGATCTCCCAGGAGCCCCTCCTCAGTGGGAGATAGACTTTACTATAGAGCTGGTACCGGGTGCCAAACCGGTGTCATGCTCCCCCTATCAGATAGCCCCAAGAGAAATGGCAGAGTTGAAGGTGCAACTGCAGGAGTTGCTAGAGCAAGGTTATGTGCGTCCAAGTTCGTCGCCTTGGAGCGCACCAGTTCTCTTTGTTAAGAAGAAAGATGGGAGCTTGCGGCTTTGTATCGATTATCGGGAATTGAACAAACTTACGGAGAAGAACAAATATCCAATCCCGAGGATTGACGATCTATTTGATCAGTTGGTTGGGTCAACTGTATATTCGAAGTTAGATTTGAAGTCTGGTTACTATCAGTTGAGGATAAGGGAGAGCGACATTCCAAAGACAGCATTCAGTACGCGGTTTGGGCATTACGAGTTCACGGTTATGCCGTTTGGGTTGACGAATGCTCCATCCGTGTTTATGGATCTGATGAATAGGACGTTCAGAGAATACTTGGATCAGTTCGTGATAGTATTTATTGATGATATCCTGGTATATTCGCGGTGCGAGGAGGATCACTACAAGCATTTACACATGGTGTTGGAAACATTGAGGAAAAGTCAGTTATATGCAAAGTTCTCCAAGTGTGAATTCTGGTTATCCTCGATAGCGTTCCTTGGTCATGTTGTCAGTGGAGAAGGAATAGCTGTGGATCCGGCGAAGATAGTGGCGATACGGGAGTGGCCTACTTTGACTACGGTGGCAGAGGTCCGGAGTTTTCTGGGACTTGCTGGCTACTACAGGCGCTTCGTAGAGAACTTCTCGCGGATAGCACTACCACTCACGACGTTGACAAGAAAGGATCAGAAGTTTGTGTGGTCTCCGGAGTGCGAACAGGCTTTTGAAGAATTGAAGAGGCGGTAGACCACGGCGCCTATTTTATGTTCGCCAAGTGGTACCGAAGGGTTCGAGATTGATAGTGATGCTTCAGGCAGTGGTTTGGGCTGTGTTCTGCTACAGCATGGGAGAGTGATAGCTTAAGGTTCACGAGAGGAATTATCCGGTCCACGACTTAGAGTTAGAGGCCGTGATTTTTGCTCTAAAGCTTTTGAGGCACTATCTGTACGGTGTGAAGGTAGATATTTACGCCGATCATAAGAGTTTGAAGTACCTATTGGATCAAAAGGATCTGAACATGAGGCAGAGGAGGTGGATGGAGTTCTTAGGGGACTACACCTTCAAGATACACTATGTGCCTGGGAAGGGAAATGTAGTGGCAGATGCGTTGAGTCGTAAGATTCCCGCACGAGCCAACTGGTTATCAGTGCATGATAAGAGATTGGTCCAAGAGTTGGAGGCATTGGAGATATCTTGCGTTGACAAGCAGTCTAGTGCCGAGGCGAAACTGTTTTGGACAGAGGTGCAGTGTGACCTAGCGGATAGAGTTCGGCGGGCTTTGGTTCAGGATAGCAGCATGAAGCAAATCCTAGATGGATCTTTGGATGGGTCAAATTCCCAGTTTGTGGTTGAAGATGGGTTGCTAAGGAAGGACGGTCGTCTATGCGTTCCTAGTGCGGATAATATTCGGGAGGAGTTGATGTATGAGGCTCATCATACCAAATACTCAATCCACCCGGGAAGCACGAAGATGTATAGAGACATGAAGAAATTATTCTGGTGGCCGGGTTTGAAGAAGGATGTGGCGCTTTACGTGGCCAAGTGTCGTACTTGTGCATTGGTGAAGGCGGAATGTCAGAAGCCCGGAGGTTTCTTGAAATCACTTCCTATCCCAGAATGGAAGTTTGATGATATATCTATGGATTTTGTGCACGGTTTGCCGAAGTCGCAGAAAGGAAATGATGCCATTTGGGTGGTCGTAGATAGATTGACAAAGGTGTCGCACTTTATCCTAATGAGAAAGGAAGATCCAGTAGAAAGGTTAGCCAAACTCTACGTGGATAATATTGTACGACTGCATGGTGTGCCTCGCAGTATTGTTAGTGATCGTGATGGACGCTTCACGTCAAATGACTGGAGGTTGGTGCATGGTCTGTTGGGTACTAAGCTAAAGTTCAGCACAGCCTTTCACCCACAGACAGGTGGCCAAACCGAGAGAGTCAACAGAACTATGGAGGACATGCTTCGCATGTGCGTCCTAGATTTTGGGAAGCATTGGGAGGATCACCTGTACATGGTGGAGTTTGCGTACAACAATAGCTTTCAGGCAAGCATTGGAATGGCGCCTTTCGAAGCTTTGTACGGGAGGAAGTGTCGTACGTCGTTGTCTTGGTTGGAGGCAGGCGAATCAAAGTTGTATAAACATCAAGCGGTGGAAGATGCCACTTCAATGATACGGACAATTCAGGAAAGGCTGAAGATTGCTCAGGATAGACAGTCAAAGTACTACAATGCCAAACATAAAAATGTGGAGTTCAACGTTGGCGACATGGTATATTTAAAAATCAAGCCGTTCAAGGGTGTATCGCGGGTTCGACGCTTGAAGAAGCTGAGTCCGAGATACCTTGGACCATTTGAAATCCTGGAGCGTGTTGGCGAGGCGGCGTATAGGTTGAAGCTGTCGACGGAGTTGAGTGGGCTGCATGACGTAGTCCACGTATCGGTGTTGCGTAAGGCAGTGCAAGAGCCTTCACATATCGTTGCAGACAATCAGGTACCGGTTGATTATGAGTTAACAACAAGGGTCAGACCAGTACGAATTGAAGACGTTGCGGTCAAACGACTCCGCAACAAGGAGGTCAGAATGGTTAAAGTCCGTTGGGATAATTGCGGACGTGAGGAGCTTTCTTGGGAGCGAGAGCAAGCTATGTTGGAGGAATACCCCGAGTTATTCCACTCAGGTATCATTTAGCTTTCGTGTACCTTTGCTTAATTTCGGGACGAAATTCCTTAAGTGGGGGAGATTTGTAACGCCCCGAATTTTGTGTGTGAATCGGTCGCGGAAAAAGAGTTTTTGGTGCCTGTAGGGGTACACGGCCTAGGACACGGGCGTGTCCAAGGCCGTGTCTGGCTGGTGATTTTTTGGCCGTTTCCAACCCGAGAAGGACACGGCCAGGAACACGGCCGGATGACACGGGCGTGTCATCCGACACGGGCGTGTGCCAACCCGTGTCCCTACCCGTGTCCTGATGGGTCGTGTCCGTTGCCGTGGCGGTTATGCGTGACACACCCACGAACACGGGCGTGGCGAGGATCCCGACACGGGCGTGTCAGGTCAGACACGGGCGTGTCTTGGCCCGTGTGCATTTCTCAGTTCGACGATCGTGCCTGGATCGAGGCACACGGCCTTGGACACGGCCGTGTGCCAAGCCGTGTGCGGCCCAGGTCAGGGGAATTTTGTGCAGATCCGAGCCATTCGTTTCCTTTAATTTAGATCTGACGGCCCAGATTAAATTATGCTCTGTTAAGGCCGGGAATAGGGAGTTATTCCCTCATTTTCTCTCCAAAGTTCTCCCCTTCCAAAGTGAGATAGGAGAGGAAGAAGAAGGAGGTTTTCGGCCGCCGGCGGAGCATCGGAGCACCGTTTCGAAATCGGAGAGCGGATCCGTGGAGGGAAGGTCATTGCGAAGAGTTCTAACCGCGTAGTTTTTCCATGGCGCCAAAACGGACTACAAGGGTAACGATTCTCAACTCGAGCGCTTGAATCTCTTTCTTTCTGCATAGGGAATCCCGCTCCCGCGAGTATGCGGTGAGTGCGTGGTGTTCCTTGGGGTTGACGGGAATAGTCCCCCTTGTGTTGCATGTAGAGCCCGGAATCGTAAGTACGGGCATAGGCATTGTGTGTGAAGCCTACCCGGACGTGTTTTGTCTGGATCGGTGATGTTGCATTTGATATGGTTTTGCCGGAGAAGACTCCGTGCTTTGGATTTTTCGGGTTTCTACGCGGTAGATTGCAGCAGGGATCCTTGAAGGTTAGCTTCAAGGCGCACCCGGAAAACTGAGCGGAAACGTGTTCTGCTAACTTGGCGGTCTGGGAACCGGCCTTGATCATAACTGGGTTATGAGATTGTTTTGGGAAATTTGGGATCCGAGAGAAGCTTGGCCCGCGCAAAGTTCCTTAAATTGGACATGCGGCGTGAGCAACGGGCAAGTGGAATTGGACCTAGGCTATGTGGTTCGGTGCGAGAGACCCGAAGACGGGGACTGGCCGTTGGCATAGTCGGAGCCTTAGACGGTGGTCAGAAAGGCTAAATGCTCACATGTTGTTGCCATCCTAGGGATGGTGGTGAATGCACTGATTTGTCAGGGTTCACCATGAATGTGCCCTGAGTGCACGGGGTGTTTGGCCGTGCGAGCCTACATCTGTGGCGAATTATAACTGCGATATATATATTGTTGGGCTAATGTTTTGCAGGGAAAGAGCACCGCCGTCCCGAGTAAGGGGCGGGGTCGTTATAATTTGGTCGGCTTTTAGCTGACCGTTGCTTTATTTGCCACCGTGCGGTGGTATGTGCTTGCAGGTGCTGCGGAGCCGAGCGCCATATAGCGGGCTGGAGCCCATGTTGCTGTGCTGGCCCTAGAAGGCCGTAGAATAGTTGTTTTTACATTTCTCATGTGTGGCCGGCCTGCGAGCCGATGTATATAAGACATGTTATATTTATGAACATTTGTAAGGCCATAAGGCCATGTCCCTGTTTCAGTGTATTTGGGGTTCGTTCTTGTAGTTGTAAATGTGGACATTCATATTTGATGGATTTAAGTTTGGGTTCTTCAACTTTAAAATCTTCCGCTAGAATGCTCTGTGTTTAGGACGTGTAGTTTTAATTGGTTGGTTTGATTTATTCATTTAGTAACCCTTCCGACTGTCTGTGGTATATGGCGTCGGGTTCCAGCTGGACCTTCTGTTATATGACATGCGACGGATGGGGGTGTTACAGAGGGACTCCCAGTCCAGCACCAACCGCTCATCATAAGTTTCGATCCAATTCCCTTTCCCCGAGTGTTTTCTACTAAAGGCATCTGCCACCACATTGGCTTTGCCTGGCGTATACTGAATCGCCACCTCGTACTCTCCAAGGAACTCGACCCATCTGCGTTACCGCATATTCAAGTCCTTCTGATCTAGGAGATACTTCAGGCTTTTGTGATCCGTGATGATCTCCACCTTCGCACCATAAACATAGTGCCGCCACAATTTCAACGCAAAAATTACCGCCGCGAACTCCAAGCCATGGACGGGGTAATTCCTCTCGTAAGGCTTCAGCGGCCTAGACCTATAGGCTATCAAACTGCCATGTTGCACCAATATGCAACCAAAACCGCATCCCGATGCGTCACTGAAAATTTGAAATCTTTCGGTCCCTTTCAGTAGACTTAGGATTGGAGCTGTCATCAGCCTTTCCTTCAGTGTCTCAAATGCCTGACTACACTCCTGAGTCCACACAAACTTCTGATCCTTACGAGTTAGTGATGTGAGGGGTAGAGCTATCCGCGAAAAGTTTTCTACGAATCTTCTATATTACCCGGCTAGTCCAAGGAAACTTCGGACTTCCGCCACGGTTCTCGAAATCGGCCAATCTCTGATGGCTTCCACTTTTGTTGGATCTACTGCTACCCCATCCCCACTAATCACATGGCCCAAGAATGCCACCTTCTTTATCCAGAACTCGCACTTTGAGAACTTTGCATAAAGCTGGTTCTCTCTCGACACTTGCAAGACTACTCTCAAGTGAGTCTCATGCTCGACCTCCGATTTGGAGTAAACCAGAATGTCGTCAATAAATACAACTACAAAAGAGTCCAAGTATTCCCGAAATACTTGATTCATCAAATCCATGAATACGGATGGTGTTTTCGTCAGCCCGAACGGCATCACCGAGAACTCAAAGTGACCATACCTCGTACCAAATGCTGTCTTGGGTATGTCCTTGTCTCGAATTCGCAACTGATAGTATCCTGACTTCAAGTCTAACTTTGAATACACCACCAACCCACCAACTGCTTGAACAGGATGTCTATCTGAGGAATAGGATACTTATTCTTGACAGTCAGTTTATTCAACTCTCGGTAGTCTATGCACAGCCGCATACTCCCGTCTTTCTTCTTCACGAACAACACAGGCGCGCTCCACGGTGAAGAACTGGGTCTGATATACCCCTGCTCCAACAGTTCCTGCAACTGTATCTTGAGTTCGGCCAACTCCTTTGGTGTCATCCTAAATGGAGGACGTGACACTGGCCTAGCCTCTGGCACTAACTCAATCGAGAAATCGATCTCCCATCGAGGAGGCGCTCTAGGAAGTTCATCCGGAAAAACATCCTTGAACTCTGCAACTACAGGCACTTCCCCAAGTGATAACTTGGAAAGGCGAATCTCCAATAATGCTACAAGAGCAACTCCACCCTGGTTAACTGTCTGCATCAACTGCATAGCCGAAATTAGGGAACAGGCCACTCCATTAAGGCCCTCAAACTTGATTTCTGTCTGTCCTTTGCTTCTTAGGGTCACCACCTTGGATAGGCAATCAATACTGGCACGCTGCTCTGCTAACAAGTCCATCCCCAATATTACATAAAACTCAACCAATGGTGGGACCGCTGCTATCAACACGAAGTCAACTCCGCCTAGCTCCCAACAAATGCACCATTTTTCCCTGGTGGTCATGGATGACCCATTGGGCATGCGCACCTTCAGCTCTGCATCCGCCGAGAACGACTCAACTCCAATTCTCCGGATGAAGCTTTCCGCAAGAAAGGAGTGCGGCGCTCCCGTATCAAACAATACCCTAGCGGGGTATCCGGAAACAAACACAAAGCCTAAAACATAGACTTCAAATATAACGGTATGATAGTATGAAGCACAAGGTTAAACTTAAACTTCCTCATACCTGTCACCACATCGGGTTGGCGGATCGCTTCCGATTGTCCAAGGTTGTAAGCCCTTGGTTGCACCGGTTGGAACCGAGAAGCGCTAGACTCCGCCATCTTCCCTTTCTCGGCGGTACTAGGGCCGGAGCCCACAGTCTGCTCCTGCCTTGCCTCCTGCTCTGCACCTCCTTGATTACAAAAACGAGCAATGTGCCCCACCTTACCACAATTGAAGCACGTCAGTGGTCCCTTAGAGTGAGACCCTCCGGACGTCCACTTGCTTTTCTCACCGGAATTGAATGGGTGAGGCTTTTTCCTCCACCCATTTCCTTCAGACTTTCCTTGGGATTGAGGAGGCTTCCCTTCCCCTTGCTTCGGCACAAAACCCTTATGACATTGGCTTCGCTCTAGATCACTCTCAAACATCCTGGCAGCCTCAACCAATCATTAAAACTAGCTCTCTTCATGGCGATGAGGGTTTGTCTTATATTCTCCCTCAGCCCCAGGTAGAAGAGGTTATCCCTCTCTTCATCATCTTCCATTGTCGTTCCTGCATAACGACCCAACCGAGTGAACTACTGTACGTACTTGTCCACCATCTTGTCCCGCTGCACCAAGTGCAGGAACTGCCTTTGGAGGGCCAACCTAGACAAAATGGGAATGTACTTCTTTAGGAAAGCATTCACAAACTCTTCCATGGACGGGGTGCATTCAGGAAACTGGCGGCCGCTATGGCTCACCCCCCCCCCCACACACACACACACAACTTCGCATCTCCCTCCAACATGAAGGCTGCAAACTCAGATTTCTTTTCCTCTGGCGTCTCTGCCGCCCTCAAAAGCTCTTGAATCCATGCCCACCAATCCTCTGCATCAGTTGGCGAACCAACTCCCTTGAACGTCTGGGGATGGAATCTCAGAAAATACTTCATCTGCCGGTCTCCATGCCCGACCACCACTCTTTGGGCCAACGGCTCTGCTCGCCTGGCTTCTCGGCCCGGCACGGCCGTCGTTGTATCCGGTGTAGCAGGGGTTGCTACCTGACCTGTCACTACAGCTTGGGCTGCATTACTTCTGCAAGCATGCGACAGAAGTCGGCCGGGTTTACACCTATGCCAAAAGGACCGTGAGCAGTAGCGCTGCTCGTTGAAAGCTCTTCTCTTGGTCTCAACGTACCCACCTTGTTGCTTGCACTCTTAAGAAAATCAAGGAAACAAGGAATCAGTGTCTTAATCACAAGACTCAAACAGAAAGACACTCATGGTCCCGCATTACTCCTATGTGGATACCTTCTATACACACTGACTTTGATCGCAACCTGGCTCTGATACCAAATTGTAACACTTCCCCTGTAATGACCGTATAATATGGGACCGGCTGGGGCCCCACAACATACAGACGCCATAGGTTTTGCATTAAAAGATGATATAACTACCCAATCTCAAAACTCAAAATCAAACAATAGCATAAACATCAACCAAGACTAGAAGTTATCCACATACACAAGAGTATCGAAACAGCCTTATGGCCTTACAACAAAAGAGAGCCCAAAACTCACATGATAACATCCAACATCAATGTGCAAAAGCACTCCTAGACTATCTCGGCATGCAAGCCAGAAAAATAAGAGCATCAAGCATACAATGCCACACAAAAGAGCTAGCACAAAACTTGAAACACACTTCACGATGCTTAAGCCTTTTTGGCCGGTGAGCTAGCTCCTACTTGCGATCCTTGCCCTGTAAAATTTGGTGGTAACATGGGTCAGCAAAGGCTGACCTCAAACTGTATAACAAACACATCTTCTCCTAGATGCCCCTAACGGACCCCGGGGTACCCCTCCAACCTGCAAGTCAGCACTTTGTATACCATATACATAAACAAGTAAAACACTAAAAGAACAGGGTTGGATGTCTCAAACAACACACACGTTTTCTATGTTGAGCATATAAATAAAAGTGGCCTACTATGCAACATGTATAAAAACCCGAGCTTCACCTAAGGCACCCTATCGCGTATGCATCTAGCACATCATCACAACATCTAGGTGCTTCCAATTTCCCCATTGGCGTTAAGCCACAAACAGAAAGGGGCACTCAATTCCCCTAATGGCATAGAAGCCGCCATAGGAAACTCTTGACAAGGCCCCACCCGCGCATGGTCTTAGACCCGGGCTTGCCTGCAAGCTCTGACTTCTCGCGTCAGAATTCCATCTCACACACTGACCAATTCTAAGAACCCTTGCTGGACCCCACCCGCTCATAGTCTCATTGCATGGGCTTGCCCCATGCTTGGCGTTCTCGTCAGTCACACAGAAGGGGACTAGTCTCGTCGGGACACTATCCCCATATGAGTTGCATGTCACGGGATAGCCAGCCGACCACGGAGACAAAGCCGCGCCTTAGCACATCACAAACATCACAAACATCCCCGCGCACCAAGGAAGCCTTCTACCGCCAATGCGGAGCTAACCTTATCCACCAAGGAAACCATCTACCTCCATTACAGAGCTAACCTTGTCTGGTTCCGGCTATACATACTCACTTGAGAAAAGGGGGAAAACACAAACATCACAAACGGCATCTTGCCGCAATGGATTTCTACAAAAACCTTAAAGCTCGTATGCAACATCACCGAGTCGGACTAACGGTCACGACCACGACTTCACCAACAATGCATAATCTACTAATGGAGCGGATCTCTAATTCAAAACCATGTCGGGGATGGACTCAATCGACCCAGAGGTTCCTCTTGAACCATGGCGACGCAAACCCCTCTCACTTGAGAGATTTGGTGCCCAAAAGCTTGAAAGAAAAGATGTTAAACACGCATCCTAAAACTAAGAGGAGAAGTGTCTTTACCTTACGACCCCTCTTCCTAGCCATGGAAACTTAGCCGGAAGAAAACCACCGCAAAGGACTTGCCTCTGTGGATCTGGACTCGGCTCGTGATTTGGGGCCCCGAAGCTTCTCCGGCAGCCGGATCTCTCCTTCACCTTCTTCCTTGCTCTCCCTTCTCTCTAGAACTTAGAAAGAGAGTACTTGATGAAGAATGAGGGTTTCCAAACCCTATTCCCGGACATAACACAGCCAGGATAGCCCTGAACCATCAGATCCTAAAAGAAGGAAAAGAACGACCACGATTCGCACTTAAAACCAAAACACCTAAGCCGAACATGGCTTGCGAACCGCCCGTGTCCAAGGCCGTGTGCCTCAATCGATGCTGAAACCATCGTACCCAAAATAGGACACAGGCACTGGACATGCCCATGTCGAACATGATATGCCTGTGTCACTCAGTACACGCCCGTGTTGCTGGAAGTGTTCCTCCATCGGCACAGGATCAAAAACCACCCGAGAAGGACAGGGGTATTCGACATGCCCATATCGAAACTGACATGCCCGTGTCAGTCTGAACACGCCTGGGCTCCAGGCCGTGTTTATCCCCTCACAAGGCCCGGCTAAAAACCCGAGTAGGACATGGCCTGGGACACGCCCATGTCTCCGGCCGTGTTCGAAGTCTCGACGATCGTCGACTGCCTTTTTGTCGACTTCGTAGAAAATTCGTCGAACACACGCACGACACTGCCTTAGACACGCCCGTGTACCAGGCCGTGTTCATTGTCTCTATACTTCGTCGAGCATAGTTCGTCGACTTCCCGGGCTCTCGACGAACCCAAGCACGAAACATCCATGGACACGCCCGTGTCCTAGGCCGTGTTCACTATCTCGACACTTCGTCGAGTTCAGTTTGTCTACCACCCGAGCTCTTCATCGAACACGAGCACGACACGGCCATGGACACGCCCATGTCCTAGGTCGTGTGACCCCTAACCAAGACCCAAACTTGGCTATGAATGATGTCTGTCCCTCTTTCGAAATTTGGAGGGTTATAACATCACACATCCGTTCGGTAATAGTACCTTCTCACTATTTGCCATCATACGAATCGGCACTTCGATCTGTGACATGAATTCCACAGATATAAACGAATGTGAAGCACCCGTATCAAACAGCGCTCTCGCCGAATAGTCCCGAATCAGGACAAATCCTAATACAAACACATCATATATAATCTACAAACAAGGTATGAAGTATCAAAAGCAACAACAAATTATCTTAACTAGTACCTGTGATGACGTCACTTTGCTTTATGGCCTTTTGTTGGCCAAGATTATATACTCGTGGCTATGCCTGGGATGTAGAGGAGTCCACCACTTCCTTTCTCTTTTCCGCATAAGATACTCTGGTCTTCTTCTCACCCTTTGGCGGACCAACCCGACAGTCACGGGCTAGAAGACCCAACTTACCACAAGTATAACAGGCACGAGAGTCTTGCCTAGAAGTTGCTCCAGATGCAACAGTAGAGGGAGCTTGTGTAGAAGACTTGGATCTCTTACCCCCATTTCCTTCGGTAGTTTGTTTTTCCCTAGTGCAGCGCTTTGAACTCGGGCTTTGCCACTGCCAAGTCCCTCTTGTCATGTACCTGCTTAATATCTTTCTCTAACGCACGAGCCGTATCAACCAATGCTTGAAACCCCTGATTCACCGAACTCGAGAGCAGGAATCTCAGCTCATCCCATAACCCCTCGTAGAGCCTATTTGTTTTACACTCTTCGTGAGCAAAGATAGATCCTGCATAGCGTCCAAACCTTATAAACTCATGTAAGTAGGTATCAACACTACTTTCTCCCTGAGTTAGATGCTGCAATTTATTTTCCATGATTATGCGCTGAGCCGATGGCAGGTGCTTTGCCAAAAATAGTTTCGAAAACTCCTCTATCGAGACTTCCGTCAGTTTTCTGCCTGCCAGGTGGTGCAACTCCATTTCGTCCCACCAAAGCCAAGCCTCTCCTTCCAACAGGAAAGTGGCCAATGTAACTTTTTGTTCCTCCTCAGTTCTTATCACCGTCAAAATCCGCTTGACTCGCGCAAGATAATTCTCTGCCTGCATTGGTGATCCCGCCCCCGTGAACGTAGGAGGATTGAAGCTCATAAATTACTTCATTTACCGTTCCGCTGCTCGTGGATCTACAACAGCCACATCAGGAACAGGCCTCACACCAACCTATCCTGACATCACCACAGGTTGCGCCTCCCCAGTAGGTTGTGCCTGGATCATAACAAATAATGCCTTAGAAACTAAATGTACAGTCTCTGCGGACAGAGGATGTATAGGCACCTCAATTGGTGTAATACTCTTATCAGAATGCAGGGGCTCAGGCTACCCCGCACCACTTCAAGTCACCTATACGTGTAAAAGACGCACTTTAGCGACTTGGAAAATGCAACAAAAACATACTATGAATATGCAGGTTCCTCAAATTAGTGTATTTGCATTCCTTAGTGGACATTCTTGAGTTCATTTATGTTATAACAAGTCGCAATTACACGGGCTCACCACCCCGCAAAATAATTCGACCATAAAGTCGAAGGAGGAAGAGCAAGACAAGCTGATAACAAATTGTAATGCCTCCATCCGTTGCATGACATATAATAGAAGGTCCGATTGGGGTCCCACACTATATACCACAAACAGACGGCGGAGTTACAGGTTAATATCAAAGACTAGTATATGCATCTTAACTCAGAGAATTCTAGCGAAAGCATTAGGGGTTAAAGTTAAACTCACTGACCATGGATGTCCACTATAGATATAAACAACCACATTTATATATATCCAAGGAATGTCTACAAAATACATAAAATGTTTGGCCTTAAGTCTTTATAGTTAATCTTCAAAAGCGCGGATTACATACATCAGAACGTAGGCTGACCACACATGAAAACAGTAAAATTTTCTTTATTTGGCCTTCGAGGGCCAACACAGTAGCAGCAAGGGCTTCAGCCCATTATTTTTTGCTTGGCTCTCCATCACCTGCATGGGGACAATCCACCGCAATGGTGGTAAACAAAGTAATGGTCAGCATTCAGCTGACAAATTTATAACGACCCTACCCCTTTCTCAGGGCAGTGGTATTACTTCCCTACAGGCATAGAATTTTCACAAGAAGATTTATCATAAGACATGCACTCATGCAAAGTCAATATATCACAAATGTTGACCGCACTGTCCGACGCTCCATGCACTCAGGGCACATTATCGGTGTATCGAAAAACCATGGTCCCGCCACAGTTCTCATGTCCCAGACCAAATTGTAAATCTTAAGCATTTATGCTCCACGGCCCATGGCCAGAGACTTTAGTCTTAATGACGAATAGCCCAAGACTCTAGTTATGTGATCCTAATGAAGCCAATAACATAAGCACTCAAGTTAGACAACCATAACGCTTATACAGTTCATCCCTTGCCCGTTGCTCAAATGGCCATTTCAATGTCTGGACTGACGCGGGTCGGCTTCCCCTTGTCCGTTCGGCTCACTGGACTTTAAGAGTTCATAGCTCACAATATCCACAATGTCCCCGAAGGACTGGATTTACAATCACAGTTTAGATAGGAGCTATCGCCAGCGACAACCACTATCGTCTGACGTTAGCGACAGAACACCTTTCTATACCCATCCCAAACCATATCTGGACCAACTATCCAGAAAACCATGCAGCCACTTGTAGTGCCAGAAACACTGGACTTTCATAGCATGCAGTACATGAATTTCGAGGGCATTTTCCTGGAATTCCACTCTCATTCTTCCTATTACTCCACTTCACAGGTACAACACTATGACTCCACAAAATACTCATTTTTACGCAGAATCTTCTCCAGTGCATAAAATAAAACATCACCAATCCAGACCAACCTGTCCAGATGGGTTTCACATAGCATGTCTATTCCGTACTACACATTTCCGGATCTATATGCAAACCTTATTGGGGATTTCAAGAATCAACCTAAGGGAAATTCCTCAACATTCCACCTTTTGGTGGGGGAAATCCATGCATATGCCAAATTAAGTACTTCATGTGTCCAAGGAGGAAGATCGTTACCTCTGGAGTTTTATTCGGAGCCATGACAAAGCTTTTCTCCGTGGATGGAAAAGATCTCCTCACTTTCCCCTTCGTGATTCTATCTTTGGCTCTTAATTCCAGTCCCAAGATCTCCTCCAGCAATTCAACAAGTCCACTCAAACCCTAGCACCAGCCGAGAGTTCTCTGCTCCAGAACTCAGGAAGTAAGGAAGAGAGAGAGAGAGAAAGGATATAATAACTTTCTTAATATCATTCCTCTGTAGATAAGGCCTCAGGTTTTACCCCAGCCATACGATTTCTTCTCATCAAAAAACACAACGGCTTGGGTTTGAGCTGACAAAGTCAACCACCGCTCAGTGGTCGCACACCAGCCACCTGATACGAGTCGCCACTTCAGCGATATCTGATCTCGACAATTCGTCGAACGGGATCACATTCGTCAAACGCAACTCATCGAACAAGAGAAAATTCGTCGAACAGAGTCTAAGTTCATCGAACTGTCCAGAACACCAGACAGCGCTGTTTTCGTCGAGCTCTGCCTGACATTGCGTCGAGCTTAGCTCGACGCTTTTCATTGAGTTCTACTCGATGTTTCGTCGAGCTCAGCTCGACGCTTTTCGTCGAGCTTAGCTCGACGCTTTTGCCAAGATCTACTCGATGCTTTCGTCAAGCTCTGCCTGATGATTTCTGTCGAGCTATGCTCGACGCTTTTCGTCGAGCTCTGCTCGATAATTTCCATCGAGCTCTGCTTGACGATTTCCGTTGAGCTCTGCTCGACTTTTAGCCTGTCACGACCAACTACTTGTTGGGTTGTTACACTAGGAACTACGATGGGCTGAAGCTCAAAGCTCCCTTTCATGAGGCACTTACTATTATTGGTGTCTACCCAAACCAATTCCACTTAGTGTTATAATGAATCTAACCCTAATGTATTTGACTTTCTCTCTCTCTCTCTTCCTCAGGGAAGACAATCTTTCATCGATCTCGTGCACCACTTAACACTAGTCAGACCAATACCCTCCCCATCAAGACTCCCAATGATGAACTCAATTTCACTTTACCAAATCAGTATATCATTAACCCAACTCCCTATGTCCTTCCACATGCTAACACAATTCTGCATTTTTACTATATGCAGACCAACATAAGCTATGAGCATGAGAGGTGACCCCTTCCAATATTCATCCAAGTGACCTAAGATTATTACTGGGGGTCTATCATGACATTTTTAGTCTAAATCTAAAAAGCAGTATTTTTCCTAACTTAATTGTTATTTAATTAATTTTTTGCACAGTAATGCCAACAATGCTTTTGAACATCAAGTACACATTTATATCTAGGTAAGGCCTTATCAAAATTCTGTCAGCTGCATGTCATCAAAATAACAATAAATACTGAAATTCATAGTTTTCCATAATGAATTTGACCATCAAATAATTATTGAATAAACAACTACAATGTTAGGATAAATAAGGTAAAAATAGAATCAACCTTCCAAAATTTATCAGGAAATTACTATATTAAAAATATGATTAGAAAAGTCCATTGGCCAAGAATTATTAATTTTCAACATCATTTGATCCCGTAAATAAATCATTTAAAACAAAACAATATAAGCACCTTGTGAAGCAACCCATATAGACAGTCCTCCAATAATTCTATAAAAATTCATAGAGCTCATATATGACTTAAAAGGTCATTCTACCAAGTTACACAAGTTTTCAAACAATAGATATCTCTTAATAAATTCCTTAATAATTTGGGCTACTACAAGGGTTGTGAATGAAGTATCTCAAATACTGACCTAAAATTCACACTAAAATTTCCCGAGCTTAATAGCAATATTATTTGGCCACTGCCTAAATTTCAAGATCACCCAAAGTCCTATGATACAGTAATAAATCAAGTGTAAAAGTGTCATATGTGGTCCTAAGTTATTATAATGGGATGTAAACTGTAAAAGTCCTATAATTACTTCCTAGGGTTATTTGCCATCCTAAGCTCACATGGACTAAACCCCAAGTCCATTCATGGACATAACACCTTATGTCCTTCACAAACCCACAAAGTTCAACCCTAGGGTTTGATCTAGGCTCCTAGGGCAAATCCACCTGAATACACCTCAAACTCCAAGTGAGGGTATTTTAACTGACCTTGAGGCTCTGGCTAAGGTCCGATCCCATTTGGGTGAGGATTGGCCCCTCCATGCCCCCAACTACCATTTTGCCCTAATTTACCCTTAAGGGGCCAAAATTTGATCTCACTGATACCAATTCAAATCAGCCCCAAATGCGCTGAGATTTATATCAGTGATATATAATAACCCTAAGGACCATCCACCAACATTTTGGTGAATTATGAAGTCATTAGACCCTAAAATTAATTCATACATATATTATTAAATTTATACAAAAAACTACACAAAAATATTTTCCAAAAATTCTCATTATTGGATATGTTATAGGTATAGGTAGGAGTGATCCCCAATCCAACTTTCAAGTCATTTGGACAAGTTGTTTGGTGGGGGCACTCAATTTAATTATTGACTAGCCTTATGTATAGACTGCACCATATTGAGTGTTGTGGTTGACCACTGACCCAAATTGGTTGAAACCAATTTAAAATAATGTCGACTTCAAGGGAAACAACATTCATGTTGGCCACTTTTCATGATACAGCACCTAAGGGCCCTATTTATATATTTTAAAAAGGTGCACAGTTAAGGGAGTAAAATAACACATTTAAATGTTTTATATATTATCAGATCCAACGGCTAAGGAGTCATCTTCAACCTCTAGCCAAAGGCCGCGATTGGCCGACCTGGAACATTTTCCAACATCTTTTGGCCACAATCCTGTACCCTCCCCGGCCAACCACCACCACCACCTCCGTTGAGATGGTGGATATCGCAGGAGGGCGGCACGGCCACCGGAGGGGTGGTTTCCAGCGAACTCACAAGGAATAAAAACCATGAAAAATCATGGATTTCGAAAATGGAAATCATCCCAATTAGGCTCGATTTCAAATCCTATTGATCTAGGATGCTAGCACAAGGGGAGAGGAGGAGAAACGAACCTTCAACATTGCTTGCTGACGTGTTTGGTGGTGGTGCGCCATGGCCGTCGAGCTCCAGAAGTTTCCACCTCCCGATCTCTATCCTTGAGCAAATGCAACGATGTAAAGGCCTAAACCCACTGCTTATGATGCTCTGAAGATGATAAAGGGGTCAGTTAAGGTAGGTGAAGGGGCATGGCTTCAATTGCCATTATTACCATTAATGGGGAAATTCGGCCAAAGTGAAGTTCTCTGAATTCAGCCCCTTGTGTGGCCGGCTACGGCTATTCAACTCCTCAATACTGATGAGGGCAAATGTATCTAGCCTTTAGAATCAATTGGAGAGGCCCTTGGTCTCCCTTTGCCATGAATGGCCATCTTTCTCACTTTCTCTCCTCCATTAAAGGGGACAAATGGAGCTTTCTCTCTCCCAATCACCATGGCCGAATTTGATGATCATTTCATCCAAAAAACCACACCATTAACCCATATTAATAATTAAAATGAGGCTAGCACAAGTTTAAAAATATTTAATTTGTCTACCTAAATCACCTAGAGGGGGGTGAATAGGTGAGTTCTGCATCTTTTTGCGGAATAAAAATTGAACGAGCGATGCACAGAAAAATAAGCATGCATATAAAGATGACACCAAGAATTATAGTGGTTCCCCAACCTTGGGTACATACACTTTCCACCTCACCGATCTAGCAACGCACTAGACTCGGCTACTCCACTATTCTCGAATTGAAAACAATCCTACCACATGGAACAAAGTTCCTACAACTCGATCCCTCAAAATAGGATCTACACTCGGAAGAGAAACTTCCTACAAATAACTCGGAGAACAAAGCTCCTACACAGGGAGAATAATCTCCTGCAAGAATAAAATTAAATACAAAGAAATACAAATAGTATTAATCTCAGATCTAAAAACTTCAGCCCTTCTTCCTCCTTGAACTTTGAAGCTATGTCAGAAATAGATTGAAGAAGACAAGGCTAAATCTCTGGATCTGAAAATTCTGGACTCAGCACGATCAAGAAAAAAATTTGTCGATGTAGAAGATCTTGGTCTATTGAATCACTTGCACTGAATCTTTGGATCGAAAGCAGATTGACGATGAAGACGATGAATCGCGGCGGCTTCTGATTTTGGAAAGAGAATTTCTGATTCAGAATTCTTAGGGATTTCTTCTTAAGGTTGGTCGATTATGATAAGAACTTTTATAGGACTTACCTAACGATCATAATCATATTAAATGCATGACACGTGGACCAATCATGCGCTAATCACATTTAAAATCACTTCTGTCAAAACTTAGAAAAATTCAAAAAACAGTACAGTATTTCTCAAGAAGAATAATAGTACTCAAGAAAAGGTTTTCTGATTCTCGAAAAGAATGATGAGGATCTCGAGAAAAACACTTAGTAAAAATGTGGAGGTGGAAATCACCAATTTCGAGAATGAAGTAAAGTACTCAAGAAGAATAAAGTTTTTTTCTCGAGAAAAATCATTCTGGTATTCGAAAACAAAGAATTATCTCGATAACAGATGTCTGGCTCTCGAGAAAAATATTCAAGGTCTCGAGAAAAATTTTTTGTTTCTCGAGAACTAAACACATCCTTCTCGAGAAAAATATTTTGCTTCTCGAGAAAAGGACTTGCTAAAAATATGAAGGTGGAATTTAGGCATCTAGAGAAAGAAAAGAAGTACTCGAGAAAAATGAACTTTTGTTCTCGAGAAAATTATTCTGTTAATCGAGAAGAGAATCTATTACTCGAGAAAGGACTTCAATTTCTCGAAACGTAATGCTGAGCTTCTCGAGAAATAACATTTGGCAGCTCGAGAAAAAGACTTAAAAAATATTCTATCTCGAAAAGAGGTAACTCGAGAAGGAAAGTCATGGAGTACTCGAGTACACATGGCTTTCTCGAGAACAACACTAAACTTTCTCGAGAACAGCTTCTGCAACTCGAGTTCATGACAAGTCTCACTCGAGAATAAACTTAAGTTCTTCTAAAGAATAAAGCTTCCTACTCAAGAAAAATACTTAGACTTTTTTCTGAAAATCCGTAAACTTAACTTCTTCAAGATATACAACTGCCAACTTTTCACTCATGCCTTTAGTGCATGAAAACGAAGCGTGTCCCAATAGAGAGGCTATACATGAGTCAACATCATGGATCACACAATGAGGGATTACATTATATGGTCTTGTGTTTGGTGACTCATTGTTGACTGACATTCCTCTACACTTGGCAATTGTATCCTGCAAACACTTAACTAAAAAGAAGATCAAATACAAACTTAATTCATCTTAGTTCAAGGGTGACTTCATACAAATTTGAGTTATTGTGTATGCAATACCCAACACAAGTGGATTTGTGTTTGAGCTTGAGTTAGCCTATTTGGGTTATATTGACCCAATGTGGGTTAGCCCAACCCTAGGCCACATTGGATGACCTAACTAATCCTAATGGGTAGTTAGTGACCCTTTGGACTCCCCTAAGGGTTAGTAAGGTCTGGGTAGGGTCAGTTGGGCACCTTGGAGGCCACTTGACCCTTATTTAGGGCACTTTGACCACTTTAGGGTTTAAGTTGACTTTGGTCAACTTGACCACTTGGGTTGACCCAAATGGGTCCTTAGTGATCCATTGACCTCTCCTAAGGTCTAGGGATACTTTGGTAGCATTGGTTTGACACCTTGGTGGTCACTTCACCCTTATTTAGGGCACTTTGACCACTTTAGGGTTTAAGTTGACTTTGGTCAACTTGACCACTTGGGTTGACCCAAATGGGGGCTAGTGACCTAATGGACCTCTTAAAGGGTTAGGGACATTATGGTGGGGTCAAAGAGTGAAGGTGAAGTCCTAAGGTCAAACCCTAGGTTAGGTAATTGGAAAGTGTTATTTGCAGACCATGGTGACCTCACCTTCATTCCTAAGTTCACTTGGTCTTCTTGGGCTTCCTTGGGTTTTGTCATGACCTAGTCATGATAAAACCACTCTTAGGGGTCTAGTTGTTTCAGCGATGTTACACAGAGCCAGCGAGCCAAGTATTATGATGTGTGACACCGACCGGTGGAGTTTAGCGTGGAGGAAATGGTATTCTTGAAGATCAAGCCCATACATGGTATCTCGCAGTTGCGGAAGCAAAAGAAGCTAGGTTCCTGCTATTTGAGCACCTATCAGGTGATAAAGCACATTGGCCCAGCTGCATATCAGTTTGCCCTGGCCCTAGAATTGGGTAACCATCATGATGTATTTCTTGTCTCTTCTTTGAGGCGAGTTCCCCGACAACCAGATCATCACCTGCTTATGCCCCCAGTACCACTACATTCAGAGCGATCTATCCAGCTAGAACCAATGAAAATAGTGCATTTTAAAATAAAGAATCTGCGTAACAAGGACATTTCTATGGTCAACATATTGTGGTTAAATTACATACGAGATGAGTATACGTGGGAACCCGAAGCACCCTGAGCTCCTTTTATAGGTATGTTACATTTCCCCTACTTTAAGCACCCATAATGAGGTAGGTAACCTTAGTTAGGGTTATAGAGCTAGAGAACTTTGATTTGAGTTCTATCTATTTCGGTGACATCATATAGTCGATAAGAGTGCATTAGAACTCATTCTGTTGAATTCTGAGGGCATATGATGGCTATGATTGTTTGAAAGTGGGGGATAGATCTGTATTAACTCTAGAGGGGGTGAATAGAGTATTTTAAAAACTTGGTTAGTTTTTAGTGCGGAATTAAAATAAGTGATAGCTATATATATAGAGAGAAAATAAAAACAAAAACAATCACAACACAACAGATAAAAAATAGAGCAATCCAGACGACACAAAGATTTTACAGTGGTTCCCCAAAACTGGGTACATCCACTCTTCTACCACCCTGGTAGGAATCCACTAACAGGTTTTTGTTCAGGTGCCCTGCCACCATAGGTTTTTGATCAGGTGTCATATCACCACAAGATCTATTTCAAGGGAGATGTCACAACACTTTGAGCTTTTGATCAGGTGCCTAAAAACCAATCCAAGTCTTTTGATCAGGAGACTTGACAACCAAAGGGGTTAACTTTTTAAGGGAGTTAAAACCATGTACACTGTTGGAAAAAGAAAAGTGATGATGTTCTTCTCTGTCAACAGTCTAAGAGAAGACTAGTGGATTTGATATTGTCAAAGCTCCCCTTGAGATGTAGAATGGTTCAGGAGAAAGAGATATTTGCTCAGGGTATAGTCCTTCAGATTGTAGAGGATCTTCAGAAGCATCCTGGACTGATATTGAATAGTTGTCCCTTGAAAGCTCTGAAGCTGATTATGAAGCACTCTATAAGAATCTTTGTATGTTTGTATATATGTGTGTCTCTCTGTGTGTATCTCTATGTATAATCTTTTGAAAACTATATTTTTATATTCCTGTAGAAATTCACATTTGAATTTTTAATTCTATCCATGATTGACTGCAGAAAATCTGGGAGTTGAGCGGCTAGTAATTGTCTTTAATTTGTTTCCTCAACTGTCCCAGTAAATAAGCCAAGTAATTACTCTGTGAATACCATAATTAATGTTATCTTGAAACGGCTATATTCTTGAGAATATGAAGCATTAATTATCAGAGTATTTATAGGCATATAAAAATAAATTTTGAAATCTAATTGCCTTAGTCAATACTGGAAAACTGCAGGGAAATTAGTCGAACAGAACCTGTGAGAATGTAGTTGAACTGTATCTATTTTGTCGACCAATGATCCAATTTCTTCGATCTAAAAACCTCTCTTTCGTCGAGCTGAGATCCAAGATCTCTGAACATAAAATTCACTACCAATCTGAGCTCCAAGATCGTCGAACTTAGATAGTCTTTTCGTCATGCTGAGCTTCAGGGAAGAAATTGGAATTCGTCAATCTCTGCTAAGATTTCATCGAACTCAGCTCAAAGAAGAAAGTCTGAGTTCGTCGAGCTAAGCTAGGATTTCGTCGAACTCAGCTTAGAGAAATAACTAAGTTCGTCAAACTCCGATCAACGAAAGTCGAGCTTAGTTCCGCATTCTCTGAACGACTTTTTCTGCTCTTAGAAAACTGCTTTCTCTGGGGGTCTTCTATCTTCTAAGTCTTCTGAAGGTGAAAACCAATCATTCTAGGTTTGATGTCTTAACGTAGACTATAACAAAAACCTATGACCCTAGGCTATACAATGTGGGTCAATCTAAGCAATCCTAATAGTGAACCTAGCTCAAATCAACCCTAAAATAGGTGGGGTTCCAACAATCTCCCCCTATTTGGGTGAGGTCACTATGAATAACAGAAAGAGAAAAATCACAAAGTATAAAAAGATATCTGGCAAAATTATAATTGTTCGGCAGATATATAACAACAGTGCGTTGTGAAGAATTATAATAAATAACAGTTTAACTCAAATATAGAAAGAAAATTGTCAGCCTTTCTTTGAATCGTTCTTCTTTTCATCTGAAGTTGATCTGGTGAAAATGATTTCTCTTTTAGGATCAGCAGCTTGCTGCTTTGTCATCTTCATATCATTTGCTCCAAGAATTATCACAGAAGCAACTCTTAGTACAACTGCTTCAGGATGTAAGGATATATATGCATCAACATTAAAAAGATTGTGTACCTGATATTTGTCCAACTCTATCTTTTTGTAGGAAGACATAGTAGTATACTGAGAAGTGTCTTGTCCTTCTTCTTTAGCATTCTTGATTTGAGAGTGAGCTATTAGTTCTTGGAATCTGGCCATTCTAGAGTTAGGGTCCATTTCTGGATCACAAGCTGGAGATAAAGGCCTTTCTGAACTTGCTTTATCTTGCTGAATATCTTCAGATGTCTTCTTCAGTCTACTTTGCTTCTGATATTGTTGTTGGATACTGCTGCTGATGGAACTGTGCTATTGTTTGTTGTAGGAAGGTTTGGAATGATGAGAGGATGTAGGCTTCTGAGCATGAGCAACACTTCCTGATGATCCTGTTGTAGGAGAAGGAGGAGGACCTATCCTGAATTGAGTAGGTGGAGAGTACCTCCTGATCTTCTTCCTAGCTTTCAATTCATTCTTAGAATATCTCATCCAGTTGGGGGTGTCTGGAGTGAGAGTTATATTGTGCAGGATATAATATGGAGTATTAGCAGATTGATTAGGCTTTGGAGCAGCCTTTGGAGGAGCAGCCTTCTTCTTTGCTTTTCTTTTCTTATAACTTGTATCTTCAGAGTTATTTAATTCAGCATCATCATCATCAGAAGAATTTTCTGAATTATCATAGAGAGCATTTATTTGTTTCAGCATTTTATCAGAAAGAAGTGGATGAGGCTTTGGCTGTAAGTCTTCAGCTTGAGGCTGTTCAGTTAGAGCTTCTGATACTGGAACTTCTAAAACCTGAGAGCTGGTGACCTCTGGTTCCATATCAGCAAACATAACATCATCAAGATCTGGCCTTGGGGATTCACACCAGCCAAATGTTGGTGGAGAGAATGCAAGTGGCTCTGAAACAGTTATTGGCTCTATAATACTATTGATAAGTCTATATTTATAGCTATTTTTAAATAGTTTTTATTAAATAAAGAATCAATTTTTATTTAGTTTAGATTAATATTTTTCTAAATTACTTTATTTTATAATTTTAGGTATAATTGGCTTTAAATATCAATTTTAAGTCCATGCCCATGTTCTGGAGGCAATTTGGAGAAAATTAACATTTTTTGTTGCGGATAACTGAACTTCAAATGATCATAACTTTCAAACCAGGAAGAGCTACGGGACGTGCAACTAGTCAACGGAAAGAGGACGACATCCTCTACAAATATGGAGAGTTTCAAAGGTACATGCCCCAGAGTCACACCCTATCAGTGCTTGAAAAGGGGGCGTGTCTCGGGCAAAAATACAATTTTCTGCAGAAAGCTTCCGTGGATAATTCTGGGACTTTTTCTAAGTATACGCCCCCATATCACGGGTGTGACCAAGGGCATGACCTACCCAAAATTGCTGAATTGATGCCAGATTGAGCCATTTCTAGCCGTTTGCTGACCCGGTCAATACATGCCCTAGGTTACGGGCGTGACCTAGGGGCGTGACACTTTAGGAACTGCGAGAATTATTTCCCGCCGTTTCCAGTAACAGACTTGACACTCCCTAGGTTACGGGCATGACCTAGGGGCTTGAACCGGAGAACGGTGACTTTTGGCAGTTTTTCTCCAACATTTCCAGGCTTTCAAGATAGCAGTTTCCGAGCCTTACACGCCATACGTCACGGGCGTGACCTAGGGCGTGACCTTCCAGAAAAATTTCTATAAATACCAGACAAAGCCAGGAGCTGAGGAGGAGAATAGGAGTCATCTAGGAGTATTTCTTAGCATGTTTTAATAGCTTATTTTACTGTTTTCATGCATTTTCCCTTATGTACTTTTTTTATTTAACCTTTATTTCTAGCACTTTCTATTAAGAATTTCTTTATTTTTCTTTTCAAGTATCCTTCTTTTATGATAATGAGTAGCTAATTTTATTAGAACTTGATCTTGTCAAGCTTTAGAATAAATTAATCTTCTTTTTTGTCAACTCTATTTTTATCGATTCTATCTATCTTTTATTTAAATGCTTCGATTTTGATTTCGATTTCGATTTTAGATCCATATCATAGATTTACCGAGAGGTTGTGGATACGAGTAGATCACGCAAAGGTAGAAGGAGCCGCATGCACTCCTCAAGAGAGGATGACATGGATCTTCCAGATTGGAGTCAAATCTAATAGTGGGGTTCACCGCATAAGGCAAGCTTAGGGGTTTCGACTGACCGAGAGGTCTTAATCGATCAACCTAAGTTTAGATGAGATCGAATTATCGAGAGAAGGGCTTTCGTAATTTAGGGACCTCCATGGTCGAAGTAGGAAATTTAGAAGCTTGGCTTTCATTAAGAGTTTATTTAAATTCAAGGTGAGTCTAGATTAAGTGCTAGTTTTAGTTTATTTTCTTTCATATAGTTTAATTCGATCTTTTCATTCTCCGATAAAATAATATTAATTTGCATGAGTAGAAGTACTCAACAGGCCCCGAGTCTAATACAACAATTTCTATACTATATTTCGATAGGTACACTTACCTATTTTGGATTATAGTTTGAAATTATTTTTAAAACTATATAAATTCTCCATCAACTATCAAAAACTGCAAAGCATGTCCTAAGTTGTTCCAAAACATCAGGACTTATTGGAGCTAAGTAACATACTATGGCTTTAGATAAATCTGAAACAACAACTAGTAAAGAACTGCTATGAAGTCTATCAAAAGAATGAAGTATTGAAAAAATGTCAACTGAGGGATTTATGGTGAAAAAACCAGCAGTATTTATTTCTGCAGTAAAGACTGGCTCTTCTGCTAAACAAAATATCTTTGTATCATCATCAGTAAGCCCTATAACTTGAACATCTGTTGTTGTTGCTGTAACTTCTTCACAGAACATCTCCCCTTGCTTTTGTTCAGAGAGTCCTGAAGCTAGGCCCCTTGAAGAAGGGACAGTAGTTATGGAGGCAAGTTGAGCAGATAGATGAGATATGGTGGCAGTAAGAGGTGCAATATCCTCATTTATGAGGTGCCTGAAAGTTCGAGAGATAAGCTCCAAGATAGTGGAAATTGGGGGAAAGTCCAGTAGCATAAACTCATATGGTGTTTGAGTAGATACTGATGGATGGATGGAGGAAGAGGGAGGAATGAAATCTGGCATGACTTCATCCTGAGATGGAGATGGTTGATGTTGAGGAGATGGAGATGGTAAAAGATCAAAAGTAGGAAATGATAGAGAAAATTGAGGAGGTGGTATGTCATCAAGGTGAGGTGGAGATGGAGAATCCTCTGGTATGTGGATTGGAGATTGCGGAAGTGGGGAATGAGGTTGTGATGGAATGTCATCATGATGTTGTGGAATTTGAGATGGAGGAGGTGTTGGTGAGATGGTAGGAGTTTAAGAAGAAGTTGATGGTTGTTGATTGTCTGGAATGGTGGAAGTGGAAGGGAGTTCTTCAAGAATAATGGATTGATGATGAAGAGGAGGAGAGGGAGGAGGAGCAGGAGCTTCTTCAAGAGATGGGGAAGTGGCTATATCAGCCCTGGTGCTCTCAGAAGTAACCCTAGAAGAGGAGGCCCTGGAAGGCTTTGGGATAGTCCTCTCCTATCTGCCAAATAAGGTAGAGGAAAGCCTTTTTGAGGCATTTATAAAATGGTCTGGGAGACCATTAACTATGGAGCCTTTTCATGAAGGAAGATTCCTAGAATCCTCCCAAAACTAACATCTTTTTTACCGATCTTTTTCTTAATCAAATCAAAAATGATCTTTCCCCAGTTTATAGATTTCTTATTAACCAGAGCACACATCAGATTGAACTGGTGTCTGGTAATGTGATCATGTGCAGAATGTTTTGTTAACAGCACTTTGCCTACAACATCTGCAGAAATTTATATTCTACATATAAGTTTTTCTTAAGAAGGTGGTTAGGGTTTCCTGTAGTATGACCTAACCTTTCTAGCATATTAGTAAACTCACTGCTAGATAACTCTATTTCCTCTTCTCCGTCAACAAATCCAAAATCCTCAGTTAAAGCTTCTGGAGATAAAATAACTTGATTACTAGAAATGGTGCAAATAATGGCTGGGGTATCCTGAAGTTTTGTAGTAAACGTTCATTCATTTATTTCTGAAACTTAGAGTTTGATTCTGGTTGTCATGAAGTATTGCAGATTATGAGGTTCAAGTAACTGAAGAATATCCTTGAATATCTGATTTGAGTGACTGAAAGATTCAAGGTCGATGTCGAAACCAACGTCAAATTTCATGCTGGAGAGAAGGGCTGGAGAAATCTCCATTGCTCTTCAAAAAGAAACAAACGATCAAGTGCAAGAGAACAAGAAAGTGCGGGATAGAGTTCGATGAAAACCTTATTATAAGTTTTCATGAAGAAATGATATCGTCGATCTCAGTTTGAAGAGGGGGAAAATACATAGTCGATCTCCGTTCGACGAATTATTTTCTAAAGCAAGATCGTCGATCTCCGTTCGACGAAAATGACTTCACAGAGAGATTTCGTCGATCTCCGTTCAACGAAAATCTCAAGAAGAGTTCATAGATCGTCGATCTTCGTTCGATGAAATGTGATCAATTCTTTGACCTTGGACAGAAATCAAATTAAACTTCTCCATTAATCATACCTAGCTGATTTAGAAAGAACAGATGTTTCTTCTAATCTGAAGGTTTAGTGAAGATGGCTGCTCTTTGCAAATCATTAGAGATAAAGACAAGATTAATTTTTTTTGTCCACACAATCTCTAATGAAATGATGTCTAATCTCTATATGCTTAGTTCTACTATGCAGTACTGGATTTTGTGCAATATAAATTACACTGGTATTGTCATAAAATATAGTTGAATTATTTAAGTTGAGACTATAATCCAGAAGTTGGTTTTGAATACACAATATTTGTGAACAATAGCTGCCAGCTGCAATGTACTTAGCTTCTGCTGTTGAATTTGACACAGATGTCTGCTTCTTACAAATCTAGGACACAAGCCTATCACCAAGGAACTGGCATGTTCCTAATGTGCTTTTTTTGTCCACTCTGCATCCAACATACTCTGAATTTGAGAATCCAATTAATTCAAATTCTAACTTGGTTGGATAAAAGAGTCCTAGATTTTTGGCAACCCTTTATATATCTCAAAATTCTTTTAAGGAAAATAAGGTGAGATTTTTTATGGTTCACCTGGAACCTAGCACTAAGACATGTAGCAAACATAAATATCTGACCTACTAGCTGTGAGATACAATAAGGACCCAATAATAGCCCTATACATTTTCTGATCAACTGGCTTGCCCTATTCATCAGAATCAATCACAACATTGGAAGTCATGGGTATTTTCATAGCTGAGGCATCAGACATCCCAAATCTCTTAACTAGCTCCTTAGGATATTTAGATTAGGAGATGAAAATGCCATCAGAGGATTGCTTCACTTGGAGACTAAGGAAGTAAGAAAGCTCACCCATGCTACTCATTTCAAACTTGGAATGCATCAGGTCAGAAAACCTTTTGCATAGTTTGAAATCAGTAGAGCCAAAAATGATGTCATCTACATATATTTGTACTAACAATATTTTATCTTTATGATGCCTAATGAACAAGGTTCTATCTACAATGCCCCTAGTGAACTTATGCACTAAAGAAAGCTATCTAGGGTCTCATACTAAGCTCTTGAAGCTTGTTTTAAACCTTAAAGAGCTTTATGCAATTTGAAAACAAGAGAGGGATGAGTTAGAGAGTTAACACCTGGTGGTTGTTCCACATATACTTCCTCTTTGAGTTTGCCATTTAAGAAGACTCTCTTTACATCCATCTGGTAGACCATGAACTTCTTGTAGGCTGTATAAGCAAGAAATATCATGATAGATTCTAGTCGTGCAACAAGGGTAAAGGTCTGGTCATAGTCAATTCCTTCCTCCTGTTTATATCCTTGTGCTACCAGCCTTGATTTTTTCCTGATGATGGCTCCTTGTGCATCTAATTTGTTTCTAAATACCCATTTAGTTCCAATTACTGGGTAGTCTTTAGGTCTTGGAACTAAATCTCAAACTCTGCATCTCTCAAATTGATTGAGCTCCTCTTACATTGCAATAATCCAGTGGGAATCTTGCTCTGCATCTTTTATGAATTGGGGCTCAAGTTGAGATATGAAGCAAACATGCATCAAATCTTGGTTGAGTTGATGCCTTGTTTGCACACCAATCGATATATCTCCAATCACTTGAGATATAAGGTGATCTCTAAGTGTGACAAGATCAGTAGAAGGAGTTGGTTCAGCAACAACATTGGGAATTAATTCCTCTTGTGGAATTTTGTGAGTTGTTATAGGTTCAGTAGTTATTTCAATAATTCTTCTTCACTGTCTTCATCAACTTGATGAGAAGGATGTGATATAACCTCTTGGGTGAGGTTTAAGTCATCCAATTTCTCATACAGTTGGGGTACCTACAATAAATCTCTGGTAGAAGAATCTTCTCCTTGTAAAACATGTTCGCTTCATCAAATGTTACATGCACAGATTCTTCCATTTTTAAGGTTGATTTATTGAAAACCCTATAGGTCTTGCTGACTTGGGAATATCCAAGAAAAATTCCCTCTGCAGCTTTGCCTTCAAACTTTCTAATATTTTTCTTGTTATTATTGTGTATATAACATTTACAACCAAAAATTCTAAAGTAATCTATTTTAGGTTGCTTCCCTTTGAGTAATTCATAGGGAGTCTTACCCTTAAGTTTATGTATTAAACTTCTATTCAGAACATAGTTTTGTGTGCTAACTGCCTCTACCCAAAATGATACGGGCAAGAAAGCATCTACAAGTAATGTCCTTGCAGATTCAATTAGGGTTCTATTTTTCTTTTCTGCTACCCCCATTTTGTTGAGGAGTTCTAGGAGTAGAAAAACAGTACCTGATACCTTCCTTCTCACAGAATTCTTGCACGAGAAGAGATTCAAACTCGGTACCATGATTACTTCTGATCAATGCAATCAGAGTAGAATACTCAATCTGTATGCTCTTAAGAGAATTTGTAAGAACTTTAAAGTTATCAAACTTGTTTCTCAGAAAGAACACCCAAGAGAATTTAGAGAAGTCATCTACAATAACTAAAGTATAGAATTTCTCTCCCAAGCCCTGTACAACAATGGGTCCAAAGAGATCCATATGTAGCAAGTATAGAATTCTGGGTGAATCACTTTTATTAATATATTTAAAGCTATTTTTAGTTTGCTTGCCTAATTGGCAAGCGCTGTAGAGTCCTTCCTTCTTGTAGCGGCCAGAAGAAAATCCTCTAACAAGCTTGTCCCTAGATAATTTAGCAATATTTCTAAGATTAACATGTCGTAGTCTTTTAAGTCATAATTCATTATTATTACTAATATGATTGAACAAACAAATTTCTGAACTAGATGACTTGAAATTAACGAAGTAGATATTTCTTTGTCTAAGTTCAGTTAAAATAGTTTTGTTATATATAGAAGCAATAATATAAGAAGATTGGTTAAAAGATACCTGATAACCTTCATCACATAACTGACTTATGGATATCAGGTTATGTTTTATACCACTCACATAGGCAACTTTCCTGAAGGTGACAACTCCAATCTTGACTTTCCTACAGCCTTCTGTTTGGACATAGTTGGAGTCTCCAAAGATCACCTTTGGTCCAAGTTTTGACTTGTAGTTGGTTAAATTGTACTTGTTGTCTGTCATATGCTTTGAACAACCACTATCCAGGTACCATTGTTCCTTTGTGGTAGGATAGTCCTTCACCTGCATAATGAAAAATTAGGTGTTCTTGACCCAGGTAACCGTGGGTCTTTGATTGTTTTTTCAAATTTAAAACTAGAAATGTAAGAATAATCAGGTTGGCCTTTGTATCCTAAGGGGTAAAATCTTCTAGGTGGAATTATCCATTGAGTAAAGGGATTTAAAAGTTTTAGTTTCTGATATTTAGTTTGATTAAGATTAAACTTTCTGTTTTCAAAGTTTGAGTTCGACAAATTTAGTTGAGTTCGTCGAGCTGAGGTCGACGAAAAGTATTGATGTCATCGATCTCGGTTCAGAGAATGATAATACTCATTTTCTGCATTCCACGATCGTCGAGCTCTGTTCGACAAAACATATTGATTTCGTCGAGAACCCTGTCTTGAGTAATCATACTCAAATCCTGGGTTCAGAGTTCATTGATCTCCGTTCAACGCAAAATATTTATTTCGTCGATCTGAGTTCGATGAATTTTGTTGAACAGTAGTTTTATGTGAATTTTTATTTTTATTTTTCTTTGATTGATTTTTCTGTGAAGTTTCTGTTGGTTTATTGTTAACTTCTAAAATTTTCTCTTTACATTTATCAGAAATAAATTTGATGGGGGTAAATAATATATTTTTCTTAAGAATAGGTGGCTGACTAGATGATGCTCCTAAACCTAGTTTACCATTGAGCCTAGCATTGACTGTGCTAGTGATGTCCATTAATTTTATACTTCTCCCATTAGGGGATTTTTCAACTTTTTACCATCATTAAGTTCAGTTTTTAATGAGATGATTTGTACAAAAGCTACATCTAGTTCATCTTTTAATTTAATGTTTTCAGAAAACAAGTTATCATATTCTATCAATTTATCTCTGAGAAGTTTGATTTCCTTCCCAGAATTAATTAGATCATTACATAATAATTTAAATTAAGTTTTAAAATGGTCTAAATTAAAATCAAATGAGGATAATACCTGATCCTCTTCTGATTCAGAATCTTCCGCTTCTGATTCTTCAGCTTCTGATGGATTGCTTGATGCATTGATAGCCATCAAGCAAGCTTCTTTTGCTTTAGCTTCTTCCTCATCTTCACTAGAGCTAGAAGATGAACATTCTTCTTCTGTCTCACTCCAAGTTTCTGCAACAAAGCTTTTTTCCTTCCTCTTATGCTTGCTTGAGGAGGGCTTGTTGTACTGCTCTCTGGAGTCCTTGTCTCTTCTTTTCTCCTCCTGATTCTCTAGACACACAGGAAGAATGTGTCCAGATTTTCTGCAACTAAAGCAGACAATCTCCTTGGTAGGAGTTTTGTCAAATCTTGGTCTGTCATCTTGTCTGGATGACTTCCTTCTGAAATCTTTTTTGTCCATGTTATAAAATCTTTTGGCCAACAAGATTAGGAGTTCTTCATTTGCTGATGGAGCTTCTGATTCAGATTCCTTGAAATCAATGTTTTACTCTTTCCTTCCTAATGAGGAGGTCTTCTGTTCAGCTGCTTCTCTTGTCTTTATAAGCTGCTCATAAGATTTGAGCGTGCCTAGTAGAGAATCAGTGGATATTTCATTCAGGCTTCTGGCCTCCTTTATTGGCCAGATCCTGGAGTCCCATGTACTAGGGAAGCACATTAGGATTTTGTCATTTATCTTAGTCAGTGAGATATTTTTATCCAGGTTCTTCAGCTCATTGATGATCAAGCTGAGTCTATTGTACAAATCAGCCACTGACTCTGACTCTTCTTTCTTGAAGTTATCATATTGGGAATTGATATGAGATCTTCTGTCTTTTCTTTCATCAGCAGAGCTAGCAACTGTTTGATTGAGAGAATCCCAAATGTCCTTTGCTGATGTGCATTCAGTTACCTTTTGAAAGATATCACCAGACATACTCTGAGCTAGGATTTTCATGACTTTAGCATCATCCATCTTCAATTTCTTCTGAGCTTCTGTCCACTCAGGTGGTGGAACAGCTGAGGTACTTGTTGAAGTTGTTGCAGAAGGAGTAGGGGGACCTGTCAAAATTGAATTATAGATATCTTCATCAATTGTATTCATATACAATCTGATCCTTGCCTTGTAGAGAGGAAACTTGTTCAGGTTGCACACTGGAGGTTTGGTGCTTGAGTATTTTTTATTTTGTGCCATGATATAGGAAAGACACTAGAGATAATAAGATCTATCAAAGATCTTTTGGTTCAGGTGTTAGTTTGTGAAACCAAACAACCTTACGCTCTGATACCAATTGAAAGTGAGGGATAGATCTGTATTAACTGTAGAGAGAGGGTGAATAAAGTATTTTAAAACTTGGTTAGTTTTTAGTGCGGAATTAAAATAAGTGATAGCTATATGTATAGAGAGAAAATAAAAACGAAAACAATCACAGCACAGCAGATAAAAAATAGAGCAATTCACACGATACAAAGATTTTATAGTGGTTCCCCATAACTATGTACATCCACACTTCTACCACCCTGGTAGGAATCCACTAACAGGTTTTTGTTTAGGTGCCCTACCACCACAGGTTTTTGATCAGGTGCCCTGTCACCACAAGAACTATTTCAAGGGAGATCTCACAACCCTTTGAGCTTTTGATCAGGTGCCCAAAAACCAATCCAAGTCTTTTGATCAGGAGACTTGACAACCAAAGAGCTTAACTTTTGAATGGAATTAAAACCCTATACACAGTTGGAAAAAGAAAAGTGATGATGTTTTTCTCTGTCAACAGTCTAAGAGAAGACTAGTGGATTTGATGTTGTCAAAGCTCCCCCTGAGATGTAGAATAGTTCAGGAGAAGGAGAGCTTTGCTCAGGGTGTAGGCCTTCAGATTATAGAGGATCTTCAGAAGCGTCCTAGACTGATATTGAATAGTTGTCCCTTGAAAGCTCTGAAGCTAATTATGAAGAACTCTATAAGAATCTTTGTATGTTTGTATATCTGTGTGTCTCTCTGTGTGTATCTCTGTGTATAATCTTTTGAAAACTGTCTTTTTATATTCCTGCAGAAATTAGCATTTGAATTTTGAATTCTATCCATGATTGACTGCAGAAAATCTGGGAGCTTTAACGGCTAGTAATTGTCTTTAATTTGTTTCCTCAACTGTCCCAGTAAATAAGCCAAGTAATTACTCTGTGAATACCATAATTAATGTTATCTTGAAACGGCTATATTCTTGAGAATATGAAGCATTAATTATCAGAGTATTTATAGGCATATAAAAATAAATTTTGAAATATAACCGCCTTAGTCAATACTGGAAAACTGTAGGGAAATTAGTCGAACAGAACCTGTGAGAATGTAGTTGAACTGAATCTGTTTCGACGACCAAAGATCCAATTTCGTCAATCTAAAAACCTCTCTTTCGTTGAGCTGAGCTCCAAGATCTCTGAATAGAAAATTCACTACCAATCTGAGCTCCAAGATTCTCGAACTGAGATAGTCTTTTCGTCGTGCTGAGCTTCAGGGAAGAAATCAGAATTCGTCAATCTCTGCTAAGATTTAGTTGAACTCAGCTCAAAGAAGAAAGTCTGAGTTCGTCGAGCTAAGCTAGGATTTCGTCGAACTAAGCTCAGAGAAATAACTGAGTTTGTCGAACTCCGATCGACAAAAGTCGAGCTTCGTTCAGCATTCTCCGAACAACTTTTTTTGCTCTTACAAAACTGCTTTCTCTAGGGGTCTTCTGTCTTCTAAGTCTTCTGAAGGTGAAAACCAATCATTCTAGGTTCGATGCCTTGACTTATACTCTGACAAAAACCTAAGACCCTAGAATATACAATATGGGTCAATCTAAGCAATCCTAATAGTGAACTTAGCCCAAATCAGCCCTAAAATAGGTGGGGATCCAACACTGTTCCTCATAGAATGTTGCCAATACAAGATTTTTGTATATCGAGCTAGGAATTCCGATCTGAGTTTTGCCAGTTAATATAGCTTTGTTTAGTCGATACGAGCGCATTGGAACTTTTAGCATTGCAATCCGGAGTCAAGCAACGAATTTGACAGTTTTAGTGCGACACATAGCGGAAATTTTGGATATTTATCAAATGAATTCCAATTTGACCCAGGTTAGCGACGTTGGATTTGTATGGTCAATTCAAATTCAACAAAGTTTGCCTAGTCAATTTCGATGACGAGTGGTCAATCTGTGGCAAACTGAGTATTTTTTTTGCAGGAAAAAGCGCGCGCACACCAATTGTGGCACATTACCCCAACCTTCACCCGACCCCTGGTGAGTTCGACCAACTTTCACTTTGATCAGCAAGGGGGACCCACCACAGGGTTAACTTTGGTCAAACCCTCCTTTTTCATCAATTTTGGAATTTTTCCAAGGGGAAGTGCACCTCCTTTCCATGATATTGCATGGCCCTACCCCTTCACCCTTCGCCCACTAAAACAAAACTAGTTAAGTACAAGCCCACCTATTCATCCCCTCCCCTCTAGGTGATTTAGGCTACCAACAAATTATCATTCCTAATGTCATTATAAATTTTTGTTGTCCTATTTCCAAGTTCTTGCATACAGTAATCCGATATTCAACTTAGGCTCCCTTTTGTTCGGCGGCGGCGGATCGTTCGGGCGGGTTGAAACGGAGAGTTCGAACCGGAGGGGCGACGTGGCTGCTCCAAACGGAGCTTTTTGGGGCGTTTCTCAAGGAGGGCGGGTGGAAATGGAGCAAACGCCGCCGGAGGTTCATTTGTTTACCCTCCTTCCGGCAGCGTTTGCCCAAAACAGAGTTGTGAAACGCTCAAACAAATAGAGCCTTACATGTTTCTTTCTTCAGCACAGGTGATCTTCAAAGAATAGAAGGCACAAACTTTGGCCTCATTCATAAGCATGGCTGAGTGCTCCTGACATGATCGCACAAACTTCAATTTCTAGGACCAGCTTGCATAAACAAAAAATTTGAATTGACCCTACCTCTTTCATTCTCAATGTAATAGTTGTCTGCTATATATTTATATCCCTACCTGCTTCACCAGTCTTATCTTTTTTAGTATGCCTGCTTGGACAGCTTCTCAGAAGTTTAAATAAAGCTTAGCAGTGCCAAGAAAGGTTTTAAACTGATCAATGCGCTGCCCGCAAGTTCTAGCAATCTCGATTCTCAGGCTTTCATAGTACACGCGATCACGTTTTTAACTATAGTTGTTTTGGACCCAATTTTTGTACCCACCAATTCACTTAATAAAATCATGCACAACTAAAGATTTGTATTGTTGAAACCTAGCCTCACCGTTCGGGACACATCTTCTTTCCCATACCATTAGAATCCGTAGTATTCTTCCACTCATATTATGATGTTTGCCTTATCTTTTCATGGGTGTGGAGTTGTAGCACTTTCAGCCCCAACAAATATTTATCCATGACTCAACATGGGATATCACACAAGGATATAATTATGTGTGCATGCTTCTGAGCCACATGGCTACCCAAATCCTCTGAGTAAGAGTTAAATCTAATAGAGGGAATCACAAATTGGTAAGTAAATCATGAGTGCGTTAATTAGGTCGATAAACCAAGGTTTGACGATAGCTGTCTCGAGAGGAGCTATCATAATTGAGGAACCTTCACGGACCCAATCAATTGTTAAAGTCAATGAAATAATACTTTTACTTTTTTCATACATTTTTCTTTGATTTTTTGTGAAAATTATTCTCTCAAATTCGTTTTAATTTAAGCTTATAAGAATCCTTAATAACAATTTTTGTTAGTAGAAGTTCTCAACAGTTACCGATAAGTTCGATACGTGATCCTGATGTGTGCGCTTGCCTTATCAAAATGTTGGTGACATACCAACTCATATCAAAATTTAAGATGTCTTCCCAACACAACTATAACTTTATTTGTGTTGTCAATGTTATTGAGTGCTTATCAACTTATAGTTTTTTAGAATAAGAAGAGGTGAAGAAAGAAGATCATCACACCTAAAATTT
Source organism: Platanthera guangdongensis (assembly GCA_039583875.1). Lineage (NCBI taxonomy): Eukaryota > Viridiplantae > Streptophyta > Magnoliopsida > Asparagales > Orchidaceae > Platanthera > Platanthera guangdongensis. Next base: position 39,857,473 of record CM077154.1, read on the forward strand.
GTGTACAATGTTGAGAAAATAATAATCCATGGCACACACCAAGAAAGAATTCTGTGTTAGACAACGCATGAAGAGAGAGTTGTTATGAAAATAGTGCTGCCTAACATGGATATATTTTCATGATTGGTATTGCCGGCAAATGTTAACATATATGCAAGTGTTTGTAAATAAAATAGAATAAAGAAGAATAGGAAGTCAACTTGCTGAACCAATCATATAGAGCCTGTTCCGTGCGCAGAAATTGCCTTTCTAAAATTTATTTTGGCCAACAATAAAGCCAATTCTTGCGTTCGGTGGAACTGAATTTGTCCATAATTGGCTTTCATGCTAAAATCGACAGCTTTTGGGTTTGCCTAAAATACCACTACCCGATTTCTTACGTCCCCAAGCAGTCATTAGGCGGTATTGCTTCAGCCCGAGGATCTTCGGCGGTATTGCTTCAGCCCGAGGATCTTCGGCATTCTCATGCGTGTACCGGGTGCCCGAGCTTTGATGCGTGGAAATCGGCAAACGCACCGGTCGCACAAGTAATAAAGTTTGGGAATAAATCTCCGAGTGTCGGTCTCTTGAGGAATGTAATTAGCATAGAGCGGCAACCATTCAGAAAATATCGTTATGAGAGTTATACGTAGAAAAGAGTAAAAAGGGGCTTGTGAGATTGTGGTTTTGATCTAATAAACTAATTAAGGCTGTGCGGTTCAAAGGCACCGCTTCGCAAGGTGAGGTGAGTGTATCGGCCGCGATGCCGAACTTCGGTTGGGCGAGTGGACGGAAATCTAATGGATGGAAGTGTTCTTGTGCGGAGTGCAATCGGGTGAAACAAGGGTATGAAGTGGATGTGGAGTGGGCGAGGCGCATTCACAACACACAACTCAAAGCAAATGAAAACTACAACATTCACTTAGATATAGAGTGAAAAATGTAGTTCATTACAATATCAATTCATTCCATACAACGGAGGAAGGGGAAGAGGAGTAAACCACTAGAGGGTGAAGGTCCACCGCATGTCGTGGCCGGAATAGCGAGTTGTCAATCCGCTTCCGGGCTCAGTCCGAGGAGGCTTCCGGTACCAACGAGCTGTCAACTCGAAGGCCTTTGAGTCTGTTCTTTAGGTCGTCTTCTTCGCCAACTCCGGTGAAAAGCTTGGAGTTGAGGTCATCAATGGCCGGGAGCTTCGCCGGAGTGTTTGGAAAGCTTCGGAATCACCGGCTACGGACTCCCAATGAAGGTAGAGGTGGATGGAGCAGCTGGAGAGGTAGAACGGCACTTCACGTGCACTCTCCGATCGCAGAAATGACCCGTCGTATCCTAAATCGCGGAGTAGGCCCTTAAATACGGAGGCAGAATAAACAGAGCGCACGATCAGTGGCGCACGACCAGTGGTCGTGCGCACTGTCGGTCGATGATCGTGCGCAATTTCCAATTAAACCTGCAACTTGGACAGAAACATCAGCAGATATGCGCACGATCAGTGGTGCACGACCGGTGGTCGTGCGCACTGAATCCACTGATCGTGCGATTGGCTAAGACAGAACATGGGAAAAGGTGACTGTAATGCGCACGATCAGTGGCGCACGACCAGTGGTCGTGCACAGTGAGTTCAGTGATCGTGCGCATTGTTCCTGTATCGTCGGGGTCTCCCGAGCGGTTCTGGAGCACGCACACGACCCATGCACCAGCAAAAGAGGCAGATAAGCCACCAAAAGTGCACACCACATTCTCAAGACACGGCGAAAGAACAAGTAAAACAAACGGAAATACAGAAATATCTAAAGCACACAGAAAATGGGTCTAAAGTGCACTTAATCATGAAATAGGCAAGTAAGCAAATATAAGCAGTTATAGCTCTCAAGTGCAGTGCTAAGACGATAAAACTGGCCCAGATGAGTCCAAAATCAGTGTAATAATTGGACTCATCACACCCCCAGACTTAACCATTAGTGCGTCCCGCGCAAATCATTACTCCGTGGATGGTAAAACAGCTAGCTGGCTTAGAAACTTCAAAATAAAGTAGGACGAGAAATCAAATACATCATGCGCATAGAAAATAGAATAGAAAAACTTTTTAATTATACTACGGAGTTTAAATTATTCGACAGAGGTAAATAAATATTGTGTCTACTTAATATTAGAATTCTGGAGAATCGTTTGGTCATGTGTACGAAGAAAGTAGACAGGCCACTAAGGTGAGCATTGCCCAAGACCGGGGCTCGTGATCACCTCCAAAGAAATCCATCAATGTCGGGAACCATAAGCTTGCCCTTTCACACTCTCTCCAATATGCTAAGTAGACTCAAGTGTGAATCGGCAGGACTTGTAGGTTTGAATAGGGCTAAGGCTAAGGTGGGGTTGTCAATGATAAACAAGGAGGCTACACGCAACCAAAGCGAGCGAACACGAACTAAACCCAAACAGCCATGAAGAAATGCATGTGTCACACACCACCAGACTTTGAAAACCGGGTATGCACACTGCCTATCCCGACCAAAAACTAACACACAAGGTGGGGATTGCAATTCTCCTTGTAATAATTTAAAAGTTTCTTTTTCTTCATCGTTTTATTTTCATTTTTTGACTTTTTCATTCAGCAATCCCAAAATCTAAAAAAATAGCAAAACATGAATTCATCTCCACATCACATGAATACCAAATATCACAACATATCAAATTTTTGATATCGATCAGGCTCAAGATTTTGGTTGCGACAGAAGGGCTGGCTTTTAGGCTTTGGTGAATATAGCTGGAGCTGAAACAAAAGGAGGGTAGGCGCAAATTTGGCTTGCAAGGGTCAGTTTCTAGGACTAGGTACAAAAAGGCTCAAACTAACCAAAATGATGGCCTACCTCATGCTCACACTCGACTAACCAGGCACCAATGCTTCGAGAGTAGCTTGGGGCAAGTTCTCAGTCCCCGAGAAAGGCGATCCTTCATCCCAACTCGAGCAATATGAGTCTAGTGACGACTACACTCATCTATACACTACCGTTCGATTACACCAGATTATACAGTTTTAAGTAACACAAACAAAATTTACGTTTGCAGAATAAATTGAAGTGTACGAGCATGAATAAAAAGTAATCCTATATTATTTCTATGCAAATCATGAGTACTCGATTAGGAGCACTTCATGAGTTTCGAACTACTATATCCCAAAATCGTAAGTCAGCACCACTTTTTAGAGTTTACACAAAAGTTAAACATTTGTCCTGAGCCGCGCGCATGGTTAAGTGCGCACTCATGTGGGTGATTCAGTGTGTGCAAGTAGTGATCAAGAAATAAAAAAAGGCAAACTAGTATGCAATAAACTGTGCTGTGTAGTGATCACAGGCAACTTCATCCCCACACTAGAATATGACAATGCGAAAAAGTAAAACATGTAAATAAAAAGAAAGGGATAGTGGAAGAAGTACCCATGCTCAAAATTGATCATACCGGTCGTACGACGAGATATCCAAGTGCGGCCAAGTTGTCGCGCCCCAAAAATTCCTGCTCTTGCGATTTAAATACGGATACAAAACAAAAGATGGAAATATACACACACACACACACACACACACACACACACACATATATATATATATATATATATATAGAGAGAGAGAGAGAGAGAGAAAGAGCTCAAAACACAGCACAGGACCAAATGGTCCAACATGGGTTGTCTCCCGAAAGCCCTTTTTTTACCATCCTTAAGGTGGACCAAATACATGTATTAGCGGTTATAATAAAGAGTTCGTTGCAGTTTGAAAAGGAAGAAATAAAATAGAGCAAACTAGAGTTCCATACGCAACGAGAAAATAGAAATAGGAGGGTAAGTGGAATGATGGTATTGCAATCAGCTATAAGCGGATTTGTGGTAAGTCTCTTCGGTGGGGTGCGAGGGGACGGCAGATTGTCTTTTTGCGTTGGCGGAAGGGGGTTTCCCCTTACTCCGATTGCGCTCTTCCACGCACCGGAAGGAAGCATAGCACTCGACGCGTAAACGCTTTGTCTCTTTAAGTTTCTCCACCGTGGGAGACTTCCAATTGATGTAGTCTGTGAGTTTCCCTGTTTTTGTGGTTGGTGGCGTCCTGTCCGGCACCATGACGGCGACTGGATCTGCCCAAGCTACAGATCACTTAACAGAGTTATCAGCAGTGTTATACAAATAAGTGTCTAGGGATTTCTCCATGATAAAACTCAGTTTTCCATGCTCAAAAACAGAGTTGGCGGGAAGTAGAAAGGCACTCGTGGCTTTGGCACACTCGATCTATTCTGTGACCAAGAGCTCTTGATTCTCATCTATCTCTTGGGAGAGTCCTTGCTTTGTATTCTCTTTCGGATGTGCTTCTTCCAATGCTGGGGGTCCTGAATCTATCTTGGTATCTGTGACACTCAAAAAATTGTTATTTTGGATGAGAGGGGGATGTATGGATGTGTTATCGTGGGCGAAATCTTCGCCCGACCAAGTGACGCATCCTTTGGAGAAATCGAGGGATGCGCCGCTGGCCGTCAGGAATGGGACTCCTAATATAGGAATAGAGTTATTTTTCCTTGGTCCCAAAACCTGGAAGTTAGTGGTTATACATTTTCCGTTGACCTCGATTTCGACTTCCCGAACACCTCCCTCGGTATCAACCAAATTGCCATTCGCTAAGATAAGTGACTTCCGGTTTTCAGTGTCGACTTGTAGGTGCATCTTCTCAACATCTTGCAGGGTGAGGATGTTGTTGGACGCCCCGGAGTCGCATAATGTTGGGGTTTCGAAGTTGTTTATTTTACAATGGATGACGAGTTCGTTGCTTTTTCCCAAATTTTCCTCCCCCAGGCTTTTACCTTATTCATGAGGGTTCGTTTCGGTGTTACTAGGTAAGGTGCCTTGGGTGCGCTCGGAGACCACTTGGGCCAATTGGCCCAATTACGCCTCCAATTTGCGCATCGTGGCGGCTTGATTTGTCATGTTGGTTTGGGAAATTTCAACGAATTTCTCGAACATCTCTTCCAAAGAACTTTTTTTAACGGCAGGGGACCCTTGGGAATAATTTGGTTGAGGCGGCCGCGGTTGGCTTCCGGAGGCATACGCATCATTTTGATGTTGCCCCGGTTGCCATCTTTGGCCAGATGCGTTTGGATTCCATGAAAATTTGGGGTGGTTTCTCACCCCCGGGTTGTATGTGTTTCTGTAAGGCACTCCCCTGTTTTGATTTGCTACAAAATTAACTGACTCATTCAGAAAAGAAGATTCGTCTGGTACCTCGACTTCTAGGCATTCGAAGTTGTGGTGGTTGGTGCTTCCGCAACCTTGGCATGAGATTGACATCACTGGGGCGGCGGCGACGGGCTTGGGGATATCCACGACGAATACTCTGCTTGTGCTTAGTGGGGTGTTTCGTCCAACGGTCCAGTAAGCGTTGTCGGTGGAGGTGTCTTGTAAGATTCTCAGAGCATCATCTGGAGGAAGGTTCATGATTGTTCCTCCGGAGGCGGCATCGATCATGGCTCGGTGGTTGGGTTCAATAGTGAAGTAGAAACTTTTGACGAGGTTCCACGTTTGGAATCCATGGTTAGGGCACTTCCTTAGCAGCTCGTTGAAACGCTCCCAAACTTCGGCTAAACTTTCTTGATTGACTTGCCGGAAGTTGGCTATTGCTCGCCTTATGCTCACAATCCGATCTACCGGATGGAACTTAGCTAGGAATTTTGTTGTCAAAGCCTCCCAGGTGGTGGCTGTTCCATGTGGGAGGGAGTGAAGCCATGTCTTGGCTTTGTCCCTTAGTGAAAAAGGGAAGAGGCGGAGCTTGACTGTTTCGTCCGGGATTCCAGCATAGCGGAACGTGGCGCAAATTTCGGAGAATTCTGCCAGGTGAAGATGGGCGTCTTCAGTGGCCATCCCTGAGAATTGAGCGTTGTTCCGAATGATATTCATGATAGCTGGTTTAATCTCAAACTGTTGGTTGGTGATAGCAGGTCCGAAACCGGGGTATATGCTCCCGACGGTAGGTGTAGTGTAATCCCTCATGATGCAGACCTGAGGATGGTTCACTTCATTTTCATCGCCATTTTGGTCGTCAGGAGGTATCCCTCCAACTCGGTTGTCGGCATCAATATTCAGCTGGTCTCCCATTGGGGCAAAAGTGATGGTTGTGGCGCGTCTTCACGCTAGGATAGTACATTCGATCTCTGGGTCATAGGCTACAAGATCTCTTGTGGCTCGACCCTGCATTCACTGCGGCAAACTACACAAGGAAAAAGCAGTCAAAAACATTAACTCTTATAACAATATTTTCAGTCATCCTGAGTCGCTCTATAGTTGCATTCCCCGACTACGGCGCCAAAAACTTGATGCGTGGAAATCGGCAAACGCACCGGTCGCACAAGTACTAAAGTTTGGGAATAAATCCCCGAGTGTCAGTCTCTTGAGGAATGCAATTAGCATAGAGCGACAATAATTCAGAAAATATCGTTATGAGAGTTATACGTAGAAAAGAGTAAAAAGGGGCTTGTGAGATTGTGGTTTTGATCTAATAAACTAATTAAGGATGTGCGGGTCGAAGGCACCGCTTCGCAAGGTGAGGTGAGTGGATCGGCCGCGATGCCGAACTTCAGTTGGGGGAGTGGACGGAAAGCTAATGGATGGAAGTGTTCTTGTGCGGAGTGCAATCGGGTGAAACAAGCGTATGAAGTGGATGTGGAGTGGGCGAGGAGCATTCACAACACACAACTCAAAGCAAATGAAAACTACAACATTCACTTAGAAATAGAGTGGAAAATGTAGTTCATTACAATATCAATTCATTCCATACAACGGAGGAAGGGGAAGAGGAGTAAACCACTAGAGGGTGAAGGTCCACCACAGGTCGTGGCCGGAATTGCGAGTTGTCAATCCGCTTCCGGGCTCAGTCCGAGGAGGCTTCCGGTACCAACGAGCTGTCACCTCGAAGGCCTTTGAGTCTGTTATCTAGGTCGTCTTATTCGCCAACTACGGTGGAAAGCTTGGAGTTGAGGTCATCAATGGCCGGGAGCTTCGCCGGAGGGTTTGGAAAGCTTCGGAATCACCGGCTACAGACTCCCAATGAAGGTGGAGGTGGATGGAGCAGCTGGACAGGTAGAACGACACTTCCCGTGCACTCTCCGATCGCAGAAATGACCCGTCGTACCCTAAATCGCGGAGCAGGCCCTTAAATACAGATGCAAAATAAGTAGAGCGCACGATCAGTGACGCATGACCAGTGGTCGTGCGCACTGTCGGTCGATGTTCGTGCGCAATTTCCAATTAAACCTGCAACTTGGACAGAAACATCAGTAGATATGCGCAGGATCAGTGGCACACGACCGGTGATCGTGCGCACTGAATCCACTGATCGTGCGATTGGCTAAGACAGAACTGGGGAAAAGGAGACTGTAATGCGCACGATCAGTGGCGCACGACCAGTGGTCGTGCGCAGTGAGTCCAGTGATCGTGCGTAGTGTTCCTATATCGTCGGGGTCTCCCGAGCGTTTCCGGAGCACGGACAAGACCCATGCACCAGCAAAAGAGACAGATATGCCACCAAAAGTGCACACCATATTCTCGAGACACGGCGAAAGAACAAGTAAAACAAACGGAAATGCAAAAATATCTAAAGCACACAGAAAACGGGCCAAAAGTGCACTTAATCATAAAATAGACAAGTAAGCAAATATAAGCAGTTATAGATCTCAAGTGCAGTACTAAGACGATAAAACTGGCCCAGATGAGTCCAAAAATCAATGTAATAATTGGACTCATCAAGCTTCTTCGTCCACCTCACTCGCAAAACGAACGATGACGCTTCTTCCCTCTTTTCACGCGTTGATTGAAAACACGATTTGCATCTTCATCCCCCTCTTCTTCCTCCAACTCCTCTTCTTCTCCCTCCTCCTTTTCCTCCAACTCCTACGCCCTTTCTTCCACTTCGCCGTCTTCCTCTTCTTCCCATTCACGTGTGTAGTTTTAGAAATTTTAGATGTTCTTCGCTGAAATATGAATAAATTGGGGCGATTGTTAACCACAACCCGTTTTTGTCTACCCGTACCCCAAAATCTCAGAACTTTTCGCGCCTTTTTGAAATACTCCTTATACATGTAATTTTAGGAAAAGTGATCAACACAACGAGATCTACAACTTTCGTGATGAACACTTTTCTTAAAAATGCATGTACAGGGCGTACTTTGAAAATATGACCAGATTTTGTGTCTTTTAGAAATACGCCTTGTACATGCAATTTCAGGAAAAGTGTTCAACACAAAAGTTATAGATCTCGTCGAGATCTAAAACTTTCATGTTGAACACTTTTCTTGAAATTGAATGTATAAGAAGTATTTCGAAAAGACGCAAAATATTAGGATATTTTGGAGTGCGACTAACCATTTACGGGTTACAGTTAACAATCGCTTAAATTAGATCTTGATTTTTTTTGATGGAATATTAGATCTTGAATTTTAGATTCGGAATATTAGTTTTTGGTGTAGATGTTCTTTTATTTAGATCTGTATATTTGATCATGATCCAGAATCAGGATCTTGAAAATAAGGTGGGGCCCGCATAGTTTTGATTTCTCCCTACACTTTTATGCAGGACCCATAAAACCAATCAGGTTTTGTGGTGTTAAACGGATGCCCGGGGAAGGGGAAGGATAGCAGTTTGCTTGTTCCAATTTCCAACCTTCCAACGATCCAGCTAGAGAAACAGAGAAGTAACTTCCTGATCCCAACAGGCCAGATCTCGCCCCTCCCGTCTCAATGGTTGATCCTGCACCCAAAACAGCCGCCCCCGCCCCACCGGACGGAGAGGAGGTCGAGATTGAATTCCATGGCTTCTTCCGTCTGTACAAGAATGGACGCTTTGAGCGTTTGGTCGGCACAGACAAGGTACCCGCCTCACTCGATCCGGATACTCGCGTGGAATCCAAAGATGTCACCATCGACCAGGACACCGGCGTCTCTGCTCGCCTCTACCTCCCGCCCGTTGCCACCAACCAGAAGCTACCCTTTCTGGTCTATTTCCACGGGGGCGCTTTCTGCCTGGAGTCATCCGCGTCTCCCATCTACCACCGCCACCTTAATACCCTCTCTTCCCTCACGCCCCTCCTTGCAGTTTCCGTTGAATATCGCCTCGTCCCAGAGCACCCCCTCCCAGCCGCCTACGATGACTCATGGACCGCTATCCGCTGGGTCTTCTCACTTACTGACCCGTGGCTCGCCGAGCATGCCGATCTGGATCGTGTCTTTCTCGCCGGCGACAGTGCAGGCGGCAATATCGCCCACAATATGGCGATTCGGGTTCGGGAGTTTCCTGAAACTGGGATAACTATCAAGGGGCTTGCTTTGATTCACCCATACTTCTGGGGGTCTGAGCCCGTTGGTTCGGAGCTAACGGATCCAGAATTTCGAGCTGAGATGGATAAGATTTGGAATTTTCTATATCCAGGTACCACTGGGCCGGACGATCCCAAGGTAAACCCGTTCGCCGACGGTGCCCCAAATCTTGCATTACTGGGGTGCGAGAAACTTCTGGTTACTGTAGCCGAGAATGACCCGGTCAAGCACAGGGGAAAAGCTTATTATGAGAAGCTTAAGGAGAGCGATTGGGGAGGCGAGGTGGAGCTGTTGGAAACGCCGGATGCGGAGCATGTCTTCCACCTCTTTAGTCCTGATACTGAGAAGGCCAAGGAGAAGATCAAGATTTTGGTCAACTTCTTCAACAAACAGTAGGTTTTCAGTTTTCTCTGCTGTTGCCTTCTCACTTGGCTTAGACGCACACTATTACATATATTGTTTGGTGTCATTAATAATGGCCTCTCTTGTAACTCCATCTGAAGTTCTGAACTTTGGTTATGTATTTGGTGTTGTGAACTTGAAATATATGACCTCTTCTTCCCCGTGTTATCGTGTATTGCTCTGTTTTCACGTATTTATCAGTACAGAAGTGACGATAAAATGTTTTGGTAATTAGCTTTACCTTTATCTAAATAATTTGATTATCAAACACGAAAGTGATTGGCGAAGAACTATTGCAGATTTTGAGTAAATGCAAGTGGCATCAATTAAAGAACTCGTGTTGGGGAAAAAAATTGGTGCATGCGACTCATCTTGCTCTTTGTGCGCACATAAATAAGTGCTTTTTTTTCGCAAGAGGCCCCATACTATTTCAAACCCTTCACGAAAAGGGAAAAAAACTTTTCTCGGGGGAATTTTTCCTTGCAAAATCTAGAATACGATCGAAAGTCCACATTGCACCTCAGAATACGCGCTCGTCTTCATCCGTCTCGTTTTAGGCATTCCAGAATAGTTGGTCGTTGTTGGTGCAAAATTTATCACATAGTTCCTCACACTTAACAACAGTTTGGGGACTCCGACGGAGAGATCGGATACCGCAATCGACTAGTTACTATCCCTGCGGGGGCTTAGCGAGTAAAGAAGAGAAAATTGGAAAAGAGAGGCCGCTGAGAGCGGTAAACACCAAATTTACCTTTCTCGGCGAATACGATTTGTTGTGGCCGATGATATTACTCCGGACAAAGGATTACAAGCGAGTAATGACGAATACAAGAGAGAAGAGGCGAGAAAAGAGAACAACTGAGAGACAAACTTAGTGTTTGCATCTACAACAAGGTAGATTCTGGGCTAAGTCCTCCTCCCCCGTCGAGCACCCCTGGCCCACTATTTATATACGAGAGTAGGGTGCCCGAATGGCTGGGCATTTAATACCATATTAAATAAGGTATTAAATGTGCGGATGCCTGAGGAATACGAGGAGTCGGGCGGTGAGGGTGAAAGAAAGTCCACGCGTAACTGGGCATGCTGCTGTCGAGTAGAAGAGTTCGCGCAAGCTCCTGACAAGTGCTCGTCGCGGATTCTTTGTTGAATTGTAAGAGGAGCCTCCAAAGTATGCAAAACACCTTGCACGAATTAGCAATACGCCCCCGATTACCCAGAGAGAGCCTCGAACACCGCAGAGTATCCGTCCAACTTCTCTATGATGTTGTCCCCCGTCGCAAGATTTGGATTAACATAATCCCCACACTTTTTTTTGAGTGCACGCGTTATCTGAAAAAGTATCTGATAACCACGAAGACTCCGACTCGATCTCTGTGTCACCCTAGATATATAAATAGCGCAGTGGCGAGTCCACTTTTTCACTCGTACCCCCTCGAACACATATTTTTGTGACCTCTTGTGTGGATAATGGCCAGTTTGAGTCACTCCATCTTGGCTAAGCTGGGGGCAAAGATGGCTGACTTAGCCTCCGAAATCCTAGCCGGGTCCCTGACGCTGCGGCCACTAGCTGAGGATGCACCAAGAGCTTGCCATGTCATGAAGGCAGGCCTCGAGGACGGCGACTAGGAGAGCTCTCCATGTTAATATGCAAGCGAACTGTAAGACCCCTTTTCCGAACATACGCCAAGTCACTAACACTAACTCGAGTGGATTCTTACTTTCTAAAACCGCCGTTTTACGGTGACACCAACTTACGGGTTAGTCTCCATTATAAGACATCGTTCCTACCGGCTAATTCATCATCTAGACAAATCACTTAAGTAGGTAAGAAATGTTGAGTATAAAATCAATTAACATCACACTATGAAATAAAATTTGTTCACACAAGAAATAAACATGTATAAGATAGAAGGGATTATGCCTGAGTATATCATAAAAGTCAATAAGGGTTTGTGCCCTGTACAAAATACAACTCTCTCACTCAAAACTGCAGAAGTACTAGTCATCATCGTCACTCACATCGACCCGCGACAGAGTAGCAATACGCCGCATCAGCTCCCTAAGTCCTATCGTCCTAGGCAGTTGGTCCTCTGGGGTGTTGTACTGCTTCCCCGACTCCTGGTGTTCCTAAAATGATACAGTCACCGACCGTTAGTCAAAAACACTAAGGTACTTTGGCATCCACTCACCCCAATGACTCCTAGGCACTGAGCGGAAGGATGTATGGAAAAAGTACAATAATAATGGTAATAGTACAACGAGGTGATAATGTAACTAACTAGCAAGTATGTATGTAAAGGTACACAATATATCATATTAACTAAGCCAGCAGATCTATAGAGGTATATCGGTAATAAATAACAAGTTAATAAAGTGCAAAAGTATGTAAAGAAGTAAAGATCATCCACTCTAACATCACATAAACTTACCTTAACTTATATGAATGCACATACAAACTTATTGAAATTCTTTATTTCAAGGATAGCTAAATCACCTAGAAAGGGGGGGGGGGGGGGGGGGGGGGGGGGTGAATATGTTTCTTAGTCCTTAGTGACTATATTTTGAATCTTCTTTAGTTAGCTGCTTTATTGGTACTTAAGTTTTGCTTTCAAGACAAGCTACCTGCACAAAGAAGAGAAACACAACAGAGTACACACAGATTTATAGTGTTTCCCCAATCTTTGGGTACATCCATTTGATGGTGATTTTATAAAGTTTTGAAAAATATCCAAACTAAACTCTCAACTAGGAAACTGCACCTATCGAAATTTAGTATAGGAAATATCGCATTTAAACTCGGGGACCGTTGAGTATTTGTACTCACAAGGAAGAGCTATTATTTTATCGATCGGAAAATTGGTTTTGCGAAAATGAAAACAAACGTTAAACTAAGAGGAGAAATTCGATGAATAAAAGGCTAGCACTTGATCTGGAATCCCTTTGGGCTAGAATAAAAATCCACGAAATTAAAGAGCACAAGCATCTAAATTATTAACTTCGACCGCGGAGGTTCCAAAGCTACGAAGCGCCTCTCTCGAGAATACGCACTCGACTAACCTTAGGTAGATCGATTAAGACCTCTCGGCCAGTCAAAAGACCTAAGCTTGCTTTAGGCGGTGAACCTCACTAATGGAGTTGACTCCAAGGCGGAAGAATTTTGCGTTCCTCTCTCGAGGGGTGCAAGAAACTCTCTTTATCCTTGAGTGATCTACTCTTATCCACAACCTCTCGGTAAATCTAGGATACGAATCTAAGCTCGAATAAACATAATTTGCAACTTATGAATTCGAAGAAAATTTAAATCAAAGATAAATCAAAGTATATAAAATAGAATGCTTGCTAATTTGATACAAAAAAATAAGAAATTTATTCCATTCCAAAGTTCATCATGATCAAGTGCTAATTGAAAATTAGCTACTCATCATGATGGGAGAGTTACAAGAAAAGTTGGGAAGAGACATGATTATCAAAAGTGCTTCAAATAAAAGCTACACTATGAGTTGAAAATGCAGGAAAAACCGTAAATAAACAGAACTAAGCTCCCAAAAATCTCCTCCTGAGCATCTGAAGCTGTCTGGAATTTATAGAAGAAGTTGCTGGGTGGTCACGCCCCTAGGTCACGCCCGTGACCTAGGGCGTGTCGGTCTCGGAACCGTCGTCTTCAAGTCTTCTGAACGTTGGTGCGAAACCGCCAAAAGTCATTAATTGGAGGGTCACGCCCCTAGGTCAGGCCCGTGACCTAGGGCGTGTCTTGACAGTTGTAGAAAAACGGCGGGAAGCAGAAACGGCGGGAATAACTCCTGCCGTTGTTGGAAGGGTCACGCCCATTGTCACGCCCGTGACCTTGGGCGTGTCTTACGAAACTCCCAGCGCTTGAAACTGCAGCATTAAGTCGGCACGCCGGGTTGTCACGGGGTTAGTCACGCCCGTGACAACTTTGTCACGCCTGTGACGTGTTGTGCAAATATAAACTGCCGTTGACTGGAAGACTGGACCAAGCACTGGATGTCACGCCTGGTGGCCACGCCCGTGTGATCATCGTCACGCCCGTGACTTTAGGGTGTGTACTTTTAATTAATGTGACAGATAGCTCTTTCTACGCGCCAGGTTCACGCCAGGATGTCACGCCCGTGACCTTGTCGGTCACGCCCGTGACTTTGGCGTGTGCTTTTGAAATTTTCCTGCTTTTCTCCAGTTTTGTCTCCTGATCAACCCTATAGACTCCAAATTGAGATTTGCAGCCCAGATTGCCCTGAAATAAGAAATTAGAAAAATTAAATAATAAAATTATAAAATATACTTATAAACTAATTAATTATTAAATAAAAATAATATAAAAGCATGGACAAAATTAGAGTTATCAAATACCCCCATACTTACTCGTTTGCTCGTCCCGAGCACACAACTTTTCATGGGGAGTAGAAAAATCTTAACGCTAAAAACGAAAATTGAACATAAGAAGTAGAATGCGAAATCTTATGCTTATGCTTGTAGTTATTATTGTAGAAAAACCTACCCAGCATACAAATTAGTTTTTTAATTTTCTAAAATGTGTTTCCACTTATTATTTTTATTTCAAGGATGGAAACACGATAAATCTTTGAATCACGTTTAGGGAGAAAGTAGCGTGTTTGCTAAGATAACATTGCACAAATCGAAGATCGGGATACCCTCCAAAGAAATCTATCAATGTCGATGGCCATAGGCTTGCCCTTTCACACTCTCGCCACGACACTAGGTTAACTTATAAGCACAAATCAGTAGTACTTAAGTAGGTTGGAATATAGGCTTAGGTTTTTGGTTTGGAAAAACAAAGATAAAAGCGATGGGTAGACACACCAAAACCTAATGAGAGCTTGCACAAAAGAAATAAATTGAAAAACTCCGCCAATTCCTTTGTTTTTTTTTCAATATGTTGAACATTTTTTTCAACTTCCTCTTTTTATTTTTATTTGTTTTTTTTTTCTTTTTCTTAGAGGAGAAATGAAAAATAGAACAACTCTTGTATTTTTTTTTTAAAAAGCCACCAAAATAAAATGGCTCCTAATCACACATAAACTGGTTTTATCTATAATTTCATGCTCGGTTTTAGGTGTGTAATTAGGATGCTTTTTAGGCTTTGGTAAAGTGTTGGTGGAGCTACAACAAATGGAAGGTATATGCTCAAATTGGCTTAGCAAGGGTAAAACGTTAGGTAAGGGTGCAAAGACTCAAACTAGCCAAAAGAAATGCCTAAATTCTTTTCATGCTAATGAGTTTAACCTATGCAAAGTCTTGAGAATAGCTAGAGGGCAAGTTATAGACATCGAGAAAGAATACCTCTTTCTTGATCCGCGAAATATCTCTCTAGTAAACTTCTACACACTCTCCTAAAATATTTTTAGATTTCACCGGTTTCCAAGTAGAAGTAAAATAAACTATTTCTACGCATTCAGAAAAAGAAAAATCTAATTGTATGCTGAATATTTAATTCTACTTAAATTCTACTAACATGTGCACTTAACTAGAAACACAACATGACCAACAGTTCTACTACAAAATTCAAAATTCAATTAAAGCATCAAAAAGTTTCTAAACTTATGTAAAAGTTGAATACCTAGAATTTCGCATGTGAGTAAATTGAGAAATAAAGATCTCCCTAATTTTAAAAGTAATCCTATTTTTTGTGAATTTGTTTTTTGAAAATTTGCATTTTTTTAATTTTTTTTTGTATTTTTGTAAAGTAAGTAAAAACAAAATTGCACAAAAGAAATAAAACCCTCTTTTTTGTTTTAGAAAATTAGTATGATTTTTTTTGTATGTTTTGCTTGAGAAATATCCCCCCATACTTAAACAAGACATTGTCCCCAATGAAAAATAAATAAATAAAGATAAAAGATAGGTCACTTCCCTGAAGCGGGTCATGCAGCACCAAAATGTACCTGGAAGACAAAGCTGAAGCAAAACATATTTTTTATTTTAAGAAATAGAAAAGATACATGACAAGGGAAAATAAAATGATAAAAAGAAAAGATACAATGGGGCGGACTACAATCTCAAAGAAAAAGAAAGCAGGCTAATCCTCATCGCTATGCTGCCTCGGCTCCTGATAGTGCGTCCGGAGGTCTGAAAACTCACGCTCAATACGTGCCATGGAGGAGGCTTGATTTGCCGCTAGAGTGGTAAATCGGCTGTCAAAACTTATAAAACGAGCGTCAAAATCGTTCTGCATCGTATCTAAGCGTGTGCGAAGAGACGCAAACTGACGATCCCAATAGCTTTGAGGGCCGGGCTCGGAAGAAGGGTCTTGCGGTGGTGGAGGAATGTCGGGAGAGTGAATATTGCCACTGGGACCGGCACCGTAATCAAGGTCAAGATCTCCACCACCGACTGTGGGGGGGGGGGGATAGCCTCAAACTCTCCATCACGTCGCCGCGCTAGGCCGAGGGCCTGAAGGGTCTGGAACTGGATGAACTGCGGCATTTGGACGCAGCTCAGTCGCGGAAGAGTATCCCAAAGGCCGAGCTGCTTGGCGAGGAAAGTGATGAAGTTCCTGCCGTGCACCGCTCCCAATCTCGCATTTTCGGCCTGGTGCCGAAAGAAAATTACGAGCAGATAACCAAGGTTGAGTGGGACCCGGTAAAACATACTATATAAATATAGTAAGTCTGCCCGAGTCACCACCCCGTGGCTATCGCCGCGACCAGAAAATAGTGAAGGTAAGGAGGTTGTGGAGAATACGTAAGGCGGGAGAAATGAGTTGGCTGCCTTTGGATTTCTTTGGGGTGTAGGGAGCGGTGCCATTACTGATTTCAGCCCAAAAGGCGAGAAGGTTGACATCAGAAGGGAAATCAGTAATTAAACCGAGATAGGCGGGAGATTGAGAAAAGGACTCCGAGCAAAAGCCCATGACAACGTTGAGTTGGCGGATGGTGAGCTGATGCACCATCCCACCTATGCGAAAGACGATGAAGTCGTCATTTGCCGCCCAACGGAACTGGAATGAAGCCAAGAACTCAACGGTGAGCTCAAGGAAGGCATGCTCGGAAATGGAGAAGAGGGAACTCCATCCAGTGGTGGATAAAAATCCCCGCACCAAATCCTCCGCTCCAAAGGTGGCGAGGATCGCCCAATCGAGGATACGGAACACGCCAAGTGGTTTACCGCGGAGGCATTCGCTGTGCTCCTGCTGGGTTTGGTTTTGAAATAGGAGCATGGCTTCCGCTGCGGCGGGATCCGTGGGGTGCTCGGAGGAGAAAGCGGTGGAGCGAGGGTGGTGGCGAGGCATTTTGGAAGAAGGGAGAAAAAGAAAGGAGTCGGGTTGGCTAATGGAGAAGGGGAGTGCTGGAAGGTGTGGAGGAAGGAGAGTGGAAAAATCCCTATTTATAGGGTTTTTCGGGCTGCTCACACCGCATGTCACGCCCGTGACATGGGGCGTGAAGGGCACGGGACAAAAAAAAGAGGAATCCGAGGCTGCCAGCCTCGGATTCGCTGGTCACGCCCCAGAGTCACGCCCGTGACTCTAGGCGTGTAAGGGGTATCCGAAGCAGGAATCCAATGCGCTGGCATTGGATTCCAAGGACACGCCCCAGGTCACGCCCATGACCGGGGGCGTGTCTCATAAAAAAATTAAAGGGAAAGGAATCTGAGGCGTTGACCGGGGTCACGCCTCGGATTCGAGAACACGGCCCAGGGTCACGCCCGTGACCCTGGGGCGTGTATCTAAAAACTAGAATAAAAAAATGTTATTTTTTTTATTTTTATTTTTACTTTTTTTTTGAAACCGGGCGAGTCACGACCGTGACTCGCCAGCGTAACGGGCGTGACACTAAGTGTCACGGCCATGACTGGGCAGGAAGAGAAGTTTTCCAGCTTCACTTCGTCAAACGAAGTTTCGGGCTAGACACCCCCGTGACCAATGATGGTCACGCCCGTGACAGTACCGAAAGACGAACGAAACACTGCGCTCGACGAAACCACTCTCGATATTCGCTCGACCAACTAAACACGTCTCTGTCACGCTCGTGACCCATAGGTCACGCCTGTGACATGGGCGTGTACGAACAGAGAAAAAAAATTTGTTTTATTTTTATTTTTATTTTTTATTTTTTTATTTACTTTTTTCTTTATTTATTTTTTTTAAGATTCAAATAAACGATAATAAAACAAAAGTTACTGACTTGAAACACGTAGACTTGACGCTCAACTCCGTCGATCGTCACGCCGTAAAGATGTCCTTCAAACCTGCAAAAATTTAAATAAAATTAAAAATAAAAAGAAAAGATAAGCATGATGTGCCTCCCACAAGCGCTTTGTTTATTGTCGTTGAGCTCGACTAAAGCAGGGCACTCATATATGGGTTCGGGAGGTTAATTTCCTCCCGGTACTCATTAGTAGTATCGCCGGCGAGGAATATCTTCAGCCGGTGCCCATTCACTTTAAATTCGCCGTTTTCCGGGTGCGAGATAAGCACTGTCCCATAGGGTCACACCTCTTTTACAATAAAAGGGTCGGACCATCGGGACTTGAGTTTGCCCGGAAAAAGTCGGAGGCGCGAATTATAGAGGAGAACTTGGTCTCCCGGTTTAAAATCTTTAGGGTGCTTAATTTTTTTATCATGATAAAATTTTGTGCGCTCCTTATAAAGTTTATTACTTTCATAGGCGAAGGAGCGCCACTTATCGAGCTCGTTAATTTGGAATTTCCGAAGCTCGGAGGACAAATTTTCATCTAGATTTAAAAATTTAAACGCCCAAAAGGCGCGATGCTCAAGCTCAACTGGTATGTGACATGCTTTCCCATAAACCAATCGGTACGGCGTACAACCGATAGCGGTCTTGTACGCGGTCCGATAAGCCCAAAGTGCATCGTCAAGCTTAACCGACCAATCCTTTCTATTTGTAGAAACCGTTTTTTCTAAAATTCGTTTAAGTTCACGGTTTACTACTTCTACTTGGCCACTAGTTTGAGGGTGATAGGGGGTGGTCAATCTATGTGTAACGCCATATTTAGATAAAACTTTAGCGAATTGTGCTCTACAAAAGTGGGTGCCCCTATCACTAACTATTGCCCGCGGTGCCCCAAATCATGAAAATAGTTTTTTGAGAAATTGGGTCACGACTCGGGCGTCATTAGTGGGAAGGGCTTGCGCTTCCGCCCACCGTGACACATTGTCGACCGCTACAAAAATATATTTATTTCCATAGGATGTTGGTAGCGGTCCAACAAAGTCGATCCCCCATAAATCAAAAACTTCTATTTCTAGAAATGAATTTAATGGCATTTCATCACGGCGGGAAATATTACCTGAGCGTTGGCATTGTTTACAATGACTTACATGGGCGTGAGCATCCTTGAAGATGCTTGACCAATAGAAGCCTGCTTCAAGTACCTTCCGAGCCGTCCGATTAGCTTTATAGTGCCCACCGGCGGGTCTCTCATGACAATGCTTTAGAATTTATGCGCCTTCCTCATGAGAAACACACCTCCCCACTACTTGGTCCGCGCAAACACGAAAAAGGACGGGATCCTCCCAAAAATAATTTTTCAAATCAGAAAAGAATTTCTTATTTTCTTGATAAGAAAAACCATTCGGGAGGAATCTCGCAACAAGATAATTTGCGAAATCGGCAAACCAAGGAGTGGGGAGAGTAAATACCTTATGAATGGCGAGAAGGCGCTCCTCGGGGAAAGTGTCGTCAATGTCCTCCTCCATGAGCTCCCCCGAATTGGGGTTCTCCAACCGCAAAAGATGATCAGCCGCCAAGTTCTCCGCTCCTCTCTTGTCACGAATCTCCAAATCAAATTCTTGGAGTAGTAAGATCCACCTAATCAATTGCGGCTTTGCATCTGTTTTTGCTAGTAAATATCTCAAAGCCGAATGATCAGTAAAAACGATAATTTTGGACAAGGTGGGATATGAGCGGAATTTATCAAATGCGAAAATTACGGCTAATAATTCTTTTTCGGTGGTCGTGTAATTTTCCTGTGCGGCGGTTAATGTTTTGCTTGCATAATAGATAAGATGAAAGTTTTTATTTATTCGTTGTCCTAAGACCGCACCGACAACAAAACTACTAGCGTCGCACATTATCTCAAATGGAAGCTCCCAATTGGGAGCGATCATGATAGGAGCGTTAATCAATTTTTCTTTAATAAGAGAAAAAGCACGCAAACAATTTTCGTCAAAAATGAACGTCGCGTTTTTTTCTAACAAGTGGGTAAGGGGCTTAGTTATTTTAAAAAAATCTTTAATAAACCGGCGATAGAAACCGACATGCCCCAAAAAACTACGAACGGTCTTAACATTTGAAGGGGGAGGTAGCTTTTCTATAGTTTCAATTTTTGCTTTATCTACCTCTATGCCCTTACTAGAAATTTTATGGCCTAAGACCAAACCCTCCCGTACCATAAAATGACAATTCTCCCAGTTTAAAACTAGGTTCGTGTTCTCACATCTTTGGAGTACACGGGAAAGGTTTGCCAAACATAAATCAAACGAATCTCCAAAAACGGAAAAATCGTCCATGAAAACCTCCATGATATCCTCCACTAATTCATCAAAGATTGCTAGCATACACCTTTGGAAGGTTGCCGGCGCGTTGCACAAACCAAAAGGCATCCTTCGATAAGCGAAGGTGCCAAACGAACAAGTGAAGGTTGTTTTCTCTTGTTCCTCGGGTGCGATTGAGATTTGAAAATATCCCGAGAGACCATCAAGAAAACAATAAAATGAGTGCCCGGATAGCCGTTCAAGTATTTGGTCAATAAACGGCAAAGGAAAATGATCCTTACGGGTTGCATCATTTAATTTACGGTAATCGATGCACACCCGCCATCCGGTAACAGTTCGAGTAGGAACTAACTCGTTTTTATCATTAGGCACTACCGTTAACCCTCCTTTCTTGGGCACCACTTGGACCGGGCTCACCCAAGAGCTATCCGAAATTGGATAGATGATACCCGCATCTAATAATTTTATTACCTCGGCCTTGACTACCTCCTTCATGTTAGGATTTAGCCGACCTTGAGGTTGAATGGTTCTGTGAGTGTGTTCTTCTAAAAAAATTTTATGGGTGCAAAAGGAGGGATTAATCCCTCTAAAATCCATGATCTTCCACACAATTGCGCGACGATGAAGTTTTAAAGTATGAGATAATTTAATTTTTTCTTCATCGGTCAAGTAGGCCGACACAATAACCGGAAGTTTTGAATCCTCCGCTAAAAATAAACACTCTAAATGATCAGGCAATTGTTTTAGTTCCAGCGCGGGAGGTTCATCATAAGAAGTTTTCAAACGATCACTACCAATTTCTAAAAGTTAAAAAATAGGTGCGCGAGTGATCGAGAGATTATCACTATTTTCATGGGCAACTAAATCTAAATTTTCAAAATCGGCATCATGATCAATAGAAGATAAAGATTGTTCAGAAAAAAGAAAAGAGACTTCTTCGGGAGAAGCCTCCAAATAATAACATGAGTCGTCATTTGAGAGCGAGTTTTTCATAGACGCGTCAATAGTAAAGGTAACTTCTTCATATCCGACTCTAAGGAGAAGTTTCCCATTACTAACGTCTATAACTGCGCGTGAGGTGGCAAGAAAAGGGCGACCGAGAATGAGTGGGACCTCGGTGTCCTCTTCGATGTCAAAGATGACAAAATCTACCGGAAAGATAAATTTGTCAACTTTGACAAGCACATCCTCTATGATCCACATAGGGAGCTTGACAGACCGATCCGCCAATTGAATGCACATTCTTGTGGGTTTAGGTTCTCCTAATACCAACTTCTCAACTAAAGAATAAGGCATTAAATTGATTGAGGCGCCTAGATCGGCTAACGAACATTTTACTAATAAATCACCAAACAAATAGGGCATAGAGAAACTACCCGGATCGGGTAATTTCTTAGGTAATTTATTAAGTAAAACTGCCGAACACTCCGCGTTCAATTGAACAGTGGAGATATCCACAAGTTTTTTTTATTGGATAAAAGATCCTTGAGGTACTTGGCGTATTTCAGAATTTGTGCTATTATTTCACAAAACGGTAGATTTATTTGGATTTGTTTAAACATGTCCAAAAATTTACCGTGATGTTCATCCACCCGGTCTTTTTGCATTCTAGATGGATAGGTAAGAGGTGGTTGATAAGCTTTTAGTTTATTAAAAGTAGAAGGCTTAGGCAGAGGAGAAGATTAAGAAATTATTACCTCCGTATAAACCAGAATTAGAGAAGTATCAACCGGATTTGGAGAAGTGGTTACCTCCTTCCCGCTCCGTAGGGTGATGGCTTTGGCATGCTCCTTTGGGTTGGGCTCTGTATTGCCCGGTAGCACTCCTTGTTGACGATCGGAGAGCATTTTAGCGATTTGCCCAATTTGTGTCTCCAAACTTCGAAGAGATCCGGTGAGATTCCGGATGTTGGCATCATTTGTAGTCGTATATTTGGTGAACAACTCCTCGAGATTTGGAGCTTTTGGAGCTTGCAGTGGAAAATAGCTGGGTGGAATCGTGTTCGGCGGGCGCGCCACATTCCCCGGATTACTCCAAGAGAAGTTGCGGTGATTCCTTATACCCGGGTGATAGGTATTTCCAAAATTATTGCCCGGATTATAAGTTGTCCGATTCGGATTACCCATGTAATCTACATGCTTGACAATAGTAGAGGGCTCCCAATAGTTGGGCTCACAGGTAGATTTAGACGAGGAAGCAGACATCTCGTTCATCTGTTTTTGTAGTTGCTCAACCTGGAGAGACAAACTTGAAACTGTATCGATTTCATACATCCCGGCCGGTTTAGGTGGTTTAGACCGAGGTGTACTCCATTGATAGGTATTCAAAGCCATACCTTCTATAAGCTCTTGGGCGGCCGCCGGTGTTTTGTTATTAAGCGTTCCACCGGCAGCGACATCGATATGTTGCCTAGTTTGAGAATTTAGGCCGTTATAGAAGGTTTGGATTTGTAACCAATCCGGAATTGCATGATGAGGACATCGACGAAGCAATTCCTTAAAACGCTCCCAAGTATCATATAACATTTCCGAATCAAGTTGGGAGAAATAAGTAATATCATTGCGCAATTTAGCCGTTTTAGCCGGCGGAAAGTATTTCGTAAGAAATCTTTCCGTCATTTGAGCCCAAGTTGTGATGGATCCTCTTGGTAGAGAACCCAACCACTACTTGGCTTTAGTGAGCAATGTAAATGGAAATAACCTTAGCCGGATGGCATCATCGGATACACCATTAATTTTAAAAGTATCACATATTTCTAAGAAATTTGAAATATGCGCGTTTGGATCTTCATCTTGAAGCCCATCAAATTGTACATATTGTTGTACCATTTGGATGATGCTTGGCTTCAACTCAAAATTATTGGGTTCAATAGCGGGGCGAACAATACTAGATTGAGCCTCGTCCAAGTTGGGACGGGCATAATAGGACATAGTCCTTTGTTCGACCGCATTTGGCTCACCCATATTGGAAGAAGAAGAAGAAGGAGATCTAGGAGACTGGGAAGAAGAACTAAAGGAAGAAGGAGAAGAAGAAGGCGGTGACGGGGAGAGGATTAATGAAGGATTAGGAGTGTCTCCTAAGGATTCCGTATCTTGAAAATTCGGAACTCGAAATCGTAAGCGGTGCCGAAGGGTTCGCTCGATTTCTGGATCCAAATCAAAAAGAGGTGACGGATTCCCTCGGGTCATACACCACAATAAGACAAAATAAATTTTTTTTTTATTTTGAACTTTTTAAAACAAAAAAAGAAATTAATAAAACTAATAGATCCTTGCTTTCAAAATATCAACACAAAAAAAGTTCCCCGACAACGGCGCCAAAAACTTGATGGTGATTTTATAAAGTTTTGAAAAATATCCAAACTAAACTCTCAAATAGGCAAGTGCACCTATCAAAATTTAGTATAGGAAATATCATATTTAAACTCGGGAACCGTTGAGTATTTGTACTCACAAGGAAGAGCTATTATTTTATCGATCGGAAAATTGGTTTTGCGAAAACGAAAACAAACGTTAAACTAAGAGGAGAAATTCGATGAATAAAAGGTTAGCACTTGATCTGGAATCCCTTTGGGCTAGAATAAAATCCACGAAATTAAAGAGCACAAGCATCTAAATTATTAACTTCGACCGCGGAGGTTCCAAAGCTACGAAGCGCCTCTCTCGAGAATACGCACTCGACTAACCTTAGGTAGATCGATTAAGACCTCTCGGCCAGTCGAAAGACCTAAGCTTGCTTTAGGCGGTGAACCTCACTAATGGAGTTGACTCCAAGGTGGAAGAATTTTGCGTTCCTCTCTCGAGGGGTGCAAGAAACTACCTTTATCCTTGAGTGATCTACTCGTATCCACAACCTCTCGGTAAATCTAGGATACAAATTTAAGCTCGAATAAACATAATTTGCAACTTATGAATTCAAAGAAAATTTAAATCAAAGATAAATCAAAGTATATAAAATAGAATGCTTGCTAATTTGAGACAAAAAAAAGAAATTTATTCCATTCCAAAGTTCATCATGATCAAGTGCTAATTGAAAATTAGCTACTCATCATGATGGGAGAGTTACAAGAAAAGTTGGGAACAGACATGATTATCAAATGTGCTTTAAATAAAAGCTACACTATGAGTTGAAAATGCAGGAAAAACGGTAAATAAACAGAACTAAGCTCCCAAAAATCTCCTCCTGAGCATCTGAAGCTGTCTGGAATTTATAGAAGAAGTTGCTGGGTGGTCACGCCCCTAGGTCACGCCCGTGACCTAGGGCGTGTCGGTCTCGGAACCGTCGTCTTCAAGTCTTCTGAACGTTGGCGCGAAACTGCCAAAAGTCGTTAATTGGCGGGTCACGCCCCTAGGTCACGCCCGTGACCTAGGGCGTGTCTTGATGGTTGCAGAAAAACGGCGGGAAGTAGAAACGGCGGGAATAACTTCGGCCGTTGTTGGAAGGGTCACGCCCATTGTCACGCCCGTGACCTTGGGCATGTCTTGCGAAACTCCCAGCGCTTGAAACTGCAGCATTAAGTCGGCACGCCGGGATGTCACGGGATTAGTCACGCCCGTGACAACTTTGTCACGCCCGTGACGTGTTGTGCAAATATAAACTACCGTTGACTGGAAGACTGGACCAAGCACTGGATGTCACGCCTGGTGGCCACGCCCGTGTGATCATCGTCACGCCCGTGACTTTAGGGCATGTACTTTTAATTGACGTGGCAGATAGCTCCTTCCACGTACCGGGTTCACGCCAGGATATCACGCCCGTGACCTTGTTGGTCACGCCCGTGACTTTGGCGTGTGCTTTTGAAATTTTCCTGCTTTTCTCCAGTTTTGTCTCCTGATCAACCCTATAGACTCCAAATTGAGATTTGCAGCCCAGATTGCCCTGAAATAAGAAATTAGAAAAATTAAATAATAAAATTATAAAATATACTTATAAACTAATTAATTATTAAATAAAAATAATATAAAAGCATGGACAAAATTAGAGTTATCACCATTCTCCTCCTACCTTGCCAACTTCCTGTTGCTCAAGTCACTTCACCAAAATAATGCTCCAAAGAGCTTACACCTTAGATCCCTCAGGATCTCTCAGTCTCCTCAAGACTTATAGCTCATGCACTAGGCCCTATAACTTAGTGATTCAAAGATCACCTACCTCAGGCCCAAAAGGCCCTGCAACTAAGGCTGGGAGGACATCCCTACCTCAGATCAACAAGGGATCCTACCTCAGAGAGAATGACTCTCCTATAGCAGAGACCCAAAGGTCCTACCTTAGATCCAAAAGGATTCTACAGCTCAGACACAAGTGCCCTACCACTCAGTGAGAATGACTCAGCTACCTCAGGCTCAAAATCCCTACAGCTCAGTGATCAACTGATCACCTACCTCAGATCCAAACTGGATCCTACAGCTCAGGCTAAATATCCCTACAACTCAGATCCACTTCTGGATCCTACCTCAGAGCAAGTTTGCTCCTACCACTCAGATCCACAAAGGATCCTATAATATGGAAGTGGGTTGTTGAGGTTCTTGATTGGACACAAGAGGAATTCCTCTGTGTCAATCTATCTTGACTGAGTTAGACTCATCCCAACTTTGACTCTAGGAATATTTTCCTGCGTCTACTTTTCCGGACTAAGAACACCTAGCGCCAACTACTTCACAACAACAAGTATATCCACTTGAGCTGGAAGTGACTTGCAGAACACTGTTCTTCCCCTTTCTAAACTGAACCAAAAGCTCAGCTCTCTCTTCTTCATAGCAACTATGATGTAGATGATTTGTCTTATGCTGGAAGCAACTTGCAGATTAGCTTCTTTGCACCTTTCTGAACTGAGCCAACTGTTCAGCCCTATCTCCTTCTTCACAGTTCCCCAAGAGAATGTTCTTTAGGATTTGTTGGCTGGATCTATGAAGCACCTGCAATAAGGGTCGGCCCTAGCTGCTATCTCTTTCTCAGTGAATCACACTGAGCTTGCTAGCTGGTGCAGATGAAGATTGTAACGCCCTTAATTTTCCAATGTTATTTTTTGATTTGGTGTCGTCATATTTATGGCGTCAGAGAGTTACCCTTTTTACGTTTTGTTGACGGCGCTGCAGTGTTTATGCATTTTTGTGGCCATTGGGTCTGTTTGACCAGATTTTGGGATTTCGATTGGATTGAATGTTTTCCTTGATTGAAAGGATGAAGCTTTGAGGTTTTAGACTTGTCTAGTTTTATTGCGATCCGAGGATTTTGGTGTGTCGGCACGTGTTTGGATATTTGTAATGATTTTTGCTTGTGTAAGCATTTGATGATAGTGTCTCAAGAATAGTGCGTCAGATTTTAGTGTTGTCTTCACTGCTAAATTCATAGAGTCAGTGATTTATCCCGGGATGTTAAGTTGAATCTGAATTTCTAGAATTTTCCTGTCTTGTTCTCGTGAAGATCAGCCTCATTTCTCGAGAGGCCGGGTACTGTTCCTGTGCAGTGTATATTTCTTCTCGAGAAGTGTTGTTCTGTTCCCGGGAATGCCTTGGTGTTCTCGAAATGTCCTGTTTTGTTCCTGAGAATTGCTTCTTCGGTTCTCAAGAAATCTCCTTATGTACTCGAGAACTCGACCTTGATTCTCGGGAAGTCCTTCATTTTGTTCTTGAGAAGTCCTGAAGTTCTCGATAAATCTTCTTCCTGTTCTCGAGAAATTTTACTTGTACTCGAGAAATGTCCTCCTAGTTCTCGAGAAGTCCATTTCAGTGCTCGCGAAGTCATGTTATTCTCGAGAAGCGTCTTGTCCTATTCACAATTACTTTCTACCTATTATCGAGAAAGCTTCACCTTGTTCTCGACAAAGTCCTCATCTTGTTCTCGAGTGATCCAATCTTGCTCTCGAGAAATCAGGCCTTATCGAGAAATCTAGCTGCTCTCGAGAAATCCTTGCTTCATTCCGAGAATTCCGGTTCAACCAACCCTTAACTATTTCTTTAAGTGTAATGATCCAATATGTTTTTGTTCCGATATTATATGTAACGTCCCATTTCCTGTCAGACCCCTCGTGCGAGTCTTGAGTCAAGAAAATTGACTCAAGTTCGGGGAGCGTCGAGTGAGTTGACCAGAATCAACGACTAGATCGGGAATTAACTTAGAAAATTTTGGCATGTTAGGCGTTGAGTGCGTTGAGTGGACTCAACACTCTCAACGCCAATTAACTTAGAGAAATTTTGGCAGGATAGGAGTCAAGAGCGTTGAGTGGACTCAATGCACTCAACGCCATTTGACTTTCAATCTTGGCGGGTTAGGTGTCGAGAGCGTTGAATGGACTCAACGCACTCGACGCTATTTAACTTGGTTTATTTTCGCGGGTTAAGGCATTGAGAGAGTTGAGTCCGAGAGCAGAGCTGTTGAGCATGGAAACGTCGAGCAGAGCTCGAAGAACATCGTCGTGTAGAGCTCGACGAACATCGTCGTGCAGAGCTCGACGAACATCGTCGTGTAGATCTCGACCAACATCGTCGAGCAAAGCTCGACGAACATCGTCCTGTAGAGCTCAACGAACATCATCGTGCAGAGCTCCACGAAACGTCGAGCAGAATTCGTCGAGCGCAGAATTCTCCCTTGGCAAATTTTCGGGCCGCGTCCTTTCGAAATGACTCATTTAATGTGATGTTTGGCGGTCCAATGTCAGGCTAATACGTGGCTAGGTAGTTACCCTAATTTCTCACTATAAAAAGGGACATGAGGAAAACCCTAGCCTTCTTTTCTTTTTATCACCTTGCCGGGAAGCCATCTCTGCCAAGCTGACGGAACAGTGAAGCCGCCAGATTCAAGAAGAAATCCTCTCTTCCTCTTCTTTCTCGCGAAGAACGAACACCAACAAAGGAGAAGAAGATGCCGCCAAGAAGGGTGACAAGATCCATTGCTGAAAATGGTGGAAACACCGGAAACAAGGTGAGATTCCTACCCTCTCCCTTGGTGCCAGATCTCTAGTTATTACTAGGAGAGATATCGACTCAAAAGAGTCTTGATTTGTGAGAAGAAAGTTTATAGGAAGAGGCCATGCTAGGACTTGTGTCCTAGCAATTAGAGACTTCAACCTTTCCTCACTTCAAATGAAGTTTGAGGACTGATTTCGTGAAAAGAAGTGGCCATATGAGGGTGAATAAGGGAGGAGAAACTCTGTATGTTATTTGAAAAGTTCGGTTGGAGGAAGAAGACGAACCGATGATGTTCGATCTGCTTTAAAATGCGCGCAAAAATCTATTTTCTGCGCGCAGCAATCTTCGAGGCCATTTTCAGATATGATGCGGCCAGATCTGGGCTTTCGACTAAACATGAAAGTCGTAGCCCTTGGAAATACATTTCCAACGAGGGATTATACGCCTTCACCCGATTCCTATAGCCTTGATAATCCTCGATCGAAGTTGTTGTACAATAATCATTCCTGCATATATAGTTCTCGTGTTTGTTTTGTATCGGCTTTGGGTTTGGTAGAAAGATTGTAGTACAGTAACGTTAATGTTTTGTTGAATTTAGTCTATAAGTAATTGTGATAAAATATGTTAATGACATTCATTGGATAGATCCCAAATGAACAAATAGTGTAGTAATGTGTACTTGATCGAGGTGATTTGGTGGAGGTTAGTGAACGAATAGATTAACGAGTTGGGATGGTAAGGAGGATTTAAATATGTGAATCGATCGGGTTGTACTTCATAATGGTAATACATTGAATAATGATGAGATTGACTTGAAGTTTGTTGTACATAACTTGTAGTAATTGCGATGAACAAATGGTTGATGACTTTTAGTTGGTAGATCTATATGTACACGAATAATTCGAACTTGGTAAAAGAATTGTAACCAGCGATGTTAAAGTCATGTGATCATGGTATATGTTGGGTATTGTATCCACAATGACCTAGATTTGGTGAAGTCACCCTTGAACTAAGATGAATTAAGTTGTATTTGATGTCTTGTTTGAATTATGTGTTTGCAGGACTATATTGCCAAGTGTCGACCAATGTCAGTCTACAATGAGTCACCAAACACAGGACCATACAATGTAATCCCTCATTGTGTGATCCATGGTGTTGACTCATGTGTAGCATCTCTATTGTGATACACTTCATTTTCAAGCACTAGGACTAATTGGAGAAAGAAATATTGCTGAATTTATTGAAGAGAAAATTCTGTTGAAGAAATTTTTGCTAAGTCTTTTACTCAAGTAGTAGCTTATATTCTCGAGTGAAATACTTAGTCATTACTCGAGTAAGTATATTTGTACTTGAGTAAGGAAATTAGCTCTCAAGTAGTCAAAATATAGCTCTCGAGTAGCCAAGTCAATTACTCGAGTAGATCCTCTCTTATTCTCGAGTTAACAAAATTTCCTCTCTGAAAACTTTTCTAAGTCATTTACTCGAGTAGTCATATTAGTACTCGAGTAGATTAGTCTTTTGTCTCGAGTTACAGAAGACAGGATTTCGTGTTGTTTTACTTCACTCGAGTAGTCAAGATCATGTACTCGAGTAGTCTATCTACTACTCGAGTAGTCCAGGTTTAATACTCAAGTGATAAGATTTTCATCCCTCAGAATTTTTCGAAGTCCTTTACTCGAGTAATAATATTCATATACTCGATTAGTTTATCTCCGCTCGAGTAGTCCAATTCCAGTACTCGAGTATCCTGTATTCTTCTCCTAGAAATTTTTCTAAGCCTTTGACTCGAGTAGTTCTTCTACCTCTAGAGTAATATATTTAGTACTTGAGTAGTCTATTTATACCACTCGAGTAGTTCAACTTCATGTCTCGAGTAATTATATTAGCACTCGAGTAAATCATTTTATACTCGAGTAATTACTCATTCTTTCTGAATTTTTCTCTAAGTCTTCTACTCGAGTAGTCTCAGTCTATTCTCTCGAGTATTGTTATTAAGTACTCGAGTAGGTAACATTTTACTCGAGTAAAACAGTCGGTTTTTTCCAGAAAATTGCTAAGTGCAGATTCGACGGAAATTTCAAATTCCGTGACATGAATGGTCCACGTGTACGTCATTAATGCTAATTATGACCGTTAGGGAGATCTTATATAAGGTCTTACCAAAACCGACTAACCCTAACAAGCTGTCAAGAATTATTCTAAGTATTCTGAATCTTATTCTCTCTGTCTAAAAATGGAAGCCGCTGCCATCGATCTTCTTTGTGCAAGTAGCTAGGGCTTTCGATTCAAGAGATTCAGATCAAGATTGACTTCCAGATCAAGATTGTTGTTCATCTCCTCATCTTCTCTCGGATCGTGTGAAGTCAAAGAATTTCAGATCCAGTTCTTGCCGAAGTTCTTCTTCAACCTATTTTGATAAAGCCGCAAAGATCGAGAGGAAGACATTGGCTGACAGTTTCCAGATCTGAGAAATTATTATTGTTTTATTTCATTATTCTCAATTTAATTCTTGTAAGATATTTTTCTCCGAGTGTAGCAGCTTTTGCCTCCGAGTTGTAGGAAGTGTTTATCTTCCGAGTGTAGATCCGTGTTGTGGATCGAGATTGTAGGAACTTTGTTCCGAGGCATAGGATTGGTTTTCAATCCGAGATAGTGGAGTAGCCGAGTCTAGTGCTTTGATAGATTGGTGAGGGAAAGTGGATGTACCCAAAGTTGGGGAACCACTATTATTCTTTTGTCGTATGTGAATGCTTGGTAGATAATTGTGTGCATAGATCTCTAAATGTTTATTCAGCAAAAAGACACACAACTCACCTATTCACCCCCCTCTAGGTGATTTAGGTAGACAACTGAACACTTTCGGTATACATGTAATTATGATAATCAAAAGGTTGGTGAATATGTGTGTAGTACCTATTGGGTATATTGGAAAATGTGTACCAGATTTGAAGAAGCCTCACCCTACTCAATGATATGCATCAAGGTGTATTTGGTGTTTTTTTGAGTTTATATGTGCAGGTTAAGTAAATGCAGGAATGCAGAAAAATTTCTAAGTTTATGTGTCGACACAAGGAGAATCTGTATCGACACTTATGAAGACTTGTGTCGACACTAGAGAAAAGCTGTGTCGACACTTGGAGCTAATTGTGTCGATACTTGGAAAGGCTGTTTCGACACCTGAAGAAACTAAGTCGACATACAGAGGCAGTGTCGACTCACAGAGAAGTTTAGTCGACATCAGCAGTGTCGACATGCAGAGACAGTGTCGACACACAGAAGACCTTGTCGACATCAACTGTGTCGACACACAGGACTTGTGTCGACACACAACAGAGTTTCAACAAAGTTAAAGAGAAGAAGTATTTGTGTCGACACACAGAGGCAGTGTCGACACACAGAAGATCTTGTCGACATCAAATATGTCGACACACAGGACTTGTGTCGACACATGACAGAATTTCAACAAAGTAAATTTGTATGAAGAAAAGAAGTGACTGTGTCGACACCACAAAGGCTTGTGTCAATACATTCTACAGAACCTGTGTCGAGAAGCAGTATCAACAACAGAAGAGATGTGTCGACATCACCAAGGCTTGTGTCGACACTTAGTCTACTTGTGTCGACACATGATGAAGTTCAGTCTCGACACTTTCAGACAGAGACAGTATTTCAAGAAGTGACTGGATGACTTGACAGCTGCCATTTCTAACCGGTCTACTGCAACTGTCAAAGCTGTCAGAAGTTTGTTAGCAACCAGATCAGCCGGTTACCATGGAGGAAGGCTATATAAAGGCTTTCTCCTTCAACAGAAGAGATGATGATTACAATTAAGAAGAAGAACATACACAGATAACTAACAACACATAAAGAAGAAGACCTTCGATAGAAGATCTAAGTAGTTGGAGAGAGAGAGCTCCATCTAAGAAGTGCAGTTGCTGAAACAGGCTGCCAAGAAAGATTCAGATTGAGATCTGAATCTCAAGTCAGAAGCTGATTGAAGATCAACTTCTCAAGAGTTCAACCCTACTGAGTTCAGATTCAAGAAGCTTTGAAGAAAGCTAAGAGAGGTTGTGCTCTGCCATCAGTTTCTTCCAAGAACTGATCAAGAAACCATCCATCCCTTCTCTCTCTACCTGGGTGGTGGTAAAACACTTTGTAAACACTATTTTCTGTAGGATCTATTCTAGATCTGAACTGTAAGCCTATTTCATAAAGGCTGAGTGTAGGAGAGTAATTTCTCTGAGTGGTAGGCCTTGTTGAAGGCTGAGGTAGGGCTGTGAGCCTGAGTTGTAGGAGATTGATATCTCTGAGTTGTAGGCCTTGTGTAGGCTGAGGTAGGGCAGATTGCCTGAGTTGTAGGAGCCTTATTTGGGGTTCTGAGTTGTAAGATCTGAGGATCTGAGGTGAAGAGAAGAAGTTAGGTCGAATCTAGCACACTGCTAGATAGGCGAATGGGGAAAGTGAATGTACTCAGACCTTGGGGAACCACTATAAAAACTGTGTGCACTCTGTGATTGTATGTTTCTGTGAATGTTGTGCTGTGTTAGCTGTAGAATTTGCAGTTTATTATTAGTTAACTGATCATCTTTTCTACCTTAAAAGAAAAACAGGAATTACACCTATTCACCCCCCCTCTGGGTGGTTAGGCACTAATTCCTTCAAGTGGTATCAAAGCGAGGTTACTCAAAGAAGGACTTAACAGTCTAAGTTAGATCCTTAAGGTAGATTCAAGGTCAAGAAAATGGGTTCAGGAGAAAATCATAAGGAACTAGGTTCTATGAAATTACCCATATGCAGAAAGGAGATATTTGACATCTAGAAAGAAAGGGTCAGGCGGTTTATGGAGGCTTCTAATCCAAGGATCTACATTACAGTAAAGGAAGATCCTTATATTCCTATGAAGATTTCAGTTCTTGTGTCAAACTAAAGAATTCCCAAAGATTTTTCAGAGATGAATAAGGATGAAATCATCCTGGCAACTATGGATAAAAGAGCCCAGAATATCATAGTAAGTGTCATAGATGATGCAACTTTTCAAAATTGGATTCACTGCAAGACCTCCAAGGAAATGTGAGATACTTTGATAGTCTACATGGAGGGTTCTGAAGAAGTCAGACAAGATAGAAAGTCTATGCTGAACCAGGAATATAAGAGTTTCAGACAAGGAAAGTTTGACAGTATAACTGAGTGTTATAAAAAGTTCTATAGAATAGTAAATGAGCTGATGTCCTATGGAAGAATCTTCAGTACATATGAACTGAATGATAAATTCCTAAGATCCTTGACAAATGATTGGGACACTAAGATTTGTGCCATTAGGGAAGTGGCCAAACTTGCAGATATCTCACCTCCAACTTTGTTTGGAAAATTGCTATCATATGAGATGTAGTTGATGGCTAGAAAATAGGAAGAGAAAAGTACAAAAGGGGAGCATAGAGAAAAGTCTGTGACCTTCAAGGTTGAAGCGACTAGGAAGAATAGAAGGATGTCTCCATCACCTCCTAAGACAGTTGCTGAAATTGCTTCAGATAAATCATACAACCAAAGTTCAGACAGTAGTGACTCAGATGAAGACTTTGCAGCATTTACAAGACAGTTCCAGAGATTCTTAAAGAAGTGGCAGTGGAAGTCCAAGCCTTCCACATCTCAGCCTAAGGATGATTATTATCAAAAGAGGAAGTCATCCAGGAAGGACAGGAGCAGGTCTAAGCCAAGCAAATCTACAACATCAAAGATAGTTTGCTACTGCTGTAATAGGCCTGTACATATTATGGCTGAGTGTCCAGATAAAAGAAAAGAGTCTGCTGATAAAAAGAAGTTCCAACACAAGAGCAAGAAGGAGAAATCCTTTGTTGCTAAGAAGGAGAAGAGCTTGACAGACTAATCATCTTCAGAGCTAGAATCTGAAGCTGAGGCATACATCGGCCTATATGCAGCAAATGAAGAAGAAGAGTTTCTGCAAGTGATGAACTCTATCTATGAACAAGAAGACCATCAGTGTAAGGGACTGATGGCTGTGTCAGAAGAAGACAAGTGCCAGGATCAGCCTGGTCCTAGTAAGGTACAATGTCTTTCTAGAAATTCAGATTGTAGTACTGAGTCAGAGTCAGCAACATCTGCATCAAGTGATATGGATGGGTCTGATTCTGAAGGTGATATTCATCAGCTTATAGATGAATATGGGGACTTGTTGCAGGCACTAAAGAAAAGCAAAAACCTGGCCAAAACTCTGGCTAAGGAAATTGTAGATCTTAAGATGGCTGCATCTGATTCAGAGAAGTTGCTGGATCAAAAGCTGAATGAGATAGCCAGACTGAAAAACATTACTGTTATTCAGATGGGTACTATCACATTTAAGAATGATCAGATTAAAAGTCTGGAGAATAGACTTCAGAAAGAAAAGGAGATTGTGGCTAGTTTTTCTAAGCCAAAATCAGTATTACCCTTAATAGATGACTTTGTGTCACAAAAGGGTAAGGCAGGAATAGGCTTTAAGAAAACAGCATGGGCTGCCAAGTCTAATAAGAAAGGCAAAGCCCCAGCACAAAACAAGAAACCTGCTGTAAACAATTCAGCTAAGGTTGTACCTAAACAAAGTTATAACAAGTTTGAGTGCTGGCACTGTGGCAAGATAGGACACTTTGCCTTACAATATTGGCACAATACTAGTGTCAAGGAGAATAGCAGTCTGCCTGTTAGAAAAGCTGCATGCAGATTTGTTAAATTTCAGGCTAACATGAACCAAGGACCCAAAACTCATTTGGGTTCTAAGGTTAAGTAATTCTTATTGCAGGTGAGTCCAAGTTGCCATGCCTCTATATGGTACTTGGACAGTGGTTGTTCCAGGCATATGACTGGAACTAGGGGATTGCTGAAGGACTACTCACCTATGCTGAATGGGCCTAAAGTAATATTTGGTGGTTTAGAAAAGGGAGTCATCAAAGTATTTGGTAACATCTCTACCAACTCAGTTATAATCACTCAAGTGGCTTATGTAAAGGGTTTGAAACACAACCTAATTAGCATAAGTCAGCTGAGTGATTTAGGTTATGACATTTCATTTGTCAAGAAAAGTTATCATATCAAAAGGTCAAGTGATCAAAAGGTCATATTGACAGGATATAGAAAAAGAAATGTGTACTATCTCAACTTTGAGTGTGAGAATAATGTTTCTCCTATTTGTCTTGTAGCTGATGAGAGAGCCTCTCATTATATTAAATGGCACAAGAGGTTGGCCCATCTCAACTACAAGACTATTGACCAACTCTTTAGCAAATAGTTAGTGAGAAATGGTACTCAAGTTAAGTGTATAAAGGATGGGATATGCTCAGCTTATCAAAACGGCAAGCAGACCAAATCCTCCTTTCATAGCCTTGAAAACAAGGATTCAGTGAGGTGTATATACCTCTTGCATATGGATCTATTTGGTCCTATGCCAGTTCATAGTGTAGGTAGGAAGGTCTACACATTTGTGGTGGTAGATGACTATTCTAGATATTCATGGGTGTTCTTTCTGAGACAAAAATCTAAAACCCCTAGTGTTTTATATAGTTTTGTCAAACAAATTCAGAATGAACTGGACAGTACAGTGGTCAAAATCAGAAGTGACCATGGCACTAAATTTCAATCTGAGAGTATGACAAGACTGTGTGAAGAATTTAGGATTTTTCAAGAATTCTCCTCACCTAGAACACCACAACAAAATGGTATTGCTGAAAGGAAGAATAGAACACTGATTGAGGTTGGTAGAACTCTATTGAGTGACACTTCCCTCCCAGAATATTTCTGGGCTGAGGCAGTAAACACTGCATGTCATGTGATCAATAGGGCTACTATCACCAAAAGCCACAAAAAGACTCCCTATGAGATTATGAAGGGCATAAAACCAAACTTATCCTATTTTAGGATCTTTGGTTGCAAGTGTTATGTCCTTAACAATGGCAAGTCTTATCTAACTAAGTTTGCTGCCAAATCCCATGATGAGATATTTGTTGGGTACAACAACAATAGTAAGGCTTATAGGGTCTACAACTGTTAAATTTTCTCAACGTGGTCAGCAAGATAGCCCAAAGGCCAAATTAATATCTTCGGAACTACCCAGTTCGCACGTTGAACCAGCGGAAACCAAGGAACACAGGTAAATCCCAACAAACAATGGAAGCACAAGCAGGTCTTTTATAAATTTACTTCTTTACAACACGAGGCATACATAGCGAGACATGATTTCACTAGTATAACAGCTGTAAACAGAAAGCACCAAAAAACAAGCCAGGCGGACAGCACCGGAGTCCGCCGAGACCGCTGAGCTCTCCCAAGCTATGCTGCAATTCGCCGAATAGACACGGAGTCTGCCGAAGCCGCGAGGCCGCGCGGACACACCGTTATTCGCCTCCTGCTGAACCTGAACTGAGGAACACCC
Organism: Platanthera guangdongensis; assembly: GCA_039583875.1. NCBI lineage: Eukaryota > Viridiplantae > Streptophyta > Magnoliopsida > Asparagales > Orchidaceae > Platanthera > Platanthera guangdongensis. The sequence goes on from CM077154.1 coordinate 39,894,005, forward strand.
CTACCCGCCTGAAGCCGGCGGACAGGTTATTGAAGCTGGCAAAGATGAAATAGAACTGACAAGTCGCAGAGCGACCTCCAGCTGAATCCGCAGAGACCGCACACTTCCAAGTACTTGACCGAATTCACAGCCAAACTCCTGGCTCCTTGAAGCTACCCGCGCGACCTGCACACAACAAACGCCAGCACTGAACAATCCGCGCGGACTGACAAACAGAGACCGCAGCACTTCGCTCAACCCAACTTACTGTTCACTCTCGTTACTTAGGTTAGCCAGGGGGGTCCTATTTATAGGCAAGGTGAGGAGTGTGGTCACCGCCCAGGAGATAGCGACACCGCCCCAGCCCGCGCGATAGCAAAAACACCGTCCGCTGAGTCTGCAAGGACTTAGCCGGATACCAAGGAAAATCTCCAGGAGCAAGGCAAACATTGACGAACCCTCTCCAGTCCGCCCAAGCTATGCGGACAAGGTATCAGCCCGCAAAGCTCCAACCACTGCAGGACAGCAACCCCCTTCAATGGCAGTCCGCACCAACCCGAGGCAGTCCGCAAGACTCACACCTCAATCCGCCACAAGTCCACGACCAAAGGCAGATAGCAACAGTCCGCCCGGTCACAGCGGACTTGGCGGATACCGCGGACACCATGGCCTTGGCACAAAGTGTGACCAAGTCCAAAACCATCAAGGGCCAATGCGAGCATGACGGACTCAAATTCCCGTCCGCCAAACACCCTAGCACAGACCGCCATCAGTCCGCGAGCTCCTCGCACTTCTGTTCAATGCAGCAGCCATCCCCGGACTCCAAACCCAGTCCGCCAATCGATCTCCACAGCAGGGCACCTGCTGTAATACCAGAGCTCGACAAGGCCTCAGCCAAGCTCTAAGCTCAGTCCGCAACAGCCTACACCGCGGACACAACAGTCCGCAAGCTACCCGCGGACACGAGCCAAACCGCCTATCAGCACAAGCTTGCACCCGCGGCCACTGAGCAATGCACTAGTCCGCAAGCCTCCATCCGCTCAGGCCGCTCCTTGGCAAAGCCAATCAGCACACCCTATCCGCTGAAACCAGGCCGCATAGTCCGCGGACTCCATGCAAACAACCCGCTCAGAAGACAGCCGGCTTTCCACTGGACTTCCACTAGGCCACACATCACAGTCCGCCCAGTCCGCCACAGCTGTCCGCCCCAGGCCGCCCGGCCTGTCCCGTCACCCACTTCCAATTCACAAATTTCAACACTCCCCCTTGAAGTGGGAAGTGGTGACCAAGCCCAGCAAGCTGCGCAAGCGTTCAAAGGGCCCCTTCGAAAGTGGCTTCGTGAAGATGTCAGCAAGATTATCTTCACTCCGAACATGCCCGACCAGCAGAGATCCTTCCAACACTTTCTCCCTGATGAAGTGGTGATCAATCTCTATATGCTTGATCCTGGCGTGACACACTGGATTGTTAACCATTTTGAGAGCACTCTCATTGTCACCCCGGAGTAAAGTAGGCCCTTGCACTTATTCATGAACATCCTCTATAAGCCTCCTCAACCAAACGACTTCCCGAGCAGCCAAGGCCGAAGCCTTATACTCCGCCTCCGTGGTTGAAACCGACGCCGAGTCCTGCTTCTTGCTACACCACGAGATGCTAGCTGAACCGCAAGTGAACACATAACCTGAAGTAGACCTTCGATCATCTGAATCACCGCCATAGTCAGCTTCCGTGCACCCGAGCAACGCAAACTACGCATCCCTACTATAGAGGAGTCCCATATCAGAAGAAGCCTTGACATACTTCAGAATTCCTTTTGCCGCCACTAGATGAGATTGCCTTGCTTCTGCCATATACCGACTTACTCGGCCAACAGCATAAGCAATATCCGGCCTTGTAATCGTCAGGTAAATCAAGCTCCCAACAAGAGCCCTGAACACCAAGGGATCAGGAAGAACTCTTCCCTCATCTCGTCGAAGCTTCAGCCCAGATTCCAGTGGAGTAGAGCACTTCTTCCCTTCGCCCATGCCAAACCGCTTCACAATGCGATCAACATATCCTTTCTGGCAAATGAGAACCCCGCACTCCTTCCTCTCCACTTCCAGACCGAGAAAGTGATGCAACTCTCCCAAGTCTTTCATCTCGAAGCGTATAGCAAGCTCTGCTCTGAGCCTTGCTACTTCCCCCTCCGAATTTCCTGTGATGATCATGTCATCCACATACAGCAGGACCAAGACTCGTAGCTCCCCCTTCTTCTTGACGAACAAGCTTGAATCCGAGTTGGAAGCAAGGTATCCACAGAATTGCAAGTACTCTGCAATCTTCCCATACCACGCTCTAGGAGCTTGCTTCAACCCATAGAGAGCATTCCTGAGTTTACAAACATAGTCCGGATGCTTTTCAGAGACAAAACCAAGCAGCCAATCCATGAAGATGTCTGTGTCAATCTCTCCGTAAAGAAAGGCATTCTTCACATCGAGTTTCCACAACCTCCATCCCTTGCTAGCAGCCAAGGCGATCACCACTCTTACAGAAGTCATCTTCGCAACTGTACTGAATGTCTCCTCATAGTCTTCTCCATACTGCTGTGAGAATCCTCTAGCGACCAGGCGAGCCTTGAAACGATCAATGCTCCCATCAGCCTTCTTCTTCAACTTATACACCCACTTGCAAGTAACCGGAGTAATGCCATCAACCTTGGGCACAAGGTCCCAGGTTTCATTCTTCTTCAGAGCATCAATCTCTTCTTTCATGGCATCTTCCCACTCCTTTACTCCAGTGGCCTCGTTGAAGTTTGCAGGCTCTCGCTCATCTAGAGGACCTGCAAAGAAGCAGGAGACAAAGCTCACTGCATTCCCATCACAGTACCGAGCCGGTGGCTTAACCACCCTCTTCGATCTCCGAAGACACGACTCCTTGCTCACGGCTTCCGTTGCTTCTTCGGGATCCACTCCTACCTGGGGCAAGCATTGAGCAGTGCTCCCCCTGCCTCCTGAGCTAGAAGGCTCAGCCTCAGAGTTCGAAGCAACAGGAGCTGCTGGTGAAACAGCGAGCTCCTCTTCCAAGCCTTCAGCAGCCTCCACCGATGCTTCATCAACCTTGCTACTTCCGGTTAGCTCCACCGAGCCACCTCCATATGACGTCAGCTCGTCAAAGACAACGTATCTTGACACCACGAACTTCTTCCGCTCATCATAGCCAACAAAGATAAGTTTCCTTGCCTTCGCATACAGCTTTGTCCGTGAAGCATCCGGGACATGCACGTAGCAAGTTGAACCGAACAGCCAAAGGTGTCCCACACTCGGCTTCTCCTTCAGTAACAGCTCAATAGGAGTCTTCATGTTGATCGGGCTGAGTGTCATCCGGTTGATAACATAAGCAGCACAAGACATTCCCTCCGCCCAAAAGGACCTTGGGATATCTTTTGCATGAAGCCAACATTTGCAGGTCTCCGTCAGATGACGGATCTTCCGCTCCGCTACCCCATTTTGTTGTGGAGTGTGAGCACAAGTAAGCTCCCGTTGGATCCCGTGCTTCCTGCAGAAGATAAAAAACTCGGAGGAGACAAACTCACCCCCATTATCAGTTCTAAACTTCATAATCCGCAAGCCAAGCCGGCCTTCTACCAACTCCTTGAACTCCACGAACAAATGGAAGGCTTCCGACTTCTCCTTTAAGAAGTACACCCAAGTATACCTTGAGTAGTCATCAACCAAGACAAGCATGTATCTGCTTCCACCAAGGCTGGCAGTAACCATCGGTCCCATCAGGTCGCCATGAATATACTCCAGTGGCTTCTTGCTCCTTGTTTGTGATTTATCAAACGGAAGGTGATGTGCCTTACCGTATTGACAGCCCATACAAACATGCCCATCACCAAAGGAGGACAACTTCGGCAACCCCCTCACCAAACTTCTACTCGCCATCGCCTTCAGCTTGTCCATGCCAACATGCCCCAGCCTCTCATGCCAAATAGCAGCGATATCATTGGCCCTCATCCTATCAACATAGGCATTGGTGGAAAGAACAAACAAGTTCTTCACCCTCCTCCCAACATGAGCAACATCAGCCTTCACCGCTGATACGTTTCGAAGGAACCTCACGTCTGTTGGCCCAAACAGAACGTGATACCCAGCGTCCACCACATTGGTCACCGAGAAGAGGTTTTTCTTCATGCCCGGCACGTGATACACACTCCTTAACGTGAGTGGCCCCTGATCACTACCAAAAGACACGACCCCCTCTTTCTCTACTGCATAAACAATATTATCAGCAGTGATAATAGCTTCATTACCTGAGTAAGCCTGCATGGAGGTGAACTTCGATTTGTCTCCGGTGAGGTGATGACCACACCCGGAGTCCACGATCCACTCGTTGTTGAAGTCCTCAGCAGACAAGGCCCGGACACAAGTGTCCGTCATGAAAGCTCCGCCCCATCCTGCTTCCTCACTTCTCGAGCAAGCTTCCTCCTTTCCCGCAGCATGCCCAGGCTGCAGTTTGACCTTGCAGTCCCGCTTGAAGTGCCCTCGCTGATGACACCGGTAGCACTTCAGATTCTTCTTCCAGTCCTTAGGAGCATTGCCCCTCTCCGGCGGATATGAAGTTGAAGTCTCCTTCTCAACAGCGGCCTGCACCTTCTTCTTCTTCTTCCCTTCCCATCCTTTCTTCTTGCCTGAGAAGAGAGCTTCGCTGCCTTCCTGATTCAGGTTCACTCCAGCCATCTGCCTTGCTAAGCTCTCCTGCGAGGCAAGCAGATTCTCCAGCTCCAGCAACGACGGCTGAGTAGACCACCCTTGAACAGATGTAACAAAGGCCACATACTCCTTCCGCAAGCCGCGGATAATGTGCCTTTTCATCTTTGCCTCAGAGATAGGCTCATCAGGATCCAGAGCCGACAGCTCAGCACACAAGCTCTTCATCTTTAAGAAGTACTTGGAGATGGAAAGGTCTCCCTGAGTTGCCCTAGCCAACTCATTCTCCAGGAACTGAAGCCGCGCCACATTCTTCCTATTGAACAACTCATCAATGGTTGTCCAAATATCAGCAGCCGACTCACACCCAACGATGTGATCAAACAGTTCCGGAGATACGGCTCTCTTCAGAATGAACTCCGCCTTAGCATTTGTTCTTCTCCAGAGCCTAACCTGCTCAGCAGTACCGAAAGCAGCAGTGACTTCCTGTCTGTCGTCTCCACCGACGACTTCCCAGGGCTCCTCTCCAAGAAGATAACTCTTCATGCACGACTTCCACTTCTTGAAGTTAGTCGGCGTTAAGAGTTCAATGCCAAGACCTCTTGCAAAACTCCCTTCCATTGCAACACCTGTTGGCAACCTTTCAGCAGCTCCGAGCAACAACACAGGTTGATCACCACTCAATCACTGAGTAACAACACTGGCTGACTTCCGCTCACGCAACTGCACCTCAGAAACCTGGCTTTGATACCATGTTAAATTTTCTCAACGTGGTCAGCAAGATAGCCCAAACGCCAAATTAATATCTTCGGAACTACCCAGTTCCCGCGTTGAACCAGCAAAAACCAAGGAACAGAGGTAAATCCCAACAAACAATGGAAGAACAAGCAGGTCTTTTATACATTTACTTCTTTACAACACGAGGCATAAATAGCGAGACATGATTTCGCTAGTATAACAGCTGTAAACAGAAAGCACCAAAAAATAAGTCGGGCGGACAGCACCGGAGTCCGCCGAGACCGCGAGGTTGCCGAGACCGCTGAGCTTGCCCAAGCTATGCTACAATTCGCCGAATAGACACGCAGTCCGCCGAAGCCGCGAGGCCGCGCGGACACACCGTTATTCGCCTCCTGCTGAACCTGAACGAAGGAACACCCCTACCCGCCTGAAGCCGACGGACAGGTTATTGAAGCTGGCAAAGATGAAACAGAACTGACAAGTCGCAGAGCGACCTCCTGCTGAATCCGCAGAGACCGCACACTTCCAAGTACTTGACCGAAGTCACAGCCAAACTCCTGGCTCCTTGAAGCTACCCGCGTGACCTGCACACAGCAAACGTCAGCACTGAACAATCCGCGCGGACTGCCAAACAGAGATCGCAGCACTTCGCTCAACCCAACTTACTGTTCACTCTCGTTACTTAGGTTAGCCAGGGGGGTCCTATTTATAGGCAAGGTGAGGAGTGTGGTCACCGCACAGGAGATACCGACACTGCCCCAGCCCGTGCGATAGCAAAAACCCCGTCCGCTGAGTCCGCAAGGACTTAGCTGGATACCAAGGAAAATCGCCAGGAGCAAGGCAAACATTGATGAACCCTCTCCAGTCCGCCCAAGCTATGCGGATAAGGCATCAGCCCGCAAAGCTCCAACCACTGCAGGACAGCAACCCCCTTTAATGGCAGTCCGCACCAACCCGAGGCAGTCCGCAAGACTCACACCTCAATCCGCAACAAGTCCACGACCAAAGGCAGATAGCAACAGTCCGCCCGGTCACAGCGGACTTGGCGGATACCGCGGACACCATGGCCTTGGCACAAAGTGTGACCAAGTCCAAAAACATCAAGGACCAATGCGAGCATGGCAGACTCAAATTCCCGTCCGCCAAACACCCTAGCATAGACCTCCATCAGTCTGCGAGCTCCTCGCACTTCTGTCCAATGCAGCAGCCATCCCCGGATTCCAAACCCAGTCCACCAATCGATCTCCACAGCAGGGCACCTGCTGTAATACCAGAGCTCGACAAGGCCTCAGCTAAGCTCTAAGCTCAGTCCGCAACAGCCCACACCGCGGACACAACAGTCTGCAAGCTATCTGCGGACACGAGCCAAACCGCCTATCAGCACAATCTTGCACCCGCGGCCACTGAGCAATGCACCAGTCCGCAAGCCTCCATCCGCTCAGGCCGCTCCTTGGCAAAGCCAATCAGCACACCCTATCCGCAGAAACCAGGCCGCATAGTCCGCGGACTCCATGCAAACAACCCGCTCAGAAGACAGCCGGCTTTCCACTGGACTTCCACTAGGCTGCACATCACAGTCCGCCCAGTCCGCCCAGTCTGCCACAGCTGTCCGCCCCAGGACGCCCGGCCTGTCCCGTCACCCACTTCCACTTCATAAATTTCAACAACAACTTGATTACTCAAGTTATAGAAGAGTCTGTACATGTTGTCTTTGATGAAACAAGACTGATTAACTGTGAGTTGCCAAGTAGTTCTTGCAGTTTAACAGGTATAAATGAGAGAATGGACAAGCTTACCATTACAGAAGATTCAACTGCAAATCAGGAAGTGGAAAATGGTGGCTGCTATCCAGGGGAGTACAAGACTCTCCAGATGCTGATGAAAACGAAGAGGTGCAGCATAATGAAGAGACTGGAGGTGTTCAACCTGAAGATAGACTACCTCCAGCTATTAGAAACTTAAAGGATCATCTAGCAAATCAGATAATTGGTGATCCAAGACAAAGAGTACAAACAAGGAGCAGGAATCTCAACACAGTTTTTTGCTCTAGCTTCTTATCACAAGTAGAACCCAAGAAATTTGAAGAAGCTGTTCTAGACCCACATTGGATTGATGCCATGCAAGAGGAGCTGAATCAGTTCAGAAGGTACAATGTCTGGAAGTTAGTTCCTAAACCAAAAGACCACAACATCATTGGAACAAAGTGGATCTTTAGGAACAAACTGGATGAGAATGGGATCATTGTGAACAACAAAGCAAGACTTGTTGCAAAAGGATACAAGCAAGAAGAAGGTATTGACTTTGATCAAACCTTTGCCCTAGTAGCAAGACTCGAAGCAATTAGGATGTTCCTAGCTTATGCAACATATCAAGGCTTCAAGGTATTCCAAATGGATGTAAAATCAACATTCCTAAATGGAAATCTAAAAGAAGAAGTCTATGTAGAGCATCCCTCAGGTTTTGTTGATCCTCTTAAACCTGATTATGTTTATAGACTTAGGAAAGCTTTGTATGGGTTGAAACAAGCCCCAAGGGCTTGGTATGAAACCCTGTCTACTTTCCTCATTGAGAATAAATTCTCAAGGGGGAAAATAGACAAGACTCTATTCCTTAGGGAGTCCAAAGGAAAGATTATCCTAGTCCAAATATATGTTGATGACATAATATTTGGGTCTACTGAAAGTAACCTTTGTAGAAAGTTTGCAAAACTTATGCAAGGGAAATTTGAAATGAGCAGTATGGGAGAACTTAAGTTCTTCTTGGGTCTCCAAGTAAGACAGACTGAAGATGGCTTGTCCATATCACAGTCTAAGTTCACCCTGGAGTTAATTAAGAAGTATGGTATGGAATCATCACTACCATGAGAACTCTTATGGGGACAAGTTTGTCTCTAAGCAAAGATGATGCAGGTAAACCTGTAGATGAAACTTTGTATAAAGGGATAGTTGGATCCCTCCTATATCTGACTGCTAGTAGACCAGATATCATGTATGCTACATGTGTCTATGCTAGGTACCAATCATGCCCTAAAGAATCTCATCTTACTGCAGTCAAAAGGATTTTGAGATATCTTAAGGGCACACCAAATCTAGTCCTTTGGTACCCTAGGAATGGAGATTTTCTACTGACAGGCTATTCAGATGCAGACTTTGCAGGTTGCAAAGAAGATAAAAAAAGCACTACAGGCACCTTCAAATTTTTAGGAGGAAGATTGGTGTCTTGGAGCAGTAAGAAGCAGACTAGTATGACAATTTCCACAGTTGAGTCTGAATATGTGGCAGCAGGAAGTTGTTGTGCACAGCTGTTGTGGATTCAGCACCAGCTAGAAGACTATGGTATTCAGGTAAGTAGAACACCTTTGCTTTGTGATTCTACAAGTGCTATTTCTATTGCTAATAATCCTGTTTCACATAGTAGGACTAAGCATATAGAAATTAGATACCATTTTCTTAGAGAACATGTAGAGAAAGAGGACATGTCACTAGAATTTGTTAAAACAGATTATCAAATTGCAGATATGTTTACTAAGCCTCTAGATGAAACTAAATTCAATAAGTTTAAAATTTAATTAGGAATGTTGAATATAACTTAGTATAATAAAATTGGCTAAGTAAAATTGTGTCGATACAAGAAGTTGTCTGTGTCGACACATAATAGTGGTGTCGACATTCCAGTGAAATGATGTCGACACATCTAGAAAATTGGTGTCGATATTTCAGAGAAGTAGTGTCGACACATCCAGAGTAGGTGTCGACACATCCAGAAGTGGTGTCGACACTTAGGATCAACACAGATTTCGTCGAGTGGAGTATCGACTAATCGTCGAGCACAAATGTATAAGTGTCGACACATAGAAGTCAACACTTATGTCAAGACCTTAGAAGTCTATGTCGACACTTTTCAACTGTGTCGACACATTAAGAGGATTATATCGTGCCTTTTCACCTTCATTTTTAGAAAGGTATAAATAGGTCAACAACATTGTCTGTCGACACGCTCTCCATAGTTTTGAGATCAAAACTTTGTGTCGACAAATTCTCTCATATAAATTCAAGATTTCACTCAACCCTAATGACGCCCAAGCTTGAAGACAATGTCAATGAAGGATATGAGCTGGTACGCAACGCATTTGATGGAGCAGAATCTGAAATTAAAGCTGTAGTAACCCTAATTGCTGAGAATGGGTTGGAGTTTCTAGTTTCTGAACCAACTAAGATCTGGAAGAAAGAAACACTAGAATTCTTTTGTGCTGCTACCCTAGATCAAACTGGACTCAAGATTAGATCCACAGTCCATGGAGTAAAGGTGAAAATCACCCAGAAGTGTCTCAGGAAAGTTTTTCACATGCCAAGAACAAAATAAGAAGTAGATGTACCTGCATCTAAGCTAAGGGAAGCACTTCAATGGTGCGGACTGGATTCCACCATGAAGATTGACACAGCTTTGAACAGGAAAGGCATGAATATGCAAGGAAAGTTCTTGTCCGAAGTAGTTGGAAAAGTTATACTCTGCAAGCCAGGGGAGCATGATAAGATATCAGCCTATATGTTCAGTCTGATGACCAGGATCATCTACATGCTAAATACTGATTGGTCAGCAGTAATATTTGAGAAGATTACGGAAAGTATGAAGAAGCCAAATCTGGGAAGAATTGTGAGCTTGTATTTAGCTGGAACAATACCTGAAGTGATGGAACAGTCAGCTGGGACTAAGATAAATCACATGAGAAGGATGGACATCAGGATCATTTCCAGATGGGATAGAGTTCTAACTAAGGATATGCCTGAGGAAGAAAGGCAAGAGATTCATGAACAATCTACAACACAAGATATTCCTGCAAAAAATATTGTAGATAGTGCTCAGGTGCAGGGGGAGCCTCACCTTGAGGAAGAGCCATCCCCACCTGGAGAGTGAGATGGCTATACAGACTATTCTTGAGGTAATCAGTGAAGTAAATCAATCAATTTTCAATATTGAGGATGAAATGCTAACTGAATCTTTGATTGATGTTGACCAGCCAACACAACAACACAGTCAAGATCAAGATGTAATCATGGAGGATACATCAGCAGTTGCTGATGCTCCAGAGATTAGAGAATCTCCAGTGCCTACTCAACAAGAGTTTACCTTAGAAGAGCTGTTTCCTGATTTAGTGCAAGCTAATATTGAGGGGTAGCATGCTGGTTTTAAGGGGGAGAAAACTGCTTTTGAGGGAGACCAAGTTGACCTTGAGGGGGAGCAAGTAGGTACTCAGGGGGAGAAAGCAAGAGTTGAGGAGGAGCAAGGGTCTCAGGGGGAGCTACCTAAGACTGCACAGGAATTGCCTCCTAGTCCAAAGGATAGAGTAAATATTGCCAGTAGCTCAGATTCTGAGGATGCAGCTGAGGTTCAGGCTAAGAAGAGGAAGCTAATGGTCTTTAAAAGGAGAAGCCAAAGCTACAAGAAGGCACTACAAACTGTTCCTCCACAGTCAGCCCCAACAGCAGATTATAGCTCCTTGTTAGTCTATCTACAAGTAAAGCTAGATGAGCAAAGAATTGCCATGGAGAAGTATATCGATAAAACTCACAAAGATCTACAACTCTCCTTGGCAACAAATATAAAATCTATAAGGTTTGAAGTTAATCAGAATAAGAAAGAAATGACTGATTGGTTTCACAAGGGTGGAAATGCTGTGGTTTTCCTTGCCACACATCAAGAGAAAATTAAGACTCAAGTTGATGATATAGCTGTCAAGCAAGGCTATGTCTTAGAGAATCAAATAAGAATGAATGAAAATCTGACTGAATCACATAATGTGATTGTAACAGAAATGAAGAATATTGCTACTACACAGACTGAAGCACAGGCTACAGCCAAGGCAGCTTTTGATAAGCAATTACAGGAAGGCCTCACTGCTGTAAAAACTGCTATTGAGCAATCTCAAAAGACTATTTCTGCACAGCTCCTGAAATTAAAGGCATTCTATAAAGATGATGTCAATTATATGGATGAACAGGTCAGATTTCAGAAAGATGATCTCAGAGATCATGTTGCCAGAGAAGTCATAAAGGGGGAGAGAGTATTAGTCAAAGCTGGATCTGACCATGCTAAATGGATTTCCAATAGCATCAGAGTCACACTTGGATATCCACCCCTTTGTGATGATGACAATGTGGCTGAATCTGGTATACACCCAGCTTATTTTGGAGGTGAATAAGCTGAAGTTGCTCAAGTAATTTATCCTCCAGCAGATTTTGAAATGATACAACAAGAAGTACAGTCTATGTACAACACTCCAGAAGGTGCTCAAAATATTATCCTTGAGAAAGTAGACAAGCCTGTGTCAGAGGCAGTTTTGAAGGAGCAAGAAGCTCTATTGTCTAAGAAAATATTCAGAGAACAAGCATAGTTGAAGCCTGATTTTGAGCAGTGGAGCCCAACCTCCAGGAAAATTATACTGACTGCTTGGAAAGCTATAAAGGATAAAACCCATGATATGGGCAAATGGTACTCTACACAAGAATGATAAAAGTATGAAGCAAGGCAAGAAGCCATAGTTTAGTACAGAAGAAAGACAAAACTTGGGAAGCTATCTCCTAATGCTCAGGAGCCTAGCAAATATTTCCCTAAGCCCTTCCACTACTTTGAAAGACAAAAAATAAGGGCTGAAGAACTTAAGAAGAAAGATCTAAAGGGCAAGAAGCCTGCTGATGATACTGATGCTCCAGTTTAAGCCAAGGTCCAATCAGGCAAAGGAATTGTCATCAAGGAGCAAGAGCAGCCTTAGATTAGATTTACTAGATTTTATCACATTGTAAACTTTAGTGTTTAAAATCTATGTAAAACTATTATGTAAGAATCTTTTGAAAGTTGAACAAAACATGATTAATGCTCATTCTGGTTGCATTGTTATTATGTGATAATTTGTTATATATGTTTTGTTTTAGTAATTACCTTGTCATATAATGTTGTTATACATCATAATGTGTATTTGTTATGAATGATGTATATCATTGACTAAGGGTTATGACTTCTCCAAATAGGGGGAGATTGTTGGGTATATTGGAAAATGTGTACCAGATTTGAAGAAGCCTCACCCTACTCAGTGATATGCATCAAGGTGTATTTGATGTTGTTTTGAGTTTATATATGCAGGTTAAGTAAATGAAGGAATGCAGAAAAATTTCTAAGTTCATGTGTCGACACCAGGAGAAGCTGTGTCGACACTTATGAAGACTTGTGTCGACATTGGAGAAAAGCTGTGTCGACACTTGCAGCTAATTGTGTCGACACTTGGAAAGGCTGTGTCGACACATAAAAAAACTAAGTCGACATACAAAGGCAGCGTCGACTCACAGAGAAGTTTAGTCTACATCAGCAGTGTCGACATACAGAGGCAGCGTCGACACACAGAAGACCTTGTCGACATCAACTGTGTCGACACACAGAACTTGTGTCGACACATAGCAGATTTTCAACAAAGTTAAAGAGAAGAAGTATTTGTGTCGACACACAGAGTTAGTGTCGACACACAGAAGATCTTGTCGACATCAAATGTGTCGACAAACAGGACTTGTGTCGACACATGGCAGAATTTCAACAAAGTAAATTTGTATGAAGAAAAGAAGTGATTGTGTCGACACCACAAAGTCTTGTGGCGACACATTCTACAGAACCTGTGTCGAGAAGCAGTATCAGCAATAGAAGAGATGTGTCGACACCACCAAGGCTTGTGTCGACACTTAGTTCACTTGTGTTGACACTTAGTCTACTTGTGTCGACACATGATGAAGTTCAGTCTCGACACTTTTAGACAGAGACAGTATTTCAAGAAGTGACTATATAACTTGACAGCTGCCATTTCTAACCGGTCTACTGCAACTGTAAAAGTTGTCAGAAGTTTGTTAGCAACCGGATCAGTCGGTTACCATGGAGGAAGGCTATATAAAGGCTTTCTCCTTCAACAGAAGAGATGATGATTACAATTAAGAAGAAGAACATACACAAATAACTAACAACAAAAAAAGAAGAAGACCTTCGATAGAAGATCTAAGTAGTTGGAGAGAGAGAGTTCCATCTAAGAAGTGCAGTTGCTGAACCAGGCTGCCAAGAAAGACTCAGATTGAGATCTGAATCTCAAGTCAGAAGCTGATTGAAGATCAACTTCTCAAGAGTTCAACCCTACTGAGTTCAGATTCAAGAAGCTTTGAAGAAAGCTAAGAGAGGTTGTGCTCTGCCATCAGTTTCTTCCAAGAACTTATCATGAAACCATCTATCGCTTCTCTCTCTACCTGGGTGGTGGTAAAACACTTTGTAAACACTATTTTCTATAGGATCTATTCTAGATCTGAGCTGTAAGCCTATTTTATAAAGGCTCAGTGTAGGAGAGTAATTTCTCTGAGTGGTAGGCATTGTTGAAGGCTGAGGTAGGGCTGTGAGCCTGAGTTGTAGGAGATTGATATCTCTGAGTTGTAGGCCTTGTGTTGGCTGAGGTATGGCAGATTGCCTGAGTTGTAGGAGCCTTGTTTGGGGTTCTGAGTTATAAGATCTGAGGATCTGAGGTGAAGAGAAAAAGTTAGGCCGAATCTAGCACACTGCTAGATAGGCGAAGGGGGAAAGTGAATGTACCCAGACCTTGGTGAACCACTATAAAAATTGTGTGCACTCTGTGATTGTATGTTTCTGTGAATGCTGTGCTGTGTTAGCTGTAGAATTTGCAGTTTATTATTAGTTAACTGATCAACTTTTCTGCCTTAAAAGAAAAATAGGAATTACACCTATTCACCCCCCCTCTAGGTAGTTAGGCACTAATTATTTCAGTACCATTATGTTGACGGTGAACCCTTGGTGTGCTTGGATGCACGAAAATATGGAAGGGTTGAAAGTGTGTGTGTGTTGCCGCACTGGAATTATATATTGGCAAGAGACTCAGTGTGGAGCTCTTGCGTGCTGTTGTTCACGAAATGTGAATAATGAAAAGGACGCTCAATGTGGAGCCCCGTATGTGAAATGCATGTGGTGTAAGTCGACACGCGGTTTCGTAATCCTGGGTTAAGGATAGTGTGGAAGGTCTACGAGTGTAAAGCCCCTGACTTTTTCGATGATTTTATTTGAATGGGCATCGTCATATTTATGATGTCGTGGCGTTACTTTTAACGTCGAGTTGGCGGCGCAATGCCGTTAAGGCATTTTCGCGTCCGTGCGGTCGAGTCGGCTGAATTGTTTATCATAATTGGGAAAATTTTGAATTTGGAATTTAAGTTAAGTAATTTTGGGCTTTCGCGTCAAATTTCGCCGCGATCCGAGCGATATTTGGTCCTCGGCGATTTTCCAAAGTTTTGTGGAATTTATTTTTGTCGTAAACTTTGAAAATTTATATCTCGAGAATGGCTCGTCGGATTTAGGTTTTGATTTTGTCGTTGGGTTCGTAGCATCAGTGTTGGCCTATGGTGTGAGTTTCGTTTAATTCAGCGCGCGTATGGGCCTCCGTTTTGAACTCGTGCTTTCTTATTCAAAAATATATAAATAGGATTATTTTAATATTATAGTACTATTCGAAAATGTCTTTTACTATTCATTCATATAGTTTGATCAAAAGGACATATTTGCAAAAAAAATTATTTTTCATGCAATTTTACTCGAGTGATTTCTGCATATATTCGTGTAGTTCATTATGTACTTGTGTAGTTAATTCTGTACTCGTGGAGTTCATTCTGATACTCGAGTAGTTCATTCTGCTACTCGAGTAGTTTATACTGCTACTCGAGTAGTCCATTGTTGTTTACGTTCGAGCGCCGTTTTGAGAGTCAAAACAGTCTCTTATAAAAAATGGTTAACATAAAATTTGTTCGTCTCAACGAGATCTACAACTTTCATGGTGGACACATTTTGATTTGAAGCCATCGTAGACCTCTATTTTCGATTTTCCCAAAACTGCTCATAAATTGCCCGTTCGATTGATTCTCTCGAGTTCTATGCCTACTATCTCGAGTAGACCTGATCCACTCGAGTTCTATGCCTATTATCTCGACTTCCTATGATTATCTCGAGTTCCCAAAGTCTCCGTCTCGAGTAAACCCCTCCATCTCGAGTAAACCCCTCCATCTCGAGTAAACCCCTCTATCTCGAGTAAACCTGTTTCCTCTCGAGTAGTCTGTATAGTCTAAGTTCGGGAACCATCTTAAGGGTCAAAACAGTGTCGTATGTAAAACTGGTTTACTTGAAATTTGTTCGTCTCGACGAGATCTACAACTTTCATGGTGGACACGTTTCGATTTAGAGTCATCCTAGGCATCTATTTTTGATTCCCACGAAACCGCTTGTAATAAATCAGTTTTTGTTCTAATGTAGACAAAGTATTTTATAAGTACATATATATATATATATATATATATATATATATATATATATATACTCGTATACCTTAAGATAAAAAGAAACGAAACACTTCATCTTCTCCGATTCTTTTCTCCCGAACCAGAGCGGCGAGCGAGAGAGAGAAAATATTTCGTGGACCTTCCGGTGGCCGCCGACGGTGCTCCGGTACTCGAAATCTTCAACCGAACATAGATTCGAAAAGCTCTCGCCGAGAGCTACGCCATCGTGGTAATATCTTCCCCGTTCCTTGAGTTTTCTCGTTAAGGTTTTTCGGCCCTAACCTCTATTTAGGCCATTTTTGTCTAGATTTCAACTTCCCCCATCCTCTTTTGCCCCGAACTGCGACGTGGACTGATTCAGAGAACTTTTCCGATAAAACCAAGGCAAGTGGTGGTTTATTCTCTTTTCTCCTTGTCCGATTTGATGGTAACGAATGAGTTTTGTTCCTTTATCTTCTTGCATTTTTTTATGTCCTTCCAAGTTATAGCTATGTTTAATATTTCGATCACTTGAAAATTTCTAAATCTTGTCTTATTAACTGAATCTGGTAACTTCTTAAAGGTTTAATAAAATGTTTTTTGTATTGGCTTTAATCGCCTTATTTACCGTTGTTGAAGAATGCGTTAGAGTTTATTTAAGATTGTAAATCGCTCCTAGAGGTTGATCAACCGCGTCTTTAATCTAGAAGTGTCATGTAGAATATGACTTGCAAAATCTTGAGATATATGTGGTTGGTTTCTTGTGGGTTTTCTTGATTGTGGGAGTTAGTGGACGAAACCACCTCCGCAATGTTTGATGCCTTTATTAGTACCTTGTGGAAGTCTACCAGGTTTTTGGGCATCTGCGGTGTATGGTGGAGAGTATGAGACTCCCTCGCAGTTAGACGAATATTATATTCGTGAGAGTATGTCCAGTTGATTGACCACCTCGCCCGTGTTTTTGGGTAGAGTCGACCACAGGTGCCTAATAAAGGTTTCATACTTTTTCCCTTATGATTTAATCATGTGGTCACCTTTTATCCTAGTGTGTCTGGTGTACTCTTGTTGTACGTGACGAATTATGTAAGAGTTCTTTTCCTGTGGTTTCCTCGTTTCTTTTTGTACTTTACTTCAGTGCTTTTGGTCTTGGGTTAGGACCCCTTTGACCTTTGTTTATTTTAACTTATTATTTGTCTGCCACCATTTGTACCTTCTTGCTTAGGTGTTCTGTCTTTGGAATTCCTCAGGTTGAGAGCTGTAGCAGATAGCAGAGTTGGTTTTGGAGTTTTGGGCCGCAATGTTGGCCGTAGTTGTTGCCTCATCTTAGCGCGGTAGTTTGTTGTTTATTTTGTTTTTACTGGCTCAGACATACATTTCTGTTTGTGGGTTCGTGTCAGTTTGTTGACGCCCACAGAATTGTTACTTTTAGATACTTGCTAGCTGCTTATTTCTCTGTATGTGGACGTGGATTACTTACTCTCTGGGAGGATTTATGCTAGGAGTACATGTTAGTTATTTTCAAGTATAAAATCTACTACTATTACTTCATGCATTACATAATTTAAAACCCTAACTTGTTATATTTAGTGACCGTAAAAGCTATCCTTACTACTATTATAAATTTAGAGTCTTGCATAGCATGAGTTGTACTTTGGGGACGTTTATACTCATATAGGATGTTAGAGTCAATCTAAACAAGTATTTTTCCACAGCGTATAATTATATTTTGATTCGTGGACTAGATGAGCCACTAAGCCGAGGGATACGCCTAACTACTGTACTTAAACTGATTTTTTTCCTTAAAATAACTTAAAGAATCTTTCTTCATGATTAAGTAGGTGTTTTCCTAAGCATCCGCAGTTATTCCCTGCTGACGTGGCATCATGACGCGCATTTTCCATTACTCTGATAAGTTATTTTATGCGGTGAAAATGCGGGTTGTGATAGTTGGTATTAGAGCCAGGTTGCTTGACAATTGGTCGGGCAACCTTCCCTTATTACTGTTAGTTGTTTAGTGACATTTCATGCACACACCGATGTGCCATCAGTACGTCTTAGCCGAAGCATAGTCACTACACTCATAGCATGATAAGAAGTATACAAGACATATTATGTAGTATGAGATGCATAATATGTGTTTGTATATGGATCCACCATAGGTGGCAACATGTGACGGTTATGTAGTATGAGATACATAACCACCATCACATGGGTGCCCATTAGCACATTTTCTTTTCTCATTGTATGTGATGTTATGTAGTATGGGATGCATAACATTTCAGTTGTACTCCACTCATAACATACATTAGGGCCTTTTTAGAATGCATAACACTACATACATTACATATCATCGCATAAACACACATGATAAGTTAAGGTTTACATGATGACACATGTACACACATGATTTTAAATAATAATAAAGAATACATGCATTCATGTCATAGGCACAAGAGTCAATAAGATGAGAGGATATCATCCTAAGTAGGACATAACATCGTTATAAAATCCCAAAGAGAGTTGCAGCATAAGCAAGTGCCTTTCATGTATGGTATGAACTAGTCGCGTGGCTTTGTTGTAAACTAGGATTTTGATGAGTTGTCCATTTGCATTTTTAGAAATGCCGCCAAAGCGTCCTGCGACGAGGTCGACTCCCCAGTCAGAGGGTGAGTCATCAGGTGCGGAAAGTGATGCGATTATCGAGGGTCTGCGTCAGAGCAATGAGGCTCTTTTGAGATAATTGGTTGCGATGCAAACGCAAATTCAATCTTTGTTGTCTGTCACTCCTGTGTAGTAACCTTTAGTGCAAGAGCCTACCTTGGGCCAAGCCATGCCCGATCCCCCTGCTCCTCTGGTGCCCCCGATGGCGATACCACCAGAAATGAATTTTATATCGCACTTCCAGCGGTTGGGACCTCCCACCTATGAAGGGAGTGCCGACTTTTTGATTTTAGATGATTGGATCATATCCATCGAGGAGATGTTTTCATATTTCGGAATTCTAGAAACCCAGAAGGTGATGATTGCAGCCTATCAGTTAAAAGGCCTGACAAAGAGTTGGTGGATTCAGGAAAGAGAGAGTCTGAAGGAAGGCTGTTCTTGGGAATCTTTTAAGAAGATGCTGCTGAAGAAGTTTCTACCCTCGGTCGAGGAGGACCGCCTGATGAATAACTTCCTGCATCTAAAGTAGAGACAGCTCACTGTGAGCGAGTACGAGATTGAGCTTAGCAAACTGAGTAGGTTTGCTCCTGATTTGGTAGCTTTTGAGGAGGGTTGAGTGAAACGTTTCTTGGGAGGATTAAGAAGCAATGTCCAGTAGTGCACATGTGCTTATCGAGCTGAAAGTTATGCTGAAGCATTGGAAGCCACTTTGAAAGTGGAGGCGATTGAAAATGCCAAGAACTGCGGTGCTGCAGTGAGGAAAGAAAAAAGGAAGGGTGTTGAGGATGGTAGCTCCAGGGCATCTGGCCCTTCTCAAAAGAATAAAAGTAAGGAAGTGTGTAGCTTCTGTGGTCGTCCTGACCACCCTTACGAAAGGTGTTTCAAGAGGACTGCCACCCTGAAGAAGCAGGTTCAAGCCATCCAAGGTGCACCCAAGGGAGAGATAGTGTGCTCGTTCTGTGCAAGGAAGGGTCATGATGTGAGTCATTGCTGGATGAAAGAAAGGACTTTCTTTCAGTACAGGCAGAAGGGACACCAGAAGTCTTCGTGCCCCTAGGCTCTGTTCCCACTGCAGCCTGCCCCACTTCGAGCTCTGCCGCTGCCACCAAACCTGGATAAAAGAAAAGGAAAGCCGAACGTGATGACCAATGAGGAAGCCCAAACCTCTACGCAAGTGATAATAGGTTAGCCTTAGTTTAATTTATCTTTATTATTTATCGTTATTGCCCTAGTTATCGTTCGTTTAATTATGTATGCTACGGTTTTAGGGGAGTTTAAGGTGCAGAATAGGTGGGCGCGCATTCTTTTCGATTCGGGTGCTGCCCATTCCTTTGTGGCCCGGAGGTTTGTTGATAAACATCGCCTGAATGTGGATAAATTAGGAGACTCCTTCAACGTCAAGCTTCCCTCCGGTGATTCAGTGATATCTAATCAAGGAGTTCAGAGATGCCCTATTTATCTTGGCAATTTTTTGGCTTTTGCGGATCTGATGATTTTAGATCTGGCTGACTTCGACGTGATTTTGGGCATGGATTGACTGGCTAAGTATGATGCGGTCATCCAGTGCAAGGCTAAGCAACTGGATTTCAGAATGGACGACGGCCAACCTATGAACGTCTATGGATTTCAGGACAGAGTTTCCCCTGTCATTTCTGCGATACGTGCTTGTTGTGCTATAGAGTCTGGTTGCGAGGCGTTTTCATTTCTATTTCTGCTTTGGAAATAACTTTTGTTACACCATGTCTTGAGGATGTCTCGGTGGTGCGAGAGTTTTCAGATGTCTTTTCTGATAGTCTTCCAGGACTTCCTCTTGAAAGGGAGATAGAGTTTGTGATAGACCTCGAGCCACATACTCATCAAATTGCCAAAGCACCGTACCGTATGGTTCTGCGTAAGTTGGATGAGTCACGTACTCAGCTTGATGAGTTACTAAGGTGTGGTTTTATTAGACCAAGTTCTTCTCCGTGGGGTGCTCCTGTTTTGTTCTTCAAGAAGAAGGATGGATCGATGAGGCTTTGCATCGATTATAGAGAATTGAACAAGGTAACCATTAAGAATAGATATCCCATGCCAAGGATTGATGATCTGTTCGATCAGTTGCATGGTAGCTCAGTATTTTCAAAGATCGATCTTCACACAGGCTACCACTAGTTGAGAATTCGTGAGGCAGATATTCCACGAACCGCTTTCCGTTCACGACATGGACACTATGAGTTTTTGGTGATGTCTTTCGGTTTAACCAATGCACCCTCTACTTTCATGGATTTGATGAATAAGGTGTTTAAGGATTTATTGGACCGATTTGTTATTGTGTTTATAGATGATGTCTTGGTGTATTCCCGTAATGTTGAGGAGCATACTCCGCATTTGCGTTTGGTTTTGTCAACCCTGAGGGAGTATAAGTTATATGCGAAGTTGAGCAAGTGTGAGTTCTGGCTACCTCAGGTGTCCTTTCTGGGTCATGTTGTAAGCAAGGACGGTATTTCTGTAGACCTGACCAAGATTTCTGCTGTGATGGAATGGGAGAGACCATCTACACCTAAGGATATTAGGAGCTTTTTAGGCCTAGCTGGCTATTATAGAAGATTTGAAAGTAAGGGTTAGATCTGAAATACTCTAGGGGGGGGGTGAATAGAGTATCTTGAAAACTTAAAACTTTTTGCTGTAAATAAAAACAAACCTAAGATAAAGTAATCTAGCACAACATATCACAAATACAACAACCTAGCTAGCACAACCATAACAAGAACAAAAGAGAAAGAGCAACCAGACATCACAAGAATTTTATAGTGGTTCCCCTAAATTTGGTTACATCCACTCTTCTACCACCCTGATAGGAATCCACTCAGGTTTTTGATCAGGTGACTGCCACCAATGAGCTTTTGATCAGGTGCTCAAAAACCAATCCTCAAATCTTTTGGTCAGATGACTTGCAACCAGGAATGATTTTTGAAGGGAGTTAAGAACCCTTTATATAGTGGGAGGATGAGAGAGTGATTATGTCTTCTCTTTCTCAAATACAATTGAGAAGACTTTAGTGGATCTTGATCTTAGCAAAAGCTCCCCCTGAGATATTAAACTCAGGAAGATTTGAGCCTTGCTGCATGGTGAGTGGGTCTTCAGTTTTTCAGCTTTGACCAGATGGTATCCAGGAACTTCTTTGACAGATAGAATATTTGTTGTCCTCTAAAGAATCCTGGGATGAAGACAGAAGAAGAGTCTTAATTTAAATGGTTTTTCTTCTTCTTCTTCAGCTTGCTGTTCTTTCTCTGGTCTAGGGCTTCTGATTTTTCTGTGTTATTGGCATGTGTATTTTGTTCTGTGTACAGACGAGAAGGAATAAGAAAAGCCTATTCACTGTGTTATGATCGGTCCTGCTTAAGAAAGAAAAAGAAAAATCCTTTTTATATTTTTGTGTAATCTTCCTTCTGAATTTGAATTTCTTCCTTCATTCAATGCTGACAGCCTGGAGAATATTTGCATTGATTGATTTCCCCAACTGTCCCATGGAAAAGCGGCAAGTAATAATCCTGATGAAGATCGTAATCAATGCTTGCTTCTAACGGTAATATTCAGAGAATATTTAAGCATTGATTACTCAGAAATTATTGCAATAGAAAAGGGACAGAGGGAGGGAAATTTCTAAGTCTGGAACTTCATAGAATTCGTTGAGCAGAGAACAGAGTTCGTCGAGCTGGGTCCAGAGTTCGTCGAGCTGAGAAGTCAAGTTCGTCGACCAAATAATCTCTGTTCGTCGAGCTGAGATCCAAGATCGTCGACCTGAGAACAGAAATGCTTTCTCTGGAATCTTGCCAACTCTGTGCATCAAGATTATCGAGCTGAGAATATAACTTCGTCGACTGAATAACAGAATTCCATGTTTCTTGGACTTAGAATGTTGAAGTAACGTGTCCAGAAATCGTCGACCTCAGAACTAGTTTCGTCGACCTGAGAACTAGTTTCTTCGAGCTGAGAGCTTCTAACTGCTACTTGATAAATCTTGCCAAGACTATGGTCTAAGTTCGTCG
Source organism: Platanthera guangdongensis (assembly GCA_039583875.1). NCBI lineage: Eukaryota > Viridiplantae > Streptophyta > Magnoliopsida > Asparagales > Orchidaceae > Platanthera > Platanthera guangdongensis. The sequence goes on from CM077154.1 coordinate 39,916,436, forward strand.
AGCTGAGAACTAACTTCGTCGACTGGAGTGTGATCCTGGACTTAGAATACTTAGATGCTTCTGGAATAACATGTTGAAGTAGAATACCCAGCAATCGTCAACATGAGAACTAAGTTCATCGACCTGATAACTAAGTTCGTCGACTGGAGTTAAGTGTGAAGGATTCTAGACTTGGAATGTTGAAGTATGCTCTGGAAATCCTCGACCTGAGATTCAAGTTCGTCGAGCTCAGCTCAAAGAATTTTCTCTAAGTTTGTCGAGCTGAGCACGACTTTTGTCGACCTGAGTTCGACGAACGTCGAACTCATTTTCCAAGTCTTTGAAATTTCTTTAAGTCTTAAGTCTTTTGTAGTCTGTTGATGGCTGGTCCACGTAGTGTTGACTCTAAGGACATGGCCTAGACTCTAGGATACATACATGACCCTAGCAATACATGTTGGGTCAAACATCCTAGTTTATGAACCTGGCCCAAATCCAACTAGGGATCCAACAATCTCCCCCTATTTGGGTAAGGTCAGTAATTATAGACTCACATTAATAACAAAGCAATAAAACATATATCTGACACGAAAAATTTAAATGTGCAGCAGATATATATACACAGAGCTTTGTATCAGAATATAAACATATAGTTTTAAAATAATCAAAAGACTTAAACAGTTTAAATTTCATTTCTTCTTCTTGGGCTCCTTTGACTTATCCTCCTTAGTTTTGTCACCAGGCTGTGTAAACTTGATCTCTCTGTTTGGATTTGCTGCTTGAGATTTTGTCATGGTCATATCAGCAGCTCCAATGATGTTAAGGGAGGTGGCTCTTGGCACTACAAATTCAAGATGTAACTTCATATAATCATCAACATTGAAAAATTTGTTAGCCTTAGCAAATCTGTTAAGTTCTTCCTTTCTGTACTTGGACATTGTAGTATATTGAGATGGATCCTTTCCTTCAGCTCTTGCTTTGTTGATCATGGATAGGCCAACCAATTCCTGGAATCTGGCCATCCTAGCAGTTATAGCTGACTCTGGATCTTCAAAGGATACAGGAGGGGAAGCAGGTCTCTTGGGGCTTTCAGCTTTTTGATGTTCAATGCATTGTTGCTGTTGATATTGTTGATGCTGCTGCTTGCTAGATGAATAATGCCTTTGTTGTCTGCTTCCTGAAGAGGAGGACCTACCCTGATGTCTTTGATAGGTTTGAAACTGGGTAGTCCTCTGAGTTGAAGAACTGGAAGCACCAACAGCAGGAGAAGGAGTAGGAGGAGGATCCTTTCTGTATCTTTGAGGAGGTGGGAAATATCTTCTGCTTTTCTTACTTTCTTTCTGTTGATTTTTGGACAGCCACATTCATGCTGGCATGCCCTTATAGAGTGTGATCTTCTGGAGTATGTAGTATGGAGTGTCATTTGCTGGGTTTGGTTTTGGGGCAGGAGGTGGAGGAGCTTTCCTCTTCTTAGATACTTTATTTTTCTTAGGCTCATCATCTGAGTCCTCTTCATCATATTCCTCATCATCAAAATCTTGAGGAGCATCATATAAGACATCAATGACCTTTAGTACTGATTTATCAATTGGCTTTTCAGCCTGAGTAGGAGCTGGAGGAGGAGATGAAACTGGAACAGGAGGGCAATACAGAACAGTTCTTTCAACCACTATTTTATTTTCTTCTTCTATTCTGCCATGATCAATGTATCAAGATCAGGCATGGGTGAATCATCCATAACAAAAACTAGAGCAGGAGGAGATGAGATAATGGGGGAAATAGCTCTTGGAGGAGATGGAATAGCTGAAAACTCTATTGTAACAAAACTAGCCTTTAGTTTCTTGGCAACCTTCGGGCTTATGGGAGAGGTGTATGGGACTATAGCCAAAGATGGCTTGATGCTGTCTGCTGGCAGATTATTCAAATAAGCTATATCAAAAATACACAATAAATTTAATAGATCTACTGTGGGATTTATAATATAATCACAAGCAGTATCTATTTCAGCCAAAACAGGCTCATCCATCTCAGTATCTGATTCTATTAAGTCTATGATTGCAGAAGGATCTGGTATATCTTCAGAAGAATCAGTCATAAAGAATCAAACTCTGCTGCTGCTTCTGCTTCTGCTGCTTCTTTTGCTGCTGCTGCTGCTTCAAACTCTGCTACTGCTGCTATTACTAGAGCTTCTTCATCATGAAGCATCTCCCCCTACTGGCTGCAAAGGGTCCTAGAGCCAGTCCCTTAGAAGAAGAGATAGGAGATAGAGCAGTAACTTGGGCAGATAGAGTTTGGATGGAAGCAGTGAGAGGAGCTAGAGCTTTATTTAAAAGAATTTGAAGAGTGGGAGAGATGAATGCAAGTAAATCTTTAGCAATATCAGAGAAGTTTAAATAGAGAGATTCTGGAGCAGTGGAGGAGTAGGGATTGTGATGACCATAATTGGAGCAAATAGAAAATGCACTAGACATGTCTTTATGTGTGTAATCAGGTGCAATAGATGGAAGGTCTGTTTGGACTAGGAAATGGAAGGGGACAGAGGGAGGAGCTATTGTAGAGGGTGGAATTTATGGTGTGGGGATGGGTTCTTGATGGGTGGATGATGGGGGAATCACCACATTGAATGTGTGGGAGGAGATAAAGGTGTCAGGATCTGTGATAGTTAAGTGAGGTGGAAAGGGGATTGAGATGGGGATGGTTATGGTGATTGGGAAGGAGAGGGTTGATGGGATTCCTGAATGGGGGAAGAGGAGATTTCAGTGATACTTATTAGTGGAGAATTTGCAGGAGAGTGAGATGGAGTAGGAATATGAACTGGTTGTTGTGGTTGTTGTTGTTGAAGAGAAGGAATGTTGGAAGAGGAGGGAGCTGCTTCTGAGGGTGAGGGAGAGGCTATTACTGCCCTTGTGCTTTCAGAAGGCCTGGAGGAAGAGGATGGAGCCTTGGAGGGCTTAGTGATGGTCCTATCACACTTGCCAAAGAGGGCATAGGTGAGCCTCTTGGAGGCATTGATGAATATGATCAGGGATACTAGTGATTTAGCATCCTTCTCCTTCAGGAAGATTCCCAGAATTCTTCCAAAACAGACCTCTTTCTTTGTATTCTTTTTCTTAATCAGATCAAACATGATCTGAGCCCATTTCACCCGCTTCTTGTTCAGCACATCACACATTTCCAGAAATTGGTGTCTAGTTATGTAATCGTGGGCAGTATGCTTGCCCAACAACACTTTGCCCACAATGTCTGCTAGAAACTTGAACTCGGCAGACAAGTGTTTCTTCAGTAATTTATTTGGGGTTTCTCCAGTATACTCCATCATACTCAGCATCACATCATATTCCTCAGTATCAACCTCTAACTCTTCTTCACAATTAGTTAATCCAAAAATATCAGTTAGAACAGCGGGGGTGAGAGAAACTGCATTACCCGAGACTGTCCCTGTCATGGTGTTCTCATCGGTGGTGAACGAAGTGTAGACCCACTCTCTGATCTCAGCACTAGATATTTTGATCTTGGTGGACAGCAGATTCTTCAACTGCATTCTTCAAGGAGTTGGAGGATGTCCCGGAAGATTGGGTCTGAATGTTGGAAGGAGTCAAAATCGACATCAAATCCAGTGTCGAATAACATTGCTGTGAGGGTGCCTACTGGAATCGTCATTAGTTCACCTACAAGAGAAAAACGAAGATCAAGTGCAAGGGAACTGAAAGCCCAGGACAAAGGTCTAAGAAAACCTTGATATAAGGTTTTCCAGAATATGAATCGACAAACTCCGTTCCACGAAAAATAAAATAATTCTTCGATCTGAGGTGGATGAAATAATTTAGAGGTAAACAATTCGTCGAGCTCAGTCTGAAGATTTGAAGACATTTCGTCGAGCTCTGTTCGACGAAAGTTTTCTGAAGCATATTCGTCGATCTCCATTTGACGAAAACAACATCACTCACAGAGATTTCATCGAACTCCGTTCGACGAATATCTCAAGAATTTTCCCAGTTCATCGAGCTCCGTTCGACGAAATTTGAAGAATTCGTCGAGTGCAGATAGAAGTTAAATCAAAGCTTCTCCATTGATCATGCCCAGCTGATTTATAAAGAACAAGTGATTCCTTTCATCCAAGGGTATGGTGAAAATATCAGCTCTTTGTAAATCAGTGTAGATATAGACAAGTTTGATTTTATTTTTATCTGCACACTCTCTAATTAAATGATGCCTAATGTCTATATAATTAGTCCTACTGTGGTGGACTGGATTCTGTGCTATAGATATAGCACTTGTGTTATCACATAGTATAGTTGAATTATTTAAGTTAAAACCATAGTCTAGGAGTTGATTTTGAATCCACAACATCTGTGAACAGCAACTGCCAGCTACAATGTATTCTGCTTCAGCAGTTGATGTGGACACAGATGATTGTTTCTTACAGAACCAAGATACTAGTCTCATACCAAGGAACTGGCAAATTCCCGAGGTACTTTTCCTATCAACCCTGCATCCAACAAAGTCAGCATCTGAATATCCAGTTAAATCAAATTCTGATTCAGTAGGATATCAAAGGACTAGACTAGGACAACTCTTTATATATCTCAAAATTCTTTTAAGAAAAATTAGGTGAGATTCTTTAGGGTTTACTTGGAACCTAGCATAAAGGCAAGTGACAAACATTATATCAGGTCTGCTAGCTGTAAGATATAATAAGGACCCAACAATGCCCCTATATAACTTCTGGTCAACAGGTTTCCTACGTGGATCAGAATCTATTACAGCATTAGTAGCCATAAGTGTTTTCTTTGCTGAGGCATCAGCCATCCCAAACTTCTTAAGAAGCTCTTTAGCATAATTAGCCTGGGAGATGAAGATGCCATCCGGTAGCTACTTCACTTGGAGACCAAGGAAGTAGGAGAGCTCACCCATGCTACTCATCTCAAACTTAGAATGCATGAGGTCAGAGAACCTCTTGCATAGTTTAGAGTCAGTAGACCCAAATATGATGTCATTCACATAGATTTGTACTAACAAGATTTTATCCTTAAGGTGCCTAGTGAATAATGTTTTATCTACTATGCCTCCAGTGAATTCATGCTCTATCATAAAGCTAGCTAAGGTCTCATACCAAGATCTTGGAGCTTGCTTTAGACTATAGAGGGCTTTATGCAATCTAAATACATAAGAAGGATGGGTTGGAAAGATAAAACCTAGAGGTTGTTCAACATAAATCTCTTCTTTTAGCACTCCATTTAGAAAGACACTTTTCACATCCATTTGGTAGACCTTAAACTTCTTGTAGGCAGCATAGGCAAGAAAGATTCTAATTGCTTCTAACCTTGCAACTGGTGCAAAAGTTTGATCATAGTCTATGCCTTCCTCCTGCCTATATCCTTGAGCAACAAGCCTAGCATTGTTCCTCATAATTACACCTTAGGCATCTAGTTTATTTCTATATACCCATTTGGTTCCAATGATTGGGTAGTCTTTGGGTCTTGGAACCAAATCCAAAACTTACATCTCTCAAGCTGGTTGAGTTCCTCTTGCATTGCAATGATCCAGTGGGGATCTTGCTCAGCATATTTTATGGATTGAGGTTCAACTTGAGAGAGAAAACATGCATGCATCAAATCTTGGTTGAGTTGATGCCTTGTCTGTACACCTACTGTTATGTCTCCAATCACTTGGGATCTAGGGTGATCCTTGGTGTGACAAGATCAGTGGGTGGAGTTGGTTCAGCAACAACATTTGGATTTAATTTCTCTTGTGGAATTATGCTTGCTGTTGAATGAGGTTTAGCCTCTTCCAAAGATTCATCTTCACTGTCTTCAGCAACCTGTGGAGTAGGAGGTGGTATAACTTCTTGTGGAAGGTTCAACTCACCCATTTTATCACACAAGTGAGGTACCGACAAAGTGTTACTGGTAGAAATTTCTTTCTCCTTATAAGACATGTTAGTTTCATCAAAGGTTACATGTATAGATTCTTCAATTTTTAAAGAGGATTTGTTAAATACCCTATTAGCTTTGCTTACTTGGGAATATCCTATAAAAATTCCCTCTTCAGCCTTAGCTTCAAACTTTCTAATGTATTTCTTATTATTATTATGTATATAACATACACATCCAAATACTTTAAAATAGGTGATTTTAGGTTTCTTCCCTTTAAGTAATTAATAGGGAGTCCTATTCTTAAGTTTATGTATTAAACTTCTGTTCAATACATAATTTATTGTGCTTACAGCCTCTGCCCAAAAGGATAGTGGCATGTAAGCATCTGCAAGTAATATGCCTGCAGCTTCAATCAGGGTTCTATTCTTTCTTTTAGCTACCCCATTTTGTTGGGGAGTTCTAGGAGCTGAGAAGCAGTGCCTGATACCTTCCTTCTCACAGAACTCATGCATAAGAAGAGACTTAAATTCTATACCATGATCACTTCTGACCAATGCAACATGAGTAGAGTACTCAATCTGTATGGTCCTGAGAAAATCTGTAAAAACCTTAAAGGTATCTGACTTAGATCTCAGAAAGAACACCCAAGTGAATCTTGAGAAGTCATCTACAATGACTAGAGTATAGGATTTCCCTCCTAGGCTTTGTACAACAATGGGTCCAAAGAGATCCATGTGCAGTAAGTACAAGATCCTAGGTGAATCACTATTATTAATTGATTTAAAAATAGATTTAGTTTGCTTGCCTAGTTGACAAGCCCTGGAAAGGCCTTCCTTCTTGAAGGGACTAGAAGGTAAGCCTCTTACAAGGCTTTCTTTAGATAGCCTAGCAATATTTTTCATGTTTACATGTCCTAGTCTTTTATGCCATAATTCATTTTGATTGCAAACAATATTAAGCAAACAAATATCTGAATTGGCAGAAAGAAAATCAACGAAGTATATGTTTCCTTGTCTATTTTTAATTAAAACATTTTGTTTTTCTTTATTAGAGATAACACATGATGTAGAGTTAAAGTGTACCTGATAATCTTCATCACATAATTGGTTGATAGAGATGAGGTTATTATTGAGTCCTTTTACATAAGTCACCTTCTTGAATGTGACTGCTCCAATCCTTACTTCTCCATAACCTTCAGACTAGCCACACTTTAAATCACCAAAGATAACCTTTGGTCCCAGCTTGAACTTATAATTGTGTAAGTTTTCCTTGCTACCAGTCATGTGCTTGGAGCCACCACTATCCAGATACCATAGTTGATTTAAAACTGGACAGCTCTTCACCTGCAGAGAAAATAATTAATTGTTCTTAAGCCAGGTTACCTTGGGTCCTTTGTTTTGCTGATAGGAAAAGCTTGAAATCACAGAGAATTCAGGTTGTGATTTATATCCTAATGGGTGATATCTTCTAGGTGGAATTATCCAATCAACAAGTGGGTTAAATGGTTTCCTACTTTGATTAGAGTTGTTATCCTAATTATGATTTTTACCAAGTCTGACTAGGTTCAACGAATAGTTGTGAGTTCATCGACCAAAGTTCGACGAAACGGTATGAGATCGTCGATCTCTGCTCAGAGAACGAACATGTTCATTTTCTGTGCCCCAAGTTCGTCGACCTCTGCTCGACGAAACATACACCATTCATCGATCGCAGTAAGATGAATGATTATTATATAGATTTGCGTTCAGCTTTCGTCAACTTGATTTCGACGAACTTGCCACATTTCGTCGAACTGAGTTCGATGAAAGCTGCTGAACATTATTTTGCATATTAATTTTCTTGTACTTTCTTCTTTCCTTATTTTTGAGTTTAATTTCAAGTTGATTGGGATTGTTACTATCTATTTTTTCATTACCCTTAGCAGCTACAAATTTTATGGGGGTTGTTAATATGTTTTTCTTGAGAATGGGGGGTAAACTTGATGAAGCACCCAAGCCTAGTTTGGCATTAAGTCTGGCATTTACTGTGCTTGTGATGTCCATCAGCTTGAGGCTTCTCCCATTGAGAGATTCCTCAATTTGTTTGGCCTCACATAGTTCAGTTTTTAAGGAGTTAATTTGTTCATTAGCTAGATTTAATTCTTCCTTTAACCTAGTGTTTTCAGCAGTCAGAGTTTCTTGATTAGCTAAGTTTTCCCTAAGTGTTTTGATTTCCTTTTCAGAATTTATTAAATCAATACACATAGTTTTAAATTCAAATTTGAAAGCATCAGAATTATAGTCAAAAGATAAAAATACCTGATCAGCTTCTGTCTCTGAAGCTTCTTCATTTTCAGAATCTTCTTCTTCTGATTGACTTCTGGAGGCATCAATGGCCATGAGGCATACTTCCTTGGCCCTTGCCTCTTCTTCATCTTCATTGCAGCTGGAGGATGTGGATTCATCCTTAGTTTCAATTCAGGATTCACCTACAAAGCCTTTCTCCTTATTCTTGTATTTGCTGGAGGAAGGTCTTGAACTCTGTTGTCTTCTTATGTCCTTCTCTCTTCTTTTCTCTTTCTTCTGATTCTCTGGACATTCTGAGATGAAGTCTCCAGGTTTCCTGTAGCCAAAGCAAACTACCTTTTAGTATGGGTTTTGTCATACCTTGGCTTGTAATCCTGCTTGGATGACTTTCTTCTAAAGTCCATCCTTGCCATCTTGTAAAATCTTTTGGTAGGAGACTCATTAACTCTTCATTCACTATTGAGGCTTCAGATTCTTCAACAGCCTTGAATGCCAGGTTGTGTTCCTTCCTGGCTGGTGGATGTATCCTTTACTCTGCTGCTTCTCTGGATTTGATGAGCTGCTCATAGGACTTGAGATTTCCTAAAAGAGATTCAGTGGAAATCTCATTCAAGCTTCTGGCCTCCTTGATTGGCCAGATCCTTGAATCCCATGAGCTTGGGAATCACATAAGGATTTTATCATTCACCTCAGTGAGGGTGATGTCCTTACCCAGGGTCTTCAGCTCATTGGTGATTGAGCTCAGCCTGTTGTACATATCTGCTACAGATTCTGCATCCTCCTTCTTGAAGTTCATATATTGTGATATGAGATTGAATCTTATGTCTTTTCTTTCATCAGCAGATCCAGCCACCATTTGATTAAGGGAATCCCAAAGGGTCTTGGCTGATGTGCATTCAGTCACCTTCTGGAAGATGTCATCTGACATTGTTTGGGCCAGAATATTTATGGCTTTGGCATCAGCAACTTTAGCTTTCTTCTGGGCTTCAGTCCACTCAGGTGATGGAACTGCATTAGTGCTTGAACCTGCTATAGATGTAGAGGTAGTAGCTTGAGGAGGACCTATCAAAATGGAATTGTAGATATCCTCATCAATAGAATTCATATATAATTTGATTATTGCCTTCCAGATGGCAAAATTATTTAAATTGCATACTGGAGGTCTGGTTCTTGTATAATCTTTGTTTTGTGCCATGCTGTGAATATATATCTAATAGAAATAAAACTCAGATCTAACTCAGAATCTTTTGGTTCAAGGGTTAGCTTCTACAACCAAAGGAAACTAGCTCTAATACCAATTGAAAGTAAGGGTTAGATATGAAATACTCTAGAGGGGGGGGGGGGTGAATAGAGTATCTTGAAAACTTAAAACTCTTTGCTGTAAACAAAAACAAACATAAGATAAAGTAATCTAGCACAGCATATCACAAACACAGTAACCTAGTTAGCCCAACCACAACAAGAACAAAAGAGAAAGAGAAACAAGACAACACAAGAATTTTATAGTGTTTCCCCTAAACGTGCGTACATCCACTCTTCTACCACCATGGTAGGAATCCACTCAGATTTTTGATCAGGTGACTGCCACCAATGAGCTTTTGATTAGGTGCTCAAAAACCAATTCTCAAGTCTTTTGGTCAGGTGACTTGCAACCAGGAATAACTTTTGAAGGGAGTTAAGAACCCTTTATACAGTGGAGGATGAGAGAGTGATTATGTCTTCTCTTTCTCAAATACAACTGAGAAGACTTTAGTGGATCTTGATGTTAGCAAAAGATCCCCTTGAGATATTGAACTCAGGAAGATTTGAGCCTTGCTGCAGGGTGAGTAGGTCTTCAGTTTTTCAGCTTTGACCAGATGGTATCCAGGAACTTCTTTGACAGATAGAATATTTGTTGTCCTCTAAAGAATCCTGGGATGAAGACAGAAGAAGACTCTTGATTTAAATGATTGTTGTTCTTCTTCTTCAACTTGTTGTTCTTTCTCTGGTCTAAGGCTTCTGATTTTTCTGTGTTATTGGCCTGTGTATTTTGTTCTGTGTACAGACGAGAAGGAAGAAGAAATGCCTATTCACTGTATTATGGTCGGTTCTGCTTAAGAAAGAAAAAGAAAAATCCTTTTTATATTTCTGTGTAATCCTCCTTCTGAATTTGAATTTCTTCCTTCATTCAATGCTGACGGCCTATAGAATATTTACATTGATTGATTTCCCTAACTGTCCCATTGAAAAGCGACAAGTAATAATCCTGATGAAGACCATAATCAATGCTTGTTTTTAACGGTAATATTCAGAGAATATTTAAGCATTGATTACTCAGGAATTATTGCAATAGAAAAGGGACAGAGGGGGGGGGGGGGGGAATTTCTAAGTCTGGAACTTTACAGAATTCGTTGAACAGAGAACATAATTCGTCGAGCTGGGTCCAGGGTTCATCAAGCTGAGAAGTCAAGTTCGTCGACCAAATAATCTTTGTTCGTCGAGCTGAGATCCAAGATCGTCAACCTGAGAACAAAACTGCTTTATCTGGAATCTTGCCAACTCTGTGCATCAAGATCGTCAAGCTGAGAATATAACTTCGTCGACTGAATAATAGAATTCCATGTTTCTTGGACTTAGAATGTTGAAGTAACGTGTCCAAAAATCGTCGACCTCAGAACTGGGTTCGTCGACCTGAGAACTAGTTTCGTCGAGCTGAGAGATTCTAACTACTACTTGATAAATCTTACCAAGAATATGGTCTAAGTTCGTCGAGCTAAGAACTAAGTTCGTCGACTAGACTGTGATCCTGGACTTAGAATACTTAGATGTTTCTGGAATAACATGTTGAAGTAGAATACCCAGTAATCGTCGACCTGATAACTATGTTCGTCGACTGGAGTTAAGTGTGAAGTTTTCTGGACTTGGAATATTGAAGTATACTCAGGAAATCATCGACCTGAGATTCAAGTTTGTCGAGATCAGCTCAGAGAATTTTCTCTAAGTTCATCGAGCTGAGCACGACTTTCATCGACCTGAGTTCGACGAACGTCGAACTCATTTTCTGAGTCTTTGAAATTTCTCTAAGTCTTGAGTCTTTTGCAGTATTTTGATGGCTGGTCCATGTAGTGTTGACTCTAAGGACATGGCCTAGACTCTAGGACACATACATGACCCTAGCTATACATGTTGGTTCAAACATCCTAGCTTAGTGAACCTAGCCCAAATCTAACTAGGGATCCAACAAGATTCGTGGAAGGGTTTTCGGTGTTGTCTGCTCCTCTAACTAGACTTACTCAGAAGAATAATACATTCATTTAGAGTGATAAGTGTGAAGAAGCTTTCCAAGAACTGAAGAAGAGATTATATACTACTCCAATTTTAACCTTACCTACTGAAGGATTTGAGTATGCTGTGTATGTTTATGTATCACACACCAGACTTCATTGTGTTTTAATGCAAGATGGTAAGGAGATCGCGTATAGATCGAGGCAACTGAAGATTCACGAGAAAAACTATCCTACGCATGATTTGGAGTTTGCTGCTGTAATTTATGCGCTGAAGCTTTAGAGACACTTATTATATGGCGCGCTGTGCAAGATCTATATGGACCATAAGAGTTTGAAGTACGTCTTCACTCAGAAGGAACTAAACCTGCGCCAGTATCGGTGGTTAGAATATGTGGCTGATTATGAAGTGGAAATTCTTTATCATCCAGGAAAGGCTAATGTAGTAGCCGATGCTTTGAGTAGAAAGACCGCTAAAATTTTTAATCTATCGGTACAGTCCTTGGTGGAAGAATTCCTGTTGATGGATATTAAGGTTGGGAGTAGTACTGTGCCTGCTAGTCTAGAAGCAGAAGAACCCTCTTGGATTTCCCTTACTCGAGCACATCAGAATGATGATCCAGATTTATTACACCTCCGGAATAGAACGGTGAAGGGAGAGCTACCTGATTTATCCTTGGATGAGTTGGATACCTTGAAATATCGGGGTAGATTTTGTGTCCCGGCCTTTGGCGACATTCAGGCTAAGATCTGTGTTGAAGCTCATGGTTCCAGTGTAGCCTACCACCCTGGTTCCACTAAAATGTACAAAGATCTAAAGCAAATTGTTTGGTGGTCAAGGATGAAGAGTGATATCGCGAAGTTTGTATCGGAATGTTATACGTGTTAGCGTGTTAAGGCTGATCATAGAAGGCCTGGTGGTAAACTGGCACCACTCGATATTCCAAGTTGGAAATGGGAGAGTATTTCAATGGATTTCATCACCGATCTACCAAAATCTCCCCGTGGGCACGACTCTGTTTGGGTGATAGTTGACAAATTGACAAAGTGTGCTCACTTTGTTCCATTTAAGATTGGGTATTCGATGAAGAAGATAGCTGAGCTATATCTTGAAGAGGTCATCAGGTTACATGGAGTGCCTGTTAGCATTGTATCATATCGGGACTCCAGATTTACGTCTCATGTTTGGAAGAGTTTACATGAGGGGTTGGGTACCTATTTGAGGTATTCCACCGCCTATCATCCGCAGACGAATGGTCAGACAGAAAGGGTAAATCAGATCGTAGAAGACATGATCAGATGTTATATTTTGGATCATGCTGGTGCTTGGGATGAGCTTCTCAGACTCATGGAGTTTGCATACAATAATAGTTATCAAGAGAGTCTGCAGATGGCCCCGTTTGAGGCCTTATATGGGAGGCATTATAGAACTCCTTTATTTTTGGCTGAAGTCGGTGAGAGACCGTTGCTAGGTCTGGAAGCCCTTGAGGAGATGAATTGTGTTGTGTCTCATATTAGAGAAAAGCTCCGAGTGGCTCAAGAGCGCTATGAGAAGTATGCTAATCAACGAAGGGTTGATCTGGAGTTTTCCGTTGGATACTTGGTTTTTCTGAAGGTTTCTCCGATGTCTGTCGTTAAAAGGTTTGGAAGGAACCACAAATTAGACCCCCGATACGTGGGACCTTTCCAAATTCTTGAGCGCATCAGAGTGTCAGCTTATAGGCTCGAGTTGCCTGCTACCTTCCCTGGTGTCCATAATGTGTTCCATCTGAGCCAGTTGCGGAAGTGTGTTTGTAGTGATCGTCAAGTCCTCGACTCGATGCCCCAGATTCAGCCGAACCTTACGTATGTGAAAGAACTTGTTCGTATTCTGGATTCTCAAGAGTGTGTGTTACGGAGAAAGACCATCCCTATGGTCAAGATTCTTTGGAAAAATCAAGATGTTGAGAGCGCGACGTGGGAATTGGAATCGGCGATGAGGGAATCTCACCCGCACCTCTTCTCTTAGTTTCGGGTATGTCGTTATAATTTAAGTAATGTTTGATTTTATCGTTTTAGTTTGGTTTTAGAGTTGTGTTAAGTTTTGGGATGAAACTTCCTTTTAGGGGGAGTGACTGTAACGCCCCCGACTTTTTTGATGATTTTATTTGAATGGGCATTGTCATATTTTTGACGCCGTGGCGTTACTTTTAACGTCGAGTTGGCGACGCAATGCCATTTAGGCATTTTCGCATCCATGCGGTCGAGTCGGCCGAATTTTTGTCGTAGTTGGGAAAATTTTGAATTTGAAATTTAAGTTAAGTAATTTTGGACTTGCGCGTCAAGTTTCGTCGCGATCCGAGCGATATTTGGGCCTCAGTGATTTTCTGAACTTTTGTGGAATTTATGTTCGTCGTAAACTTCGAAAATTTATATCTCGAGAATGGCTCGTCTGATTTAGGTTTTTATTTTGCCGTTGGGTTCGTAGCATGAGTGTTCGCCTACGGTGTGAGTTTCGTTTAATTCAGCGCGCATATGGGCCTCCGTTTTGAACTCGTGCTTTATTATTCAAAAATATATAAATAAGATTATTTTAATATTATAGTACTATTCAAAAATATCTTTTACTATTCAGTCATATAGTTTGATGAGAAGGGCATATTTGCAAAAAAGTTGTTTTTCCTGCAATTGTACTCGAGTGATTTCTGTATGTACTCGTGTAGTTCATTCTGTACTCGTGTAGTTCATTCTGTACTCGTGTAGTTCATTCTGTTACTCGAGTAGTTCATTCTGCTACTCGAGTAGTTCATTCTGCTACTCGAGTAGTTCATTCAGCTACTCGAGTAGTTCATTCTGCTACTCGAGTAGTTCATTCAGCTACTCGAGTAGTTCATTCTGCTACTTGAGTAGTTCATTCAGCTACTCGAGTAGTTCATTCTGCTAATCGAGTAGTCCATTATTATTTACGTTCAAGCACCATGTTGAGAGTCAAAACTGTGTCGTATAAAAAATGGTTAACATGCAATTTCTTCGTCATGACGAGATCTACAACGTTCATGTTGGGTACTTTTTGATTTGAAGCCATCTTAGACCTCTATTTTCGATTTTCCTGAAACTACTCATAAATAGCCCGTTCGATTGATTCTCTCGAGTTCTATGCCTACTATCTCGAGTAGACCTGATCCACTCGAGTTCTATGCCTATTATCTCGAGTTCTTATGATTATATCGAGTTCCCAAAGTCTCCGTCTCGAGTAAACCCCTCCATCTTGAGTCTCCATCTCGAGTAAACCCCTCCATCTCGAGTAAACCTGTTTCCTCTCGAGTAGTCTGTACAGTCTGAGTTTGGGAACCATTTTGAGAGTCAAAACGGTGTCGTATGGAACAAAGGTCACAATGAAAGTTGTTCGTCTCGACGAGATTTACAACTTTCATGTTGGACACTTTTCGATTTGGAGTCATCCTAGACCTCTATTTTGATTCCCGCGAAACCGCTCGTAATAAATCAGTTTTTATTCTAATGTAGACAAAGTATTTTATAAGTACATATATATATATATATTGATAACTCTAATTTTGCCCATGTTTTTATATTATTTTTTATTTAATAATTAATTAGTTTATAAGTATATTTTATAATTTTATTATTTAATTTTTCTAATTTCTTATTTCATGGCAATCTGGGCTACAAATCTCAATTTGGAGTCTATAGGGTTGATCAGGAGACAAAACTGGACAAAAGCAGGAAAATTTCAAAAGCACACGCCAAAGTCACGGGCATGACTGATAAGGTCACGGGCGTGACATCCTGGCGTGAACCCGACGCGTGGAAAGAGTTATCTGCCACGTCAATTAAAAGTACACGCCCTAAAGTCACGGGCATGACAATGTTCACACGGGCGTGTCCGCCAGGCGTGACATCCAGTGCTTGGTCCAGTCTTCCAGTCAATGGCAGTTTATATTTGCACAACAAGTCACGGGCGTGACAAAGTTTTCACGGGTGTGACTAACCCCGTGACATCCCGGCGTGCCGACTTAATGCTGCAGTTTCAAGCGCTGGGAGTTTCGCAAGACACGCCCAAGGTCACGGGCGTGACAATGGGCGTGACCATTCCAACAACGGCATGAGTTATTCCCGCCGTTTCTGCTTCCCGCCATTATTCTACAACCGTCAAGACACGCCCTAGGTCACGGGCGTGACCTAGGGTTGTGACCCGCCAATTAACGACTTTTGGCGGTTTCGCGCCAACGTTCAGAAGACTTGAAGACGACGGTTCCGAGACCGACACGCCCTAGGTCACGGGCGTGACCTAGGGGCGTGACCACCCAACAACTTCTTCTATAAATTCCAGACAACTTCAGATGCTCCGGGGGAAATTTTGGGGAGTTTTAATTCTTGTTTATTTACTGTTTTTCCTGCATGTTCAACTAATAGTGTAGCTTTTATTTGAAGCACTTTTGATAATCATGTCTCTTCCCAACTTTTCTTATAACTCTCCCATCATGATGAGTAGCTAATTTTCAATTAGCACTTGGTCATGATGAACTTTGGAATAGAATAAAACTCTTTTTTTTGTCTCAATTTCTCAAGCTGTCTAATTTAAGTACTTCAATTTATCTTTGATTTTTATTTCATCGAATTACAAATTTTGTGTATTCGATATTAAATCCATATCCTAGATTTACCGAGAGGTTGTGGATACGAGTAGATCACTCAAGGATAAAGAGAGTTTCTTGCACCCCTCGAGAGAGGAACGCAAAATTCTTCCGCCTTGGAGTCAACCCCATTAGTGAGGTTCACCGCCTAAAGCAAGCTTTGGTCTTTCGACTGCCCAAGAGGTCTTAATCGATCTACCTAAGGTTAGTCGAGTGCGTATTTTCGAGAGAGGCGCTTCGGAGCTTTGGAACCTCCGCGGTCGAAGTTAATAATTTAGATTCTTGTGCTCTTTAATTTCGTGGATTTTATTCTAGCCCAAAGGGATTCCAGATCAAGTGCTAGCTTTTTATTCATCGAATTTCTCCTCTTAGTTTAACGTTTGTTTTCGTTTTCGCAAAACCAATTTTCCGATCGATAAAATAATAGCTCTTCCTTGTGAGTACAAATACTCAACGGTCCCCGAGTTTAAATACGATATTTCCTATACTAAATTTTGATAGGTGCTCTTGCCTAGTTGAGAGTTTAGTTTGGGTATTTTTCAAAACTTTATAAAATCTCCATCAAGTTTTTGGCGCCGTTGCCGGGGACTTTTTTTTGTTGATATTTTGAAAGCAAGGTTGTATTAGTTTTATCATTTTCGTTTTGTTTTAGAAATATCAAAATCAAAAAAATAATAATAAAAAAAATTTATTTTGTCTTATTGTGGTGTATGACCCGAGGGAATCCGTCACCTCTTTTTGATTTGGATCCGGAAATCGAGCCAACCCTTCGACATCGCTTACGATTTCGAGTTCCGAATTTTCAAGATACGGAATCCTTAGGAGACACTCCTAATCCTTCATTAATTCTCTCTCCGTCACCGCCTTCTTCTTCTCCTTCTTCATTTAGTTCTTCTTCCCACTCTCCTCGATCTCCTTTTTCTTCTTCTTCCAATATGGGTGAGCCAAATGCGGTCGAACAAAGGACTATGTCCTATTATGCCCGTCCAAACTTGGACGAGGCTCAATCTAGTATTGTTCGCCCCGCTATTGCCCCCAATAATTTTGAGTTGAAGCCAAGCATCATCCAAATGGTACAACAATATGTACAATTTGATGGGATTCAAGATGAAGATCCAAACGCGCATATTTCAAATTTCTTAGAAATATGCTATACTTTTAAAATTAATGGTGTATCCGATGATGCCATCCGGCTAAGGTTATTTCCATTTACATTGATCACTAAAGCCAAGTAGTGGTTGGGTTCTCTACCAAGAGGATCCATCACAACATGTGCTCAAATGACAGAAAGATTTCTTACGAAATACTTTCCGCCGGCTAAAACAGCTAAATTGCGTAATGATATTACTTATTTCTCCCAACTTGATTCGGAAACGTTATATGATACTTGGGAGCGTTTCAAGGAATTGCTTCGTCGATGTCCTCATCATGCAATTCCGGATTGGTTACAAATCCAAACCTTCTATAACGGCCTAAATTCTCAAACTAGGCAACATATCGATGCCGTCGTCGGTGGCACGCTTAATAACAAAACACCGGCGGCCGCCCAAGAGCTTATAGAAGGTATGGCTTTGAATACCTATCAATGGAGTACACCTCGGTCTAAACCACCTAAACCGGCCGGGATGTATGAAATCAATACGGTTTCAAGTTTGTCTCTCCTGGTTGAGCAACTGCAAAAACAGATGAATGAGATGTCTGCTTCCTCGTCCAAATATACCTGTGAGCCCCAATATTGGGAGCCTTCTACTATTGCCGAGCATGTGGATTACATGGGTAATCCGAATCGGCCACCTTATAATCCGAGTAATAATTTTGGCAATACCTATCACCCAGGTATAAGGAATCACCCCAACTTCTCTTGGAGTAATCCGGGGAATGCGGCTCGCTCACCAAACACAATCCCACCTAGTTATTTTCCGCCACAAGATCCCAAAGATCCCAATCTCGAGGAGTTGTTCCCCAAATATACGACTACAAATGATGCCAATATCCGAAATCTCACCGGATCTCTTCGTAGTTTGGAGAACCAAATTGGGCAAATTGCTAAAATGCTCTCCGATCGCCAACAAGGAGCATTACCGGGCAATACGGAGCCCAAGCTAAAGGAGCATGCGAAGGCTATCACGCTACGGAGCGGGAAGGAGGTACATACTTCTTCAAATCCAGATGAACAAGAGGTAATAATTTCCCCATCCCCTCCTCCTCCTCCTAAAGTTGTCAATGAAAATAAAATTAAAGCATATCAACCGCCTCTTACCTACCCGTCTAAACTACAAAAGGACCGGGCGGATGATAATTTTGGTAAATTTGTAGAACTATTTAAGCAAATTCATATTAATTTACCGTTTTATGAAGCTATAGCGCAAATGCCGAAATACGCAAAATACCTCAAGGATCTTTTAACAAATAAAAAGAAACTTGAGGAAATTTCCACGGTTCAATTGAACGCAGAATGTTCGGCGGTTCTACTCAATAAATTGCCTCAGAAACTAACCGACTCGGGAAGTTTCTCTATCCCTTGTCTATTTCGCGATTTATTGGTAAAACATGTACTGGCCGATCTTGGCGCCTCGATTAATTTAATGCCTTATTCGTTATTTAAAATATTAGGATTAGGAGAGCCTAGTCCAACACGAATGAGCATCCAATTGGCTGATCGGTCTATCAAATACCCTATGGGTATTATTGAGGATGTGTTGTCAAGGTTGACAAATTTATTTTTTCGGTAGATTTTGTCATCCTTGACATAGAAGAGGACACCGAGAGTCCGCTTATTCTTGTTCGCCCTTTTCTCGCCACCTCGCGCGCTATCATAGATGTTAGTAACGGTAAACTTCTCATTAGAGTCGGAGATGAAGAAGTTACCTTTACTATCAAATCATCTATGAAAAATACGCTTGCTAACGACGACTCGTGTTTCTTTTTGGAGTATTCTCCCGATGAAGACTCCATTTTAATTTCTGAAAATCTTTATTCTCCTATTGATCATGAAGAAAATTTGGAAACTTTTGATATCATTTCTCATGACATTAGTGATAATCAATCAGACACACAAGAGCCTATTTTTGAAAGTCTAGAATTAGGAAGTGACCGATTAAAAACTTCTTACGATGAACCTCCAACCTTAGAGCTAAAACAACTGCCAGATCATTTAGAATATTTATTTCTAGCGGAAGGTTCAAAACTTCCCGTTATTGTGTCGGCGTATTTACCCGATGAAGAAAAATTTAAATTATTAAATGTTTTAAAATGCCATCGCCACGCGATTGCGTGGAAAATCACGGATTTAAAAGGGATTAATCCCTCCTTTTGTACGCACAAAAATTTACTTGAAGAAAATTTTCATAAAACTATTCAACCTCAACGCCGGCTAAATCCTAACATGAAGGAGGTAGTTAAGGCGGAGGTTATTAAATTATTAGATACGGGCATTATCTATCCGATTTCGGATAGCACTAGGGTTAGTCCGGTCCAAGTGGTGCCCAAGAAAGGAGGATTAACGGTAGTGCCAAACGATAAAAATGAGTTAATCCCTACTAGAACCGTTACCGGATGGCGGGTTTGCATCGATTATCGCAAATTAAATGATGCAACCCGAAAGGATCATTTTCCTTTACCGTTCATTGACCAAATCCTTGAACGGCTTTCCGGTCATGCCTTCTATTATTTTCTTGATGGTCTCTCGGGATATTTCCAAATCCCAATTGCGCCCGAGGATCAAGAGAAAACAACCTTCACTTGTTCGTTTGGCACCTTCACCTATCGAAGGATGCCTTTTGGGTTATGCAATGCGCCGGCAACCTTTCAAAGGTGTATGCTAGCGATTTTTGACGAGCTAGTGGAGGATATCATGGAAGTTTTCATGGACGATTTCTCCGTCTTTGGAGATTCCTTCGATTTATGTTTGGACAACCTCTCCCGTGTGCTCCAATGTTGTGAGGACACTAATTTATTATTAAATTGGGAGAAGTGCCATTTTATGGTACGAGAAGGTTTAGTATTGGGCCACAAAATTTCTAGTAAGGGCATAGAGGTAGATAAGGCCAAAATTGAAACAATAGAAAAGCTACCTCCCCCTTCAAATGTCAAGGCCGTTCGTAGTTTTTTGGGGCATGAAGGTTTCTATCGCCGGTTTATTAAAGATTTTTCCAAAAAAACTAAGCCCCTCACTCACCTTTTGGAAAAAGATGCACTATTTATTTTTGATGAAAGTTGTTTGCAAGCTTTTTCTATTATAAAAGAAAAATTAATAAACGTGCCTATCGTGATAGCTCCCAATTGGGATCTCCCTTTTGAAATCATGTGCGATGCTAGTAGTTTTGCCGTTGGTGCGGTCTTAGGACAACGCATCAATAAAAACTTTCATCCTATTTATTATGCGAGCAAAACACTAACCACCGCCCAAGAAAATTACACCACCACCGAGAAAGAACTTCTTGCCGTTATTTTTGCTTTTGATAAATTTCGTTCTTATCTTACTTTGTCCAAAGTTATTGTTTTCACCGATCATTCGGCTTTGCGTTATCTACTAACCAAAACAGATGCAAAGCCTCGACTGATTAGGTGGATATTGCTTCTTCAAGAATTTGACTTGGAGATACGGGACAAAAGAGGAGCGGAGAATTTGGCGGCGGATCACCTATCCCAGTTGGAGAATCCCAACTTGGAGGAGCTTATCGAAGAGGATATCGATGATACATTTCCTGAGGAGCGCCTCCTCGCTTTATATACGGTAATGACTCTCCCCACCCCTTGGTTCGCCGATTTCGCAAACTTTCTTGCCGCAAGATTTCTCCCAAAAGGTTTTTCTTATCAAGAAAAGAAGAAATTCTTTTCTGATTTGAAAAACTATTTTTGGGAGGATCCGTTTCTTTTTCGAGTTTGCGCGGACCAAGTGGTGCGGAGGTGTGTTTCGCATGAGGAGGGTGCTCAAATATTGAAACATTGCCATGAGGGACCCGCCGGCGGGCACTATAATGCAAATCGGACGTCCCGGAAAGTACTTGAGGCGGGCTTCTATTGGCCGAGCATCTTCAAAGACGCTCACGCACATGTAAGTCTTTGTGAACAATGCCAACGCTAAGGTAATATTTCTCGCCGTGATGAAATTTCATTAAATTCATTTTTAGAAATAGAAGTTTTTGATTTATGGGGAATCGACTTTGTCGGCCCGCTACCAACTTCCTTTGGAAATCGTTATATTTTGATAGCGGTTGACTACGTATCACGGTGGGCGGAAGCACAAGCCCTTCCCACCAATGATGCCCGCGTCGTGACCCAATTTCTCAAAAAACTCTTTTCACAATTTGGAGCGCCGCGGGCAATCGTGAGTGATAGGGGAACTCACTTTTGTAACGCTCAATTTGCAAAAGTTTTATCTAAATATGGCGTTACACATAAGTTGGCCACCCCCTATCACCCTCAAACTAGTGGCCAAGTAGAAGTAGTAAACCGTGAACTTAAACGCATTTTAGAAAAAACGATTTCTACAAATAAAAAGGATTGGTTGGCTAAGCTTGACGATGCACTTTGGGCTTATCGGACCGCGTACAAGACCGCTATCGGTTGTACGCCGTACCGATTGGTCTATGGGAAAGCATGTCACTTATCGGTTGAGCTTGAGCACTGCGCCTTTTGGGCGCTTAAATTTTTAAATCTAGATGAAAATTTGTCCTCCGTGAAAGTCCACCTAGTGTCAACTATGTTCACCTATGGGGGGGGGGGGAATAGGTGACGTGCAGCGTTTTTTGCGGAATTTAAGATTGTACCTGCACAATAAAAATAAACAGCACAGCACACAGAATACACAGGCAATTTATAGTGGTTCACCGACT
The DNA here is from genome assembly GCA_039583875.1 of Platanthera guangdongensis. Lineage (NCBI taxonomy): Eukaryota > Viridiplantae > Streptophyta > Magnoliopsida > Asparagales > Orchidaceae > Platanthera > Platanthera guangdongensis. The sequence continues at coordinate 39,938,310 of CM077154.1, forward strand.
TGGGTACATCCACTTCCCCCCTTCGACCTATCTCCCAACAAGGGACGACTCGGTCACTTCTCCAACAGGATTGAAATCCAATTCTTGCACTATCGGAAGGAACCCTTCCACACGTAGGAGTCAACACTCTCACAAACCGGGTTGCACCCAACCCTTACAACACGGAACAAACGTTCCTTTACAACAAAAGTAAAATAGAATGTACACGAGATACAAACTTCGTTTGGAGACTACGGTGTTCCTCTTCGTTCGACGACGTGTTTGTGAAGTCAACGAAGAGTCTACAACCCTAGATCTCTCTTGGAGAGGATCTCCCCGGAACCGGCGGCGGAAATACGAGCGGCGGCTTAGTTCGGGATCGGCGACAACGACGGTGCGCGGCTGCTGTACTTTGAGATCCAAACTTCGTAGCGAAGCAAGCTAGGTCTACCAACGGTCACACTAGGATCAATCGTCTCGATCGATTCGGACGGGGAAGTTTTTCCCGATCAACAAATCGAGAGACAAGGGATCTCTGGATAGACGCGTGAGACTCTAAGCTTGGCTAAGCTTCTGTCGTCGGAGATCGGGAAGAAACACGATCAACAGCAGCGACCAACTTGCTCGAGCGACGACGACGGCGGCGGAGCGGAACTCGCGATTTTAGGGTTAGATCGTGCTCGGCTTCTTTTCTCTGTGTATTTCGCTACTGTTCAAAATACCCGAATATATATACTGTAGATACTTTCAATTTGACCGTTGTGGGACCCACAAGAAGAATCCCGAAATCTGGTTCAAAATAGTCCAGCGGCAGAATCCGGTCCAGCAGCTTCCAGAGAAATCGCCAAGTAAGAATCGGCGAGAATCGCAGGTGATTCTCGACGAATCTGCGAGAATCAGTTAGTGATTCTCGACGATTCATCGAGAATCACTAGTGATTCTAGCCGAATCACTTGTTGATTCTCAACGAATATTACTTGGTATTCATGATCTGCTCAGCGATGGGTTCGGCGAGAATCACTAGTGATTCTCGCCGAATCTTACTTGGCACCGTTTTGAGGTAGCCGGAAAGAATCGGTGAGAATCACTAATGATTCTCGACGATTCGGCGAGAATCACTAGTGATTCTCGCCGATTCGGCGAGAATCACTTGGTGATTCTCGTCGAATTGTACTTAGACGAATTTTCGTCTTTCCACCCAAGAGCTGCTCCTTGACCCATCCTTGCTCCTTGTCTGCTCTTGTATAAATACGGTCCTGTACTTGAAAGTAAGTGCACTCCAATAGAGAGAGTACACGTAGGCCAACACACTGATCTACTCAACGAGGGATTACGTCGTGTAGACCCGTGTATATTGACCTACTGCACCCTGACATTGGTGTGCACTTAGCGTGGAATAACTACAAGCACAACTTGAAAGATTTTATCAAATACATTTTCTATTGACCTTAGCTTGTCCAGGGGCTTCTTCAAATCAGGTACATTGTGGATACAATACCCAACAATCTCCCCCTATTTGAAGAAGCCTAAACCCTACAAGCTAAGGTGAATAGAGCAAATGGGAATGAAAACCATAAACTTAAAATTGAGTTGAGTGAGTTATCCATTACCAATACCAATTTCTTGGGAGCAAGCTTGGAGCCACCTTAGCCTTAGCCACCTTAGCCGACAGGGTAATCTCCCCCTTTTCGGCTTCTGCAAATCGGGGTCGGTAGCATTTGACCCCTTGATCCCCCTCAGTTCTTGCGTCTGTGCTCACACTTGAGTTCCTTGCTCCCCCTCAGATCGTGCACGAGCCTGGAGCTTCTGTAGTCTTCATTCCTCATAATTGAGCATCCCCAATTCAGTCTTGAAAAGATTGAACTTGGCCTCGTCTAAGGGCTTTGTGAATATATCAACAATCTGCTTGTCCGTGGAGACATAACAGAGAGAGATGTCCTTGTTCTCCACGTGCTCCCGAATGAAGTGGTAGCGCACTTCAATATGCTTCGTTCTGCTGTGCGATACAGGATTGTTGGCAATGGCAATTGTACTGGAGGAGTCGCAGTACATGGGAACTTCCTTGAACTGAAGGTCGTAGTCGGCTAACTGGTTTCTGATCCATAGGAGTTGTGCGCAACAGCTGCCTGCCGAGATGTACTCAGACTCTGCTGTGGAGGTAGCTACACAATTCTGCTTCTTGCTGTTCCATGAGATAAGCCTTCTTCCGAGGAATTGACACGTCCCGGAAGTGCTTTTCCTGTCATCCCTACTCCCTGCAAAATCAGCATCTGAAAAACCTATTAGCTCGACATCATTGTTTCTCGGGTACCACAAGCCAAGATTGGGAGTACCTTTAAGGTATCTTAGAATTCGCTTTGCAGCGACATAGTGAGATTCCTTAGTGTTTACCTGATATCTGGCACAGACACATGTGGAGAACATGATATCCGGTCTACTGGCAGTAAGGTAGAGCAGAGATCCAATGATGCTTCTGTATTTGGTTTCATCGAAAGGTTTACCTTTCTCATCCTTATCCAGAGACATAGTGGATCCCATTGGAGTCCTCATAGAGGTTGCACTCTCCATACCGAATTTCTTAAGGAGTTCATTTGTGAACTTCGTTTGAGAGATGAAGATTCCATCCTCAGACTGTTTCACTTGAAGTCCTAAGAAATACTTGAGCTCTCCCATACTGCTAATTTCAAACTTTCCTTACATAAGTTTAGAAAACTTTTTGCAAAGATTGTTGTCCGTTGAGCCGAATATTATGTCATCGACATAGATTTGCACCAGAAAAATCTTGCCTTTGACTTCCCTGAGAAACAATGTTTTATCTATTTTACCTCTAGAGAACTTGTTCTCAAGAAGAAAACTAGATAACGTCTCATACCAAGCTCGGGGAGCTTGTTTCAACCCATATAAGGCTTTATTAAGAAAATAAACATGATTGGGATAAGTAGGATCGACAAAACCTGGGGGTTGAGCGACGTATACTTCCTCTTTCAGGTCTCCGTTCAAGAATGCTGATTTCACATCCATTTGATAGACTGTGAATCCTTTGTGTGAAGCATATGCCAGGAACAATCTGATTGCCTCGAGCCTTGCTACTGGTGCGAAGGTCTGGTCGAAGTCAATCCCCTCCTCCTGTCGGTAACCTTGAGCCACCAGCCTTGCCTTGTTCTTTATGACGACACCATGTTCATCCAGCTTGTTTCTGAAGATCCACTTGGTGCCAATCACATTCTGCTTGTATGGTCTGGGAACTAGCGTCCAAACGTTGCAACGTTCGAATTGATATAGTTCGTCTTGCATGGCCAGAATCCATGCTGCATCTTTGTTCGCCTCGTCGAACTTCTTTGGCTCAACCTATGACAGGAAGCTAAGATGCAATACTTCGTTAATAGTACCTCTTCGAGTTCTGACACCGACACGAGGATCTCCGATGATCTGATCTCTAGGATGATCCCTCACGTGCCGGAGCTCTAGAAGTCTGGCGTCTGGAGCTTCGACTACTTCTTGGGCTTCTCCTTCTTCTAAGAGATTTATTCCATTTTGATCCTCAACATTTTCAGATGACATGGAGGTGGAAACTTTGATGTACTTAGGAGTGTCATCTTTGGCGGTCTCGTCCAGACTCAGCTGTTCAAGTCGTGCACCTGCATCTTCAAGAATACCACTGGAAGAATTACTGTTAAGCAAACTTCCTTCATCAAATACAATATTTATTGATTCTACTACCACTAGGGTTTTCTTATTGAAGACCCTATATGCCCGACTGTGGGAACTATAGCCCATGAATATGCCTTCGAAGCATTTTTCACCAAATTTAGTACGCGGGTACTTCCCATTATTCAGTACATAGCATCGGCAACCAAAAATCCTCAAGTAGGACATGGTTGGTTTCCTGCCTTTCAGTAGCTCATAAGGCGTCTTACGATGATGCTTGTTGATCAATACTCGGTTTTGTACATGACAAGCTGTATTGACAGCCTCTGCCCAGAAGTATTCCGGGAGAGAAGCATCTTTCAACATTGTCATGCAGGCTTCAATGAGAGCTCTATTTCTCCTCTCCGCAACTCCATTTTGCTGAGGACTGCGCGGGGAGGAAAACTCATGAAAGATACCTTGTTCTTCACAAAATTCTGTCATAGCACCAGATTCGAATTCGGTTCCATGGTCACTTCGGATTTTGACCACTGAGCAGTTAAATTCGTTCTGAACCTGCTTGACAAAACTAGTGAAGATGTCAAACGTATCTAACTTTCGTTTCAAAAAGAACACCCATATAAATCGAGAATGATCATCAAGTATCACTAGCGTATAGGACTTGCCTCCCAAGCTATGAACTTGCATTGGACCAAACAAGTCCATATGTAAAAGGTAGAGACATCGAGAAGAGTCTTTGTATGCAATGCTCTTAAAGGTAGCCCGAGTCTGTTTGCCCATCTGGCATGCAGGACAGGGGCTATCTTTGATGCACTTGATACTGGGAGCATCCCTTACTAAGTTCTTAGAAAATAGCATACTAATTGTCTTGAAATTAATATGTGCCAATCTCTTGTGCCATTGTTCACAAAGAGATGCACTGCCTGTTGCTACAAGGCATACAGGGGTAGATGAATCTAAACTAAGAAAATCTAAGCAGAAGATATTTCTGCTCCTAATGCCTGATAATACTGTCTCAGAAGAGGTACGTGAAATTATCAGACATTTATCGTTGCAGAACTTAACGTCATAACCTTTATCACATAACTGACTTACACTGATCAGGTTATGGTTTAACCCTTCAACATAAGCCACGTCAGTGATAGAGATTATACCGTTGGAAATCATACCGTAACCTCTGGTGACTCCTCGATCTGACCCTCCAAAGATGACTTTGGGTCCATTCTCGACTGGAGTGTAATCACGCAGCAGGCTTCTTGTCCCAGTCATATGCCGGGAGCATCCACTGTCCAAATACCAGATCGGGGTTTTGGTGGCCTTTGGACATTCCTGCAAAACAAAATTAATTTGCCTTAGGAACCCAATTGAGATTCCTGGTTAGCACACTCCCCCTCGGTTGGTTAACCCTACGAGTGGTCGGCCTCGCATTGCTAACATGGGGAGTCTCGTAATACCTTGGATTAAACCAAGAATCCACGACAAAGTGACCGACTTTGCCACAGCACCAACAGTCGAATCTGTTGTACCTCATCCTAGGCTCCTGCCTTACCCTGGGAATGGTGGGTACAGCTGGGGCCTTGGATTTGGAGGTGGAGGCCTCATGGTGACAGCAGTCACATGACTTCGTCACCTTTTGTATAACAGGCTTGGCTTTTGGTTCCTGCTTTCCATTATGGCCGCTAGAGAATTGACCATAATTTCCCATGTGGATTTCCTCATAAGGTGCCTTGAAGGCACTCTCACCGAAGTTCCGGGTAAAGGTCAAACTATCATATCGGCTCTTTGGCTTTGCAACCGAGGGCCGGAAGTGATGACCAAATGTTGATTCAAAGTCATGTTGGTTGCAAGGAAAGCTAGGCTTTCTGAACGCAACAGGACTAAGAGGAGCCTTGCCCTTTTCATCAGCAGAGGCCTTCTTGGCGGCCTTATTCTTCCTCTGGTTCCTGTTTCTCTTGGATGAGGAACCAGATACCCCTACATGCCCCAAGCCAGCTCCTTTGGCCTGAGCAGAGAAGGTATCAACGACTGGAAGAACTGTTTTTGGCATAGAGAAGCTCTTGACGATCTTCCTTTCTGGCGCAAGTTGTTCTTCCAACTTGTCGACTTCCTACTGCTTAAGATCAAGGAGCTTCAAAGACTCTTAATGCTTTGAAGTCAGGTCAAGGTGCTCCCGTCGGAGAGAAATCAAGCTAGTGACCTCTTCCCTTAGGGATACACACTCACCCTTAAGAAATTTCACTTCCTTCTTCTCAGCCTTCAGTCTCTTACGGCACTCCTCGAAAGTGTTGAGCAGAAGCTCATATTTCTCGAGGAGCTCCGCTTCACGGGCCGAAGGGCTATCCTCAGGTTCATCATCCTGAGACTCAGGATCAGAGTCGGAGTCGGAGAGAGGGGTGTGATCTTTTACCTTTCCAGTAAATGGGGGGCATTCTCCTTCTGAGTCAGAGCGACCCACCAGCCCGAAGTAGGCTTCCTCATCATCACTGGAGTCTGAGGAATCAGACTCACTCGGTGTCTTTGGCCTTTTGGCGATGTAGCTCCGCTCCTTCTTCTTATCTCTAGAGGATTTGTGCCCCTCTTCTTTCCCTTTTTCTCTCTTGCCTTGATAGCAGTCGGCCACGATGTGTCCTGGCTTATTGCATCCAAAGCAAATAATATCAGAGGAGCGATGTTTGTTCGGTCTAGATTCATACCTGTCAGAAGAATAATTTTTCTTTTGATGCCTGGAGGAGGAGCCGTCTCTCTTTCTTTGATTCCTCATCTTGAGGAACTTCTTGAACTCTCGAGTGATGAGGGAGAAATCCTCCTCCGACAGCTCTGAGCTGGAGGAGCATGGCTCGGAGTCCTCCTCCTCATCCTTTTTCCTGGCACGGTATGAAACCGCACCCTTGCCTTTTCTGGAGTGACTGGCTTTTAGAGCCACAGTCTTTTCTTTGGCTGCCGCCTTCTCTGCTTCTTCTTCTGCTTTTCTGGTGTTCAGCTGAAGCTCATAGGACATCAGCTTCCCAAACAGAATTTGTGGATCAGTTTCAGCTAGTCTGCCAAACTCTCTGATGGCGCAGATCTTTGTGTCCCATTCCTTAGTAAGGGACCTAAGGAATTTATCATTGAGTTCACCATTAGTGAACACTCTTCCGTAGCCTTTGAGGGCGTTGACAATCTTGAGGAAGTTCTCGTAGGTGACTCCGATCTCTTCCTTAGGCCCTTGTCTGAAGGCCTCATATTTCTGGTTCAGGAGGGATCTTCGATCATCCCTCACTTCATCCGTGCCCTCCATTAGGATGATCAGGCACTGCCAGATCTCCTGTGCTGTCCTGTAGTTGCTGAAGTTTTGCATCATAGAGTCATCAACTGCGCTGACCAGAATGTTCCGTGCCTTCATGTCAAGTCCCACGAGCACCATCTCGTCCTTGTCCATTTCAGAAAGTGTCTTCGGCACTTTCTTGGTGGGATCAATGGTGGAGGCCTTAGTGGAGACATAAGGTCCCTCCAGCACGATCATGAAGAGTCGAGGATCCACTGCTTCCATGTAGAACCTGATCCTTTCCTTCTAGATAGGAAAGTTGAGCCTGGTGCACACTGGGATCTTGCCGGAGAACTTGAGCCCGTCCATAGTAGATGTTTGCCTCCTTGACACAAGTGGCAGGATTCAACTCAAGGTGTTAACCTTTTTGATGAGCAACCTCCCTCTGATACCACTTGAAAGTCCACCTAGTGTCAACTATGTTCACCTATGGGGGGGGGGGGGAATAGGTGACGTGCAGTGTTTTTTGCGGAATTTAAGATTGTACCTGCACAATAAAAATAAACAGCACAACACACAGAATACACAGGCAATTTATAGTGGTTCCCCGACTTGGGTACATCCACTTTCCCCCCTTCGACCTATCTCCCAACAAGGGACGACTCGGTCACTTCTCCAACAGGATTGAAATCCAATCCTTGCACTATCGGAAGGAACCCTTCCATACGTAGGAGTCAACACCCACAAACCGGGTTGCACCCAACCCTTACAACACGGAACAAACGTTCCTTTACAACAAAAGTAAAATAGAATGTACACGAGATACAAACTTCGTTTGGAGACTACGGTGTTCCTCTTCGTTCGACGACGTGTTCGTGAAGTCAACGAAGAGTCTACAACCCTAGATCTCTCTTGGAGAGGATCTCCCCGGAACCGGCGGCGGCAATACGAGCGGCGGCTTGGTTCAGGATCGGAGGAAACGACGGTGTGCGGCTGCTGTACTTTGAGATCCAAACTTCATAGCGAAGCAAGCTAGGTCTACCAACGGTCACACTAGGATCAATCGTCTCGATCGATTCGGATGGGGAAGTTTTTCCCGATCAACAAATCGAGAGACAAGGGATCTCTGGATAGACGCGTGAGACTCTAAGCTTGGCTAAGCTTCTGTCGCCGGAGATCGGGAAGAAACGCAATCAACAGCGGCAACCAACTTGCTCGAGCGACGACGGCGGCGGCGGAGCAGAACTCGCGATTTTAGGGTTAGATCGTGCTCGGCTTCTTTTCTCTGTGTATTTCGCTACTGTTCAAAATACCCGAATATATATACTGTAGATACTTTCAATTTGACCGTTGTGGGACCCACAAGAAGAATCCCGAAATCCGGTTCAAAATAGTCCAGCGGCAGAATCCGGTCCAGCAGCTTCCAGAGAAATCGCCAAGTAAGAATCGGCGAGAATCGCAGGTGATTCTCGACGAATCGGCGAGAATCAGTTAGTGATTCTCGCCGAATCACTTGTTGATTCTCAACGAATATTACTTGGTATTCATGATCTGCTCAGCGATGGGTTCGGCGAGAATCACTAGTGATTCTCGCCGAATCTTACTTGGCACTGTTTTGAGGTAGCCGGAAAGAATCGGCGAGAATCACTAATGATTCTCGACGATTCGGCGAGAATCACTAGTGATTCTCGCCGAATCGGCGAGAATCATTTGGTGATTCTCGTCGAATTGTACTTAGACGAATTTTCGTCTTTCCACCCAAGAGCTGCTCCTTGACCCATCCTTGCTCCTTGTCTGCTCTTGTATAAACACGGTCCTGTACTTGAAAGTAAGTGCACTCCAATAGAGAGAGTACACGTAGGCCAACACACTGATCTGCTCAACGAGGGATTACGTCGTGCAGACCCGTGTATATTGACCTACTGCACCCTGACATTGGTGTGCACTTAGCGTGGAATAACTGCACGCACAACTTGAAAGATTTTATCAAATAGATTGTCTATTACCTTAGCTTGTCCAGGGGCTTCTTCAAATCAGGTACATTGTGGATACAATACCCAAAACTCCGAGCTTCGGAAATTCCAAATTAACGAGCTCGATTAGTGGCGCTCCTTCGCCTATGAAAGTAATAAACTTTATAAGGAGCACACAAAATTTTATCATGATAAAAAAATTAAGCACCCTAAAGATTTTAAACCGGGAGACAAAGTTCTCCTCTATAATTCGCGCCTCCGACTTTTTCCGGGCAAACTCAAGTCCCAATGGTCCAGCCCTTTTGTTGTAAAAGAGGTGTGGCCCTATGGGACAGTGCTTATCTCGCACCCGGAAAAAGGCGAATTTAAAGTGAATGGGCACCGGCTGAAGATATTTCTCGTTGACGATACTACTAATGAGTACCGGGAGGATATTAACCTCCCGAACCCATAAATGAGTGCCCCGCTTTGGTCGAGCTCAACGATAATAAACAAAGCACTTGTGGGAGGCACTCCATGCTTATCTTTTCTTTTTATTTTTAATTTTATTTAAATTTTTGCAGGTTTGAAGGACATCTTTACGCCGTGACGATCGACTGAGTTGAGCGTCAAGTCTACGTGTTTCTTCAAGTCGGTAACTTTTGTTTTATTATCGTTTATTTGAATCTTAAAAATAAATAAAAAAAAGTAAATAAAAAAAACAATAAAAATAAAACAATATTTTTTTTGTTCGTACACGCCCCTGTCACGGGCGTGACCTATGGGTCACGGGCGTGACAGAGACATGTTTAGTTCGTCCAGCGAAACCTGAGTGTGGTTTCGTCGAGCGCAGTGTTTCGTTCGTCTTTCGGTACTGTCACGGGCGTGACCATCACTGGTCACAGGCATGTCTAGCGCGGAACTTTGTTCGATGAAGTGAAGCTGGGAAAACTTCTCTTCCTGCCCAGTCATGGCCGTGACAATTAGTGTCACGCCCGTTACGCTGGCAAGTCACGGTGGTGACTCGCCCAGATTTAAACAAAAATGAAAAATAAAAATAAAAAAAAACATTTTTTTATTCTCGTTTTTATGAGACACGCCCCCGGCCACGGGCGTGACCTGGGGCGTGGCCTTGGAATCCAATACCAGCGCATTGGATTCCTGCATCGGATACCCCTTACAAGCCCAGAGTCACGGACGTGACTCTGGGGCGTGACCAGTGAATTCGAGGCTGGCAGCCTCGGATTCCTCTTTTTTTGTCCCATGCCTGTCACGCCCCATGTCACGGGCGTGACATGGGGAGTGACCAACCCGAAAAATCCTATAAATAGGATTTCTTTCCTTCTTTTCTCCCCACACCATCCAACCCTTCTCTTCTCCCTTTGCTAACCCGAATCCCTCTCTTTTTCTTCAACAATGCCTCGCCACCACCCTCGCTCCACCTCTTCCTCCTCTGAGCACGCTGCGGATCCCGCCGCAGCGGAAGCCATGCTCCTCTTTCAAAACCAAACCCAGTAGGAGCGCAGCGAGCGCCTACGTGCCAAACCCCTTGGCGTGTTCCGCATTTTAGATTGGGCGATCCTCGCCACATTTGGAGCGGCAGATTTGGTTAGGGAATTTTTATCCACCCCTGGATGGAGTTCCCTATTTTCCATCACGGAGCATGCCTTCCTCGAGCTCACCGTCGAGTTCTTGGCCTCTTTTGAATTTCGCTGGGCGACGAATGACGACTTCATCGTTTTTTCGCATAGGAGGGGTGATGCATCAGCTCACCATCCACCGGCTCAATGTCGTGATGGGCTTCTGCTTGGAGGCTTTTTCCCAATCGCACGCCTATCTCGATTTAATTACTGATTTCCCTTCTGATGTCAACCTTCTCGCCTTTTGTGCGGAAATCAGTAATGACGCGCTCCCTACACCCCAAAGAAATCCAAAGGCAGCCAACTCATTTCTCCCGCCTTACGTATTCTCCACAACCTCCTTACCTTCACTATTTCTGGTCGCGGCGATAGCCACGGGGTGGTGACTCAGGCAGACTTACTATATTTATATAGTATGTTTTACCGGGTCCCCCTCAACCTTGGTTATCTACTCGCAATTTTCTTTCGGCACCAGGCCAAAAATGCGAGATTGGGAGCGGTGCACGGCGGGAACTTCATCACTTTGCTCACCATGCAGCTCGGCCTTTGGGATACTCTTCCGTGACTGAGCTGCGTCCAGACTCCGCAGGTCATCCAGTTCCAGACCCTTCAGGCCCTCAGCCTAGTGCGGCGACGTGATGGAGAGTTTGAGGCTATCCCCCCCGCAGTCGGTGGTGGAGATCTTGACCTTGATTACGGTGCCGGTCCCAGTGGCACTATTCACTCTCCCTACATTCCTCCACCACCGCAGGACACTTCTTCAGAGCCCGGCCGTCAAAGCTATTGGGATCGTCAGTTTGTGTCTCTTCACACACGCTTAGATATGATGCAGAATGATTTTGACCTCATTTTGTGAGTTTTGACAGTCAATTTACCACGCAAGATGCAAATCAAGCCTCCTCCATGACACGTATTGAGCGTGAGTTTTCAGACCTCCGGACGCACTATCAGGAGCCGAGGCAGCATAGCAATGAGGATTAGCCTGCTTTCTTTTTCTTTGGGATTGTAGTCCGCCCCCTTGTATCTTTTCTTTTTATCATTTTATTTTCCCTTGTCATGTATCTTTTCTTTTTCTTAAAATATATATATATATATATATATATATATATATATATATATATATATATATATATATATATATATATATATATATATATATATATCTAAAATATATTTTGCTTCAGCTTTGTCTTCCAGGTACATTTTGGTGCTGCATGACCCGCTTCAGGGAAGTCTCCCATCTTTTATCTTTATTTATTTATTTTTCATTGGGGACAATGACTTGTTTAAGTATGGAGGGATATTTCTCAAGCAAAACATACTAAAAAAAATCATACTAATTTTCTAAAACAAAAAAAAAGATTTTATTTCTTTTGTGCAATTTTGTTTTTACTTACTTTACAAAAATACAAAAAAATTTAAAAAAATTGCAATTTTCAAAAATCAAATTCACAAAAAAATAGGATTACTTTTAAAATTAGGGAGATCTTTATTTTTCTATTTACTCACATGCGAAATTCTAGGTATTCAACTTTTACATAAGTTTAGAAAATTTTTGATGCTTTAATTGAATTTTGAATTTTGTAGTAGAACTGTTGGTCATGCTGTGTTTCTAGTTAAGTGCACATGTTAGTAGAATTTAAGTAGAATTAAATATTCAGCATACAATTAGATTTTTCTTTTTCTGAATGCGTAGAAATAGTTTATTTTACTTCTACTTGGAAACCAGTGAAATCTAAAAATATTTTAGGAGAGTGTGTAGAAGTTTACTAGAGAGATATTTCGCGAATCAAGAAAGAGGTATTCTTTCTCGATGTCTAGAACTTGTCCTCTAGCTATTCTCAAGACTTTGCATAGGTTAAACTCATTAGCATGAAAATGATTTAGGCATTTCTTTTGGCTAGTTTGAGCCTTTGCACCCTTACCTAACATTTTACCCTTGCTAAGCCAATTTGAGCCTATACCCTTCCTTTTGTTGTAGCTCCACTAACACTTTACCAAAGCCTAAAAAGCATCCTAATTACACACCTAAAACCGAGCTTGAAATTAAAGATAAAACCAGTTTATGTGCGATTAGGAGCCATTTTATTTTGGTGGCTTTTTAAAAAAAATATACAAGAGTTGTTCTATTTTTCATTTCTCCTCTAAAAATAAAAAAGAAAAGAAAAAAAAACAAATAAAAATAAAAAGAGGTAGTTGAAAAAAATGTTCAACATATTGAAAAAAAAACAAAGGAATTGGCGGAGTTTTTCAATTTATTTCTTTTGTGCAAGCTCTCATTAGGTTTTGGTGTGTCTACCCATCGCTTTTATCTTTGTTTTTCCAAACCAAAAAACTAAGCCTACATTCCAACCTACTTAAGTCCTACTGATTTGTGCTTATAAGTTAACCTAGTGCCGTGGCGAGAATGTGAAAGGACAAGCCTATGGCCATCGACATTGATGGATTTCTTTGGAGGGTATCCCGATCTTCGATTTGTGCAATGTTATCTTAGCAAACACGCTACTTTCTCCCTAAACGTGATTCAAAGATTTATCGTGTTTCCATCCTTGAAGTAAAAATAATAAGTGGAAACACATTTTAGAAAATTAAAAAACTAATTTGTATGCTGAGTAGGATTTTCTACAATAATAACTACAAACATAGGCATAAGACTTCGCATTCTACTTCTTTTGTTCAATTTTCGTTTTTAGCGTTAAGATTTTTCTACTCTCCATGAAAAGTTGTTTGCTCGGGACAAGCAAACAAGTATGTATGGGGGTATTTGATAACTCTAATTTTGTCCATGTTTTTAAATTATTTTTTATTTAATAGTTAATTAGTTTATAAGTATATTTTATAATTTTATTATTTAATTTTTCTAATTTCTTATTTCAGGGCAATCTGGGCTACAAATCTCAATTTGGAGTCTATAGGGTTGATCAGGAGACAAAACTGGACAAAAGCAGGAAAATTTCAAAAGCACACACCAAAGTCACGGGCGTGACTGACAAGGTCACGGGCGTGACATCTTGGCGTGAACCCGGCGCGTGGAAAGAGCTATCTGCCACGTCAATTAAAAGTACACGCCCTAAAGTCACGTGCGTGACAATGATCACACGGGCGTGTCCGCCAAGCGTGACATGCAGTGCTTGGTCCAGTCTTCCAGTCAACGTCAGTTTATATTTGCACAACAAGTCACGGGCGGGACAAAGTTGTCACGGGTGCGACTAACCCCGTGACATCCCGGCGTGCCGACTTAATGCTGCAGTTTCAAGCGCTGGGAGTTTTGCAAGACATGCCCAAGGTCACGGGCGTGACAATGGGCGTGACCCTTCCAACAATGGCCGGAGTTATTCCCGCCGTTTCTGCTTCCCGCCATTTTTCTGCAACCGTCAAGACACGCCCTAGGTCACGGGCGTGACCTAGGGGCGTGACCCGCCAATTAACGTCTTTTGGCGGTTTCGCGCCAACGTTCAGAAGACTTGAAGACGACGGTTCCGAGACCAACACGCCCTAGGTCATGGGCGTGACCTAGGGGCGTGACCACCCAGCAACTTCTTCTATAAATTCCAGACAGCTTCAGATGCTTAGGGGGAATTTTTGGGGAGTTTTAATTCTTTTTTATTTACTGTTTTTCCTGCATTTTCAACTCATAGTGTAGCTTTTATTTGAAGCACTTTTGATAATCATGTCTCTTCCCAACTTTTCTTGTAACTCTCCCATCATGATGAGTAGCTAATTTTCAATTAGCACTTGATCCTGATGAACTTTGGAATAGAATAAAATTCTTATTTTTGTCTCAATTTCTCAAGCTGTCTAATTTAAGTACTTCAATTTATCTTTGATTTTTATTTCATCGAATTACAAATTTTGTGTATTCGATATTAAATCCATATCCTAGATTTACTGAGAGGTTGTGGATACGAGTAGATCACTCAAGGATAAAGAGAGTTTCTTGCACCCCTCGAGAGAGGAACGCAAAATTCTTCCGCCTTGGAGTCAACTCCATTAGTGAGGTTCACCGCCTAAAGCAAGCTTAGGTATTTTGACTGGCCGAGAGGTCATAATCGATCTAGCTAAGGTTAGTCGAGTGCGTATTCTTGAGAGAGGCGCTTCGTAGCTTTGGAACCTCCGCAGTAGAAGTTAATAATTTAGATGCTTGTGCTCTTTAATTTCGTGGATTTTATTCTAGCCCAAAGGGATTCCGAATCAAGTGGTAGCCTTTTATTCATCGAATTTCTCCTCTTAGTTTAACGTTTGTTTTCGTTTTCGCAAAACCAATTTTCCGATCGATAAAATAATAGCTCTTCCTTGTGAGTATAAATACTCAATGGTCCCCGAGTTTAAATACGATATTTCCTATACTAAGTTTCGATAGGTGCACTTGCCTAGTTGAGAGTTTAGTTTGGGTATTTTTCAAAACTTTATAAAATCTCCATCATATATATATATACTCCTATACCCTAAGATAAAAAGAAACGAAACACTTCATCTTCTCTGATTCTTTTCTCCCAAACCAGAGCGGCGAGCGAGAGAGAGAAAATATTTCATGAACCTTCTGGTGGCCGCCTACGGTGCTCCGATACTCGAAATATTCAACCGAACATAGATCCAGAAAGATCTCGCCGAGAGCTACACCTTCGTGGTAATATCTTCCTCATTCCTTTAGTTTTCTCGTTAGGGTTTTTTGGCCCTAACCTTTATTTCGACCATTTTTGTGTAGGTTTTAACTTCCCCTATCCTCTTTTGCCCCGATTTGCGACGTGGACTGATTCAGAGAACTTTTCCGATAAATCCAAGGCAAGTGGTGGTTTACCCTCTTTTCTCCTTGTCCGATTTGATGGTAACGAATGAGTTTTGTTCCTTTATCTTCTTGCATTTTTTAATGTCCTCCCAAGTTATAGCTATGTCTAATCTTTTGATCACTTGAAAATTTCTAAATCTTGTCTTGTTAACTGAATTTGGTAACTTCTTAGAGGTTTGATAAAATGTTTTTAGTATTGGCTTTAATCGCCTTATTTACAGTTGTTGAAGAACGCGTTAGAGTTTATTTATTATTGTAAATCGCTCCTAGAGGTTGATCAACCGCATCTTTAATCTAGAAGTGTCATGTAGAATCTGACTTGCCAAATCTCGAGATATATGTGGTTGTTTTTTGTGGGTTTTTTTGATTGCGGGAATTAGTGGACGAAACCACCTCCGCAATGTTTGATGACTTTGTTAGTACCTTGTGGAAGTCTACCAGGTTTTGTGCATCTGCGGTGTATGGTGGAGAGTATGAGACTCCCTCGCAGTTAGATGAATATTATATTCGTGAGGGTGTGTCCAGTTGAGTGACCACCTTGCCCGTATTTTTGGGTAGAGTCGACCACAGGTGCCTAATAAAGGTTTCATACTTTTTCCCTTATGATTTAATCATGTGGTCACCTTTTATCCTTGTGCGTCTGGTGTACTCTTATTGTACGTGAAGAATTATGTAAGAGTTCTTTTCCTGTGGATGCCTCGTTTCTTTTTGCACTTTACTTCAGTGCTTTTGGTCTTGGGTTGGTGCCCCTTTGACCTTTGTTTATTTTGGCTTATTATTTGTCTGCCACCATTTGTACCTTCTTGCTGAGATGTTCTGTCTTTGGAATTCCTCAGATTCAGAGCTGTAGCAGATAGCGTAGCTGGTTTTGGAGTTTTGGGCCGTAGTGTTGGCCATAGTTGTTGTCTCATCTTAGCGATATAGTTTGTTATTTATTTTGTTTTTACTGGCTCATACATACATTTCTGTTTGTGGGTTCGTGTAAGTTTGTTGATGCCCACAGAATTGTTACTTTTAGATACTTGCTAGCAGCTTATTTCTCTATATGTGGACGTGGATTACTTGTTCTCTGGGAGGATTTATGCAAGGAGTGAATGTTAGGTATTTTCAAGTATAAAATCAACTACTATTACTTCATGCATTGCATAATTTAAAGCCCTAACTTGTTATATTTAGCAACCGTAAAAGCTATCCTTACTACTATTATAAATTTAGAGTCTTGCATAGCATGATTTGTCCTTTAGGGACGTTTATACTCATGTAGGATGTTGGAGTCAATCTAAACAAGTATTTTTCCGCAGCGTATAATTATATTTTGATTCGTGGACTAGATGAGCCACTAAGCTAAGGGATACGACTAACTACTGTACTTAAAATGATTTTTTCCTTAAAATAACCTAAAGAATCTTTCTTCATGATTAAGTAGGTGTTTGCAACAGTGTCCGTAGTTATCCCCTGTTGACGTGGCATCATGACGCACATTTTCCCTTACTCTGATAAGTTATTTTATGCGGTGAAAATACGGGTTGTGACAACGGGCTCGCTAGTCGTCACACCAACGGGAGTTTGCAGTTAGACTTGGACGGTTGGGTATTAGTCCTCGATGCTTACTTCCTGAGGCACCCTCCATGCCAGTGAGCGGTTGGCCTTGGTCCTTTGGTGATCTGCTCCCAGAGGCACCTTTCGCGCCACAAGATAGGCCAGTTGGGCTGGGCTCTTGGTGCATATCAACCTGAGACCCCTTCTTAGCAGTAGTATCCATGTGAGCTCCGCTGTTATGTTCTTAGCATTGAGGCGTACGGAGGCCTAAGCTTGGTAGGGTGGATGCCCACATAGTAGTGGAGAAGCTCGCTCTACTGTCACCACCTGTCCACGATAGTTGACACCTGAGAAGTTAGCTAGCTGCTCGAATAGTGGGAACTACAAGTCTATGTCAACATAGAAGTTGCATGTACATGATCATGGGTGAGTCATTACATTGCATTCATGGCATTACATTTCATTGCATACACAAGATCCTCATTGTATAAGTTTGTATGGGCACTCGTATACGATGAGTTACTTTACTACTGAGCCGATACTCAACTTATATGTCTGTATGGAGATTCATATAAGTTGAGTTACTTTCTGTTGTAGCTTTACTTTTTTCATATACTGCTGTAGATGATAGAACTGCTAGAGTAGATTGTTTACTCATTTATTATACTGGTAATATACTTGATATTAATCACTCTATACCACATGTTTGTACTACTGTCTTATATATATATATATATATATATATATATATATATATATATATATATATATATATATATATATATATATATATATATATATATATAGTACCCTTGTTCTTTTCTCCGCCCAGTGCCGAGGAGTCTCCATGGGAGTGGATCTGATAACCACTTAGTCTTATGACTAACAATTGCTACGTATTCCTTTTTAGCAGGAAACCCCGCAGACAGAGCAGCAGTAGGTTATGCAACAAGACAGACAGGCCAGGACAATAGGGCCTGAAGGGACGGTGTTGTCGCTACCGTTAGTGACTGATGTGAGTTTTGAGAGACTCATGATATAACCCTTTGGGCGAGTTTTACTCGTACTCTGATATTATAAAAGCTTGTTGTAGCTTCATTTTCTTGATGTACTGTTTGGACTATTTTACTTATGTGTGGATTGACTTTTGTTTTATATTCTTTGTTGGGTTGGCATTGGTTGATATTAGTTATTGCCGACAGGATAGGAGTCTTGTGGTACAAGTTTGCCCGTGTGCTAACGCTACCCAAGGCGGCCGTTCTGGGCATAAGACTCCCCTCGAGCCGTGTTTTGTGTTCTGAGAGTGGGGTGATATCAGCAGTAGAAGAAAGTTGAGGAGCAATCTTGGCTTGAGCCTTTTTCTTGGTTTTTCTTTTCTTAGAAATAGAGGTTTATGATTCATCACAATATGTATGGTCATCAGACTACACCTCTGGCTATTCATATAATTCATCAATTTGTTTAACTATTTTATCCACTTCTTCTATATCTTTTAAGCAAACCATAAAAATTAGGCATGGGAGATTCATCCTATTTAGGAGAGGAATAAGCCTACTCGGAAATATTCATTATATCATCAATCATTATAGTCTGTGATACTGGATCAAAACTAGTAGAAAAATCTCTAAAAAGTTGTTCTAAAGCTGAGGCATCAATAGGAGCAGAGTAACAAACTATTGCTCTAGAGAGATCCTCTCCAAAATCTTGTAAGCTAGTAATATGACTGTGTAGTAAATCAAAATCTGATAGCAAAGAATATATAATAACTGTGGGATTAATGATGAAATTACCCACAATAATAACCTTTGGAGGATCTGAAAAATCATCCTCAACTGTCACAAAATTTCTACAGTGAGCTAGACCAGCTAACACTGAGTTGACTTCAGTCATATCTGAATCAGGAACTTCAAAAAAATCGGTTACTGCAACTTGAGCTTCAATATTGGGAGCTTCTTTATCAAGCATCTCCCCCTGCCTAGATCTAGGGAATACTGAATCTAGGCCCACAGAAGAAGGGACAAAATGGGAAGAGGCAATCCTAGAAGAGAATTCTGAGATATAAGACAAAACAGGAACCATAGATGAATCCAAGAGCTTCTTGAGTGTAGGAGAGAAGAAATCAAAAAGTTGAGTGGCAATAGAGGAGAAATCCAGATACATAAACTCAGGTGGATTCTGATTATATGTAGAGGATGGATTGGAAGAAGAGGGAGTTGATCTATTAGCATAGTTAATACAAGACTGTGGCATAGATGAAGGATTGATGACAAGGGGAAAGTCACCAGGAATTGTCTCCGAGATGGGTGAGTGAGGTGGAGATAAGTAAGGTGGAGATAGGTGAGGTGACTGATGAGCTGTGGAATCTACATGGAAGGATGAGTATGGAACTTCTATAGACAATGTAGGCTGTGGAGAAGGTGGTGTGGAAGGACTTGGGGAATGATGTGGAGATTGTGGAGTGTGAGAAATAAGGGGAGAATCTTCTTCTATAGTAGGGAGAGTAGCTGAGACAGCTCTAGTACATTCAGAAGCTGCCCTAGAGGATTCAATCCTGGGAGGCTTAGGAATCAACCTCTCCCATTTACCAAATAGAGTAGAGGTGATCCTCTTGGATGCATTAATATGTATAGTATGAGAGACCAAAACCTCTAGACATTTGGCCTGTGGAGAAAAATGCCCAAAATTCTTCCATAACACACATCCTTCTAATTTATCTTCTTCTTAATAGAATCAAACAACGCTGTCCCCAAATTAATGTTTTTTTGATCAACCAGAGCACTCATCAACAAAAACTTGTGCCTGGTGACATGAACATGAGCTGAATGTTTGCCTAGAAGAACTTTGCCGACCACATGAACTAGAAATTTATATTCCGCAGAATAATTCTTTTTCAACAAATGGTTAAGGTTTCCTTGTGAGTGACCCATTCTATCCAGCATAATATGAAAGTCTGAACTAGATAATTCTAAATCATCTTCTCCATTGGCCAAACCAAAAATTTCGGATAAAATCTCAGTTGTGAGAGAAACTAGATGACCTGAGATGGATCCAGTAATGGTTGTGAGATCATGAACATTTGTAGTGTGAACCCATTCCTTTATCTCTATGACTGAGAGCTTGATTTGGGTGGACATAAAATTGCACAGATGCTATGCCTCAAAAAGTTACAAAATGTCATGCAAAATCTGATCCGAATGACGAAAAGATACCATTTCGATATCGAATCCAGCAACGAACTTCATCGCTGTGAGAATCGCTTGCGACGCTGCCATTATCCTGCAAAATAAAGAGATCAAGTGCAAGAGAAATGGAGAATTCATGGAACAGAGTACGATGAAAACCTAAAAATATTAGGTTTCAGAAGTTGAAAGGACGATAAGTAATCCGTTGATTTCTGTTCGACGAAAGGTTCACAGAAGGAATCAATTTAATGTCTCTCCATCAATCATTCATAACTGATTTAAAAAGAAAATATGTTTCTTTTCATCCAATGGTTTGATGAAATTATCTGCTCTTTGTAAATCAGTAGAAATAAATACTAGGCTAATTTTATTTTTATTCACATTGTCTCTGATAAAGTGATGCCTTATTTCTATATGTTTAGTCCTACTATGGAGGACTGGATTATGTGTAATTGAAATTGCAATAGTATTATCACAGTATATAATAGAATTATTTAAGTTGTATCCATAATCTAGTAATTGATTTTGAATCCACAAAATCTGTGAATAACTACCTGCTGCAATATATTCAGCTTCAACAGTTGAAATAGAAACAAATGTTTGCTTCTTGCAAAACCATTGTACAACCTAGTGTTCACAGAGTGGGCCCACCAGATAGGGAGAGCAGACCAAGGCAACCTGTCTGTGCCAGAACAGCATGCGGGCGAATCCAGAACGGCCAGCCCGCTCCTGCCAAAGCTAGGCGCGCAAGCTGCGCGAGCTGGCCCACCTAGCCCGCGTATGCCCGGGGTTCGTCGAATGGAGCTCCCCATTCGTCAGACGGAGGTCGGCGTTAGTCGAGCGGAGCTTGGCCTCCTTCGAGCTGACCTCGTGAGTTAGAATCCTGGATTCATCAAACTAAGCTTGGCGAGATCAATGCCTCCGGAATTCCTTCTGTAGTAACAGTTCCAGACCGGCTAGCCCGCTCTCCCATAGGCGAGCTGGCTACCCGCCTACCTCAGAGCGAGGGTCGGAGGGCTGCGGTAACCTGGCTTGCGCTTGACGAAGGAGGGAAGGCGAGCTGCGGGAGCCGGGTCGTGTCCGGCTCAGCGGGGTGGAGAGTTATGGTGAGCCGATCTCTGGATCCTTGGAACCTGCCCAGTGGGGCCTAGAGGTAGAATTACCTGGGTACCCTTGCCAGGGGTGCGAATAGATTGTTAGAATAATGGAGTTGCTCTGTTGGCAGACCCAGTTGGGCTGCACATAACTGTTCAAAATATCGGAGGTTGTCTATTAGCAGTCCGTCTTCAGAAAACTATAAATAAGACTCAAGGGGCACCTCAGAAGGCAGGCTTACCAGTGTTCATATCTTCTTGTGCTTTCTGAGGTAGCCTTAGCTCGTCCTTTGGCTAAGGAGGGGAAGCACTCTAAGATCTTCCGGGTGTGTGGTGGGACCTCCACGCCGAGCCGTTTGGTCAGTTCCCATCTCTTTTTGCTATTTGGCTTGCAGGAGAGAAGTAGGTGCACGATTACCCCTTCCCCAAGGGTGAACTCCACAAGAGACCGAGTTTTCGGTTTCAATATTTTGGTGTGGTGAGTGTGGAAAGTGGTCAGCATAGAAAATCTTCAACAGGATAGATGGCAAGAGGAGAAGGACACGGCTCGGACAGGTCCGACTCGCCACCCCCACTCCCTCTAGACATAGTGGGGATGTTCGAAGACTTCAGGCAGGAGGTGCTCAACCTCATCAAGTGTGCACTCGTCCTGCGGGCCGAGTGCTCGAATCCAGATGTTCCCATCACCGCTGCCCCATCTCTGGGCGAGGATGCTCCCGGCAGGAGAGCTGGGAAGGAGGTCGTCGAGGAAGGAAATGGATGCAAGCTCCACGGGCGTGTGCTCTTCCCGGGCTCAACAAGCGAGGGCCAGTTCGACGATAGGGGGCGTGAGATCCCCTAGCTCGCCCAGCAAGAGGAGGCAACCCCTTCTTTGAGCTGATTTATTCTGCCCCAGTTCCAGAGGGGTTCAGGGAACACGAGATGTGTTACTATACCGGGAAGGGGGACCCGGTGCAGCACGTCCAGTGGTTCGAGGATGTGGTCTCGATCCGGCAGATGTCAGATGGCTTCAAGTGTAGGCTCTTCGCCATCACCATCAAGGAGTAAGCGAGAGAGTGGTTTCACACCCTACAAGCCAGCTCCATTCACTGCTTCGAGGACCTACATCGGGGGTTCATGTTGAGGTTTACCACCTCCAAGAGGAGGAATAAGGAGTCGGAGTCCCTGTTACACATCAAGTAGGGGATGAACGAGACCATGGGGGAGTTATGTTGACAAGTTTCAGGAAGAGGTCACCCAAGTCCAGGGGATGGCCAAACATAGCCTGATGATGGACTTTACACTGGGGCTGCAACATGGTTTCTTTAAGATGGAACTGAAGAGAGTGCCACCCTCTCCTATGATAAGCTGATGGAGAGGGAGGCAAGGGAAGTCGACGGGGAGGTGTCGATTCTGGAATTTGCTCGGAAGCTGGCCAGGTGGGTCATAGAGGAGGAGAAGGAGTCAAGGGGTGGCAGAGGTCTGGAATAAAGGAGAGTTGAACCCCAGCAGAGGGAACAACGACAACTGTAGCAGCAACAACAACCCAGGTAGGGGCATAAGGAGCTAGACCGTCGGTTGGGCTGGAGTCCCGAGTGGCAAGACCAGGGGCCACGAATAGGTTACCAAGGAAGGGACAACCACCACGGGGGGCCAGGATTAGTTCCATCCCATAGGTTGGAGGCAGGCCCAAAGTCCTCCCTCTCCCCGATCAAAATCAGGCTATGGCCATAGCCATGGGGGAGAGGAGGATAGTAGCACGAAGAAGGATAAGAGAAGTCAGGGTGGATCTGCCCTACTAAAACTTCCACCAAGAGGAAGGACACGCCACAGCCACGTGCCCGGAGTTCCTCGAGATGAGAGGAAACAGGGAGCAGTATCAACAACAGGGTCGCCAAGAGGTGAGGATTAAGGAGGTCCTGCCTCAGGCAGAGGAAGATCGATTTGAAGACCGGGGGGACATCGGGACCCGGGGAGGGATCAAAGTGATCCATGGAGGGGTGGGGATCGAGGTTTCCCAGAAGGCGAGCCTCCATACTATGTACTGTCGGAGCGTTGGCTCCACATCTCAGACCCCACCCCCGAAGAAGATCACCTTCTCGAGGAAGGATATGCCGGATAATGAGTATCCCTTCTGTGATGCACTGGTCATCCAGACAGCCATCGAGAATTTCACCGTTTATAGGATCCTCATTGACATTGGAAGCTCCGTCAATGTCATCTTCAAGAAGGTGTTCGACGCGATGAAGGTGGAGGCAAAGAGGGTGCTGACTTCAGATGGGCCCCTGTTTAGGTTTTCGTGGGAGAGGAAGGAGATAGAAGGAGTGGAGCTCCACGTCACTCTGGGGCAGTCCCGGAACTGCAGGTTTGTCATCGTGGATGCCCCCAGTAGCTACAATTCCATCTTCAGAAGGACCCTCATCATTACCTTCCATTGCGTCCCCTCATCCTTCCACCATTGCTTAAAGTTCCGCGCTGAAGGGATCCAGGTCCGAGTTTGGGGGGACCCCAAGATAGCAAGGGAGTGCTACGTCATCGCCGTAAACTCTATCTCTTGGCAGGAGTGGTCCAAGGAGATGGGGCGGAGAATGGAGGAGGAAGAGTAGGAGGCTAGTAGAGAGGACATGGGGATAGAAGGGAGTTGCACCCAGGTGGAGGCAGATGAAGCCCAGGAGTTTGCCGAGGCAATGGTCGTGGAGTAAGAGCTAGAGGCTGAGGAGGTTCCCGTCCCAGAGGAGAGGGACGTCGGAGAATGGGGAGAGCAGTCTCGGATTGAGGCTGCAGAGGAGGTCGTGGATATGGAGGTTCTTACCCTTGGAGGCAGGGTGAAGAATGTTCGCATCAGCAGGGGGCTGACCCCAAAGGCTTAGGGCAGGATGCGGGCAAGCATCCAGAAGAACATGGACATCTTCGCATATAGCGCAGTAGAGATGCCAGGGATTGATGTGAATGTGGCTTGCCACAGCCTCAACCTGGACCCGGGAGCTCTCCCCATCCAGCAGGTGAAGAGATCCACCGCCGACAAGCTGGTCGTGCCGATCAAAGAGGGGGTGGCCAAACTCCTCAAGGCCAGCTTCGTAACCGAAATACAGTACCCCAGCTGGGTATCCAATGTAGTTATGGTTAAAAAAGGAGACGGTCGGTGGCGCATGTGTGTAGATTTTTCTTTGCTTAATAAATCATGCCCTAAGGACTGTTATCCCTTGCCTCGAATCGACGCGCTAGTTGACTCAGCCGTCAGTTTTCCTGTAATGAGCTTCTTAGATGTATTTTTAGGTTATCACCAGATTAGGATGCACCCCCCGAACATCAAAAATGTCTCATTCATCACGGGAGATGGATACTACTGCTATAAGATGATGCCCTTTGGGCTAAAGAATGTAAGGGATACATACCAAAAGATGATGGATAGGGTCTTCCGTGAACAGAAAGGGAGGAACCTGGAGGTGTACGTAGATGATGTCATGATCAAGAGTCGAGATGTGGATTCTCACCTCCAGGACCTGGAGGAAACCTTCACCACGCTGCGCAAATATAAGATGAGGCAGAGCCCCATCAAGTGTGTCTTCAGGGCCAGCAGGGAAAATTTCATGGGACACCTCCTCACCCCCGCGGGAGTTGAGCCAAATCCCGACAAGGTCAAAGCCATCATGGAGCTGGGGTCCCCTCAGAATACCAAAGAGATGCAGCGGTTGACAGGGAAGCTGGCAGGATTAAGCAGGTTCCTCTCTCGGGCCAGGAGAAGTGCTCACCTTTCTTCAAGACATTGAGTGGGGGGGGGGGGGGGCGAAAAGTTCGAGTGGACAAAAGAGTGCGAGAAGGCGTTCCAGGACCTGAAGAAAGCAGTTGACTCAGGCTTCCCTACTCCAAGGTAAGCAGGAGGGGGATGACCTATTTTTATATCTCGGGGTCGGAGCGCAGGCATTGAGCTCCATCCTGATTCGAGAAGAGGGGAAGAAGTAGCTCCCCATATATTATGTGAGTCGGGTCCTGAGGAAGGATGAGCTTCGATATCCTATCTTGGAAAATTTGGCCTTCACTCTGGTCATCTCGCTCGAAGGCTATAACTTTACTTCCAGGCACACTCAATCCAAGTGGTGACTGACCATCCCCTCCGCAACATCTTCGATGGGGTGGAGCACTCGGGCAGGTTGGCTAAGTGGTCAGTGGAACTAAGCGAGTTCGACATCTCCTTCGTCCCTGCCTCTCGATCAAGGCCCAAGCAGTGGCCAACTTCCTGGCTGACTTTGTGGTCGAGGTGGCGGAGGAAGTACTCATTCATCCGACTTCGTGGAAGGTGAAGGTAGACGGCGCTTCGAGGAGACATTCCTTGGGGGTTGCGGTAATCTTGGAAAGCCCCCAAGGGACGAGAATCAAGCAAATGGTGGTGGTGCACATTCTCATCACTAACAATCAGGCCAAGTACGAAGCTGTGATCACCGGGGTGCGCCTAGACAAGGAACTGGGTGTACTTGACGTGGAGGTTCTCACTGACTCCATGGTGGGGGCTTCCCAGATCAACGGAGAGTTTGAGGCAAGGGAGCCTACCCTCCAATTATACTTAGCAAAGGTTAAGGGGTTCATTGGTATGTTCCAGACCTTCTCCATCCTACAGGTGGCCAGGGAGGAGAACAAGCAGGTCGTTCAGCTGGCGAAGCACGGTCCCTGGGTGGGAGGTACCATCACCGACCTATTTTTCCCATCCATCAAAGAGGGAGAACTGATGGAGGTGGACCAGCACCCCTCATGGATGGACCCGTTTACGACCTTCCATTCCATGGGAGAGTATTCGAAGGGGATGTATGAAGGATCAAGCGCATACCCAACTGCACCAAAAGCCCGGACTGTTGGAGAGGGCGCTACTTAATTTCTTAAATAAGTAGCAAAGCGCCATGGGTCAAGTGAAGGAACGCCAGACCCAACAATCCCCCTCGACGTCCAGCACAACCCGTCGGCTTAGAGATGAAGTTACCACATGGCCCACCTGGCTCAAAGGTGGGGTTACCACATGTCCACGGTTGCCAGACCCGCCAGACCCACATAGGTAGAAGAGAAAAATCAGGATTTAATAGCGCCCCCGGTCTTGAACCCGGGACCTGCTCTGATACCAATTGAAGGATCAAGCGCATACCCAACTGCACCAAAAGCCCGGACTATTGGAGAGGGAGCTACTTAATTTATTAAGTAAGTAGCAAAGCGCCACGAGTCAAGTGAAGGAACGCCGGACCGAGCAATGTACAAGAAAAAGTTCAAATACAAATCGACATACTATCTCCTCCGGGATGGTCAGTTATATCGGAAGACACTCTTAGGGATGCTGGCCCGTTGCGTGGCCGAGAGGGAAGTGCAGAAGATCTTGGAAGAAGTCCACTCTGGGGAGTGTGGAATCCACTCCGGGAATCGGACCTTGGAAGGGAGGATTGTCAGACAAGGGTACTTCTGGACTACCCTAGGCCACGACGCTGCAGAGTTCACAAGGAGGTGCCACAAATGCTAGTTGTTCGCCCCCACTCCAACTACAACCGGGACAGCGCCTTAGGAACATTAAGGCCCCATGGCCGTTTGCCATCTGGGGGATGGATTTGGTATGGTCATTTCTGTAACACCCCGGAATTTTGATTACGTACGCATGATGGGCGTTACGTTGGCTTTGCCTGTCGTTTGAGCATGGTTTTTCCCGCGGGCTTGCGAGTGGCTGTTTTGGTTGCCGAGTTGCACGATTCCCCAGCAAACTGGAGTCCAAATGAGGGACTAGGTGAGGACTCTTAGGGAATGCTTGCATATTTGTTTTCGCGCCCGGGTAATGTTGCTCAAAATAGGTTGCTGGTTCAGGAAGCAAAAAAAAGGGTAAAAAGTGCTTAAGGCAAAAATGGTCTAGGACGTCACAGAAACATTTTTCACAAGAGGGAAAAATGGTCGTTTTTGTGCGAGACACGCCACCTGACACGGGCGTGACCCAGGCCGTGACCTGGGCGTGACCTCCTTGACTCGACGATTTTTTCTTGCGTCGAGTTGAGCTCGACGAATGGGGTACACGCCCCGTGACACGGGCGTGTCACGGGCCGTGTCCCGCTTCGTCGAGTGTCGAGTATCGAGCGTCGAGTATCGAGCGTCGAGTATCGAGTGTTGAGTGTCGAGAGAGGGGACACGACCTATGACACGGGCGTGTCACAGGGCGTGTCAAGCTGGGTCGAGTGTCGACACTTTCTGTCGACGAGGTGTCGAGACACGGGCTACACGCCCTAGGTAACGGGCGTGACCGACCCGTCACGGGCATGTACCCGGCCGTGTACCGTGTGGATAAACTGGAATTTGCCGCCTTTCGGCGCCGCTTAAGGTACACACCCCGTGTCACGGGCATGACACAGGGCGTGACCGGCCCGAAAATCGAGTTTTTCCAGTTTTTTTTGTGCCGTTCATTTCCTTGATTCTGCATCGAACGGTTCAGCTCTGTTCTGGAGGAAATAAGTCCGAAACAGAGCATTGGGTTTCTCATTTTCATCTTCTATTCATCTTCTTCTTCATTCCCAAAGAGAAAGCAAGAGAGCAAGGGAGCAAGCAAGGCAAGGAAAGAGGAGAGCAGCCGTCGCGGCATCGTCTCGGTTCAGGCAAGCGGTGTTCTCCACCCTTGCCAATCTTCGTTCTTGATTCAATTTTCCATTTTCCCTAGCTTTAGATCTTGTGTTAAATTCTTCCTTATTAGCCTTATTATTGCTCTTTCAATTCCCCTATGCTTAGTTTGTTCTTCTTGATTCAAATGATGATCAATCCTCTTGTTTGTTTATGTAGCTCATTCCTTATGCTAATTCCCTATGCTTACTTTGCTCTCCTATGTTTAGTTTTGTTGGTTCTCAATTCTATGCTAGGCTAATTCTAGTTCTCTTGATTCATGTTCATGTAGCATATTCGCCTTTCTCATTTATGTGATTTTTCCTTGATCATAGCATATGGTTCTAAACATGTGATTTATGTACTTAAGTTAATCAAATCCTATCATGTGATTCTTCTTTGATATAAAGCATGTGACCCTTTTTATGTGATGAAGTTCGTCAAACGCTACGTTGGTAATTGGTCGTCATGTGTGAGGACGATGAAAGGAAACGTGTTACCTTGGGATATGGGGCATTTTGCGAGACGAATTTGTGAACCATGGCAGGAGCGTTTGTGTGAGAATTTTGCAAGGGGTGATGTGGTTTCAGCCTGTGGCCACCGAGTTTTGTTTTTGTGGTTAGAGAGACCACTTTAGCCCCGATTTGGGCTGGTTTTGTTTGGTGCGTTCCACTTTAGGGCCGCCACCGATAAGACCCTTGCGAAATTGAACTTAACCGCTGCTTATGCTTCACTAGTATCGTAGTTTCTTGTCCTTTGAATGATGGAATGGACATGTGTTTTGCCTTTTGCTCCTACGGTTTGAGCAGGACTTGATGAACTTGTACGCACTTGGTGCGGTTGACCCTTTGGAATGACATTGTACGCACTTGTTTTATGCACTCTTTTGACTTAAACATTGCTACGGGGTCTGTAAGCCCCTTCTTTATCGATTATGAAATTCATGCTCTCTTTTGTATAGCTTGGTTGATTGCTGAGGTATTCTTTCTTGAATGCCTCAGGTGCAGGTTGTAGCCGGTTGAGCGGCTAGGTTGGTTGGTGGCGTTTCCTGGGAGCTAGCCGAGCTTACATAGCGAGGTAGTTCTTCTTTTTGTTGTACAGACATACATGTGCCCCAATGGGTTCGTGTCAGCTTGTTGGCGCCCATTTGGTGGGTTTTCTTTTATGTAAATATGAACTAGACTGCTAATGTAACTCACTTGGATGGAATGATATGTACTTGCTTTTGGGATGGTTTTTCTAGTAGGTTGCATTAGATATTTTGAAGTTAACAAAACCTACTATTGTATATCATGCATACATGTTTTGATTAACTAAAACGTATTTTTCAAATAACGTAAACAAAGAGACTTTCTGATCGTAGTATCACTATAGCCTGCATATAGGAGATCGTCAGAAATAAATAATGGATTTCCGCCGCGTGCATATTTGTTTTGATATCTAAGGCCGAGGGATACAGCCATTTAATCCAAACGTTTGCGTGCATGTAATTGTTGAATTTCAACTTGTAAAGTAAGCGTCAAGAGTTGCCTGAGCGTGTGCAGTTATCCCCTGCACGACGTGGCATCATAACCCATAGTTCCTCTTGCTCTGATACGATATGCTCGTTGAGGAAATGCGGGTTGTGACAGTTGGTATCAGAGCCAGGTTTGCTTGACATTTGGTCGGGCAAACTTTCCCTTTGATTTTGTGTTTGTACGCATCATCTCATACACACACCGAGGTGCCATCAGTATGTCTTGGCCGAAGCACATACACTACACTCATGGCATGAACAGAAGTATATGGGGCATATTATGTAGTATGGGATGCATAATATGCGGTTGTATATGGATCCACCATAGGGGCAACATATGAGGGTTATGTAGTATGGGATGCATAACCTCACCACATGGATGCGACTAGCACGTTTTCTTTTATTCGTTGCATGCAATGCTATGTAGTATGGGATGCATAGCATTGTGATGCGTACGACCGCTCATGGCATGCATTAAGGCTGTTTTTTTAGATTGCATAGCACAGCACGCATGACATAACATTGCATGAGCACAACGTGCCAAGCTAAGACGTACCTGCTGA
Source organism: Platanthera guangdongensis (assembly GCA_039583875.1). NCBI lineage: Eukaryota > Viridiplantae > Streptophyta > Magnoliopsida > Asparagales > Orchidaceae > Platanthera > Platanthera guangdongensis. Next base: position 39,968,041 of record CM077154.1, read on the forward strand.
CACCTGTACACACATGGTTTTGGGTCAAAGAAAGTCATGCATTCAGGGTTTAGGCACAAGTTAGTGGGATGATGGTGAGTCATCTTTAGGCTAGGCATACCATCATTCTCAAACGCCCAAAGTAAGATAGCAGTTGATGTTCATATTTCTTTATGTATGGTCTGTACCTAGCCGTTGTGTGTTTTGCTGGGTTTGAGCTTGATAAGAGTGAACGTGTTATAGGATGTCGAAGCGTACAGTGACAAGGCAAACTCCCCAATCCGAGGGCGAGTCTTCGGGCGCGCAGAATAATGCGCTGATGGATAGTCTTCGCCAAAGTAATGAGGCTTTGACGAGGCAGGTGCAGGAGGTACAGTCCCAGCTCCAAGCTATGTCATCCGCGATGTCTGGGCTGGCACCAAGAGGACAAGAGACGGTTAGAGGCCCCACTAGTTCGACTCCTTCAGTGGCAGTGACACCCCCGGTTGTGGTTCCTCCTGCGATGACTTTCATCTCGCAGTTTCAGCGACTTGGACCACCGACGTATGATGGAAAAGCAGACTTCGTGATCTTGGATGATTGGGTGATTACGTTGGAAGAAATGTTTGTGTATGCTGGTGTGACCGAGGACCAGAAGGTGATGCTTGCTGCCTATCAACTTAAAGGGTTGGCGAAAGGTTGGTGGTTATGAGAAAAGGAAAGCCTAGGGGCGGGCTGTTCGTGGGAAGCGTTCAAAGAACTGGTACGGCGCAATTTTCTACCGGCAGTGGAAAGGGACCGCCTGATGAATGACTTCTTGTACTTGAAGCAGAGGAAACTCACAGTTAGTGAGTATGAAATTGAGTTTAGCAAGTTAAGTCGGTTCGCTCCGAGCTTGGTGACTACGGAAGCTGATCGAGTCAAGAGATTTTTGGGCGGACTCCGCAGCGACGTGCAGCAGTTCGCAAGTGCTTATGGAGCGACAAGTTACACTTCGGTGGTTGAGGCGGCGTTGAAGGTAGAAGCTATTGAAAATGCCAAACAAAGAGGGCAGCAGATGAGGCATGGCAAGAGACAGCTGGTGGGAGAGAAACTGTCCCACGAGTCAGACGTAAAGAAGAAGAAGGAACTATGTAGCTTCTGTGGCCGAGCCGGTCACCCGTTTGAGAAATGTTTCAAGCGGTTAGGGCTGCAAAAGAAGGAGCAGGTGCACGCCATTCAAGGTGCGCCAACCAGAGACTTGGAGTGTACATTTTGTGGGAGAAGAGGTCATGATATGGGCCGCTGCTGGGCCAAAGACAAGGTATGCTTCCAGTGTGGCAGACCAGGACATCTTCGCGCAAGGTGCCCACAGGTTCAAGCTGTGTTGCAACCCGCACCACTCCAGGCTTTGCCTCCGCCTCCGCGCTTGGACAAAGGCAAAGGGAAGTTGAATGTGGTCTCTTCAGCGGAAGCGCAGATGTCACCGCAGGTTATCTCAGGTTCGATTCAGTCCTCTGGTTCTCGTTTTGTGTATGCCTCTTATGTGTAGTTCTTAGCAAAGCATATATACCTTATAGGAAACTTTAAGGTCAAGAACCGTTGGGCGCGTGTTCTCTTTGATTCTGGCGCGACCCATTCATTTGTGGCTCGAACCTTTCTGGATCGATATCATCTGACACCAGAGCGAGTGGGGAATGCGTTTTTGGTGAAATTTCCTTCCGGCGCTTCTGTGGTGGCTGACTGGGGTCTTCTTGATTGTCCCATTTTGTTGGGGGATTTCATAGCAAGAGTTGATTGCAAGGTGATCGATTTGGACGATTTTGACGTCATTCTGGGCATGGACTGGTTAGCCCGTTATGATGCCGTCATCCAGTGCAGAGGAAAGCGCTTGGATTTTATTAAGGATGATGGTCAGCCAGGAAGTGTGTATGGTGATTCTTGTCAGGATTCTCCAGGGATTTCGGCGGTATGTGTTCGGACGTTGTTTGTTTCCGACTGTTTTGCTTGTTTTGTCTCCGTTGTGGGGACTAGTGCTGTTTTGCCGCGTTTAGAGGAGATTCCTGTTGTGCGTGAATTTCCATATGTTTTTCCTACTGACCTTCCTGGTCTACCTTCTAATCGTGATGTCGAGTTTGTTATTGATTTGGAGCCAGGTACGCGACCGATTGCGAAAGCGCCGTACAGGATGGCCCCGCGTGAGTTAGCAGAGTTGCGTACACAGTTGGATGATTTGTTGGCAAAAGGGTTTATCTGGCCGAGTTCATCACCTTGGGGTGCACCAGTGTTATTTGTGAAGAAGAAATATGGGTCGATGCGCCTTTGCATCGATTACCGGGAATTTAACAAGGTGACGATTAAAAACAAGTACCCACTGCCAAGAATCGATGATTTGTTTGATCAACTGCGTGGCAGTTCCGTATTTTCGAAGATTGATCTCCTCTCGGGCTATCATCAGCTCAAGGTCCGGGAGTCTGATATTCCGCGGACTGCATTTCGATCACGACATGGTCATTTTGAATTCCTTGTGATGTCGTTTGGTTTGACCAACGCACCATCAGCCTTCATGGATATGATGAACAGGGTGTTCAAGGACTACTTGGATAAATTTGTGGTGGTTTTTATTGATGACGTTCTTGTCTACTCCCACAGTGCTGAGGAGCATGAACAGCATCTGCGATTAGTATTGGCCACTTTGCGAGATCAACGGTTATTCGCCAAGCTAAACAAATGCGAGTTTTGGTTGCCGCAAGTTGCTTTTCTGGGTCATGTCATTAATCACCATGGTATTTCAGTGGATCCCGAAAAGATTTCTGCGGTTATGGAATGGAGAAGACCGGAAACACCCAAGGAGATTCGAAGCTTCTTGGGCTTGGCCGGCTATTATCGCAGATTTGTCGAAGGTTTTGCGACGTTGGCCGCACCTTTGACTCGATTAACCCAGAATAATGTGGCGTTTGAGTGGAATGACAAGTGTGAGGTCTCATTCCTAGAACTCAAGAACAGGTTATGTACCGCTCCTGTGTTAATCTTGCCAACAGAAGGAAAGGATTATGAAGTGTTCGTGGATGCGTCGCACATTGGACTTGGATGTGTGTTAATGCAAGACAAAAAGGTGATTCCGTTTGGGTCTCGGCAGTTGAAACTTCATGAAAAGAATTACCCAACGCATGATTTGGAGTTTGCAGCGGTGATATTTGCATTGAAGTTGTGGAGACACTTGCTATATGGTGCACAGTGTAAAATCTTTACAGATCATAAAAGCTTGAAGTATGTCTTCACGCAGAAGGAACTTAATTTGCGCCAACGGCGATGGCTTGAGTATGTAGCTGATTATGATGTGGACATTCAGTATCATCCAGGGAAAGCGAATGTTGTAGCCGATGCTTTGAGTCGGAAGACGGGGAAATTATTTCATCTTTCCGTCGAACGTCTTGTAGAGGAATTTCTATTGATGGATATTGTGGTGGGCAAATATGACCCGCAAAGTCATTCGGCAATAGAAGAACCGTCATGGTTGGTGCTTGCAAGACAACATCAAAAAGATGATCCTGATCTTTTACATTTATTTCTTCGGACTGAAAAGGATGAATTACCAGATTTTGCGATTGATGGTGCATGCACGTTAATGTATCGTGGGCGATTTTGTATTCCCGCGGTTGGGGATATTCGCGAGATGGTGTGTAAGGAAGCACATGGCGCAAGTATGGCCTACCATCCAGGCTCAACAAAAATGTACCGTGATTTGAAACAAATTGTCTGGTGGTATGGAATGAAAAGAGATATAGCGCAGTTTGTATCGGAATGTCATACCTGCAAGCGGGTGAAAGCTGATCATGGGAAGCCTGGTGGCAAGTTGACACCATTGGAGATTCCAACCTGGAAGTGGGAAAGCATCTCAATGGATTTTATTACCAGTTTACCAAGATCTCCACGAGGACATGACTCCGTGTGGGTGATCGTGGAAAGGTTGACCAAGTGTGCTCATTTCATACCCTTTAAGGTCAACTACCCGATGAAGACCATAGCGGAACTCTATTTGAACGAGATCATCCGACTGCATGGTGTGCCTATGAATATCATTTCAGACCGAGATTCCCGCTTTACCTCTCGTTTTTGGCGCAGTTTACAAGAGGGTTTGGGGACAGATTTGCGATATTCCACGGCGTATCATCCTCAGACGAATGGCCAAACCGAAAGAGTAAATCAAATTGTAGAAGATATGATTCGATGCTACATTCTTGAGTATGGCGGAGCATGGGATGAGCGTTTGCGGCTTATGGAATTTGCATATAATAATAGCTATCAAGAAAGCTTGCAAATGGCTCCGTTCGAAGCGTTTTATGGGCGACGATGTCGGACCCCACTATTTTGGGTTGAGGTTGGCGAGCGGCCTTTGTTGGGTCCAGAGGCGCTCGAGGATATGGAAGTTGCAGTACGACTTATTCGGGAGAAGCTCCGAATCGCCCAAGAGCGATATGAAAAGTATGCCAACCGACGAAGGTCGGAATTAGAATTTGCGGTGGGGGATTCTATTTTCTTGAAAGTCTCCCCAATGGTTGGGATTAAAAGGTTTGGGAAAGAACGCAAATTAGACCCAAGATTTGTGGGTCCCTTCAAGATACTTGCACGAGTTGGTGCATCAGCCTACAAAATAGAATTACCCATGAACTTTCCTGGTGTTCACAATGTGTTTCATGTTAACCAACTTCGCAAGTGTATGCGGAATGACAAGCAAGTGTTGGACGTTGTGCCGCAATTAGCGCCCAACCTTTCATATGAGGAGATGCCCATCCGGATATTGGACTCCCAAGATCGCGTGTTGCGGAAAAAGAAGATTCCTATGGTAAAGGTGCTATGGAAAAATCAGGATGTGGAAAGCGCGACGTGGGAACTCGAGTCAACAATGAGGGCGGCTAATCCTCATTTGTTCCCGTAAATAAGCTGGTATGTGACTTGGAGTTTGGTTGCATTCATGTTTTGGTTTGCTTCTATAGTTGCTCTTGTGAAAAGTTTCGAGGCGAAACTTTTTGTTAGGGGGAGTGATTGTAACGCCCCGGATTTTTGATTACGTACGCATGATGGGCGTTACGTTGTCTTTGCCTGTCGTTTGAGCATGGTTTTTCCCGCGGGCTTGCGAGTGGCTGTTTTGGTTGCCGAGTTGCACGATTCCCCAGCAAACCGGAGTCCAAATGAGGGACTCGGTGAGGCCTCTTAGGGAATGCTTGCATATTTGTTTTCGCGCCCGGGTAATGTTGCTCAAAATAGGTTGCTGGTTCAGGAAGAAAAAAAAGGGTAAAAAGTGCTTAAGGCAAAAATGGTCTAGGACGTCACAGAAACATTTTTCACAAAAGGGAAAAATGGTCATTTTTGTGCGAGACACGCCCCCTGACACGGGCGTGACCCAGGCCGTGACCTGGGCGTGACCTCCTTGACTCGACGATTTTTTCTTGCGTCGAGTTGAGCTCGATGAATGGGGTACACGCCCCGTGACACGGGCGTGTCACAGGCCGTGTCCCGCTTCGTCGAGTGTCTAGTATCGAGCGTCGAGTATCGAGCGTCGAGTATCGAGTGTTGAGTGTCGAGAGAGGGGACATGGCCTGTGACACGGGCGTGTCACAGGGCGTGTCAAGCTGGGTCGAGTGTCGACACTTTCTGTCGACGAGGTGTCGAGACACGAGCTACACGCCCTAGGTCACGGGCGTGACCGACCCGTCACGGGCGTGTACCCGGCCGTGTACCGTGTGGATAAACTGGAATTTGCCGCCTTTCGGCGCCGCTTAAGGTACACGCCCTGTGTCACGGGCGTGACACAGGGCGTGACCGGCCCGAAAATCGAGTTTTTCCAGTTTTTTTTTGTGCCGTTCATTTCCTTGATTCTGCATCGAACGGTTCAGCTCTGTTCTGGAGGAAATAAGTCCGAAACAGAGCATTGGGTTTCTCATTTTCATCTTCTCTTCATCTTCTTCTTCATTCCCAAAGAGAAAGCAAGAGAGCAAGGGTGCAAGCAAGGCAAGGAAAGAGGAGAGCAGCCGTCGCGACATCGTCTCGGTTCAGGCAAGCGGTGTTCTCCACCCTTGCCAATATTCGTTCTTGATTCAATTTTCCATTTTCCCTAGCTTTAGATCTTGTGTTAAATTCTTCCTTATTAGCCTTATTATTGCTCTTTCAATTCCCCTATGCTTAGTTTGTTCTTCTTGATTCAAATGATGATCAATCCTCTTGTTTGTTTATGTAGCTCATTCCTTATGCTAATTCCCTATGCTGACTTTGCTCTCCTATGTTTAGTTTTGTTGGTTCTCAATTCTATGCTAGGCTAATTCTAGTTCTCTTGATTCATGTTCATGTAGCATATTCGCCTTTCTCATTTATGTGATTTTTCCTTGATCATAGCATATGGTTCTAAACATGTGATTTATGTACTTAAGTTAATCAAATCCTATCATGTGATTCTTCTTTGATATAAAGCATGTGACCCTTTTTATGTGATGAAGTTCGTCAAACGCTACGTTGGTAATTGGTCGTCATGTGTGAGGACGATGAAAGGAAACGTATTACCTTGGGATATGGGGCGTTTTGCGAGACGAATTTGTGAACCATGGCAGGAGCGTTTGTGTGAGAATTTTGCAAGGGGTGATGTGGTTTCAGCCTGTGGCCACAGAGTTTTGTTTTTGTGGTTAGAGAGACCACTTTAGCCCCGATTTGGGCTGGTTTTGTTTGGTGCGTTCCACTTTAGGGCCGCCACCGATAAGACCCTTGCGAAATTGAACTTAACCGCTGCTTATGCTTCACTAGTATCGTAGTTTCTTGTCCTTTGAATGATGGAATGGACATGTGTTTTGCCTTTTGCTCCTACGGTTTGAGCAGGACTTGATGAACTTGTACGCACTTGGTGCGGTTGACCCTTTGGAATGACATTGTACGCACTTGTTTTATGCACTCTTTTGACTTAAACATTGCTACGGGGTCGGTAAACCCCTTCTTTATCAATTATGAAATTCATGCTCTCTTTTGTATAGCTTGGTTGATTGCTGAGGTATTCTTTCTTGAATGCCTCAGGTGCAGGTTGTAGCCGGTTGAGCAGCTAGGTTGGTTGGTGGCGTTTCCTGGGAGCTAGCCGAGCTTACATAGCGAGGTAGTTCTTCTTTTTGTTGTACAGACATACATGTGCCCCAATGGGTTCGTGTCAGCTTGTTGGCGCCCATTTGGTGGGTTTTCTTTTATGTAAATATGAACTAGACTGCTAATGTAACTCACTTGGATGGAATGATATGTACTTGCTTTTGGGATGGTTTTTCTAGTAGGTTGCATTAGATATTTTGAAGTTAACAAAACCTACTATTGTATATCATGCATACATGTTTTGATTAACTAAAACGTATTTTTCAAATAACGTAAACAAAGAGACTTTCTGATCATAGTATCACTATAGCCTGCATATAGGAGATCGTCAGAAATAAATAAAGGATTTCTGCCGCGTGCATATTTGTTTTGATATCTAAGGCCGAGAGATACAACCATTTAATCCAAACGTTTGCGTGCATGTAATTGTTGAATTTCAACTTGTAAAGTAAGCGTCAAGAGTTGCCTGAGCGTGTGCAGTTATCCCCTGCACGATGTGGCATCATAACCCGTAGTTCCTCTTGCTCTGATACGATATGCTCGTTGAGGAAATGCGGGTTGTGACAATTTCCCAGGCCAGTGGGCAAAGGAGGTTCCTGTTAGTGATGATAGATTATTTTTTTAAGTGGCTAGAGGTGTAGGCGCTGGCCAAGGTGACCTCCCAGGTTATCAGAAACTTTGTTTAGGGGGAGATCATCTGCCGCCATGGATTGCCGCAGGCAATCGTCATGGGTAACGAGCCTCAGTTCGCCAACACAAAATTCATCAGCTTCTGCGAGCAGCTCGGAATTGACCTTAGATTCACCTCGGTCCACCACCCCAGGAGCAAAAGATAGGTGGAGGCGGCGAACAAGATCCTTGTGAAACTTCTAAATAAGAAGGTTGAGAACCTGAAGGGGAGCTAGGTGGAGCAGCTTCCCTCTATCTTCTGGGCCCTGAGGACCACCCCCAACACAGCTACAGGAGAGACCCCCTTCATGCTCTCCCATGGCTGCGAAGCAGTACTTACCATAGAAACGGAGGTCTAGACACCCCAGGTGGCAGAGGCACGGGAAGACAAGGAGGACTGGCCGGCTTCAAATGAGGAGCTGCGACTATCCCTCAACATAGTGTAGTTGCTGCGTGAACTCTCCACCACCTGACAAGAAGAAGTGAAGAGGAGAATGGTGAAGTACATTGACAAGCACGACAGAGTCAAACAATTTGCCGTGGGGGACTTAGTCTTGAAGAAAGTAGATGTCGCAGGAATATCAGTAGCTATGGGAAAGCTCAACCCCAACTTGGAGGGTCCATACATTGTGAAAGAAGGATTGATATTTGGATGGTATCGCCTCAAGAATGTGGAGGGCGAGACCCTAAGTCTCACCTGGAGAGATGATGACTTGAAATGTTTTTATCCCAGAGACATGTAAGTGGTGCCTTGTTTTTAATAAAGCTTCTTGATGTGCTAATCCTCCAGCAGTAATTCAACTAAGTGGGTGAAGTGTTCATTTGATAGACCCCGAGCAGATCCCGCTACCAGGCTCTCAGCTAGCTAGCAGGGCTGGATGTCACTTATGTGCATCTACCCGGTCCCCAAGCAGATCCCGCCGTCAGGCTCTCACTTAGATGGCAGGGCTGGTTGTCACTTGTGTGCATCTAACTAGACACTAAGTAGATCCCGCCGCCAGGCTCTCACCTAGTAGGAAGGGCTGAATGTCACTTTCATGCGTCTACCCGGACCACGAGCAGATCCTGCTGCCAGGCTCTCACCTAGCTGCAGGGCTGGATGTCACTTGTGTGCGTCTACGCGAACCCCGAGCAGATCCCGCTTCCAGGATCTCACCTAGCTGACAAGGTTGGATGTCACTCGTGTGCATCTATCCGTACCCCGAGCAGATTCCGCTGGCAGGCTCTCACCTAGCTGGAAGGGCTGGGTGTCATTCATGTACATCTACCAGGACCCAGGGAATATCCCGCTACCAGGCTCTCACCTAGCTGTCAGAGCTGGATGTCACTCGTGAGCGTTAACCCCGACCACGATCAGATCCCGCTTCTAGGCTCTCAACTAGCTGGCAGGGCTGGATGTCACTCATGTGCGTCTACCCGGACCGTGAGAAGATCCCGATGCCAGGCTCTCACCCAGCTGGTAGGGCTGGATGTCACTTGTGTGTGTCTACCCAGACCTAGAGCAGATCCCGCTGCCAGGCTCTCACCTAGCTGTCAGGGCTGGATGTCACTCATGTGCATCAACCCGAACTCCGAGCAGTTCCCGCTGCCAGGCTCTCACCTAACTGGCAGGGCTGGATGTCACTCATGTGCATTTATCCAGACCCCTACTAGATCCCGCTACCAGGCTCACTTAGCTGGCAGGGTTGGATGTCACTCGTGTTCGTCAACTCGAACATCGAGCAAATCCCATAATAAGGCTCTCACCTAGCTGATATGGTTGAATTTCACTCGTGAGAGTCTACTCAGACCCCCAACTGACTAGAGAGATAGACCTCGACGAACGAAATAAGGTTGGCGAGCCAGGAGTACCGAGTCGAGGCTATGGCAGATCGGCGAGCCCAGGACTACGACCCGATGACGTGAGCTTTCTGGACCCAACATATTCGCCCATCACCCAAAGCAACCATCGAGGTTGTGAGAACTCAAGCCATGTCATGTCCTCATGGTTGGTAGCTCGCGTAAAAGCAGGAAACCCTGGAGCAGGGCTAAAGAGGCGTGTTGCGAATCACGGTTCGGCTAACTAAGGCCCCATATGCTTCCTACGATAGGTTCTTAGGGGACGCGCTACCTCGCTAACAGGACACAGGCCCGGAGGCAGCGAGCGGGAGAACCGGGCCAGGCCACAAGTACTAAGTAAAGAGGGAAAAATGGCAGCAAATCAGAATGGACATATTAATATCATTAATCAGACAGCAAAAGGATTATAGGTTTTGGGGGCCCACCCGCGCTTACATTCAAGAAAAAAAAATACAACAGAGGCGAGGCACTGGGATTCATGGAGGCGAGCACTCGGGAGACAAGTCCTAGATGGGCTGGTAGGACTTGTCTCTCAGCCATGGTACCGAAAGGAATAATGTTGGTACCACATCACTCATGGAAAGGCCCGCTCCTTAGCTCTTAATCAGGTCCACCCGCTGTAGTGTTTGGAGGGTATACATCGCTGTGCAGTCAACGTTCTTCTGCATCATCTCCTCCAGCTTGAAGTCGGAATAATGCGCGAGCTGACAACCATTGCTGGAGGATGGCAGGGCAGCTGCCGCGACTTACAGCTCACGCACACGTGCTTGTAGCACCCCCTTTTCTTCCTCAAAGGCGGCAACGATGGCATCGACCACATCCGCCCTTTCTCTTTGTTGCTCCGCCTCCTCCTGGGCAAGACTGCGGGCCTCCTCCTTCTCGTCCACCAGCCTCTTGAATGTGGGGGCGTTCTTCTCCATCTGGATGCATCGTCAGCCTACCATGTGGGATAGCTCTAGGTTGCGGAGCTGGGCTCGCGCGCTCTCATGGATCAACATCCGCGTGGCCTCCTCGTCATAGATGGTGACATATTCCCGCGAGTAGAGGCCGAAGGAGAAGTTGTAGGCCTCCCCGCCGATGGTCTCTTTCTCCAACCAACTCGATAACAGGGTGGAGATGATGGCCCTGTTCGCCTCCTTGTTCCATTGGAGGAGGGGAATACCGAGCTCGGCCAGGCTCTTCTCATCATAGCCAAAGTTGTGGTGCCCTCTCGACACTGATTTCACGGTTGGCGGAACCTCTTCTTGCGGCTTGGAGGTGTCGGCCGCCCCGCCAGGAGAGGTGCCGGTCGAGATGGCAGTGGGGCAGGATCCCCAGCAGGTTGGCCCGCCGGTGCCTTGCCTTTATCTCGAGTCATGGGGGGTGCACCGCCCGCGGCCTTCAGTTTTTTGTGTGGCGGTGGCGGAGGATGTGATATATGGCTAGGCCGCTTCAGGGGGGATGGTAGATACCGGGGTCTCGCGATGCGTGGCCACAGCGGCCTCGACGAAGCGAGATCGCTGGAATCGAGTCACACTCTCTTATAAGGAGGGCGCAAAGGGATGTCCCGATCACCTGCAGGAAGGGAAAGTTAGAAGCAGGAGAGATAATGAAAACAAAAAGGAGAAGCATGAGCAGCTTACCTCCCTCGGGCAGGACGGGGTCGGGGTAATCCAGATTCCTGTGCAGGAAAGCAACTTCAAAGTTCTTCCCAACAAAGAACCCGCACAGCTCCGCTTCATGGCACCCAAGGCTAGGTGGGCAGTAACTTGCCTCGCTGAGCTAGACCGGCTATAAGGGGACGATGCCGAAGTCCACCTTGATGAAGACAAACTTCTTTTCCAATTGTGACTCTTGTTGATGGTCTGCCGCACCTTGACATGGTTGCTGGAGAAGTAGGCGGTCCCGTCCTTGTTAGACCAGATGAGGAACAGCTTATGGAAGACCGTGAGACAGAACTCGACCCACTCTTCCTGCAAGAAGCATACAAACCATATCACCACTGCGATGGATTTTGGGATTGTTGGAACCCTACTTATGATTTGGGCTAGGTTCACTATTAGGATTGATGACCCACCATGTATAGTCTAGGATCATACGTTAGTTTCACGGTTAAGGTCAATCACTTAAGGGTTAGATTACTGAGACCTACCTTCAGAAGACTTCAAAGAACATAAGACTTAAGAGACAAGGTAGTTTTGAAGATTACAAAAAAGGTGTTCGATGATAGCTGAACTCAGCTCGATGATCGTTGAACTTAGCTCGACAAACTCAGAGTTCCTTATCTGAGTTGAGCTCGACAAAAGTCTAGCTCAGGTCGACAAACTATTAACTTATATCAGAATCTCAGCTCGACGTAGTGCCTTCTCAGCTTAACGAACTTGGAGCTCAGTTTGGCAAGTACACTTTTTAGCTCGACAATTTAGGAGCTCAGCTCGACAAAGAAGAATTATCAGCTCGACGAACTTGGTGCTCAGGTCGATGAAAGCATTACTGAGGTCGACTAACTTCATCCAGGCTCTGCTCGACTAATCTTCTCTGCAGTTTCTCAGTTCGACTAAGGCTATTTAATTTTGGATATTAAGATAGTAATACTATGAAAGTGAGTGTTAGATCAAAAATACTCTAGAGGGGGGGGGGGGTGAATAGAGTATTCTTAAAATTTCTTAACTACTATTACAGCTTTTGCTGTAAATCAAAAGTGCAGAAATTAATAACCTAGCAAACAATAAATCTAAATCACAAGCACAACAAGAACAAAATAAAAGGAGACAACCAGACGACACAAGAATTTTATAGTGGTTCCCCAACCTGGGTACATCCACTCTTCTACCACCCTTGGTAGGAATCCACTCAGATTTTTGATCAGGTGCCTGACACCAATGAGCTTTTGATCAGGTGCTCAAAAACCAACCCAAGTCTTTTGATTAGGAGACTTGCAACCAAGGAATCACTTTTGAAGGGAGATGACAACCCTTTACAGAGGTGGGGGTGAGAGAGTGATGGAAGTCTTCTTTTCTCAATCACAATGAGAAGACTATGTGGATTCAATGATGTTGTCAAAGCTCTCCCTGAGATGAAAAAGGGTACAGGAGAACTGGAGCTTTGCACAGGGTGATAGACCTTCAATTGAGAGACTTGATCCAGGAGCTTTAGACTGATAGTGCTTGAGTGTCTTTAGCAAGGTCCTAGAGAAGAAGAACAGGAAGACTCTTGATTTGAAAAATATGTTCTTCTTGCTTCTTCTTCAAATTACTATATGCTTCTTAGTCAGTAGTACTCTGTGTGAAGCGTTCTCTATGTCTCTCTTGATTAATTCACTGTGTGTCTATCTGTCTGTCTGTCTGTCTGTATCCGTTATTCTCTTCTTCTGTATCTTTCAAACATTTGAATTTCTTTGTAATTAATGCTGACAGCCTTGAGAATAATCTGCATTGATTTAGTTTTCCAACTGTCCCGTGGAAAAATGGCAAGTAATAATCCTGGAGAAGACCATAATTAATGCTCATTGTAACAGATACATTCAGAGAATGTTAGAGCATTAAATACCCAGGAATTATAGCATTAGAGTGGGGACAGAAGGCCAGAAATAACTAAGTATGGAATAGTCGAATAGATAGCAGAATTCATCGACCTGAGTTCACAGTTCGTCGAGCTGAGACATTGTATTCGTCGACCAGACGTCTTCTGTTTGTCGAGCTGAGTTCCATGATCGTTGAACTGAAAACTGAACTGCTGTCTCTTTTGATCTTTTCCTAGTCATCGAACTGGTAAATATGTTCGTCGACTGGAGTTCAGCAATTATTCTGGAGTTATCAAATATCCTGTGTCGACACAATTACTCCTGTGTGTCGACACAAATCTTTTGTGTGATGTCGACATAGCCTTTCCACAATGTCGACCGATGATCTTGGTGTCGACACAAGTTCTTCTAGTGTCAACATAAGTCTTCTGGTTCCAGAATTCGTCGAGCAGAGAACAGGGTTTGTCGACCTGAGACTGGAGAACATGGTCTCGACAGAATGTTTTGATAGTCCAATGATTCGTCGACCGAAGAATGGTGTTCGTCGAGCTAAGTCTGGAGAACCTTGAATTCGTCGAGCTGAGAATGATTCTGGACTTGGACAAATTAATAACTTCTGGAATCAGAAAGGTAAAGTAGAGAGTCTAGTGATCGTCGATTAGAGAACTAAGTTCGTCGACCTATTTCAGGAGAACAGTCTGGACTTAGAATTCTGAAGGTGAAATCCAAGGATCGACGATCTGGTCTTAAGTTCGTCGAGCTCAGCTCAGAGAATATTTCTCTAAGATCGTCGAGCTGAGAACGACTATCGTCGACCTGAGCTCGACGAACGTCAAACTCATTTTACTTAGTCTCTTGAGAATTCTCTGAATCTTGAGGAAAATGTTATGTCTTGAGTCTCTAACAGTCTGATGTTGGCTTGTCCATGTGATGTTGACTCTTAGGACTTGACCTAGATTCCAGGACACAACTTTCACCCTTTCTATACATGCAGCAGATATATTTACATAAAAGCTTTGTTCAGATAATAAGAGATAGTTTAAGATAGAAAAACAGAAATAAAATAGTTCATATTTCACTTCTTTTGCTTTTTCTCCTGATGCTTTATGTCCTTGTCCTTGTCTCCTGGCTTGGTGAAGACTATTTCCCTGTTTGGATTTGAAGCTTGTGCCATAGTCATTATCATGTCAGCATCCCCTATAATCTTCAGAGATGTAGCTCTAGGGACCACTGCTTCAGGATGCAATTTCATATAATCATCAACATTAAATATTTTGTTAGCCTTATCATAACTTTTCAGTTCTTCTCTCCTGTACTTGGACATTGTAGTGTATTCAGAAGTATCCTTTCCTTCAGCATTTGCCTTGTTGATCATAGAGAGGCCTACCAGTTCCTGGAACCTGGCCATTTTAGCTGTGTCGTTGGCTATTTCTGGATCTTCATAAGGAACAGGAGGAGAGAGTGGCCTTTTAGGACTTTCAACTTGTTGATGTTGTTGCTGTTGATGTTGTTTTCCTGAAGATTATTGCCTGTGTTGGCTGCTTTCATGATGAGATCTCCCTTGATGTATTTGATATGTTTGCATAAGGGCAGATCTTTGAGAACTAGAACCAGAAGCACCAGCTGCAGGAGGAGGAGGAGGTGGTGTATTGTCACAACCCGCATTTCCTCAACGAGCATATCGTATCAGAGCAAGAGGAACTACGGGTTATGATGCCACGTCGTGCAGGGGATAACTGCACACGTTCAGGCAACTCTTGACGCTTACTCTACAAGTTGAAATTCAACAGTTATATGCAGGAAAATGTTTGGATTCAATGGTCGTATCCCTCGGCCTTACATAGTAAAACTGTAGTTGTGCGCGGCGGAAATACTTTGTTTAGTTATAACGAGCTCCTATATGCAGCCTATAGTGATATTCTTATAAGAAATTCTCTTTGTCGACGTTATTTGAAAATACGTTTTAATTGATGAAAACATGTATGCATGAGCTACGATAATAGTTTTGGTAACTTCAAAATACCTAATGCAACCTACCAGAAAACCATCCCAAAAGCAAGTACATTCTATCCAAAGGAGTTACATTAGCAGTAGTTCATATTTACATAAAAGAAAATCCACCAAATGGGCGCCAACAAGCTGACACGAACCCATTGGGGCATATGTATGTCTGTACAACAAAAGAAGAACTACCTCGCTTTGAATGCTCGGTTAGCTCCCAAGAAACGCCTCCAACCAACCTAGCCGCTCAACCGGCTACAACCTGCACCTGAGGCATTCAAGAAAGAATACCTCAGCAATCAACCAAACCATACAAAAGAGAATATAAATTTCATAATGGATCAAGAAGGGGCTTACCGACCCCATAACAATGCTTAAGTCAAAAGAGTGCACAAAACAAGTGCGTACATGTAGAAAAATACTGTCATTCCAAAGGATCAACCGCACCAAGTGCGTACTAGTATGCCAAGTCCTGCTCAAACCGCAGAAACAAAAGGCAAAACACATGCCTAGTCCATCATTCATAGAACAAGAATCTACTAGACAAGTGAAGCATAAGCAGCGGTTAAGTTCAATTTCACAAGGGTCTTATCGGTGGCGGCCCTAAAGTGGAACGCACCAAACAAAACCAGCCCAAATCGGGGCCAAAGTGGTCTCTCTAACCACAAAAACAAAACCCGGTGGCCACAGGCTGAAACCACACCACCCCTTGCAAAATCCTCACACAAATGCTCCCGCCATGCTTCACGAATTCGCCTCGCAAAACACCCCATAACCCAAGGTAATGCGTTTCCTTTCATCGTCCTCACACATGACTCCCACTTTCCAACGTAGAGTGCGAGAAATACATAAATCACATACATTTGGAGCATGAATCATATGTGTTTGATCAAGGAAGAATCACATACATTTGAATCTACATGACTTAATCCAACATAGATGTGATAACCAACAAAACTAAACCTAAGGAATTAACTACATGTATCAACTGAACATAAGGAATTAACATAGGGAATTAGCTACATGTCATATGGAATTAACCTAAGGAATTAGCATAGGGAATTAACATAAGGAACTAGCTACATGAATTAGGCTAGGCAAATTGATAAGTACATGAGAGCATAGGGAATTTGTTTGCAAGGTCATATTTGGCGTGATCATAAGTTGGAAAGTAGCAAGGTTATACATAATTAGCAAGGTCATCATGAGCAAGGTCATAATTTACAAACAAGAGGATTGATCATAAGACTTCAACATAAGATCTAAAACTAGGAAAAAATAGAGAATTGAATTAAGTACGAAGATTGGCAAGGGTGGAGGACACCGCTTGCCTGAACCGAGACGATGTCGCGACGGCTGTTCTCTCTTTCCTTGTCTTGCTTGCTCCCTTGCTCTTTGTGCTTGCTCTTTGAGGAGAAGGAAGAAGAAGATGAAGATGAAGAGGAAGAAGATGAAAATAAAGAGTTCTGTTTCGGACTTATGTTACCCAGAACAGAGCTGAACCGTTCGATGCAGGATCAAGGAAATGAACGGCACAAAAAAACTGGAAAAATTCGATTTTTCGGGCCGGTCACGCCCTGTGTCACGCCCGTGACACAGGGCGTGTACCATAAGCGGCGCAGAAAAGCGGCAAATTCCAGCTTATCCACACGGTACACGGCCGGGTACACGCCCGTGACGGGTCGGTCACGCCCGTGACCTAGGGCGTGTAACCCGTGTCTCGACACCTCGTCGACAAAAAGTGTCGACACTCGACCCAGCCTGACACGCCCTGTGACACGCCCGTGTCACAGGCCGTGTCCCCTCTCTCGACGACTCGACACTCGATACTCGACGCTCGATACTCGACGATCGACACTCGACACTCGACGAAGCGGGACACGACCCATGACACGCCCGTGTCAGGGGGCGTGTACCCCATTCGTCGAGCTTAACTCGACGCAAGAAAAATCGTCGAGTCAAGGAGGTCACGCCCAGGTCACGGCCTGGGTCACGCCCGTGTCAGGGGGCGTGTAACACAAAAACGACCATTTTCCCCTTTTGTGAAAAATGTTCCTGGGACGTCCTAGACCATTTTTGCCTTAAGCACTTTTTACCCTTTGTTTCCTGAACCAGCAACTTATTTTGAGCAACATTCCCCGGGCGCGAAAACATGCAGGCATTCCCTAAGAGGCCTCACCGAGTCCCTTATTTGGACTACGGTTTGCTGTGGAATCGTGCAACTCAGCAACCAAAAAGAACCACTCGCAAGCCCGCGGGAAAAAACCATGCTCAAAGTACAATCAAAGCCCACGTAACGCCCATCATGCGTACGTCATAAAAATCCGGGGCGTTACAATCACTCCCCCTAACAAAAAGTTTCGCCTCGAAACTTTTCACAAAACCCAACACACAAGCAAACCAAAACATGAATCTAAGCAAACACTAAATCACATACCAGCTTACGGGAACAAATGAGGGTGAGCCGCCCTCATCGTTGACTCGAGCTCCCACGTCGCGCTTTCCACATCCTGATTTTTCCATAACACCTTTACCATCGGAATCTTCTTTTTCCGCAACACACGATCTTGGGAGTCCAATATCCGGATGGGCATCTCCACATAGGAAAGGTTTGGCGCTAATGGCGGCACCACGTCCAACACTTGCGTGTCATGCCGCAGACACTTGCGCAGTTGGCTCACATGAAACACATTGTGAACACCAGGAAAGTTCACAGGTAATTCCAGTTTGTAGGCAGATGCTCCAACTCGCTCAAGAATCTTGAAGGGACCCACAAATCTTGGGTCTAACTTGCGCTCTTTCCCAAACCTTTTAATCCCAACCATTGGGGAGACTTTCAAGAAAACAAAATCCCCCACCACAAACTCTAATTCCGACCTTCGTCGGTTGGCATACTTTTCATATCGCTCTTGGGCGACTCGGAGCTTCTCCCGAATACCTCGTACTGCAACTTCCATATCCTCGAGCGCCTCTGGCCCCAACAAAGGCCGCTCGCCAACCTCAGTCCAAAAGAGTGGGGTCCGACATCGTCGCCCATATAACGCCTCGAACGGAGCCATTTGCAAGCTTTCTTGATAGCTATTATTATACGCGAACTCCATAAGCCGCAAACGTTCATCCCATGCTCCGCCATACTCCAGAATATAACATCGAATCATGTCTTCTACAATTTGATTTACTCTCTCGGTTTGGCCATTCGTCTGAGGATGATAAGCTGTGGAGTATCGCAAATCTGTCCCCAAACCTTCTTGTAAACTGCGCCAAAAACGAGAGGTAAAGCGGGAATCTCGGTCTGAAACGATGTTCATCGGCACACCATGCAGTCGGATGATCTCGTTCACATAGAGCTCCGCTATTGTCTTCATCGGGTAGTTGACCTTAAAGGGTACGAAATGAGCACACTTGGTCAACCTATCCACGATCACCCACACGGAGTCATGTCCTCGGGGAGATCTTGGTAAACCTGTAATAAAATCCATTGAGATGCTTTCCCACTTCCAGGTTGGAATCTCCAATGGTGTCAACTTGCCACCAGGTCTCCCATGATCAGCTTTCACCCGCTTGCAGGTATGACATTCCGATACAAACTGCGCTATATCTCTTTTCATTCCATACCACCAGACACTTTGTTTCAAATCACGGTACACTTTTGTTGAGCCTGGATGGTAGGCCATACTTGCGCCGTGTGCTTCCTTACACACCATCTCACGAATCTCCCCAACTGCAGGAATACAAAAGCGCCCGCGATACTTTAACGTGCCTGCACCATCAATCGCAAAATCTGGTAATTCACCCTTTTCCGTCCGAAGAAATAAATGTAAAAGATCCGGGTCATCTTTTTGATGTTGTCTTGTAAGCACCAGCCATGACGGTTCTTCTATTGCCGAATGACTTTGCGGTTCACATCTGCCCACCGTAATATCCATCAATAAAAATTCCTCTACGAGACGATCGACAGAAAGATGAAATAATTTCCCCGTCTTCCGACTCAAAGCATCGGCTACAACATTCGCTTTCCCCGGATGATATTGAATGTCCACATCATAATCAGCGACATACTCAAGCCATCGCCGTTGGCGCAAATTAAGTTCTTTCTGCGTGAATACGTACTTTAAACTTTTATGATCTGTAAAGATTTTACACTGTGCACCATATAGCAAGTGTCTCCACAACTTCAAGGCAAAGATCACCGCTGCGAACTCCAAATCATGCGTTGGGTAGTTCTTTTCATGACTTTTCAACTGCCGAGACCCATACGCAATCACCATCTTGTCTTGCATTAACACACAGCCAAGTCCAACGTGCGATGCATCCACAAACACTTCATACTCTTTTCCTTCCGTCGGCAAGACCAACACAGGAGCGGTACATAATCGATGTTTGAGTTCCAGGAAGGAGGTCTCACACTTGTCATTCCATTCAAATGCCACGTTATTCTGGGTTAATCGAGTCAAAGGTGCGGCCAACGTCGCAAAACCTTCGACAAATCTGCGATAATAGCCGGCTAAGCCCAAGAAGCTTCGAATCTCCTTGGGTGTTTCCGGTCTTCTCCACTCCATAACCGCAGAAATCTTTTCGGGATCCACTGAAATACCACGGTGATTAATGACATGACCTAGAAAAGCAACCTGCGGCAACCAAAACTCGCATTTGCTTAGCTTGGAGAATAACCGTTGATCTCGTAATGTGGCCAATACTAAGCGCAGATGCTGTTCATGTTCCTCAGCACTGCGGGAGTAGATAAGAACATCATCAATAAACACCACCACAAATTTATCCAAATAGTCTTTGAACACTCTGTTCATCAGATCCATGAAAGCTGATGGTGCATTGGTCAAGCCAAACGACATTACCAGAAATTCAAAGTGACCATGTCGTGATCGAAACGCAGTTCGCGGAATATCAGATTCTCGGACCTTGAGCTGATGATAGCCCGAGCGGAGATCAATCTTCGAAAAAACAGAACTGCCACGCAGTTGATCAAATAAATCATCGATTCTTGGCAGTGGGTACTTGTTTTTAATCGTCACCTTGTTCAATTCCCGGTAATCGATGCAAAGGCGCATCGATCCATCTTTCTTCTTTACAAATAACACCGGTGCACCCCAAGGTGATGAACTCGGCCGGATAAACCCTTTTGCCAACAAGTCATCTAACTGTGTACGCAACTCTGCTAGCTCACGCGGGGCCATCCTGTATGGCGCTTTCGCGATCGGTCGCGTACCCGGCTCCAAATCAATAACAAACTCGACGTCACGATCAGGGGGTAGACCAGGAAGGTCAGTAGGAAAAACATCTGGGAAGTCACGCACAATAGGAATCTCCTCCAAACGCGGTAAAATAGCACTAGTCCCCACAGCGGAGACAAGACAAGCAAAACAGTCGGAAACAAACAACGTCCGAACACATACCGCCGAAATCCCTGGAGAATCCTGACATGAATCACCATACACACTTCCTGGCTGACCATCATCCTTGATGAAATCCAAGCGCTTTCCTCTGCACTGGATGACGGCGTCATAGCGGGATAACCAGTCCATACCCAGAATGACGTCGAAATCTTCCAAATCAATTACGTTGCAATCAATCCTTGCTAGAAAATCCCCCAACAAAATGGGACAATCAAGAAGACCCCAGTCAGCCACCACAGAAGCGCCGGAAGGAAATTTCACCAAAAACGCAGTCCCCACTCGCTCTGGTGTCAAATGATATCGATCCAGAAAGTTTCGCGCTACAAATGAATGGGTCGCGCCAGAATCAAAGAGAACACGCGCCCAACGGTTCTTGACCTTAAAGTTTCCTATAAAGGAGATATGCTACGCTAAGAACTACACATACTAGGTATACACAAAACGAGAACCAGAGGACGGAATCGAACCTGAGATAACCTGCGGTGATGTATGCGCTTCCTCTACAGAGACCACATTCAACTTCCCTTTGCCTTTGTCCAAGCGCGGAGGCGGAGGCAAAGCCTGGAGTGGTGCGGGTTGCAACACAGCTTGAACCTGTGGGCACCTTGCGCGAAGATGTCCTGGTCTGCCACACTGGAAGCATACCTTGTCTTTGGCCCAGCAGCGGCTCACATCATGACCTCTTCTCCCACAAAATGCACACTCCAAGTCTCTGGTTGGCGCACCCTGAATGGCGTGCACCTGCTCCTTCTTTTGCATCCCCAACCGCTTGAAACATGTCTCAAAGGGGTGACCAGCTCGGCCACAGAAGCTACATGTCTCCTTGTTTCTCTTCCTTACGTCTGCGTCTTGGGAGCTTTTCCCTCCCACCAGCTTCCTCTTATCCTTCCTCATCAGTTGTCCTCTTTGTTTTGCAGTTTCGATCACTTCCACCTTCAACGCCGCCTCAACCACAGCAGTGTAACTCGTCGCTCCATAAGCACTTGCGAACTGCTGTACGTCGCTGCGGAGTCCGCCCAAAAACCGCTTGACTCGATCAGCTTCCGTCATCACCAAGCTCGGGGCAAACCGACTGAGCTTGCTAAACTCAATTTCATACTCACTCACTGTGAGTTTCCTTTGCTTCAAGTACAAAAAGTCATTCATCAGGCGGTCCCTTTCCACTGCCGGTAGAAACTTGCGTCGTACCATTTCTTTGAACACTTCCCACGAGCAGCCCGCCCCTAGGCCTTCCTTTTCTCGTAACCACCATCCTTTCGCCAATCCCTTAAGTTGATAGGCAGCAAGCATCACCTTTTGGTCCTCAGTCACACCAGCATACACAAACATTTCTTCTAATGTAATCACCCAGTCATCCAAGATTACGAAGTCTGCTTTTCCGTCATACGTCGGTGGTCCAAGTCGTTGAAACTGCGAGATAAACGTCATCGCAGGAGGAACCACAACTGGGGGTGTCACTGCCACTGAAGGAGTCGAACTAGTGGGGCCTCTCACCGTCTCTTGTCCTCTTGGTGCCAGCCCAGACATAGCGGATGACATAGCTTGAAGCTGGGACTGCACTTCCTGCACCTGCCTCGTCAAAGCCTCATTACTTTGGCGAAGACTATCTATCAGTGCATTATTCTGCGCGCCCGAAGATTCACCCTCGGATTGGGGAGTTTGCCTTGTCACTGGACGCTTCGACATCCTAGAAACACGTTCACTCTTGTCAATCTCAAACCCAACAAACCACACAACGACTATGTACAGACCATACATATCAAAATATGAACATCAACTGCTAACTTGCTTTTGGCGTTTGAGAATGATGGTATGCCTAACCTAAAGATGACTCACCGTCATCCCACTAATTTGTGCCTAACCGATGGATGCATGACTTGATTTGACCCAAAACCATGAGTGTACAGGTGTCATCATGTAAGTCTTAGCTTGGCACGTTGTGCTCATGCAATGTTATGTTATGCGTGCTGTGCTATGCATTCTAGAAAAGGCCTTAATGCATGCCATGAGCGGTCGTACGCATCACAATGCTATGCATCCCATACTACATAGCATTGCATGCAACGAAGAAAAGAAAACGTGCTAGTCGCATTCACGTGGTGAGGTTATGCATCCCATACTACATAACCCTCACATGTTGCCCCTATGGTGGATCCATATACAACCACATATTATGCATCCCATACTACATAATATGCCCCGTATACTTCTGTTCATGCCATGAGTGTAGTGTACGTGCTTCGGCCAAGACATACTGATGGCACCTCGGTGTGTGTATGAAATGATGCTTACACTTACAAAACAAAAAGGAAAGTTTGCCCGACCAAATGTCAAGCAAACCTCCCTCTGATACCAACTGTCACAACCCGCATTTCCTCAACGAGCATATCGTATCAGAGCAAGAGGAACTACGGGTTATGATGCCACGTCGTGCAGGGGATAACTGCACACGTTCAGGCAACTCTTGACGCTTACTCTACAAGTTGAAATTCAACAGTTATATGCAGGAAAATGTTTGGATTCAATGGTCGTATCCCTCGGCCTTACATAGTAAAACTGTAGTTGTGCGCGGCGGAAATACTTTGTTTAGTTATAACGAGCTCCTATATGCAGCCTATAGTGATATTCTTATAAGAAATTCTCTTTGTCGACGTTATTTGAAAATACGTTTTAATTGATGAAAACATGTATGCATGAGCTACGATAATAGTTTTGGTAACTTCAAAATACCTAATGCAACCTACCAGAAAACCATCCCAAAAGCAAGTACATTCTATCCAAAGGAGTTACATTAGCAGTAGTTCATATTTACATAAAAGAAAATCCACCAAATGGGCGCCAACAAGCTGACACGAACCCATTGGGGCATATGTATGTCTGTACAACAAAAGAAGAACTACCTCGCTTTGAATGCTCGGTTAGCTCCCAAGAAACGCCTCCAACCAACCTAGCCGCTCAACCGGCTACAACCTGCACCTGAGGCATTCAAGAAAGAATACCTCAGCAATCAACCAAACCATACAAAAGAGAATATAAATTTCATAATGGATCAAGAAGGGGCTTACCGACCCCATAACAATGCTTAAGTCAAAAGAGTGCACAAAACAAGTGCGTACATGTAGAAAAATACTGTCATTCCAAAGGATCAACCGCACCAAGTGCGTACTAGTATGCCAAGTCCTGCTCAAACCGCAGAAACAAAAGGCAAAACACATGCCTAGTCCATCATTCATAGAACAAGAATCTACTAGACAAGTGAAGCATAAGCAGCGGTTAAGTTCAATTTCACAAGGGTCTTATCGGTGGCGGCCCTAAAGTGGAACGCACCAAACAAAACCAGCCCAAATCGGGGCCAAAGTGGTCTCTCTAACCACAAAAACAAAACCCGGTGGCCACAGGCTGAAACCACACCACCCCTTGCAAAATCCTCACACAAACGCTCCCGCCATGCTTCACGAATTCGCCTCGCAAAACACCCCATAACCCCAGGTAATGCGTTTCCTTTCATCGTCCTCACACATGACTCCCACTTTCCAACGTAGAGTGCGAGAAATACATAAATCACATACATTTGGAGCATGAATCATATGTGTTTGATCAAGGAAGAATCACATACATTTGAATCTACATGACTTAATCCAACATAGATGTGATAACCAACAAAACTAAACCTAAGGAATTAACTACATGTATCAACTGAACATAAGGAATTAACATAGGGAATTAGCTACATGTCATATGGAATTAACCTAAGGAATTAGCATAGGGAATTAACATAAGGAACTAGCTACATGAATTAGGCTAGGCAAATTGATAAGTACATGAGAGCATAGGGAATTTGTTTGCAAGGTCATATTTGGCGTGATCATAAGTTGGAAAGTAGCAAGGTTATACATAATTAGCAAGGTCATCATGAGCAAGGTCATAATTTACAAACAAGAGGATTGATCATAAGACTTCAACATAAGATCTAAAACTAGGAAAAAATAGAGAATTGAATCAAGTACGAAGATTGGCAAGGGTGGAGGACACCGCTTGCCTGAACCGAGACGATGTCGCGACGGCTGTTCTCTCTTTCCTTGTCTTGCTTGCTCCCTTGCTCTTTGTGCTTGCTCTTTGAGGAGAAGGAAGAAGAAGATGAAGATGAAGAGGAAGAAGATGAAAATAAAGAGTTCTGTTTCGGACTTATGTTACCCAGAACAGAGCTGAACCGTTCGATGCAGGATCAAGGAAATGAACGGCACAAAAAAACTGGAAAAATTCGATTTTTCGGGCCGGTCACGCCCTGTGTCACGCCCGTGACACAGGGCGTGTACCATAAGCGGCGCCGAAAAGCGGCAAATTCCAGCTTATCCACACGGTACACGGCCGGGTACACGCCCGTGACGGGTCGGTCACGCCCGTGACCTAGGGCGTGTAACCCGTGTCTCGACACCTCGTCGACAAAAAGTGTCGACACTCGACCCAGCCTGACACGCCCTGTGACACGCCCGTGTCACAGGCCGTGTCCCCTCTCTCGACGACTCGACACTCGATACTCGACGCTCGATACTCGACGATCGACACTCGACACTCGACGAAGCGGGACACGGCCCATGACACGCCCGTGTCAGGGGGTGAAAGATATGGTACCTAAACACCTAGAGGGGGGGTGAATAGGTGACCTAAACCTTTTTTGACTTTTGTTTGGCACCACAACAGTTTTTCATTGATTACTACAGCTAACAGCAAATACAGACATTAAGCATTCAATTCACAGCACAGCACAGCACAGAAGACACACTAATTTTATAGTGGTTCCCCAATCTTTGGGTACATCCACTTTCCCCCTTCGCCTATCTAGCAGTGTACTAGATTCGGCCAAACTTCTCCACTGGCTCAGAACCCAACAAGGTTCCTACCTCAGGCCCAAAGCCTTACACTCAGCCAAAAGGCCTACACTCAGCCACCCAGGCCTACACTCAGCCAGTCAAGGCTTACACTCAGCCAATGAAAGGCCTACACTCAGAGTTCTTCAACTCCTACACTCAGGCACCAAGCCCTACCCTCAGCCTTTATAAAATAGGCTTACAATCACTCAGATCTAATGGATCTTACAAGTTTAAAATAGAAATTACAAATGCTAACTCTACAACTCAGAAAGAATGAGAGGAGTTGAGAGTTTCTTGAAGAGTTCTTGGAAGAACTCAGCTTGATCCAAACTGACTTAGCTTTCTTCAAAGCTTCTTGAGTAGAACTGAATTAGTCTGAATCTTCTGCAGTTGATCCTTGATCTCTGCTTCTTGAAATCCAGATGACTCTGAATTGTTCTTCTCAGCCTTAGTTCCAAAGACTGAATCCTTGGTTGGAGCTCTCTCTCTCCAACTACTTAGATCTGCAGTTGGACTGCCTGATCTTCTTGTGTTGATCCTCTATGTATCACTTCTTGATTTAATCTGATCAACCACTTCAATTATTCTCACAACAAGTAATGATTGTGAACAACTTAACCACTTAACTACTTTATTCTGTAAACTTTGGGTGCCTATTTATAGGCTTCCTTTATGGTAACCGGCTGATCCGGTTTATAACAGACTTTTGACTTCTTTGACAGTTGCTGTAGACCGGCTGGATTGGCAGCTGTCATGTCAACCAGTCACTTCTTGAAATCTCACTAACTGTCAGTTAGTGTCGAGACTTTCTGTTCTTAAGTGTCGACACTTATAGACCAAGTGTCGACACATGTTGTGTAAGTGTCGACACAAGTCTACAAGGTGTCGACACAATTCCTTGTATGTCTCGACACAGTTTCTTCTGCATGTGTCGACACTGAAATTGAGTGTCGACACAAGTACTTGCACTTCATTCTTTATCTGTATTCTTCTAAGTGTCGACACATCTCCTTTGTGTCGACACATCTTCATGTGTTGAAACTGTCAAGTGTCGACACTGCTTCTTGGTGTCGACACAAGTCTTCAATCTTGTTTCTTCAGCTGAGTGTCGACACATTCCTTTAGTGTCGACACTTGTACTTAGAATATTTTACAACTTTTCTGTTCTTTGCTAAGTGTCGACACAGCTCCTTGTGTCGACACTTTCTTCAAGTGTTGAGTCTTCTGGTTATGTGTCGACACATTGTGCTGAGTGTCGACACAATCTTCAAGTGTTGACTCCTTTGAGTGTGTGTCGACACATTGTGTTGAGTGTCGACACATTCTTCATATTTTGACTCTGCTGATTGAGTGTCGACACATTGTGTTGAGTGTCGACACTTGTACTTAGTCTCTGCAGAATTTTGCTGAGTGTCGACACAACTCCAAGTGTCGACACTTTCTGATGTAGACTCAGCTCTTCTAGGTGTCGACACTTCTGCCAAGTGTCGACACAGCTTTTCTGCATTCTTCTACACAGAGTGTCGACACAACTCCAAGTGTCGACACATTCTGACTGGTGTCGACACTTTTTCCCAGGTGTCGACACAATGACTCCAAGTGTCGACACTGCTTGTCTGGGTGTCGACACAAGCTTTCTCAAGTGTCGACACTTTGCCTCTGGGTGTCGACACATGGACTTAGAAATTTTCAGCTTCAGTCCAGTGTATATCTAACCTGCACAAGTAACTCAAACAAACATCAAATACATTCTGATGTATATCATTGAGTTAGGTGAGGCTTCTTCAAATCAGGTACATTTGACCAATGTACCCAACAATCTCCCCCTATTTGGAGAAGTCATAACCCTTAGTCAATGATATACACCACTCATAATTAAAAATTACAAAATGATGTAAAACATATAAATGACAACAGGGTAAACTTGAACATGTAATAAAGCACACATGTATACTTATTAAACATTGCAGAACACTTAAGAAACACACATATTTCAGAACATTCATACTATATTTATCATATACTGTTCCAATAATGTTCCTTATACATTTTCAATGAAGTATTACAATGTTTTTTACTCAACAGATTACAACAAGCATCAAGTTAATTCCTAATCTAGTGCTGATCAGGTTCTTTAATAACAATGCCTTTTCCAGCTTTAACTTGAGCTTTCACAGCAGCAGCAGCAGCAGGCTCAGCTTCAGCAGTCTTCTTCCCTTTAGAGTCCTTCTTCTTCTGTTCTTCAGCCTTGATCTTTTGTCTTTCAAAATAATGATAGGGCTTAGGAAAGTACTTGCTAGGCTCCACAGCTGTTGGAGGTAGCTTTCCTAACTTAGCCTTCCTTCTATATTGGACAATTGCTTCCTGCCTACTCTCATGCTTTCTCCATTCAGCCTCTGAGAACCACTTGTTCCTCTCATGGGCATTGTCCTTGGCTGCTTTCCAGGCTGTAAGAATTATGTTCCTAGAAGTAGGGCTCCACTGTTCAAAATCTGGCTTTTGCTCAGCAATTTCCCTAAACTTCTTCTTTGACAGCCTAGTTTCTTCTTCCTTGTCCAAAGCCTCTTGCATTGCAGTTGTGATAGGTTGAACAACCTTTTCCAGAATAATATTAGGCTTGCCAGCAGGTGGACTATACATTGTGCTTATATCTGCATGAATCATGTCAAAGTCTGGAGGTGGATAGATTACATCAGCCACTGCTTGTTGCTCACCTCCAAGATATGTGCCTTGAATGCCAGAGTCAGCTACATTGTCATCATCACAAAGGGGAGGATAGCCCAGTGTAGCCCTGATGGAATTTGATATCCATTTTGCATGTTCAGAACTGGCCTTGACTAACACTCTCTCCCCCTTTATGACTTCTTGGGCCACATGATCTCTCACATCATCTTTCTGGAATCTGATTTGGCCATCCAAATACCTTATGCCCTCTTTAAAGAAAGGTCTAAGCTTTGTAAGCTGTTCTGAAATGACCTTCTGTGAGTCTTTAATGGCAGTCTTTACAGCAGCAATCTCTGCTTGAAAGAGTTTATCAAAATCAGCTTTGGCAGCAGCAGAGGAAGTTGAAGGTTCATCTGACTTATTCTTGAGTTCAGTGACTATTGCATTGTGAGATGCAGTCAAATTATCATTCATCCTCAACTGATTCTCCAGCACATAGCCTTGCTTGAGTGCAATATCTTCTACCTTCTCTTTGATGATTTCTTGATGTTTAGCCAGATAGACCACAACATTACCACCCTTGTGGAAGCATTCATTCATTTCCTTCTTATTCATGTTCATTTCAAACCTGATTGATTTGATATCTTGAGCTAGATCAAATTGTAGAGATTTTTGGCCCTCATCAATATATTTCTCTATGGCCCTCCT
Organism: Platanthera guangdongensis; assembly: GCA_039583875.1. Taxonomy (NCBI): domain Eukaryota; kingdom Viridiplantae; phylum Streptophyta; class Magnoliopsida; order Asparagales; family Orchidaceae; genus Platanthera; species Platanthera guangdongensis. Next base: position 39,996,765 of record CM077154.1, read on the forward strand.
TTGCTCATCCATCTTTACTTGCATTGCAACCATTAGGCTTGTATAATCAGTTGATGGAGCTTGTTGAACCAGTGAGTGTTGAGCAACAGTTTGGAGAGCCTTCTTATAGCTTTGGCTCCTTCTTTTGAAAACAAAGAACTTCTTTTTCTTAGCTTGCTCAGCTTCATCATCTTCAGAGTCTGATGTACTGGCTATATCCACCCTATCCTTAGGGCTGGATTGTTTTTCAGTATGCACATCTTGTGCCTTCTCAGTATCTAGCCTTATAGGCTCTTCCACAACTTCTATGTTCTCCCCCTCAGCAGCAGCATCCTTTACTGTATCAGCATCATTCTTTTCCATATCAAAATCATCCTGTTCTAAATTCAGAAATAGATCTTCCATGGTATATTCTGAGGGTGATTGTGCAGGAGATGTACTTGGTTCTTCAACCACTTTATCAGGTATCACAACAGATGTGTCTGGAAGAACAACATCTGGTTCTTGGTGTGCTTGCTGAATTGGCTGATGGTCATCAGACAAATCAGAATTTATTATAGAGAAATCTAATGTATTAAGGTCAGAAAGTACCTCTTGAATGAGGAGGGTGGCTTGCTCACTCTCCAGTGTAGATGGTTCTGCTACACCTGGAAGCTCCCCCTGGATGTCAGCTGGCTCCTGAGGAGCAGGTGACTTTTCTGCAGCCACATCAACTGGACTTTCAGGAGTGAAGACCACATGTTCTTCACTGCCTGAGCTGCTGGAGGACTCTTGAGGCACAGCAGCAGTCTTCCTCTTCTTCCTGGGTGGAGAGTCTTTCTTAGAAGCTTGCTTTTCAGGGGTGGTCAATTCCTTTGACACCAGCACCCTTTCCCATCTAGAGAATATTCTTGAGTCCATCTTCCTCATATGATTGATCTTAGTGCCTGCAGCAGTGCTCATTACCTCTGGAATTGATCAAGCCAGGTAGAGACTTAGTATCCTGCCCAGATTGGGCTTCTTCAGGCTTTCCTTCACTTTTTCATAAACCACCATTGACCAGTCTGTTTTCAGATTGAAGATGATTCTGGTCATGACTTCAAACATGGAGGCAGACACCCTGTCATGTCCTCCTGGCTTGCTCAGTATTACCTTGCCCACTATTTCAGACAAGAACTTGCCTTGATTATTCATACCTTTTCTGTTAAAGACTGATCCCACCTTCATCTTTGGATCCAGTCCACACCAAGTAAGAGCTTCCCTGGTCTTAGAAGCAGTTACTTCCTCTTCACCTTGAACTTTAGGTAGCTGAAGTACCTTCCTTAAAGACTTGGGTGAAATTTTGACCTTGGTGCCATGCACCCTTGACTTAATCCTGTAGCCTGAGTCATCTACAGACGCGCCAGAAAGAAATTCAATGACTTCCTTCCTCCATATTTTCGTTGGTTCTGAAACCAAGAACTCCAACCCTGAATTGGCAATTAGGGTTATCACTGATTTGATTTCTTGGTCGCTGTCGTCAAATGCGCCTCGCACAAGCTCATAGCCTTCGTTTACGTTCTCTTCCAGCTTGGGAGCCATTAGGGTTTTGAGAATTAGTCTTGAGATGAGAGAAATGTCGACACAAGAGTTTAGGTCTCGAAACTTTGAAAGCGTGTCGACAATCAAAGACAGAACCCTATTTATACCTTTCTTGTTTGAAGACGAACAGGCGGGATGAATTTCTAATGATGTGTCGACACTGTCAATAAGTGTCGACACTGACTTATAATGTCTCGACACTCATGTGTCGACACAAATTTAGTCAACAGATTTTATGTGTCGACACTTGGTTAAGTGTCGACACCACTATACTCGACATGTGTCGAGACTTTACTTAGAAAAATTCTGAGTAAAACTTAAGTGTCGACACTTTATTGGATGTGTCGACACCTACTCGACATGTGTCGACACTAACATTCTGAAGTGTCGACACTAACTTCCTAGATGTGTCGACACCATTTTCCTGAAGTGTCGACACTTACTATTCTGTGTCGACATAGACTTGTCTATGTGTCGACACCTTTTTACTTAGCCAATTTTTGTTCTGTATACTTAGTCTAAATTTATCATACCTAGTTCAATTTTGAACTTATTAAACTTAGCTTCTTCTAAGGGCTTAGTAAACATATCAGCTATCTGATTATCTGTTTTAACATATTCAAGTGCAATATCATTTCTTTCTACATGCTCCCTAAGAAAGTGATATTTTATCTCAATATGTTTAGTTCTACTATGAGATACAGGGTTATTAGCTATGGAAATAGCACTTGTAGAATCACAATAAAGTGGAGTTCTACTTACCTGACATCCATAGTCTTCTAGCTGATGTTGAATCCACAGAAGTTGAGCACAGCAACTTCCTGCAGCTACATATTCTGACTCAGCTGTGGAGATGGCCACACTGGTTTGCTTCTTACTACTCCATGAAATGAGTCTTCCACCTAGGAATTGACAGGATCCAGTTGTGCTCTTTCTATCTTCTTTGCATCCTGCAAAGTCTGCATCTGAATAGCCTGTTAGATCAAAATCTCCATTCCTAGGGTACCAGAGGCCTAGATAAGGTGTGCCCTTTAGATATCTCAAGATTCTCTTGACTGCAGTCAAGTGAGATTCTTTGGGGCAGGCTTGATACCTGGCACAAACACATGTAGCATACATAATGTCAGGCCTACTTGCAGTCAAGTATAGTAGGGAGCCAACTATCCCTCTATACAAGGTTTCATCCACAGGTTTCCCTGCATCATCCTTGCTTAGAGACATACTTGACCCCATAGGAGTCTTCATGGTACTGGAGGAATCCATACCATATTTCCTTATGAGTTCTAGGGTGAACTTAGACTGACATATGGATAATCCACTTTCAGTCTGTTTAACTTGGAAGACCCAAGAAAAACTTCAGCTCTCCCATACTACTCATTTCAAATTGACTCTGCATAAGCTTTGCAAACTTTTTGCAAAGGCTACTTTCAGTAGACCCAAATATAATGTCATCTACATATATTTGGACAAGTATTACTTTGCCTCTAGATTCCCTAAGGAATAGAGTCTTATCTATTTTCCCCCTTGTGAACTTGTTCTCAATGAGGAAACTAGATAGGGTTTCATACCAAGCTCTAGGAGCTTGCTTTAACCCATACAATGCTTTCCTAAGTCTATAGACATAATGTGGAAGAGTAGGATCAACAAAACCTGAAGGCTGCTCCACATATACTTCTTCTTTTAAATTACCATTAAGGAATGCTGACTTCACATCCATTTGGTATACTTTGAATCCTTGGTAGGTTGCATAGGCCAAGAACATCCTTATGGCTTCCAGTCTGGCTACCGGAGCAAAGGCTTGATCAAAATCAATACCTTCTTCTTGCCTATATCCTTTTGCAACCAATCTAGCTTTATTCTTAATGATGATTCCTTGTTCATCTAACTTATTTCTGTAGATCCACTTTGTTCCTATCACATTGTGATCTTTAGGCTTTGGAACCAGCTCCCAAACCTTGCACCTTTTGAACTGATTGAGCTCTTCCTGCATTGCTTCAGTCCACTGTGGATCTTGTATAGCTTCTTCAAATTTCTTTGGTTCTATTTGAGACAGAAAACTTGAATAGACTACAGCATTCTGATTTCTGCTCCTTGTCTGAACACCTTGTCTTGGATCTCCAATTATCAGCTCTATTGGATGATCTCTTAGATGCCTGTTGGCTGGAGGCATCCTTACTTCTGGTTGTACTTCTACAGCATCTTCATCATGCTGAGTTCCTTGTACTTCTTCAGCTCCTGGTACATGTAGTTCTCCCCCTGGACATAAGCCATCTTCTTCTACTTGCTGTCTTGCAGCAGGTACATCTTCTATGGTAAGCTTGTCCATCTTCTTAGAAAGACCTGTGGGGCTGCACACACTACTAGACAACTCATTGTTAATAAGAAGTGTCTCATCAAAAACTACATGCACAGACTCCTCTACAACTTGTGTAGTCAAGTTGTAGACTCTATAAGCCTTACTATTACTGCTGTACCCAACAAACACTCCCTCTTGGGATTTGGCAGCAAACTTAGTTAAGTAAGACTTCCCATTGTTAAGTATGAAGCATTTACAACCAAAAATCCTGAAATAGGATAGATTTGGTTTCCTGCCTTTCACTACTTCATAGGGGGTCTTGTTTAACCTTTTAGTGATGGTAGCCCTATTTATCACATGGCATGCAGTGTTTACTGCTTCAGCCCAGAAATATTCTGGCAGTGATGAATCACTTAATAGGGTTCTACCAGCCTCTATCAAGGTTCTATTTTTCCTTTCAGCAATGCCATTTTGCTGAGGTGTTCTAGGTGAAGAGAATTCTTGAAATATCCCATAGTCTTCACATAGTTTTGTCATGCTTTCAGATTGAAACTCTGTACCATGGTCACTTCTAATTTTGACCACTGTACAGTTCAATTCATTCTGAATTTGCTTAACAAAACTGTGGAAGACACTAGGTGTTTCAGATTTCTGCTTTAAGAAGAACACCCAGGAAAACCTTGAGTAGTCATCAACAACTACAAAGGTGTAGACCTTCCTACCTAAGCTGTGAACTGGCATTGGACCAAATAGATCCATATGCAAGAGGTATAAACACCTCACAGCATCCTTGTTGTCAATGCTTCTAAAGGTGGATTTAGTCTGCTTGCCCTTTTGACAAGCTGAGCAAATGCCATCTTTGACACACTTAACTTGAGGACCATTCCTCACTAACTCTTTACTAAAGAGTTTGCCAATAGTCTTGTAATTAAGATGAGCAAGCCTCTTGTGCCACTTGACACATTGAGAGACTGTCTCATCAGCTACAAGACAAACTGGAGAACTATTGTTCTCAACCATAATGTCTAAACAATAGACATTTCTCTTCCTATAACCTGTCAAAATGATCTTTTGATCACTTGACCTCTTGATATGACAACCATTTTTAACAAATGAGATGTCATACCCTACATCACTTAATTGACTTATACTTATAAGGTTGTGTTTCAACCCTTTAACATAAGCCACTTGAGTAATGGTAACAAGGTTAGAAGAAATGTTACCAAACCCTTTGATGATTCCTTTTTCAGAACCACCAAAGGTCACCTTTGGACCATTTTTGATTGGGATGTAGTCCTTCAGTAGTCCCCTAGTTCCAGTCATGTGTCTGGAACATCCACTATCCAAGTACCATGTAGGGGTATGGCCACTTGGATTTTCCTGCAAAACAAATTAATGAACCTTAGAACCCAAAGTAAACTTGGGTCCTTGGTGATTGTTAGTTTGCAATTTGACATAGCTACCTGCTGTCTTTCCAACAGGTAACTTGCTACACAACTTGGCACTGGCATTGTGCCAACAATCCAAAGCAAAGTGGCCAACCTTGCCACAGCACCAACATTCAAATTTGTTGTACCTTTGCTTAGGTTCTGACTTAGCTGTCTTAACTACAGCAGTCTTGTTGAATGTTGGGGCTTTGCCCTTGGACTTGGACTGATCCTGAACAGTCCTAGCTGGATTAACAAAACCCAGTCCAGTCTTTCCTTTATGATGAACAAAATCATCAATCAAGGGTAGCACTGATTTAGGTTTTGAAAACCTAGCTGCTAGCTCTTTCTCCTTCTGAAGATTAATCTCCAGTTTCTTAATTTGATCATTTTTAAATGTAATAGTTCCCATCTGAATCACTGTAATATGTTTCAGCCTGGCTACCTCATTAAGTTTTTGATCATAATTCTTCTCATAATCTATTGCAGCTGCCTTGAGATCAGCAATTTCCTTGGCCAAATTTTTGGCTAGGGTCTTGCTTTTCTTATAGGCTTGCAATAGTACTTGATATTCATCTAGGAGTTGATGAATATCTCCCTCAGACTCAGATATATTCTCATCACTTGATGAAGAATAATCTGACTCTGAACTAGAACTGAAATCAGAACTTTGAGTTAAACCTTGTACCTGACTGGGTCCTGGCTGCTCCAGGTTTTTGGTACTTTCAGTCAAAGCCATCAGTCCTTGGCTTTGATAGTCTTCTTGCTCATAGATAGATTCCATGATCTGCATAAACTCTTCTTCTTCTTCAGCAAATAGCCCAATATAGGCTTCAGCATCTGTCTCAGTGTCTGAAGAAGACATATCTGAAAGAGTCTTCTCATTCTTTGCAACAAAGGACTTCTCCTTCTTTCCTTTGAAGTGTGTTTTCTTTTTGTCACTGGATTCTTTCCTTCTTTCAGGACAGTCTGCAATAACATGGCCCTGTCTATTGCAGCAGTAACAAATTATCTTGGATCCAGTTGCCTTACTAGTCTTGGTCCTTTTCTTGTCCTTCTTTGAAGGCTTCTTTTCCTGATACTGAACCTCTTTCCCTTTGGAAGATGAAGGTCTAGACCTCCACTGTTTCTTCTTAAGGAACTTCTGAAAATGTCTGGTGAATGCAGCAAAGTCTTCATCACTTTCACTGCTTGTAGATTTTGTACTTTCTGACTCTTCAGATTCTGATTCAACTACCTCAGGAGGAGGAGTTGATGACTTGGTCCTGCTCTTTCTGGGTACATCTGACTTAAAGGCAACAGTCTTTTCTCTGTATTCAGTCCTTGTTGACTTTTCTTCTTCTTTTCTCACTGACAATTGCATCTCATAAGATAACAACTTGCCAAAAAGTGTGGGAGGAGGAATTTCTCCCAACTTTGCCATTTCTCTGATGGCACAGATCTTGGTGTCCCAGTCTTTGGTGAGGGACCTTAAGAATTTATCATTCAACTCATAGTTTGTGAACTCTCTTCTATATGACATGAGTTCATTTACAATTCTATAAAATTTCTTGTAGCATTCAGTGATGCTATCTCCTCTTCCTTGCCTAAAGCTCTCATATTCTTGATTAAGCAAAGACTTCCTATCTTGCCTTACTTCTTCAGAACCTTCCATATAGACAATGAGGGTGTCCCACATTTCTTTTGCAGTTTTACAGTGAATAAGGTTCTGGAAGGTGGCATCATCAATTGCACTAACTATTATATTTTGTGCTCTTTTGTCCATGGTTGCTAGGACAATCTCATCCTTGGTCATTTCAGAGAAATCCTTTGGAGTCCTCTGATTTGCATCCAATACTGAAATCTTCATGGGCACATATGGCCCTTCTTTGATTGTGATGTATATCCTAGGGTCAGAGGCTTCCATAAAAAGCCTAACCCTCTCTTTCCAGATCCCAAAGATCTCTTTTCTGCATATAGGTAGTTTCATTGAACCCAACTCCTTATGATTCTCTGAAGAACCCATGTTCTTGATTTTCTTGAAACTGTTTTCTGTTTCCTGACTTATACTGAATCTGCCAAACTGGATCTCCTCAGACAGTTAGTCTTGATTTTGAGGAACCTCGCTCTGATACCACTTGAAAGATATGGTACCTAAACACCTAGAGGGGGGGTGAATAGGTGACCTAAACCTTTTTTGACTTTTGTTTGGCACCACAACAGTTTTTCATTGATTACTACAGCTAACAGCAAATACAGACATTAAGCATTCAATTCACAGCACAGCACAGCACAGAAGACACACTAATTTTATAGTGGTTCCCCAATCTTTGGGTACATCCACTTTCCCCCTTCGCCTATCTAGCAGTGTACTAGATTCGGCCAAACTTCTCCACTGGCTCAGAACCCAACAAGGTTCCTACCTCAGGCCCAAAGCCTTACACTCAGCCAAAAGGCCTACACTCAGCCACCCAGGCCTATACTCAGCCAGTCAAGGCTTACACTCAGCCAATTAAAGGCCTACACTCAGAGTTCTTCAACTCCTACACTCAGGCACCAAGCCCTACCCTCAGCCTTTATAAAATAGGCTTACAATCACTCAGATCCAATGGATCTTACAAGTTTAAAATAGAAATTACAAATGCTAACTCTACAACTCAGAAAGAATGAGAGGAGTTGAGAGTTTCTTGAAGAGTTCTTGGAAGAACTCAGCTTGATCCAAACTGACTTAGCTTTCTTCAAAGCTTCTTGAGTAGAACTGAATTAGTCTGAATCTTCTGCAGTTGATCCTTGATCTCTGCTTCTTGAAATCCAGATGACTCTGAATTGTTCTTCTCAGCCTTAGTTCCAAAGACTGAATCCTTGGTTGGAGCTCTCTCTCTCCAACTACTTAGATCTGCAGTTGGACTGCCTGATCTTCTTGTGTTGATCCTCTATGTATCACTTCTTGATTTAATCTGATCAACCACTTCAATTATTCTCACAACAAGTAATGATTGTGAACAACTTAACCACTTAACTACTTTATTCTGTAAACTTTGGGTGCCTATTTATAGGCTTCCTTTATGGTAACCGGCTGATCCGGTTTATAACAGACTTTTGACTTCTTTGACAGTTGCTGTAGACCGGCTGGATTGGCAGCTGTCATGTCAACCAGTCACTTCTTGAAATCTCACTAACTGTCAGTTAGTGTCGAGACTTTCTGTTCTTAAGTGTCGACACTTATAGACCAAGTGTCGACACATGTTGTGTAAGTGTCGACACAAGTCTACAAGGTGTCGACACAATTCCTTGTATGTCTCGACACAGTTTCTTCTGCATGTGTCGACACTGAAATTGAGTGTCGACACAAGTACTTGCACTTCATTCTTTATCTGTATTCTTCTAAGTGTCGACACATCTCCTTTGTGTCGACACATCTTCATGTGTTGAAACTGTCAAGTGTCGACACTGCTTCTTGGTGTCGACACAAGTCTTCAATCTTATTTCTTCAGCTGAGTGTCGACACATTCCTTTAGTGTCGACACTTGTACTTAGAATATTTTACAACTTTTCTGTTCTTTGCTAAGTGTCGACACAGCTCCTTGTGTCGACACTTTCTTCAAGTGTTGAGTCTTCTGGTTATGTGTCGACACATTGTGCTGAGTGTCGACACAATCTTCAAGTGTTGACTCCTTTGAGTGTGTGTCGACACATTGTGTTGAGTGTCGACACATTCTTCATATTTTGACTCTGCTGATTGAGTGTCGACACATTGTGTTGAGTGTCGACACTTGTACTTAGTATCTGCAGAATTTTGCTGAGTGTCGACACAACTCCAAGTGTCGACACTTTCTGATGTAGACTCAGCTCTTCTAGGTGTCGACACTTCTGCCAAGTGTCGACACAGCTTTTCTGCATTCTTCTACACAGAGTGTCGACACAACTCCAAGTGTCGACACATTCTGACTGGTGTCGACACTTTTTCCCAGGTGTCGACACAATGACTCCAAGTGTCGACACTGCTTGTCTGGGTGTCGACACAAGCTTTCTCAAGTGTCGACACTTTGCCTCTGGGTGTCGATACATGGACTTAGAAATTTTCAGCTTCAGTCCAGTGTATATCTAACCTGCACAAGTAACTCAAACAAACATCAAATACATTCTGATGTATATCATTGAGTTAGGTGAGGCTTCTTCAAATCAGGTACATTTGACCAATGTACCCAACAGGGGGCGTGTACCCCATTCGTCGAGCTTAACTCGACGCAAGAAAAATCGTCGAGTCAAGGAGGTCACGCCCAGGTCACGGCCTGGGTCACGCCCGTGTCAGGGGGCGTGTAACACAAAAACGACCATTTTCCCCTTTTGTGAAAAATGTTCCTGGGACGTCCTAGACCATTTTTGCCTTAAGCACTTTTTACCCTTTGTTTCCTGAACCAGCAACTTATTTTGAGCAACATTCCCCGGGCGCGAAAACATGCAGGCATTCCCTAAGAGGCCTCACCGAGTCCCTTATTTGGACTACGGTTTGCTGGGGAATCGTGCAACTCAGCAACCAAAAAGAACCACTCGCAAGCCCGCGGGAAAAAACCATGCTCAAAGTATAATCAAAGCCCACGTAACGCCCATCATGCGTACGTCATAAAAATCCGGGGCGTTACATGTATCTTTCCTATACCTTTAAACTGGTGGAGGAGAGTACTTTCTAGTCTTCTTCCTTTCTTTCTGCTGATTCTTAGAGAGCCACATCCATGATGGCATCCCTTTGTATGGAGTTATCTTTTGAAGAATATATTAAGGGGTGTGATTGTTTGGATTGGGCCTGGGAGCAGGAGGAGGAGGAGCTTTCCTTTTCTTTGAAGCTTGCCTCTTCTTCTTTGTATGCTCCTCATCTGAATCTTCATCCTCATCATTGTCAGAACCCTGAGGGTTATCATATAGATCATCCAGAGCCTTCAAAGCTTTACAGAGATAACAGGTTTTTCAGGAGCAGGAGCAGGAGTTGCAACAAGAACTGGAGTTTCAGCAGAAGTGGGAGGAGAAGCTACACAAAAATCAGAACTAATTTGGACAGAGCTTTCAGCTGCTGCCTTATTTTCTTCTGCAATATCAGCCAAGATCAATTCATCTAGATCTGGCATTGGAGAGTGTAACACCTCCCCTGTAATGAACGTATAATATGGGTCCGGCCGGGGCCCCACAACATACGGACGCCACATCTTTAGTATTATAAGATGATATAACTACCCACACTCATAACTCATTGCACAACACATCGAAAACACAAGCAAGACAAGAAGTTATCCACCACTACAAGAGTAATAAAAAGATGGCATTATGGACTTACACCATAAGAGAGTCCAAACTCAAATAATACAACATTCATGAAAGTGCATAAGCACTCATAGTCTACCTCGGCATGCAAGCCGGTCACCAAGGGCATCAAAACATACAATGTCATAAAGAGTAGAGCTACTACAAAAGTTAACACTTCATGAGGCATAGGCCTTTCTGGCGGGCGAGCTAGCTCCTGCTTGCGATCCTTGCCCTGTAGAAATTATTAGTAACGTGGGTCAGCAAAGGCTGACCTCAAACTGTGTAACCAACACATCTCCTCCCGGCCGCCCCTAACGGACCTCGGGGAACCCTCCAACCTGTAAGTCAGCACTTCGTATGCAATATATAAATATAAACAAGAATTGCATTAAGAACAAGCTTGGATGTCTCAAACATTATACACGTTCTCTACGGGTTGATCATATAATATAAAAAGGGGCCTACTTATGCAACATGTATGCAACAACCTGGGTTTCACCCAAGGCACCCTATAGCGTATGCATCTAGCACACCATCACATCAATTTGGTACTCATCGTTTCCCCATTGGCATAAAGACACAAAAAAGGGGGTAACATAATCTCCCCCAACGGCCCAGAGGCCGCCACATGGAACTCTTGCTAAGGCCCCACCCACTCAAGGTCTTAGACCCGAGCTTGCCTGCAAGCTCTGACGTCTCATGTCAGGATTCCAACAAACAAAAATTGACCGATTCTAAGAAGCCTTGCTGGACCCCACCCGCTCATGGCCTCATTGCCCGGGCTTGCCCCCATGCTTGGCATTCTCGTCAGTCTCACAGAAGGGGACTAGTCTCGCTGGGACACTTTCTACACATGACTTGCACGTCACGGGATAGCCAGCCGACCATGGAGACACAGCCACGCCTTGGCACATCACAAACCAAGACAATTCCACCCTAGTCCCTCATTTGTACTGCAGCGTTCCCGCGCACCAAGGAAACATCTACCACTCATGCGGAGCTAACCTTGTCCACCAAGAAAATCGTCTACCGCCATTGAGGAGCTAACCTTGTCCGGTTCCGCCTACACGTACTTACTCGAGAAAAAGGGGAAAACATCACCACATCACAAAATGGCATCTTGCCGCAACGGATCTCTACGAATCCTTAAAGCTCGTATGCAACATCACCGAGTCGGACTAACGGTCGTGACTACGGCTTCACACACCATGCCTAATCCACTAACGGAGCGGATCTCTAATGTAAAGACATGCCGGAGATGGACTCAATCGACCCGGAGGTTCCTCTTGAACCTTGGCGACCCAAACCCCTCTCATTTGAGTGTTAGGTGCCCAAAAACTAGAAAAGAAAAGATGCTAAGACATGCATCCTAAAAACCGAGAGGAGAAGTGTCGTTACCTTCCGACTCCTCTTCCTAGCCATGTCAAAATAGCTGGATGAAAACCTTCGCAACAGTCTAGCCTCCACAGATCTGGACTCGGCTCGCGATTTGGAGCACCGAAGCCTCTCCAATAGCCGGATCTCCACTTCTCCTTCTTCCACGCTCTCCCTTCTCTCTAGAATTTTAGTAAGAGAAAGCTTGGAGAAGAATGAGGGTTTCCAACCCTATTCTAGGACTTAACTCCCCAAGAATAGTCCTGGACCATCAGATCCCAAAATAAGGGAAAGAATGGCCACGATCCGCCTGAAAAATAAAACACCTGGGCCGAACACGACCTGACACACGCCCGTATCCAGGGCCGTGTCTCTCATTCACCGTCACAAATCGACGTGCCTGGAACAACACATGGGCATCCGACACGCCCGTGTTCGACCTGACACGCCTGTGTCCCGACTAACACGGTCGTGTGGTCGGCCGTGTGCCTCCATCGACACATCCACGAAATCAACCCGAGAACTACACGGGTACTGGACACGCCCATGTCCTTGCCCATGTCTACCTCAACACGCCTGGGCTCATGGCCGTGTTCACTGTCTCGACACTTCGTCGAGCGAAGTTCGTCGACCATGCGGGACACACCCTGTGACATGCCCATGTCACAGGCCGTGTGCCCCTGTCTCGACACTCGACACTCGTCGAGTGAACTTCGTCGAGAGAAGTTCGTCGACTGACTGACACGGCCTTGGACACGCCCGTGTCCTAGGCCGTGTGCCTTGTCTCGACACATCGTCAAGCGAAAATCATCGACCTCTCGACCAAAACGTCGACTGGAGCCCGCCCTGGGACACGCCCGTGTCCCTGGCCGTGTGCCCCCTGTCAGAAACCAAACTTGGCCAGAAAACGCTGGTCGACCCTCTCTCAAAATTTGGGGTGTTACAACTCCCCCCCTTAAAAGAAATTCATCCCGAAATTACAAAGCAAAAGGAAACAACGATTAAATGGTACCTGATTTGAAGAGCTCTGGATACTCTTCTCGCATGGCTTATTCTCGCTCCCAAGAGAGCTCCTCACGACCGCTGTTGTCCCATCGGACTTTCACGAGTTTAACCTCTTTATTCCGCAACTGTGAAGTCTCTGAATCCTCTATAGCAATTGGAAGGACCCGCGTCCTCAAGTCTTCCTCAATCGGCACCGATGCTGGCTCGATCACCACACTAGCCTCTACCAAGGCTTTCCTTAAGACGAAGACATGGAAGACGTCATTTAATCCACTCAGCTCCGCGGACAACACCAACCGATAGACTGCTTCTCACACCCGTTCAACAACTCCAAAAGGCCCCAAAAACCTTGGACTCAACTTCTTGAGTCGGCGAATCCGTGAGACGCCTTTGAATGGCTTGATCTTCAAATAGACCCAATCGCCTACCGCAAACTTCAACTTCCTGTGGCGAGCATTAAAGTATTTTGCTTGCCGGTCTTGCGCCACCTTCATATGCTCTTGAATGGTCCGTACCAACTCACAAGCGTTAACTACCACCTCCTTTCGCAAAATTTTGGTGTCTCCCGCCTCTGTCCAAGATATCGGTGTTCAACACCGTCTCCCATACAAAGCTTCGTATGGCGCCATTTTTATACTTGCTTGATAACTGTTATTGTACGCGAATTCCACCATGAAGAGGTGATCCTCCCACTTCGTGTCGAAGTCAAGAATGCACATTCTCAGCATATCCTCCATAGTACGGTTCGTTCTTTCGGTTTGCCCATCAGTTTGAGGATGGAATGTCGTACTGAACTTTAACTTCGTGCCCAAACTCTTCTGAACCAATCTCCAGTCCTTGGACGTAAACCGTCCATCCCGATTGCTGACTATGCTCTTAGGAATCCCGTGCAGTCGTACAATGCTGCGAATATACAACTCCACCAGCTTCTCCACGCTGTCCTCCTTCCGATTTGGGATAAAGTGGGCCACCTTGGTTAAGCGATCCACGATCGCCCAAATAGCATCATTACCCTGCTGCGATCTAGGCAAACCATGTACAAAATCCATGGAGATGTCATCAAATTTCCACTCAGGGATTGGAAGGGGCTTCAGGAACTGATGAGTCCACATTTTACACTGATTTTTGGACTCATCTGGGCTAGTTTTATCGTCGTAACACTACATTTGAGAGCCGTTATTGCTTATTTGTGCTTATGTAACTTTTTCACGATTAAGTGCACTGTATGCCCGCTTCTGTGTGCTTTCTATGTTTCCATTTTGTTGTTATTATTTAGCCCTATCTCGGGGATGTGGTGTGCACGTTCTGGTGGCTTTTATGCCCCTTCTGCTGGTACAGGGGTCGTGTGCGTGTTCCGGGATGATTGTGAAACAGGAATACTGCGCACGATCAGGGGATCTACTGCGCACGACCACTGGTCGTGCGCCCCCGATCGTGCGCACTACTCTACGTTTTCAACTGAATCAGCCTGGGTAAGCGCACGACCACTGGACTTACTGCGCACGACCACTGGACTTACTGCTCACGACCACTGGTCGTGCGCCACCGTTTGTGCGCATTACACCCCCTTTTTCATAACCCTATCTCGGTAATCGCACGAGCACTGGCCATAGTGCGCACGACCACTGGTCGTGCGCCACTGCTCGTGCGCGTATATGCTGATGCTTCTTGTCCAGGTTGCAGGTTTATTTTGAAAAGCCGCACGATCATCGACCTACAGTGCGCACGACCACTGGTCGTGCGCCACTAAGCGTGCGCACTGCTTCTGCTGCCTCCGTATAAAAGGCCCTGCTCCGCGTTTTAGGTCAACGCCTGCCATTTGCTGCGATCGGAGAGTGCGCGTGAATCCCCTTTTCACTTCTCCAGCTGCTCCCTCACTTCCACCTTCGCCGGGAAGCCATTTACACTTACTCCGAAGCTTTCCAACACTCCGGCGAAGCCCTCGGCCATTGATGACTTCAACTCCAAGCTTTCCTGCAGAGTTGGTGAAGTAGATAACCTAGAGAACGGACTTAAAGGCCTTCGAGGTGACAGATCGTTGGTACCGGAAGCCTCCTCGGACTAAGCCCGGAAGCAGATTGACAACTCGCTACTCCGGCCTCGACCCGCGGTGGATCTTCATTCTCTTTTGGTTTACTCCTCTTCCCCTTCCTCTGTGTTATGAATATTTTGAGCAGTGTAATGAACATTTCCATCCCTGAACATCAAGTTTACTTTCTAGATTAATGGAATGTTAGTTTCTTATTATGCTTGTGAGTTCTGTCTGTGAATGCGCCTCACTCACCCCACATCCACTTCATTCCTGTGCCTTGTCCGATTGCAATCCACACAAGAACGCTGCAATCCATTAGTTTCCCTTCCACTCGCCAACTGAAGCTCGGCATAGCGGCCGACAAACCCATTTCACCTTGCGAAGCGGTGCCGTCGACCCGCATAGTTTTTATTAGTTCAGTAGATCAACCATCCACAATCTCCCGAGTCCGCTATTTTCTTTTTGTTCTATTTTTAACTCTCATAACGATATTCTCATTACTATTGCCGTTCTACGCTAATTGCATTCCTCAAGAGACCGACACTTGGTGATTTACTCCTAAAACTTTATTACTTGTGTGACTGGTGCGCTTGCCGTATTACACGCATCAAGTTTTTGGCGCCGTTGCCGGAGAATGCAACTGTAGAGCGACTTCGGATGACTTCCAATATTGTTATCAGAGTTAGTATTGTTTTGTTTTGACTGCTGTTTCTTCTAGTGTGTAGTGTTTGACACAGTGAATGCAGGGTTGAGGCACAGGAAATCTAGTAGCTTACTACCCCTTTTTCATTCAAGCCTCTTTTAATGACTACAATTCAGCAGCAGACTTATAAAGCAAGCCTTATCAACCTCACATACCTAGCAGAAACAGGAAATAACAGTTTCGAGATCTCGCCTGACCTCATCGAATATATCATCGAAAACTGTCAATTCAGCGGAGACGGAAAAATTGATGCACTAGGCCACGTGCAGTGGTTCTTAGAAATTTACAACACTTGCACGCCAAATGCTGCCAACAACGAGCAGCAGAGGATCCGACTCTTCTCCTTCTCCCTGAAAGATGAAGCAAAGCGATGGTATCAAGATATTCGGAAGGGAATATCCTCATCCTGGAAACAACTCGAAAGGAAATTTTTGGCCAAATTCCGACAACTGATGTTAGCAATAGACAATTACAAGGAGCTAATCACCTTCACCCAACGAAATGAAGAGACCTTATTCGATACATGGGAGCGTTTCCAGTCCCTGCGAAGGGAATGCTGCAGAGTGGAAATGTCAGATATCCTCCTAATTCAAACTTTCTACTTCAGCATTGCAGACAGATTCCGACCATTACTTGACATCGCAGCTGGTGGAACCCTGTTTAACAAATCCAGTGAGGATGCCGGGGAAGTTATAGACAACATTGCCCAAACCAGTAGGCATTGGAACTACCCGCCTTCTTCCGACTTTCCGGTAGAGATAAATTCAGTAGTCTCTGATGAAGCCACCGACCACAATCTCTCATTAAAGACAGAGCAATTTTTTTCTTATGCGTGCAAAATGATGGAGATGTTCAATGACCAAGCCACCACCATTCAGCGCCTACAAACCGCCATAGGGATTCTCACGGAAACGTTACTATGTTCAGTCAATCAGAAACAGGAAACGATATATACTATGAGATTGAGAAGCGGAAAAAGCCTAGAGAGGACCTCGCCTCCTGACCCTCTCACACAATCACTCCGCGAGCCCATCGTCGATTTGATAAAGGAACCCCCGTCCTCACCTACCGCACAAGAACCCATGGAAGTATTACAACCTGTGAAGAACGCCGTGAAGCCGCCATTTCCCCACCGACTGCAAAACGACAAGGCTGAAAAACAATTTCATAAATTCCTTGAGATCATGAAAGTAGTGCAAATAAGTATACCTCTGACAGAAGCTATCACTCAGATCCCAGGATATTCGAAGTTCCTAAAGAAACTCATCACACAGCGTAAATCTTTAGAAGGACTGAAAACGATCAATCTCACTGAAGAATGCTCAACTCTCTTCGCCAACTATTCCCCAACCAAACGAAGAGATCCGGGCAGTTTTACCATTCCCTCCAGAATTGGCCTCCACCGATTCGGACGCGCATTATGTGATTTGGGAGCTTCAATAAATCTAATGCCGCTCGCCGTCTTCCGCGAGCTAGGAGTTGGGATTCTACAGCCAACCCACTTGAGATTGCAAATAGCTGATAGATCGGTAAAACAACCAGCCGGAATAGTCGAAGATCTTACTGTCATGGTCAACAACCTCTCCTTCCCAGCAGATTTCGTCATTCTTGACATGATGGCCGATCCCAAAGTGCCTATAATACTAGGACGGCCCTTACTTGCCACGGCCCGTGCCATTATCAATGTTGACCAAGGAGAGCTCACCCTAAGCCTGGGGGACGAAATGATTTCTTTCAACGTCCACGAACCCTCCCAACATCTCAGAATCACTAATTGGGACGAAGCAGATTTGATCGACGAACCGGACTTGTACAGCGAAATGATTCTTGACCTAGCCGAGCCAGTGTGGGAAGAGGAGGATGGCACTAATGTTCTGAGCACCCCGCATCCAACCAAAGAACCGTTCATCACATCTACTATCACAACCATCCACAATCTCCCGAGTCCGCTATTTTCTTTTTGTTCTATTTTTAACTCTCATAACGATATTCTCATTACTGTTGCCGTTCTACGCTAATTGCATTCCTCAAGAGACCGACACTTGGGGATTTACTCCCAAAACTTTATTACTTGTGCGACCGGTGCGCTTGCCGTATTACACACATCAAGGTTTTGGCAATGGCGCCAAAAACTTGGTGCGTAAGATCACGACAGTGAACTGGTCGCACAAGTAATATAAAATGGGAGTTTTCCCAAGTATCGATCTCACAAGGAACACATTAAGGTGGAGTTAATTTCGAGGAGGACTTGAGATTGAAGTCCTTAGGGTCGGCGGTAACGATGGGGGTTTTGATTGTTGCGATAAAAAGAAAGTAAAAATCTAACAACTACTCCTATGCAACACCGCTATGCGATGCTTCGCCAGGCGAGATGGAAGACTAGTCGGGCCGCTATGCACTGAATCACTAGGTGGATGGGCGAGTAGGCTTGCGGATGAGGTGGTTAGAATGGCGGAATGAGGTGGAAATCTTGACCCCGATGACCAAGACAAAACGACGTTTACATGCCCTTCCGACACCTTTGTATTCAGGAGAATGCCATTCAGATTGTGTAACGAATCACTAGATAAATTGGTGCCGGAAGGTCTTGATTTCCATCTTCGGTGACATGATTGGAGACTTTCTCGAAGTCTTCATGGACGATTTTTCTCTTTTTGGTAACAGCTTCGATTCCTGCCTTGTGAATCTAGACAAAGCTCTGAAGCATTGTGAGGATACAAACCTTGTCTTGAATTGGGAAAAATGTCATTTCATGGAATGCGAGGGCATTGTCTTAAGCCACAAAGTCTCTCACAGGGGGCTCGAAGTCGACCAAGCAAAAGTCAGTATCATCAAAAATCTTCCTCCTCCATCTTCCGAGGGGATCCGCATCTTCTTGGGACATGCCGGTTTCTACAGAAGATTCATCAGTGATTTCTCCTCCATATCCAAGCCCCTCGCAAATTTGCTGGGCAAGGACATCCCGTTTGACTTCGAAAAAAATTGTATGCAGGCCTTCGAGACTCTCAAAGATCGACTCATCTCCGCTCCAATCTTGGTGGCACCAGATTGGACTTTGCATTTCGAAGTCATGTGCGACGCAAGCGATGTTTCAGTCGGAGCAGTGCTCGGTCAAAGGAAAAACAAAATCTTTCATACTATTTCCTACGCCAGTCGGACTCTCAACGATGCTCAACTGAACTATACTACTACAGAAAAGGAGCTATTGGCAGTGATCATCACTTTCGAGAAATTCCATTCATACCTAGTGTTATCTAAGGTCATTGTGTACACTGACCATGCCGCACTAAGGTATTTATTCAAGAAAAAAGACGCCAAGCCCCGACTAATCCGTTGGATTCTTCTTCTACAGGAATATGACATCGAGATCCGAGATAAGAAAGGGGTCGAAAACGTTATCGCCGATCACCTATCAAGATTGGAGAGCAACACCGCAGGAGTTGTCCCCCTCTGTAACCGCAACGAGATTGCCGACTGCTTCCCGGACGAAAAATTATTCACCATCTGTTCGCTCACTCTGACAATCCCATGGTACGCAGATATGGCCAACTACCTCGCCTGCAAATCTGTCTCCCCTCACCTGTCATCGCAGCAAAAGCGAAAACTATTGTCCGATGCCAAATATTATTTTTGGGAAGACCCGTTACTATTCCGTACTTGCAACGATAGCATCATCCGGCGTTGTGTACCCGAGACCGAATTTCAATCCGTCTTAACACACTGCCACGATCGGGAGGCCGGCGGTCATTTCGGCGCAACCTGAACAGACGCAAGATACTGCAATGTGGACTGTTTTGGCCAACCCTTTTTAGAGACACTCAAGCTTACGTCGCCAAATGCAATGAATGTCAAAGGACAGGGAATATCTCCAAGAAGGATGAAATGCCTCTCAACAATATGCTCGTCTGCGAACCATTCGACCTTTGGGGAATTGACTTCATGGGACCCTTCCCCATGTCGCATGGAAAACTCTATATTATTGTCGAAGTCGACTATGTTTCCAAATGGGTCGAAGCCGAGGCTGTCGCCGCCAATGATGCCCGCACCGTTTTGAATTTCCTACACAAGAACATTTTCTCTCGATTCGGCGCCCCGCGCACCATCATCAGCGATGGCGGGAGCCATTTTTGGAACAAGTCGTTCTTGCAACTCATGAAGAAGTTTGGAGTACACCACAAAATCTCTCTTGCTTACCATCCCCAAACCTGTGGGCAAGTCGAGGTCTCCAATCGCGAGTTCAAAAGAATCATCGAAAAATCCATCCATTCCAACCGAAAAGAGTGGGCCAAAAAGGTCGACGATGCCTTATAGGCGTACAGAACCGCCTTCAAAACTCCTATCGGTATGACCCCTTTTCAACTCGTCTACGGAAAAGCTTGCCACTTACCAGTCGAGCTGGAACACAAAGCACTATGGGCAACCAAATTGCTAAACATGGACATCGAAGCCATAGCTGATAAGCGCCGCACTCAACTGAACGAATTAGAGGAGCTCCAACATTTTCCATACGAAAATGCGCGGATATACAAAGAAAGAACAAAAAAAATGGCATGACCGTCACATCATACCCAAAGACTTCCAACCAGGCAACCAAGTCCTGCTGTACAATTCCCGCCTCCGCTTATTTCCCGGCAAACTCAAATCGCGGTGGAGCGGCCCTTTCACAGTGATCGGAGTCTCCCCTTTTGGCGCCATCGAAATAGTCGGGAAAAGCGGAGACAATTTCAAAGTCAATGGGCACCGGTTAAAATTATATGATGGCGGCGCAACCACCGGCAACTCTCACAGCCTGCAGCTCGCCGACCCCACGCAAAGCCATGACGACACTCCTTGATTGAGCGGAACTCACCACAGAGCTAGTCTACCACGCCTTCTGTTTCTTTTCTATTGTTTATATTTTCTGAGCAAGACAACTACTATATCTGTGTCCAGATTTTGTTTGGCTTGCCTCCTTTAATCGCAGGTGCAGGAATATTTGAGGCGCGGCAACTTGGCCGCACTTGGACATCTCATTGCCCGACTGGTATGCTCAATTTTGAGCATAGGTACTTCCTACCCTAGCTATTTCTCCTAGTTGGAATGTTTATTTTTATTCATTGTGAACTTTAAGTCTGGGGGGGGGGGGGTATTCTGCCTGTGGTCACTACACCGCACCTTCTGTTGCATTACAGTTTCTTATTTACTTATTTCTTGTTTCTTTTTGGTTGCACACACTGAATCACCCACACGAGTGCGCTCTTACCCACGCGGACAACCCGAGTTAAATTTATTGCTTTTGTGTACACTTTAAAATAGTGGTACTGGCTTAGGATTTCAGGATTGAGTCATTCAAAACTCCTGCAGTGCTCCTAATCGAATACTCATGGTTTGTGTAGAGTTAAGATAAAACTAATTTTTCTTTATGCTTGTAGAATTATTCTTTTCTGCTCACGTCAATATTGTTTGTAATGCTCAAAATCTGAATCTGGGATAATCAAACGATAGTGTAGGAATGTGTGTAGCCGCCACTAGACTCGTATTCCTCGAGTCGGGGGGAAGGATCATCTTTCTCGGTGGCTAAGAACTTGCCCTAAGCTACTCTCGAAGCATTGGTGCACGGTTAGTTAAGCGTGATCATGACGTAGGCCTTCTTTTTGGCTAGTTTAAGCCTTGTTTAGCCCTTCCTACCTGTTAACCATTGCATGCCAAATTTGTGCCTACCCTTCCTTTGATCCAGCTCCACTCACTTTCACCAAGGCCTGAAGCTAAACCCACCTTCGCAATCAAATGCTTGAGCTGATTTGTAATTCCTGTTTTGCCAAGGTTGTGCTTAGTGGACATTGTTTTGGGGGTGCTGTTTTATTCCCGTTTTGATTGCTTCGTTTGGGGATTGCTAGCGCAGAAAAGAAAACAACAATTTCTGAAAATAAAAAGCTGATTCGCGCAATCGAAAAAAACAAATATTTATGTGAAAGAATTGCTTTGAGATTTCGATCCCCATCCTCTTTATTGAATTTGGTCGGGTTCAGCCGTGTTCACACCCGGATTTCACGCTAAGTCTGGGGGCGTGTGCCCCATTCTTTTCTAAGTGGCTGTTTTGGTTTGGGTTGTTTTCGCTCGCTTTGGTTGCATAGAGCCTTCATGTTTCTCCTTGACCACCAAGCCGTTGCCTAAGCCCCATTTCCTCCTACAAGTCCTACTGATTCACACTTGAGTCTAACCCGCGCCGTGGAGAGAGTGTAAACGTGCAAGCGTATGGTCCTCGACATTGGTGGATTCCTTTGGAGGTGATCCTGAGTCCCGAACTTTGGCAATGCTCACCTTAGTGGCCTGCCTACTTTCTTCCTGCACATGATCACACGATTCTCCAGAATTCTAATTTTGAGCAATTACAATATTTATTTATGTCTGTCGAATAGTTTAAACTACGTTGTATAATTAAAACGTTTTTCTATTATATCTTCTATACTCATGATAAATTTGATTTCTCGTCTTACTTCTTTTTGAAATTGCTGCGCCAGTTAGCTATCTTCGAGTCCATGGAGTGATGATTTGCTCGGGACGTGCAAATGGTTAAGTCTGGGGGTGTGATGAGTCCACATTTTACACTGATTTTTAGACTCATCTGGGCTAGTTTTATCGTCGTAGCTCTACACTTGAGAGCCATTATTGCTTATTTGTGCTTATGTACCTTTTTCATGATTAAGTGCACTGTATGCCCGCTTCTGTGTGCTTTCTATGTTTCCATTTTGTTGTTATTATTTAGCCCTATATCGGGGATGTGGTGTGCACGTTCTGGTGGCTTTTCTGCCCCTTCTGCTGGTACAGGGGTCGTGTGCGTGTTCCGGGATGATTGTGAAACAGGAATACTGCGCACGATCAGGGGATCTACTGCGCACGACCACTAGTCGTGCGCCCCAGATCGTGCGCACTACTCTACGTTTTCAACTGAATCAGCCTGGGTAAGCGCACGACCACTGGACTTACTGCGCACGACCACTGGTCGTGCGCCACCGTTCGTGCGCATTACACCCCCTTTTTCATAACCCTGTCTCGGTAATCGCACGAGCACTGGCCATAGTGCGCACGACCACTGGTCGTGCGCCACTGCTCGTGCGCGTATATGCTGATGCTTCTTGTCCAGGTTGCAGGTTTATTTGGAAAAGCCGCACGATCATCGACCTACAGTGCACACGACCACTGGTCGTGTGCCACTAAGCGTGCGCACTGCTTCTGCTGCCTCCGTATAAAAGGCCCTGCTCCGCGTTTTAGGTCAATGCCTGCCATTTGCTGCGATCGGAGAGTGCGCGGGAATCCCCTTTTCACTTCTCCAGCTGCTCCATCACTTCCACCTTCGCCGGGAAGCCATTTCCACTTATTCCAAAGCTTTCCAACACTCTGGCGAAGCCCTCGGCCATTGATGACTTCAACTCCAAGCTTTCCTACAGAGTTGGTGAAGTAGATAACCTAGAGAACAAACTTAAAGGCCTTCGAGGTGACAGATCGTTGGTACCGGAAGCCTCCTCAGACTGAGCCCGGAAGCGGATTGACAACTCGCTACTCCGGCCACGACCCGCGGTGGATCTTCATTCTCTTTTGGTTTACTCCTCTTCCCCTTCCTTTGTGTTATGAATATTTTGAGCAGTGTAATGAACATTTCCATCCCTGAACATCAAGTTTACTTTCTAGATTAATGGAATGTTAGTTTCTTATTATGCTTGTGAGTTCTGTATGTGAATGCGCCTCACTCACCCCACATCCACTTCATTCCTGTGCCTTGTCCGATTGCAATCCACACAAGAACGCTGTAATCCATTAGTTTCCCTTCCACTCGCCAACTGAAGTTCGGCATAGCGGCCGACAAACCCATTTCACCTTGCGAAGCAGTGCCGTCGACCCGCATAGTTTTTATTAGTTCAGTAGATCAACCATCCACAATCTCCCGAGTCCGCTATTTTCTTTTTGTTCTATTTTTAACTCTCATAACGATATTCTCATTACTATTGCCGTTCTACGCTAATTTCATTCCTCAAGAGACCGACACTTGGGGATTTACTCCCAAAACTTTATTACTTGTGCGACTGGTGCTCTTGCCGTATTACAGTGGTGAGTATTCCCGCCTGTCACGCGGGTGACCGGGGTTCGATCCCCGGCAACGGCGCCAAAAATTTGGTGCGTAAGATCACGGCAGTGAACCGGTCGCACAAGTAATATAAAATGGGAGTTTTCCCAAGTATCGATCTCACAAGGAACACAGTAAGGTGGAGTTAATTTCGAGGAGGACTTGAGATTGAAGTCCTTAGGGTCGGCGGTAACGATGGGTGTTTTGATTGTTACGATAAAAAGAAAGTAAAAATCTAACAACTACTCCTATGCAACGCCGCTATGCGATGCTTTGCCAGGCGAGATGGAAGACTAGTCAGGCCGCTATGCACCGAATCACTAGGTGGATGGGCGAGTAGGCTTGCGGATGAGGTGGTTAGAATGGCGGAATGAGGGTCGTATGCACCTCTTCGCTACGCACGCCACTATCAATTGCTAGTGCGACAAGGGCGGATGGATGGTGATGGACAAATAGGCGCACCTCAAGTAAATAACGAAAACATACAATCACATAGACATGATTACACATAAACGTATATTACACTAAGCATAACTTCATCAAATACAAGAGTTCAACTACACATTCAACAACCAATCAAGAAAAGAGTGTGCGAAATCGACCGAATACGAAGCCTTGCTGAGGATTCACGGTTGGAGTCGTCGGGTTGTCAATCCGCGTCCAAGCTCGATCTGCAACTGCGTCCGGGGTAGAGAAGGGCTATCACCACCTTCCAATGGCCCATCTTCTTCGTGTCACAATCTGGTGGAGGATTGCACAACTTCTCCTAGCTTGGTGGAGAAAGCTAGGTCAAGCTCTTCTTGTAGCTCAAGGATGACGGAGGAGGCCGAGAGGAAGCTCCGGCGTGGATTTGGCGGTGAAAGCTTGCCCGGAGCACCTCCCTAGGGTGGAAGATGAAGGGGAACGGCGGAACCCTTCCTCGGAGACGAAAATGTCGGAGAAAAGTCGAGCGATTTTGTGAAAGAATTGCTTTGAGATTTCGATCCCCATCCTCTTTATTGAATTTGGTCGGGTTCAGCCGTGTTCACACCCGGATTTCACGCTAAGTCTGGGGGCGTGTGCCCCATTCTTTTCTAAGTGGCTGTTTTGGTTTGGGTTGTTTTCGCTCTCTTTGGTTGCATAGAGCCTTCATGTTTATCCTTGACCACCAAGCCGTTGCCTAAGCCCCATTTCATCATACAAGTCCTACTGATTCACGCTTGAGTCTAACCCGCGTCGTGGAGAGAGTGTAAACGTGCAAGCGTATGGTCCCTGACATTGGTGGATTCCTTTGGAGGTGATCCTGAGTCCCGAACTTTGGCAATGCTCACCTTAGTGGCCTGCCTACTTTCTTCCTGCACATGATCGCACGATTCTCCAGAATTCTAATTTTGAGCAATTACAATATTTATTTACGTCTGTCGAATAGTTTTAAACTACGTTGTATAATTAAAAAGTTTTTCTATTATTTCTTCTATACTCATGATATATTTGATTTCTCGTCTTACTTCTTTTTGAAATTGCTGAGCCAGTTAGCTATCTTCGAGTCCATGGAGTGATGATTTGCTCGGGACGTGCAAATGGTTAAGTCTGGGGGTGTGATGAGTCCACATTTTACACTGATTTTTGGACTCATCTGGGCTAGTTTTATCGTCGTAGAACTACACTTGAGAGCCGTTATTGCTTATTTGTGCTTATGTACCTTTTTCCCGATTAAGTGCACTGTATGACCGCTTCTGTGTGCTTTCTATGTTTCCATTTTGTTGTTATTATTTAGCCCTATCTCGGGGATGTGGTGTGCACGTTCTGGTGGCTTTTCTGCCCCTTCTGCTGGTACAGGGGTCGTGTGCGTGTTCCGGGATGATTGTGAAACAGGAATACTGCGCACGATCAGGGGATCTACTGCGCACGACCACTGGTCGTGCGCCCCCGATCGTGCACACTACTCTACGTTTTCAACTGAATCAGCCTGGGTAAGCGCACGACCACTGGACTTACTGCGCACGACCACTGGTCGTGCGCCACCATTCGTGCGCATTATACCCCCTTTTTCATAACCCTGTCTCGGTAATCGCACGAGCACTGGCCATAGTGCGCACGACCACTGGTCGTGCGCCACTGCTCGTGCGCGTATATGCTGATGCTTCTTGTCCAGGTTGCAGGTTTATTTGGCAAAGCCGCACGAACATCGACCTACAGTGCGCACGACCACTGGTCGTGCGCCACTGAGCGTGCGCACTGCTTCTGCTGCCTCCGTATAAAAGTCCCTGCTCCGCATTTTAGGTCAACGCCTGCCATTTGCTGCGATCGGAGAGTGCGCGAGAATCCCCTTTTCACTTCTCCAGCTGCTCCATCACTTCCACCTTCGCCGGGAAGCCATTTCCACTTACTCCGAAGCTTTCCAACACTCCGGCAAAGCCCTCGGCCATTGATGACTTCAACTCCAAGATTTCCTGCAGAGTTGGTGAAGTAGATAACCTAGAGAACGGACTTAAAGGCCTTCGAGGTGACAGATCGTTGGTACCGGAAGCCTCCTCAGACTGAGCCCGGAAGCGGATTGACAACTCGCTACTCCGGCCACGACCCGCGGTGGATCTTCATTCTCTTTTGGTTTACTCCTCTTCCCCTTCCTCTGTGTTATGAATATTTTGAGCAGTGTAATGAACATTTCCATCCATGAATATCAAGTTTACTTTCTAGATTAATGGAATGTTAGTTTCTTATTATGCTTGTGAGTTCTGTCTGTGAATGCGCCTCACTCACCCCACATCCACTTCATTCCTGTGCCTTGTCCGATTGCAATCCACACAAGAACGCTGCAATCCATTAGTTTCCCTTCCACTCGCCAACTGAAGTTCGACATAGCGGCCGACAAACCCATTTCACCTTGCGAAGCGGTGCCGTCGACCCGCATAGTTTTTATTAGTTCAGTAGATCAACCATCCACAATCTCCCGAGTCCTCTATTTTCTTTTTGTTCTATTTTTAACTCTCATAATGATATTCTCATTACTGTTGCCGTTCTACGCTAATTGCATTCCTCAAGAGACCGACACTTGGGGATTTACTCCCAAAACTTTATTACTTGTGCGACCGGTGCGCTTGCCGTATTACACACATCAGGAACCCGCCCGGCTTCTGACATTCGGCCTTCACCAAGGCGCAAGTTTGGCAACGATTCACATACAAAGCTACGTCCCGCTTCAGCCCCGACCACCAAAAGGATTTCTACATATCCAAGTACATCTTTGTACTTCCCGGGTGAATGGAGTACTTTGTGAAGTGAGCCTCAAACATCAACTCCTCACGGAGTTTGCCGAACTGCAGTATACAAACCCTTCCGTCCTTCCTCAAAATCCCATCAAACAACTCCCAGGCGCTGCTCTCGCCCTTTTGAGCCTCCAACACATATGGTTAAAACTCCACATCCAACCGAGTCGCTTCCCGAATGCGATCAGATAAGTCGTTCTATATTTCAATCCAGTTCAACCGAGCCATGCTGGACTCGCCTCTCGCAACACATTCCAAACCAAGGGACTCCCATTCCCGTATCAACCGCTCATCATGAGCTTCGGTCCAATTCCCTTGCCCCGAGTACTTTCTACTCAAGGAATCCGCCACCACATTGGCTTTACCTAGCGTATACTGAATCGCCACCTCGTAGTCTTCAAGAAACTCAACCCACCCGTGTTGCTGCATGTTCAAGTCCTTTTGATCCAAGAGATACTTCAGGCTTTTATGATCCGTGAAGATCTCCACCTTTGCACCATACACATAATGTTGCCATATTTTCGACGCAAAAATTACCGCCGCCAACTCCAAATCATGGACGGGGTAATTCCTCTCATGAGGCTTCAGCTGTCTAGACCCAAAAGCTATCACCTTGCCATGCTGCACCAAGACGCAACCCAAACCGCATCCCGATGCGTCACTAAAGATCTGAAATCCCTCGGTTTCTTGCGGTAGACTTAGGATTGGAGCCATCATCAGTCTCTCCTTCAGTGCCTCAAATGCTTGACTGCACTCTTGAGTCCACACAAACTTATGATTTTTACGAGTGAGTGAGGTGAGGGGTAGAGCTATCCGCGAAAAGTTCTCCACGAATCTCCTATAATACCCGGCTAGTCCAAGAAAACTTCGGACTTCCGCCACGGTCCTCAAGAATGGCAAATCTCTGATGGCTTCCACTTTTGTTGGATCCACTGCCACCCCATCCCCACAAATCACGTGGCCCAAAAATGCCACCTTCTCTAACCAGAACTCGCACTTGGAGAACTTTGCATACAACTGATTCTACCTCAGCACTTGCAAGACCACTCTCAAGTGGGTCTCATGCTCCACTTCCGATTTGGAATACACCAAGATGTCATCGATGAAGACAACCACAAAAGAATCCAAGTATTCCTGAAATACCAGGTTCTTAAGGTCCATGAACACAGATGACGCGTTCGTCGACCCGAACGACATCACCGTAAACTCAAAGTGTTCGTACCTCGTACCAAAGGCAGTCTTAGGTATGTCCTCGTCCCGAATTCACAACTGATAATAGCCTGACTTCAAGTCCAATTTTGAGTACACCACCGACCCTACCAACTGGTCGAACAAGTTGTCTATCCGAGGAATCAGATACTTATTCTTAACGGTCAGTTTATTCAGCTCTCGGTAGTCTATGCACAGCCGCATACTACCGTCTTTCTTCTTTACAAACAACACCGGCGCGCTCCACGACGAAGAACTGGGTCTGATATACCCTTGCTCTAATAGTTCCTGTAGCTGTACTTTGAGTTCAGCCAACTCCTTTGGTGCCATCCTAAATGAAGGACATGACACCGGCCTAGCCTCCGGTACTAACTCGATCGAGAAATCGATCTCCCGCCGAGGAGGCGCTCCAGGAAGTTCATCAGGAAACACATCATTGAACTCTGCCACGACGGGCACTTCCTCAATAGACAACTGAGAGAGGCGAACCTCCAATAACGCTTCTAGCGCTACACCACCCTGGTTAACCGCCCGCATCAATTGCATGGCCGAAATCAGGGAATAGGCCACTCCACAAAGGCCCTCAAATTTGACCTCCGCCTGCCCTTTACTCTTTAGGGTCACTACCTTAGATAGGCAATCAATACTGGCGCGCTGCTCTACAAGCCAGTCCATGCCCAAAATGACATCAAACTCAACCAATGGTAAAATCGCTGCTACCAATACGAAGTCAACTCCGTCCAGCTCCCAACAGATGCGCCCTTTGGCACAGGTGGTCATGGATGACCCATTGGGCATGCGCACTTTCAGCTCTGCGTCCGCCGAGAAACACTCAAGTCCTATTCTCCGGATGAAGCTCTCCTCGAGAAAGGAGTGCGATGCTCCCGTATCGAACAATACCCTAGCGGGGTATCCGGAAACTAATTCTAAGCCAAGAACATAGACATCACACAAAAAAAGTCTAAAAGTATGAAGCACAAAATTTAAACTTAAATTTTCTTCATACCTGTCACCACATCAGTTTGGCGGATTGCTTCCTGCTGTCCAAGGTTGTAGGCCCTTGGTTGCACCGGTTGGAACCGAGAAGCGCTTGACTCCTCCATCTTCCCTTTCTCCGCAGCACTGGAACCAGAGTGTATAGTCTGCTCCTGCCTTGCCTCTTGCTCCGCTCCTCCTTGAGGACAAACACGAGCTATGTTCCCCACCTTACCGGAGTTGTAGCACGTCGGCGGTCCCCTAGAGTGAGAACCTCCAGGCGTCCACTTGTTCTTCTCACCGGATCTGTAAGTGTGAGGCTTTTTCCTCCACCTACTCCCTTCAGACTTTCCCTGAGATTGGGGAGGCTTCCCTTCCCCTTGCTTGGGAGTGAAACCCTTACGATGTTGGTTTCGCTCCAGATCAATCTCCAATATCCTGGCAGCCTCAACTAACTCATTGAAACCAGCTCTCTTCATGGAAATGAGGGGTTGCCTCAGATTCTCCCTCAGCCCCTGGTAGAAGAGGTTATCCCTCTCTACATCATTTGCCATCGTCGTTGCCGCGTAACGACCCAAACGGGTGAACTCCTGCACATACTCGTCCACCATCTTGTCTCGCTGCATTAAGTGCAGAAACTGCCTCTGAAGGGCCAACCATGTAGAAACGGGAATGTACCTCTTTAGAAAAGCATCCCCAAATTCCTCCATCAACAGGGTCCGTCCCGGGAACTGGCGGCCGCTATGGCTAACCTACCACAACTTGGCGTCTCCTTCCAACACGAACGTCGCATACTCAGATTTCTTTTCTTCTGTCGTCTCTACCGCCCTCAAAAGCTCTTGAATTCGAACCCACCAATCCTCCGCATCTGTTGGCGTACCAACTCCCTTGAACGACGGGGGATGGAAGCTCAGGAAATACTTCATGTGTCGGTGTCCATGTCCGACAACCACCCTTTCCGCCAAAGGCTCCACTCGCCTGGCTTCTCCATCTGGCACGGTCGTCGCCATGTCCAGTGTAGCAGGGGTTGCTACCTGAGCTGCTGCTGCAGCTTGGGCTGCCACCATCGCTTCTACAAGCATGCGGCATAAATCGGCCAGGTTTACACCCGTGCCCAAAAGACCAGGAGCATTGGCACTACTCGCCGAGAGTTCTTCTCTTGCTCTTGATGTTCCCGCCTCGTTGCTTGCACTCTTCAAGAAAACAAGAAATAAGGAATCAGTCTCTAATCTCAAGACTTAAACATAAGGACACTCATGGTCCCGCGTTACTCTTATGTGGATAACTTCTCTACGCATTGACCTTGAATCTAACCTCCCTCTGATACCAAATTTTAACACCTCCCATGTAATGAACGTATAATATGGGTCCGGCCGGGGCCCCATAACATACGGACGCCACAGCTTTAGTATTATAAGATGATATAACTACCCACACTCATAACTCTTTGCACAACACAGCGAAAACACAAGCAAGACAAGAAGTTATCCACCACTACAAGAGTAATAAAAAGATGGCCTTATGGCCTTACACCATAAGAGAGTCCAAACTCAAATAATACAACAATCATGAAAGTGCATAAGCACTCGTAGTCTACCTCGGCATGCAAGCCTGTCACTACAAAAGTTAACACTTCATGAGGCTTAGGCCTTTCTGGCCGGCGAGCTAGCTCCTGCTTGCGATCCTTGCCCTGTATAAATTATTAGTAACGTGGGTCAACAAAGGCTGACCTCAAACTGTGTAACCAACACATCTCCTCTCGGCCGCCTCTAACGGACCCCGGGGAACCCTCCAACCTGCAAGTCAGCACTTCGTATACAATATATAAATATAAACAAGAAGTGCATTAAGAACAAGCTTGGATGTCTCAAACATCATACAAGTTCTCTACGGGTTGAGCATATAATATAAAAAGGGGCCTACTTATGCAACATGTATGCAACCACCTGGGTTTCACCAAAGGCACCGTATAGCATATGCATCTAGCACAACATCACATCAATTGGGTACTCATCGTTTCCCCATTGGCATAAAGCCACAAACAAAGGGGGTAACACAATCTCCCCTAACGGCGCACAGGCCGCCACATGGAACTCTTGCTAAGGCCCCACCTGCTCAAGGTCTTAGACCCGGGCTTGCCTGCAAGCTCTGATGTCTCATGTCAGGATTCCAACAAACACAAACTGACCGATTCTAAGAAGCCTTGCTGGACCCCACCCGCTCATGGCCTCATTGCCCGAGCTTGCCCCCATGCTTGGCATTCTCGTCAGTCTCATAGAAGGGGACTAGTCTCGTCGGGACACTTTCCACACATGACTTACACGTCACGGGATAGCCAGCCGACCACGGAGACACAGCCACGCCATGGCACATCACAAACTAAGACAATTCCACCCTAGTCCCTCATTTGTACTGCAGCGTTCCTGCGCACCAAGGAAACATCTACCACTCATGCAGAGCTAACATTGTCCACCAAGAAAACCATCTACCGCCATTGAGGAGCTAAGCTTGTCATGTTCCGCCTACACGTACTTACTCGGGAAAAAGGGGAAAACATCACCACATCACAAAACGGCATCTTGCCGCAACGGATCTCTAAGAATCCTTAAAGCTCGTATGCAACATCACCGAGTCGGACTAACGGTAGCGACTACGGCTTCACACACCATGACTAATCCACTAACAGAGCGGATCTCTAATACAAAGACATGCCGGGGATGGACTCAATCGACCCGGAGGTTCCTCTTGAACCTTGGAGACCCAAACCCCTCTCATTTGAGTGTTAGGTGCCCAAAAACTAGAATAGAAAAGGTGGTAAGACATGCATCCTAAAAATCGAGAGGAGAAGTGTTGTTACCTTCCGACTCCTCTTCCTAGACATGTCAAAATAGCTGGATGAAAACCTTCGCAACGTTCTAGCCTCCATAGATCTGGACTCGGCTCGCGATTTGGAGCACCGAAGCCTCTTCAACAGCTGGATCTCTACTTCTCCTTCTTCCTTGCTCTCCCTTCTCTCTAGAATTTTAGTAAGAGAAATCTTGGAGAAGAATGAGGGTTTCCAACCCTATTCTCGGACTTAACTCCCCAAGAGCAGTCCTGGACCATCAGATCCCAAAATAAGGGAAAGAATGGCCACGATCCACCTGAAAAATAAACCACTTGGGCCGAACACGGCGTGGCACACGCCCGTGTCTAGGGCCGTGTCTCTCATTCACCGTCACAAATCGACGTGCCTGGAACAACACACAGGCATTCGACACGCCCGTGTTCAACCTGACACGCCCGTGTCCCGACTGACACGGCCATGTGGTCGGCCGTGTGCCTCCATCGACACAGCCCCGAAATCAACCCAAGAACTACACGGGTACTGGACACGCCCGTGTCCTTGCCCGTGTCTACCTCAACACGCCTGGGCTCTAGGCCGTGTTCACTGTCTCGACACTTTGTCGAGCGAAGTTCGTCGACCATGCGGGACACGCCCTGTGATACGCCCGTGTCACAGGCCGTGTGCCCCTGTCTCGACACTAGACACTCGTCGAGTGAACTTCGTCGAGAGAAGTTCATCGACTGACTGACACGGCCTTGGACACGCCCATGTCCTAGGTCGTGTGCCTTGTCTCGACACATCGTCGAGCGAAAATCGTCGACCTCTCGACCAAAACGTCGACTAGAGCCCGACACGCCCTGGGACACGCCCGTGTCCCAGGCCGTGTGCCCCCTGCCAGAAACCAAACTTGGCCAGAAAACGCTGGTCGACCCTCTCTCAAAATTTGGGGTGTTACAGAGAGTCATCCATTATAAAAGTTGGTGCAGAAGACACTATTGAGGAAGAGGGAACAACTACTACTTCTGGAGGTAAAGTGATTTCTGACTGTCCAATAGCATGACTGTCCTTAATTTGCTTAACAACTTTTGAAGATATGGGGGCAGTATATGGTGTAATAGCCAAGGTTGGCTTGGTGATCTCAGCTGGAAGATAATATATATGTACAGTATCAAAAATACTCAATAATATTTCTAAATTAACTGTGGGATTAAGAATGAAATCACCAACAGTCTTAGGTTCTTCAGAGTCTGATTCAAAATCCATATCAGTCTCAATAAAATTAATCAAATCTTTATCAATCAAATCTGTATCTATGTATTCTGTACATTCTGCTGCTATGTGTGAAGATGCTGCTGTAGCTGTAGCTGATGCATCTGGTGCTGGAGCTGGAGCTGAAGCTGGATCTGAAGCTGGAGCTGTAGTTGCTGCTTCATCATCAGACATCTCCCCCTGCATGGTTTCAGTAGGGCCTGAAGCCATGCCACTGACTGAGGAGGGGGCAGTAGTTAGAGCAGAGATTTTGTCAAAGAGAGAAGATATGGTGGTAGCAAGAGGTGTAATGGCCTCTGCTATAAGGGACTTGAGGAGGGGAGTGATGATGGAAAGGATGGAAGATATGGTGGAGGGATCCAAAGATGGAATGGTAGATTGTGTTGCAGAAGGTGTAAAAGTTGGAACTGTGGGAGGGATAGAGAGTGGAGAATCAGGTAGTTGAACATCTGGAGGGATGGTAGATGTGGATGAGGATGGATAGGTGGCATCTTGCATGATGGTGTCTGTTGTTGGTAGATGGTAAGATGGTATGGAAGATAGATGTGGGGGAAGAGGACATTTTGGTGGTGTAGGAATGTAAGTGTCATGGGGGGAATCAGGAGATGTTGGTTGTTGTGTTTCTTCAAGAGGGGAAGATGGAATGTCAGTGATGTCAATAGGTGGAGATGAAGCTGGGGAAGCATGTGGAGATGGAGGTGGAGTTGGAACATGTGGATGTTGTTGTTGTTTTGGTGTTGAAGAGATAATGAGAGAGGAAGGAATTTGTGTTGCTGGAAGGGAAGCTAGAAGAGATGGTTGTGTGGGATGAATCTCTTCAGCAGGTTGGGGAGTGGCTTTAACATCCCTGATGCCTTTAAAAGCTGTGGTGGAAGAGGTAGAAGCCTTAGTGGGCTTTGTGATTGTCCTCTCCCACCTGCCAAATAAGTCACAAGTGAGCCTTTTACTGGAATTGATGAATATGGTCTGGGAGACCAGTGATTCAACAACCTTTTCCTTGAGGAAGATCCCTAGGATGCTTCCAAAACACACTTCTTTCTTGGTATTTTTCTTATTTATCAGATCAAAGAGGATCTAAGCCCAGTCAACTTGCTTCTTATTTATTACTGCACACATGACCAAGAACTGATGTCTTGTGATGTAGTCATGGGCAGTATGCTTGCCAAGCAGGACCTTTCCAACAATGTCTGCCAGAAACTTGTATGTTGCAGACAAATGCTTCTTCAATAATTTGTTTGGGTTGTCACCAGCATAACCCATCAGATTGAGCATCATATCAAACTCTTCAGAATCAATTTCTAAGTCCTCCTCGCCATTTGTTAAACCAAAGATTTCAGTTAAAACCGTGGGGGTTAAGGAGATAGTATTACCGGCGATTGATCCTGTCATAGTATTGTCCTCAGAAAGGGATGAAGTATAAACCCATTCCCTGATTTCTGTTCCTGCCAGCTTTATCCGTGTAGTCATCAGGTTCTTCAGATTCTGGTCTTCCAGAAGTTCCAGAATATACAGGAAGATTGGATCCGAGTGCTAGAACGATTCGAAGTCGACATCAAAGCCAGTGTCAAACTTCATAGCGGCTAGAGCTCCTACTGGAATCGCCATGGAATTACCTACAAAAGAGAGAAACGACGATCAAGTGCAAAAGAACAAAAAGTGCGGGACGGATGTCGAAGAAAACCTAGATATAAGGTTTTCAAGAATATGAATCGACAGACTCCGTTCCACGAAAATGAAATTTATTTTTCGAGCTGAGATCGACGAAATAAGTTTGACTGAAATAATTCGTCGATCTTGTCCTGAAGAATTGGAAATAGTACGTCAAACTCCGTTCGGCGAATATCTTCTGAAGCAAGTTCATCGAACTCCGTTCGACGAATATTATTTCACTCATAGAGAGTTCATCGATCTTCGTTCGGCGAATGTCTCCCAAACTTTCCACGGTTCGTCGAACTCCATTCGACGAACTCTAGAAAATTCATCGACTCCAGACAGAAATCAAATAAAGTCTTATCCATTGATCATTCCAAGTTGATTCACAAAGAACATATGATTTCTCTCATCCAGAGGTTTGGTGAATATATCAGCCCTTTGTAAATCAGTGTAGATATAAACAAACTTGATTTTATTTTTGTCTACACACTCCCTAATGAAATGATATCTTATATCAATATGCTTTGTCCTACTATGGTGAACTGGATTCTGGGCTATGACTATAGCACTTGTATTATCACAGAGTAGAGTTGAATTATTTAAGTTGAAACCATAATCTAGTAGTTGATTTTGTATCCAAAGTATCTGTGAACAACAGCTGCCTGCTACAATATATTCTGCTTAAGCAGTTGAGGTTGACACTGATGTTTGCTTTTTACAAAACCAAGATACTAATCTCATACCTAGGAACTGACATGTTCCTGAAGTACTTTTTATATCAACTATGCATCCAGCAAAATCAGCATCAGAGTATCCAGTTAACTCAAATTCTGATTCAGCAGGATACCATATGCCTAGATTAGTACAACTCTTTATATATCTCAAAATCCTTTTTAGCAAAATTAGATGAGATTCTTTATGGTTCACTTGGAACCTAGCACAAAGACATGTGGCAAACATAATGTTTGGCCTACTTGCTGTGAGGTATAATAGGGACCCAACGATGCCCCTATAATGTTTCTGATCCACAGGTTTCCCTGGTACATCAGAGTCCACAACAACATTGGTAGCCATGGGGGTTTTCTTTGCTGAGGCATCAACCATCCCAAACTTCTTTAGAAGTTCTTTAGCATATTTTGCTTGAGAGATGAAGATGCCATCAGGGAGCTGCTTCACTTGGAGACTAAGAAAGTAGGAAAGCTCACCCATGCTACTCATTTCAAATTTAGAATGCATGAGGTCAGAGAACCTCTTGCATAATTTGGAATCTGTAGAGCCAAATATAATATCAACCACATAGATTTGTACTAACAAGATTTGGTCCTTATGATGTCTAGTGAAAGAGTTTTGTCTACAGTTTCTCTTGTAAATTTATGCTCTAATAAAAAACTTACTAAGGTCTCATACCAAGCTCTTGGAGCTTGCTTTAGACCATAAAGAGCCTTATGCAATTTAAAAAACATGAGAAGGGTAAGTTGGAGAAACAAAACCTGGAGGTTTTTCTACATAGACCTCTTCTTATAGTACTCCATTCAGAAAAGCACTCTTCACATCCATTTGAAAGACCTTGAACCTCTTGTATTCTGCATATGCAAGGAATATTCTTCTGGCTTCCAACCTTGCAACAGGTGCAAAAGTTTGATCATAATCAATTCCCTCTTCTTGCCTGTATCCTTGAGCAACAAGCCTAGCCTTGTTTCTCACAATAACTCCTTGGGCATCCAGCTTGTTTTTGTAAATCCATTTGGTTCCAATAACTGGGTAGTTTTGGGGTCTTGGAACCAAATCCCAAACTCTACATCTCTCAAATTGATTTAGTTCCTCCTGCATTGCAAGGATCCAGTGGGGATCCTACTCAGCATCATGAATAGAAAGAGGTTCAACCTGAGAGAGAAAACAAGCATGCATCAGATCTTGGGTAAGTTGATGCCTTGTCTGTTGACTTGCTGATATGTCTCCAATCACTTGAGATCTGGGGTGATCCCTAAGTGTGACAAAATCAGTGGGTGGAGTTGGTTGTGCAACAGCATTTGGAATTAATTCCTCCTGTGGAATTATATGTGCTGTTGGTAGAGATTCATTATCTTCAACTTCTTCTTCTTCTTCACTTTCCTCAATGACTTGTGGAGAGGGATGAGTTGGCACCTCTTGGGTGAGGTTTAGTCCATCCATGGTCTCACACAAATGGGGTACCTGCAGGTTGCTATTGGTAGAAACTTCTTTTTCCTTGCAATACATATTAGTCTCATCAAATGAAACATGAATAGACTCTTCAATTTTTAATGTTAATTTGTTAAAAACCCTATAGACCTTGCTTACTTGTGAGTATCCTAGAAAAACTCCCTCTTCAGCCTTAGCCTCAAACTTTCTAATGTATTTCTTGTTGGTATGGTGTATATAACAAGTACAACAAAATACTTTAAAATAGTTTATTTTAGGTTTCTTCCCTTTGAGCAATTCATAGGGAGTCCTGTTCTTTAGTTTGTGAATTAAGCTCCTGTTCAGGACATAGTTTGCTGTGCTGACAGCCTCTGCCCAAAAGGTTAGGCGCTTGTAAGCATCTGCAAGCAATGTACCTATAGCTTCAATGAGTGTCATATTTTTCCGTTCAGCTACCCCATTTTGTTGGGGAGTTCTAGGAGCTGAGAAGCAATGCCTGATACCTTCCTTCTCACAGAACTCATGCATAAGAAGAAACTCAAACTTTGTGCCATGATCACTTCTGATCAATGCAACATGAGTAGATAACTCAATCTTTATGGTCCTGAGAAAATCTGTAAGAACCTTGAATGTATTTGACTTTGATCTCAGAAAGAATACCCAACTGAACCTGGAGAAGTCATCCACTATAACTAAAGTGTAGGATTTCCCTCCTAGGCTTTGTACAACAATGAGTCCAAAGAGATCCAAATGTAGCAAGTACAAAATCCTATGTGAATCACTCTTATTAACAGATTTAAAACTAGTTTTAGTTTGCTTTCCTAATTGACAAGCCCTACAGAGACCTTCCTTCTTGTAGGGACCAGAAGGTAGACCTCTAACAAGGTTGTGCTTAGATAACCTAGCAATATTTTTCATATTTACATGACCTAGTTTTTTGTGTCATAAGTCATTCTGATTACTAGTTAAGTTAAGTAAACAGATATCAGTTTTGGCAGAAAGAAAATTTACTAAGTATATGTTGCCTTGTCTACTTGTAGTTAAAACTGTTTGGTTGTTTTTATCAATAACAGAACAAGTGGATGGGTTAAAGTGTCCCTGATAACCATCATCACATAACTAACTTATGGAGATGAGGTTATGCTTGAGTCCACTAACATATGTCACCTTTTTGAATGTGACAGCTCCTATTCTCACTTCTCCAAATCCTTATGACTGACCACATTTGGAGTCACCAAAGATAACTTTTGGCCCCAGCTTGGACTTGTAGTTGATTAATATGTCCTTGTTGCCAGTCATGTGTTTGGTGCAGCCACTGTCCAGGTACCAAGTTTGATTTACCCCTGAACAATTCTTCACCTGCAATAAAAAAAGTTAATGGTTTTTGACCCAGGTTACCTTGGGTCCTTTGTATGGCTGATAAGAAAAACTAGAAATGTTAGAGAATTCAGGTTGGGACTTATATCCTAGGGGGTAATATCTCCTGGGTGGGATGATCCAATCAGCTAGTGGATTAAATGGTTTCTTAGCAACATGTGAGTTGCTGTTACAGTTTTGATTAAGTCTTCCTGGGATCGACGAATTGTTGTAAGTTCGTCGATCAGAGTTCGACGAATTGGGTTGAGATCGTCGATCTCTGCCCAGAGAATGAATATGTTTATTATTTGTGCCCCAAGTTTGTCGACCTCTGCTCGACGAACCATACAAAGTTCGTCATTCGTAGTTAGACGAATGATTATCATTGTAGTTTGCGTTCAGAGATCGTCACTCTGAGTTAGACGATCTGTTCCTATATCGTCAATTTGGTTTTGACGATAACTGCTGAACATTGTTATTTTTATCATTCTTTTGATTTTTAATTTTATCCTTAGCTTCAATTTGTTCCAGAATTTTATTAACTTTATTTACTTGTTCAATGTTTTTCTTTCCTTTATCAGAGATGAAATTTATTGGTTTTGACAGATGATTACTTTGGATTAGGGTTGGTTCACTAGATGTGGCTCCTAATCCTAATCTGCAGTTATTTGTTCTAGCATTAACTGTGCTGGTTATATCTAATAATTTCAAACTTCTGCCATTTAATGATTCTTCAAACATCTTAGCTTTACTATGTTCTGATATCAGAAAATTGATTTGTTCATTTGCAGATTTTAGTTCACTAGACAGAGTTGCATTTTCAGAGGTGATTTTATCTAGATCATTCAATTTTTCTCTAAGAAGTTTGATTTCCTTCTCAGAGCTTATTAAATCTAGGCATAAGTTTTTAAATTCAAATTTAAATTCATCAGATTCAAAATCGTAAGATGCTATTACCTGATCTTCAGCTGACAGATTTTCTTCATCATCAGATTCATCTGTATCTGATCTTCTACTGCTTGCACCAATTGCCATTAGGCACACCTCCTTTGCCTTGGCCTCCTCTTCTTCTTCATTGGAGCTGGAAGATGTAGATTCATCTTCTGTGTCACTCCATGTTTCAGCCACAAATCCTTTGTCCTTCTTTTTGTGCTTGCTGGAAGAGGGCTTGCTGTAGTGCTTGCTTCTTGATTCTTTCTCTTTTATTCTTTCCTTCTTTTGATTTTTAGGACATTCAGACATGAAATTTCCTGGTTTTCTGCACCCATAACACACTACCTCTTTTGTGAGGGTTTTGTCATACCTTGGCGGGCTGTCATTTCTGGATGACTTCCTTCTGAAGTCTTTCCTTGCCAGTTTGAAAAATATCTTGGCAAAGAGACTCATCAGCTCTTCATTGACTATTGGGGCTTTAGTTTCTTCAGCATCCTTGAATGCAATGGATTGTTCTTTCCTTGCTGGGGGAGGAGTCCTGTGTTCCACTGCCTCTCTGGACTTGATTAGTTGCTCATATGACTTGAGTTTTCCCAATAGAGATTCAGTTGAAATCTCATTCAAGCATCTGGCCTCCTTGATGGGACAGATCCTAGTGTCCCATGAGCTTGGGAAGCACATTAGGATCTTGTCACTAACTTCAGTCAAAGTGATTTCTTTATCTAAGGTCCTTAGCTCACTAATGATGGAGCTAAGCCTATTGTACATCACTTCAACTATCTCTGCCTCATCCTTCTTGAAGTTTTCATATTGTGTGATGAGGTGTGATCTTCTATCTTTCCTCTTATTTGCTGAGCCAGCAACCGTTTGATTGAGTGAATCCCAGATTACTTTTGCAGAGGTGCACTCAGCCACCTTCTGAAAGATGTCATCTGACATAGTCTAAGCCAATATATTCATGGCTTTGGCACCAACAATCTTTGTTTTCTTCTGAGCTTCAGTCCACTCAAGTGGTGAGACTATATTGTTGCTAGAAGATGTTGTAGCTATGGATGCCTGTGGGGGACCTATCAAAATGGAATTGTAGATGTCTTCATCAATGGAATTCATATATAACCTAATTCTTGCCTTCCAGATGACAAACTTATTAAGGTTGTAAACTGGAGGTCTGATGCTTGCATAATCCTTATTCTGTGCCATGCTGTGTTTATAATTTAAATGAAGATAAAATACTATGTAGATCTAACAAAGGAACTTTTGGTTCAAGATTTATCTTGTAGAACCAAAGGAACCTCCTCCGATACTAATTGAAAGTGACTGTTAGATCAGAAATACTCTAGAGGGGGGGTGGTGAATAGATTATTCTTAAAATTTCTTAACTACTATTACAGCTTTTACTGTAAATCAAAAGTGCATAAATTAATAATATAGCAAACAATAAATCTAAATCACAAGCACATCAAGAACAAAAGAAAAAGAGACAACCACACGACACAAGAATTTTATAGTGGTTCCCCAGCCTGGCTACATCCACTCTTCTACCACCCTTGGTAGGAATCCACTCAGATTTTTGATCAGGTGCCTGACACCAATGAGCTTTTGATCAGGTGCTCAAAAACCAACCCAAGTCTTTTGATCAGGAGACTTGCAACCAAGGAATCACTTTTGAAGGGAGATGACAACCCTTTACAGAGGTGGGGGGTGAGAGAGTGATGGAAGTCTTCTTTTCTCAATCACAATGAGAAGATTATGTGGATTCAATGATGTTGTCAAAGCTCCCCCTGAGATGAAAAAGGGTACAGGAGAACTGGAGTTTGCACAGGGTGATAGGCTTCAATTGAGAGACTTGATCCAGGATCTTTAGACTGACAGTGATTGAATGTCTTTAACAAGGTCCTAGAGAAGAAGAACAGGAAGACTCTTGATTTGAAAAATGTGTTCTTCTTGCTTCTTCTTCAAATTACTGTATGTTTCTTAGTCAGTAGTATTCTGTGTGAAGCTTTATCTGTGTCTCTCTTGATTAATTCACTGTGTGTCTATCTGTCTATCTGTCTGTTTGTATCCGTTATTCTCTTCTTTTGTATCTTTCAAACATTTGAATTTCTCTGTAATTAATGCTGACAGCCTTGAGAATAATCGGCATTGATTTATTTCCCCAACTGTCCCGTTGAAAAACGGCAAGCAATAATCCTGGAGAAGACCATAATTAATACTCATTCTAACGGATACATTCAGAGAATGTTAGAGTATTAATTACCCAGGAATTATAGCATTAGAGTGGGGACAGAAGGCTGGAAATAACTAAGTCTGGAATCGTCGAACAGATAGCAGAATTCGTCGACCCGAGTTCACAGTTTGTCGGGCTGAGACATTGTATTCGTCGACCAGACGTCTTCTGTTCGTCGAGCTGAGTTCCATGATCATTGAACTGAAAACTGAACTGCTGTCTCTTTTGATCTTTGCCTAATTATCGAGATGGTAAATATGTTTGTCGATTGGAGTTCAACAATTATTCTAAAGTTGTCAAATATCCTGTGTCGACACAATTACTCCTGTGTGTCGACACAAATATTCTATGTGATGTCGACATAGCCTTTCCACAATGTCGACCGATGATCTTGGTGTCGACACAAGTTCTTCTAGTGTCGACATAAGTCTTCTGGTTCCAGAATTCGTCGAGCAGAGAACAGGGTTCGTCGACCTGAGACTGGAGAACATGGTCTCGACAGAATGCTGTGATAGTCCAAAGATTTGTCGACCGAAGAATGGTGTTCATCGAGCTAAGTCTGGAGAATCTTGAATTCTTCGAGCTGAGAATGATTCTGGACTTAGACAAATTAATAACTTCTGGAATCAGAAAGGTAAAGTAGAGAGTCCAGTGATCGTCGACCAGAGAACTCAATTCGTCGACCTAAGTCAGGAGAACAGTCTGGACTTAGAATTCTGAAGGTGAAATCCAAGGATCGTCGATCTGGACTAAAGTTCGTCGAGCTTAGCTCAGAGAATATTTCTCTAAGATCATCGTGCTGAGAACGACTATCGTCGACCTGAGTTCGACGAACGTCGAACTCATTTTACTTAGTCTCTTGAGAATTCTCTGAATCTTGAGGAAAACTTTATGTCTTGAGTCTCTGGCAGTCTGATGTTGGCTTGTCCATGTGATGTTGACTCTTAGGACTTCACCTAGATTCTAGGACACAACTTTAACCCTTGCT
Organism: Platanthera guangdongensis; assembly: GCA_039583875.1. NCBI lineage: Eukaryota > Viridiplantae > Streptophyta > Magnoliopsida > Asparagales > Orchidaceae > Platanthera > Platanthera guangdongensis. Next base: position 40,039,364 of record CM077154.1, read on the forward strand.
ATACATGTTGGGTCACATCATCCTAAGTTAGTGAACCTAGCCCAAATCAAAGTAGGGATCCAACATACTCTGATAATTAATGCTTAATATTCTCAAGAATATAGCTGTTTCATGGCATCATTAATTAGGGATTTCATAGAGTTATTACTTAACATTTACTGGGAATTTGGGGAAATACATTGAAGACAAAATCAACCGTTCCATTTCCCAGAAATATGTAAAAGACTTCAAGGATTTTGAATTTCAAATCAGCAAACAATATGTAAATTTTTTTTTTCAGAAGATTGTACAGTCTGATACTCTTACAGAGAACAACAATTAGTCCGGAAAATAAGAAGAGAACATCTGCAATAAAGAACAAGAAACAGAGACACAAAATATCTTGTTCATCATTCTTCTTCTTCAAGATTTCCTCAAGCAACACAATCTTCAATCTGAGACCAATAGCTCCATCTCTTAGAATCATTTACTAGAAGAAGAGTTTATATTTGAAGGCCTACACCCTGAAGCAAAGTCTCCTCTCCTGATCAGATCTATAACTCAGGGGGAGCTTTGACAACATCACAAAATCCACTAGTCTTCTCAGAGGATTGAGATAGAGAAGAAAATATCAATTTTATTTTCCTTCACTGTGTACAGGGTTATAAATCCCTTCAAAAGTTAATACTTTGGTTGTCAAGTCTCCTGATCAAAAGACATCGTTTGGTTTTTGGGCACCTAATCAAAAACTCAAAGAGTTGCTAAATCTCCCTTAGAAAATAGATCTTGTGGTGATAGGGCACCTGATCAAAAACCTATAGTGGCAGGGCACCTGATCAAAAACCTGTAGCAGATTCCTACCAAGGTGGTAGAAGAGTGGATGTACCCAGGTTTATTGGGGAACCACTATAAATTTCCTTGTGTCGTCTGCTTGTGCTCTATTTTTTATTTTGTTGTGCTGTGATATATTTTCTATTCTTATATATATATATATATCACATATTTTAATCCGTTGTAAAAATAACTTAAAGTTTTTAAAATACTCTATTCACCCCCCCTCTAGAGTTAGTTAGATCAATCCCTCAGCATCCGAGGAATCACTTTCAATTGGTATCAGAGGGAGGTTACTTGGTTGTACAGGCTAACACCTGAACCAAAGTATCTTTATTTGATCTTATCTACTCTAGTTCTATTTCATATCATGTGAAAGAAAAGTGATTGATCTTATTTTACTCTAGTTAAATATATATATATATATATATATATATATATATATATATATATTATTTAAAAGAGTGAGCACATCACAAAAATAAAGAAAGTGCGCAAGCAGCATAGATGACACAAGAATTATAGTGGTTCCCCAAAACTGGGTACATCCACTCTTCTACCACCCTGGTAGGAATCCAATATTAGGTTTTGATCAGGTGACTGTTGTAAGACCCCCCCCCCCCAGATCCCAAAACACGGCACGAAGGGGGAGTCTTATGCCCGGAACAGCCGCCTTGCGGTAGCATTAGCACACGGGCTAACCTGTACCACATGACGCCTATTCCGCCGGCTACAACCATATCAATATAAATGCCAACCCCACCAAATAAATAAGCAAGAGAAGTCAAAATCCACACTAAGTAATATATAATGTCCAGAACATCAATAAAGAGAAGCTAAACATGCTTCTATAAAATATCAGAGTACAGCTAATCATTGCCCAAACGGGCTGCATCAGAGTAATCAAAATACTAACATCAGTAACCGACGGTATCGACGGCACCGTCACATCAGGCCCTGTCGTCCTGGCTTGGCTATCCTGCTGCGTAGTCTGCGGCTGCTCTACCTGCGGCGTGACCTCCTAAAAAGGTAGACGTAGCAACCGTTAGTCGAAACGATTAAGTGGTTTCACATCCGCTCCCCCGGCGACTCCTCGGCACCGGGCGGAGAAAAGGAACAAGAGTATAGTATATAACAAGTATGCAAGTAAAGGAGTATAAGCAGGTGTCAAGGTACATGAATATAATGTAAAATCTAGCAGTTCTACAAGCTATCATCATATATCAACAGGTGTAAGGAAATCTACAGCAGGAAAGTAACTTAACTTATAAGAATGCCCATACAAACTTATAAGTTAAGGGTCGGGTTACATAAAGTAACTCATCGTATAGGAGTGCCCATACAAACTTATACGATGAGGTTCTTGTTGTGCAATGTATGAAATGCTATGAATGCTATGTAATGGCTCACCCATGCACACCCATTCAATTGCTATGTCGACACAGACTATAGTTCCCACTTTTCGAGCAGGTAGCTAACCTCTCAGGCATCAGCCGCCGTGGCCAGGCGGTGACAGTAGAACGGGCACTTCTACTACTAGGCGGGTATCACACTACTTCACCTAGGCCTCCGTACACCTCAACGCTAAGAACACAACAGCGGAGCCCATGCGTACTATGGCCCAGCGGGGTCTTGGGTAGATGTGCACCAAGAACACAGCCCGAACTGGCCTTGTGTGACCCGGAAGGGGCCTCGGAAGAAAGCACGAGGACACAGCCCAACCGTTCACATGGCCGGAGGGGCCTCGGGACATGAACACCGAGGACACAGCCCAAACCGACCAAGTCTAACTGCCAACTCCCGTCGGTGTGACGACTGTCGAGCCCGTAGACCTGCCACACTATCCTTAACCCAGGATTACGACACCGCGTGTCGACTCACACCACATGCAAATACCACAGCAACATATCATGGAAGGGGCCTCGGAAGTAAACACGAGGACACAGCCCAACCATCCATCCACACCTTATCTCAACACAACCAAAACAAGTGACGGTCAACACCGCACTTACATCCCTTCACAATACTACCCGTAGGGAGACGACTCTCTAAGTATTGGACTACAAGACTCATTTCATTAATCAAACATGTCCATGATCATAATCTATTCATCTATATGACTTTCCAAATGATGACAATGTAATATAAACATGATGCGCATATAAAGATCTATCTCACTTTTCATTTGATAATGTCATAATATAAACATGAAGTGGACAATTATCAATCTTTCAATTCCTACCAATTCAGTTCGTTTAAATAATATTGTTTCTCAATTTGATAATATGAAATCTGCAACAAATGATTAATCATTCATCCAAGCCAAGTATCTTGTGATATTAATTCCACCGAATCAAAATCCATTTTCCATTAAACCCAGAATTTAGGTGCAGGCTGAATCTGGACAGCAACTTCGACCGGAGATTCCCGAAGCTACGGGAATCCGATGAAGACGTGTAACCCACGATGGAAAGGTCTTTCCGAGGTCTACAACTCTCGTATTCAGACCTCAACCCAGATTTGACATTATCCTATTTGAAATCGGACTTGAAGTCCGCTGCGTACAGAACACAGTTTCTGCATACAAGATTTATTGAACACCATTTTCGTTTAGACTTTCCTGTGGCTACAGACTTCGCCAAAAGTCGTGCAACCATTCGTTGGAAAGGTAGTTTCAAGGGCTTCAACTTTCGTGTTAAGTCGAAAGCCCAGATCTGGCCATAGCATACATAAAAATGGCCACGAAGTTCGCTGCGCGGAGAATACAGATTCTGCACGCATCTTAAGGCGGAATGAACGGCATCGGTTCATCTTCCTACTCAAGGCGATTCTTCCCAAATCATTCCAGAAAACCTCCTCCCTTATTCACCCTCAAGAGGCCAAAACCCTTCACGAACCCATCCCTTATCATCACATTGAAGAAGGGCGTGGTTGAAGAGATCTAAAACCTAAGACACAAGTCTTAGCATGGCCTTTCCTAGAAAACTCCTCCTCACCATCAAGACTCTCTTGAGTCGGTCTCTCTCCTAGGAAAATAACTATAGATCTAGCACCAAGGGAGAGGGTAGGAAACTCACATTGGCTCCAGCGGTACCACCATTTCCGGCCATGGATCTCGTAGTTCTCCTTGGCGACATCTTCTCTTTCACAGCGATGGCGGATCTCCTCCGGTAGAACTTGCTCCAGCAGTTTTTCCTCTCACCAGGAGTTCTCACAGGAATTTGGGGATAAAATGAGCAAGAAAATGGCTAGGGTTTTCTGTCCCCCTTATATATAAAAAGTGACACGGGTAGGGACACGGCCGTTTCCTTACCCGTGTCCTTCCTGGCGAAGCGGCAACGACAGTATCCATGTCGGTTCAATATTTGACACGGCCGTGTTCCTGGCCGTGTCCTTGGCCGTGTCCTTCTCGGGTTGCATCTCGACGATCTATCAAAAATTGTCGACTCGACACACACGGGTAGGGACACGGCCGTGTCGCTACCCGTGTCACATGATGTCGACACAACTCAGTCAGTCTCGACACGGCGTGTCGAGTGTAACGCGACACACACGGGTAGGGACACGGCCGTGTCGCTACCCGTGTCACATGATGTCGACACAACTCGTCAGACTCGACACGGCGTGTCGAGTGTAACTCGACACACACGGGTAGGGACACGGCCGTGTCGCTACCCGTGTCACATGATGTCGACACGGCTCGTCAGACTCGACACGGCGTGTCGAGTGTAACTCGACACACACGGGTAGGGACATGGCTGTGTCGCTACCCGTGTCATATGATGTCGACACGGCTCGTCAGACTCGACACGGCTTGTCGAGTGTAACTCGACACACACGGGTAGGGACACGCCCGTGTCGCTACCCGTGTCACTACCCGTGTCACTACCCGTGTCACTACCCGTGTCACTACCCGTGTCACTACCCGTGTCTCTCTGCACTGATTTCTCCACTTCTCCACAAGTGTAGTCCAATTCCTTGCACTTCTCAGGACTCGAGTCAACCCTCCTGACTCAAAAACACACACTAGGGGCCTAGAACGATTCGGGACGTTACAAATCCTATAAACAAAATAAAAGATTTCATCCCCGAAATCAGGCTTAGGCTGAGGGGAGAAATGCATAACATGGAATTTAACATATTCTTTTAAATAAGATTACCTTGAGCAAACAACTCCGGGTAGCGTTGCTGCATCAAATCCATTGACTCCCATGTGTACTCCTCCTTCCCATGATTCGACCATAGTACCTTCACCAAGGGTACACTTTTGCGGCGCAAAGTTCTTGTCTCGCTGTCAACAATCCGCACCGACTCTAGTCGCACAGACCTATCTGATGCCACTGCACCATCAGTAGTGGGAATATACTGGTCGGGCCGCAACAGTGCTTTTCGAAGCGACGACACATGGAACACGTCGTGGAGATTTTCTAGTTCTGGTGGTAACTCCAACCGATAGGCCAATGGGCCGATCCTTTCTAGTATAGTATAAGGCCCAACATACCTTGGGCTGAGCTTTTTCACCCCACGTACCCGCGACACACCATGCATCAGCCGAATCTTGAGAAACACTTTTTCACCCACTTGGAACTCCACCATCCGGTGCTTTTTATTGTAATATTTCGCCTGTCGACTTTGAGCCTCCAACATGCGATCCTGTATCAATCTGACCGCCGCATCAGTATCATCTATGTATTCGTTTCCCAATGCCTTCGGATCTTCATCTTGCACCCAAGACAAGGGAGTCCTGCACCTTCTTCCGTAAAGGGCTTCATGGGGCGTCATGCCGATGCTCGCCTGATGGCTATTATTATAGGAGAATTCCACTAGTGGCAAGAGCCTTTCCCATGGCTCTCCTCTGTCCAGCACACATAACCTCAATAAATCTTCCAGGGTTCTGATGGTCCTTTCAGACTGCCCGTCCGTATGTGGGTGGAATGCAGTACTAAAGGTTAGGCGCGAGCCCAAATACGCCTGTACCGCCTTCCACTCATTGGATGTAAATCGACCATCCCGATCCGAAACAATTTTCTTGGGCACGCCATGATACCGTACAAATTGCTCCACAAAAAGGCGTACCAAAACATCCACGTGTGCTTCCTTCTTCATTGGAATGAACCGGGCCACCTTTGTCAGTCGATCAACAATAAGCCACACTGAATCATTCTCGGAGCGGGAACGGGGTAACACATGAACGAAGTCCATGGAGATATCCTCGAACTTCCATTCGGGGATGGGCAGCGACTGCAACAAACTACCGGGACTCCTGCATTCAGCCTTCACTCTTTGGCAAGCTTCGCAATGTGTAACATAATAGCGAACATCCTTCTTCATTCCCGGCCAACACATAGTCTTTCGCAATCCGGCATACATCTTAGCAATACCCGGGTGCACTGAATATTGAGAGGAATGTGCCTCTCTCAAGATATCCTCCCGAATTTTGCCGCCCTTGGGAATATAGAGTCGGCCTCGAAAATAAACGAGGCCGTCTTTGAGTGTGTACTCATCGGTGGCCCCATCTTCAATTGTCTTGATTGCCGGGGCCAAGGCCGCATCCATTCCTTGCTCCACCCGAATCCGGTCTCGGATATCACAAACTATGCTCATGTTGGACAAATACTCCGCATACTCTGCCGAAGGAGCCTTGAATACTAGAGTAATTTCCATCTCCTCGATCATCCGAGCCAACTCCATACTCATCAACTGAGACTCTCGGCTAGAGCCTGACGCTTTTCTAGTCAAGGCATCGACTACCGAGTTCGCTTTCCCGGGGTGGTAGTTCATGGTGAACTCATAGTCGCATAGAAATTCCAACCACCGCCGTTGTCTCAGGTTCAACTCCTTCTGAGTGTGGACATACTTCAAGTTCTTGTGATCGGAAAAGATCTCGCAGTGTACGCCATATAGGTAATGCCTCCAGACCTTCAAAGCGAAGACCAATGCTCCTAACTCCAAATCATGAACCGGGTAATTGATTTCATGTTTCTTTAACTGCCTTGAAGCATATGCGATCACGTGCCCGTGCTGCATCAATACCGCTCCTATCCCTTGATATGATGCGTCCATGTAAACTTGGAATCCTTCCTTCCCTGACGGAAGTGCAAGGATGGGGGCGGAGGTAAGCCTATCCTTCAGCTCTTGAAATGCCGCTTCACATTGAGGTGTCCACTCAAATGGCACACCCTTCTTCGTCAAGGAGGTAAGGGGAAGGGCAATCTTGGAAAATCCTTTCACGAACTTGCGGTAGTACCCAGCAAGTCCAAGAAAGCTTCGTACATCGGCCGCCGACTTCAAGGGCGACCACTCCTTCACGGCTCGCACCTTTGCTGGATCCACCGCTAATCCTGCTCCACTGATCACATGCCCCAAGAAGGCTACCTCCTTAAGCCAGAATTCACACTTGCTAAACTTGGCATACAAGGCATGCTCCTTCAATTTCTTCAAAACCAAGGTCAGGTGCTCGACATGCTCCTCCTCCGTATTTGAGTAGACCAAGATGTCGTCGATGAAAACAATGACGAAGATGTCCAAATACGGTTCAAACACCTTGTTCATCAAACTCATGAAGGCCGAAGGGGCATTTGTGAGCCCAAACGACATTACTGTGAACTCATACAAACCATATCTGGAACTGAAGGCCGTTTTCTGGATGTCCCCTTATTGTATCCTCAACTGATAGTATCCGGAGCGCAAATCCAATTTAGAAAACCAATGTGCTCCCACTAATTGATCGAACAACTCATCGATCCGAGGTAGTGGATAAGTGTTCCGCACCGTCAACTGATTGAGTTCCCGATAATCTATGCACAATCGCAGGGTTCCATCCTTCTTCTTTACAAACAGCACAGGGGCTCCCCATGGTGATGAACTGGGGCGAACGAACCCTGAATCCACCAGTTCTTGCAATTGAACTCTAAACTCTGCGAGTTATTTCGGAGCCATTCTGTACGGAGCCTTGGATACAGGCTTGGCACCTGGTACTAGATTGATCTGGAAGTCAACCTCTCTATGCGGAGGTAATCCTGGTAGCTTCTCAGGAAATACCTCGGGAAAATCCCGCACAACCCGTACATCCTTTAATTCCAACGCTTCCTCCTTCAACTCGAACCAGATCATGAAGACCTCCTCCCCCTTCATATGAGCTTTTACAACCTGGACGGAAGATAACATCATGCGAGGCGCGAAGCCAATACCTTGGAAGATGACGTCAGAGTCTCCATGTCTCAAATAGATCCGCTTCTCCGCGCAGTCGATCCTTGCGAAGTGCCAATCCAGCCATACCATGCCCAAAATGATGTCAAACTCCGGCATTCTCAGAACCGTGGCCGGCGTATCGAAGGCCTTCCCATCAATAAATTACTCCAACTCGCACTTGGCAGTTGCGATCATCTCCGAGCCATCCGGAAGGCGTACACGTCGGGCTATGCAAGTGAAGTACTGTACATCCTCCACATCTTTTATGAAATCCTCGGACACAAAGGAGTGTGAGGCACCGGTATCGAACAGCGCATAGGCTGTCTTCCCGCTAATAATCACGGTGCCTAAGTACCAACAACCAAAACTTATTGCTAGTGGCTAGTAAGTTCTAATCAATTCAAGTTAGACCATGCAAATATGTAAATTAATTAAATCATACCTGCAATCACATCTTGTGGGTTCCGTTCCTGCGCCATATCAAGCGCGTACACCTGATCCCGGACCGGTCCGGGGTTTCCTCTTGGCGGTCCTCGTCCTCGACCACACATATATCCCCGCCCTCGCGGAGCTGCTGGAGGGAGAGCAGGAGGGAGAGCAGGAGGGGTGTTCCCATATAGCTGCGGGCAAAAACGCCGGATGTGGCCCGGCTGGTTGCATTCCAAGCACACCAGACCACGACGCCCTTCAGGTTGTTGAAATCGCTGAGGCTGTGGGGGTGGAGGCAACGCAGGCGGCTGCGCAACTGGATGCTCCACCCTATAGTTTCGGTGGACACGCCCTCCACCTCTTTGATAACCTCTTCCTCCTCTGAAGTCCCGTCTCCTTCTATTACTTGGGCCGGCTTCCATCACGTCCTCCACAGGCCTCTTACTACATCCCAGGTGGTCCGCCTCCAATCTTTTCGCCATATCAATGATCTCCGCCAAGCTACCATCCGGTATAAGCAAAAGGGACTGCCTTAGGGGATCTCGCAGCCCTTTATAGAAGCGCTTGGCATAACCTCTGTCATCCAACTCATAAGAATCCGCAAACCTTGCGAGATGCTGGAATTCCCGCTGGTATTCTGTAACCGTCTTTGATCCCTGCTTTAGTAGAAGGAACCTCTGCTCAAGCTCATCTCGGGCCGATGTAGGGATAAAGTGCTCCAAGAAAACACCCGAGAATTCACTCCAACTTATCTCATTGTAGATCCGACCTTGGAAGGTAGAGCCCATGAGGGACTTCCACCACCTCTTCGCATGTAAGTCCAAGACGGACACTGCCAATGTCACTGCCATGTTGGCTGGGCAACGGATACCAGCCAACAACTCCTGTATCGTGTCTAGCCATTCCTCTGTACGTACGGCTGACTCCGTCCCAAGGTAGACGGGAGGGGAGAGAGCCCGGAAGGTGCTCAGCCAGTTGGAGCTCGGGGCCTGTTGTTGCACCGGAGCCTGCTGTGCCTTAAAAGCATCAAGAATGGCGGTGAGCGTCTGCCCCAACTCAGACTGTTCGAACTGAGTGGGTATGGGAGGGGTAGGAGTACCCCCCATCGGCTCAACATGCAGTGGAACCTACACATACACGACAAATTTATGGTCAGGTTGGCTAAACTTAAGGTCAAAGTTGGACAAACTTAATGTGAATTACATATGGGCACACCACTGCTTCCGCTAAGTCAGTTTGTCCCCAAACTGACTAACCAAACGGGGGTGGCACCATTGTTGAATGAATTCTTAGTTGAGGATCGTGGCAAATTGATACCATTTGTAAGAACCCCCCCCAGATCCCAAAACCCGGCACGAAGGGGGAGTCTTATGCCCGGAACAGCCGCCTTGCGGTAACATTAGCACACGGGCTAACCTGTACCACAAGACGCCTATTCCGCCGGCTACAACCATATCAATATAAATGCCAACCCAACCAAATAAATAAGCAAGAGAAGTCAAAATCCACACTAAGTAATATATAATGTCCAGAACATCAATAAAGAGAAGCTAAACATGCTTCTACAAAATATCAGAGTACAGCTAATCATTACCCAAACGGGCTACATCAGAGTAATCAAAATACTAACATCAGTAGCCGACGGTATCGACGACACCGTCACATCAGGCCCTGTCGTCCTGGCTTGGCTGTCCTGCTGCGTAGTCTGCGGCTGCTCTACCTGCGGCGTGACCTCCTAAAAAGGTAGACGTAGCAACCGTTAGTCGAAACGACTAAGTGGTTTCACATCCGCTCCCCCGGCGACTCCTCGGCACCGGGCGGAGAAAAGGAACAAGAGTATAGTATATAACAAGTATGCAAGTAAAGGAGTATAAGCAAGTGCCAAGGTACATGAATATAATGTATAATCTAGCAGTTCTACAAGCTATCATCATATATCAACAGGTGTAAGGAAATCTACAGCAGGAAAGTAACTTAACTTATAAGAATGCCCATACAAACTTATAAGTTAAGGGTCGGGTTACATAAAGTAACTCATCGTATAGGAGTCCCCATACAAACTTATACAATGAGGATCTTGTTGTGCAATGTATGAAATGCTATGAATGCTATGCAATGACTCACCCATGCACACCCATGCAATTGCTATGTCGACACAGACTATAGTTCCCACTTTTCGAGCAGGTAGCTAACCTCTCAGGCATCAGCCGCCGTGGCCAGGCGGTGACAGTAGAACGGGCACTTCTAGTACTAGGCGGGTATCACACTACTTCACCTAGGCCTCCGTACACCTCAACGCTAAGAACACAACAACGGAGCCCATGCGTAATATGGCCCAGCGGGGTCTTGGGTATATGTGCACCAAGAACACAACCCGAACTGGCCATGTGTGACCCGGAAGGGGCCTCTGAAGAAAGCACGAGGACACAGCCCAACCGTTCACATGGCCAGAGGGGCCTCGGGACGTGAACACCGAGGACACAGCCCAAACCGACCAAGTCTAACTGCCAACTCCCGTCGGTGTGACGACTGGCGAGCCCATAGACCTGCCACACTATCCTTAACCCAGGATTACGACACCGCGTGTTGAATCACACCACATGCAAATACCACAGAAACATATCATGGAAGGGGCCTCGGAAGTAAACACGAGGACACAGCCCAACCATCCATCCACACCTTATCTCAACATAACCAAAACAAGTGACGGTCAACACCGCACTTACATCCCTTCACAATACTACCCGTAGGGAGACGACTCTCTAAGTATTGGACTACAAGACTCATTTCATTAATCAAACATGTCCATGATCATAATCTATTCATCTATATGACTTTCCAAATGATGACAATGTAATATAAACATGATGCGCATATAAAGATCTATCTCACTTTTCATTTGATAATGTCATAATATAAACATGAAGTGCACAATTATCAATCTTTCAATTCCTACCAATTCAGTTCGTTTAAATAATATTGTTTCTCAATTTGATAATATGAAATCTGCAACAAATGATTAATCATTCATCCAAGCCAAGTATCTTGCATTATTAATTCCACCGAATCAAAATCCATTTTCCATTAAACCCAGAATTTAGGTGCAGGCTGAATCTGGACAGCAACTTCGACCGGAGATTACCGAAGCTACGGGAATCCGATGAAGACGTGTAACCCCACGATGGAAAGGTCATTCCGAGGTCTACAACTCTCGTATTCAGACCTCAACCCATATTTGACATTATCCTATTTGAAATCGGACTTGAAGTCTGCTGCGTACAGAACACAGTTTCTGCATACAAGATTTATTGAACATCATTTTCGTTTAGACTTTCCTATGGCTATAGACTTCGCCAGAAGTCGTGCAACCATTCGTTGGAAAGGTAGTTTCAAGGGCTTCAACTTTCATGTTAAGCCGAAAGCCCATATCTGGCCATAGCGTACATAAAAATGGCCACGAAGTTCGCTGCGCGCAGAATACAGATTCTGCACGCATCTTAAGGCAGAATGAACGGCATCGGTTCATCTTCCTCCTCAAGGCGATTCTTCCCAAATCATTCCAGAAAACCTCCTCCCTTATTCACCCTCATTTGGCCAAAACCCTTCACGAACCCATCCCTTATCATCACATTAAAGAAGGGCGTGGTTGAAGAGATCTAAAACCTAAGACACAAGTCTTAGCATGGCCTTTCCTAGAAAACTCCTCCTCACCATCAAGACTCTCTTGAGTCGATCTCTCTCCTAGGAAAATAACTATAGATCTAGCACCAAGGGAGAGGGTAGGAAACTCACATTGGCTCCAGCGGTACCACCATTTCCGGCCATGGATCTCGTAGTTCTCCTTGGCGGCATCTTCTCTTTCACGGCGATGGCGGATTTCCTCCGGTAGAACTTGCTGCAGCAGTTTTTTCTCTCACCAGGAGTTCTCACAGGAATTTGGGGATAAAATGAGCAAGAAAACGGCTAGGGTTTTCTGTCCCCCTTATATATAAAAAGTGACACGGGTAGGGACACGGCCGTGTCCTTACCCGTGTCCTTCCTGGCGAAGAGGCAACGACAGTTTCCATGTCGGTTCAATATTTGACACGGCCGTGTTCCTGGCCGTGTCCTTGGCCGTGTCCTTCTCGGGTTGCATCTCGACGATCTATCAAAAATTGTCGACTCGAAACACACGGGTAGGGACACGGCCGTGTCGCTACCCGTGTCACATGATGTCGACACAACTCAGTCAGTCTCAACACGGCGTGTCGAGTGTAACTCGACACACACGGGTAGGGACACGGCCGTGTCGCTACCCGTGTCACATGATGTCGACACAACTCGTCAGACTCGACACGACGTGTCGAGTGTAAGTCGACACACACGGGTAGGGACACGGCCGTGTCGCTACCCGTATCACATGATGTCGACACAGCTCGTCAGACTCGACACGGCGTGTCGAGTGTAACTCGACACACACGGGTAGGGACATGGCTGTGTCGCTACCCGTGTCACATGATGTCGACACGACTCATCAGACTCGACACGGCGTGTCGAGTGTAACTCGACACACACGGGTAGGGACACGCCCGTGTCGCTACCCGTGTCACTACCCGTGTCACTACCCATGTCACTACCCGTGTCAGTACCCGTGTCACTACCCGTGTCTCTCTGCACTGATTTCTCCACTTCTCCACAAGTGCAGTCCAATTCCTTGCACTTCTCAGGACTCGAGTCAACCCTCCTGACTCAAAAACACACACTAGGGGCCTAGAATGATTCGGGACGTTACAAATCCTATAAACAAAATAAAAGATTTCGTCCCCGAAATCAGGCTTAGGCTGAGGGGAGAAATGCATAACATGAAATTTAACATATTCTTTTAAATAAGATTACCTTGAGCAAACAACTCCGGTTAGCGTTGCTGCATCAAATCCATTGGCTCCCATGTGTACTCCTCCTTCCCATGATTCGACCATAGTACCTTCACCAAGGGTACACTTTTGCGGCGCAAAGTTCTTGTCTCGCTGTCAATAATCCGCACCGGCTCTAGTCGCACAGACCTATCTGATGCCACTGCACCATCAGTAGTGGGAATATACTGGTCGGGCCGCAACAGTGCTTTTCGAAGCTATTTGACGTCTCTCGAAAGCTTGGAGAAGATTTGCTGATGATTCAGACAAAATGAATTTTCAGACTCCAAAAACTTTTTGTGTCTGCCCGTATGACTTTGTAGATTCTCTAACTTCTCATTTTCTCTCTTGTATCATTGATAGCAGATCATTCTTCTCTATATTACTTCTGAATTTTAATTTTACTCCTTGATTGACTGCTAAATTCTTGGAACTTGGACAAACGGCTAGAAGCGCATTAATTTGATTCCTCAACTGTCCCAGTTATTAAGCCGAATTTTTACTCTGTGAAATCTAGTAATTAATGCTGCCAATGAACGACTATATTCATAAGAATATATGCATTTAATTACTTAGAGCAATATAGGCAACAATGTATTAAATCAGCCTTGGTCAATCTGGAAATGAACTGCAGAGAAGGAAATACTGAACTAACAGATTTCGTTGATGTCAGAACAGATTTCGTCGACCTGAACTCAAAGTTTGTCGAGCTGAGAAATCATCTTCGTCGACCTGAGCTCAACAAACATCAATCTGGAAATATCTTGCTAATTCTGAGCTCCAAGTTCGTCGATCAAAGAATCTATCTTGAGGGAAGAAATCGTCGACCTGAGCTCGAATATCGTCGAGCTCAACTCAGAGAAAGAACTTTGAGTTTGTCGACCTGAGTTCGACTTTTGTCAAACTGAGTTCGACTTTCGATGAACAGAATTTCTGACTGATCAAAACTGCATTTCTTGGAATTCTTTCAGCAATTCTGGAGAGTCCTTCTGAGGCAAACCTGGAAATAAACCTATGACCCATGACTATATATTTTTTGTCAATCTAATCATCCTAATAGTGATACTTGCCCAAATCAGAACTGGGGTTCCAACAATCTCCCCCTATTTATGTGAGGACACTATTTACACAAAACAAATAAAATACAAAGCAAAACAATCTGCCTGAATTATAAATTTTTCAGCAGATGTACAAAGATGCTTTGAGAAATAAAGAAAGATAACAAAGATTTTAGAACATAATTAAAAACTTAGGAGCAGCTGCAATAAAATCTGTTAAGGATGTCAGCTGCACTTTTGTCTATCTTTAACTGTATCTATCTCAGCATGTCTGAATCCATTTCTGATTCTCTGAATGGTTGAAACTGCTGATTGCTGTAACCTTTGCACTGACTGAGACTAAGGCTTTTGGTTTCTATCAAATACCACTATTCCTCTATGGTAAGATATGTCTTTTCCTGAAAAAAGATGTTAGGAGTTTTGGACCCATATTACCTTGGGTCTCTTTTATAATAATTAGAAAAAAAAACATTCAGGTTGACTTTTATAACCTAGAGGATGAAATTTTCTGGGTGGAATTATCCATTGAGAAAAGGGGTTAACAAATTTATGTCTTTGATTATTATTCTGATAGAAATTAAAATTTCTATTTTGATAGACTGAGTTCGATGATTTTTGTTGAGTTCGTCGATTTGAGTTCGACGAAAAGTATTTATTTCATCGATTTCGGTTCACAGAATGATAGTGATCATTTTCTGAGTTCCACGATTGTAATTCTCTATTCGACAAAACATGTTGATTTCAACGAGCACCTTTTGTTGAAAATACATAACCAAACTTTGGGTTCAGAGATCGTCGATCTCCGTTTGACATATAATACTGCTTTCGTCGAGCTTGGTTAGAAGAAATATTTTGAACATGATTTTTCTGAAAATTCTTAACTCGTTTAGATTTATTATTATGTAAAACTTTAGTCATTTTAAATAAATTTTCTAACTGTTATTTTCCTTTAGTTAATTCAAAATGAGTAATCTTTTCAAGAGGAGTTTTCAAACTTTCTTTAAGCTTTGTGTTTTCTGAAGAAGAATTATTTAATTTTTCTCTGAGAAGTTTTATTTACTTCTCAGATTGAATCAAATTCTTACAAAGAATTTTAAAATCTTCTTTAAAATGATCTGAAGAAAAGTCAAAGGAAGAGATTAACTGATCCTCTTCTGATTCAGTTTCTGCTTCAGAGTCTGATTGTTCATTAGAGTTGCTGCAAGAGGCATTTATTGCCATTATTCAAAATTCTCTTGCTCTTGACTCTTCTTCATCCTCAGTTGCACAGGATGAAGCTTCAGAGTTAGAGTCACTCCAAGTGTCAGCATCAAATATTCTCTTTTTAGCTGATCAAACAACCATTGCTGTGAGGGAGTCCCAAATATCCTTTGCTGATGAACATTCAACAACTTCCTAAAAAATTTCATCAGACATTGATTGTGCAAGAATGTTCATTGCTTTTGCATCATCAATCTTTAGCCTTTTCTGGGCTTCTGTCCATTGAGGTGATGAAACAGAGTTGATGCTAGTTGTTTCCACTAGTTGATAAGGACCTGTCAAAATGGAATTGTAAATGGCTTCATCAATAGAGTTCATAAAAAGCCTAATCCTTGCCTTCCATAATGCAAGCTTATCTAGATTGCACATAGGAGGTCTGGTTCTTGAAAATACTTCATTTTGTGCCAGTATATAAAACAGATAATAGAGACACTATAATAAGATCTATCAAAGATCTTTTTGTTCAGGTGTTAGACTGTGAAATCAAACAACCTCTCTTTGATACCAATTGAAAGAAAAGGGATAGATCTTATTTTAATATAGTTAAATATATATATGTTATATAAAAGAGTGAGCACAACACAAAAATAAAGAATGAGAGCAAGCAACACAGATGACATAAGGATTATAGTGGTTCCCCAAAACTGGGTTCATCCACTCTTCTACCACCCTGGTAGGAATCCACTAGCAGTTTTTGATCAGGTGACTGCCACCACAGGTTTGTGCTCAGGTGCCCTGTCACCACAAGATCTATTTGGAGGGAGATCTCACAACCCTTTAGGCTTTTGATCAAGTGCCCAAAAACCAACAATAAACTTTTGAAGGCAGTTAATAAACCATTTATACAGTGAAAGAAAAGTTGATGATGTCTCCTCTTTTTATTTAAACAATAGAGAAGACAAAAGTGGATCTTTGTTGTCAAAGCACCCCCTGAGATGTAGAGTAATTCAGGAAAGAAGGAAGCTTTGCTTCAGGGTGTAAGTCTTCAGATTGATGTTGATCTCCAACAAGATTTTTAGACTAATTGTATTCGATGTCTCTTGAAAGCTTGGAAAAGATTTGCTGATGATGAAGACAGAATGAATTTTCAGACTCCAAAAACTTTCTGTGTCTGCCCGTATGACTTAGTAGATTCTCTAACTTCTCGTTTTCTCTCTTGTGTCGTTGATAGTATATCATTCTTCTCTATATCTCTTTTGAATTTGAATTTTACTCCTTGATTGACTGCTGAATTCTTGGAACTTGGACAAACGGCTAGAAGGGCATTAATTTGATTCCTCAACTGTCCTAGTTATTAAGCCAAATTTTTACTCTGTGAAATCCAGTAATTAATGCTACCAATGAATGGCTATATTCATAAGAATATATTCATTTAATAACTCATAGCAATATAGACAACAATGTATTAAATCAGCCTTGGTCAATTTGGAAATGAACTGCAGAGAAGGAAATTCTGAACTGACAGATTTCGTCGACCTCAGAACAAATTTTGTCGACCTGAACTGCTGAGAAATCTTTTGGAGCATGCATTCCATGCTTCCTGGTTTGCTAATAACAATCTTGTCTGTATTTGATTTTTGGGTGCTTTTGGTGTGCAGATAACACAGGTCTATCTCTAATCTCTTTTTGGTGATGAATCAGATCAGAATTGAGCTCGGGAGATATCAGCAGGCGATATTGAGTGCCGCCGACAGGCGATAGCGCCACTCGATGCATTTTTGTTCGACGCTCGACGAAGCTCGTGGGCGATGTGGCATCCATTACATTGCTGTCGCCAGACGACGATATCCCGTATCGCCAGGCGATAGTGCACGTTCTACTCTCAACGTATCTGCGATGCGAAAATGAGGAGTTCATGGGACACGTGGCAGTAGTTACCTATATCGCCAGGTGGCGATACCCAGTATCGCCAGGCGATATCACGAGAGTATAAAAGCCATTCAATTTCTTGTGGAAATCACGAATCTGATTACCTGGAGTGTACTTTCCAGCAAAGACGATTCAGAGAGCTCTAGATCTCAGAGATACTCCATACTCTCAAGAAGGCCAAAGCGCGGAAGATTGACAGCACGTTCGCAACATTCGAAGCAACTCTAGCAAGTATTCGTTGGCATATTGAGCACATTGTTCGAAGGGAGTGTCTAGCCTAAAGTTTTCAATTTATTTTGTTATTGTTTCTATTATTTTCTCATTATAATAGAGAGGGGAAATCGCCGCCTTTTGCGTGGCATGTAGGTCCTTGTGTGGCTTAGGAGAGAATCGACGCCTTGTGAGTGGCATCCAAGCCTTTGTGTGGCTTAGGGAGAAATCGTTGCCTTGTGTGCAACATCTATATTGTGATTAGATTTAGGGGGAGGCTAGTAGCAAGATTTAGTAAGAGATATGCTTTAGCCTGCCGGTTCTTGGTAGAAGAACCATCAAAAACACAAGTAAATTATTTGTTTCATGAGCCTTTATCTCTACCTCGATAGGGACACTTTGTATTCAATTATCACTTTTGAAATATATCATTGTTGTTTTAGTTAGTATACATTTTCATTCTTTAATTATATTATTTTTATTCATCAAGCAAATTTGTCTGAATTTAAGAAAAATTTAAAGAACCCTTATTCACCCCCTAAGGGCGTTGTAAGATCCAACACTTAGTATCAGAGCGAGGTTAATCCAAAATCAGTTTCACTACCGGGAGTAATGGCTCAAAACACTCATGCATTTTCTGAGGGGCAAGGTATTAGTAGACCTCCCTTATTCACGGGCATTTACTATAACTATTGAAAAGCTCGCATACGATGCTTTCTAATAGTACTAGACATCGATGTTTGGGGCATGGTAGAAACATGCTACATTGCTCCTATAGCTGTAGTAGGAAGTGTCTCAATGGAAAAACCCAAGGATAAATGGGATGAAGCTGATAAGCTTCGCTGTAAAAATAACACTAAGGCAATGAACACCTTATTTTGTGCGTTAGATGGGACTGAATTTAATCGTGTTTGTGCATGTCATACTGCATATGATATATAGAATCTTCTTGAAGTTACTCATGAAGGTACAACGCAGGTAAAGGACTCGAAGCTTTTCCAGTTAGAATCAGAGTTTGAGAAGTTCAAAATGGAGGTTGATAAGGATGTAGACTCCATGTACACAAGGTTCAGCAAGATAGTGAACGACTCAAGGATTCTAGGGAAGAATTTCTCAAATGGAGATTTGGTGAGAAAAATACTTAGATCTCTTCCCCCGAAGTTTAATCCAAAAGTGACTGCCATCTCGGAGTCACACAATCTAAAGTCTCTCCAAATTGAGAATCTAATAGGCAACTTAAAAACCAATAAAGTAGAGTTGAGGATTCAACAACAAAAGTATAGCCTGGAGCCAAGAAAGAAAGCTTTGGCGTTGAAGTCTAAGAAGGAAGAGGAAAGCGAGTCTGATGAAAGTGTCGATGGAGATGAAGAAATCCTGTTTGTGAAGAAATTCAGGAAATTCATGAGAAATCCTAAAAGAAGAAATTCTTTCAGAAATTTTTTCAAGAAGCAACAATTTGGGAATAGGAAAGGAAAAGCACAAGCTGATGGAGAGGATGACGATGATAGGCCACCACCTGAGAGCTATCATTGCGAGAGAATTGGCCACATAAAGAGAAAGTGCCCAAAGTATTTGATAGAGCAGAAGGAGAAGCGACATATAAATAAAGATAAGAAGAATGTTCTGAAGGCAAAAACATGAGATGAAGCCAATTCTGAGGAATCAAGCAGTTCAGGATCAGAAACTGAAAGGAGGCCAACATGTGCTTGATGGGAAAGAGCGTTTCATCACATGATGAAGGAAGTAGTGTCAAGAGCGACACTGGGGTAACTCAGGGGACTTATGATGATTTATATTCTGAATTTTTGAGAACATGCAAATATTTAGATAAAAACTGGATGAAATTCAATTGATTAAATCTGGAAATAAATTGTTAGTACAAGAAAATAAAAAATTAAAAAATGAAGTAAAAGTTCTTTGAAAGGAGAAAGTGATATGTCAAGAGAATTATCCCTCCTCGACAAAGATACTAGAGCTTGAGAAAGATCTCTCTAAGACTCAGACTTGGGTTGAAACTCTTACAAGAGAGAAAGAGGCCTTAGAGAGATCTCTAAAGTTTTCTCAATCTCAAGTGGAAGGCAGCAGAAAGTCCTTCGCAAACCGATGCGGCACCATTGTTGCCGAAAATAATGTATTAAGGGGACAAGTCCGTGATTTAGAAATGGCCGCTAACAAATTTGGAGTGGGCCAAAAATCACTAAATATGATTTTGGCAAATTAGTAGTATGGTTCTGAAAAATTCGGACTTAGATACTCACCTGAACACTATCGCCCGACGACATCCACGATCGCCGACAATAAGAAAAAGTCCAGAAAATCTTTTTCCCAAATTAAAAATAATAAAACTACTGTCCCTGTAGCTTCCAGCAAAAGGTCAAATTTATTTTAAAAAACCCGTCGACTTCTTTCATCAAGTGTGGCAAATGTAATAAGTTTTGTCACACAACACACACTTGTAAGAAGACGGGACACTTTTCTGTTAAACAAATCTGGGTACCTAAAGCTTCCACCTATTCTATGGGAGGAACCACTTGGGTAACTGGATCTTTACTCTCATCCACTTTCTAGGTGTGTTGGCAGGCTAAGGACAAAGAAGACGTGTGGTACTTGTACTTAGGGTGTTCCAAGCACATGAGGGGCAATAAATCAAAGTCCCTTAGCTTAGAGATGAAGAAAAGGAGGAGTGGTTACTTTTGGTGACAACGGGAAAGGAAAAAATCATCGGTATTGGAGTAGTAGGAAACAAATCATTTACTATCTCAAATGTTTTGTATGTTAAAGGATTGAAGCATAATTTAATCTCTATAAGTTAGTTATGTGATGTTGGCTTAAATGTCTTATTTGACTCGTATTCAAACTTATGCAAAATTATTAACTCCAAAATAAATGATACTGTTATTACTGCTCCTAAGTTTCAAAATGTCTACATGATTAGATTTAATGATTTGTCATATTCTTCATTAAAGTGTTTTATATCTAAAAATGAGGGGTTAGATTTGTGGCATAGACGACTTGGACATTCTAGTTCCAAGCTAATTATAAAATTGTCTGAAAATAAACTTGTTAAAGGTTTACCTTTTTTGTATGGAAATTTATCGTCTTTATGTTCACCATGTCAAAAAGAAAAATTTTCAAAGTCTTCATTTAAAAGCAAAATTGTCGTTTCCACCACTAGGCCTTTATAATTGATACATATGGATTTGTTTGGTCCTGTTAATACACTAAGTCTAGGCGGTAGAAAATATACTTTTGTTTTGATTGATGATTATTCTTGCTTAAGTTGGACAATTTTCTTAACGTCTAAATCTGATGCATTTTTAGAATTTTCCAAATTATGTATACGTGTTCAAAACGAACTAGAGTTAAAAATAAAATGCATTCGTTCAGATCATGAAGGTGAATTTGATAATGAAAAATTTGTTTCTTTTGGCAATAAGTTAGGAATTAAACATGAATTTTCCGCTCCTCGTACACCTCAACAAAATGGTGTGGTAGAGCGAAAAATAGAACTTTGCAAGAACTAGCTCGCACTATGCTATCTGAATACAAATTACCCTAATCATTTTGGGTTGAAGCTGTTAGTATTGCTTGTTATGTTATTAATCGTGTTATGCTTCAACCTCTCTTAAAATTTCCACCTTATGAGTTATATTTTCAAAAGAAACCAAATGTGTCTTATTTTAAAGTTTTTGGTTGTAAATGTTTTGTTTTGAACACTAAGGATAATTTAGGCAAATTTGATGAAAAGTGTGATGAAGCATTTTTATTGGCTATTCTTCAACGAGTAAAGCTTATAGAGTTCACAACAAAAGGACTAAAATGGTTGAAGAATCTATATATGTTAAATTTGATTAGTTTTTCCCTTGTGTAGAAGCTAATAATACATGTAAAGATGAAGAGTTCTCCCCTCTACAAAGGTTGGATGATGATGAAATCCTTGAAGACAAAGATAAAGAAAAAGTAGTCGAACGAGAAGAAGAAGAATAGCAAGAATATGTACCTCCAAGCGAACTAAGATTCTCAGAAGATCATCCCCAAGATTTGGTTATTGGAGAAACGTCAAGAGGGGTAAGTACTCGTTCATCCGTATGTGAGTTATTCTCTAATATGTGCTTTATTTCTAATATAGAACCTAAAAGTGTTGAAGCTGTTTTAAATGATAATTTTTGGTTTTTAGCTATGAATGACGAGCTTAATCAATTTGAACGCAATAAAGTTTAGAAGTTAGTAAAAAGACCGTCAAATCATCCTGTTGTAGGGGTTAAGTGGATTTTTAAAAATAAACTAGATAGTGAATCTAGGGTCACTAGGAACAAAGCTAGACCCATAGCAAAAGGTTATTCATAAATAAAAGGAAAAGATTTTGATGAAACCTTTGCACCCGTAGAACATTTAGAAGCAGTTAGAATATTTCTTGCATTTGCTAGTTTTTAAAAGTTTAAACTATTTCAAATGGATGTTAAAACTTGTTGAAGCCAAAAATGACCTCAATGGGAGTTCAAAACAGGGGTGCAGCCAACACCTACTTCTCTCAAGCCTCAACCCTTGACTAGATTCAAAGGTCCCTGGACTGACCCAAAGCCTCAGTAGGGAGGTCCCACCTCACACCCGGAAGATCTATGAGAGCTTCCCATATAAAGCCAAAAGCTGGGCTAGGAGCTCCTCAGAAAGCACTGGAAATTGGAAGATTATGAAAGCTTGATTTTTAAGGAGCCCTTATGGGTCTATTTATAGTTTTCTGAGTTGGGTCTGCAAATAACCATACTAGGCTGGCCTGAAATTACCAAAGTACCCTTGGTTGGGTCTGCCAACATCCAAACTCCGCTGTTCTAAGGAGCTATATGCAGACCATCAAGGACAAAAAGGAAAAAAATACCCGGTGTAGAAGGGTAAAAACCCCCTTGGGTACAGAAATGATAAAAAGGCCTTTTACCATAATGCGAGTGGGAGGGCACCTGGTGGCGAGACGGGCCTTCCCGCTCATCTCGCGGGTATCCTTTGCTTAGGGGACCCTCTCGCTTATAATGGCCTACTCGCCACCCAGAGGGGGCGTCTCGCCTTCTACGGAGACCTCCCGACTCGCCAACCACGAGTGGACCACATGATCCCACTCGACCGTCACTTCCACTTGCCCTCCCTGTCTATTTCGCATTTTTGAGGCCCTCTCGCGAGCCCGAGGTTGTACATAATCCCCGCTCTTTTCAAGATTAATCTAAGCTCGGAAAGAATATCCAACCGAGGCTCGCTGCTAATACGTATTTATTGACGTATTTATGAGGGAATCTTCTGAGTCCCCTCATCGAAACCTATAAATATGGGATTCCTATCTTGAATGGAGGTTGCCCTTTTGAATATCCCGTCCTTCCTTGCAGCACTATTCATCATATCTCACAGCTAGAGCTTTCGCGAGCGCCTTGCCAAAGTGCGTAAGCAGAGCAAGGCTGCCGTGGCTACTTACACCTTATCCTTAGTCCGCCCCCTACCTTCTATTCAATCCCCTCGCTCTCGCCTGAAGGGGATAAAAACTGGCGGCCCCTCTTCCCTTATCGAGGGGCCTTCTCGTGTGGTGCTGGAGACCTGCCCTCCCCCTCCTCCGGCATCTCCCAAAGAGAAAGGTGTGAGCTCTTGCTTTTCTCCTTATTACTCCTTCAATGTGTCTGCTTTCTTAATGGTTTATTTATAGGGAGCTCCTGCAGCTGTACATCTACCGGAAAGCCCGCGAGATGATTCTACCAGCCACCGTGAAGATTCCGACTCACAATTGCCTCCCACTCCACTATCTACTCCTCCCTGCGAGAGGAGATACGATCCCTCCCAGGCCGCCGGGAACTCTCGTCCCCTTGGTAAGGAATCCGTCCTCTCGCTTCTCTGTCCCACTCGCTATTACCACACATTTCTGTGGGAGCCGCTCTCACCTTGCTCCTTCACCTCTTCTGCAGGCTCCCAGACTGACTCGCCTGCTGAGGATCACCCTAGGCAATCTGTCGCCCCGCCTCTACCTCCTCTTGACGGGATTGAAGATTTTCTTGGTGACCCTGCGGATCCGGTGGAGATGAGGCGCAAGACTGCCGAGCTGTTTAGAAAGCACGTGTGCATCATCCACTCGTTGGCACTGGATAAGCAGGCAGCGGATCGATGCATCGAATGGCTGGAGAATGAATGCGCTCGCCTATCCTATGAGGCCAATGTTGAGCTAGATGTTGATGACACCAACCCTGACGCCATCATTAATGAGACTGATATGTAGCTCCATCTCGCGCGCCGTGGGCTTGAGTTCGTTCGCACATTCCACTCGCACAGTAGACCTCCCTGTGCGGGAGATTGCGGTGGCCGCTGGCAATGTCACCCGTATTGAAGGACGTCCGTCTCGCCCTTTTTCTTCTTTTTTCTCTGAGTGATGTAATAATAATTAAATTATACTGTTTGTTGTCGTCTTGCCGGTACTTGTCAGAACCGTTGTCGTTAAAATGTTGGATGGTGTTTTTGATTTATTCATTACTGCTGTTTTAACTTTATTTTTCTTTAAATTCCCTTATTTAATCACCTCGTGATTATGACGGGTTATGCCGATCGAGGCTCCGAAGAGAGAGCCAACCGCCGACTCTTCCCCTTCCCTTGTAGTTTTTCCCGCCTTTTAATCATTTCACCATATTTGCTATAAATATCCCGGCCCTGGATAAGATGGATATCCGCGTCTATTTCTCTTGCTGCCCAAGTTCTTGCTTCTTTGCTTTCGCCGTCTCGCCGATTCTTCTCGCGTTTCTCACCCGGCCCTTTTGCCGGTCTTCTTTCTTGTTACTTCATTCCCTCCCATTCTCGCCTAAAGCCATCTCACCAACTTCGTCTCGCCGAAGATGGGAAAGAAGAGGGTTGAGGAAGGAGAGTGGCACAGCCACTGCGGGAAGCGGTTCACAGACCACGACTTCCCGCTCAGCAGGCTTCCCGAAGAAGACTACCGCGGGTTCGTCCGTGAGTACCTGGCAGAGGGGATTGACTCGCGACCTCCCAAAGTTGGCAAGTCCATCAACACTTACTACCCGGGAGAGCTCGCTTTCCCCATCTCGCACTTTGAGGTGGGGTTGAGGCTGCCTCTATGGCTGGAGTTAAAACAAGTTTCCAAATACTTCGGTGTCGTCCCGACGCAGTTCAACCCGAATGTTATCTCGATGTTGGTCGCCTTTGCCTGCTATATGCGCCGGGAGTGCATCGAGTTCAGCTTGACGGTCTTCCGCAAGCTCTTTATCTACCATGCCAACGCTGATGGCATCTCGTACTTCACCGGCCAAGGGCTTAAGGTGTGCGTGACGCCCAACAAAAATCACCACTGGCTCACGCGGTTCATCTTCATCCGTGGCGACCGTGGTTTCTTCGGGGGCGTCCCGCTCGGGCCGGTGTCTCCCCCAGAAAGTTTTTATGCCACCGCGCAGGTCAGCGGCCCAGAGAAGGTGCTGTATGAATATTTCGTCGGCAAGAACTTCGAGGTCAACTACCTGCGGCGAGGCCTCGACTCGCTGCCTCTTGTACTCCATGGTGAAGGTACTCTCTTTTCTGTCTCGCTGTGTCTGATTGTTTATCCGTCTCGCCTTCTCACCGCCTTTATTTGCCTTTCAGGGGAGCGAGTAGTGCCAGGCCATCCCCCTTACAAAAGTAACATCCACCCCTACAAGGGCCTCGATCTCGCCTATGCGGCAGCTGAGGCGGCAAGAGAGTCCTTGAGTCCTGCCCCTCTCAAAAGGCCTTCAGGCGACATGGCCCCCTCTCACTTCAGCCCTCCAATGAAAATGAAGAAGGCTGTGTTGGTCTCCCAGGGGAAGAAGAAGGTGACCCCGAAGGAGAAGGAGACAGCGAGGTCTCTCAGCCCCATCTCTTTGGATGGGTCTCCGTCTCCCCGCTCACCTCGTCAACAGGACGTCTCGCCTACTCGCGAGACGGCACCGCCAAATCAACCTGCTGCCGCCTCCGATCAACCAGCCGCTGCCATCAATCAACCAGCTGCTACTACCTCTCGCGAAGGCACTTCCTTCAGCCGTCCCACTCCCTCTTCCCACATGAACTTTAACTTGGGCCCCGCGGTTTCCGATGCAGCTGGGGACCCTGTTCTACTGTGGGGGCGGGACGCCAACCGAGTCTCCATTTCCACCCTCCTGCCCCCCTGGATGGAGCAGGAGGAGCCCACCAGCCATGCCTTTGTCATGGGATACGACCTCTACGGTGGTCTCGACGCAGTCTCCCCTGAGAGCGAGTCTACGCGAGACCTCGTTATGAAGTCCTCCCACACCCAGATGTGGGCTTTGGAGTTCTCGCATCGCCCCGCTCACCGTCTGATATACATCAACAAAAAATGGTCAGAGAGTGAGATGAGCCTGGCGGCGGAGCGGGAGCGGTTAGAAGATCTCGCTAAGAGGTTGTTTGATGCCGAGAGCCTCCTCGCTAAAGCCCAAGGCGGAGTGGTAAAGCATTATCCTTACCCTTATTCTTCTTCTTTGGTAGCTGCTAACTAAAAACCTAACGTCTCATAGGATGCCGAGACGGCGGAACGGCTGCGCTCGCGAGCAGCAGCCCTGGAGGAGGAGGTCAAGGACTTGAAAGCCCAGAATACTCGCCTCCAGGCTGACGTGGCGTCATCGTCTCGCCGCGAGCCCTTTCAGACACCTCCGCCACACTATTCTTTTGACGAGGTCGAGCAGCAGTGCCGAGATGCCGGCATCAGGGCTGCGGAGCTAATCCTGAAGATGATGAAAGACCTAGGTGTTGTGAAGGACGACTATGAGACCGTGACAGTCTGAGACCTGGTACCCCAGCTCTATGGCGAGGAGAGCGAGGATTCTTCATCCGGCGAGGAGGAATAACACGCCGCCTCCAAGATCCAGAATCCCTCTCTCCACCTCTTTTTGTTGCTACTTGTAAAACTTATTACTATTTTTTTGTGATCAAAAATTTGACCTCTGTAACGGACTGTTCTTCGATCAAATGTATATTTTTGTCCTTTTATCCATTTGCATGCTTTTTCTTTTTTGCTTGCCTTTGTTTGCGAGGAGACATTTTTTGCCGCCTCGCCGACTTACATTTACCCTCTTTACTTTGCTTCATTTTACTCACTGCGAGACGAACCCCTGACGCGCCTACGCCCGAGAGACAGTACTTTGTACTGTCTTGCTACCTTGCTAGAGAGTTAGCTTTTTAAAGAGCGCGTGTCGTCATTTCCTTTACCTTTGCGTGTAAAATTTGACTGGTACAATCTTCTCGCCTTGCCTTTAGGTACTCCCCGCGCGAGTGGCTCTTGATAATGCAACCTTCACTCTGATTATTAGAGCGAGCCTTCTGTCTCGCGTGAGTGCCCACTCGCCTAAGCGAGACCATCCTTATAACTGCCAGCTGCGAGTGCCTCCACTCACACTGCTTCAAGTTTTGCCTTAGTTTATTTCTTTCCTCCTAAGTTTAAGCTGGGTGTTGTTTTAAGGAGCTTTTCCCAACCATTTTGTCATCGAATGAGTTTACTGCCTTGTTAGCTTGGTGAGCCCGGGTAACAAGTCCACCGGGGACCGGTCCGAGCTCGAAGTGGGGTAGAATTTCCCAGGTTTAGACCTGTTCCCAAGAACTTTGGACCCAAACTTCAAGAACCAGACCATTCCCCCACAGGCGAGCCTTCAGACCTGTCAGCTAGATGAGAGCCTGCGCAGCGGGTCTACCTGGGGCAGAGCAGAGCTCGGGGTGTCGATGAAGTTTCCTCAAACGAAACCTATCCCCCACAAGCGAGCCTTCAGACCTGCCAGGTAGATGAGAGCCTACACAGCGAGTCTATCTAGGGCCGAGCCGAGCTCGGGGTGCCGATGAAGTTGTCAAACCAAACCTATCCCCCACAGGCGAGCCTTTGGACCTTCCAGCTAGATGAGAGCCTGCGCAGCGGGTCTACCTGGGGCCGAGCCGAGCTCGGGGTGCCATTGAAGTTCTCAAACCAAACCTATCCCCGACATGCGAGCCTTTGGACCTACCAGCTAGATGAGATCCTACGCAGCGGGTGTACCTGGGGCCGAGCCGAGCTCGGGGTGCCGATGAAGTTCTCAAACCAAACCTATCCTCCACAGGCGAGCCTTCGGACCTGCCAGCTAGATGAGAGCCTGCGCAGCGGGTCTACCTGGGGCCAAGCCGAGCTCGGGGTGCCGATGAAGTTCTCAAACAAAACCTATCCCCCATAGGCGAGCCTTCGGATGTACCAGCTAGATGAGAGCCTGCGCAGCGGGTCTACCTGGGGCCGAGCCGAGCTCGGGGTGCCGATGAAGTTCTCAAACCAAACCTATCCCCCACAAGCAAGCCTTCGGACCTGCCAGTTAGATGAGAGCCTGCACAGCGGGTCTACCTGGGGCCGAGCTGAGCTCGGGGTGCTGATGAAGTTCTGAAACAAAACCTATCCCCCAGAGGCGAGCCTTCGGACCTGCCAGCTAGATGAGAGCCTGCACAGCGGGTCTACCTAGGGCCGAGCCGAGCTCGGGGTGCCGATGAAGTTTCCTCAAACCAAACCTATCCCACACAGGCGAGCCTTCGGACCTGCCAGCTAGATGAGAACCTGCGTAGCGGGTCTACCTGGGGCCGAGCCGAGCTCGGGGTGCCTATGAAGTTCTCAAACCAAACCTATCCCCCACAGGCGAGCCTTCAGACCTACCAGCTAGATGAGAGGCTACGCAGAGGGTCTACCTGGGGCCGAGCCGAGCTCGGGGTATTATAAAACTCATAAGTACATCCTATCATAAGAATTTCGCAATAGACAAGAGAAACAAGTCAATTGATATATTATAACAAGCTTAATTTTGAATACATAATTACATCTTCTCCATTTCATTGGTAGAAGCGTTTCAGGTCATCGCCGCTCCAGGTGTGGCTTAAGGTCCTCCCTTCCACATCCTGGAGGTTGTAAGCTCCTGTTCCGAGGACCTCCTTCACTATGTAAGGTGCTTCCCAGTTCGGGTTGAGCTTGCCTACGGGAGCCGACCTTCCTGCCGCGTCAACCTTTCTCAGCACCAGATCTCCTTAGGCGAACTGCTTGACCTTTACATGCTTATCAAAATACTTGGCCATCCGCTGCTTGACCTCTTCTTGCTTGATGGCTGCCACGTCCCGCAGCTCCTCCTCCATATCTAGCGATAGGCATAACCCCTCCTCATTCTCTAGCCTCCAAGTCTCATCTCCTTCTCCCGCGGCTGTGACTCGCGGGGACCGAACCTCGAACTCCACTGGTAGGACCGCCTCACACCCGTGAGAAAGCTTGAAGAGGGTCTCACTGGTGGCCGTGTTCAGGGTCGTTTGCAAGGCCCACAGGACCGAGGGGAGCTGCTCCACCCAATTTCCTCTCAAGTTCTCCACTTTTTTCTCCAGTAGGTTTACAATAAGTTTGTTTGCCGCTTCCACCTGGCCGTTGCTCCGGGGGTGGTGGATAGAGGCAAATCTGAGGTCTATCCCCAATTGGGCGTAGAATTTGATGAACTCTTCACTGGAAAAATGGGGGCCGTTATCTGTCAATATCGCTTGAGGCAGCCCGTGCCTGCATATGATCTCCCCCTAGACGAAGTTCCTTATGACTTACGAGGTGACTTTAGCCAAGGCCTTAACCTCCAGCCACTTTGAGAAATAATCGACCATGACCAAGAGGAACCTCCTCTGTCCACTAGCCGGAGGAAAAGGTCCGACCAAGTACACCGCCCAGATAGTGAAAGGCCAGGGCGACGTTATGCTCCTAAGCCTTTGAGCAGGTAAGAGTTGGAGGGGGGGGGGGCGTACAGCTGGCACGTTTGGCACCTCTTTGCGAACTCTGCTGCATCCTTCCTTAGGGTCTACCAGAAGTACCCCTGCCTTATTACCCTGGCTTCCAACATCCTTCCTCCTGAGTGACTGCCGCACTCTCCTGAATGAACCTCCTCTAGGATCTTCGGGACCTCCTGCTCGGTCACACATCTTGCAAGGAGTCCTGACATCATCTTCCGATGCAACCCCCTTCTAGCATCAGGTAGTGAGCTGCCTTGTGCCTGAAGCTTTTTCCATCCTTGGCCCCCTCAGGAAGTTCACAGGTGGTTAGGAAGGTCACCAATGGATCCACCCACGAGGGTCGCCGATCCACCACCATCAACTCTCCTTCCACGATAGCCGGTCGAAATAGCTCCGTCAAGGTCCCTCCTCCCCGAGGTCCAAACTTAGCCAATCGATCGGCAGCTATACTTTCTTCCCTTGGAACATGTTGGATTGAGAACGACCGGAACACACTGATGATCGCCCTTACCTTGGATAGGTATTTTATGAGGGTAGGCTCCTGAGCTTCAAACTCTCCTCGGATCTGCAACGCTACTACATTTGAGTCAGTGAAGGCCTCCACATCCTGGATCTCAAGCTCCTTTGCCAAGTGAAGGCCGACGATCACGGCCTCGTACTCTGCTTGATTGTTGGTCACTGGAAAACTGTAAGCCACCGCCTGTTCTATTGCGACTCCCTGGGGGCTTATCAGTACCACTCCTCCCCCGAGGGAATGTTTTCCCGAGGCCCCATCAACCATCATATTCCACGCTTCCTGCGGTTGCTGCTCTCCCTCCTCGACTTCAAAAACACAATCTGCCAAAAAATCCGCCACTGCTTGCGCCTTGATGGAGAGTCTCGGGACAAAGGAGATGTCGAACTCACTTATCTCAATGGACCACTTGGCAAGTCTTCCCGAGTGTTCTACCCCTTCAAAGATCTTGCAAAGTGGATGGTCGGTTACCACCCTAATCGAATGTGCTTGAAATTATGGCCGGAGCTTCCTTGTAGAGATGGCTAAAGCGTAAGCCAGCTTTTCAAGGATGGGGTAGCGGAGCTCTGCCTTCTTCAAGATCCGACTGACGTAGTAGATTGGCAATTGTTTCTTTCCTTCTTCCCTTACTAGGACGGAGCTCACCGCTTCCGCTCCTACTCCAAGGTACAAGGTCAGGTCCTCCACTTCTTTTGGGCTCTGAAGCAGAGGATCCTGAGAGAGCTGTCGCTTCATCCCTTGGAAGGCTTCTCTGCACTCAGCGGTCCACTCAAACCTTTGGTTCCCTCGCAGCACCTTAAAGAATGAAGAACACTTGTCTCCTGACCTGGAGAGGAACCTGCTCAGCCCAACCAGTTTTCCTGTCAAGCGCTGGACCTCCTTAGCATCGCGAGGTGATTACAAATCCAGGATGTCCTTCACCTTGTCTGGGTTGGGTTCCACCCCTGCCGGAGTCAAGAGGTGCCCAAGGAACTTCCCGCGGCTGGCCCCGAAGACACACTTCAAGGGGTTCAGCCTCATCTTGAACCTCCTCAGGGTGGAGAACATCTCTTCTAGATCCTTCAGGTGCGAATCCACGCACTTGCACTTGATCTCGAAAGACCCGATCCATCATGCGTTGGTATGTGGCCCCTGCGTTCTTCAACCCAAAGGGCATCATTTTATAACTGAAGCATCCCTCCCTCATGATGAAGGAAACATCCTTGACATCGAGAGGGTGCATCCGGATCTGGTGATAACCTGAAAAACATCTAAAAAGCTCATGATTGAAAAACCGACGGTTGAATCAACCAGCGCGTCGATCCGAGGCAGGGGATAACAATCCTTAGGGCATGATTTATTTAATAAAGAGAAATCGATACACATTCTCCATTTACCACCCACTTTTTTAACCATTACCACATTGGAGATCCAGCCTGGATACTGGATCTCTGAGATGAAGCAGGCCTCCAGGAGCTTCCTGACCTCTTCGCGGATAGGTTCCTCCAGCTTGGTGGCGATGGCTCTCATCTTTTGGCATATGGGGCGAGTGCGGGGGTCCAGTTTCAGGCGGTGGCAGGCCACGTCCGTGTCGATGCCCGACATATCTACCGCGCTCCAAGCGAAGATGTCGATGTTGCTTTGAATGCAGGCCCGCACTTGCTCCCGGGCCTCGGGACTCAAGACCCCGGTGACCCGCACCCTCTACACCTACCCTGCGCTGGTGAAGACCTCCATCTCCACTACTTCTTTGGCCGGCTTCAGCCGCGACTATTCCCAGCCGACCTTAGCTTCTTCCTCCAACTCCAGCTCCTCCCTTCCTACCTCCTCCTTGATCTCCATTGCCTCCTCCGGCCCCTCCTGCTGCTGCTTGGCTTCCACTGCACTCTGGGCCTCTCTCTCAGCTCCTACTGCTTCTTGCTCTTCTACCTCCATCGCCCCCTCCGGGCTCTCCTACTCTTCGTCCATCTAGACCTCTCTCTCAACTCCTCTTGCTTCTTGCTCTTCTACCTCCATCGCCCCCCGGGCACTCCTGCTCTTCGTCCCTCTGGACCTCCTTCACATCTCCTCCCTGCTGCTCCTCCTCAATCTCCTCCCCTCTGACTTACTCTTTGACTACCTCTCTCGTCTCCTCTACGCTCACCTCCTCTTCCCTGCCAACCTCTTCATGCGCCGCCATCTCCTTCACTAACTCCTCCGCCTCTGTCATCCAAGATATGGTATTGACTGCCGTAACGTAGCACTGTCTTGCCACCTTTGGGTCCCCTCTGACCCTAACCTGCACCCCTCCATTATTGAAGTTGAAGCACTGATGAAATGAGGAGGGGATGCAGCGAAAGGCGCTGATGAGGGGGCGCCCAAAGATGGCGTTATAGCTGCTTGGGGCATCCACGATCACGAACCTGCAGTTCCGTGACATGCCCCCCAACTTCACGTGCAGCCCTACTCCCCCTTCCACTTCCTTCCTTTCTCCAGAGAACCCGAACAGCGGTCCATCCGAAGCCATGATCCATTTCCCCTCAACCCTCATCTAATCGAAGGCCTTCTTGAAGATAACATTTACCGAGCTCCCGTTATCCACCAGTATACTTAAGACCGTAAAATTCTCCACCGCCGTCTGGATCACCAGGGCATCACAGAATGGATCTTCATAGTCCGGCATGCACGATGATGAGAAGGTGATCTTTTCTTCCGATGGGGGAGCCTAGGAGGTAGAGGGGACCCCCCTTCGGTACATGGTTTTAAGGCTCCCCTTCCGAGTTGCCTCGATCCCCACTCCTCCGTGGATCGCCCCGAATCCTCCCTGGGTTCCCACGTCTACCCGATCTTCACACCTATCCTCCATCTCCCCCTGCTGTACTTCCACGATCCTAACCGGCCGATCCTGCCTCCCTACTCCTCTTGCTTCCCTCATCTCCAAGAACTCAGGAAAGGTGGCCGTTGCATGACCCTCCTCCTGGTGGAAGTCACAAAAGAGCAACACCACCCTACCCCTTCTTCCTTCTCCTCCTCCTCTTCTCCCTGCTCCTCGAACTCCTCTCCTCTCTCCTCTTCCTCTGCCCACCTCCATGGCCTCTTACGGTGGAGGGACACGACCCCTTGGCTCCTGCCTCCATGCCGGTTGGTCGAACCTCCTGGGTTCCCATAGGTTATCTCTTCCCTGATAGCCTCCTCCTTGGCCCTAGGGCGACCCTCCTGGGGCGTCCAACCCAAACGGTTGTTCGGCTCCCTGGCCCCCCATCCCTTCTGCCCCTGCCTTCGGGGCTCTTCCCTCCTCCTTTCTTCTATCTACTCCCTCTGCTCCCTCGGCTCCTTCTGCCTTCCTGCTGTAGGTTCCTTCACATCATCCTCGCCAGCCTGGCCAACTTCCTGGCAAACGCTGTGTTTGCTCTCTCTAAGTCTATCTCTTTTGCCGCCCTCTCCGTGAGCTCCTCAAAGGAGAGGGGGTACACTCTCTTCAACTTCATGCTGAAAAATCCTGGCCTCAGCACCAAGGTAAAGGCGAGCATCAATGCGTACCCTGGGACCTCCTGGACCAGGTGGATCTCTTCCTGAAACCGGTCGACATAGTGACCCAGTATCTCATCCGGCTTCTGCCTCACCGCAAACAGGCACTCTGCCTCCTTCTTCCGCTTCTTCGATGTTGAGAACCTCAACAGGAAACTTCTTCGCAGATCTTCAAAATAGTAGATCGACCTTGCTACCAACTGGTGGAACTAGTCCCGAGCCTTCTCCTTAAACGTGATGGCAAATAGCCGGCACTTGAAGGCATCCATCATCTGCCTTATCGAAATGACATCTTCAAACCACTGCATGTGATGTATAGGGTCATCCTTTCCTGAGTAGTAGGACATGTCAGGCTCCCGAAACCCCTCTGGTACCGGAGCTGAGATGATGAGCTCGATGAATGGGCTCTCGCCTCCTTCCTGGCGAGAGGGCACGTCCCGCGACCTCAGCTGGCTGGCCCGGTCCGCAAGACCGTGCCCAGGGATGAGCTCTCGCACTGCCACCTCCCACTCGCCCAAATCTGTCAAAGCCTCCTTGTCCGGGCGCTGGCCTGGGAAGAGCTCCCGACATCCCTCTCGCTAGCCTCCGCCGGGACCTCCTTCCCCGAGCGCTGTCCAGGGGTGTTCTCGCCCAAGAGAGGGACCTCCTCTATCAAAACCTGAGGTGTGGCCCACTCGCTTCAGGCCGAGAAGGCCAAGCTGATAGTCTGCAGGTCTTCTCGCCTGAATTCATCCAGCATCTTCCTTGTCGCTTCCTCTCCCCAAGTGGGGGAGCCTCCAGAACCATACCCTTCACCTTCACCTCCAGCCATGGGACAAGACTTAAGGTTTTCTTGTATCAGCTGCTTTCCACGCTCACTGCACAAGAACTGTTGAAGCCAAAAATGACCTCAACGGGAGTTCAAAACAGGGGTGCAGCCAACACTTACTTCTCTCAAGCCTCAACCCTCGACTAGATTCAAAGGTCCATGGACTGACCTAAAGCCTCAGTAGGGAGGTCCCACCTCACACCAGGAAGATCTCTGAGAGCTTCCCATCCAAAGCTAAAAGCTGGGCTAGGAGCTCCTCAGAAAGCCCTGGAAATTGGAAGATTATGAAAGCTTGATTTTTAAGGAGCCCTTATGGGTCTATTTATAGTTTTCTGAGTTGGGTCTGCAAATAACCATACTGGGCTGGCCTGAAACTATCAAAGTACCCTTGGTTGGGTCTGCCAATAGCCAAACTCCACTGTTCTGAGGAGCTATATGCAGACCATCAATGGCAAAAAGGGAAAAAATACCCGGGGTAGAAGGGTAAAACCCCCTTGGGTACAGAAATGAGAAAAAAGGCCTTTTACCATAATGCGAGTGAGAGGGCACCTGGTGGCGAGAGGGGCCTTCCCGCTCATCTCGCGAGTATCCTTTGCTTAGGGAACCCTCTCTCTTAAAACGGCCTACTCGCCACCCAGAGGGGGCGTCTCACCTTCCACGGAGACCTCCCGACTCGCCAACCGCGAGTGGACCACATGGTCCCACTCACCTGTCACTTCCAGTTGCCCCCGCCTTCTATTTCGCACTTTTGAGGCCCTCTCGCAATCCTGAGGTTGTACAAAACTGCTTTTCTTAACGGGTATATTAAGGAGGAGGTCTATGTAGAACAACCTCCAGGCTTTGTTAATGTTAAATTTCCTGATCATGTTTTTAAATTATAAAAAACCATTTATGATTCGAAACGAGCACCCCGAGCATGTTATAATATATTGACTATTTATTTATTAAAGAATGATTATAAAATGGGTAGTGCTGATTGTACTCTATTTGTTAAACATATTAATGATGATCTTATAGTTTTACAAATATATGTTGATGACATTATTTTTGGATACAAAAATGAAAAATTATGTGATAGTGTTATTGTAATTATGAAGAATGTATTTGAAATGAGCATGGTAGGCGAACTCACTTATTTTCTTGGATTTCAAATTACTTAAAATCATGATGGAATTTTTATTTGTCAATCTAAATATATTCATGATGTTTTAAAAAGATTTGGGTTTGAAAATCTAAAACAAGCAAATACCCCCATGATTGTCTCATTAAAGTTATGAAAGGATGAAAGTGAATTATCCATAGATCAAACACTATATGGAGGAATGAAAGGATCACTGTTATATTTGACTGCTTCTAGACCTGACATTATGTTCGCTGTATGTTTATGTGTTAGATTTCAAGCTAATCCTAAAGAGTCTCATTTAAAAGCAGTTAAACGAATTTTTAGATATCTTATTGGCACATCTAAGTTAGGTTTGTGGTATCCTCATAACGATACCTTTATATTACATGGCTTTTCTGATTCTGAATATGCTGGTTTTCATTAGATCGTAAAAGCACTAGTGACACCTATCACTTACTTGGCCCTTCACTAATTTCATGGTCGAGTAGAAAACAGAATTTTGTTGCCTTGTCCACAACTAAGGCCGAGTACATGGCACTAGGAAGTTGTTGTGCACAAGCTCTATGGATTAAGCAAACTTTAGAAGACTTTGTAATTGTTCATGAAACAATTGAATTAAAGTGTGATAATAAAAGTGCAATTGACTTAACATATAATCCAGTTCATCATTCTAGGTCCAAATACATTGATGTATGCCACCATTTCATAAGAGACCACATAAAACAAAATACGTTCAAAGTCAATTTTATAAGCACTGACTCACAGCTTGCGGATATTTTCACGAAACCACTTCCAAATTCCCATTTTTCATTGTTAAGATTAGAACTAGGAATCCTACACATTTCAAACTAATAAATCGCCATAGTAAGCTAAACAAGAAAAACACTTAAATTGCTAAGAGCATGAAAATTAAACCAAAATAAAAATACATAAACCATGAATGTGAACATCACATACTGAGTCTTATATTATTACAGCAGCACAATAACACATACCAAGTCCCACATTATATTACATCACAAATTGTTTTTAAAATTATGAAACTTCACTATTGCCGACGATAGTGAATGTTGCCAGGCGATAGCATTAACTCGTCCAGTCATCCCGAAAATCTTCAGAAATTTCTACTGTCACCTGCACTTATCTCCCCTTGATCATCAGTTGAACTGTGCTCACTGCTCCTCATCCGGCGTGCTCAGCGAGTAGATGTACGGGGAGGCTCCATGATCGGATTCTCCCATTCTACCGTCTTTGATGGAGTGGGCTTCAACTTGAGGCTTTTTGTCAGAAATCTAAAAAATTTCTGAAATCCCAAGAAGTTCTTCTTCACTTCCCTCCTGTGTTCTTCAAATGACCCTCGCAAGTCGTCCAACCCTAATCGCAATGATCCACCTCTTGGAATTGGCGGGTTACGAATAGTGGATAAAGGTTCACTACTCCTTGATGACCCTCCTTGTGTTGATCGGCCGGTGCAAGGTGTTCCACTCGTCGAAAATATGGATGGAATACAATCGTTGAAGTACAAATCCGGGTCTATCCAAGTGTATTTATTATATAAAATATGTTGGATGATGGCTCCAAGTGGTTGTTTATTTAGTTTCTTCCAATTCGAACTTTTTAATCTAAATATATAGCGTATTATCGAAAGGATAAAGTCCGCCATGTCAAATGGCTCCCGCTAAAAAATCATGTATGTAACATAACTCAGTTGTGTCGTTATCTTCCGTGTATCACTGGATTTGAGTAAGACAGTGTGTCTCAATATGTCTTGCACTAGTCTTGCATCCTCAGTGAGCGAGGCCGCAGATTGAATAAGTGTTTTGGTGGAATTTCCATGCAACGCCAAATTTAATAGTGTCCAATCTCTATCCTTCCGATAGCTCTACTACATCTAAGGTATTTTCATTATCTATTAACCCAAACTCTTCTTTAAGGTCGTTGTGGGTTATCTTTACTACCTGTCCTTGTATCTTAGATTGTACTCCACCATTCAGTTCCGTGAACTGCGGATCTTTGAGATAATTATAGAACTCTATAATTAGTATGGAGGAAAATGTATCTGGAATAATAATAGACATTATTCCCGCCATTGCTAACAGATCGTGGAAGTGTGTATGACGGGCAGGGTTGAATTCGATCACCCGTCCGATCCCTATGTTAGCATTTTCAATTCTTGGAAATGTTTGATAGGAAGAATATGAATCACTGCTTGTGCTTCTACGACCTTTGGAACTGGAATCCATCGCTGCAAATAAAAATATTTTTTTAATAAACAAACAAAATCGTTTTTTTGATTTCGCCATCCGGCGAAACCCAATATTGCCGGGCGATATCAGAAAATGGTCTTCCTCCATTTCTGACTCCAGATTTGGTTTTTCACTCATCTAAACTACCAGATCTGAAAGTTTTTATTAACAAAACACATTTACAAACACTTAGATCCCTAAATATATGTGTAACGCCCCAAAACTCAAAAGAGCGACGGTGGAGTTTTGGGCCAAGTCTGGGATTTGGTAGAGGTCACACGGCCTGGGAGACGGGCGTGTCCCAGGGCCGTGTCGTGCTCGGGTTCGACGATGGCCATGTGGTCGACGAATTTGCAGTCGACGATCATCGATTATCGAACACGGCCTGAGATACAGGCATGCCCCAGACCATGTCCTACTTGGGTAGACTGCCGAGTTGTGTTGGGGGTGAAACACGGTCTGGATCCCAGTCGTGCTCAACCTGACACGGGCATGTCAAATTCGACACAGGCATGTCGAATACCCATGTTCTTCTTGGGTTGGTGTTGGTCCTGTGTCGTTGGAGGAACACGGCCCGATACACGGGCGCATACTGGATGACACGGGCGCTTACTGGATGACACGGGCGTGTCAATCCTGATACGGGCATGTCGAGAGCCCGTGTACCTTTTGGGACGCGATGGTTTTAGCATCGAATGGGGCACACGGCCTTGGACACAGGCGTGTCACAAGACGTATTCGGCCCAGGAATCTGATTTCAAGTGTGAATCGTGGCCATCCATTTCCTTATTTTGGGATACAACGTCTCAGGGCTGCTCTTGATGGGATATACCTGGGAATAGGGCTTAAAAACCCTCATTCTATTTGGGATTTCTCTTTCTAAAATTCTAGAGAGAGGGGAGAGCAAGGAAGAAGAAGGAAGAGAGATCCGGCCACCGGTGGAGTGATGAACTGTAAATATGCGTATTTTTTATGCACATTAATTTAGTCATTTTCATTTATTTTCGTCGTTTTTACTTATTTTTGTTCAATAAAATATTCCTATTCTTGTAAATTTTCTCCTAACTTGTTTTATTTTATTTTGCAGAAAAATTCCAAAATCTGCCAAAATTTGGGAAGTACACGCCCGTGACACATGGGTCACGCCCGTGACCGAGCCGTGACTGTGCATTTCCCGTGAAATTACAAAATTTCTGAAGTTAAAGCTTGACACGCCTGGCGACACGCCCGTGTCACCTGACACGGGGCGTGACCCAGGCCCGTGTCCTCTCCTCTCGACGAATTCCGCTCGACGATCGTCGAGTGTCGACACCAACAGTCACGCCCAGTGTCACGCCCGTGACATAGGGCATGACCTTTCCAGCTGGCCCGACAAGATGCTGCCGAGGACATTTGACGCAACCCGCGCCCGGTTCTACCTCCCCGACACGCCCATAGTCACGCCCGTGACCTAGGGCGTGACTGCTGCGAACTCAGCCCGAAGTCAACTTTGCTGTCCAATCGCCAGCCGCCTTCATGAATAGTACTGTCACGCCCCCCCTACACGCCCGTGACCGAGGGCGTGTACTTAGAAATTTTTTCCTATAAATAGCCCAGTTCTGTAAGGTCCAAGGGTTCAGATTTTTGGGCCAAGTTAGTGTCTTTTTGTGGGCTTAATCCGTGGATTCTAGTGCTATGTAAGG
This sequence comes from Platanthera guangdongensis, assembly GCA_039583875.1. NCBI lineage: Eukaryota > Viridiplantae > Streptophyta > Magnoliopsida > Asparagales > Orchidaceae > Platanthera > Platanthera guangdongensis. The sequence goes on from CM077154.1 coordinate 40,078,699, forward strand.
AGATTTCTCCCTTCTTATTTCATGTTTTGTTTTGCTTTACCTTTTAGCTTTGTAATAGCTTGAAAATTTTAATAAAAATGTTAGATTTTCTCTCTTTATTTAGCATGAAAAATTCATTTGGATGGCTCACCTCTTTCCCTTTTTATCCTTGGTTTTATCTTTGTTCTTCACTTGTTCTTCATTTATGAAAAGTGTGTGTGTGTGTATGAGTGTAACATGCTTAATATTCATGTTTTTAACTTGTTTTCATGCTTAGGAATGTTAGGTTTTCCTCTTTACATGCCTTTGATTTTTTTCAAGTTAGGCTTTGTTTTGAAAATCATGAAATGATGAATTACAAACCTTTTCCATGTCTTCTTTTAATTTCTTCAACATCTTCACTCTTATGAGTGTGTAAAAGAGTTAAAGTTTCTTTTGTTTTTTTTACTTAGCTTTATTTTGGAATGAAAACTTTTTTTCTTTTTTCTCTTTTATTTCAACTTTTTTTGCTCTTTTATGAAATCCTAGGAATGAAAATGTTGAAATTTTTATTTTCCAAAAACTTTGGTTTTTAATTTGTTTTGAAAAACTTTTGTGTTCTAAAATTGTAATTTCTTCTTTTTATTTGTTTTTGGCAAAACCTATGCTTGAAAAACTTTGATTTTTAATTTTTAGGTAACTCTGATTTTTCATGAAAAGTGTATGTGAGTGTAGGTGTGTTAACTTTTATGTTTTGATTTAAATTATGTAGAGTGTGTGAGTGTAGGTGTATAATTTTCATGCTTTGTTTTAATGCTTTCTTTTAATGCTTTGTTCAATTTTGTAGAGTGTGTGAGTGTAGGTGTTAGATTTATTGCTTTCTTGAATTTCATATGGAGTGTGTGTGTTTGTGTGCATTTATTTCCGCCTACTCGTTAAGAGTTAAATGGCGCATCGTTTTCATTTTTAGTCCTACTCGTTTGAGTAGGACTTGTAATTTTTCTTTCTTTATTTTTCCGCCTACTCACTTGAGTTTAAATGGCCGGACCTTATTTCAGTCCTACTCGTTTGAGTAGGACTTGCAATTTTACTTTCTTTATTTTTTTCTGCCTACTCACTTGAGTTAAATGGCCGGACTTTTTACTCCTGTAATCGCATTTATTTTCTCCTACTCATTTGAGTAGGACTCGCTTTCATTTCAGTCCTACTCGTTTGAGTAGGACTTGCAATTTTCAGCCTTTATTTACCGCCCCCACTCGTTTGAGTGGGACTCGCAAATTTGAATTATGCAAATTTTCTTTCATGTGTAACTTAGTTCCCTTTTTTTTTATAATTTGGAGTGTGCGTGAGTTCTCGTTTAGTTAACTTTTTAGCTTTCTAAATGTTGTTATTTTTCTTTTGTCCCTTTCTTATAAACGTTTAGTGTTTAATTTCGAACTCGCGCCTCACTAAATTATAAGCCGTCCCCATACCGATGTGTGGCTAATCGCTATTAGCCTCGGCATCGAAGAGCATTGGGACATTTAAAATGATTTATAATAATTAAAACTCTTTATTTTCATTTTAATTTAAGCACTTAGGGTTTACCCCGGGTTTACGACGCGTAGGACCACATATCAATGTGTGGGCCCTATTTCCGTAGTCCATATGCTAGCTAGCCGAGAGGCCGTGCATATGGACCGATCACCCCTGGGTAAATAGAGTTGCGTGCATACCCTCGAGAGAGGACAAGCGTAATTCTACCGGATTGGGTTCCCCACCCAATAGCGGGGTTCTTAGCGTAAAGCGGGCGTTAAGAGGAATCCTTCGTCGGACTAACGTTCGGTCGAATAGTCTTAACGTTTAGGTGAGCGATATCCCTATAGCTAGGTGAGCTCACATTTGTGGAACCTCCACGGCCAAGTTGCCTTATTATTAATTTGAAAACTAAGTCTTTTTATTATTAAAAATTGTTTTAGTCTTAATCCGATTCGATGCCGAGCGTTAACCCTTCATCGAATATTTTCTAAATCGTTTTTTCGCTCCTTTGCTTTTTCGCCTTTTATTAAGTAAAAAAATCCACCTTATTTTCAGTAAAATAATAGTCCTCCCGGAGGAGTAAGAATAGTCAACGCGACCCCGAGAACAATACGACCTCGGTATTCCCCCGAATATCGAGTACTACTTGCGATAGGTGCACTTGCCTACCCGAGCGAGCCCGCGGCGATCGACTCACCGAACCAACCACAGTAAGAGTCTGTTCGCGGGCACATCAAGTTTTTGGCGCCGTTGCCGGGGACTCTCTTTTCGAGTTGCTATTTCGAATTCCGGAGTCTATTAATTTTACTTATTTTCTAAAAAAAAAGTAAAAACTTTATTTTAAAAAAAACAAAAAAAAAGTTTATTTTTGTTTTATTTTTGTTTGGGTGTATGACCCGAGGATAACCCTCAGAGTCTGAAGATTTAGACTTCAGCCCTGAGATCGAACGCTCTCTTGCGCGTATCCGATCTCATCGCCGAAATCCTTCTTTAGATCCCGAGGAATCTATCGGAGAACCCACTGTTGTAGTTATGGCCGCCCCTAACCTTCCCCCGGCGGCCGAGCGTACTATGTCTTATTACGCCCGGCCTAACCTGGATGATTCTGGGTCGAGTATTGTTCGCCCTGCGGTGGCCAATAATAATTTTGAAATAAAGTCAAGTGTCATTCAAATGGTCCAAAACGCCATGCAGTTCGATGGACTGCCGGATGAGGACCCGAATGTCCACTTGTCCAATTTCTTGGAGATATGCGACACCTTCAAGATCAATGGCGTCACTGATGACGCCATTCGTTTGCTCTTATTTCCTTTTTCCCGTAAGTCCAAAGCCAAGGCGTGGTTGAATGCCCTCCCGCGAGGATGTATCACCACGTGGGCTGAGTTGACGGAACGGTTCCTAACGAAGTACTTTCCGCCCGCCAAAACTGCAAAGTTGCGGGCGGACATTTCTTCATTTATGCAGAACGATCCTGAGTCTCTATACGAGACTTGGGAACGATTTAAGGAATTCCTCCGCCGTTGCCCGCACCACGCGCTGCCAACGTGGTTGCAAGTTCAAATTTTTTATAATGGGCTGAATTTTCAGACGCGTCAAATGATTGACGCGGCTGCCGGGGGTACGCTTAACAACAAAACCCCCGAGGCCGCCCAGGCTTTATTCGAAGAGATGGCTATGAACGCCTATCAATGGAACGTCCCGCGGGGACGGCCAAAGCCGGCGGCTGGTCTTTTTGAAGTGGATGCCACTGCTCTCTTGACCCTTCAAGTTGAAAGGTTAACAAAGCAGGTGGCGGAGATGTCTGCTGCCTCCTCCACTCCGCCTTGTTTTATTCCCCCTAACATCTGCGTAGCTGAAGAGTTCGTGGACTTCATGGGAAATTCGGGTCGTCCTCCCTTCAACCCCAACAACAACCCTTATAGTAATAACTATAATCCGGGTTGGAGGAATCACCCCAACTTCTCGTGGAGCAACCCGAATAATGCTCAGCGTCCCCCTATTTCTTATGCGCCCGGATTTCTTCCTCCCCCTCCTCTTCCGAAACCCTCCCCGATGGAGGAAAAGTTTTTGAAGTATATTGCGTCCAACGAGTCAAATATCCGGAACATCACCGGATCGCTAAAAACACTCGAACAACAGGTTGGACAGCTGGCGAGGATGATGTCCGAGCGCGTGCTCGGGGCACTGCCGGGAAATAAGGAGCCCAATCCGCGGGAGAACGCCAATGCTATAACCCTCCGTAGCGGAAAGGAGGTGGTCGATCCGAAACGGACCGACCCTCAGGTACATATTTCACCTCCGACCCCTCTTCCTCTTTCTTCGCTCACGCCGCCTTTACCTATTATAAAAGAAAAAATTATTTTAAATAAGGCTCTTCCGTATCCGCATAAGTTAGAAAACGAGCGTAAGGACGCGCAATATGAAAAATTTATTTTATTATTAAAACAAATTCACATTAATGTTCCTTTTTGCGAGGCTATCTCGCAAATGCCCAAATATGCGAAATTTTTAAAAGAACTACTTTCTAATAAACGCAAATTAGAGGATATTTCGCATGTATCTCTCAACGCTGTCTGCTCGGCGGCCCTTACTAATAAATTGCCCACAAAACAAAACGACCCGGGACGGTTTTCCATCCCGTGCCTTTTTGGCAATATATTAGTAAAGTACGCCTTAGCTGATTTAGGGGCTAGCATTAATCTGATGCCGTTCTCGCTCTTTTCGCGTTTAGGTTTGGGTACTCCTAGTCCTACGAATATGCGCATCCAATTAGCGGATCGCTCGGTTAAGTTCCCTATCGGGGTAGTGGAGGACGTCCTTGTCCGAGTCGACAAGTTTACCTTCCCGGTAGACTTCGTCATCTTAGATATCGAGGAGGACGCCGAGGTACCAATAATACTCGGTCGCCCTTTTCTCGCCACCTCCCGCGCACTAATAGATGTTAGTAATGGTATCCTTCTCCTCCGAGTAGGCGATGACCAAGTTACTTTCTCTATTAATCCCTCGATGGACAATTTGTCATCGAGCGACGATTTCTGCTATTCTTTAGATACCTTTTTCGGAGATCGTTCTTCTCCCATTTTTGAGTCCGTATTTTTAAACGACGATATTTATGCGCTCGAAAATTTTAACTGCGATGAGGATACGTCTATAGACTTGCCTTTCGAACCAATTGGTAAGAAAGACATAGGAATTAAAACCTCCCTAGAAGAACCGCCCATCCTAGACCTCAAACCCTTACTCGCCTCGCTCAAGTACGCTTTTTTGGGAAAAGGTGATACGCTCCCCGTTATCATTTCTTCGGACTTGAGTGATTCGGAGACTTCCGATTTATTGGAAGTTTTATTTAAACATCGCCACGCAATTGCGTGGCAAATCTCTGACCTAAAGGGGATTAGCCCCTCCTTTTGCACCCATAAGATTTTCCTAAACGATAATTGCCGCAAAACGACTCAGCCGCAGCGTCGTCTTAACCCAAACATGAAAGACGTCGTTAAAGCCGAAATCATTAAGTTATTAGATGCGGGGATTATCTACCCTATTTCGGACAGTGCATGGGTTAGTCCCGTGCATGTCGTGCCCAAGAAGGGCGGTCTTACCGTAGTGGCGAATGAGCATAACGAGCTTGTCCCAACTCGTACTGTTACGGGTTGGCGAGTGTGCATCGACTATAGGAAACTTAATGACGCCACCCGCAAGGACCATTTCCCTCTGCCATTTCTAGACCAGATTTTAGAGCGTTTATCCGGTCATCCGTATTATTGTTTTCTTGATGGTTTATCGGGGTTTTTCCAAATCCCCATTTCCCCCGATGATCAAGAGAAAACAACTTTTACTTGCCCGTTTGGCACCTTCGCCTATCGAAGAATGCAATTTGGACTCTGCAACGCGCCAGCTACATTCCAAAGATGTATGCTAGCGATCTTTGGCGAGCTAGTAGAAGACATTATGGAAGTCTTTATGGATGACTTCTCTATTTTCGGACGCTCTTTTCCCGATTGCCTTAACAATTTAGATCGTGTCCTTCAACGGTGCGAGGACACAAGCCTTGTTTTAAATTGGGAAAAATGCAACTTTATGGTTCGAGGAGGTTTGGTCCTCGGCCATATGATTTCGTCTAAGGGGATAGAGGTGGATAAGGCCAAGATAGAAATTATAGAAAAACTTCCGCATCCAACAAACGTAAAATCTATTAGGAGTTTCTTAGGCCATGCGGGCTTTTACCGACGCTTTATTCAAGACTTTTCAAAAATAACAAAGCCGCTAACTCACCTCTTGGAAAAGAAATCACGCTTCATCTTTAGTAGCGAATGCGAGTCCGCCTTTAATTTGATAAAACAAAAACTTATCTCCTCACCAATTTTAGTGGCCCCTAATTGGTCCCTTCTGTTCGAAATAATGTGCGACGCTAGTGATATTGCCTTAGGTGCCGTTCTTGGCCAACGCGTAGAAAAACATTTTCATCCTATTTATTACGCTAGCAAGACGCTCACTTCCGCACAAGTAAATTACACGACAACGGAAAAGGAACTCTTAGCCGTCGTTTTCGCTTTCGATAAGTTTCGCTCGTATATAACGCTATCTAAAGTTATCGTTTTTACCGATCACCCCTGGGTAAATAGAGTTGCGTGCATACCCTCGAGAGAGGACACGCGTAATTCTACCGGATTGGGTTCCCCACCCAATAGCGGGGCTCTTAGCGTAAAGCGGGCGTTAAGAGGAATCCTTCGTCGGACTAACGTTCGGTTGAATAGTCTTAACGTTTAGGTGAGCGATATCCCTATAGCTAGGTGAGCTCACATTTGTGGAACCTCCACGGCCAAGTTGCCTTATTATTAATTTGAAAACTAAGTCTTTTTATTATTAAAAATTGTTTTAGTCTTAATCCGATTCGATGCCGAGCGTTAACCCTTCATCGAATATTTTCTAAATCGTTTTTTCGCTCCTTTGCTTTTTCGCCTTTTATTAAGTAAAAAAATCCACCTTATTTTCAGTAAAATAATAGTCCTCCCGGAGGAGTAAGAATAGTCAACGCGACCCCGAGAACAATACGACCTCGGTATTCCCCCGAATATCGAGTACTACTTGCGATAGGTGCACTTGCCTACCCGAGCGAGCCCGCGGCGATCGACTCACCGAACCAACCACAGTAAGAGTCTGTTCGCGGGCTCATCAAGTTTGCGACGCTAGTGATATTGCCTTAGGTGCCGTTCTTGGCCAACGCGTAGAAAAACATTTTCATCCTATTTATTACGCTAGCAAGACGCTCACTTCCGCACAAGTAAATTACACGACAACGGAAAAGGAACTTTTAGCCGTCGTTTTCGCTTTCGATAAGTTTCGCTCGTATATAATGCTATCTAAAGTTATCGTTTTTACCGATCACTCCGCGCTTAAGTATTTATTAGCTAAAAATGATGCGAAGCCCCGCCTTCTTCGATGGATTCTCCTCCTACAAGAGTTCGATTAGGAGATCCGAGATAAGCGGGGAGCGGAAAATCTAGCGGCGGACCACCTCTCCCGTTTAGAAAATCCGGGTGCGGAAGCGCTCGTCGAATTTGAAATAAATGACAGATTCCCCGAGGAACGCCTTCTTGCCATTAATAAATCTTCGTCATCTTCGCCTTGGTTCGCAGATTTTGCAAATTTCTTAGTAGCGCGGGTCCTTCCAAAAGAGTTTTCCAGTCATCAAAAGAAGAAATTCTTTTCTGACTTGAAAAATTTCTTTTGGGAGGACCCATTTCTTTTTCGTATCTGCGCGGACCAAGCAGTTCGACGATGCGTTGCGGGTGTGGAGTGCTTGCAAATTCTTAAGCACTGCCACGAGGGTCCAGCCGGTGGGCATTATCAAGCCAACCGGACCGCTCGGAAGGCGCTAGAGGCGGGCTACTTTTGGCCCACTCTCTTCAAAGACGCGCATAATTTTGTGCGCGCATGCGATAGCTGTCAGCGGTCGGGTAACATCTCTCGTCGCGACGAGATGCCCCAAAACATGTTTTTAGAGTGCGAAGTCTTCGATTTGTGGGGCATAGATTTTGTTGGCCCCCTACCTCCGTCTTTCAAAAATATGTATATTTTAGTGGCGGTCGACTACGTATCGAGGTGGGCGGAAGCGCAAGCTCTCCCCACCAACGATGCGCGAGTCGTCGTTACATTTCTTAAAAAATTATTTTCTCGCTTCGGCACGCCTCGCGCAATTGTTAGTGATAGGGGAACGCATTTCTGTAACGCTCTTATGGCTAAGACGTTAGCTAAATACGGAGTCACGCACAAGCTTGCCACCCCCTACCACCCGCAAACAAGTGGCCAAGTCGAGGTAGTAAATCGAGAGATTAAGCGAATTTTAGAAAAAACCGTTTCGCTAAATAGGAAAGATTGGTCTGTTAAACTCGACGATGCGTTGTGGGCGTATCAGACGGCATACAAAACCGCTATTGGATGTACGCCGTTCCGGTTAGTCTACGGCAAAGCGTGCCATTTACCCGTAGAATTAGAACATCGCGCACTTTGGGCTTTAAAACTCTTAAACCTCGACTCCAACTTAGCCGCTCAGAATAGAAAACTGCAACTAAACGAGCTCGATGAATGGCGTGCGAACGCTTACGAGAGCAATAAATTCTATAAGGAGCGCTCTAAGTTATATCACGATCGAAAAATCAAGTCCCAAAAATTATTTTCTCCGGGCGATCTTGTCCTTCTTTACAATTCACGTCTTAGGCTTTTTCCAGGTAAATTAAAATCTAGATGGTCCGGTCCCTTCCTAGTTGAAGAAGTTTTTCCTTATGGAACCGTACTCGTCTCCCACCCGGACAAAGGCTCTTTTAAAGTAAACGGTCATCGGTTAAAGTCTTACATCGCGGGCGACCCAGTGATCGGTTTTAGCGAAACCATAACTTTCCTCCACATTATAAACCCGCCAAAATAGTCAAGCTATACGACTATAAACAAAGCGCTCCTGGGAGGCACCCCTCGCTTATCTTTTTCGCCCTTTCCTTATTACCTTTGCTGCTTTTTCTAATAAACGCAGGGTTTCTGATCGGCCTCCCCCTCCGCATTTCAGGGAAGCTTCTACCACCTTCCCTTTCTTTTCTTTGTACATATTGTTTTTCCATTCTGTTCTGCATACTTACGATACAACATTGGGGACAATGTTGGACTTAAGTATGGGGGTATTTTCGTGCTTTACTTTCTGCACTTCAATTTTTCTGCATTTCAAAAAAGAAAAATACAAAAAAATACATATAACAACAAAACAAAAACAAAAAAATAAAAAAAAAACATCTTAAAATGAAACAAAAAATTTTAAAATGAAAAAAAAAAACAAAAAAAAAATTTTTTAAATGAAAAAACAAAAATCCAAAAAAATTGTTTCTTGTTTTGTTCTCTTTCTCTTTTCCAAAAACTCAAAAAAACAAAACAAAAAAATTATTTTGTTTAGTTTCACTTTGTATATATTTTTTTTGTTTTTTTTCTCTCTCCCCCTTCCTCATTCTTGTACAAACCTTTTTCCTTTTCTCCCTTATTTTTGTACATATTATGAAAATTCTCTTAAAAAATACAAAAAAAAAAGATAATAGTTCAAAAAAAGTTTTTCAAAAAAAAAAAAAAATTTGAGAAAAACAAAAATACAAAAAAAAAAGGATAATAAATGAAAAACAAACAAAAAAATGATAACAAAAACTATAAAAATCAAAAAAAAAAAATGTTTTGAAATAAATAAATTAAATATTCCATACTTAACTTTTCTGCTATCCAAAAATTCTGTTCTGAGTTTATTTATATGTGAATACTATTAATTCTCTGTTTGCTACCCGTTTGTTAATTATTGATTGAAACATTTAAATAGCCGGGGTTAAGTTTTAAAGAATTCTTTATGCTTTGTTAAAACTAGCGGACTCGTTTTAGGCACTACTTCTAATTTTTCATTAATAGGAGCACGTATATTATGTTAGGAAATAACGACTATAGAATTCAATTATACTTACTTTTAGCTTTCTGAAAAAAATTGGAACGTACAAATTATTAAGGTTGCTCTCAAAAATTTTTAGGATTACAATCTAGTTTTCCTTTCTCCCCTTACTTTTCATGACCTACTTGGCATGAAAAATTTTATCCTTAAAAGTTCTTATGTCAATGGGAACAAGATTTCGTTCCGTAAACATAGACACCTAATAATTTTAAAAGATTATATAGGGAGTAAGAGGATAAAATTCATTACTCCTACAAATATACATTGGGTTATTTTTTCTTATGAAGTTGAAAAACAAAAATCATATTAGGAAAATAAGATTTCATTTTCCTAATAATCCAAAAGAAGAAAAGCATGGAGGTTCGAGAAAAAATTACCTCACCTCAAATATCAAAACCCTCTTCATAAACCCACTACCCCCTTAGCCAATTACACGACTCTAGAATTAATTCAAAAATCTTTTTGAGAGCATAATTAGTAAATTGTATTATTTCCGGTATTACTCGTATAAGCTAGAGTTCTTATAATTCCAAACTATTTTCGTTAATCTAACCATTACAAATGTTGCCTTCTATTTGATTACATCAAGAAGTCTTTTGGCCAAAACTTTTGCGCTATTTAAATCCTCCACATAATTTTAGGACTTAACTCTTACACCCCGTATATTTATTTCGATCTCTCTTATAATTGATTAAGCGGTAACTAAAACTTAGAGTTTTTTTATTCCTTATAGATTCACCTCAAACTTTTGCTCTGGAATAGCAAAAGCCTAAGTATGGGGGTATTTGATGAACTGTAAATATGCGTATTTTTTATGCACATTAATTTAGTCATTTTCATTTATTTTCGTCGTTTTTACTTATTTTTGTTCAATAAAATGTTCCTATTCTTGTAAATTTTCTCCTAACTTGTTTTATTTTATTTTGCAGAAAAATTCCAAAATCTGCCAAAATTTGGGAAGTACACGCCCGTGACACATGGGTCACGCCCGTGACCGAGCCGTGACTGTGCATTTCCCGTGAAATTACAAAATTTCTGAAGTTAAAGCTTGACACGCCTGGCGACACGCCCGTGTCACCCGACAAGGGGCGTGACCCAGGCCCGTGTCCTCTCCTCTCGACGAATTCCGCTCGATGATCGTCGAGTGTCGACACCAACAGTCACGCCCAGTGTCACGCCCGTGACCAAGGGCGTGACCCAATTTCAGCTCAACGATTTCGACTCGACACTTTCCGCTCGACGTTCGTCGAGTGTCGACCCCAACTGTCACGCCCATAGTCACGCCCGTGACATAGGGCGTGACCTTTCCAGCTGGCCCGACAAGATGCTACCGAGGACATTTGACGCAACCCGCGCCCGGTTCTACCTCCCCGACAGGCCCATAGTCACGCCCGTGACCTAGGGCGTGACTGCTGCGAACTCAGCCCGAAATCAACTTTGGTGTCCAATCGCCAGCCGCCTTCATGAATAGTACTGTCACGCCCCCCCTACATGCCCGTGACCGAGGGCGTGTACTTAGAAATTTTTTTCTATAAATAGCCCAGTTCTGTAAGGTCCAAGGGTTCAGAGTTTTGGGCCAAGTTAGTGTCTTTTTGTGGGCTTAATCCGTGGATTCTAGTGCTATGTAAGGAGATTTCTCCCTTCTTATTTCATGTTTTGTTTTGCTTTACCTTTTAGCTTTGTAATAGCTTGAAAATTTTAATAAAAATGTTAGATTTTCTCTCTTTATTTAGCATGAAAAATTCATTTGGATGGCTCACCTCTTTCCCTTTTTATCCTTGGTTTTATCTTTGTTCTTCACTTGTTCTTCATTTATGAAAAGTGTGTGTTTGTGTATGAGTGTAACATGCTTAATATTCATGTTTTTAACTTGTTTTCATGCTTAGGAATGTTAGGTTTTCCTCTTTACATGCCTTTGATTTTTTTCAAGTGAGGCTTTGTTTTGAAAATCATGAAATGATGAATTACAAACCTTTTCCATGTCTTCTTTTAATTTCTTCAACATCTTCACTCTTATGAGTGTGTAAAAGAGTTAAAGTTTCTTTTGTTTTTTTTACTTAGCTTTATTTTGGAATGAAAACTTTTTTTCTTTTTTCTCTTTTATTTCAACTTTTTTTGCTCTTTTATGAAATCCTAGGAATGAAAATGTTAAAATTTTTATTTTCCAAAAACTTTGGTTTTTAATTTGTTTTGAAAAACTTTTGTGTTCTAAAATTGTAATTTCTTCATTTTATTTGTTTTTGGCAAAACCTATGCTTGAAAAACTTTGATTTTTAATTTTTAGGTAACTTTGATTTTTCATGAAAAGTGTGTGTGAGTGTAGGTGTGTTAACTTTTATGTTTTGATTTAAATTATGTAGAGTGTGTGAGTGTAGGTGTATAATTTTCATGCTTTGTTTTAATGCTTTCTTTTAATGCTTTGTTCAATTTTGTAGAGTGTGTGAGTGTAGGTGTTAGCTTTATTGCTTTCTTGAATTTCATATGGAGTGTGTGTGTTTGTGTGCATTTATTTCCGCCTACTCGTTAAGAGTTAAATGACGCATCGTTTTCATTTTCAGTCCTACTCGTTTGAGTAGGACTTGTAATTTTTCTTTCTTTATTTTTCCGCCTACTCACTTGAGTTTAAATGGCCGGACCTTATTTCAGTCCTACTCGTTGGAGTAGGACTTGCAATTTTACTTTCTTTATTTTTTTCCGCCTACTCACTTGAGTTAAATGGCCGGACTTTTTACTCCTGTAATCGCATTTATTTTCTCCTACTCATTTGAGTAGGACTCGCTTTCATTTCAATCCTACTCGTTTGAGTAGGACTTGCAATTTTCAGCCTTTATTTACCGCCCCCACTCGTTTGAGTGGGACTCGCAAATTTGAATTATGCAAATTTTCTTTCATGTGTAACTTAGTTCCCTTTTTTTTTTATAATTTGGAGTGTGCGTGAGTTCTCGTTTAGTTAACTTTTTAGCTTTCTAAATGTTGTTATTTTTCTTTTGTCCCTTTCTTATAAACGTTTAGTGTTTAATTTCAAACTCGCGCCTCACTGAATTATAAGCCGTCCCCATACCGATGTATGGCTAATCGCTATTAGCCTCGGCATCGAAGAGCATTGGGACATTTAAAATGATTTATAATAATTAAAACTCTTTATTTTCATTTTAATTTAAGCACTTAGGGTTTACCCCGGGTTTACGACGCGTAGGACCACATATCGATGTGTGGGCCCTATTTCCGTAGTCCATATGCTAGCTAGCCGAGAGGCCGTGCATATGGACCGATCACCCCTGGGTAAATAGAGTTGCGTGCATACCCTCGAGAGAGGACAAGCGTAATTCTACCGGATTGGGTTCCCCACCCAATAGCGGGGTTCTTAGCGTAAAGCGGGCGTTAAGAGGAATCCTTCGTCGGACTAACGTTCGGTCGAATAGTCTTAACGTTTAGGTGAACGATATCCCTATAGCTAGGTGAGCTCACATTTGTGGAACCTCCATGGCCAAGTTGCCTTATTATTAATTTGAAAACTAAGTCTTTTTATTATTAAAAATTGTTTTAGTCTTAATCCGATTCGATGCCGAGCGTTAACCCTTCATCGAATATTTTCTAAATCGTTTTTTCGCTCCTTTGCTTTTTCGCCTTTTATTAAGTAAAAAAATCCACCTTATTTTCAGTAAAATAATAGTCCTCCCGGAGGAGTAAGAATAGTCAACGCGACCCTGAGAACAATACGACCTCGGTATTCCCCCGAATATCGAGTACTACTTGCGATAGGTGCACTTGCCTACCCGAGCGAGCCCGCGGCGATCGACTCACCGAACCATCCACAGTAAGAGTCTGTTCGCGGGCACATCATGGAGCTTCGGAGCCCCAAATCGTAAACCGAGTTCGGATCTACGGAGGCCAAGACATTGCAGTGCTTTTCATCCGCATAGATCTTCATGGCACTGAAGAGGAAGGCTATGGTAACGATTCTCATCCTAGGACATGTGAAGTCCTCTTTTACTTTGCATAGGAAGCCCGCTCTCGCGCATTTGTGGTGAGTGTGAGGCATTCCTTCGGGTAGACATGATTAGTCCCCGTTGTTTAGCATGTAAAGTCCGTAATCGAGAAATAGACATAGGCATGATGTATGAAGCCTACCCGGACAAGTTGGTCTGGATCGATGATGTTGCATTGCATGAATATCCAGGGAAGACTTCGCGCCGATGGTTGTTTTTCGGGTTTTCTACACGATAGATTACAACAGGGAGCCTTGGGGACTAACTCCAAGGTGCACTCGAAAAACTGGGCAGATGTGTGATTTTGCCATCTGGGTGTCCTGGGAGCCAACTTGCACATAACTGGGTTATGTGATGTGTATGATCGAAATGGGACTCGGGAAATCTAACCCGCGCATATGGATTAAATTGACGTTGCGTTGTGAGCAACGGGTTAGGCGGAACCATACCTGCTCTATGTCGTTCGGTACAAGCGACGTAAAGGTACGTGGGACTTGCCGTTGGCATAGATAGTAGGTCTCGGGTTGTCTGTGGTTTAAATTGACGTGACATCGGCCGGAAAGACCTAATTGCTCACGAAATTTTCCGTCCAAGTGGCGGTGGTGAGACCGCGGTATTGACCGGGTTCACCGAGAATGTGCCCTAAGAGCACGGGGTGTGTGGCCGTGAGTGCTTATACCTGTGGTGAAGTGTCTATTCACTAGTGTTTGTTTATGCTAATAAAGTGCAGGGAAAGAGCATCGCCGCCCCGAGTTTGAGGGTGGGGTCGTTATAATTTGGTCAGCTTTAGCTGACCGTTGCTTTTGTTTGCCACCGCTCGGTGGATTGTTGCTTGCAGGTACTGCGGAGCCAAGTGACAAATAGCGGGCTAAAGCCCTTGCTTCTTAGCCGGCCCTCAAAGGCCTAATTATTGAGTGTTTTATTTTATTCTTATGTATGACCGACCTGCGCGCCAAGTTTTGGAAGACACTTTAAATTGAGTAAACTATTGTAAGGCCATACATGCATATACTAGTGTATTTGTACGTACATTCCTTCTAGGTTTGTTTAGTGGACATTCATGCTTTTGGAATGGTTTTTTAATTGCAACTTTTAAATTGCTTCCGCGAGAATGTACTCTATGTAGGATGTTGGATATTGGAAGGATGGTTTAATTGTGTAACCTTCCGGTCTGTATGTGGTATATGGCGTCGGGCTCCAGCCGAACCTACTACTATATGCTATACGACGGATAGGGGGTGTTACAATTTGGTATCAGACTACTGGTTTCGGTCAACTTAAATGAATTCGTGGATGAATTCTTTTAAGGGGTGGTGAGCACATGTGTGTGCGTCATCGTTATAACATCAAAAGAACCCATGAATGTCCACTTAGGAATGAAACGACACATGTTTGAGGAACCGGCGTATTATTATAATTGGTTTTTGCAGTTTTGTTTGGTCACTTAATGATGTTTTGTTCGACTATAGATGACCAGGAGTGGTGTAAAGCCGTCAGAACGCTCGCTTTCTGAGGTATACAGTGCACCCAGCGACGTGCTCGAGACCCCTCCTTCGTTTGAAGCCATAAGAAGGGTCGTTGAAGCAGTGTTCGCTGTGACTAATGCACAACATGTAAGGAATGTGCAACCCCTTGCCCCTATTATGTCTTCAATGTCAGGAGGAGTGATGGAGCAAATGACATTTGGTAGACCATCGGTTCAGTAGTTAAACATGCATTCAGTGCAGGGAGCGCACTCAGTTGACGAGTATTTGCAAGCATTTCTTATGATAAGCCGCTACCCATGATTTGAGTTGGAGAACGAGTAGTCTATAGTCGATAGATTTTATAATGGTCTGCGTGGCGAGCTGCGAATTTTACTGCTAGGACCAAAATTATTGGGATTCCGAGCCTTGGTAGAGTCGGCTAGATCATTGGAACTAGATTTGAGGAAGACTCACCAGATGTCAGTGAGCAGGGTATCGAACTCTACAAGCCCTATGAGAGATGCATCCCGTAGAATGCTAAAAAGGAGGCTAGAACATCGACTAGCAAAGTTGCTTACAACTGTCATACTTGTGGCTTGAAAGGGCACGCTGCCCGAGATTGTCGAGATGGTGCTCAAAAGACAAAGGAAGCTATGTCAGGAGCAGTTGAGGACTATAGTGCAATGGAAAAGGGGTTCAAAATGCCGAATTCCTCAAAATCTGTGTTTCGTAAGTGGTATAAGAAGGCTGGGACTTCGGGTCCAGCCCCTCCTTCTGGTGCATCTGGGGCGAGTACGAGCCGAACCCCTGGTGCATGCTATAATTGTGGGAAGCCAGGGCATTTTGCCCGTGATTATTGGAGCGGACACTCAAAGTCCGAGAAGAAGCCTAGAAAGTACAGCCTGGTCCAACAAGAGGTCGGGAAGCACGCTGACGGGGTGACAGGTACGGTTTGAATTTATAGCATTTTAGCTTTAAATATTTGTTGCCTTTGCGCGTGTTAGCTTATGTTTGTTTTGTGTTAGGATTTATTTCGCTTTGTATTTATCCTGCGAGTGCACAGTTCGATTCTGGAGCTTTGCACTCCTTTTGTCCAAAGGATTTGTATCGCGCATCGGAGTACCTTCTTCGATGACAAAATAAAAATTGGATGCGTTGTTGTCTAATGGGTACTCAATGCGCGCGGGTAGAGTCTGTTGCGTTTAGGTATGGATTGGGAGTCAAGAGTTTGACTTGCAAGCATCATTACTACCACTAGGGGAGCTCGACGAGATCTTTGTATTGACTGGCTCTCGGAGCAGCAAACATACATTGATCGAAATCGCAAGGAGGTCAGTTGGAAACTGGTCGTGAGACGAAATTTGCATGCTTGAAAGGGGCGAGCAAGACATTGATGTCTGCCATTCAGGTGGTTAAGGTGGTTCGGTGCGGTGCCAAACCTGTGTCACACTCTCCTTATCGGGTAACGCCTAAAGAGATGGCGGAACTGAAGGTTCAATTTCAGGAGTCGTTGGAACAGGGTTTTTTTTGTCCACATTCGTCGCCTTGGAGCACACCGGTCCCTTCTGTTAAGAAGAAGGACGGAAGCTTGAGACTTTGTATCGATTATCGAGAGCTGAACAAGCTAACAGAAAAGAACAAGTACCCGATCCCAAGGATTGATGATCTATTTGATCAGTTAGTCGAGTCATCGGTGTATTCGAAATTGGATCTTAAGTCCGATTATTATCAGCTGAGGATAAGGGAAAGTGACATCCCTAAGAGAACTTTTAGCACGATATACGAGCATTATGAGTTTACGGTCATGCCGGTTGGGCTGACTAATGCGCCGTCAGTGTTCATGGATTTGATGAACAATACTTTCATAGAGTACCTAGACCACTTTGTGATCGTCTTCATCGATGATATATATTGGTGTACTCATAGAGTGAGAAGGATCACTTTAAGCATCTACTTTTGGTGTTGGAGATGATGAGGAGGAATCAACTATACACCAAGTTCTCCAAATGCGAGTTTTGGTTGTCCTCAGTAGCGTTCCTTGGTCACATAGTCAGTGGAGAGGGAATTGCGGTGGATCCGGTGAAGATTGTTGCTATATAAGAGTGGCCTGTGCTGTCTACGGTGGAGGAAGTCCGGAGTTTTCTGGAGCTTGCCAGCTATTACAGGCACTTTGTGGAGAACTTATCGCGGATAGCGTTACCCCTCACGACTCTGCCGAGGAAAGAGCAAAAGTTTGTTTGGATGCCGGAGTGCACGCGAGCTTTTGAGGAGTTGAAGAGTCAGTTGACCACGTTGCCAGTTCTAAGTTCGCCGAGTGGGACCTAAGGCTTTGAAATCTACATCGATGCTTCGGGCAGTGGACTCGGTTGTGTCCTACTGCAGTATGGAAATATGATAGCGTATGGCTCGCGATAGCTAAAAGTGCACGAGAGGAATTATTCGGTCCATGACTTGGAGTTAGCGGCCGTGATTTTTTCCTTAAAGCTATGGAGGCACTACTTGTACGGAGTGAAGGTCGATATCTACACCTACCACAAGAGCCTGAAATACTTGATTGGATCAGAAGGATCTAAACATGCGACAACGGAGGTGGATGGAGTTCCTGGGGGACTATACATTCAAGATTCATTATGTGCCTAAGAAAGGCAATGCAGTTGCGGATGCATTGAGTCACAGGGCCCCAGCACAAGCCAACTGGCTGTCGGTTCATGACGAGCATTTGGTTCAGGAGTTGGAGGCCTTGGAGATCTCTTGCGTAGACAAGCAAACTAGTGCCGAAGCACTATTGAACTGGACTGAAGTTCAGTGTAACCTGGCTGATCGGATTCGGCAGGCTCTGGATATGGATGGCCACATGAAGCAAATCATGGTTGAGGCTTTGGATGGGTCAAATTCCCAATTTGAGGTTATGGAGGGATTGTTATGGAAGGACAGTTGTTTGTGCGTCCCGAATGTGAGCAATTTGTGGGTGGAATTGATGTACGAGGCTCATCATTCCAAGTACTCGATTCACCCGGGGAGCACAAAGATGTACCGTGATATGAAGAAATTGTTCTGGTGGCCAGGACTTAAGAAGGTTGTGGCACTCTATGTGGCGAAGTGTCAAACATGTGCCTTAGTGAAGGCGGAGTGCCAGAATCCTGGAGGATTCTTGAAGTCCTTGCCTATTCTGGAGTGGAAGTTCGACAACATTACTATGTACTTTGTGCATGGTTTGTCAAGTTCATAGAAGGGAAACGAAGCCATCTGGGTGGTTGTGGATCGTTTGACGAAAGTATCGCACTTCATTCTGCATAGGAAGGATGATTCTGTGGAGAAATTGGCAAAATTATATGTGGATAATATTGTACGGCTTCACGGTGTGCCCCGCAGCATCGTAAGTGACCGAGATGGGTGGTTCACGTCCAATGATTTGAGGTTGGTGCAATAGATGTTGGGAACAAAGCTGAGTTTCGGTACAGCCTTTCATCCTTAGACGGATGGTAAGACTGAGGCGGGGGGGGGGGGGGGGGGGGGGGTCAATAGGACGATGGAAGATATGCTTCGCATATATGTTCTGGATTTCGGGAAGTAGTGGGAAGATCACCCATACTTGGTGGAATTTGCTTACAGCAATAGCTACCACGCGAGCATTCAAATGGCGTCGTTCGAGGCCCTTTATGGTAGAAGATGTCGCACGTTGTTGTCTTGGTTAGAAACGGGTGAGTCAAATTTGTACAAGCGGCAAGAGGTGGAAGATGCAACGTCATTGGTATGAACCATTCGAGAAAGATTGCTGATCGCGCAGGACCGGCAAGCTAAGTACTATAACGCCAAGCATAGGAACGTGGTGTTCACTGTTGGTGACTGGGTGTACTTGAAGATTAATCCGTTCAAGGGTGTCTCGCGGGTATGGCGCTTGAAGAAGCTAAGCCCGAGGTACCTTGGACCGTTTGAGGTTCTGGAGTGGATTGGCGAAACTGCATATCGGTTAAGTCTATCAGTGGATCTAAGTGGCCTACACGATGTATTCCACATATCGGTGCTGCAGAAGACGGTGCAAGAGCCTTCACAAGTGATTGCGGTCAATCAAGTGCTGGTCGATGATGGGTTGACGATGAAGGTCAAGCTGGTTTGCATTGAGGACTCGGAAGTCAATCGATTGCGTAACAAGGAAATCAGGATGGTCAAGGTACGTTGGGACAATTGCGATCGGGAGGAGCTCTCGTGGGAGCGAGAGCAGACCATGCTTGAGGAGTACCCAGAGTTATTCCTCTCAGGTACCGTTTAAGTTTTGTTTGTATCTTTTCCTTTATGTAATTTCAGGATAAAATTCTTTTTAGAGGGAGAGAGTTGTAATGCCCCGAAACTCAAAAGAGCGACGGTGGCATTTTGGGCCAAGTTTGGGATTTGGTAGAGGTCACACTACCTGGGACACGGGCGTATCCCAGGGCCGTGTTGAGCTCGGGTTCGACGATGGCCGTGTGGTCGATGAATTTGCTGTTGACGATCGTCGAACAACGAACACGACCTGAGAGACGGGCGTGTCCCAGGACGTGTCCTACTTGGGTAGTTGGTTGAGTTGTGTCAGGGTGAAACACGACCTAGAGCCCAGACATGTTCAACCTGACACGGGCGTGTCAAATTCGACACGGGCGTGATGAATACCCATGTTCTTCTCGGGTTGGTGTTGGTCTTGTATCGATGGAGGAACATGGCCCGATACACGGGCATGTACTGGATGACACAGACGTGTCAATCCTGACACGGGCATGTCGAGAGCCCGTATACTTTTCGGGGTGCGATGGTTTCGGCGTTGAATGGGGAATATGTCCTTGGACACGGGCGTGTCACAAGCCGTGTTCGGCCCAGGATTCTGATTTCAAATGAGAATCATGGTTGTCTGTTTCCTTATTTTGGGATCCAACAGCTCAGGGCTGCTCTTGCTGGGATATACCCGGGAATAGGGCTTAGAAACCCTCATTCTATTTGGGTTTTCTCTTTCTAAAGTTCTAGAGAGTGGGGAGAGAAAGGAATAAGAAGGAAGAGAGATCCGGCCACCGGTGGAGCTTCGAAGCCACAAATTGCAAGACGAGTTCGGATCTACGGAGGCGAGGACATTGTGGTGCTTTTCATCCGCATAGATCTTCATGGAGTCGAAGAGGAATGCTAGGGTAACGATTCTCATCCTAGGACATGTGAAGTCCTCATTTTCTTTGCATAGGAAGCCCGCACTCGCGAGTTTGCAGTGAGTGCGAGGTGTTCCTTCGGGTAGATATGATTAGTCCCCGTTGTTTAACATGTAGAGTCCGTAATAGAGAAACAGACATAGGCATGATGTGTGAAGCCTACCCGGACATGTTGGTCTGGATCGGTGTTGTTTCATTGCATGAATAGCCGGAGAATACTTCGCGCCAATGGTTGTTTTTCGAGTTTTCTACACGGTAGATTTCAATAGGGAGCCTTGGGGACTAACTCCAAGGTGCACCCGAAAAACTGGGCAGATGCGTGATTCTGCCATCTTGGTGGCCTGGGAGCCAACTTGCATATAACTGGGTTATGTGAAGTGTATGATCGAATTGGGACTCGGGAAAGCTAACCCGCACATATGGCTTAAATTGATGTTGTGTTGTGAGCAACGGGTTATGAGGAACCGTAACCGCTCTATGTCGTTCGGTACAAGCGACCTAAAGGTACGTGGGACTTTCCGTTGGCATAGATAGTAGGTATCGGGTTGTCTATGGCTTAAATTGACATGACATCGGCCGGAAAGACATAATTGCTCACAAAATTTTTCGTCCAAGTGGCGGTGGTGAGACAGCGGTATTGACCGGGTTCACCGAGAATGTGCGCTGAGAGCACGTGGTGTGTGGCCGTGAGTGTCTACGCCTGTGGTGAAGTGTCTATTCGCTAGTGTTTGTTTATGCTAATAAGGTGCAGGGAAAGAGCATCGCCGTCCTGAGTTTGGGGTGGGGTCGTTATAATTTGGTCAGCTTTAGCTGACCGTTGCTTTTGTTTGCCACCGCTCGGTTGATTGTTGCTTGCAGGTGCTGCGGAACCAAGTGGCAAATAGCAGGCTAAAGCGCTTGTTGCTAAGCCGGCCCTCGAAGTCCTAATTGTTGATTGTTTTCTTTTATTTTCATGTATGACCGGCCTGCGTGCCGTGGTTTGGAAGACACTTTAAATTGAGTAAACTATTGTAAGGCCATAAGGCCATGTACTAGTGTATTTGTACGTACATTCCTTCTGGGTTTGTTTAGTGGACATTCATGTTTTTGGCAGGGTTTTTTAATTTCAACTTTTAAATTGCTTCCGCTAGAATGTACTCTGTGTAGGACGTTCGATATTGGAAGGATGATTTCATTGCGTAACCTTCCGGTCTGTCTGTGGTATATGGCGTCGGGCCCCGGCCAGACCTACTGCTATATGCTATGCGACGGATAAGGGGTGTTACAATATGCACATTTTTCACCAACACAAAAACAATTTCTCATGATCCATCGTACTTCAAAACTTGGAAATTTCTCATCTAGGGTTCCGTGATCCACTATACTAACACTTAGATCCAAAAAAATCTAAAGCATAAAAGTAAAAAATCAAAGTTCCTTACCTTGGTCTCAGGTTTTCGCCGCCGTCCGCTCCGAGTTTCGCAACCTGCCTTCAGGAAAAACTGCTAGTTTTGATGCCTTTGACTTAATGCCACCATTTTTATATTTTTCGCACTATCACCAATTGGCGATACCCGGTATCGCCAAGCGGCTGTGACAATTCACTATTCCACCAATTTTTCTTCGTTACTCAGATTTATGCATGGTGTAATGTTTTTGTTTGAGTTCCCAATAACATGGTTCCATAGTTCAACATTCATATATCCGTTCTACATACTTAAGTGCTAGTATTCCTAAACTATGTGAAATTGTTTTCGCATGCCTCTAAGTATGAGAAATCTTTTAGTTATGATAATGTTCTTTTACTCACGGTTTTGCAAATCTTCATATGCATTCACCTTACTACATGTGTGAATTATTAATGTTCTACCATAACCGCTAGTGTTGCATGTTCCTGCTAATGCTTTATCCGAGTTTGTACAGTGCACCACTAATATTTAATTATCTTGTATGCTCTCACAAGTGAATTCAGAATCCTTTGTCCAGCCAAAAAAATGTGATAAAAACTTTTATGATCCTAAAAGTGCACACCTTTGGTGATACGTTTCACACAAAACAAAAAAAATAAATAATAAAGCGCTGACAAGGAACCTCCACCAAGCACTACTTACCCTCCTGATAAGTCTTAATAATCATTGTGAGGTTAAGCACCTTGGAAAGAATTGTAAAGTGTCTTGTGCAAATCTTTAACGGGATAATTTCTTTATTGTGTGCTATGAACTCTTGGGTATGAGTATAGCCCCGCATGTCCAACTCTATATTATGTTTTTTTTTTAACATTCCCATGTTCATGTATTTGTAAGAGTCTGAATAAGGGTTTCTGACACCATATCACTTGTACACAATATTATCCTCTCTACAAGTTCTTCTTATGAGAATTGGACGGAAAACTTTTTACAAAAATATTATTCACTAGTGTATGGATTTGTGATATAGTCGGCTGAACAATGTCAATGTTAGTGTTTACTTATTTCTTTCTTTACTATACATTGCTCACCTATCCTTTCTAGAATTTCTTCTTTGTTTTTCCCCTTCTTTCGCTTCCGACCCACTCTTATCTATCTTTTGACAATACCAAAGGGGGAGAATTTTCAAAGGAAATCATTCATATACACTCATAAGAATTTTCATATACACTCATAATCCTTATATTAACCACGGAAAAGTTCACTATGCTTCAATTTAGGGGGAGATCACATGTAGGGGGAGTGTTTCATCCAAGAGAAATTTGTCCACATATACATGCTTCGTCTTGCTACTCAAATCGGGTGGACCCTATAACATTCATGATTTGTTTCTTAATGGATTCCATATACAAACATATATTATGCATTCCATACTACATAATATGCCTCGTATACTTCTTATCATGCTATGAGTGCAGTGACTATGCCTTGGTTAAGACGTACTGATGACACATCGGTGTGTGTATGCAAATAAATGATGGAAAACAAACTAAACGATATTGGCTGGTTCGACCAACTTGTCAAACCAACCTCCATCTCATGCCAACTGTCACAACCCACATTTTTCACCGCCATTAAAGATATATCAGAGTAAGGGAAAATATGCGTCATGATGCCATGTCAGAAGAGTATTACTGCAGACGCTTACGCAAAACTCCTACTTAACAAAGAAGAAAGATCTTTAAGTTATTTAGGGGCAAATCCAGTTTAAATGTAACAGTTAGCCATATCACTCAGCTTAGTGGCTCATCTAGTTCACGAGAAAAATAGTTACACGTAGAGAAAAATACTTCTTTTACAAGACTAGACATCCTACATGAGTAAAAAGGTCCCCAGAGGACAACACATGGTATGCAAGTTCTAGGTTATAATAGAAGTAAAAGTAGATTTTATGGTCCTTAAATAGAGTGATTTAGCATTTTAAAACATGCAATGTGTGAAGTAGTAATAGTAGTTTTTATACTTGAAAATACCTATAATGCAATCCTATCATAAAACACCCCAGAGAGCAAGTAAACCAAATAATCAGAAAGAAAGAAAGTAGCAGCTAGCAGAAGTATCCAAAACTAACTATTCTATGGGCGCCAACAATCTGATACGAACCCACATAAAACAAAAGTATGTCTGAACTTGGAAAAAATAAACTAAAACAACAAACTACCTCGCAACGATGAGGTAAAAACCACAGCCAACACTGCTGCTCAAGAACTCCGAAACCAGCTCCACTACCAGCTACAGCTCTGAACCTGAGGCATTCCAATGATAGAACATCTCATCAAGAAAGTACAAGTGATGGAAGAAAAGTAGGCCAAAAGTAAACGAAGGTCAAGGGGTACCAACCCAAGACCAAAAAGAAATACTAAAATGAAGTAGAGTGGTAAGGTACAAAAATAAACTCAGAAAGAAACACTTATGTGAATCATCCCGTACAACAAAAGTACGCCAGATGCACAAGGCTATAAGGGAAACATCGCGATTAAAATCATCAGGAAGAATAGCAAAACTCTATTAGCCACATGTGGTCAACTCCACCAAAAATAACATGAGTAGGGTGGTCAACTCATCCAGACACACCCCCACAGATATATTAATCCATCATAATTATGGGGAAGACTTGATACTCCACCATACACCGCAAATGCCCAAACACCCGGTAGAGTTCCACAAGGTACTAATAGAGGAAGAAAACGTTGTGGCACTGGATTCTCCCACTAATAACACCCGCAATAAAGAAAAACCATCACCATCACAATCCGTAATCACCCGGGTTTAGAGCTAAGAGGCCCACCATGACCCTTCCTGGGCCTGGGGGCTTGTATCGCCCAACGACATCGCCACAAAGGAAATAATCATATAAATCTGAAGACAATATTGAAATATTAGATTCTACTAGACAATTCTAGATTTGAAACAGTTAATCAACCTTTAGAAAGGATTTACAATCCTAGATAAACTCTAACACGTCCAACATAATAGTTAAGGAATGGTTAAAAGAGCATGATTCAACCACATCATCAAAACGTATACCACTTTAACATGCTAGGTAGAAAAATCAAGAAGATGAAAATACAAGTAGAATTAGACGAGGGATTTAAACAACACTAGAATCCGCAAGTTTTTAAAGATAATGATAACAAGAAGTTAGAAATTTTCTGCAGATCGGGAGAAAGAAGGGAAGAGGGGAGTAAAACCATCACTTGCTTTGGTTTTGAAGGAGAAGACCTACTAATTGCACCAAGATGTAGATCGGTACTAAGGATGACGGGGGAAACCAAAATCTGAACAAAAAACCAAAATAGAGGTTAGGGCCAAAAACCCTAACGAGAAAAACTCAAGAAATGGGGAAGATTTTACCACGACGTCATAGCTCTCGCTGAGAGCTTTCCGGATCTATATTTTGTTGAATATTTCGAGCACCAGAGCGCCGTCAACTGCCACTGAAAGATTCACGAACGAGCATTCTCTCTCTCTCTTTCTCATGCTTCACTGGTTTCAGGAAGAAGGAAGAAAATCGGCCTATGGAGGAGAAGAAGAAGTTTATCCTATTTATATTTATATGTGTATAATAGGATAACACTTACTTCAGACCTTCCAAATTAGATGAGGTATTGTAAGAATGAGCAGAAAGGAAGGAAGAAAATGAGAAGGTTTCATTCACATCCAAATTCTTGGAGAGGTCCTCCTCCTCCTCCAGCAGCAGGATCTGCAGGTATTTAACCTTCTTCTCATAGGCCTATATCTCACTATTCTAGAACAACCCAGTTCAGGCAAGACAGACCTACAAGGTCTGAGACTTATGGCTGTCAGAGTAGTCATATATATTCCAGCTAAGACAGGCCAGCCTCTCCTGTGATTGAACGAAAGTTAGATCCTGTATACAGAATGGCAAGGTTCAAGGAACAAATTGCACTTTCTCATATAAGGAAGGCAAGAAATGAAGGTAAGGATAACTCTTAGTTAACTACTATGTGTTCTTAAAGGCAACATGAATTGGACAAATCTGAGAAGTGAAGCTTGTTGAATGTTGATGAATATATGAGCTTGCATCCATAAGCTGTTGTTCCTACAATCTCCTCCCAGATGATTATTGGTTCTCAAGATCTAAAGTTGAGCAAATGGGAGTCAGATGATCCAACAAGGAAACTGATTTTTACCAAGTCTTCTTCAGATCCTTCATCTGATGCACCTCATAAGGATTCCAAATTTTGATTATGTCTTTGAACATTATTGTTATAACTATCCTAAAGTTTTTTATATATCTGCTGAAAATATATGTTTCTGCTAGATAATTATCTATGCTTTGTGTTTTTCTTGTTTGATAATATCCTCACCCAAATAGTGGGAGAGTGTTAGAACTCCTTTTTACTGATTTGGGCTAGGATTACTATTCTTTGATTAGGATTTTTATTTTGAACCAACTTATATAGACTAGGGTCATATTTTATTTCCAGGGTTGGTGTTTCAGAAGGTATTCCAGAGATTCTTAGTTCAACGAACTCAGATCTTAACTCAGAGCACAGTTCGACGAACTCAGAGCTCAGCTCGACAAAAGTAAAAGTTCAGTTCGACGAAATCCAAGATCAGTTCGACGAAATCCTTACTGAGTTCGACGATCAGGAAGTTTCTATTTACAGAAGGTAGAATGTTTTCAAATGCTTGATAACTGTGAGTTAAAACTCTGATATTTAATGCTAAATATTCTAACGAATATATCCATTTAAGGCAGCATTAAATATGGATTTATCACATAGGTTTTAAATCTAATTAATTCCAAGGCAGTTACAATTCTCAAGGGATTCTTTAGACATTTCAAGAATCATTTAATTCAAATAGACACAACGATTGGATTCTTCCCTAACAGTCTATATATATAGAAGATTGCTGCTTCACCATAAAGATACAGAGATAGATACATACATCTTGCTTCAAACTCTTCTTTAGACATATCTTCAATCTGAGATACATCCTAATACATATCTGTCAGAAATATCTACTGGAGAGTAAAATCATACAAGAAGGACTACACCCTGAAGAAAAGTCTTTTCTCTTGATCATAATCTCTATTTAAATCAAAGGGAGTTTTTTTACAACATAATCCACTAAGTATTCTCAGAGATACTTGACAGAGATGACAACATGTAACTCTTTTAGTTTATTCTTAAACTGTGTACATGGTTCTAACTCCCTTCAAAAGTTTACACTTGGTTCATAAGTCACCTGATCAAAAGACTTAAGTTTGGTTTTTGGGTACCTGATCAAAAGCACAAAGGGTTACTATATCTCCCTTAGAAAATAGATCTTCTGGTGACAGGGAACCGGAGCAAAAACCTATAGTGGATTCCTACCAGGGTGGTAGAAGAGTAGTCATACCCAGATTTATTGGATAACTACTATAAAATCCTTGTATTGTCTATGATTGTTACTTTCTATTTGTATAATGTGAATATTATATATATAACTTTACTACATTAAAATGAAGTATCGTTTTAGGTTCCATGACAAGGTAAATAAGACATTCGTTTGAACCTAGCCATCCATTCAAATCATGATTCCTAACATTTTCCATTCCATTTATTTGGAATCGTTAGATCACAAAAACAAATTAGGGACATTCATATTTTTTCTTAGGTCTCCTAAACTTATTATAGGGCATCTTAAACCTCAATTTTGTTGTAGGATACCCTAAAGCAAGCCCACTCAATCTAGGTGCTACAAAATCTAGACAAAAACTTCAAAACCAGGCCCGCCATAAAATCCACAAGAATAACCTTCAGACCGACCAGATAAAGACATGTCTTTTTATTTGTAGTCACGCCAAACCTATTGTTGGGTATTGTATCCACAATGTACCTGATTTGACGAAGCTCCTGGACAAGCTAAGGTGAATAGACTATGTATTTGATAAACCTTTTCTAGTTGTGCTTGTAGTTTTTCCACGCTAAGTGCACACCAATGTCAGGGTGCAGTAGGTCAATATACACGGGTCTGCACGACGTAATCCCTCGTTGAGCAGATCAGTGTGTTGGCCTACGTGTACTCTCTCTATTGGAGTGCACTTATTTTCAAGCACAGGGCCGCTCATATGCAAGAGAAGACAAGGAGCATGGAGGGTCAAGGAGCAGCTCCTAGGTGGAAGACGAGAAATCGTTCAAGGCAAATTCGACGAGAATCACCAAGTGATTCTCGCCGAATCGGCGAGAATCACTTGGTGATTCTCGCCGAATCGACGAGAATCATCAGTGATTCTCGCCGACTTCTTCTGGCCATCTCAAAATGGTGCCAAGTAAGATTCGGCGAGAATCACTTGTAATTCCCGCCGAACTAGTGGTCAAGCAGCCCATGAACACAGTCCAATTCGTTGAGAATCGACAAGAGATTCGTCGAGAATCGTCTGCGATTCTCGCCGATTTTGACTTGGCGTTTTCTCAGCTTATTCCCTGAACCGGATTCTGCCGCTGTTTAAAATCTGGACCGGGATTTGGGGACTATCTCTGTGGGTCCCACAAACGGTCTTATTGGGGGTAGCTACAGTATAAATACCTGGGTATCTTGAACAGTAAAAACACACAGAAAAATACGCGAGCTCACGGAAACCCTTAAATCGCGAAATCCTTCCGCCGCCTCCGTCGCCGCTCGCGCAAGTCCGTCGCCACCGATAGATCTTCTTCCCTATCTCCGGCGACAGTAGCTTAGCAAGGCTCGAGTCTCACGCGTCTATCCAGAGATCCCTTGTCTCTCGATTTGTTGATCGGAAACACTTCCCATCCGAATCGATCGAGACGACCGATCCTCGTGTGACCGTTGGTAGACCGAGCTTGCTTCGCAACGAAGTTTGGATCTCCAAGTTCAGCAGCTGCTCTTCTTCGTAGCCGCCGATCCCGAAGCTAGCCGCCGCTCGTGTGCCGCCGCCGGTTCCGGGGAGATCTTCTCCAAGCAAGACCAAGGTCGTAGACTCTTCATCGACTTCAAGAACACGTCGTCGACCAAAGAGGAACACCGGTGTCTCCAAGAGAAGTTTGTATCACGTGTACATTCTACTTTTATTTTATTGTAAAGGAACTTTTGTTCCGCGGTGTAAGGGTTGGGTGCAACCCGATTTGTGGGAGTGTTGACTCTCACGTGTGGAAGGGCTCCTTCCGTTAGTGAAGGGATTGGATTTCAATCCCGTTGGAGAAGTGACCGAGTCGTCCCTTGTTGGGGAGATAGGTCGAAGGGGGAAAGTGGATGTACCCAAGTCGGGGAACCACTATAAATTTGCTGTGTATTCTGTGTTCTGTGTTTGTTGCTTTTATTGTGCAGGTACATCTGTGAATTCCGCAAAAGAACCACACGTCACCTATTCCCCCCCCATAGGTGCACATAGCCGACACTAGGTGGACTTTCAAGTGGTATCAGAGGCAGGTTCCTCAACAAAAAGGCTAACACCTTGAGGTGAATCCTGCCACTAGTGTCAACAAGGAGACATACATCTACCATGGACGGACTCAAGTACTCCGGCAAAATCCCAGTATGCAACAGACTCAACTTTCCTATCTGGAAGGAAAGAATCAGGTTCTACATGGAAGCAGTGGACCCTCGACTGTTCATGATCGTGCTGGAGGGACCTTATGTCCCCACTAAGGCCTCCACCATTGATCCCACCAAGAAAGTGCCGAAAACACTCTCTGAAATGGACAAGGATGAGATGGTTCTAGTGGGCCTTGACATGAAGGCTAGAAACATCCTGGTCAGTGCAGTTGATGACTCGATGATGCAAAACTTCAGCAACTGCAAGACAGATCAGGAGATATGGCAGTGTCTGATCATTCTGATGGAGGGCACAGATGAAGTAAGGGATGATCGGAGATCCCTCCTGAACCAGAAGTATGAGGCTTTCCGGCAAGGGCCTAAGGAAGAGATCGGAGTCACATACGAGAACTTCCTGAAGATTGTCAACGCCCTCAAGGGCTATGGAAGAGTGTTCACCAATGGTGAACTCAATGACAAATTCCTTAGGTCCCTGACTAAGGAATGGGACACAAAGATCTGCGCCATCAGAGAATTTGGCAGACTAGCAGAAACTGATCCTCAAATCCTGTTCGGGAAGCTGATGTCCTATGAACTTCAGCTGAACACCAGGAAGGCAGAGGAAGAAGCAGAGAAGGCTGCTGCAAAAGAAAAGACTGTGGCCCTAAAAGCCAGTCACTCCAGAAAAGGGAAGGGTGCGGTGTCCTACCGTGCTAGAAATAAGGAAGAAGAGGAGGACTCCGATCCATGCTCCTCCAGCTCAGAACTGTCGGAAGAGGATTTCTCCCTCATCACTCGAGAGTTCAAGAAATTCCTCAAGATGAGGAATCAAAGAAAGAGAGACGGCTCCTCTTCCAGACATCAGAAGAAAAACTACTCTTCTGACAGGTATGCATCTAAACCTAACAAACACCGTTCTTCTGATATTATTTGCTTTGGATGCAATAAGCCAGGTCACGTTGTGGCCGACTGCCATCAAAGCAAAAGAGATAAAGGGAAAGGAGAGGAGCTCATATCCTCCAGAGATAAGAAGAAGGAGCGGAGCTATATCGCCAGAAGGCCAAAGACACTAAGTGAGTCTGATTCTTCAGACTCCAGTGATGATGAAGAAGCCTACTTCGGGCTGGTGGGTCGATCGGACTCAGAAGGAGAATGCCCCCCATTCACTGGGAAGGTAAAAACTCACACCCCTCTTTCCGATTCCGACTCTGATCCTGAGTCTCAGGATGATGAACCTGAGGATGGCCCTTCGGCCCGTGAAGCTGAGCTCCTCGACAAGTATGAGCTTCTGCTCAACACTTTTGACGAGTGCCGCAAGAGACTGAAGGCTGAGAAGAAGGAAGTAAGATTCCTTAAGGGTGAGTGTGTATCCCTAAGGGAAGAGGTCACTAGCTTGATCTCTCTCAGACAGGAGCACATTGACCTAACTTCAAAGCACTCAGAGTCTTTGAAGCTCCTTGATCTCAAGCAGGAGGAAGTCAACAGATTGGAAGAACTACTTGCGGCAGAAAGGAAGATCGTACAGAGCTTCTCTATGCCTAAAACAGTGCTTCCAGTCGTTGACACCTTCGCTGCTCAGGCCAAAGGAGCTGGCTTGGGGCATGTTGGGGCATCTGGTTCTTCATCTCGGAGAAACAAGAACCAGAGGAAGAATAAGGCCGCCAAGAAGGCCTCTGCTGATGAAAAGGGGAAGGCTCCTCTTAGTCCTGTTGCATTCAGAAAGCCTGGCTTTCCTTGCAACCAACATGACTTTGAGTCAACATATGGGCATCATTTCCGGCCCTCGGTTGCAAAGCCTAAGAGCCGGTATGAAGGTTGGAACTTCCCCCGGAACTTTGGGGAGAGTGCCTTCAAGGCACCTTATGAGGAGATCCACATAGGAAGTTATGGTCCGTTCTCTAGCGGCCATAATGGAAAGCAGGCGCCAAAAGTCAAGCCTGTTATTCAAAAGGTGACAACGTCATGTGACTGCCATCACCATGAGGCCTCCACCTCCAGATCCAAGGCCCCAGCTGTACCCGCTGTTCCCAGGGTAAGGCAGGAGCCTCGGAAGAGATACAACAGGTTCGACTGTTGGTGCTGTGGCAAAGTCGGTCACTTTGCCGTGGATTGCTGGTTTAATCCAAGGAACTACGAGACTCCCCATGTTAACAATGCGAGACCGACCACTCGTAGGGTTAACCAACCGAGGGGGAGTGTGCTAACCAGGAATCTAGGACCCAAGTTCGATTGGGTTCCTAAGGCAAATTAATTTTGTTTTGCAGGAATGTCCAAAGGCCACCAAAACGCCAATCTGGTATTTGGACAGTGGATGCTCCCGGCATATGACCGGGACAAGAAGCCTGCTGCGTGATTACACTCCAGTCGAGAATGGACCCAAAGTCATCTTTGGAGGGTCAGATCGAGGAGTCACCAGAGGTTATGGTATGATTTCCAACGGTATAATCTCTATCACCGACGTGGCTTATGTTGAAGGGTTAAACCATAACCTGATCAGTGTAAGTCAGTTATGTGATAAAGGTTATGACGTTAAGTTCTGCAAGGATAAATGTCTGATTATTTCACGTACCTCCTCTGAGACGGTATTATCAGGCATTAGGAGCAGAAATATCTTCTGCTTAGATTTTCTTAGTATAGATTCATCTACCCCCGTATGCCTTGTGGCAACAGGCAGTGCTTCTCTTTGTGAACAGTGGCACAAGAGATTGGCACATATTAATTATAAGACAATTAGTATGCTATTTTCTAAGAATTTAGTAAGAGATGCTCCCAGTATCAAGTGCATCAAGGATAGCCCCTGTCATGCATGTCAGATGGGCAAACAGACCCGGGCTACCTTTAGGAGCATTGCAGACAAAGACTCTTCCCGATGTCTTTACCTGCTACATATGGACTTGTTTGGCCCAATGCAAGTTCATAGCTTGGGAGGCAAGTCATATACGCTAGTGATAGTTGATGATCACTCACGGTTTACATGGGTGTTCTTTTTAAAACGAAAGTCAGATACTTTTGACATCTTCACTAATTTTGTCAAGCAGGTTCAGAACGAATTTAACTGCTCCGTGGTCAAAATCCGAAGTGACCATGGAACAGAATTCGAATCTGGTGCTATGACAGAATTTTGTGAAGAACATGGTATCTTTCATGAGTTTTCCTCCCCGCGCACTCCTCAGCAAAATGGAGTTGCGGAGAGGAGAAATAGAACTCTCATTGAGGCCTGCACGACTATGTTGAAAGATGCTTCTCTCCCGGAATACTTCTGGGCAGAGGGTGTCAATACGGCATGTCATGTACAAAACCGAGCGTTGATCAACAAACATCATCGTAAGACGCCCTACGAGCTACTGAAAGGCAGGAAACCAACCATGTCCTACTTAAGGATCTTTGGTTGCAGATGCTATGTACTAAATAATGGGAGGTATCCGCGTACTAAATTCGGTGAAAAATGCTTCGAAGGCATATTCATGGGATATAGTTCCCATAGTCGGGCATATAGGGTCTTCAATAAGAAAACCTTAGTGGTAGAAGAATCAATAAATGTTGTATTTGATGAAGGAAGCTTGCTTAACAGCAATTCTTCCAGTTGTATTCTTGAAGATGCAGGTGTTAGACTTGACCAGCTGAATCTGGATGAGACCCCTAAAGATGACGCACCCAAGTACGTCAAAGTTTCCACCTCCACGTCATCTGAAAATGTTGAAGATCAAGATGGAACAAATCTTTTAGAAGAACGAGAAGCACAAGAAGTAGCTGAAGCTCCCGACGCCAGACTTCTAGAGCTCCGTCACGCGAGGGATCATCCTAGAGAACAGATCATCGGAGATCCTCGTGTAGGCGTCAGAACTCGAAGAGGTACAACTAACGAAGTACTGCATCTCAGCTTCCTGTCTCAGGTTGAGCCAAAGAAGTTCGATGAGGCGAACAAAGATGCGGCATGGATTCTGGCCATGCAAGAGGAACTACATCAATTCGAACGTTGCAAGGTTTGGACGCTGGTTCCCAGACCATACAAGCAGAATGTCATTGGCACGAAGTGGATTTTCAGAAACAAGCTGGATGAACGTGGTGTCATCATAAAGAACAAGGCCAGGCTGGTGGCTCAAGGCTACAGACAGGAGGAAGGGATTGACTTCGACCAAACCTTCGCACCAGTCGCAAGGCTCGAGGCAATCCGGTTGTTCCTGGCATATGCTTCACACAAAGGATTCACTGTCTACCAAATGGATGTAAAATCGGCATTCCTGAACGGAGAACTGAAAGAGGAAGTATACGTCGCTCAACCCCCAGGTTTTGTCGATCCTACTTATCCCAATCACGTTTATTTTCTCAATAAGGCCTTATATGGGTTGAAACAAGCTCCCCGAGCTTGGTATGAGACTTTATCTAGTTTTCTTCTTGAGAACAAGTTCTCCAGAGGCAAAATAGATAAAACATTATTTCTCAGGGAAGTCAAAGGCAAGATTTTGCTGGTGCAAATCTATGTCGATGACATAATATTCGGCTCAACGGACAACAATCTTTGCAAAAAGTTTTCCAAACTTATGCAAGGAAAGTTTGAAATGAGCAGTATGGGAGAGCTCAAGTATTTCTTAGGCCTTCAAGTGAAACAGTCTGAGGATGGAATCTTCATCTCTCAGACGAATTTCACAAATGAACTCCTTAAGAAATTCGGTATGGAGAGTGCAACCTCTATGAGGACTCCAATGGGATCCACCATGTCTCTGGATAAGGATGAGAAAGGTAAACCTTTCGATGAAACTAAATACAGAAGCATCATTGGATCCCTGCTCTACCTTACTGCCAGTAGACCGGATATTATGTTCTCCACATGTGTATGTGCCCGATATCAGGTGAACACTAAGGAATCTCACTATGTCGCTGCAAAGCGAATTCTAAGATACCTTAAAGGTACTCCTAATCTTGGCTTGTGGTACCCGAGGAACAATGATGTCGAGCTAATAGGCTTTTCAGATGCTGATTTTGCAGGGAGCAGGGATGACAGGAAAAGCACCTCCAGGACGTGTCAATTCCTCGGCAGGAGGCTTATCTCATGGAACAGCAAGAAACAAAATTGCGTTGCAACCTCCACTGCAGAGTCAGAGTATATCTCGGCAGGAAGCTGTTGCGCACAACTTCTTTGGATCAGAAATCAGTTGGCCGACTACAACCTTCAGTTCAAGGAAGTTCCAATGTACTGCGACTCCTCTAGTGCAATTGCCATTGCCAACAATCCGGTGTCGCACAGCCGGACGAAGCATATTGAAGTACGCTACCACTTCATTCGGGAGCACGTGGAGAACAAGGATATCTCTCTCTGTTATGTCCCCACGGACAAGCAGATTGCTGATATATTCACAAAGCCCCTAGACGAGGCCAAGTTCAATCTTTTCAAGACTGAATTGGGAATGCTCAACTATGAGGAGTGAAGACTCCAGAAGCTCCAGGCTAGTGCAAGAACCGAGGGGGAGCAAGGAACTCCGCGTGCGTACAGCTGCAAGAACTGAGGGGGAGCAAAAAGTCAATCGCTACAGACCCCGCTTTGTAGAAGCCGAAAAGGGGGAGATTACCCCTCTCGGGGTCAAGGCTAAGGTGTGGCTCCAGCTTGCTTCCAAGAAAGCGGTATTGGTAAGGGATAACCACACCCAATGTTAAGTTTATGAATTTCATTTGCTTTCACTTTCATTCGCTCCATTCCCCTTAGCTTGTAGGGTTTAGGCTTCTTCAAATAGGGGGAGATTGTTGGGTATTGTATCCACAATGTACCTGATTTGACGAAGCTCCTGGACAAGCTAAGGTGAATAGACTATGTATTTGATAAACCTTTTCTAGTTGTGCTTGTAGTTTTTCCACGCTAAGTGCACACCAATGTCAGGGTGCAGTAGGTCAATATACACGGGTCTGCACGACGTAATCCCTCGTTGAGCAGATCAGTGTGTTGGCCTACGTGTACTCTCTCTATTGGAGTGCACTTATTTTCAAGCACAGGGCCGCTCATATGCAAGAGAAGACAAGGAGCATGGAGGGTCAAGGAGCAGCTCCTAGGTGGAAGACGAGAAATCGTTCAAGGCAAATTCGACGAGAATCACCAGTGATTCTCGCCGAATCGGCGAGAATCACTTGGTGATTCTCGCCGAATCGACGAGAATCATCAGTGATTCTCGCCGACTTCTTCTGGCCATCTCAAAATGGTGCCAAGTAAGATTCGGCGAGAATCACTTGTAATTCCCGCCGAACCAGTGGTCAAGCAGCCCATGAACACAGTCCAATTCGTTGAGAATCGACAAGAGATTCGTCGAGAATCGTCTGCGATTCTCGCCGATTTTGACTTGGCGTTTTCTCAGCTTATTCCCTGAACCGGATTCTGCCGCTGTTTAAAATCTGGACCGGGATTTGGGGACTATCTCTGTGGGTCCCACAAACGGTCTTATTGGGGGTAGCTACAGTATAAATACCTGGGTATCTTGAACAGTAAAAACACACAGAAAAATACGCGAGCTCACGGAAACCCTTAAATCGCGAAATCCTTCCGCCGCCTCCGTCGCCGCTCGCGCAAGTCCGTCGCCACCGATAGATCTTCTTCCCTATCTCCGGCGACAGTAGCTTAGCAAGGCTCGAGTCTCACGCGTCTATCCAGAGATCCCTTGTCTCTCGATTTGTTGATCGGAAACACTTCCCATCCGAATCGATCGAGACGACCGATCCTCGTGTGACCGTTGGTAGACCGAGCTTGCTTCGCAACGAAGTTTGGATCTCCAAGTTCAGCAGCTGCTCTTCTTCGTAGCCGCCGATCCCGAAGCTAGCCGCCGCTCGTGTGCCGCCGCCGGTTCCGGGGAGATCTTCTCCAAGCAAGACCAAGGTCGTAGACTCTTCATCGACTTCAAGAACACGTCGTCGACCAAAGAGGAACACCAGTGTCTCCAAGAGAAGTTTGTATCACGTGTACATTCTACTTTTATTTTATTGTAAAGGAACTTTTGTTCCGCGGTGTAAGGGTTGGGTGCAACCCGATTTGTGGGAGTGTTGACTCTCACGTGTGGAAGGGCTCCTTCCGTTAGTGAAGGGATTGGATTTCAATCCCGTTGGAGAAGTGACCGAGTCGTCCCTTGTTGGGGAGATAGGTCGAAGGGGGAAAGTGGATGTACCCAAGTCGGGGAACCACTATAAATTTGCTGTGTATTCTGTGTTCTGTGTTTGTTGCTTTTATTGTGCAGGTACATCTGTGAATTCCGCAGAAGAACCACACGTCACCTATTCCCCCCCCATAGGTGCACATAGCCGACACTAGGTGGACTTTCACCTATATATACACGAAATTTAATCTTTATTTCGCAGTGTGAGACTAATCCCACCTGGGATTAAAGCAAAGATTAATCCCAGTCGGTATTTATTATTCTGCCTAATTAGGCGGAATTAATCCTGCCTAAACACCCGAGATTAATCCCTCCTGATAAGGCGGAATTAATCCCGCCTGATTAGGCGGGATAAATCTCGTCTGCTGCTTAGGCAGGATTAAATACCGCCTGCTTAGGTGGGATTAAATCCTGCCTGCTTAGGCAGGATTTAATCATGCTTAAGCAGTAGGCGATTTAATCCCCCCTAAGAAGACAGGATTAATCCCGCCTATTTAGGCGGAATTAATCCCGCCTAAATGCCTGTTTAGGCGGGATTAATCCCGCCTAAACAGGATGGATTAATCCTGCCTACGGCTGTTTAGGCTGGATTAAATCCTGCTAAGGCCAGGATTAAATCCCACGTAATTAGGCCCGCCCGCCCGCGAAAGGGGCCCCTCCTCATTGTAGCTGAAGGGCGCCGAGAGGCGAGCTTCAACCGGGGGCAGGCGCAGCCGGCCCGTTGAGGGCGAAGCCCGCCGTCATGAGCTGGGTACTGTAGCGCATGGCCATCAGGCTGGAGGCCCGTGCCTGTCACTCGTATATATATGTATATAACTATTTTTTAAAACCTCTATAAAAGTAAATTAAAGTTTTTACAATACTCTATTAACCCCCCTCTAGAGTAAAGTTAGATCTATCCCTTTCACTTTCATCTCGTATCAGACGCTCATCATGCATCTGTAGCCAACATGCCCGTACTGGAGTCCTACGAGTCAAGGCATCTACAACCACATATCCCTTCCTGAGAGTGTAATGTTTCTTGAAGGTGTAGTCCCCAAGGAACTCTATCCACCTCCATTGTCGCATATTCAAATCTTTCTGATCTATTAAATATTTAAGGCTCTTATGGTCCATGAATATGTCAACTTTCATGCCATACAAGTAGTGACACCACAACTTAAGTGCAAAAATCACAGCTGCCAACTCCAAGTCGTGAAATGGATAGTTTCGCTCGTGCACTTTCAACTAGCATGAACCATGATCTATAACCTTTCCGAATTATGGATGAACACGAAAGTCTTTGATCTCAAGGATAGCTAAATCACCTAGTGGGGGGGGGGGTGAATAGGTTTTTTAGTCCTTAGTGACTATCTTTTATTTTATTTTAGTTGGATGCTTTATTAGTTGATTATATTCTGCTTTCAAGACATGCAACCTGCAATAAAGCCAATATAGAGAAAACACACAAAGCACACAAGATTTATAGTGGTTCCCCTAACAAGGGTACATCCACTTTTCCTCCCTCCTATTCAACTATCATGTTGGAATAGGCACTTCTCCAAAACTACTTCTCCAAGGATCTTTTACCTCAGATCACTCAAGATCTCTCAGTGTCTTCCAAGACTTACAGTTCAGTTTCAAGGGCCTACAACTCAGTGGTTAGCAGACCACCTACTTCAGGCCAAAGGCCCTACACTCAGGCTGGGAAAACAGCCCTACCTTAGATCCACAAGGTATCCTTCAGCTCAGAGAGAATGGCTCTCCTACAATCTCAGGCACAAGGGCCGTACACTTAGATATGTACCTAGATCCTACCTCAGGCACAAGTGCCCTACAGCTCAGTCAGAATGACTCACCTACCTTAGACTTGAAAGTAAGTCCTACTGTATAGATTCTCAATAGAATCCTACCTCAGAGCAAATTTTCTCCTACCACTCAGATCTAAAAGGTTCCTATAAGGTGGAAGTCGGTTGCTGACTCTTCCTTGGACATAAAGGAAATTTCACT
Source organism: Platanthera guangdongensis (assembly GCA_039583875.1). Lineage (NCBI taxonomy): Eukaryota > Viridiplantae > Streptophyta > Magnoliopsida > Asparagales > Orchidaceae > Platanthera > Platanthera guangdongensis. The sequence continues at coordinate 40,116,837 of CM077154.1, forward strand.
GTGCCAATCTACCTTAACTGAGATAGGCTCAGCACAACTTTGACTCCAAAAATATATTTCTTGAGTCAACCTTTACTTGAACTAAGATACACTCAGTCCTAGCTTCTTCTTCACAGCACCAGAGATTTTTCCTGTTGGATCTGCTAAGTGACAACAGCAAAGCTTGCTACTACATGAGCTGAAGAATTCTTAGCTCAACTTATTCATAATGACAAGGATATAGATCTTTTCTTTGGCTTATTCTAGAAGTAACTAGAAAAACATAGTTCTACTTCTTCTTTTTTCCTGGGATGAGGAGATTCAGCCCTAACGTTTTCTTCACAGCCTCCAGTAAATGGTATTCAGTGTTATACTACTGGATCTGTAAAGAACCTACTGGTGTAGATGGAAAATGCCACCAGCTAACTTTATTTAACCTCTTCAATGATCTACTCTGATCTTGCTGTAGTAGATGATGAAGACAAACATCTAACTTATTGAGCCTTTAGAACTGCAGTATTTTTTCTCTCTGTTATTCTATTCACAACAACAATGGTGAAGTGGAAGAACTACCTACATCAACAACTCCTTTTCCGAAAAAGGCTTCTCCTTTTATTGAATGCCACTCAACAACTCTTTTTGCAGTGGGCCCCATATCATTGATGGCCAGCTACAATCTTACTTTAACGTTAACCGTCGTACAACAGCTCTACAATGCCTTTTGTATTGTACTGTAGCTTTGACACTAATAATTTTAATAAAGTAAACTTGTTGACTTGCTGACTTTCAGTTAAACTCTAAGGAATCTCGTTATGTCATAACAATAGAGGATTTTGAGATACCTTAAAGGTACACCAAATTTTGGCTTAAGGTACCTAATACGTAATGACAGTGAACTAATTGGTTTTTTAGATGCTGACTTTGCAGGAAGCAGGGATGATAGGAAAAGCACTTCTGGGATGTGTCAGTTCCTAAGAAGAAGGCTTATTTCATGGAGCAGTAAGAAGCAAAATTGTGTTGCAATTTCAACTACTGAGTTATAGTATATCTCTGCAGGCAGTTGTTGCAACAACTTCTATGGATATGGAATCATCTTGAAGACTACAACTTGAAGTTGATGGAGATTCCAATGATTTGTGACTCATCCAGTGCAATAGCAATTGCTCACAATCTAGTCTCTCACAGTTAGACAACGCACGTCGAGATAAGGTACCATTTCATCTAGGAATAAGTGGAGAACAGTGGCATCAATCTCAGTGAAAGAATTGGTTTCAAGATACCTTAAACACCTAGAGGGGGGTGGGGGTGAATAGTTTCAACTCTTTTTATTCAGGCAGATAATGCAAATTACTTGTTAGACAGCCTTAGCAATATTTATCACAACACATTTCACAACACAGATTTAAACAAAACTGCAACACAAAAGACACACAGTTTTATAGTGGTTCCCCATGTGATGGGTACCTCCACTTTCTCCCTTCACCTATCTAGCAGTATACTAGATTCGGCCTAACTCCCTTCTTTCTTCTCAGATCCTCAGATCTTACAACTCAGAACCTTGAAAGGTCCCTAAAGCTCAGACTTCGGCAAGTCCTACAACTCAGATTCTTCCAGAGAACCCTATCTCAGAGTGAGTCCACACTCCTACAACTCAGGCAATTAAGCCCTACCTCAGCGTTTTCCCAGGCCTACAACTCAGAGAAATGATTCCCCTACCTCAAGAACTCAGCCCTACCCCAGCCTTTATAAATTTAGGCTTGCATATCAGAGAGTTAACTCTCCTACACTCAGATCTATAGAAGATCCTACAGAGAAATTGATTAAAAAAAAATAGAACCTTCACCCAGGTACAGAGAGAAAAGGGTTGAAGGTTTCTTGGTCAGTTCTTGATAGATCTGACTGCATTAGATCCAACCTGTCTTAGCTTCTTCAAGGCTTCTTAAATTTGAACAAAGTAAGGTTGATCTTCTTGGAGATGATCCTCAATCATCTTCCTTCTTCTATTCAGATGTGGCTCTTAATTCTTCGGCAGACTTGTTCAGGATCTGCCCTTAGAGACTTGTTGATTTCTGGATGAAGACTTCTCTTCTTCTTAGTTGTTGGTTGTCACTTCTTGTTCATTGCCGTTTGTTGATAGAATAGGTCTTTATATAGACCCCATCTGAGGTTACCGGTTGATCCGGTTCCTAACAGCCTTCTGACAGCTCTGACAGATGTAACTCCTTTGTTGGTTGTGACAGCTATCAAGTCTCCAGTCATAACATCTGATACTTCATTGAACTTTAACTCAGCAGCAAAGTGTCGAGACAATTCTTCAAATATGTCAACACAAATAGATCAAGTGTCGACACAATCCTTGGTGATGTCGACACAGCTCACATAATGTCGACACAGCTTTTATTTTTCTTCTTGACACATCTTCTGTGGAATGTGTCGACACAAGTCCTGTGTGTCGACACAACAGCTTCTAGTCTTGACAAAGTTGATGTCGGCAGAATTCTGGAGTGTGTCGACACAAGTCCTGTGTGTCGACACAAGTGTTGTCGACAGAATTCTGGAATGTGTCGACACAAGTCGTTCTTGTCGACACAGTTGTCATCGTCAGATTTTCTGTGCGTCGAAACAAGTCCTATGTGTCGACACAATCTGACTCCTGGTGTCGACACAGCTCTTCCGAAGTGTCGACATAATTTTTTGTCAACTGTCGACACTTGTACTTAGAAATGTTTTCTGCATTTCCTTAACCTTCACATTGAAACTCAACACAACATCAAATACACATTGATGAATATCATTGAGTTAGGTGAGGATTCTCCATATCTGGTACACATTTTTCAATGTACCCAACAATCTCCCCCTATTTAGAGAAGTCATAACCGTTAGTCAATGATATACATCACTTTATAATAAAACACAGATTATGATGTATAAAAGATTATTTAGTCAGGATAACATATAGACAAAACCAGCATATTCTATCATCACAAAACATAATAAAATATAGTGAACATGAATCAGTGTTTTGTTGAAGTACAAGAAGTTTTTGAACAACAGATTACATAGATTTTAAAACACAAGATTACATAGTTCTAAAATCGAGTCAATCTATTCTAAGACTGATTAGGCTCCTTGATGACAATGTCTTTGCCAGACTGAATCCTTTCTTGTATATTGGCTTCAGTGTCTTCAGCTGGCTTCTTTCCTTTAAGATCCTTTTTCTTGAGTTCTTTAGCCTTAACCTTTTGCCTTTCAAAATAGTGATAAGTCTTTGGAAAGTACTTGTTAGGCTAGAAGTAGCTGATATCTTCCCAGCTTTGAGATCTCTTCTAAATTGATGTATGGCATCTTGCAATTTTTGATACTTGCTCCATTCTTGTTCAGAGTACCACTTACCCCTATCATGCATGTTGTCTTTAACTGCTTGCCAGGCAGTGAGAATAATGTTTCTGAGGTGGGGCTCCATCTTTCAAAATCAGGCTTTAATTCAGCCTGCTCTCTGAACCTTTTCTTAGAAAGTTGAGCTTCTTGCTTTCTTTTCAAAGCAGCTTCAGACATCTCAAGCTTTTCAATAATAACATTCTGAACATCCTGTGGAGGACTGTACATTTATTGTACTGCAGAGTGAAGGCCCTCAAAATCAGCAGGTGGATAAATAATTTGAGCTACTTCTGATGAACCCCTTCATTGTGAGCAGGTTGAATTCTGGATTCAGCAGTGTTATCATCATCATATAGGGGAGGATAACCAAGAGTTACTCTGAAAGAATTAGTGCCTAACCACCTAGAGGGGGGGGGGGTGAATAGGTGTAATTCCTGTTTTTCTTTTAAGGCAGCAAATCTATTCAGTTGTTTACTTAGCAACAGTAAATGTTACAGCTAACACAACACAGATTCACAGAATTATCACAACACAGATTGCACACAGATTTTTATAGTGGTTCCCCAAGGTATGGGTACATCCACTTTCCCCCTTCGCCTATCTCGCAGTGTGCTAGATTCGGCCTAACTTCTTCTCTTCACCTCAGATCCTCAGATCTTACAACTCAGAACCCCAAGCAAGGCTCCTACAACTCAGGCAATCTGCCCTACCTCAGCCTACACAAGGCCTACAACTCAGAGATATCAATCTCCTACACCTCAGGCTCACAGCCCTACCTCAGCCTTCAACAAGGCCTACCACTCAGAGAAAATATTCTCCTACACTCAGCCTTTATAAAATAGGCTTACAGCTCAGATCTAGAATAGATCCTATAGAAAATAATGTTTACAAAGTGTTTTACCACCACCCAGGTAGAGAGAAAAGGGATGGATGGTTTCTTGATCAGTTCTTGGAAGATACTGATGGTAGAGCACAACCTCTCTTAGATTTCTTCAAAGCTTCTTGAATCTGAACTCAGTAGGGTTGAACTCTTGAGAAGTTGATCTTCAATCAGCTTCTGACTTGAGATTCATATCTCAATCTGAATCTTTCTTGGCAGCCTGGTTCATCAACTGCACTTCTTAGATGGATCTCTCTCTCCAACTTCTTAGATCTTCTGTCGAAGGTCTTCTTCTTTGTGTGTTGTTAGTTGTGTATATTCTTCAATCTTCTTTTTAATTGTTCAATTCTTCTGTTGAAGGAAAAAGCCTTTATATAGTCTTCCTCCATGATAACCGGCTGATCCAGTTTCTAACAAACTTCTGACAGCTTTGATAGTTGCAGTAGACCGGTTAGAAATGACAGCTGTCAAGTCATCCAGTCACTTCTTGAAATACTGTCTCTGTCTGAAAGTGTCGAGACTGATCTTCATTATGTGTCGACACAAGTAGACTAAGTGTCGACACAAGTGGACTAAGTGTCGACACAAGCCTTGGTGGTGTCGACACATCTCCTTTGTTGTTGTTAATGCTTCTCGACACAGCCTTCTATTGAATGTGTCGACACAAGCCTTTGTGGTGTCGACACAGTCACTTCTTTTCTTCATACAAATTTACTCTGTTGAAATTCTGTCATGTGTCGACACAAGTCCGGTGTGTCGACACATTTGATGTCGACAAGATCTTCTCTGTGTCGACACTGCCTCAGTGTGTCGACACAAATACTTCTTATCTTTAACTTTGTTGAAACTCTGCTGTGTGTCGACATAAGTCCTGTGTGTCGACACAGTTGATGTCAACAAATTCTTCTGTGTGTCGACACTGCCTCTGGGTGTTGACAAATTTGATGTCGACAATGCTTCACTGTGTGTCGACACAGTCTCTACATGTCGACACAGTTTCTTTTGGTGTCGACACAGCCTTTCCAAGTGTCGACATAATTAGCTCCAAGTATCGACACAGCTTTTCTCCATTGTCGACACAAAACTTCTTAAGTGTCAACATAGCTTCTCCTGGTGTCGACACATGGACTTAGAAATTTTTCTGCATTCCTGCATTTACTTAACCTGCACATATAAACTCAAAACAACATCAAATACACCTTGATGCATATCATTGAGTAGGGTGAGGCTTCTTCAAATCTGGTACACATTTTCCAATGTACACAACAATCTCCCCCTATTTGGAGAAGTCATAACCCTTAGTCAATGATATACACCATTCATAATAAATACACATTATGATGTATAAAAACATTATATGACAGGGTAATTTCTTAAACAAAACCTATAAACCAAATCATCAAAGAATAATAATAATGCTAACACAGATTAAGCATTAAACATTATTTTGTTCCAACTTCCAAAAGATTCTTTCATAATAGTTTTACATAGATTTTAAACACTAAAGTTTACAATGTGATAAAATCTAGTAAATCTAATCTAAGGCTGCTCTGGCTCCTTAATGACAATTGCTTTGTCTGATTGGACCTTGGCTTGAACTAGAGCATCACTATCACCAGCAGGCTTCTTGCCCTTTAGATCTTTCTTCTTAAGTTCTTCAGCCCTTTTTTTGTCTTTCAAAGTAGTGAAAGGGCTTAGGGAAATATTTGATAGGCTCCTGAGCATTAGGAGGTAGCTTCCCAAGTTTTACCTTTCTTCTATGCAGAACTATGGCTTTTTGCCTGGCTTCATGCTTTTGCCATTCTTGTGCAGAGTACCATTTACCCCTATTATGGGTTTTATCTTTTACAGCTTTCCAAGCAGTCAGTATAATGTTCCTGGATGTTGGACTCCACTGCTCAAAATCAGGCTATAATTCAGCCTGTTCTCTGAATCTCTTCTTAGACAAAAGAGTTTCTTGCTCTTTGGTCAAAACTTCCTCTTACACAGGCTTGTCTACTTTCTCTATGATAACATTTTGAGCACCTTCTGGAGGGCTGTACATGGACTGTGCTTCTTGATGTATCATCTCAAGATCTGCTGGAGGATAAATTACTTGAGCAACTTCAGCTTGTTCACCTCCAAAAGAAGCAGGGTGTATTCCAGATTCAGCCACATTGTCATCATCACAAAGGGGTGGATTTCCAAGTGTGGCTCTGATTAGAAATCCATTTAGCATGGTCAGATCCAACTTTGACTAATACTCTCTCCCCCTTAATGACTTCTCTGGCAACATGATCTCTGAGATCATCTTTCTGAAATCTGACTTGTGCATCCATAAAATTGACACCATCTTTATAAAATGCCTTTAATTTCAGTAGCTGTCCAGAAATAGTCTTTTGAGAGTCCTGAATAGCTGTTGTTACACCAGCTATTCCTTCCTGGAAGTGCTTATCAAACTCTGCCTGGGCTGTAGCCTTTTCCTCAGTCTGGGCAGAAGCAAGATTCTTCATTTTTGTAACAATCACATTATGTGATTCCGTTTGATTATCATTCATCCTAAGTTGATTCTCTAGTACATAGCCTTGCTTAAGAGCTATGTCATCAACTTGTGTCTTGATTTTCTCTTGGTGTGTGGCTAGAAAGACCACAGCATTCCCACCCTTGTGGAAACAATCAGTAATTTCTTTCTTATGTTGATTAACTTCAAATCTTATAGATTTTATATCCTGAGCCAAGGAGAATTGTAGATCTTTGTGAGTCTTATCCATATACTTCTCCATGGCTGTCCTTTGCTCAGCCAACTTCACTTATAAAGATACTAATAATGAACTGTAATCAGTAGTTGGGGCAGGCTGTGGAGCAATATTTTTAATTGCCTTCTTGTAGCCTTGGCTTCTCCTTTTGAAGACCATTAGATTCCTCTTCTTTGCTCTTGAAGCTTCTTCATCCTCAGATGCTGAGGTACTAGTAATATCAACTCTATCTTTAGGACTAGGAGGCAAGTCCTGTGTAGTTCTAGGCTACTCCCCTTGAGTCCTTTGCTCCTCAGTCTCAGTTCTAATTTGCTCCTCATTTCTTGCAGTCTCCCCATGAGACCTCACATGCTCCACCTCAAGGTCATCTTACCTCAGGAATAGTTCCAGCTAAGTACAGACTCATAATTCTACCCAGATTGGGCTTCTTAATACTTTCCTTAATCTTTTCAAAAATCACTGCTGACCAATCAGTGTTTAATGTGTAGATGATCCTTGTCATCAGGCTGAACATGTAGGCAGAAATCCTATCATGTCCCCCTGGCTTGCAGAGGATGACTTTGCCAACTATTTCTGAAAGAAATTTGCCTTGCTGTTTCATTCCTTTCCTGTTCATGGCAGCTCCAATATTCAAGGTGGGATCCAATCCACACCATTGAAGTGCTTCCCTTGTTGTAGATGTAGGTACATCTTCCTCTTCTTGAGTTCTTGGTAGCTGAAGAGTTTTTCTCAAGCTCTTCAAAGTAAGTTTGACTTTAGCTCCTTGAACTATTGATTTGATCTTGAATCCAGTTGAATCTAAAGTTGAAGCGCCATAGAATTCTAGGATTTCCTTCTTCCAAATCTTTGTTTGTTCAGAAACTAGAAACTCCAACCCATTCTCAGTAACTAGGGTTACTACAGCTTGAATTTCAGAATCCGCATGGTCAAAGGCGTTGCGTACCAGCTCATATCCTTCATTGACATTCTCTTCAAGCTTCGGCGCCATTAGGGTTGAGAGAATTCTTGAATTTAGATGAGAGAGTTTGTCGACACAAAGTTTTGGTCTCGAAACTATAGAAAGCGTGTCGACGGACAATGGTGTTGACCTATTTATACCTTTCTAAGAACGAAGGTGAAAAAGCACGTTATAATCCTCTAAATGTGTCGACACTGTTGAAAAGTGTCTACACAGACTTCTAATGTCTCAACATAAGTGTTGACTTCTATGTGTCGACTCTTATTCCTTTGCGCTCAACGATCAGTCGACACTCCACTCGACGAAATCTGTGTTGAACCTAAGTGTCGACACCAAATCCGGATGTGTCGACACCACTCCTAGATGTGTCGACACTATTTCACTGAAGTGTCGACACCAATGTTTTGATGTGTCGACATCATTTCTCTGGAATGTCGACACCACTTCTATGTGTCGACACAGACAACTCCTTGTGTCGACACTATTTTACTTAGCCAATTTTGTTAAACTAATCTATGTTCAACATTCCTAATTCAATTTTAAACTTATTGAATTTAGTTTCATCTAGAGACTTAGTAAACATATCTGCAATTTGATAATCTGTTTTAACAAATTCTAGGGAGATGTCCTCTTTCTCTACATGTTCTCTAAGAAAATGGTATCTAATTTCTATATGCTTAGTCCTACTATGTGAAACAAGATTATTTGCAATAGAAATAGCACTTGTAGAATCACAAAGCAAAGGTGTTCTACTTACCTGAATACCATAGTCTTCTAGCTGGTGCTGAATCCACAAAAGTTGTGTACAATAGCTTCCTGCAGCAACATATTCTGACTCAGCTGTGGAGATTGCCACACTGGTCTGCTTCTTACTGCTCCAAGACACTAGTCTTCCACCTAGAAATTGACAGGTGCCTGTAGTACTTTTTTTATCTTCATTGCAACCTGCAAAATCTGCATCTGAATAGTCTGTCAGCAGAAAATCTCCATTCCTAGGGTACCAAAGGCCTAGATAAGGTGTGCCCTTAAGATATCTCAAAATCCTTTTGACTGCAGTCAGATGAGATTCTTTAGGGCAAGCTTGGTACCTAGCACAGACACATGTAGCATACATGATATCTGGTCTACTAGCAGTCAGATAAAGAATGGAGCCAACTATCCCTCTATATATAGTTTCATCTACAGGTTTCCCTGCATCATCTTTGCTTAGAGACACACTTGTCCCCATAGGAGTTCTCATGCTAGTGGATGATTCCATACCATACTTCTTTATTAACACCAGGGTAAACTTTGACTGGGAAATGGACAAGCCATCTTCAGTCTGTCTTACTTGGAGACCCAAGAAGAACTTAAGTTCCCCCATACTGCTCATTTCAAATTTTCCTTGCATTAGTTTTGCAAACTTTCTACAAAGATTACTTTCAGTAGACCCAAATATTATGTCATCAACATATATTTGAACTAGAATAATCTTTCCATTAGATTCCCTAAGGAATAGAGTCTTGTCTATTTTCCCCCTTGAGAATTTGTTCTCAATGAGGAAAGTAGACGGGGTTTCATACCAGGCCCTTGGGGATTCTTTCAACCCATACAAAGCTTTCCTAAGTCTAAAAATATAATCAGGTTTGAGAGGATCAACAAAACCTGAGGGCTGCACTACATAGACTTCTTCCTTTAGATTTCCATTTAGAAATGCTGATTTTACATCCATTTGGAATACCTTAAAGCGTTGATATGTTGCATAAGCAAGAAACATCCTAATTGCTTCCAATCTTGCTACTGGGGCAAAGGTTTGATCAAAATCAATACCCTCTTCCTGCCTGTATCCTTTTGCAATAAGTCTTGCTTTGTTCTTCACAATGATCCCATTCTCATCCAGTTTGTTCCTAAAGATCCACTTTGTTCCAATGATGTTGTGGTCTTTTGGTTTAGGAACTAATTTCCAGATCTTGCACCTTCTGAACTGATTCAGCTCCTCTTGCATGACATCAATCTAGTATGGGTCTAGGACAACTTTTTCAAATTTCTTTGGTTCCACTTGAGATAGGAAGCTGGAGCAAAAAACTGTGTTCAGATTCCCGCTCCTTGTTTGTACTCCTTGTCTTGGATCACCAATTATCTGATTTGCTGGATGATCTTTTAAGTGTCTAAAAGCTGAAGGTAGTCTATCTTTAGGTTGAACACCTCCAGTCTCTTCATTATGCTGCACCTCTTGGTTTTCATCAGCATCTAGAGAGTCTTGTACTCCCCCTGGACATCAGCCACCATTTTCCACTTCCTGATTTGCAGTTGAATCTTCTGTAATGGTAAGCTTGTCCATTCTCTCATTTATACCTATAGAACTGCATGCACTACTTGGCAACTCACTGTCAATCAGTCTTGTTTCATCAAAGACTACATGTACAGACTCTTCTACAAGTTTAGTAATCAAGTTGTAGACCCTATAAGCCTTACTATTGTTGTTGTACCCAACAAATATCCCCTCTTGGGATTTGGCAGCAAACTTGGTTAGATAAGACTTGCCATTGTTAAGGACATAACACTTGCAACCAAAGATCCTAAAATAGGATAAGTTTGGTTTACTGCCCTTCATAATCTCATAGGGAGTATTTTTGTGGCTTTTGGTGATAGAAGCCCTATTGATCACATGAAATGCAGTGTTTACTGCCTCAGCCCAGAAATATTCTGGGAGAGAAGTATCACTCAATAGAGTTCTACCAGCCTCAATCAGTGTTCTATTCTTCCTTTCAACAATACCATTTTGTTGTGGTGTTCTAGGTGAGGAAAATTCTTGAAAAATCCCAAATTCTTCACACAGTCTTGTCATACTTTCAGACTGAAATTCATTGCCATGGTCACTTCTGATTTTGACCACTGTACTGTCCAACTCATTCTGAATTTGTTTAACAAAACTATATAAGACACTTGGGGTTTCAGATTTTTGTCTTAGAAAGAACACCCAGGAATATCTAGAATAGTCATCTACCACCACAAAAGTGTAGACCTTCCTACCCAGACTATGAACTGGCATGGGACCAAATAGATCCATATGCAAGAGGTAAAGATACCTCACTGAATCTTTGTTTTCAAGGCTATGAAAGGAAGATTTGGTCTGCTTGCCTTTTTGACAAGCTGAGCATATCCCATCCTTTATACACTTAACTTGAGGACCATTCCTCACTAACTCTTTGCTAAAGAGTTGGCCAATAGTCTTGTAGTTAAGATGGGCTAGCCTCTTGTGCCATTTAACACAATGAGAAGCTCTCTCATCAGCTACAAGACAAATAGGAGAAACATTGTTCTCACACACAAAGTTAAGACAGTACACATTTCTTTTCCTATATCCTGTCAATATGACCTTTGGATCACTTGACTTTTTGATATGACATCCATTCCTAATAAATGAAATGTCATATCCTAAATCACTCAACTGACTTATGCTTATAAGGTTGTGTTTCAAACCCTTCACATAGGCCACTTGAGAGATAGTAATCTGGTTATTAGAAATGTTACCAAATCCTTTGATGATTCCTTTTTTTGAACCACCAAAGGTTACTTTAGGGCCATCCATGATAGGTGTGTAGTCCTTCAGCAACACCCTTGTTCCAGTCATGTGCCTAGAACATCCACTGTCCAAGTACCATATAGGGGCATGGCCACTTGGACTCACCTGCAATAAAGACTACATAACCTTAGAACCCAAATAAGTTTTGGGTCCTTGGTTGATGTTAGTCTGAAATTTGACAAATCTGCCTGCAGCTTTTCTGACAGGCAGATTGCTATTCTCCTTGACACTGGAATTGTTCCAATAATCTAAGGCAAAGTGACCTACCTTGCCACAGCACCAACACTCAAACTTGTTATACCTTTGTTTAGGTACAACATTAGCTGAATTATTTACAACAGGTCTCTTGTTTTGTGCTGGGGCTTTGCCTTTCTTATTGGACTTGGCAGCCCATGCTGTTTTCTTAAATCCTAATCCAGCCTTACCCTTTTGTGACACAAAGTCATCTATTAAAGGTAATACAGATTTTGGCTTAGAAAAACTAGCCACAATCTTTTTCTCTTTTTGAAGTCTAACCTCCAGATTTCTAATCTGATCATTCTTGAATGTGATTGTGCCCATTTGAATAACAGTTATGTTTTTCAATCTGGCAATCTCATTTAGCTTTTGACCAGCAACTTCTCTGAATCCAATATAGCCATCTTAAGATCTACAATTTCCTTAGCCTGAGATTTGGCCAGGTTTTTGCTCTTCTTAAGTGCCTGCAATAAATCTCCATATTCATCCATCAGCTGATGAATATCACCTTTAGACTCAGACCCATCCACATCACTTGATGCAAATGTTGCTGACTCTGACTCAGTACTACAATCTGAATTTCTAGTAATACATTGTACCTTACTAGGACCAGGCTGATCCTGGCACTTGTCTTCTTCTAACACAGCCATCAGTCCCTTGTACTGATGGTCTTCTTGTTCATATATATAGTTCAGCTCCTGGAGAAACTCTTCTTCTTCATCTGCTGCATATAGACCAACGTAGGCCTCAGCTTCAGATTTCGACTCTGAAGTAGATTGGCCTGTCAAGCTCTTCTCCTTCTTAGCAATACAATATTTCTCCCTTCTTGCTCTGGTGTTGACTCTTCTTTTTATCTGCAGTCTCTTTTCTTTTATCTGGACACTTAGCCACAACATGTCCAGGCCTATTACAGCAGTAGCAAACTATCTTTGATGTTGTAGATTTGCTTGGCTTAGACCTACTCCTGTCCTTCCTAGATGACTTCCTCTTTTGATAATACTCATCCTTAGGCTAAGATGTGGAAGACTTAGACTTCTACTACTTCTTCTTCAGGAATCTCTGAAACTGTCTTGTAAATACTGCAAAATCTTCATCTGAGTCACTGCTGTCTGAATTCTGGTTGTCTGAATTATCTGAAGCAGTTTCAGCAACTATCTTAGGAGGTGATGGAGACATCCTCCTATTTTTCTTAGTGGCTTCAATCTTAAAGGCCACAGACGTTTCTCTATGCTCCCCTTTTGCACTTTTCTCTTCCTTTTTCCTAGCCATCAGTTGCATCTCATATGACAGCAACTTTCCAAATAAGGTTGGAGGAGAGATATCTGCAAGTTTGGCCACTTCCCTAATGGCACAAATCTTAATGTACAAATCCTTTGTCAAGGATCTTAGGAATTTATCATTCAGTTCATAGGTACTGAAGATTCTTCCATAGGACATCAGCTCATTAACTGTTCTATAGAACTTTTTATAGCATTCAGTTATACTGTCAGACTTTCCTTGTTTGAAACTTTCATATTCCTGGCTCAACATAGATTTTCTATCTTGTCTTACTTCTTCAGAACCCTCCATGTAGACTATTAAAGTATCCCACATTTCTTTGGAGGTCTTGTAGTGAATCAAATTTTGAAAGGTTGCATCATCTATGACACTTACTATGATATTCTGGGCTCTTTTATCCATAGTTGCCAGGATGATGTCATCCTTAGTCATTTCTGAGAAATCCTTGAGAATTCTTTGGTTTGCATCCAGAACAGAAATTTTCATAGGAATATAAGGACCTTCCTTGACTGTAATATAGATCCTTGGATCAGAAGCCTCCATAAACAGCCTAACCCTTTCTTTCCAGATGCCAAATATCTCCTTTCTGCATATGGGTAATTTCATAGAACCTAGTTCCTTATGATTTTCTCCCGAACTAATTTTCTTGATCTTGAATCTTCCTTAAGGATCTTACTCAGACTATTAAGTCCTTCTTTGAGTAACCTCTCTTTGATACCACTTGAAAGAATTAGTGCCTAACCACCTAGAGGGGGGGGGGGGGTGAATAGGTGTAATTCCTGTTTTTCTTTTAAGACAGCAAATCTATTCAGTTGTTTACTTAGCATCAGTAAATATTACAGCTAACACAACACAGATTCACAGAATTATCACAACACAGATTGCACACAGATGTTTATAGTGGTTCCCCAAGGTCTGGGTACATCCACTTTCCCCCTTCGCCTATCTAGCAGTGTGCTAGATTCGGCCTAACTTCTTCTCTTCACCTCAGATCCTCAGGTCTTACAACTCAGAACCCCAAGCAAGGCTCCTATAACTCAGGCAATCTGCCCTACCTCAGCCTACACAAGGCCTACAACTCAGAGATATCAATCTCCTACACCTCAGGCTCACATCCCTACCTCAGCCTTCAACAAGGCTTACCACTCAGAGAAAATATTCTCGTACACTCAGCCTCTATAAAATAGGCTTACTGCTCAGATCTAGAATAGATCCTACAGAAAATAATGCTTACAAAGTGCTTTACCACCACCCAGGTAGAGAGAAAAGGGATGTATGGTTTCTTGATCAGCTCTTGGAAGAAACTGATGGCAGAGCACAACCTATCTTAGCTTTCTTCAAAGCTTCTTGAATCTGAACTCAGTAGGGTTGAACTCTTGAGAAGTTGATCTTCAATCAGCTTCTGACTTGAGATTCAGATCTCAATCTGAATCTTTCTTGGCAGCCTGGTTCAGCAACTGCACTTCTTAGATGGAGCTCTCTCTCTCCAACTTCTTAGATCTTCTGTCGAAGGTCTTCTTCTTTGTGTGTTGTTAGTTGTGTATATTCTTCAATCTTCTTTTTAATTGTTCAATTCTTTTATTGGAGGAGAAAGCCTTTATATAGTCTTCCTCCATGCTCACCGCCTGATCCGGTTTCTAACAAACTTCTGACAGCTTTGATAGTTGCAGTAGACCGGTTAAAAATGGCAGCTGTCAAGTCATCCAGTCATTTCTTGAAATACTGTCTCTGTCTGAAAGTGTCGAGACTGATCTTCCTTATCTGTCGACACAAGTAGACTAATTGTCGACACAAGTGGACTAAGTATCGACACAAGCCTTGGTGATGTCGATACATCTCCTTTGTTGTTATTAATACTTCTCGACACAGCCTTCTGTTGAATGTGTCGACACAAGCCTTTGTGGTGTCGACACAGTCACTTCTTTTCTTCATACAAATTTACTCTGTTGAAATTCTGTCATGTGTCGACACAAGTCCTGTGTGTCGACACAATTGATGTCGACAAGATCTTCTGTGTGTCGACACTGCCTCTGTGTGTCGACACAAATACTTCTTCTCTTTAACTTTGTTGAAACTCTGACGTGTGTCGACATAAGTCCTGTGTGTCGACACAATTGATGTCGACAAAGTCTTTTGTGTGTCGACACTGCCTCTGGGTGTCGACACATTTGATGTCGACAATGCTTCACTGTGTGTCGACACATTCTCTGCATGTCGACACAGTTTCTTCTGGTGTCGACACAGCCTTTCCAAGTGTCGACACAATTAGCTCCAAGTGTCGACACAGCTTTTCTCCATTGTCGACACAAGCCTTCTTAAGTGTCGACACATCTTCTCCTGGTGTCGACACATGGACTTTGAAATTTTTCTGCATTCCTGCATTTACTTAACCTGTACATATAAACTCAAAACAACATCAAATACACCTTGATGCATATCATTGAGTAGAGTGAGGCTTCTTCAAATATGGTACACATTTTCCAATGTACCCAACATGCTCTGATAGCATTAGTTATCCATTTAGCATGTTCAGAGCCTGCATTGACTAACACTCTCTCTCCCTTTATGACTTCTCGTTCAACATGGTCTCCTAGATCTTCCTTTTGAAACCTTATCTGATTAGCTAGATAATTTGTTCCTTCTTTGTAGAATGATCTGAACTTCAACAGCTGATCAACAATTACATTTTGGGAAGCTTGGATAGTAGTGCTAACATCAGTCAAATTTGCTTTGAGTTGTTTATCAAACTCATACTTTTCTTTAATAATGTTTGCAGTGAAAGCAGTTGTTGTATTCTTAAGTTATGTTACAATAACATTGTGTGATTCTGTCAGATTGTCATTCATTCTGATTTGATTTTCCAAAACATAGCCTTATTTCACTGCTATGTCATCTATTTGAGTTTTGGCTTCCACATATTGCTTGGCTAAATAGACTACAGCATTACCTCCCTTATGGAAGCAATCTGTCATTTCCTTTTTATGTAAATTCACTTCAAATCTGATAGATTTAATATCTTTTGCCAACTGAATTTGTAATTCTTTATTGCTCTCATCAACATATTTTTCTAGGGCTTGTCTTTGTTCATCTAGCTTTACTTGCAGTTGCACCAGTAGTGAACTGAAATCTACTGTTGGATCTGGAGTTTGTGAGACAGTCTGTAAGGATTTCTTATAGCTAGAGCTTCTTTTCCTTAGCTCCATAAGCTTTATCTTCTTTGCTCTAGAGGCTTCTTCATCTTCTGAGGACACAGATGAGCTTGTTATGTCCACTATATCTTTTGGACTAGACGCTATAATGGGCATCTCCTGCTCAGTCCTTAGCAGCTCCCCCTCAGTTCTTGCATCTAATAAATCAGGAAAAAGTTCTTCTAAAGTAACTTTTATTGCATTTGTAGTGGAGGTATAACTGTCTCTTTAGCAGATGGTTCTCATTCAAATTCCAAATCTTCTTCCCTGGTAATGACATCTCCAGGTATATTGTCTTGATTATTCTGTTCAATAGCATTCATATGCACATTCAGTGTATCATTTCAGTATTTATAGTAGCTTGATTTATATCCAGTAGTACCTCAAGTATAGATTGTGTAGCTGCTTCACTGTCCAGTGCAGCTGTGTGGATAGGTGGTTGTTGCTCATGAGCTCCCCCTGAGGGTAATGCCACTTGTTGAGCTAAAACTGGAGAAAGCTCATTGGCTCCCCCTAGATTAAGCTCTTCCTGGACTTGAGCTAGTTGGATGTTGATTGCAGGAATCTGCTCCCCCTGCACCTGACTATCAGTCTCAGTTTCTTGAGCAGGAGATTTGTTAGTCCTTTCAGCTCCTTCTTCATTTGAGCAGAAAATAACCATTTCTTCTGAATCACTGGAAGATTTAGTGGTCTTAGAAGCTGTTTCCTCTTTTTCTGAATCTGCTGTGATTGTTTCTGAGGGGTAGAAACATTTTGGTTAGAACTCTATCCCATCTTGATAGTATTGTCAAATCCATTCTTCCCATATGATTGATCTTAGATCCTGCAATCTGATTCATTACTTCAGGAATATTCTCAGCCATATATAAACTCAGCATTCTACCCAGATTGGGTTTCTTAAGACTTTCTTTGATTTTGTCAAAAATAACAGCAGACCAATTTGTTTTCACCTTAAATATAAGTCTGGTCATCAAATTGAACATATAGGCTGAAATCCTATCATGTCCCCCTGACTTGCATAGAATAACTTTCCCTATAATTTCAGAAAGAAATTTACCCTGTGAATTCATCCCCTTCCTATTCATTGAGGATCCAATCTTGGTTGTGGGATCTATTCCACACCATTGGAGTGCTTCTCTTGTCATGGAAAATGTTATTTCATCTTCTTCTTTAACCCTGGGTAGCTGAAATGTTTTACTTAAAATCTTCTGAGTGAGTTTGACCTTGGTTCCTTGTACAGATGACTTAATTTTTACCCCCTTTGAATCCAGAGATGTCGTCGTGTAGAATTCAAGAGCTTCCTTTTTTCATATCCTTGTAGGTTCTGAGACCAAATACTCCAATCCATTTTCTATGATTAGGGTAATCACAGCTTTGATTTCTCTAGATCCACTTGCAAATGCATCGCGAACTAGTTCATAGCCCTCGTTAATGTTTTCTTCCAGCTTTGGCACCATTAGGGATAAGAGAGATTTGAAGAGAAGAGAGATGAAGGTCTGTCGACACAAAGGTTTGGTCTCGAGAATTTGGAGAGTGTAGTCGACATGGTTTTACTTCCAGCTATTTATATGTTTCTAAACAAAGAAGGTCAAAAGACGGGTTGAAATACTCTTATTGTGTCGACACTGTTGGGATTGTGTTGACACAGACTATGAAAGTCTCGACAGAGGATTTTATTATAATACTACGTGTCGACACCATTTGCGATGTGTCGACACAGACAACCTTAAGAGTATACAGTAAATTCTGCATGTCGACACCGACGATTGTATGTGTCGACACCAATATCTAAGTGTCAGGAGAGCTATGTGTCGACACCAAATTCTAAGTGTCGACACAATCTTCTTGATGTGTCGATAGAATTTTCCTTATGTGTCGACACAATCTACTAAGTGTCGACACATATGTATTTATGTGTCCAAACCAATTTACTTAGTAAAATTTGTCATTCTTATTCTAAGTTCAGCATGCCTAATTCAATTTTAAAATAATTGAATTTAGTTTCATCCAGTGGTTTGGTGAACATGTCAGCAATTTGAAAATTCGTATTGACAAAATCTAAACATATATCTTCCTTTTCAACATGATCTCTATGGAAATGAAATCTTATTTCTATGTGCTTTGTTCTTTTATGAGAAACAGAATTTCTAGCAATAGAAATGACACTAGTAGAATCACAAAATAATGGAGTTCTACTTACCTGTATGCCATAATCTTCAAGCTGATGTTGTATCCATAACAGCTGGGCACAATAACTTCCTGCAGCAACATATTCAGACTCAGTAGTGGAAATAGCCACACTTGTCTACTTTTTGCTGCTCCATGACACCAATCTTCCACCTAAAAACTGACATGTACCAGTTGTACTTTTCCTGTCTTCTTTGCATCCTACAAAGTCTGTATCTGAATATCCATTTAGTAGAAAATCTCTATTCTTAGGGTACCAAAGGCCAAGATTTGGTGTTCCCTTAAGATATCTCAAAATTCTTTTGACTGCAGTATAATGAGATTCTTTAGGGCAGGCTTGATACCTAGCATAGACACATGTAGCATACATGATGTCTGGTCTACTAGCAGTTAAGTATAAAAGGGAGCCAATTATCCCTCTATACAAACACTCATCTATAGGTTTCCCTGCATCATCTTTGCCTATAATCATACTTGACCCCATTGGAGTTCTCATGGTGGAGGCTGACTCCATACCATATTTCTTAATCAACTCCTTGGTGAACTTAGACTGGGATATGGACAAGCCATCATCAGTCTGTCTAACTTGGAGTCGCAAGAAGAATTTCAGCTCACCCTGCTGCTAATCTCAAACTTCTCTTGTATAAGTTTATCAAACTTTCTACAAAGGTTGTTTTCTGTTGATCCAAAGATAATGTCATCAACATATATTTGGACTAGGATCATTTTGCCTTTTGATTCCCTAAGGAATAGAGTTTTTTATATTTTCCCCCTTGAGAATTAGTTCTCAATGAGTAATGTAGACAATATTTCATACCATGCCCTAGGGGCTTGTTTCAAACCATATAGTGCTTTCTTAAGCCTATACACATAATTAGGATAGAGTGGATCTACAAAACCTGAGGGTTGTTCAACATAGACTTCCTCTTTTAAGTTACCATTCAGAAATGTTGACTTTACATCCATCTGAAAAACTTTGAATCCTTGATATGCAGCAAAGGCAAGGAACAGCCTTATTGCTTCCAACCTTGCTACTGGGGCAAATGTCTGGTCAAAATCTATTCCTTCTTCCTGTTTGTATCCCTTTGCCACCACAGTCTTGCTTTGTTCTTAACTATAATGCCACTTTCATCAAGTTTGTTCCTGTAGATCCACTTAGTCCCCATGACATTGTGATTCTTTGGTTTAAGAAGCAACTTCCAGACTTTACATCTTCTGAATTGATTCCTGTTTGTATCCCTTTGCCAACACAGTTCATGTTCTTGCTCCTTGTCTGAACATCATAACTTGAATCACCAATAATTTGGTGTATTGTATGATCTTTTAGATGTCTTATTGCTGGAGGAAATCTATCTACACCTTGATTTTCTCCAATCACCTCACCATGCTGTACTTCATTGTCCTCTTCATCAGCTTGTGGGTCTTGTACTCCCCCTGGACAGCATCCATCATTTTCTTTATCCTTCCTTGCACGTTGGTCTTCACTAATGGTTAGCTTGTCCATCTTTTCCTTCAAACCTATGGAGCTACAAGGAGTATTAGACAGCTCACATTTGATTAGTTTAGTTTCATCAAAAACTACATGTGCAGATTCTTCTACAACTTGAGTAGTCAAGTTGTAGACTCTGTATGCCCTACTACTATTTATGTACTCAACAAAGATCCCTTCTTGGGATTTGACAACAAACTTAGTTAAATAGTGCTTGCCAGTATTAAGAACAAAACACTTACTACCAAAGATTCTAAATTAGGCTAAATTTGGTTTTCTGCCTTTCATAATCTCATAGAGTGTCTTCTTGTGGCTTTTGGTGATGGAAGCCCTATTGAGAACATGACATGCAGTATTTACTGCCTCAACCCAGAAATATTTTGGGAGAAAAGTGTCACTCAGTATGGTTCTACCAGCCTCAATAAGAGTCCTATTCTTTCTTTCAGCAATACTATTTTGCTGGGGAGTTCTAGGTGAGGAGAACTCTTGATTAATCCCTAGTTCTTCACAAAATCTTATCATGCATTCATACTGGAATTCAGTCCCATGGTCACTTCTGATTTTGACCACTGAACTGTTAAGTTCATTCTGAATTTGTCTAACAAAATTGTGGAAGACAGTAGGGGTTTCAGATTTCTGCCTCAGGAAGAAAACCCATGTAAATATAGAATAGTCATCCACAACCACAAATATGTTGACTTTCCTACCTAGACTATGAAATGGAATAGGACCAAATAGGACCATATGCAGGAGGTACAAACACCTCACTGAGTCTTTGGTTTGAAGACTATGGAAGGAGGTTTTGGTCTGTTTGCCTTTTTGACAAGCTGAACACACACCCTCCTGGATGTACTTGACCTGAGGGCCATTCCTCACTAACTCCATACTATAGAGTTGGCTTATTGACTTGTAGTTCAGGTGAGCCAGTCTCTTATGCCATTTGACACAATGAGAAGCTTTCTCATCTGCAATTAGACAAATAAGAAAGTTCTTATTCTCACAATCAAAGTTGAGACAATAAACATTTCCTTCTCTATAACCTGACAAGATGACCTCTTGATTACTTGTCCTTCTAATTTGACAGCCATTCCTAATAAAAGAGGTATCATAACCAAGATCAGTCAGTTGGCTTATGCTTATTAAGTTATGTTTCAAACCTTTCACATAAGCCACTTGGGCGATAGTGATGGAACTATTGGAAATGTTACCAAACCCTTTGATGACTCCCTTTTCAGATCCACCAAAGATCATGTTGGGTTCTTTCTCTATGGGAGACTAGTCCTTCAGCATCCCTCTTGTTCCAGTCATATGCCTAGAATATCCACTGTCCAAATTCCATATTGGGGTATGGCCACTAGGACTCACCTGCATCAAATAAAATTACTTAACCTTATAACCCAATAATTATTGGGTTCTAGGTTCAGGATAGACTGAAACTTGACATGCTTACCTGCAGCCTTTCTGACAGGTAAACTGGCATTCTTCCTGACAGTAGTGTTGTACCAACAATCAATGACATAATGGCCCACTTTGCCATAACACCAGCACTCATATCTATTGTATCTTCTTTTAGGTACAATCTTAACATCATTGCTGTCAGTAAACCTTAAAACTCTACGTACAATGGTCCTTTTTTGAGTGCTGGGGCTGATGCATCAAACATTGATGATTCCTGATGATTATAATATGTTTGTACATGGGCCGCCCTATTGGAATTTACACCCTTGTCATTCAGATTTCCAGGCTTACTGTGACCATGTGTAATGTCATGATCATACATGTCAGTAGGCTGCATCACTTTCCTGAAAGCAATAGGGGGTTTGAAGGCTAGTGGCTGAACTAGGGCTTTGCCTTTTCCTTTAGAATTAGCTGCCCTAGTTCTTCTCTTAAAGCCTAATCCTGTCTTACCCTTTTGGAGAGTGAAGTCATCAATCAAGGGTAAAACTGACTTTAGCTTTGAGAAATTAGCCACATGTTCCCTCTCTTTTTGAAGTCTGACTTCCAGACTCTTGATTTGATCATTTTTGAATGTAATTGTACCCATCTGAATAAAAGTTATATTTTTCAGTTTGGCAATTTCATTCAATTTCAAATCCAGCATTTTTGCTGAATCTGATGCAGCCAATTTAAAAGATGCAATTTCCTTAGCTTGGTTTTTGACAAGATTTCTACTTCTCTTAAGTGCTTGCAACAGATCACCATACTCATCAATAAGTTGATAAACATCCCCTTCAGATTCAAACCCATCCACATCTCTTGATGCAGATGCTTCTGAGTCTAATCCAGTATACTAATTTGAAAATGAAGAAAGGTTATTTACCTTACTAGGACCAGGCTGATCCTGACACTGATCTTCTTCAGTCAAAGCCATCAGCCCTTTGTAGTGATGGTCTTCAACCCCATTTATTGAGTCCAGCAGTTGCAAGCACTCAAATTCTACTGAATCCTCTTTAGTAGTGAACAATCCTATATAAGCTTCAGCTTCAACTTCAGTCTCTTCTCCTGATTCTGATGATGATGAGTCAGTCCAACTCTTCTACTTCTTTGCAACAAAGGATATATCCTTCTTGCCCTTATTTTGTTGCTTCTTTTTATCTTTAGGTTCCTTTCTTTTATCAGGACAATCAAGTATGACATATCCTGGCATGTTGCAACAATAACAAACAATTTTAGAAGAAGTTTGTTTACTGGGATTAGAGACATACCTGTCATTCTTAGATGTTTTCTTCTTCTTGTAATAGTCATCCTTGGAGAAGGATGAAGATGGCTTTGTTCTCCATTTCTTATTCGTCATTAACCTTTTAAACTACCTTGTGAAGGCAATAAAGTCTTCATCAGATTTATGACTGTTTGAAGTGTTGATGTCAGAATTTTGAGATTCAACTTCAGCCATTCTCTTGGGAGGAAAAGGTTACTTTCTGCCATTTCTTGTGGCTTCAGCCTTAAAAGCAACTGACTTCTCTCTGTATTCAGACTTATTGCTTTTCTCCTCCTCCTTTCTGGAAATGAGCTACATCTCATAGGTTAACAGTTTTCCAAATAAGGTTGGTGGAGGTGTATCTGCAAGCCTGGCCACCTCTCTGATGGCACATATTTTAGTATCCTTATCCTTGGTTAAAAATCTGAGAAACTTGTCATTTAATTCATAAGTGCTAAAGAATCTTCCATAAGTCATTAGCTCATTAACAATTTTAAAGAATTTCTTATAACATTCAGCTATGCTGTCTATCTTAGTTTGTTTAAAGCTTTCATACTCTTGATTTAACATAGACTTCCTGTCCTCTCTCACTTCTTCTGTTCCCTTCATGTAGACAATCAAGGTGTCCCACATCTCCTTGGAGGTTTTGCAATGGACCAGATTCTGGAAGGTAGAGTCATCTATGGCACTCACAATTATGTTTTGTGCCCTCTTATCTAAGGTTGCTAGAATGATGTCTTCCTTAGTCATTTCTGAATAACACTTTGGAGTCTTGAGGTTAGCATCAAGAACTGATATGTTTATAGGAATAAATGGCCCTTCTAGCATTGTAATGTAAATTCTTGGATCAGATACTTCCATGAACAATCTGACCCTTTCTTTCCATATGCTAAAATTTTCTTTCCTACAGATAGGAAGTTTCATTGATCCAAATTCCTTCTGATTCTCACTTAAACCCATTCTGTCTAACTGATAACTTCCTTATAGATCAACTCAGACTATTAAGTCCAATATTGAGTAACCTGGCTCTGATACCACTTGAAAGAATTGGTTTCAAGATACCTTAAACACGTAGGGGGTGAGTAGGTTCAATTCTTTTTATTCAGGCAGATAATGTAAATTACTTGTTAGACAGCCTTAGCAATATTTATCACAACACAGTTCACAATAGAAATTTAAACAAAACAGCAACACAAAAGACACACAGTTTAATAGTGGTTCCCCAAGTGATGGGTACATCCACTTTCCCCCTTCTCCTATCTAGCAGTGTACTAGATTCAGCCTAACTCCCTTCTTTCTTCTCAGATCCTCAGATCTTACAACTTAGAACCTTGAAAGGTCCCTACAACTCAGACTTCAACAAGTCCTACAACTCAGATTCTTCTAGAGAACCCTACATCATAGAGAGTCCACACTCCTACAACTCAGGTAATTAAGCCCTACTTAGCCTTTTCCCAGGCCTACAACTCAGAGAAATGATTCCACTACCTCAGACACTCAACCCTACCTCAGTCTTTATAAATTTAGGCTTACAACTCAGAGAGTTATCTTTTCTACACTCAGATCTATAGAACATCTTACAGAGAAATTGATTAAAAAACAAATAGAACCTTCACCTAGGTAGAGAGAGAAAAGGGTTGAAGATTTCTTGGTAAGTTCTTGATAGATCTGACTGCTTTAGATCCAACCTGTCCTAGTTTCTTCAAAGCTTCTTGAATTTGAACAATGTAAGGTTGATATTCTTGGAGATGACCTTCAATCTGCTTCCTTCTTCTATTCAGATGTGGCTCTGAATTCTTCTGGCAGACTTGTTCATGATCTTCCCTTAGAGACTTGTTGATTTCTGGATGAAGACTTCTCTTCTTCTTAGTTGTTGGTTGTCTCTTCTTGTTCATTACTGTTTGTTTATAGAATAGGTCTTTATATAGACCCCATCTGAGGTTACCGCCTGATCCGGTTCCTAACGGCCTTCTGACAGCTCTGACAGATATAACTACTTTGTTGGTTGTGACAACAGTCAAGTCCCCAGTCATGACATCAGATACTTCATTGAACTTTAACTCAGCAGCAAAGTGTCGAGACAATTCTTCAAATGTGTTGACACAAATAGATCATGTGTCGACACAATCCTTGGTGATGTCGACACAGCTCACATAATGTCGACACAACTCTTCTTTTTCTTCTTGACACAGCTTCTGTGGAATGTGTCGACACAAGTCATGTGTGTCAACACAACAGCTTCTAGTCTCGACAAAGTTGATGTCGATAGAATTCTGGAGTGTGTCGACACAAGTCCTGTGTGTCGACACAAGTGTTGTCGACAGAATTCTGGAATGTGTCGACACAAGTCCTTGTCGACACAGTTATTGTCGACAGATTTTCTTTGTGTCAACACAAGTCCTGTGTGTCGACACAATTTGACTCCTGGTGTCGACACAACTCTTCCCAAGTGTCGACACAATTTTTGTCAAGTGTCGACACTTGTACTTAGAAACGTTTTCTGCATTTCCTTAACCTGCACATTGAAACTCAACACAACATCAAATACACATTGATGAATATCATTGAGTTAGGTGAGGCTTCTCCAAATCTGGTACACATTTTCCAATGTACCCAACACTCAGTTATGTCCTGATGGATAAGTAATTTGCCAACATATTCACAAAGCCGTTGGCGAGGCCAAGTTCAATTTCTTCAAGATAGAACTTGGTATGCTCAACAAGGAGTCAAGAAATTAACCAAAAATACAGGAATTCATCATCTCAGAAATTCTAAGGAAAATTCATTGAGTATACCCGTGTAATTTCAACAAATTTATCGAGACTTCACATGAACTTAGGACTTATTCACGAGTCATTTCGACGAATTACCCTAGCTTACATGAGTCATTTCGACTAATTTATCAGGATCTCTCGAGACATTTTGCCGAATCTATTGAAGGTCAAATTTTTTTCAAAGTCTTCTGTATTGAATTTGAAGAGGCTTTTCCAAATAGGTACGTGCTTATCTCTCTTCAATACTTAAAAACTATATAAGTATGACTCAAAGACATTCAGTTTTCACACATTTTGTCAAGACCTATCGAAAACTTCCATTAATTCAACTCCCTACAGAGAGTCTTTGCCGCCGATTCACCTACTCTAGTGCAGGACTCCATTGTCGATTTTGTCAAAGGAAGTCTCACCAATTTTATCTCAAGCCGTGTCGCCATTCATCTTAGGAAATTCTTGTCCTTTCCAGACAGTTACTGTTCGAACCTCAGAGATGGAACTAAGAGGCAGTGGAAACCTCCAGGTTTGTGGTGAACTTGTGCGTACAGGGTTTGCTACAACCTCCGATGAATTCAAAAATGTCATCTTGATACTCGAGACAGCAGACCTGACCTTTCTTCTAGAACAACCTTGCCGAGTTCTAAACAAAGACATTCAAGAATTCTACAAAAATGCCAAGCTTCGACATGAAGGGACAATGATCAAAAGGAAAGTGAGAAATACCTCTGTTAAACTAAAGGCAAGTCTCTTGAATAGATACTTGCGACTAACATCTATTGAGGAGGAAGAATTACTTGAAGAGACAGATTTGCATCTAGCTCTTCTTTTTTGTGGTTTGCTAAGACAAACTACCTCAATTCGAAGGAAAGGGTTGGACGAGGAAGGAAAGTTGCTGCCAGATATCATTGGAAATGTCCTATTGTGCAAAGTTGGATCCCATAATTATATTTCTGGTGAAATGTTCAAGCTACTCGCAGCTGTGATCTGCCGGAAAAGGATTGATTGTGGAAGAGTTCAGTTTGAGAAGATCAAGGAATGTCTCAATGCACCTAATTTCAGAAGGATTCTAACTATGTTTCTGAATCAAATGGATAAAACTATTTTGATATGTCTTGAGGTGTGCCAATTCATCACCTGAAGAAGATTGACTTCTCTATCTTCAGCAGGTGGGAGAGGAGGATTCCCAGGGAAGGTGGAATAAGAGATGTAGTAGAGGAAGAGGAACTCTTTGAGGAGGAGAGAATTCCAACCCCGACCCCCTATGAAGCACCTGATGAAATATCCTGATTCATGCTAGACCCTTTGCATGCATTTTTGAGTCAAGAGAGTTGACTCAGGCTCGGGGTGCATTGGTGGGCAGACGTCGAGTGTTCACGACGCCTCTTGATGGGTGTCGAGTGCGTCGATAGGATACTCGACGAATTCGTCGAGTGATACTCGACGCATAAGACGAATTAACTTAGAGGATATTTATCTAGTAGAATTTTGAAGGATTCATCGGAATGTTTAGCCAATTCATCGAGATAACATAGAGGATTCCTACGATTCATCAGATATCATCGAGGATACTCGACAAATTCATCGAGTGATACAGGACGCATAAGACAAATTAACTTAGAGGATTTTTGGCCGGTGGATTTTTGAATGATTCGTCAGATTTTTTAGTCGATTGGTCGAGATGACACAGTGGATTCCTACGATTCGTCATATATCGTCGAGGAAACTCGATGAATTCGACGAGTGACATTCGACACATAAGACAAATTTGACTTAGAAGAATTTTGGCCCAGACTGTGTTTGTTGATTATTACTTACATGCTGAACCGTGTTCGGGATATGTGTTGAATGACTCCATATGACTAGTCTTTTCAATAAGACTTATTTTATGTAATAATGGGCGGTCCAATGATAGAACTACACATGTCAAAGTAACCAAAACCCTAATTCTTCCTTATAAAAAAGAATACACGAAAACCCTAGCCGAACTTTTCCTTACCGAGTCGTTCTTTTTGTGTCGAGCTCGACGAGGACAAAGAGGATACCAGTGCTGGATTTCAAGGAAGGACGACTGAAGCGCTGGTGCCGGACCTTCCTGGAGGAACTCCGAAGTCATTACTTTCGGTGTTCCTTGTCTCTAGGAGGGTGATTTGAAGAGGATCAGACGCCTTCATGCCGTCAAGAAGAAGAACGAGATCTATGGACGAAAATGAGGTGAGCTTCCTAACCTCTCTCATGGAGCTAGATCTTTAGATCTATTGTAGGAGAGATGTCCGCTCAAGGGAGTTTGACTTTGGTACGTAATGAAGATTTCCTAGGTAGAGACCACGCTAGGACATTTATCCTATAGTTTTGTTGTCTTCAACCTTTCCTCTCTTCATTATGAAGACGATGGACTTGGTTTCATGAAGAATGGTGTTATATTGAGGGTGAATAAGGGAGGAGGAGCTGAATATATCTTTGTATGAATGGCTAGAGGAAGAAGATGAACCAATGCCATTCGTTCGACTTTACTGTGCGTGCAGAAATCTAATTTCTATACGCAACAGACTTTGTGCTCAATTTAATCGATGATCTGTGCACTTACAGGTCTTGGTATCAAAACAAAAGTTGTAGCCCTCGAAAAGATCTTTATAACGGATGGTTGCATGTTTTCTAGTGATCAATGTGGCTCCCTCAAAGTGTGACGGATGTTGATGCATTGAACTAACATAAGGCTAAGATAGATTTTTTGTGGAAGCAATTGATGTGTTAGCCTGGTGTTTGAATGTTGGACTTGGTAGGAAGTCGTAGCCTTGGATGACATCTTGCATTAGGAGAATCTAATTTGAGGATGTCGTGATGTGATAATGCATTATGTATGTGTTTTGATGGACCTTGGATGTAAAAATGGTTTATCTATGCAATCCAATGACATTACATACAATAATACGATGATGATTGATATGTATTGGAAGAGTAACTGGTGCGCTTGTATGATATACACAATTGATAGCAAGTGATGAGCTATAAATGATGAAAGAATATGTGGTGTGTAATTATACATGAATATTAATCATTTAGAAACATATATGTTATGTTGATAGTTTCCGAAAATAAGATGTGTTGAAACATAAAGGATTTGACGTACGTACGCATGTTAAACTTAGAAAAAGTGGATAAATGAATATTATGCCCAAGATCATGCTATGAGCTTATTGACCTTATGAATTGAAAGTATGATTAGAATAAGTCCACCGCTTAGAGTTGTGTTAACTCCCTATAGGTAGCGGTGAGGGTCTTATAGCAATCGAAGGGATTTGATATCTTAGGTTATGACAGAACCTTGTGTGCTTGGAGCACGAGTAAGTTTTTATAAAAGGGACTCAGTGTGGAGCCCTTGCATGCTTTTGAGCATGTGATTGGTATGATGAGAGGGGACTCGGTTGGAGCCCTTGGATGTTTTATGACATGGCAAAGTGTAATTGCACGCGGGGTGTGTTGACATACAGTATTATAATCCTGGGTTAAGGACAGTATGGCAGGTCAACGGGCTCGCCAGTCATCACACCGATGGGAGTTGATAGATAGACCTTGGGCGGTTGGGCTTGGTCCTTGGTGCTCATTCCCGAGGCTCCTTCCGTTGCAGTGGATGGTTGGGCTTGGTCGTTTAGTGATACACTCCCAAAGGCTCCTTCTATGCCAATTATAGGCTAGTTGGGCTGTGTTCTTGGTGCACATCTACTTGAGACCCCTTCTGAGCCGTAGCATGCAGAGGCTCCGCTGTTATGTTCTTAGAGTTGAGGTGTATCGAGGCCGAGTACTTGTAGTGTGGATACCCACCTAGCAGTGGAGACTCCCGCTCTACTGTCATCATTTGGCCATGACAGATGACGCCTGAGAGGTTAGCTACCTGCTCAAAAAGTGGGAACTAAAGGACTATGTCAACATAGCAACCAGAGTGCGTGAGTTGCATGGGTGCATCATAAACCATCATTACATTGAATTGTACTGCATATGATCCTCATCATATAAATTTGTAGGGGAACTTTTATATGATGGGTTAATTTTTGTTAAGCCAATCCTTAACTTATAAATCTATATGAGCATTTTTTATAAGTTAAGTTCTATTTCTATTGTTGATTAAATGCGGGTAGTTGACTGCTCTTTCTCTTACAGTACTTTTAAAGTAGAATGATGTTGATATTTGATGTATACTGCTACTGTTACATTTATGATATGTATAGATATACAACCTGCTTGTACTTATAGTTTATATACATATATTGCACCTTTCGTTCTTTCTCCCGCCCGATGCCTAAGAGCTGCCAGGGTAAGAGGATGAGATAGCCACTTAGTATTTGTGACTAATGATTGCTACGACTACTATTTTAGGAGGAAACCCAGGGGATATAGCAACAACATCAGCAGGTTACGCAGGAGGGCAGCCAGGCCAGGGGGACAGGGCCTGATACGATGATACCCTTGCTATTGTCTGTTACTGAGGTGAGATTTTGAGAGACTATGACAACATTTGGGAGAGCATTTCATGTAAGCACATTTAAATAAAATGCAATGCTTAGCTATTTTTCATTTGGTTTTTCGCTTCTTTTTGGAATCGCACGTAAACACTCCAGGCGCTAAAACTCCGCGTCCCGAAACCCGTCACGTGAGCTCCAATTTATCATGTTTTTTTAGGAGGAAGAAATCCAAATCGCGACACCCCTTTGCCTCTCTCTCATTGATGTGAGGTCCATCCCACCGCATCCATGGCTTGTCTCCGATGGCATCCCCTATTCTCTCTTTTTCTCTGACATCATCCAGGGTCCATCGCGCATCACTATCTCCTTGTTATCAGCAGAAAAGCCTTCTCTCGCGCATCCTCCTCACATAGATCCTCAGAGATAGATCGTTGTCCTCACCGCTTGCTTATAGCCTCCATTTTCATCATTGTCAATAATTTATTCCTATTTATTTTACCCTTCTACTCTATAGTCATTTCCTTACCGCTAGCTCCAGCTCCATCCCTAGTTGGAATTCTGACGAACACATCCTCCTCCAAGCTCCAGCCGCCTCCTCCGAACTCTAGTCACCTCCGCCTCCTCCACGCGCCACCTCATCCAAGCTCTGCCTCCTCGAAGCTCTAGCCGCCTCCAAGTTTTGCCTCCTCCAAGCTATAGCCACCGCGGCCTCCTCCAAACAGTAAAATTAATTATACTATAGGATATAGTATAAAATAGTAAAATTAAATTAATAAAAATAATATAATTTATAAATATATATTATTTCCAATTATTTATTAATACATTTAATTTTTAAAAATAATTAAAAATATATAATAAGAAATATTTTATAATAAAAATTATTTATAAAACACTATTTTTGCCAAACTGTTTTCAGTTCTGTACAGCTTTGCAAACGTAGACTGTCCTAACAGATCGCCATTTCCAACAACCAGTTTTCAACAGCTCTATTTACATACCTATATTTACAATAAATCCTTTTACAACCGCAACAGCTCTCCCAAATGAAGCATATATGTTGTAGCCCTTGGGGCACTTAACTCTGATGTATTCAGGAGTTATGTAGCTACCTGTGTATTTCCTTTTGGACTTGTACTAGTGGGTATTTTGACTTCTGTTTATTATCTTTATATTGGGTAGGCATGGCTGATATTTGTAAGAGCCGATAGAATAGGCCTCTTGTAGTACCCGTCAACCCGTGCGTTGACGCTACCACAAGGCGGCTATTCTGGGCATAAGAACCCCTTTGGCCGTGTGTTGTGTTCCGAGAGGGGAGGGTCTTACAAATGGTATCAACCTGCAATGATCCTGACTTAAATAAGTCATTGAACAATTGTGCCACCCCACTCGATTGGTCAGTTTGAGGTCAAACTGACATAGCGGAAACAGTGGTATGCCCATGTGTAATTCACACTAAGTGTGTCCAGTTGTTACCCTATGATTAGCCAACCTGAACTTAGGTTTGTGCCTTTATATGTAGATACCGACACATATAGAGCCAGTAGTGGGCACTCCTGCCCCTTCTGTCCCTACTCAATATCAGCAGTCGGAACTGGGACAAACCCTCCCGACAATCTTAGATGCGTTCAGATTTCAGTAGGCCCCGGTACAACAACAAGCCCCGGGTTCTAACTGGTTGAGTATCTTCTGAGCCCTTTCTCTGATTTCCTACTATTGGATGGAGTTGGATATTCATACAGAGGAATGATAAGATGTTGTGTAAGAACTGATGGACAAAATTAGATGCCCAGCAAACATGGCGGTTACTCTAGCAGTGTATGTCCTCGAAACACATGTAAAGAGGTGGTCGAAGTCCCTAATGGGTTCCACTTTCGAGGGGCGTATTTACACAGACATAAGTTGGAATTACTTCTCAAATGTCTTCCTAGAGCATTTCATTCCATCCATGCCTCATGACAAGCTTGAAGAAAGGTTCATGCATTTGAAGCAAAGATCCAACTCAGTGGCGGAATATTAGCGGGTGTTTCATTATCTCGCAAGGTTTGCGGACTCCTATAGTTTGGATGATCGCGGGTAAGAAAAATGGTTTTACAAATGCTTACGAGATCCCCTAAGGCAAGCACTTTTGTTTATAGCGGACTCGATCCTTGCAGAGATAATAGATATGGCAAAGAGGTTGGAGGCGGACAATTGGGGAGTCCAAGCCAATGGTAAGAGACCCGCAGTAGGCGTGATGTAAGCGGTACCCAGCTTTAGGAGGAGATAGAAATCTCATTGTAGAGGAGGAAATCGAAGAGGGGTTGGTCGCTTCCGTCAGAACTTTAGGATGGAGCACCCGACCCCACAACCAGTTTTGCCTGCACCACAGCAGATGCAATGGTATCAACAACCCGGAGGGCCATTCAGGCGAGTTTCTTTGCAATGTAATTTGGTTGTCCACATCCAGCATTATTGTCCATAGCTAGGTGGAGATGTTCTCCCTGTTGTTCTTCCGACAGCTCAGCAGTGACGAGGGAAAATCCATGGTCGAGGACAAGGTCTATGAGGAAGAAATCCTGGACCTGCTCGGGAGGAGATGTTTGCTCTAGATATGACTCAAGAGCAGAACCCAGATGATGTCATAGCAGGTATTTTGTAGCCAAACTTCCCGTTGTATGCATAAGTATATGCCCTCACTTATGCCTGAAATGTAGTAAGATAGCTATATTACGGTTTAACATTTAGGCATGGTGACTGTAAATGGGAGGCCCGCCTATACCGTGTTTGATACAGGTGCGACGCACACATTTGTCTCGTCAGATTTCGTGAAGGACTTGGAAGGGGTGAAAAATTACACCGAGCCAACCAGAGAGTTCGACTCCCCAACAGTTCCGTGATAAATGCATCTGCCAAATGCACCCTGGATGTGTATATAGGAAGAAAGCTTTTTGAAAATCCAACAATGGTGTTGCTGCTACCCGAGTTTGATCTTATTTTAGTCATGACCTGACTGGAGTGGGCCAAGGCCCGGTTCGACTGTGCAGCAATGGAGATTATGTTATTGCTCGGGGATTCAGAGATTGAATTCTAAGGTATTAAATTTGTACCACGTATGCTAATATCCTCTATTCAGGCCATCAAGACCTATGCATAGGGAGATGAAGTTTTTGCTATAAGCTTTGAGATAAAGAAGGAAATGGGCAACATAGAGGATTTTCCCGTAGTTTAGGACTTTTCAGATGTTTTTCCGGGAAGCTGCTAGTATTACCCCCAAATAGAGAAGTGGACTTTCAGATCAAACTAGTACCAGGTGCCAAACCCATCTCTCAAACCCCATGCTGGATGGACCCGAAGGGGCTAGCAGAGTTTCGGGTGCAGCTTCAGGAGTTGGTAGATTCTGTATTTGTTCGCCCTAGTTCATCTCCACACGGAGCTCCGGTTTTGTTGGTAAAGAAGAAGGATGGGTCGCTTCAGTTGTGTATAGATTACTAGGAGCTTAATTAGTTGACCATTGGAAACACATACCCTTTGCTCCGGATCGATAAGCATTTCGATCAGTTAGTGGGGGCGCACTAGTTTCCAAGTTGTACCTACGATCGGAGTACTATCAGTTGAGAGTTAAAGAGGAAGATATTCAGAAGATGACATTTAGTTCAAGTTACAACCTGTATGAGTTCACGGTGATGTCGTTTGAACTCACAAATTCCCCCGCTGCATTCATGAGCTTGATGAATAGGGTGTTTGATCCGTATCTGGACATCTTCGTCATCATTATCATCGATGATGTGTTGGTCTATTCGAAGATGGAGAAGGATCATTTAGAGAACTTGGTCCTATCGTTGGAGTAGTAATGAGAGCACTCCTTGTTTATTAAGTTCAGCAAGTGCGAGTTTTGGCTCTGAGAAGTTGCCTTCTTGGGCTATGTTATTAGTGGTGTTGGATTAGTGATAGACCCGGCCAAGGTGCGTGCTGTGAAGGGCTGGTCGCCTTTGTGGTCGGCGGCCGACGTGCAAAATATTCTTGGACTTACAGATTATTATCACAAGTTTGTGGAGGGATTTTTGAAGATCTCCCTCCCTCTCACTGCCCTGACAAAGAAAGGTGTGCTATATGAGTGGACTCATAAGTGTGAGGCTACGTTCTAAGAGCTGAAGGATCAACTTACCTCCGCACCAATCCTAGCCCTTCCATCCGGGAAGGAAGGATTTCAGGTTTACACCGATGCATCCTATCAAGGTATGGGAGCAGTGTTGATGCAACATGGGCATGTGATTGCTTACGCTTCAAAATAGCTGAAGAAGCATGAGATTAATTACCAAGTGCATGATTTAGAATTAGGGGCAGTGGTCTTCGCCCTAAAGATTTGGATGTACTATCTCTACGGAGTTCATTGAGAGATTTTCTCAGAGCATAAGAATTTGAAATATGTTCATACTCATAAGGAGTTGAATTTGAGGCAGTGACGGTGGTTGGAGTTCTTGTACAATTTTCAGTTTACGTTGAACTACCACCTCGGGAATATCAACTCCATTGCAGATGCAATAAGTAGAAAGGTACCGGCATAGAGCCCAGAGTCTCGAATTATGAGTATGGAATTCGCTCGAGTGCTCGAGGAGATGGAGACTACACTGGTATGTAAGAATTATTCTAAGATGTATAAAGAATACTTGGCTGCCTTGAGTTTAGTATGAGATATCCGTGAGCGGATCCAGGCAGAGCAAGTGAAGGGTACTGCTTTGGACCCTGTGTTTAAGGATATTGAGATCGGATATGTTGAAGAATATACTCTGAAGGAAGGCCTCATACATTTTCGTGGAAGGCTCTATATTCCTAAGGTCGGTGGAATCCGGGAAGACATCTTGAGAGAGGCTCATTACACCATATATTCAGTGCATCCCGGGATTGCCAAGATGAATAATGACTTGCGGAAGACCATGTTCTGGATAGGAATGAAGAGTGCTATTAACTATTACATTACACATTGCGAGGCTTGTCAAAGGGTGAAGGCGGAGTGTAAGAGCCTGGAAGGATTATTGCAGTCATAACCCATCCCTGAGTGGAAGTTCGAGGATATCTCCATGGATTTCGTCCATGGGTTGCCTCGCTCGCGCTCTGGGAATTATTCAGTTTGGATGATTTTGAATCGCTTGACGAAGGTTGTTAGGTTCATTCCAATGAGGAAGGACTCGCAAGTTGATGTTTTGGTGCTTCTCTTTATGGAGCAGTCTGTGAGGTACCATGGGGTGACCAAGAAAATTGTCTTTGACAGCGATGGTCACTTCACTTCCAAGGAATGGAGGGCACTTCAAACATATATGGGCTCTCGCCTTACCTTCAGTACGACTTTTCATCTTCAGATGGACGGCTAGTCTGGGAGGATCATCAGAACCATGGAAAATTTGTTTACATTATGCTTGTTAGATTGGGGCGAGCTGTGGGAAAGGCTTTTGCCGCTAGTGGAGTATTCATACAATAATATTTATCAAGCTAGCATCGAAATGATGCCCTACAAAGCACTTGCTGGGAGGATGTGTAGAACTCCATTATTGTGGGTGCAGGATGAAGACCCAAAGACTTTAGTATTGGAATATATTGATGAAACTGATCCAATGGTTAGATTAATACGAGACCACATGCTGGAGGATCAGAGTCGGCAGGAAAAGTACTATAATGCAAAGCATCGGGTGGTGGAATTTCAAGTGGGTGACAAAGTGTTCTTGAAGATCAGGCCAATGCATAGAGTGTCACTTTTGCGCGGAAGAAAGAAGCTTAGCCCGAGATATTTTGGACGACATCTACCATGTGTCATCGCTTCAAAAAGCACTACTACGGACGGACCGGCATGTCACCTCTACAAATGGAACAGTGGCAACTGATTGGTCTATTCAACTATAACCGGTGCGGATAGTGGATACTGAAACAAGAAGCTTGCGGCGAAAGAGTGCTCCTTTGGTGATGGTTCAATGGTCAAATAATGGAAAAGAGGAATATACTTGGGATCTAGTGGACTTGATACAGACGCGCTTCCCAGAGTTTTTTACTGATAAGTATTGGAACGCCTTCATCTATCACATGGAATATAATGATGGGTCCGGCCGGGTCCCCTCGCCATATTTCACAGACAAACAGCAGAGTCACGTGTGGGAATCAAAATCTACTCGTATCCTAACATAAAACATTCTAGCGCACCATTTTATGTTATATGAACTCAGCTCAGTGAATGTCCACTAATATATAAACTCCACATTAATATATGTCAAAATCTGGAATGTATACAACACACACACCCATGGCCTTATGGCCTTACAGGTTGCTCTTTACAAAATTTACACTTTCATACATCAGCACACAGGACGGCCACACAGGAAATCCAAACACGCTTCACACGGCCTTCAAGGGCCTTTAGCAGCAAGCCTTCATTCCGCTCAATTCATTTCAATTCAACAGCAACTGCAATTAGCCATCCACCCAAGAGCGGTAAACCAAGTAACGATCAGCATTAGCTGACCAATTATAACAACCCTTGTAACACCCCGAAAATCGTATTTGAGTCGGTCGCATAAAAAGGGATTTTTGGTGCCTGTATAGGGGTACACGACCTAGGACGTGGGCGTGTCCAAGGTCGTGTCTGGCTGGTGTTTTGGCCGTTTTCATCCCGAGAATTACACGTATAGGAACACGGTTTCATGACACGGGCTTGTCATTTGACACGGGCGTGTGCCCACCCGTGTCAATACCCGTGTTTAGTTGGGTCGTGTCGGTTGCCGTGGCGGTTATGCGTGAC
Organism: Platanthera guangdongensis; assembly: GCA_039583875.1. Classification (NCBI taxonomy): domain Eukaryota; kingdom Viridiplantae; phylum Streptophyta; class Magnoliopsida; order Asparagales; family Orchidaceae; genus Platanthera; species Platanthera guangdongensis. The sequence continues at coordinate 40,153,403 of CM077154.1, forward strand.
ACGCCCCCGGTCACGGGCGTGTCGAGAGACTCAACACGGGCGTGTCAGGTGGGACATGGGCGTGTCTGAGCCCGTGTGAGTCTCTGTGTTCGTCGATCGTGTCTGGATCAAGGCACAAGGCCTGGGAAACGGCCGTGTGCCGAGCCATGTTCGGCCCAGGTTGGGAGATTTTTGAGCGGATCTGAGACGTTCATTTTCTTTAAATAAGATCCAACGGCCTAGATGGTTTCCTGCTCTGTTAAGGTCGGGAATAGGGGAGTTAATCCTTCATTTCTCTCCAACCATTCTCTCTCTCAAGGAGTTGGAAAGAGGAGGAAGAAGGAAGGGTTTTTCGGCCGCCAGCGGAGCATCGGAGCACCGTTTTGAGATCTGAGAGCGGATCCGTAGAGGAAAGTTCGTTGCGAAGATTTCCATCCGTGTAGTTTTTCCATGGCACCAAAGCGGACTACAAGGGTAACGATTCTCTACTTGAGCATGTGAAGCTCTTTCTTTCTGCATAGGGAATCCCGCTCCCGTGAGTGTACGGTGAGTGTGTGGTGTTCCTTGGGGTTGATGTGAATAGTCCCCCTTGTGTTGCATATAGAGTCCGGAATCATAAGTACGGGCATATGCATTATGTATGAAGCCTACCCGGACGTGTATTGTCTGGATCGGTGATGTTGCATTTGATATGTTTTGCCGAGAAGACTCCGTGCTTTGGGTTTTCGTGTTTCTACGCGGTAGATTGCAGCAGGGATCCTTGGAGGTTAGCTCCAAGGCGCACCCGGAAAACTGAGCGGAATCGTCGTTCTGCTAACTTGGCAGTCAGGGAACCGGCCTTGAACATAACTGGGTTATGTGATTGCTTGGAAAATTTTGGGATCCGAGAGAAGCTTGGCCCGCGCGTAGGACTTAAATTGACTAGGCGGCGTGAGCAACGGGCAAGTGGAATCAGACCTAGGCTATATGGTTCGGTGCGACAGACCCGAGAAGGGGACTGGCCGTTGGCATAGTCGGGAGGCTTAGACGGTGGTAAGAAAGGCTAAATGCTCACGTGGTTGCCATCTTTGGGATGGTGGTGAAGACGCTGAAGTGTCAGGATTCACCGTTAATGTGCCCTAAGTGCACGGGGTGTTTGGCCGTGTAAGCCTACACCTGTGGCGTAGTATAATTGTGCTTAATTATTTTATTGGGCTATTGATATGCAGGGAAAGAGAACCGCCGTCCCGAGTAAGGGGCAGGGTCGTTATACTTTGGTCGGCTTTTGGCTGACCATTGCTTTGTTTGCCACCGTGCGGTGGAATGTTGCTTGTAGGTGCTGCGGATCCGAGTGCAAAATAGCGGTCTAGAGTCCATGATTTTCGTGCTGGCCCTCGAAGGCCGTAAAGAATAGTTGTTTTTACTTTGTCATGTGTGTCCGGCCTGCGAGCCGATGTATGTATGACACTATTTTGTTAAGTGAACATTTGTAAGGCCATAAGGCCATGTACCCTTTCAGTCTATTTGGGTTTCTTTCCAGTAGTGTGGTTGTGGACATTCATGATTATTAAATATAACTTTTTTGGTTCTTTCAACTTTTAAAAGCTTCCGCTAGAATGCTCTGTGTAGGATGAGTACTTTAATTAGATAGTTTGAATATTCTTATGTAACCCTTCCGACTGTCTGTGGTATATGGCGTCGGGTTCCAGCTGGACCTTCTGTTATATGCCATGTGACGGATGGGGGTGTTACAATTTAGTATCACACTTCTATTTACGATCAGGCTTAAATGAATTCGTGGGCGAATTCTTTTAAGGGGTGGTGAGCACATGTGTGCGTCATCGTTATAACATCAAAAAGAACCCATGAATGTCCACTTAGGAATGAAAAATACACTTGTTTGGTGGAATCTGAATGTTCCAATGATTGCTTTTAGCAATTTGTTTGTCGACTAATCGTGTGTCTTTGCTATGATAGGCAGCTAGGAGCGGTGCTGGTCAGTCAGAGCGTCTGCAATCAGCGGAAAGTAGTGCACCAAGGGACGTGCCTACAATACCTCCTTCAGCGGAAACCATCAGGATGGTGGCTGAGGCGATATTTGCAATGATAAATGCCCAACCTGCAGGGCAAATGCGTCACGCACCTCCTGCGAATGAGCAAGAACCGGTTAGGGCAGCAGAACCGAGAGTGGTGGAGCGCATAGCAGTTGATCTGGTAGAGCCGAGGAGAGCTACGGAGAAGTAGCTTAAGCATGTAATGAGCTTTAATCCTCCGAGATTCGATGGGGTTAGAATGCCAGCTCAAGCTGAGGACTGGCTCTCTTCGATGAAGAGGGTCTTGACAGCCACGTTAACCGAGGAGTGGCAGAAGACCACCATAGCGACTTTTCTTTTGGTGGGTGAAGCGAGGCTATGGTGGGATGAGTTGGAGTTTCATCTCTTAGTGGGAAGGCAGCTTGCTGATGTGCCTATGGAGGAATTTTCAAGATTGTTCCTAGCCAGATTTGTACCCTCCGCTAAGAAACTTGAGATGGAGAACCAATTTCTTGGGTTGACTCAGGGATCTAGAAGCGTGGACGAGTATCTTTATGAGTTCACACAGATGGGTCGTTATGCTGGTCCTACATTTATGGAGGAAGAACGGAAGAACAACCGATATTATGAGGGTCTACGCGGTGATCTATAGCTACTACTTGCTGGGCCTAAGGCGCAAGGCTTCCTAGCCTTGGTCAATTCGGCCCGATCGTTGGAGAAGGTCATTAAGAAAGTTCAAGTGAAGAAGGACCCAGGAGAAAAGAAGTCCGAGTTCAAGGTGCCAAATAACAAGTCATGTTTCCGCAGATGGAACAAGAAGTGGAGGACTTCGAACTTAGCCCCTTCGGCTGATGCGTCGGGGGCAACTACAAGTCGAGTCCCAGGAGCTTACTACAACTGCGGTAAGACGGGGCACTTTGCTCGTGAGTGTTGGAGCGGACGTTCAAAGCCCGAGAGGAAGTCTGGAGCGACTTATGAGGAGAAAGGGAAGGCGGTGGAGTCAACCGAGTCCCATCATGCTCCAGCCCAGCCTAGAGTCTACAACCTTGGTCTGCAAGAGGCCATAAAGCAAGAGGATGTGGTGACATGTATCAGTTAAATTTCAGTGGCTTAAATTTTATAGTTGTTACCTTCGTATTTGTTAGCTTACTTTTGTTGGTGTTAGGCTTTGTGTTGATCTTTGAGTTTCCGGCGAAAGCCCTGTTTGATATGGGAGCTTCACAATCCTTCTTGTCCGAAAACTTTATATCGCGCATCGGGGTTCCGTCCTCGATGGCAAAAGACAAGTTAGATGTGTTGTTGCCCAATGGGTGCTCAATGCGTGCAGATACGGTCTGCATTGTGAAGATTCGGATTGGAGACCGGGAGTTTGATTTGCGGGCGTTGGTTCTACCGTTAGTGGAGTTCGACGTAATATTCAGTTTGGATTGGCTCTCGGAGCAGGGTGCATGTATTGATTGAAACCGTAAGGAAGTTAAATTGCGTCTGAACACCGATCGGGAGACTACTTTTGCGGTCATGAAGGGGTCGGGTAAGATTTTGATGTCAGCCCTTCAGGTGTTCAAGGTAGTTCGGTCTGGGGCAGAGCTGTTTGTCACTCTAGTGCAAACTTCGACGCCTAAGCCAAGTCTTGACAATATACCAGTTGTGTCTGAGTATCCCGATGTGTTCCCAGATGATCTCCCAGGAGCCAAAACCGGTGTCGCGCTCTCCATATCGAATAGCGCCAAGAGAGATGGCAGAGTTGAAGGTGCAACTGCAAGAGTTGTTAGATCAAGGTTATGTGCGTCCAAGTTCATCGCCATGGAGCGCACCAGTTCTCTTTGTTAAGAAGAAAGATGGGAGCTTGCGGCTTTGTATCGACTACCGGGAATTGAACAAGCTTACGGAGAAGAATAAATATCTGATCCCCAGGATTGACGATCTATTTGATCAGTTGGTTGGGTCAACAGTATATTCGAAGTTAGATCTGAAGTCCTGTTACTACCAGTTGAGGATAAGGGAGAGTGACATCCCAAAGACAGCATTCAGTACGTGGTTTGGGCATTACGAGTTCATGGTCATGCCGTTTGGGTTGACGAATGCACCATCCGTATTTATGGATCTGATGAATAGGACGTTCAGAGAGTACCTGGATCGTTTCGTGATAGTATTTATCGATGATATCCTAGTGTACTCGCAGTGTGAAGAGGACCATTACAATCATCTACACATGGTGTTGGAGACATTGAGGAGGAATCAGTTGTATGCTAAGTTCTCCAAGTGTGAATTCTGGTTATCCTCGATAGCGTTCCTTGGTCATGTTATTAGTGGAGAGGGGATAGCTGTGGATCCGGCGAATATAGTGGCGATACGGGAGTGGCCTGCTTTGACTACAATGGCAGATGTCCGGAGTTTTCTGGGGCTTGCTAGCTACTACAGGCGCTTCGTAGAGAACTTCTCGCGGATAGCGCTACCACTCAAGACGTTGACTAGGAAGGATCAGAAGTTTGTGTGGTCTCCGGAGTGCGAACAGGCTTTTGAAGAGTTGAAGAGGTGGTTGACCACGACGCCTATTTTATGTTCGCCAAGTGGAACCGAATGGTTTGAGATCTATAGTAATGCTTCGGGCAGTGGTTTGGGCTGTGTTCTGCTACATCATGGGAGAGTGATAGCCTATGGTTCATGATAATTGAAGGCTCACGAGAGAAATTATCCGGTCCATGACTTAGAGTTAGCGGCCGTGATATTTGCTCTAAAGCTTCTGAGGCACTACCTGTACGGTGTGAAGGTCGATATTTACACCGATCATAAGAGCTTGAAGTACCTGTTGGACCAAAAGGATCTGAATATGATGCAGCGGAGGTGGATGGAGTTCTTAGGGGACTACACCTTCAAGATACATTATGTGCCTGGGAAGGGAAATACAGTGGCGGATGAGTTGAGTCGCAGGACTCCAGCGCAGGCCAACTGGTTATCGGTACATGATGAGAGATTGGTCCATGAGTTGGAGGCTTTGGAGATATCTTGCGTCAACAAGCAGTCTAGTGCCGAGGCGAAACTGTTTTGGACAGAGGTGCAGTGTGACCTAGCGGATATAGTTCGACGGGCTTTGGTCCAGGATAACAGCATGAAACAGATCTTGGATGAATCTTTGGATGAGTCAAATTCCCAGTTTTTCGTTGAAGATGGTTTGCTAAGGAAGGACGGTCGCCTATGCGTTCCTAGTGTGGATAATCTTCGGGAGGAGTTGATGTATGAGGCTCATCATACCAAGTACTCAATCCACCCGGGAAGCACGAAGATGTATAGAGACATGAAGAAATTATTCTGGTGGCCGGGTTTGAATAAGGATGTAGCACTTTATTTGGCCAAGTGCCGTACATGTGCATTGGTGAAGGCGGAATGCCAGAAACCCGGAGGTTTCTTAAAGTCCCTACCTATCCCAGAATGGAAATTCGATGACATATCTATGGATTTTGTGCATGGTTTGCCGAAGTCACAGAAGGGAAACGACGCCATTTGGGTGGTCGTAGATAGGTTGACAAAGGTGTCGCACTTTATTCCGGTCAGGAAGGAAGATCCGGTGGAAAAGTTAGCCAAAAGTTACGTGGAGAATGTTGTACGATTATATGTTGTGCCCCATAGTATTGTTAGTGATCGAGATGGACGCTTCACGTCGAATGACTGGAGGTTGGTGCATAGTTTATTGGGTACTAAGATAAAGTTCAATACAGCCTTTCATCCGCAAACTGATGGCCAAACCGAGAGGGTCAACCGGACGATGGAGGACATGCTTCGCATGTGCGTCCTAGATTTCGAAAAGCATTGGGAGGATCACCTGTATATGGTGGAGTTTGCGTATAACAACAGCTTTCAGACGAACATTGGTATGGCGTCTTTCGAGGCCTTGTACGAGAGAAAGTGTCGCACGACGTTGTCTTGTTTGGAGACGGGCGAGTCGAGGCTTTACAAACGTCAAGTAGTGGAAGATGCCACTTCAGTGATACGGACAATTCAAGAAAGGTTGAAGATCGCTCAGGATAGACAGTCAAAGTACTATAACGCCAAGCATAAGAACATGGAGTTCAGTGTTGGCGACATGGTGTATCTAAAAATCAAGCCGTTCAAGGGTGTATTGCGGGTTCGACGCTTGAAGAAGCTTAGTCCGAGATACCTTGGACCATTTGAAATCCTGGAGCGTGTTGGCGAGGAGGCGTATATATTGAAGCTGTCGGCGGAATTGAGTGGGCTACATGACGTGTTCCACGTGTCGGTGTTGCGTAAAGCAGTGCAAGAGCCTTTGCAGATCATTGCAGACAATCAAGTACCGGTTGATTATGAGTTGACAACAAGGGTCAAGCCAGTACTTATTGAAGATGTTGCAGTCAAGCGACTCCGCAACAAGGAAGTCTGAATGGTTAAAGTCCGTTGGGATAATTGCGGACGTGAGGAGCTTTCATGGGAACGAGAGCAAGCTATGTTGGAGGAATACCCTGAGTTATTCCACTCAGGTATTATTTAGATTTGTGTACCTTTACTTAATTTCGGGACGAAATTCCTTAAGTGGGGGAGATTTGTAACGCCCCAAAAATCGTATTTGAGTCGGTCGCGTAAAAAGGGATTTTTGGTGTCTCTATAGGGGTACACGACCTAGGACAAGGGCGTGTCCAAGGCCATGTTTGGCTAGTGTTTTGGCCATTTTCATCCCGAGAAGGACACGACCAGGAACACGGTTTCATGATACGGGCGTGTCATTTGACACGGGCGTGTGCCCACACGTGTCAGTACCCATGTTCAGTTGGGTCGTGTCGGTTGCGGTGGCGGTTATGCGTGACACGCCCCGGGTCACGGGCGTGTCGAGAGACCTGACACGGGCATGTCAGGTGGGACACAGGCGTGTCTGAGCCCGTGTGAGTCTTTGTGTTCGTCGATCGTGCCTGGATCGAGGCACACGGCCTAGGACACGACCGTGTGCCAAGCCGTGTTCGGCCTAGGTTTGGAGATTTTTGAGCGGATCTGAGCCGTTCGTTTTCTTTAAATAAGATCCAATGGCCCAGATGGTTTCCTGCCCTGTTAAGGCCAGGAATAGGGGAGTTAATCCTTCATTTCTCTCCAACCATTCTCTCTCTTAAGGAGTTGGAAAGAGGAGGAAGAAGGAAGGGTTTTCCGGCCGCCAGCGGAGCATCGGAGCACCGTTTTGAGATCTGAGAGCGGATCCGTAGAGGAAAGTTCATTGAGAAGATTTCCATCCGTGTAGTTTTTCCATGGCGCCAAAGCAGACTACAAGGGTAATGTTGGGTATTGTATCCACAATGTACCTGATTTGAAGAAGCCCCTAGACAAGCTAAGGTCAATAGACAATGTATTTGATAAAATCTTTCAAGTTGTGCTTGCAGTTATTCCACGCTAAGTGCACACCAATGTCAGGGTGCAGTAGGTCAATATACACGGGTCTGCACGACGTAATCCCTCGTTGAGCAGATCAGTGTGTTGGCCTACGTGTACTCTCTCTATTGGAGTGCACTTACTTTCAAGTACAGGACCGTATTTATACAAGAGCAGACAAGGAGCAAGGATGGGTCAAGGAGCAGCTCTTGGGTGGAAAGACGAAAATTCGTCTAAGTACAATTCGACGAGAATCACCAAGTGATTCTCGCCGATTCGGCGAGAATCACCAAGTGATTCTCGCCGATTCTTTCCGGCTACCTCAAAACGATGCCAAGTAAGATTCGGCGAGAATCACTAGTGATTCTCGCCGAACCCATCGCTGAGCAGATCATGAATACCAAGTAATATTCGTTGAGAATCAACAAGTGATTCGGCGAGAATCTCACCGCGAATCACCTGCGATTCTCACCGATTCTTACTTAGCGATTTCTCTGGAATCTGCTGGACCGGATTCTGCCGCTGGACTATTTTGAACTGGATTTTGGGATTCTTCTTATGGGTCCCACAACAGTCAAATTGAAAGTATCGACAGTATATATATTCAGGTATTTTGAACAGTAGCGACATACACAGAGAAAAGAAGCCGAGCACGATCTAACCCTAAAATCGCGAGTTCCGCTCCGCCGCCGCCGTCGTCGCTCGAGCAAGTTGGTCGCCGCTGTTGATCGCATTTCTTCCCCATCTCCGGCGACAGAAGCTTAACCAAGCTTAGAGTCTCACGCGTCTATCTAGAGATCCCTTGTCTCTCGATTTGTTGATCGGGAAAAACTTCCCCATCCGAATCGATCGAGACGATTGATCCTAGTGTGACCGTTGGTAGACCTAGCTTGCTTCGCTATGAAGTTTGGATCTCAAAGTACAGCAGCCGCGCACCGTCGTTGCCGCCGATCCCGAACCAAGCCGCCGCTCGTATTGCCGCCGCCGGTTCTAGGGAGATCCTCTCCAAGAGAGATCTAGGGTTGTAGACTCTTCGTTGACTTCACGAACACGTTGTTGAACGAAGAGGAACACCCTAGTCTCCAAACGAAGTTTGTATCTCGTGTACATTCTATTTTACTTTTGTTGTAAAGGAACGTTTGTTCCGTGTTGTAAGGGTTGGGTGCAACCCGGTTTGTGGGAGTGTTGACTTCTATGTGTGGAAGGGTTCCTTCCGATAGTGCAAGGATTGGATTTCAATCCTGTTGGAGAAGTGACCGAGTCGTCCCTTGTTGGGAGATAGGTCGAAGGGGGGAAAGTGGATGTACCCAAGTCGGGGAACCACTATAAATTGCCTGTGTATTCTGTGTGCTGTGCTGTTTATTTTTATTGTGCAGGTACAATCTTAAATTCCGCAAAAAACGCTGCACGTCACCTATTCCCCCCCCCCATAGGTGAACATAGTTGACACTAGGTGGACTTTCAAGTGGTATCAGAGCGAGGTTGCTCATCAAAAAGGTTAACACCTTGAGTTGAATCCTGCCACTAGTGTCAAGAAGGAGGCAAACATCTACTATGGATGGGCTCAAGTTCTCCGGCAAGATCCCAGTGTGCACCAGGCTCAACTTTCCTATCTGGAAGGAAAGGATCAGGTTCTACATGGAAGCAGTGGATCCTCGACTCTTCATGATCGTGCAAGAGGGTCCTTATGTCCCCACTAAGGCCTCCACCATTGATCCCACCAAGAAAGTGCCGAAGACACTTTCTGAAATGGACAAGGACGAGATGGTGCTAGTGGGACTTGACATGAAGGCACGGAACATTCTGGTCAGCACAGTTGATGACTCTATGATGCAAAAATTCAGCAACTGCAGGACATCACAGGAGATCTGGCAGTGCCTGATCATCCTAATGGAGGGCACGGATGAAGTGAGGGATGATCGGAGATCCCTCCTGAACCAGAAATATGAGGCCTTCAGACAAGGGCCTAAGGAAGAGATCAGAGTCACCTACGAGAACTTCCTCAAGATTGTCAACGCCCTCAAAGGCTACGGAAGAGTGTTCACTAATGGTGAACTCAATGATAAATTCCTTAGGTCCCTTACTAAGGAATGGGACACAAAGATCTGCGCCATTAGAGAGTTTGGCAAACTAGCTGAAACTGATCAACAAATTCTGTTTGGGAAGCTGATGTCCTATGAGCTTCAGCTGAACACCAGAAAAGCAGAAGAAGAAGCAGAGAAGGCGGCAGCCAAAGAAAAGACTGTGGCTCTAAAAGCCAGTCACTCCAGAAAACGCAAGGGTGCGGTTTCATACCGTGCCAGGAAAAAGGATGAGGAGGAGGACTCCGAGCCATGCTCCTCCAGCTCAGAGCTGTCGGAGGAGGATTTCTCCCTCATCACTCGAGAGTTCAAGAAGTTTCTCAAGATGAGGAATCAAAGAAAGAGAGACGGCTCCTCCTCCATGCATCAGAAGAAAAATTATTCTTCTGACAGGTATGCATCTAGACCGAACAAACATCGCTCCTCTGACATTATTTGCTTTGGATGCAGTAAGCCAGGACACGTCGTGGCCGACTTCTATCAAGGCAAGAGAGAAAAAGGGAAAGAAGAGGAGCACAAATCCTCTAGAGATAAGATGAAGGAGCGGAGCTACATCGCCAAAAGGCCAAAGACACTGAGTGAGTCTGATTCCTCAGACTCCAGTGATGATGAGGAAGCCTACTTCGGGCTGGTGGGTCGCTCTGACTCAGAAGGAGAATGCCACCCATTTACTGGGAAGGTAAAAGCTCACACCCCTCTCTCCGACTCCGACTCTGATCCTGAGTCTCAGGATGATGAACCTGAGGATAGCCCTTCGGCCCGTGAAGCGGAGCTCCTCGAGAAATATGAGCTTCTGCTCAACACTTTCGAGGAGTGCCGTAAGAGACTGAAGGCTGAGAAGAAGGAAGTGAAATTTCTTAAGGGTGAGTGTGTATCCCTAAGGGAAGAGGTCACTAGCTTGATTTCTCTCCGACAGGAGCACCTTGACCTGACTTCAAAGCATTCAGAGTCTTTGAAGCTCCTTGATCTTAAGCAGGAGGAAGTCGACAAGTTGGAAGAACAACTTGCGGCAGAAAGGAAGATCGTCAAGAGCTTCTCTATGCTAAAAACAGTTCTTCCAGTCGTTGATACCTTCTCTGCTCAGGCCAAAGGAGCTGGCTTGGGGCATGTAGGGGTATCTGGTTCCTCATCCAGGAGAAACAGGAACAAGAGGAAGAATAAGGCCGCCAAGAAGGCCTCTGCTGATGAAAAGGGCAAGGCTCCTCTTAGTCCTGTTGCGTTCAGAAATCCTAGCTTTCCTTGCAACCAACATGACTTTGAATCAACATTTGGTCATCACTTCCGGCCCTCGGCTGCAAAGCCAAAGAGCCGATATGATAGTTGGACCTTTCCCCGGAACTTCGGTGAGAGTGCCTTCAAGGCACCTTATGAGGAAATCCACATGGGAAATTATGGTCAATTCTCTAGCGGGCATAATGGAAAGCAGGCACCAAAAGCCAAGCCTGTTATACAGAAGGTGACGAAGTCATATGACTGCTGTCACCATGAGGCCTCCACCTCCAAATCCAAGGCCCCAGTTGTACCCACCGTTCCCAGGGTAAGGCAGGAGCCTAGGAAGAGGTACAACAGATTCGACTGTTGGTGCTGTGGCAAAGTCGGTCACTTTGTTGTGGATTGTTGGTTTAATCCAAGGTATTACGAGACTCCCCATGTTAGCAATGCGAGGCCGACCACTCGTAGGGTTAACCAACCGAGGGGGAGTGTGCTAACCAGGAATCTAGGACCCAAATTCGATTGGGTTCCTAAGGAAAATTAATTTTGTTTTGCAGGAATGTCTATAGGCCACCAAAACGCCGATCTGGTATTTGGACAGTGGATGCTCCCGGCATATGACTGGGACAAGAAGCTTGCTGCGTGATTACACTCCAGTCGAGAATGGACCCAAAGTCATCTTTGGAGGGTCAGATCGAGGAGTCACCAGAGGTTATGGTATGATTTCCAACGGTATAATCTCTATCACCGACGTGTCTTATGTTGAAGGGTTAAACCATAACCTGATTAGTGTAAGTCAGTTATGTGATAAAGGTTATGACGTTAAGTTCTGCAAGGATAAATGTCTGATAATTTCACGTACCTCTTCTGAGACAGTATTATCAGGCATTAGGAGCAGAAATATCTTCTGCTTAGATTTTCTTAGTTTAGATTCATCTACCCCCGTATGCCTTGTAGCAACAGGCAGTGCATCTCTTTGTGAACAATGGCACAAGAGATTGGCACATATTAATTTCAAGACAATTAGTATGCTCTTTTCTAAGAACTTAGTAAGGGATGCTCCCAGTATCAAGTGCATCAAAGATAGCCCCTGTCCTGCATGCCAGATGGGCAAACAGACTCGGGCTACCTTTAAGAGCATTGCAGACAAAGACTCTTCTCGATGTCTCTACCTTTTACATATGGACTTGTTTGGTCCAATGCAAGTTCATAGCTTGGGAGGCAAGTCCTATACGCTAGTGATAGTTGATGATCATTCTCGGTTTACATGGGTGTTCTTTTTGAAACGAAAGTCAGATACGTTTGACATCTTCACTAGTTTTGTCAAGCGGGTTCAGAACGAATTTAACTGCTCAGTGGTCAAAATCAGAAGTGACCATGGAACAGAATTCGAATCTGGTGCTATGACAGAATTTTATGAAGAACAAAGTATCTTTCATGAGTTTTCCTCCCCGCGCACTCCTCAGTAAAATGGAGTTGCGGAGAGGAGAAATAGAACTCTCATTGAAGCCTGCACGACAATGTTGAAAGACGCTTCTCTCCCGGAATACTTCTGGGCAGAGGCTGTCAATACAACTTGTCATGTACAAAACCGAGCATTGATCAACAAGCATCATCGTAAGATGCCTTATGAGCTACTGAAAGGCAGGAAACCAACCATGTCCTACTTGAGGAGTTTTGGTTGCCGATGCTATGTACTGAATAATGGGAAGTACCCACGTACTAAATTTGGTGAAAAATGCTTCGAAGGCATATTCATGGGCTATAGTTCCCACAGTCGGGCATATAGGGTCTTTAATAAGAAAACCCTAGTGGTAGAAGAATCAATAAATGTTGTATTTGATGAAGGAAGTTTGCTTAACAGCAATTCTTCCAGTGGTATTCTTGAAGATGCAGGTGCACGACTTGAATAGCTGAGTCTGGACGAGACAGCCAAAGATGACACTCCTAAGTACGTCAAAGTTTCCACCTCCACGTCATCTGAAAATGTTGAAGATCAAAATGGAACAAATCTCTTAGAAGAAGGAGAAGCCCAAGAAGTAGTCGAAGCTCCAGACGCCAGACTTCTAGAGCTCCAGCACGTGAGGGATCATCCTAGAGATTTGATCATCGGAGATCCTCGTGTCGGTGTCAGAACTCGAAGAGGTACTATTAACGAAGTATTGCATCATAGCTTCCTGTCACAGGTTGAGCCAAAGAAGTTCGACGAGGCGAACAAAGATGCGGCATGGATTCTGGCCATGCAAGACGAACTACATCAATTCGAACGTTGCAACGTTTGGACGCTAGTTCCCAGACCATACAAGCAGAATGTGATTGGCACCAAGTGGATCTTCAGAAACAAGCTGGATGAACATGGTGTCATCATAAAGAACAAGGCAAGGCTGGTGGCTCAAGGTTACCAACAGGAGGAGGGGATTGACTTCGACCAGACCTTCGCACCAGTAGCAAGGCTCGAGGCAATCAGATTGTTCCTTGCGTATGCTTCACACAAAGGATTCACAGTCTATCAAATGGATGTGAAATCAGCATTCTTGAATGGAGACCTGAAAGAGGAAGTATACGTCGCTCAACCCCCAGGTTTTGTCGATCCTACTTATCCCAATCATGTTTATTTTCTTAATAAAGCCTTATATGGGTTGAAACAAGCTCCACGAGCTTGGTATGAGACGTTATCTAGTTTTCTTCTTGAGAACAAGTTCTCTAGAGGTAAAATAGATAAAACATTGTTTCTCAGGGAAGTCAAAGGCAAGATTTTGCTGGTGCAAATCTATGTCGATGACATAATATTCGGCTCAACGGACAACAATCTTTGCAAAACGTTTTCTAAACGTATGCAAGGAAAGTTTGAAATGAGCAGTATGGGAGAGCTCAAGTATTTCTTAGGACTTCAAGTGAAACAGTCTGAGGATGGAATCTTCATCTCTCAGACGAAGTTCACAAATGAACTCCTTAAGAAATTCGGTATGGAGAGTGCAACCTCTATGAGGACTCCAATGGGATCCACTATGTCTCTGGATAAGGATGAGAAAGGTAAACCTTTCGATGAAACCAAATACAGAAGCATCATTGGATCCCTGCTCTACCTTACTGCCAGTAGACCGGATATCATGTTCTCCATATGTGTCTGTGCCAGATATCAGGTGAACACTAAGGAATCTCACTATGTTGCTGCGAAGCGAATTCTAAGATACCTTAAAGGTACTCCCAATCTTGGCTTGTGGTACCCGATAACAATGATGTCGAGCTAATAGGTTTTTCAGACGCTGATTTTGCAGGGAGTAGGGATGACAGGAAAAGCACTTCCGGGACGTGTCAATTCCTCGGAAGAAGGCTTATCTCATGGAACAGCAAGAAGCAGAATTATGTAGCTACCTCCACAGCGGAGTCTGAGTACATCTCGGCAGGCAGCTGTTGCGCACAACTCCTATGGATCAGAAACCAGTTAGCCGACTATGACCTTCAGTTCAAGGAAGTTCCCATGTACTGCGACTCCTCCAGTGCAATTGCCATTGCCAACAATCCTGTATCACACAGCAGAACGAAGCATATTGAAGTGCGCTACCACTTCATTCGGGAGCACGTGGAGAACAAGGACATCTCTCTCTGTTATGTCTCCACGGACAAGCAGATTGCTGATATATTCACAAAACCCTTAGACGAGGCCAAGTTCAATCTTTTCAAGACTGAATTGGGGATGCTCAATTATGAGGAATGAAGACTACATAAGCTCCAGGCTCGTGCACGATCTGAGGGGGAGAAAGGAACTCAAGTGTGAGCACAGACGCAAGAACTAAGGGGGAGCAAGGGGTCAAATGCTACCGACCCCGATTTGCAGAAGCCGAAAAGGGGGAGATTACCATCTCGGCTAAGGCGGCTAAGGCTAAGGTGGCTCCAAGCTTGCTCCCAAGAAATTGGTATTGGTAATGGATAACTCACTCAACTCAATTTTAAGTTTATGGTTTTCATTCCCATTTGCTCTATTCACCTTAGCTTGTAGGGTTTAGGCTTCTTCAAATAGGGGGAGATTGTTGGGTATTGTATCCACAATGTACCTGATTTGAAGAAGCCCATGGACAAGCTAAGGTCAATAGACATTGTATTTGATAAAATCTTTCAAGTTGTGCTTGCAGTTATTCCACGCTAAGTGCACACCAATGTCAGGGCACAGTAGGTCAATATACACGGGTCTGCACGACGTAATCCATCGTTGAGCAGATCAGTGTGTTGGCCTACGTGTACTCTCTCTATTGGAGTGCACTTACTTTCAAGTACAGGACCGTGTTTATACAAGAGCAGACAAGGAGCAAGGATGGGTCAAGGAGCAGCTCTTGGGTGGAAAGATGAAAATTCATCTAAGTACAATTCGACGAGAATCACCAAGTGATTCTCGCCGATTCGGCGAGAATCACTAGTGATTCTCGCCGAATCGTCGAGAATCATTAGTGATTCTCGCCGATTCTTTCCGGCTACCTCAAAACGGTGCCAAGTAAGATTCGGCGAGAATCACTAGTGATTCTCGCCGAACCCATCGCTGAGCAGATCATGATTACCAAGTAATTCTCGCCGATTCTTACTTAGCGATTTCTCTGGAAGATGCTGGACCGGATTCTGCCGCTGGACTATTTTGAACCGGATTTCAGGATTCTTCTTGTGGGTCCCACAACTGTCAAATTGAAAGTATCTACAGTATATATATTCGGGTATTTTGAACAGTAGCGACATACACAGAGAAAAGAAGTCGAGCACGATCTAACCCTAAAATAGCGAGTTCCGCTCCGCCGCCGCCGTCGTCGCTCGAGCAAGTTGGTCGCCGCTGTTGATCGCGTTTCTTCCCCATCTCCGGCGACAGAAGCTTAGACAAGCTTAGAGTCTCACGCGTCTATCCAGAGATCCCTTGTCTCTCAATTTGTTGATCGGGAAAAACTTCCCCATCCGAATCGATCGAGACGATTGATCCTAGTGTGACCGTTGGTATACATAGCTTGCTTCGCTACGAAGTTTTGATCTCAAAGTACAGCAGCCGCGCACCGTCGTTGCCACCGATCCCGAACCAAGCCGCCGCTCGTATTGCTGCCGCCGGTTCCGGGGAGATCCTCTCCAAGAGAGATCTAGGGTTGTAGACTCTTCGTTGATTTCACAAACACGTCGTCGAACGAAGAGGAACACCGTAGTCTCCAAACGAAGTTTGTATCTCGTGTACATTCTATTTTACTTTTGTTGTAAAGGAACGTTTGTTCCGTGTTGTAAGGGTTGGGTGCAACCCGGTATGTGGGAGTGTTGACTCCTACGTGTGGAAGGGTTCCTTCCGATAGTGCAAGGATTGGATTTCAATCCTGTTGGAGAAGTGACCGAGTCGTCCCTTGTTGGGAGATAGGTCGAAGGGGGGAAAGTGGATGTACCCAAGTCGGGGAACCACTATAAATTGCCTGTGTATTCTGTGTGCTGTGTTGTTTATTTTTATTGTGCAGGTACAATCTTAAATTCCGCAAAAAATGCTGCACGTCACCTATTCCCCCCCCCATAGGTGAACATAGTTGACACTAGGTGGACTTTCAGGTAACGATTCTCTACTTGAGCATGTGAAGCTCTTTATTTCTGCATAGGGAATCTCGCTCCCGCGAGTGTGCGGTGAGTGTGTGGTGTTCCTTGGGGTTGATGTGAATAGTCCCCCTTGTGTTGCATATAGAGTCCGGAATCGTAAGTACGGGCATAGACATTGTGTGAGAAGCCTACCCGGATGTGTATTGTCTGGATCAGTGATGTTGCATTTGATATGTTTTGCCTGAGAAGACTCCGTGCTTTGGGTTTTTGGGTTTCTATGCGGTAGATTGCAGCAGAGATCCTTGGAGGTTAGCTCCAAGGCACACCCAAAACATTGAACGGAATCGTCGTTCTGCTAACTTGGCGGTCAGGGAACCGGCCTTGAACATAACTGGGTTATGTGATTGCTTGGAAAATTTTGGGATCCGAGAGAAGCTTGGCCCGCGCATAGGACTTAAATTGACTAGGCGGCGTGAGCAACAGGCAAGTGGAATCGGACCTAGACTATGTGGTTCGGTGCGAGAGACCCGAAAAGGGGACTGGCCGTTGGCATAGTCGGGAGCCTTAGACGGTGGTCAGAAAGGCTAAATGCTCATGTGGTTGCCATCTTTGGGATGGTGGTGAAGACGCTGAAGTGTCAGGATTCACCGTTAATGTGCCCTGAGTGCACGGGGTGTTTGGTCGTGCGAGCCTACACCTGTGGCATTGTATAATTACGCTTAATTATTTTATTGGGCTAATGATATGTAGGGAAAGAGCACCGCCATCCCGAGTAAGGGGCGGGGTCGTTATACTTTGGTCGGCTTTTCGCTGACCATTGCTTTGTTTGCCACCGTGCGGTGGAATGTTGCTTGTAAGTGCTGCGGAGCCGAGTGCAAAATAGCGGGCTAGAGCCCATGATTGCCGTACTGGCCCTCGAATGCCGTAAAGAATAGTTGTTTTTACTTTGTCATGTGTGGCCGGCCTGCGAGCCGATGTATGTAAGACACTATTTTGTTAAGTGAACATTTGTGTTGAAACCGGAAAATCGGTCTCATGTGGAGTTCGACCCTTGGGGAGGGGGTGACCGCGCACCTACTACCCTTAAGCAAACGATCTAGGCACAAGACTAGGAACACAAGGGGACAGACCCAAGGTCTCAGCGTGGAGGACCCGCCACATACCCGGAAGACTAACAAACTCTTCCCCTCCCAAGCTAAGGGCTGAGCTAAGGCACCTTCGGAGGGCTCTCTTGGCCGACCGGAACATCCAAGGAGGAACTCGAGATCCACTCCCAAACTATATGTGCCACCTCGGGTCTAAGTAAAATGTTCCCCGCCCGCCTTACTATTAGCACAAAACCGCCAAGCAGCCCTACTCTACGCAGCCCCAATTGGGCCGCTAACAGCGGAACTCCGCTACTCTGAAGGGATGGCAACGGGCCATCAGGGGCTTCCCGGCATCTATACCTCGGGGCCCACGTGGGGGGAGCGGTTCACGAACACACCGCTCGCCCAAGACAGGAGGAGCAAACTATAATCGCAGAGCATCACAGATATGAAAAAATATTACAGGAATATAAATTCCATACTCGGCACGCAGGCCGGAAATATAAACAAAAAGGCCTTCGAGGGCCACCACAAGATCGGGCTTAAGCCCGCCATTCCCCTCCTGGTACTGCAACACCTGTACGTCAACGTCTCGACGAGCGGCGGCCAACTAGGCATCGGTCGGCTAACAAAAGCGGGTCAAACATATTGCGCTCACCCCCTTTTACGGGGCTTGTGGCGCGCATTCCCTGCAAGCGGTTAAATAAACAACTTTCTCGGAGTCTTCTCCGGGAACCCCAGAACATCACCAATCCGGCTCACACGTCCGGATGGGCTTCACACAGCATGCCTAAACCCGTACTCATGCTTCCGGGTACTAATGCAATTAACTGCGGGGACGTACACGTCAACCCGTCGGGGAGCTCCCTTCCCCCCACCCGTTGGTGGAGAGGGGCTTCCATGCCAATATGTAAACAGAAGGCTTCACCTGCCCAAGTTGAAATTTCGTTACCCTTGTCGCGTGCTTGGCGGCGGGGGCGGGAGAGGAGCTCCTGGTCGATTCCGCTGCGTGCGGCCGCGTCGGCGGTCGATCTCCACTCTAGGCCGAGCCTCGCTCCAGGCCGAGCCTCGCTCCAGGCCGAGCCTCGCTCCAGGCCGAGCCTCGCTCCAGGCCAAGCCTCGCTCCAGGCCGAGCCTCGCCCGGGCTGCTGCTTTTCCGGCGACGGGAGAGAGGGGAAAAGGCCGGTCGGCTCCCGCTTTGCCGGCGACGAGAGAGAAGGGGAAATGGGTGGCCGGCTCCCACTTTGCCGGCGACGAGAGAGAAGGGGAAAGGGGCGGCCGGCTCCCGCTTTGCCGGCGACGGGAGAGAAGGAGAAAGGGGCGGTCGGGCTGCTGCCTTGCTGGCGATGGAAGAGAGTGGGAATGGGGCGGCAGGGCTGCTGCTTCGCCGGCGACGAGAGAGAGAGAGGGAGGAAGGGGCGGTCGGGCCCTAGCCTCGCCGGCGACGGGAGAGAGAGGGGAAGGAGGTCGGCGGCTGTCCTCTGCTTTGCCGGTGACGGGTGGCGAGAGAGAAAGATAGGCGGCTCAGGTTGCCATTGCAGGCGGCCGCAGCGGGAGAGGGAAGGTGGGAGGCAGGCCGGATCTTGCCTTGCTTAGGCGGCAGCCGGGGAGTGATCGGGAGGCGAGCGGCGTCTCCTTCTTTTTTTCTTCTCACCGAAACCTAGCCGCCTCCCCCTGGAAAGGCCCCCGATTCTTCATCTTATTTTCCATTTTTCCTTTTCTTATTCCCTTGCTGCTGTCCCCTTTTCCCGAGCCCCCTGCTGTAACCCGTGCCCCCCATCCTGCTTCTATTTTTTTTATTTCCACCCCCCCCCCTTGCTGAATCCCATCCCCCCTGCCAATATACATCCCATATATCCTATATCATATAATAATATATATAATATTATATATATATATATATTATTATATCATATATATATATATTATTATATTATATAATATTATATATATATAAGTTCTAAGCACGCGCACATAAAACCTCCGCACGCACGCACGAGGACCCGCACATCTCCAAACGGGGTCGCATCAACTCGTCGCCCATAACACGCCCCTAGGATGCTTTTTGGGGAGGGTCCCACTCGCCCGACTACGGGGTTGTACAATTTGTGAGGCCATAAGGCCATGTACCCTTTCAGTGTATTTGAGTTTCTTTCCAGTAGTGTGGTTGTGGACATTCATGATTATTGGATTTAACTTTTTGGGTTCTTTCAACTTTTAAAAGCTTCCGCTAGAATGCACTGTGTAGGACGAGTTGTCTTAATTGGATAGTTTGAATATTCTTATGTAACCCTTCCAACTGTCTATGGTATATGGCGTCGGGTTCCAGCTGGACCTTCTGTTATATGCCATTTGACGGATGAGTGTGTTACAGCCCTACCCCTTACCCGAGGCAGTGGTTCCTTCCCTATATGTATTTCTAATTATTCTATCTATCAAACACAACAAGTGCGCTAAGGCATTAAAAAGTCACAAACACCGGTCTCCACCAGACGCTTCGTGCACTCATGACACGTTATGATGTATCGGTCTCCGAGGTAACACCACCGATTAGAGAATTAACCACTTGTTGGCTGGATGGTCCTCGTTATCCCAACCTGCAGATTGGTTGCATTCTGCCCAAACCACTCAGAGGTGATAACTTCATGGCAAACTTGAGCATTACGATCGACCCACCAAAGTGGTGCAGTAAGTAGGGTCTGCCACGCGTCCTCCCAAACATTGCCGCTAATCGACCTCCCAAAAAAATCAGGATCAGGTTAGCCTTTCCCATGCTCAATCTGTCAGTAGCGTACCACTAGATGCGGGATGGCATTCCATCCTGATTAGCCGCAGCTTTTCACTCTCCCAGATCAATTACCACTCACAGCGCTCACACCACAAGGAGCTTATGGAAAGCATCCAAGATCAATCCATCCACACATCCATACATCGACACATAACGTCCATACGTACACAGTTATCAAATCCACAGATTTTTCTCCGGTTTACCCATAATCATCACCAATCCAGGCTATCCGTCCAGATGGGATTCACACAGCATGCCTATGCCGTACTGCACACTTCTAGCTGTAGATGCAGACTCAACCAAGGAATCACTTTCGATATCCACCTCTTGGTGGAGGATTCCATGCATATGCATAAAGAAAGGACTTCTATGTCCAAGAAGGAGATCGTTAACCTTGAAGATCACTTCGGCGTCATGAAGTAGCCGGATGGAAATCACTGCCTGAGCTTTGCCTTCACGAATATGATCTTGGATCTTTGCTCCGCACTCCACAGCTCCTCCAGCAACTGGCTTTCTCCTTTCTCCTTCCTTCCCTTGACCTCTCTCTCTCCTTCTCTCTCTTTTTGAGAATGAGAAGAAGGAGAAGTGAAATGAAGGGCTTTTATCCTCATTTCTTGGCCTGTATCCACATGGAAGGGGTCTGGACCAGTGGATCCAGAACAGGGAAATGAACGGCTTAGACCTGCCCTAAAAAAGGCTGAACACGGCCTGACATGCCTTGTGACACGCCCGTGTCACAGGCCGTATCACTTAAGCGGTAGGCAACCGACTCAAATCCAACCAGTATACGGCCACGTGACACGCCTGTGTCACACCCTACACGCCCGTGTCATGCCCGACACGCCCGTATCATGTATCCGTGTACTTCACACCGCACAATTCCACTTTACTCAAGCGGGACACGGCCATGGGACACGCCCGTGTCCCAGGGCATGTTCTCCAGGACACACCCATGTCCAGTGACACATGTATTCCTTACTACAACCCGCAAAGGATGGGCCCTATGACACACCCGTGTCACAGGTCGTGTATTCTGTGCTCGACAATCATCGACCGAAATTCGTCGACCACACACGCCACTACTCAACCCGAGCATGACACTCCCTGGGACACGCCCGTGTCCCAGGCCGTGTCACCCAACATGAAACCCAAAGTAGGCTTTGGGGTGTTACAAGTATAATCCCGGAGGTGTTTTATAAAAGAGAGAAGATGAAGATGAAGATGACATTCTCCGAATCTATATCTGATAAAGGCAAGTATACATTATCGTTTATAATATAGGAAATTGGAGTTTAATATCATGGTCGTATTTCCGGGGCTCATTGATTACTTATCCTTTGAGGAGTTACTATTATTTTTTCAAATTATTGTTCGGGTTATTTTACTTAACTAAATTGCTCGTTATAAAAAGGGTTAAAACTTAGGGAGAATAGATTTTTAGTTGATTTTAAATCACTCTGGCAATAATTAATCAAAAAATAAAAATAAAAAACTAAATCTTAATAAAGTAAAATGCAACTTGACCGTGAGGATTCCCGAAGTTTGAACACACTCCCGTCGAAGAAGTGCCCAACTGAGTTTAGGAAGATTTGACCAAACTATCATCCCGTATTCAGATACCTAAAGCTCACCTTAAGTGGTGAACCCCGCTATTGGATTTGACACCAATCCTGGAGATTTACATCATTCTCTCTCAAGAGGTGCGTTCAACTCTATATACTCTTGGGTTATCAATTCAAACTACGAGCCTCTCGACTAGCCAAGAATGAAAACCCTACTAAATTTATATCAAGAGTATATCGAAGGCTAATACTTTAAGAAGATAAAGAAAGCTAAAGCGACATAACATGATCAACTCATCCTCAAATCATCGCGATCGAGTACTAATGAGGATTTAGTTACTCATAGTGTAGGAAATGAAAATCATGTTAAGAATATGCAAAATAAGAATGAGAGAGAGAAAGGGAATAACAAATTATTTTATTTTCTTATTGAAAAGAAATTACAAAAAGGGCATAGATATTTTACGAAGAAAGTTTACAAAAAGATTGCAAGTGCAATAAAGGAGATTGCAAGAACATTAAAACATGAAAACATTAAGCTAAAATACTCTAAAAATAAACTCCCAACAGCTCTCTAGAAGGCTCAAATCTTGTCCCCGAACACTTGGAACTTGCTGGTATTTATAGAATTTTTTCTGGGAAGTACACCGCCTTACACTCCCATATAGGGGGGGGGGGGCTTGCAGGGTTTGTTGACTTTTGCTGATGGAAATCCAGCGGGATGGCGATTTGCTCGGGAGTTGGGGTACACGCCTCAATGACACGCCCGTGTAGGTGGGGGGCGTGTAAGGTTCTGCGTGTCAGAGGAGTGGCGCAAAGTTGCGCTGCGACGCATCTTTGGAACTTAGCGGGACACGCCCTTGGTACAAGCCCGTGAATGGGCCGTCTAAGCTGGATTCTTCTTGAACTTTGATTGGGTCCAATCTGTGGCAGATTTGGTTACTCACCCAAGGTACACACCAAATGTAATGCATACACGGTCGTGACCCATGGGCATGTAAGGTGGATTTTTTTGGAAACAAAATTTGGTTTGCTTCATTCCAATTGGGTTACACTCCCAAGGTACATGCCCATGACTGGGGTACACAGCCATGACCTGGTGGCGTGTAAAGTGGAAAATGACCAATTAGTGTCACAATCTTAAAAAAAATTGAAAATAAACTAAGTTAGAATAATTTTTATTAAAAAAACTAATCATAGGCTCAAAATTCGTGTAGTATTATAGGCTCATACTTATGCTTTGCTTGTCCTCATGCATAGATATAAACACTAGGCAATATAAAAGTAACTAATCAAGAGCCTTATTTATGTTACACACGAGTACCCTGTGAAATTTTGAGTAGGAAGAAAATGAAAGATAAACCTAAATCTTTTACTTAATTATGAAGTAATACTTTAAAGTCTTTACTTACAAAAATTAATCATCCAAAATTTTAGTCAAAAGTCTTTAAATAAATCAAAGTAATGCAACAAAGGAAAATTGTATTGAGTTATTACTATACCCTAAGAGACAAAATATAATCATATCATTTTAAAATCAAGAATCTAAATTTGTACCCAACAACTTAGCCGATCTAATCTTTTTCTCTACTTGACTAAAAATAAACCTAGGAGCATGAATCAAAATGACTCTGTTAGGACCGAGACATGGCTTAGGTATATGATTTTGAATGATATTCAAAGATAAAGATAGTGGCTAAGAATCACACTAAACCAAAGCATGATTTTTTTAGAAATTTCAACCATGAGGTAAAGTATAAGCAATTTTCATTTTTTCTTTTCTTTTTATTTTTTTGATATAATATTTTTTTAAAACAAAATTCATAAAAAAAATTCTCTTGTAATTGGTCAAACACAACCTTTTTCAATTAGAACCCACGTTTCTTGAATAATTTTATTTTGAGCATTCCATTTTTGAAGTTCTCCAAATATCACACAAGCCTATCACAATCATAAAATTTAAATGAAACTCAAAAGATTAGTGTGATCGAATAGGTTGGAAAAATTGGCTTTGATGAGATGATAAGTGGAGGTAGCAAGTAAAACATGAAAAAAGGCCCAAAAGAGGCTAACTAAGGGTTTATTTAAAAGGTTGGCATGAAGGCTCAAACAAATTCAAAAATGTCCTAAATCATTTTCATGCTCCTAAATTCATATAAAGCATAGGTTTTGAAGAATTTCAAATAGAATATGTCCTAGATAACAAATAGATACTAATGAAATTATCATGAATATAACGATAATAAGCATCTAGGATAATTCACATCTACTACACTAATCCAAAGTTACAATTACAAAATTTTTAAACACCAAAAATAAAAAAAGTGTATGAAGAATTATTAAGAAAGTAAAGAAAATAAAATAAGAAGATCATAAAGAAGTGCAAGATTTAGAAAAAAATTTCTAATTGATATTCTACTTAGAATTAGAAACACAACATGGACAATAATTTACGTGCACAACATAATTAAGAAGAAGGATTAGGAAAAATTAAAACTAGCAAAGTTTATATAAAAGATTTTGAGAATAACAAAACATAAAGCAAATGGTACTATTGATTATATCACAATTGGTCTAATCTAAAATTATAAAAACTCATTTTCTTTGTTTTTTATTTATTATTCTATTTTTTATATTGTTTTGTAAATTTTGAAATATTGGTAGAAAGAAAACAAAAACTTAAATAGCTTAATATATATAATATTATATTTTTTTTATTACGTGATTAAAAACAAAGAGAAAATATTTATGAGATTTTTAGAGTTTTAAATTTTTTTTATTTTCAAAAATAAGGGAAGACTTAAATAATTAAAGACTCCCCCATACTTAAAATTAATTATTGTCCCCAATGTTTAAAGATAAGTATGAAGAGGAAGAAAAAAAGACTGGAGTGGGGAAAGATGGCTTCCCTCATAGCGAAGGAGGGGAAGACCACAACTAAAATCCTGCAGAAAATTGTTAATACAACAAAATAAAAAAATAATAATAAGGATAAATTTGTGGTGCCTCCCACAAGCGCTTTGTTTAAGGTCACGAGCTTGACCCACATGTAGGCGAAAGATTATAACTTGGGGGAGTGTGAGGGCCTCGATTTTTCCTTCCAACAGATCACCCGCAACGTAGAGTTTTAAGAAATGACCATTGACTTTAAGAGAGCCTTTTTCTAGGTGGGTGATAAGTATGGTCGCATATGACCAAATCTCTTTGACTTCAAATGGGACGAACAATCAATTTTTTAATTTACCCGGAAAAAGCCTGAGGCGGGAATTGTATAAAAAGACAAGATCGTCAGGCGCAAAAGTTTTCGGACTTTTGATTTTTCGATCGTTATAGAAATTAGAACATTCCTTATAAAATTTATTACTCTCGTAGGCATTCACACACCATTCATCGAGTTCATTTAGTTGAAATTTCCTACTTTCGATGACTAAGATCAAATGAAGATTTAAAAATTTTAGATCCCAAAAAGCATGGTGTTATAACTCTACCAGTAGATGACATGCCAAACCATAGACTAATCAGTATGGCGTACAACCGATGGAGGTCTTGTATGACGTACGATTTGCCCATAGCGCGTCGTCAAGTTTAACAGACTAATATTTCCTATTTATTGATATAGTTTTCTATTATGCGCTTAATCTCTCGATTCACTTCCACAATTTGGCCTCTTGTTTGGGGGTGATAGGCGGTGGTGAGCTTGTGGGTGACTCCATACTTAGATAAGATTTTTGTGAACTGAGCATTGTAGAAGTGCGTACCCCTATCACTCAGTATTGCACGAGGCGTGCCGAAGCGAGAAAATAATTTTTTAAGAAAGTTGACAATGACTCTCGCATCATTGGTGGGGAGAGCTTGTGCTTTCGCCCACCTAGATACATAGTCAACCACCACTAAAATATAAAGATTGTTTGAAGAAGGAGATAAATGACCTACAAAATAAATACCCCATAAATTAAAGATCTCGCACTCAAAAAATAAATTTTGGGGCATCTCGTCACGATGAGAGATGTTTCCCGACTGTTGTAACTATCACAAGAACTCATAAAAGTGTGAGAATCTTTGAAGAGAGTGGGCCAAAAAAAGCCCGCCCCTAGCACCTACTATGCGGTCCGGTTGGCCTAATAATGGACTCCAGTCGGCCCCTCATGGCAGTGTCTCAAGATTTGCACACCCTCCTCGCTCGAGACGCATCTCCGCACTACTTGATCCGGACAAATGTGAAAGAGAAAGGGGTCCTCCCTAAGCTAGTTTTCAAATTAGAAAAGAATTTCTTCTTTTGCTGGGTTGAAAAATCTTTTGTAAGGACCCGTGCAACTAGATAGTTGGCATAATCTGCGAACCAAAGGGTGGTAGAAGTCTTTATATAATTTATAGCGAAGAGGCGCTCCTCAGAAAATCTATCATATATGTTGAATTCTTCCAGCACTTTCGCAGCTGGGTTTTCTAATCGAGAGAAGTGGTCGGCCGCCAAATTTTTGGCCCCCCATCTTATCCCGGATCTCTATGTAAAACTCATGCAGGAGGAGGATCCATCGAAGTAAGCGGGTCTTGGCATCGATTTTTGCTAGTAGATATTCAAGGGCAGAGTGGTCAGTGAAACGATGACTTTTGATAGCTTTACGTAGGATCTAAACTTATCAAAAGCAAAAATAAGGTCTAGTAGTTCCTTTTCTGTTATAGTGTAATTGACCTGTGCAGCAATGAGCGTTCTGCTAGCATTGTAGATAAGGTGAAAATATTTGTTAACACGCTATCCTAATATAGCTCCTACCGCAATATTGCTCGCATCACACCTAATTTTGAATTGAATGGACCAATCCGACGCCACTAAAATAGGAGAATTGATAAGTTTTTTTTAATAAAATTAAAAGCCTCTACACACTCGCTATCAAAATTGAAAAAAGATTCCTTTTCCAAGAGGTGGGTTAGCGGTTTTGTTATTTAACAAAAGTTTTGGATGAAGCATCGATAAAAAACTGCGTGGCCTAAGAAACTCTTAACAGATTTTACGTTTGTTGGTTTGGGAGTTTTTTGATAATTTCAACTTTGGCCTTATCGAACTCCATCCCCTTGGAAAAAATCTTATGGCCGAGAACCAAACCTTCTCGTACCACGAAATTACATTTATCGCAGTTTAACACTAAATTTGTTTCTTCGCATCGCTAAAGGACTTGATCGAGATTTTTCAATCAGTCTCTAAATGAGCTTCCAAACACAGAAAAATCATCCATGAAGACTTCCATAATATCTTATACAAGCTCGCCAAAGATTGCCTACATATATCTTTGGAATGCTAGCGCATTACATAGGTCAAATGACATTCTTCGGTATGCGAAGGTGGTGAAGCGTCAAGTAAAGGTCATTTTCTCCTGTTCTTTAGGTGAGATAGGGATTTCAAACTAAACCTGAAATACAGTCCAAAAAACAATAGAATGGATGACTTGAAAGACGCTCGAAGATTTGATCGATTAATGATAGCGAGAAGTGTTCTTTTCGGGTGGCATCATTTAAATTTCGGTAGTCAATGCACACACTTCAACCCGTAACAGTACGTGTTGGAATCAGTTTGTTGTCTTGGTTTGCCACAATCATTATACCACCCTTTTTGGGCATGAATTATACGGGGCTCACCCACGTACTGTCCGAGATAGGGTGGATAATTCTAGCATCTAGAAGTTTTATTACCTCAGCCTTAACGACATCCCTCAGGTTCGGGTTAAGTCGTTGTTGAGGCTGGATAGTTCTGTGGGAGTTATCCTCGAGAAAAGTTTTATACATGCAGACAGATGAGTTTATCCGCTTAATATCTGAAATCTTCCATGCAATTGCACGACAATATTTGTTTAAAACTTCCACTAATTCAGAAGTCTCTGAATCGCTTAGGGTAGAAGAGATAATGACAGGAAGTTTTAAATTTTGTTCGTGAAAGACATACTTCAGGTGATCGAGGAGTCATTTTAGTTCAAGGACTGGTGGTTCTTCGTATGATGATTTAATTTTTAAATCTTTCAAATCAAAGGGTTCAAAAGGCGAATCGGTTGGCATTTCCTCAAGGCAAAATAAATTTGCCAAATCCAAAACATCTAACGTTAAGGAAATCAAGTCAAAAACAGAAGAACGGTCTTCTTCAAATGAGGCTTCCAAGTTAAAGATGGAATCATCGTTTGATAAGGAGTTTCACATTGAGGGATTAATATGAAGAGTAACTTCATCATCTCCAACCTGAAGGTGGAGTCGTCCGTTACTTACGTCAATTAATGCACGAGAGGTGATGAGGAAGGGGCGACCGAGTATATTTGGTACCTCAGCATCCTCCTCGATGTCAAGGATGACTTAGTATACCGGGAAGATAAACTTATAAACCTTGACCAGAATGTCCTCTACTACCCCAATCAGATATTTTATAGAGCGATCCGCTAGTCGGATGCTCATTTTTATTGGGCTTGGAACAACCAATTCTAGTTTTTTTAAGATAGAGAAGGGCATCAAATTGATGATGACACCCAAGTCTGCTAGGGCGTGCTTTATTAACAGATTGCCAAAGAGGCACAGGATGGAGAACCGTCCCAGGTCATTTAGTTTCAGTGGCAATTTATTAGGGCGAACTGCCGAGCATTCCGCATTGAGGGAAACACGTGAAATATCCTCAAGTTTCTTTTTGTTAGAAAGCAACTCCTTAAGGTATTTCATGTATTTCAGCATTTATGAGAGTGCCTCTCAGAAGGGAGCATTGACTTGAATCTGTTTCTATATTTGTCGAAACTATTTATAGTGCTCGTCTTTCGACTCGTTGTTAATTTTTGAAGGGTGAGGTATAGGGGAGCTAGAAATGTTCGGTGTACTTGAAACATTCAGTGATTTTGAAATTAAAGAAGAGGGTGTCGGGGTCGGAGTTGAAATGCGTACCTTAGGCTCAACCCATTTTGGGGAGGTTACCCCATTGCCAATGCCAAAGGTTATCACATTAGCATTTTCTCTGGGGTTCGGCTCCGTGTTCCAAGGCAAAGCTCCATGCGGCTGCTCAGAAATTATTTTTGCAAGCTGTCAAACCTGATTTTATAAGTTTTTTATGGATCCGATAATATTTCGGATAAATTGACTCGTTCAATGCGACATATTTAGCAAAAATTCTTCGAGCCGAGAAGGTTTTGGATGTGGAGGAAGTCCTTGCGGAAATCCTGGAGGATTCACATTTGCGCGCAGTTGAGCGTTATTTTGGTTGCTCCATGAGAAGTTTGAGTGGTTCCTCCAACCTAGATTGTAATTGTTACTATAGGGATTATTATTAGGGTTTAAGGGGGACGATTTGGATAGCCTAGGTAATCCACAAATTCTTCGATGACATTAGCATTTTGCACCCATGTAGGAGTGGATGAGGAAGCAGTTATCTCTGCTACTTACTTATCCGCTCTACTTGAATAACTAAGTGAGAAGTGGCATCCACTTCATAATGGCCTGCTAATTTGTTAGGGCGCGACCTAGGCACGTTCCATTGATATGCGTTCATGGCCATTTCCTCGAATAGATTTTGAGCCGCCTCCGGGGTTTTGTTATTTAGCGTTCCCCCAGCAGCTGCATCGATCATTTGTCGCATCTGGAAATTTAAGCCACTATAAAATGTTTGGACTTGTAGCCATGCTGGTAGCGCGTGGTGCATACATCTTCATAAAAATTACTTAAATCACTCCCAAGTCTCATAAAGAGACTCAGAATCATTTTGAACAAACGAAGAAATATCGACACGCAGTTTTGGGGTTTTAGCCGGAGGTAAATACTTTGTTAGGAATTTCTCAGTCATTTCTCCCCAAGATGTAATGAATCCCCTGGGTAGGGTGATCAACCACTGTTTCGCTTTTGTTCGAAGAGAGAAAGGAAATAAACAAAGATTAATGGCGTCATCAGTGACACCATTTCTCCTGAACATGTCACATATTTCTAGAAAGTTAGATACGTGATTATTTGGATCTTCATCCAGCAATCCATCAAATTGTATAGAGTTCTACACCATTTTGATTATGTTGGATTTAATTTCAAAGTTATTGTTGGACACAGTTGGTCGAATTATACAAGATCCGACGTCTTCCAAGTTCGGTCGCGCGTAATAGGACATTGTCCGTTGTGGGGCCGCGCGTAATAGGACATAGTCCGTTGTGGGCCACATTTAGATTGGGTGGATTAGGATCCATAAATTCCGTGGCAGTGTCTCTGATCGACCCTTTGATGCCTAAGTGCAATTCCTGATCACGAGAACAGAGGAGACACAAAATGGTGCGCTCTATCTCAGGATCAAAAGGAATATTTGACGAGCTTTCTCGGGTCATACACTAAAAAAAAGAGTACTGGGGAAAGAAATAAAGGAAAAAAATAAGTTAAAAAAGAGAGTGAAAAATAAGCTATAAAATTAAAAGCTATCCGTTTTTAAAAATATCAATACTAGTCCTCGACTACGACACCAAAAACTTGATAAGTATAATCCCAGAGGTGTTTTATGAAAGAGAGAAGATTAAGATGAAGATGGCGTTCTCTAAATCTATATCTGATAAAGGCAAGTATACCTTAACATTTATAGTATATGATATTGGAGTTTAATATCAATGTTGTATTTCCCAGGGAGGATTGATTACTTCTACTTTGAGGAGTTACTATCATTTTATCAAATGATTGTTTGGGTTGATTTACTTAACTAAATTTCATGTTATAAAAAAGGGTTAAAACTTAGGGAGAATATATTAGTACTCGATTTTGAATCACTTTGGCAATAGTTAATCACAACGAAATAAAAAACCAAATCTTAATAAAGTAAAATGCAACTTGACCATGGGGGTTCCCGAAGTTTGAACACGCTCCTGTCGGAGAAGTGCCCAACTCAGTTTAGGAAGATCTGACCGAACTCTCATCCTACATTCAGATGCCTAAAGCTCGCCTTAAGTGGTGAACCTTGCTATCAGATTTGACTCCAATCCGGGAGATTTACGTCATTCTCTCTTAAGAGGTGCGTTCAACTCTCTTTACTCTTGTGTGATATATTCAAACTACGAACCTCTCGGCTAGCCAAGAATGAAAACCTAAGCGGAGACTATATAACGATAATATAGTCCCTACTAAATTTAAATCAAGAGTAAATCGAAGGCTAATGCTTTAAGAAGATAAAGAAAGCTAAAGCATCGCTAGATAGCTAAGGCAGGATAGTGGAAGTACCCATTCTAGAGAACCACTATAAATCCTTGTGTGCTTCTATGTGCTAGATTATTCTTACTTTTTATTCCGTAAAATGACGCAAAACTCACCTATTCACCCCCCTCTATGTGATTTAGGTAGACAACTAGATACGTTATAGACCGACTCCCCTGCTACAAATGCAGGAACCGCTCCTCAAGCTTGTTTCTATCGGTCGGTGACACGAAGTGCCCTAGCAGTGCCTTGATGAACCTTTCCCAAGTGATCTCGGTGAAATCATAGCTGACATAGGTGGTGTCTAGAAGGGACTTCGACCACCTATTGGTATGGGATGCCAAGTCAGACGTGACTAAAGGAATAGCCTTATCGACCGAATAATAGAACCCCGCAAGCATCTCCTAGATAGTATCCATCCACTCCTCAAACATGACAGCTACCTCTGTGCCATAGTACGTAGGAGGGGAAAGTCCCCGGAAGGTACTCAACCAGTTTGTGCCTGGGTTTGGCCGCGGTGCCAAAACTTGCTGAGCTTGGAATGCTTCCAAGATGGCAGTAATGGCCTGGACAAGCGCTGACTGCAGAAAGGGAGTAGCATCTAGCAGAGGATGGATCATAGCCTGCAAAATAAACATTTAGATATTAGAAACGATAGGCCTAATATCATCATTAAGTGGACAATTAGTGTTATTTTCGTGTATGGACAAACCATAGCTTGCACTACATTAGATGTCCCCAAACAAAGCTCGCGTGGGGTGGCCTAGTATTATGTGGATTTCTTTACTTTTAATCGAATTTGGGTGATACTAGTTTGTAAGACCCCTTTTTTGCATATACCCCGAGTCCCTAACACTGAGTCAAGTGGAGTATTACTTCCTAGAACCATTATTTTATGATGAAACCAACCCACATGTTAGTCTCCACTATAAGATGTCATTCCTGCCAACTAATTCATCTTCCAGACCAATCACTTAAGTAAGTAAGAAATGTTGAGTATAAAACCAATCCACATCACACTATGAAATAAAATCTATCCACACAAGAGAAAAAACACTTATAAGAGAGAAGGGATTATGCGCAAGTACATCATAAGAGTTAATAAGGGCTTGTGACTAGTACAAAATATAACTCTCTCTCACATAAAATGGCGGAAGTACTAGTAATTACGTCACTCACATCAATCTGAGGTCGAGTAGTAGTCCACCACATCAACTCCTCATGTCCTGCCAACCTGGGTTATTGGTCCTCCGATGTGTTGTATTACTGCCCCGACTCTAGGTGTTCCTAAAATGATATAGTCATCGAAAGTTAGTCAAATGGACTAAGTCACTTTGGCATCCACTCACCCTAATGACTCCTAGACACCAGGTGGACGCATGGAAGGAAAATGTACAATTGTGGCAGTAACTGTACAAGAAGGTGACCGTGGAACAATGATGTAGCGTATGTCGCTAACGGTGGCCTTCACGAGAGAAGGCTCTAGTTCATCATTCAACACACCCTTGATCTACCGCCCCTACACAAGCATCTATCGCTCTCAATACGTAACCGTTTTGCGCACAATGTATAAACACAATAAGAGAGTGATCAACTCTAAAAACAACGATGAAAAATGAGTCGACTTGTTCCCCAAGATAATGCGAAGGTTGCCAATCCTTTTTGAGGGCAAGACCATGGCTATAGGCCAAGATCCGCTCAAGCAAAATGGACCTACCCGGTCCGAAAAATGGAAACACGGACAATAACAATTTTATTCAGAGATTTGAGAATGATTAAAATTTAAAATCACGGAGAACATGATGGTTCAACCTCCACAAATCTAAATAGAAGAAGTACGAGAGGAGGGGGTGAGATTACCCAACCCGTTGGTGGAGAGCACACTTGATAACTTGTGGGAGAATCATTCTCTCCATGATTTCCACCGCGTCACACCGAATGTATCCACCAGCGTCACACCGAGTGGGGTTTCCGTCCATCTTCCTTGGAGTCGCACCAAGAAACCATGCCGAAGGCTCCACGAGAGGGGAGGCAGAAGTGGGGGAGAGGGCAATAATGGGCGGCGGCTAGTCACAAGCGATGGTCAAACTCCTCATGAGAGAAGGCTGATTTAGGGTTTCCTTTCTTCCTTTTAATTCATTTAATAAGCCTCCTATGTATAGGAGTTACAAAATAGATCCAACCATCCAAGATTGAGATGAAACCTCATCAATCTGGATGGTTAGTAGCACACCAAACTGTTCATATGCACACCAAAATTAAAGTGCATGAAATGAAAATATTACAAGTTCTAAATTAAATAAATCATTTAAAGTAATTGAAATTATCTTCAAATAATTCTTTAAGTAGGCTTCACGCGCCACAGACAGAGGTTGTAACGTTGCCTTCCGTTAGCGGTCAAGGAGTCGTCATGTCGCCTGAAATCTTTACGTTGTAGCATTTCGGCGTCCGGATCATCTTCAAGTGGAGGTGGAGGGGCCGTGGCATCAATCCTCCCCCGCTTAAAGTCACGTATCTCTAAGGTGTGGTCCAGGAGATAGCGGTGGAGAAGAGCGGTATCTAATTGTCGAAGCTCTGTCTTGAGTACCCATGAGTTGTCAGAAGGAAGGCGGTCATGCCAACGGATGAGAATGCGGCGGGTAGCACCATCGGTAGTAGGGAGCAGCTCAGCATCAAGTATCTTGTCTGGTATAAGAAAGGTTTTGGGAAACCTTGGAAACATGTCAGCAGTGGGAAAAAAGAAGGCAACTTACCATCTGATGCTAAACCCGTGGAGACTAGAGGTGAGAGATCATCTGTACTACCACTCCCCAAACCGATAGATTATTGAGTGGAAGGAGAAGACGACAAAGAAATCAACTCTTGTGGAGGTGAAACACACATCATCAAATCCGAGACATTAAAAATGAGTGAAACACCCCAATCAGCAGGCAAATCTAAGAGAAAAGTATTATCACCAAGTTTCTTTATAATCCAGAAGGGGCCGACGCGCTTTGGAGCTAACTTTCTAATAGTGCCAGTTGGCAGCCACTCGGGAACTAGGTGAACTAAGACTTGATTAGCGACTTTAAAGTGTGACACTCTCCTACATTGATTACCATGTGTTTGATAGGATTCATATTGGGAGGCCTAGGTTGTCCGGATATGTGCATGCAAGTCATGAATGTGTTGGGCCCAGGACTGTGCAAATTGACTGCATTATATATTGGTGGTAATGGAACCAAGTCAAGTGGCACAGGAGCCTTATACCCATGAAAAATCTCCTTAGGGGATATACCTGTGGACCTATTCTTAGAGTTATTGTAAGCCAATTGTGCATGATGGGAGAAGTAGATCCCAAGTGCCCTTGTGATCACTCATGAGACATCCTAGAAGATTCCCAAACTTTGATTGACTACTTCCGTCTGATCATCGGTTTGCGGATGATAGGCAGCATAAAATAATAATTTGGTCCACATTAAAATCCATAAAGTTTTCCAAAAATAGCTAGTGAATTTCACGTCCTTATCCAAGACAATTGTCTTCAGCAGTCCGCGATGACTAACGACCTCTCTAAAATATAACTTAGCTATGTGAGATGCGTTGTTGGTCCTACTACATGGGATAAAGTATGCCATTTTAGAAAACCTATCTACAACTACAAAAATGGAGTCGTGTCGACGAAGAGTGGTGTGGAGGCCTAATGTGAAATCCATGCTCACGTCTTCCCATGGTACAGAAGGAATCGGTAAAGGGGTGTATAACCCAACATTGGTTTTAGTGCCCTTAGATACTTGACATGTACGACAACTACTCACTATCCCTCCAACCATCGCCTTAAGTTTAGGCCTGTAAAATTTCTCCTCAATGCGTGTAATGGTCTTATCCCTTCCAAAGTGTCCACTTAGACCCCCTCTATGTAATTCCCAAATAATGTGGTGTCGTAAGGAGGATCGAGGAATACACAACTTCCCGTTCCAAAAAAGATAACCGTCCCTAAGAACAAATGCAAATATGGTCGTTGGAGTGCTATCCTTGACGGAGAAATACATCTCGTGGAAATCTGGGCAAGTGGAGTATTCATCCTTAACTCGTTCGAATCCTATGACATTGACTTGCATGGTAAACAGTAGAAGGGTAAGGCAGCTAAGTGCATCGACAACTCGATTGTCAGACCCCTTAAGGTGTTTAAGACTAAACATGCACCCTTGTAAGAAAGCTACCCACTTAGCATGACGCGGGCTGATTTTATGCTGAATGTTTATGAAACACAACGCATCATGATCGGAGAGGATCACAAAATACTTGGAGAGGAGATAGTGTATCCAATGGTGAAAACATCTAATAACAACATAAAACTCTCTATCGTAGTTTGAATAATTCGATTTAGTGCCCGCTAGTTTCTCACAGAAATAACTGACCGGGTGACCTTCTTGACTTAAAAAACCTCCTATTCCCACTCCCGACGCATCACAGGTAAGCTCAAAGACCTTGGTGAAGTCAGGTAGACGCAACACCGGTGCCTCGGTCAAGAGCTTCTTAATACGTTGGAAGGAAAAGGGGCGGACTTCGTCCAAGTGAACTCACCCTTCTTCATGCAGTAACTAATACATGCCACAATGCTACTAAAGTCTCGTATGAAGCGGCGATAGAAAGTAGCCAAACCAAGGAAACTACGCACCTCTCGTAGGCTAGTCAGTTCGGGCAAGTCCTTAATCACCTGAACCTTTTCAGGATCAAATGGAATCCCCTCAGACCCGACTATATAACCTAGAAACTCTACCTCTGGAACATAGAATATGCACTTATTAAGGTTAAGGAATAAGGTTTCCTTCCTCAAGGTGGAAAGAGTCACTCTCAGGTGGGAGATGTGCTCGGCAGTGGAGGTGTTATAGACTAAGATGTCATCGAAACAGACTACCACAAACTTTTCCAGGTACGGCCGAAAGACGTGTGTCATCATCCGGGAGAAGGTACTGGGGGCATTGGATAACCTAAAGGGCATCACAAGCCACTCATATAACCCATCCTTAGATTTAAACGTAGTCTTCCATTCATCTCCCTAACGTATCATGATTTGGTGATAACCGCTCCTAAGATCTAACTTAGAAACATATAGTGGCGCCCGCTAAAACATCAAAGAGTTCATCTAAACGTGGGATAGGGAAGCTATACTTGATGGTAATATTGTTGATAGACTGACTATCAATACACATTCGCCATGAACCATCCTTCTTGGGGGCAAGCAGAGCTGGAACCGCACATGGAATCATACTCGTCCTAATAAACCCCCTTTTCAACAAGTCCTCTATCCGAACCTGCAACTCCTTATGGGTAGCGGGATGGGGTCGATAATGGGGCTAGTTTGGCAAGGAAGACCCCGGGATGAGATATATCACATGCTGAATATCTCTAAGTGGAGGTAACATCGATGGCAACTCATCTGGGTACATATCCCTAAACTCTTCCAACAATACCCGTAGCTCACTGGGCAGGTTGTCCAATACTCCAGAATCTGTCTTCGCACTCAGAAGGAATAGTGCATACATCACTCCATCAAGAAACGGGTCCTTAATAAAATCCTTCCTCCAGACTAGGTTCAAGGCCTTCCTCTCAACTGGGATCATGGTGTCCTTAACCGGTCCTACAGGTTCCTTCGGGGCAGTCGGCCTCAACATAATGGTCTTGACATTGAACTTTAATTCATACGTGTTGGTTCTGCCAAAATGCATCACATCACGTTCATAAAGCCATGGTCGTCCTAACAATACGTGACAAGCATCCATAGGAAGGACTTTACAACACATCTCATCGGTATAAGATTTTAAGGAGAGGGGGACTAGGCATCGCTTGGTGACCGGAATGGTAACCTTATTGCTCCAAGCTACCTGATAGGGAGTCGGGTGGGGTTTCGTGGTCAAGGTCATATGTGTAACGGCCTTCTCGGATATGAAATTCACACAACTACCGCTATCAATGATAAACTTGCAGAACTTCTCTCCACTCTTAAAAATCAGAGAAAATATACTCGTCCCCTTCCAATCATCTAACAGACGAGGAGTGGTCAAGATACAACGAATCACCATAAGGGGGTGTTCGTCCTCCAAGTCACTCGGGACACCATCTGCGTCACTCTCTTCAACAGCCTCATAAACTAGATCACAGGGGTCGGTAGACAAATCTAGTAGGGCTATGGCGTTAGTCTTTGTTTGGCATTCCAAGGCATAGTGGCCCTGAACACCGCAAGCATAACACATGGTATTGGACTTACTAACCTTCCCTATGGGGATACGCTCACTGGTGGGATTCCTTGTGTTCCTAGCTGTGATAACTACCGACTTAGACTCGTTGGACCGAAATTTCCCTTTATCCTGGTATGTGGAAGTGGACGCTCCTAGTGTGGGCTTATCCTTTGATTTGGAATAATGGGAGTGCACATTTGAGGCAAGATGTTTTTCAATGTCAAGGGCGGCAATGAAAGTCATGTTCAAATCTGCATGTCCATAGCGTAGGAGTTTCCTTTGGATATCAGGAGATAGCCCTTTTTGAAACCTAGATAAAGTAACCTCGGGAGCCTCTCGAAGGTCACAACGCAGTAAGCGGTCCTTTAACTCCCCCATGTATTTGCCTACCGATTTTGAGCCTTGCTGTAGAGTGGATAGCTCATCGAACATTTGTGTACGGTGGTACGCAGGGACGTACTGATCCGTCAATAGGTTCTTCAATATGGGCCATCCAACTTGTGGGACTCCACTCCCGGTCCCTAGCCTATGCTACTCATTTAGCCAATATGTCTTAACACGCCTAGTTAACTTCATCCTGGCGACTTGGACCTTCTGAGGTCCGAGAGGGTGTGCCATTTGAAGTAACATTCCATGTCTACTACCCAGGTGAGGAAGATCTGGGGATCTCCCATGTTGTCGTAGGTGGGGACATCGATCTTAATGGCCCTAGTAATATCAAAGTCTCGCTTGGGGTGACGATCTTGACGAGGCATTCGAGGAGAGTTCCCATCAGAGTCAGAATCGTTTACTGGTTGGTGCCGGTTAGGCTGTCTCACATTAACGGTTGGAGGCAGTCGTTCTTGGTTCAGTATGATTTGGGCTATCATGGTTCTAATCTCCGTCATCTTAGTTTGTAGTCCCTCATTAGCCTCGGTATTCACACCCTTGTGCTCATTCGCAGCCATTCTAGATGATGACGGTGTAGTGTACTCCGTTCCTAGTCTAGTGCGCATACAGGGTTACAAAAATTTTGAAAGACAATTTTTTCTAGGGCTGGACCTAAAATTAAAACAAGATATTTTGAAATTTTCCTGAAGTGATAGGAACGAGGAACGTAAATTTTTTTTTTTCGCTGAGAAATAAAGATTTAATACCGCTATTTGCAGTCTAAAAAAAACATTTTTTTTCTCTTTTGATTCGTGCCAATGAAGGAGAGCGAGGACATTTGCAACATAGAAGTTTAAACAACCTCACTTTGATACCAAATTGATGTAGCGTAAGTCGCTAACGATGGTCTTCACGAGAGAAGGCTCTAGTTCGTCATTCAACACACCCTTGAACCGCCACACCTATACAAGCATCTATCACTCTCAATACGTAACCGTTTCGCGCACAATGCATAAACACAATCTTAGAGTGATCGACTCTAAAAATATCGATGAAAAATGAGTCGACTTGTTCCCCATGGTAACTCAAAGGTTGCCAATCCTTGTTGAGGGTAAGACCAAGGCTATAGGCCAAGATCCGCTCAAGCAAAATGGACCTACTAGGTTCGAAAAATGGAAACACAGACAATAACAATTTTATTCAGAGATTTGAGAACGATTGAAATTTAAAATCACGGAGAACACGATGGTTCAACCTCCACAAAACTAAAGAGAAGAAGCACTAGAGGAGGGGGAGAGATTACCCAACCCGTTGGTGGAGAGCACACTTGATAACTTGTGGGAGAATCACACTCTCAATGATTTCCACCGGTGTAACACCGAATGGATCCACCGGCGTCGCACTGAGTGGGGTTGCCTTCCTTCTTCCTTGGAGTTGCACCAAGTGTAACACCCCTATCCGTCACATAGCATATAGCAGTAGGTCCGGCCGGAGCCTGACGCCATATACCATAGACAGACCGGGTGGTTACTTAATGGATTACCATCCAACTAATAAACAATGTCCTACACAGAGTCATTCTAGCAGAAGAAATTTAATAGTTACAAATTTAGAACCCAGCAATAAGCATGAATGTCCACTACTCCAAAATCACAGGAATAAATGTACAATACACAAGTACAATGGCCTTAAGGCCTTACAATTATTTACTCAACTAAAATGTATCTTCCATACCACGGCACGCAGTCCGGTCACACATGAATAAAACAAGTAAACACTCAAAATTTGGCCTTCGAGGGCCGGCTCAGCAACTTGGGCTTTAGCCCGCTATTTACTGCTCGACTCCGCAGCACCTGCAAGCAACATTCCACCGCAACGGTGGCAAACAAAAGCAACGATCAGCTATGCTGAACATATTATAACGATCCCGCCCCCATGATCGGGGTGGCGATGCTCTTTCCCTGCACTTTGTTTGCATAACCAAGCAATATAGTGAATAAACACTTCATCACAGGCGTAGGCACACACGACCGCACACCCCGTACTCTCAAGTCACATTCTCGATGAACCCGATCAAAACCGCGGTCTCACCACCGCCCCTTGGGCGCAATATCTCGTGAGCATTTGGTCTTTCTGGCCACTGCCTAAGACCCTCCATTTATGCCAACGGTAAGTTGCCATGTAACTTTAGGTCTCTTTTCCGAATGACATAGAGCGGGTACGGTTCCGCCTAACCCATTACTCACAACGCCTTGTCACCTTAAGATATGGGCGCGGGCCAAACTTCCCCGAGTCCCAATCCGATTTAACACTTTACATAATCTGGTTATGTACAAGTTGGCTCCCAGCCCACCATGTTGGCAGAATCACGCATCTACCCAGTTTTCTGGGTGCACCTTGGAGTTAATCCCCAAGGCTCCCTGCTGCAATCTACCGCGTAGAAAAAATTGAAAAACAACCATTCGCACGGAGTCTTCTCCGGCCACTCATGCAATGCAACATCACCGATCCAGACCAACTTGTCCTGGTAGGCTTCACACATCATGCCTATATCTATTCTCGATTACAGACTCTACATGTACACAACGGGGACTATTCATGTCTACCCGAAGGAACGTCTCAACTCACCGCAAGCTCGCAAGAGCGGTCTTCCTATTCAAAGGAAAAGAGGACTTCACATGTCCTAGGATGAGAATCGTTACCCTAGTATTTTTCCTTGGCACCATGGAAATATATGTGAATGAAAAGCACCGCAATCTCCTTGCCTCCGTAGATCTGAAGTCGGCTCGCGATTTGGAGCTCCGAAGCTCCGCCGGTGACTGGATCCAACACCCTTCTTCTTCCTTGCTCTCCCCTCTCTCTAGAAGCTTAGAAAGAGAATGGTTAAGAGAAATGAGGGCTTGCCAACCCAATTCCCGGGTATATCCCATCAGGAACTACCCACAACCATCGGATCCAAAAATAAGGAAACGAACAGCCCCGATTCGCCATTGAAATCCAAAATCTGGGCTGAACACGGCCTGTGACACGCCCGTGTCCAGGGCCATGTTCCCCTTTCACCGTCGAAACCGACGCATCCCGAAAATAACACGGGCACCCGACACGCCCGTGTTTGACCTAACACGCCCGTGTCATTCAGTACAAGCCCGTATTCCCGGGCGTGTTCCTCCATCGACACAGGATCAACACCAACCCAAGAAGCACACGGGTCTTGGACACGCCCGTATCTCATTTGACACGCCCGTGTCTACCCGATATGGCCCGTGTTCCAAAATGTTTTCCTCCAATGACACATCCCGACTTCATCCCGTGAAGTACACGGCCTGTGACATGCCCGTGTCGCAGACTGTGTTCGCTGCTCGACAATCGTCGACTCAGAAATTCATCGACCTCTCGGCCAGATCGTCGACCAGAGCACGACACGCCATGGGACACGCCCGTGTCCCAAGCCGTATGACCCCTGCCGATTTCCAAACTTGGCTCAAAATGACACCCGTCGCTCTTTTGAGTTTGGGGCATTACAACTCTCTCCCTCTCAAAACAATTTCGTCCCGAAATTACATAAAGGAAATATAAACACAAAACTTAAACGGTACCTGAATGGAATAACTCCGGGTACTCCTCAAGCAGGTCCCTTCTTGTACTCGAGTGGTTGCTTTACTTCTCGAGTAGTTCTTTTCGAGTACTCGAGTAGCTGCCTTATAAGTACCCGAGTAGGTCCCTTCTAGTACTCGAGTAGTTACCTTACTACTCGAGTAGTTCCTTTCGAGTACTCGAGTAGTTGCCTGGCACTCGAGTAGATCTCTTCTTGTACTCGAGTAGTTACCTTACTACTTGAGTAGTTCCTTTCGAGTACTCGAGTAGTTTCCTTGCACTCGACTAGGTCTCTTCTTGTACTCGAGTAGTTACCTTACTACTCGAGAAGTTCCTTTCGAGTACTCGAGTAGTTGCCTGGCCCTCGAGTAGGTCTTTTCTTATACTCGAGTAGTGATCTTACTACTCGAGTAGTTCTTTTCGAGTACTCGAGCAGTCACCTTACTACTCGAGTAGTCCTTTTCTTGTACTCGAGTATCCCTTGTTGTACCCGAGTAGTACCCCTATAGTACTCGAGTGGCCCGTTCCTTCTGTCTCAAAAAACCGGTTTTAGCTGAACCCGATTTATTTCTGTTG
This sequence comes from Platanthera guangdongensis, assembly GCA_039583875.1. Lineage (NCBI taxonomy): Eukaryota > Viridiplantae > Streptophyta > Magnoliopsida > Asparagales > Orchidaceae > Platanthera > Platanthera guangdongensis. The sequence continues at coordinate 40,194,967 of CM077154.1, forward strand.
TTTGAGTATAAATACTTTCTTCTTCTTCATGATCATTAAAACGACCAAGAATTTCTTCTTCCCGAACCAGAGCGGCATGTGAGAAATAGGTCGTCCGTCCGTACTTCTTCCGGTGGTCGCCGACCGTGCTCCGATGCTCGAAATATTCAACCGAGTATAGATCTGGAAAGCTCTCGCCGAGAGCTACGCCATCGTGGTAATATCTTCCATGTTTCTAGAGATCTCTCGTTATGATTTTTCGGCCCTAACCTCCTTTTCGGCCGTTCTTGTTCAGATTTCAACTCCTCCCGCATCCTTTTGCCCCGATCTACAACGTGGAGTGATTCGGTGGACTTTTCCGGTTAAACCAAGGCAAGTGGTGGTTTCCCCTCGTTTCTCCTTGTCCGATTTGATGGTAACGGCTATATTTTCATGTGTTTAAATTTTCTGCGCTTATTATTCCAAGTTATTATTATAATTAACCGTTTCAAGGATCACATGATGTTGTAAGGTTTTGTCATGGTAAGCTCAATCTTGTCTGGTTATGTTTAATCGTTCATGATGTGTCTTAATGATCACTATAAATGCCTTAGCTTTTGTTATTAAATGCGTTAGAGTTTATCTAGGATTGTAAATTGCTCCTAGAGGTTGATCAACCGCATCTTGAATCTGGTAATGTCAAGTAGAATCTGTGGAGCCAAATCTCGAGATATTTGTGTTGTGTTTTCTTTGGGTTTCTTGATTGCGGGAGTTAGTGGACGATTCCACCTCCGCAGTGGTTGTTTCCTTCATTAGTGCCCTATGGAAGTCTACCCGGCTTTTGGGTGTCTGCGGTGTATGGTGGAGAGTATGAGACTCCCTCACAATTAGACAGATTTTATATTCGTGTTTTTGGGTGGTGTGTCCAAGAGTGACCACCTCGCCCGTGTTTTTGGGTGGTGTGTCCACGAGTGACCACCTCGCCCGTGTTTTTGGGTAAAGTCGACCACAGGTGCCTAATAACGGATTTGTATTTCTTCCTTACGAATTATTCATGTTGTCACCTTATAGCCTCGTGCGTCTGGTGTACTATTTTTGTACGTGACGAATCACGTAAGAGTTCTTCTCCATGATGATGACTTGTTCCACTTTTGTACTTTATTTCAATACTGTTGGTCTTGGGTTCGTACACCTTTGACCTTTGTTTATTTGGGCTTATTAATTTCTGCCACCATTTGTTCCTTCTTGCTGAGGTGTTCTGTCTTTGGAATGCCTCAGGTTCAGAGCAGTAGCAGATAACAGAGCTAGTTTTGCAGTTTCTGGGCGGTAGTGTTGGCCGTGGTTGTTACCTCGTCTCAACGAGGTAGTTTGTTGTTTATTTAATTACTGGTTCAGACATACTTTTTTGTATGTGGGTTCGTGTCAGTTTGTTGACGCCCACAGTATTGTTACTTCTTGATACTTGCTAGCTGCATAGTTTTTCTATATGTGGATGTGGATTGCTTGCTCTCTGGGGTGATTTATGCTAGGAATGCATGTTAGGTATTTTTAAGAATAAAATCTACTACTATTACTTCATGCACTGCATAATTTTAAAAAAATTCTAACTTATTATATTTGGCGACCGTAAAAGCTATCCTTACTACTATTATAAATTTAGAGTATCGCATAACATGAGTTGTCCTTTGGGGACGTTTATACTCATGTAGGATGTTTGAGTCAATCTAAACAAGTATTTTTCCGCAGCGTATAACTATATTTTGATTCATGGACAAAGTGAGCCACTAAGCCGAGGGATACGGCTAACTATTGCACTTAGCTGATTTTCCTTTAAATAACTGAAAGAATCTTTCTTGATGTTTAAGTAGATGTCTGCCTGAGTGTCCGCAGTTATTCCCTACTGACGTGCCATCATGACGCGCATTTTCCCTTACTCTGATAAGTTATTATATGCGGTGAAAATACGGGTTGTGACAGTTGCCATCCGGGGGTGGTTGTGAAGACGCTGAAGCGTCATGATTCATCGATAATGTGCCCTGAGTGCACGGGGTGTTTGGCCGTGCCAACCTACACCTGTGGCGAAGTGTGTTTGTATTATATTGTTTAGCTGGGCTAATGAATTGCAGGGAAGGAGCACCTCCATCCAGAGTTAGGGGCGGGGTCGTTATAATTTGGTCAGCTTTGGCTGACCGTTGCTTTGTTTGCCACCGTGCGGTGGAATGCTGCTTGCAGGTGCTGCGGAGCCGAGTGCAAAATAGCGGTCTGGAGCCCATGTTGTTGAGCTGGCCCTCGAAGGCCCAAGTGAATAGTTGTTCCTTATTTTGTCATGTGTGGTCGGCCTGCGAGCCGATGTATGGAAAACATTATATTGTTAAGTGAACTCTTGTAAGGCCATAAGGCCAAGTCCCTTTCAGTGTATTTGTGTTTCATTCCAGTTGTAGAGGTTGTGGACATTCATGATTATTGGATTACAGTTATGGGTTCTTTCAACTGTTTAAAAGCTTTTGCTAGAATGCTCTGTGTTAGGACAAGTAGTCTTAATTGGATAGTTTGGTTATTCATCTGTAACCCTTCCAACTGTCCATGGTATATGGCGTCGGGTTCCAGCTGGACCTTCTGTTATATGGCGTCGGGTTCCAGTTGGGTCGGTATGCGGGTGCTATGTTTACGGAAGAAGAGAGGAATACCAACCGATTTTATGAGGGTCTACGCGATGACCTACAGTTACTCCTTGTTGGGCCTAAGGCGCAGAGCTTCCTAGCCTTGGTCAATTCCACACGGTCATTGGAAAAGGTTGTGAGAAAGTGCAAGAGAAGAAGGACCCAGGGGAAAAGAAGGTAGAGTTCAAAGTGCCAAATGCAAATTCAGGATTCCGTAGATGAAACAAGAAGCAGAGGACTTCAAACTCAGCCCCTTCATCTGGTACGTCGGGGGTAACCGCAAGTCGAGTCTCAGGAGCTTGATATAACCGTGGGAAGACGGGGCACTTTGCTCGTGAGTGTTAGAGCGGACGTGCAAAGTCTGAGAGGAAGCCTAGAGTGACCTATGAAGAGAAATGGAAGGCGGTGGAGTCAACCGCGTCCCATCGTGCTCCAGCCGAGCCTAGAGTTTATAATCTTGGTCTGCAAGAGGCCATAAAGCAAGTTGATGTGGTGACAGGTATGAGTTAAATTTTAACAGTTTAACTTTATGTAGTTGTTACCTCTTGTTATTCGTTAGCTTGTTATTCTTGGTGCTAGGCTTCGTGTTGGTTTTCGATTGTCCGGCGAAAGCCCTATTTGATACGGAGGCTTCACATTCCTTCTTGTCCGAAAGATTCGTGTCGCGCATCGGGGTACCTTCCTCGATGGCAAAAGACAAGTTGGATGTGTTGTTGCTCAATGGGTGCTCAATACGCACGGATACGTTCTGTATGGTAAAGATACGGATTGAGGACCAGGAGTTTGATTTGTGAGCGTTAGTACTACCGTTAGTGGAGTTAGATGTAATCTTTGGTATGGACTAGCTCTCGGAGCAGCAAGCTTACATCGATTGCAACCGAAAGGAGGTTAATTTGGGGCTGCATACTGAACGGGAGACTACGTTTGCGGGCATGAAGGGGTAGGGTAAAGTTTTAATGTCGGCCCTTCAAGTGATCAAGGCAGTTCGGTCTGGTGCAGAGCTGTTTGTCACCTTAGTGCAGGTTTCAACGCCTAGGCCAAGTCTGGACAGTATCCCAGTTGTGTCTGAGTATCCTGTTGTGTTCCCAGATGATCTCCCAGGAGCCCCTCCTCAGCGGGAGATTGATTTTACTATTGAGCTAGTACCGGGTGCCAAACCGGTGTCACGCTCTCCGTATCGGATAGCGCCGCGAGAGATGGCGGAGTTGAAGGTGCAACTGCAGGAGTTGTTGGAGCAAGGGTATGTGCGTCCAAGTTCGTCGCCTTGGAGCGCACCGGTTCTTTTTGTTAAGAAGAAGGATGGGAGCTTGCAACTCTGTATTGACTATCAGGAGTTGAACAAGCTTACAGAGAAGAATAAGTATCTGATCCCCAGGATTGACGATCTATTTGATCAGTTGGTTGGATCAACAGTATATTCGAAGTTAGATCTGAAATCCGGCTACTACCAATTGAGGATAAGGGAAAGCGACATCGCAAAGACAGTGTTCAACACGCAGTTTGGGCATTACGAGTTCACGGTCATGCCGTTTGGGCTGACCAATGCTCCATCCGTGTTTATCGATCTTATGAACCAGACGTTCAGAGAATACCTGGATCATTTCATGATAGTATTTATCGATGATATCTTGGTATACTCGCAGTGTGAGGAGGACCATTACAAGCATCTACACATTGTGTTGGAGACATTTAGGATAAATCAGTTGTATGCTAAGTTCTCCAAGTGTGAGTTTTGGTTATCCTCAGTAGCGTTCCTTGGTCATGTTGTTAGTGGAGAAGGGATAGCGGTGGTTCCGGCGAAGATAGTGGCGATACGGGAGTGTCTTATTTTGACTACAGTGGCGGAAGTCCGGAGCTTTCTGGGGCTTGCCGGCTACTATAGGCGCTTCGTAGAGAACTTCTCGCGGGTAGCATTACCACTCACGACATTGACAAGGAAAGATCAAAAGTTTGTGTGGTCGTTGGAGTGTAAGCAGACTTTTGATGAGTTAAAGAGGCGGTTGACCACGACGCCTATTTTGTGTTCACCAAGTGGAACCGAAGGATTTGATATTTATAGTGATGCTTCGGGCAGTGGTTTGTCGTGTGTTCTGCTACATCATAAGAGCGTGATAGCCTATGGTTCACGATAATTGAAGGTTCATGAGAGGAATTATCCGGTTCACGACTTAGAGTTAGCGGCCGTGATATTTGTTCTAAAGCTGTGGAGGCACTACCTGTATGGTGTGAAAGTTGACATCTACACCAATCATAAGAGCCTGAAGTACTTATTAGATCAGAAGGATCTGAACATGAGGCAGCGGAGGTGGATGGAGTTCTTGGGGGAGTACACCTTCGAGATAAATTATGTACCTGGGAAAGGAAATGCAATGGCAGATGCATTGAGCCGCAAGGTTCCTGCACAGGACAGTTGGTTGTCGGTACATGATGAGAGCTTGGCCTGTGATTTGGAGGCATTAGAGATCTCCTGCATTGATAAATGGTCTAGTGCCGAGGTGATATTGTGTCGGATAGAGGTGCAATATCACCTGGCTGATAGAGTTCGACGGGCTTTGGTTCAGGATAGCAGCATGAAGCGGATCTTAGATGAATCTTTTGATGGGTCAAATTCCCAGTTTGCGGTTGAGGATGGACTGCTAAGGAAGGACGGTCGTCTATGCATACCTAATGTCACAACCCGCATTTTCACCACATAAAATAACTTATCAGAGTAAGGGAAAATGTGCGTCATGATGCCACGTCAGCAAGGGATAACTGCGGACGCTCAGGCAGACACCTACTAAAACATGAAGAAAGATTCTTTCAATTATTTTAAGGAAAATCAGCTAAATGCAAAAGTTAGTTGTATCCCTCGTCTTAATGGCTCACTTAGTCCACGAATCAAAATATCGTTATACGCTGTGAAAAAATACTTGTTTAGATTGACTCAAACATACTACATGAGTATAAACGTCCCCAAAGGACAACTAATGGTATGCAAGACTCTAAATTTATAATAGTAGTAAGGATAGATTTTACGGTCGCCAAATATAACAAGCTAGAGTTTTTAAATTATGCAGTGCATGAAGTAGTAGTAATAGATTTTATAGTTGAAAATACCTAACATGGATTCCTAGCATAAATCATCCCAGAGAGCAAGTAGTACACATCCACATATAGAAAAACTAAGCAGCTAGCAAGTATCAAAAAGTAACAATATTGTGGTCGTCAACAAACTGACACAAACCCACATACAAAAAAGTATGTCTGAACCAGTAACTTAAATAAACAACAAACTACCTCGTTGAGACGAGGTAACATCCACATCCAACACTGCCGCCCAGAAACTCCAAAACTAGCTCTGCTATCTGCTACAACTCTGAACCTGAGGCATTCCAAAGACAGAACACCTCAGTAAGAAGGAACAAATGGTGGCAGAAATTAATAAGCCCAAATAAACAAAGGTCAAAGGGGTACCAACCCAATACCAACAGTACTGAAATAAAGTATAAAAAGAGGAACAAGTCATCATCATGAAAAAGAACTCTTACGTGATTCGTCACGTACAACAATAGTACACCAGACGCACGAGGCTATAAGGTGACAACATGAATAATTCGAAAGGAAGAAGTACAAATCCTTTATTAGGCACATGTGGTCAAATTTACCCAAAAACACGGGCGTGGTGGTCACTCGTGGTCACACCACCCAAAACACGGGCAAGGTGGTCACTCTTGGACACACCACCCAAAAACACGGATATAAAATCCGTCTAACTGCGAGGGAGTCTCATACTCTCCACCATACACCGCAGACATCCAAAAGCCGGGTAGACTTCCACAGGGCACTAATGAAGGAAACAACCACTGCGGAGGTGGAATCGTCCACTAACTCTCGCAATCAAGAAACCCAAAGAAACCACAACACAAATATCTCGAGATTTGGCTCGACAGATTCTACTTGACATTCTAGTTTAAGACGCGGTTGATCAACCCTTACGGACGATTCTATAATCTTAGATAAACTCTAATATGTTCGATAACGATAAATAAGGCAATTAAAGCCAATAAAAAAAACTTTTTATCGAACCTCTATGAAGTTACAGGATTAAGTTAACAACACAAGATCTAGAAATTTTCAAGTGATCGAAAGATTAGACATAACTATAACTTGAAAAGAAGATAATGGAACAAAACTCATTCGTTACCATCAAATCAGACAAGGAGAAATGAGGGGGGGGGGGAACCACCACTTGCCTTGGTTTAACCGGAAAAGTCCACCGAATCACTCCACGTCGTAGATCGAGGCAAAAGGATGCGGGAGGAGTTGAAATCTGAACAAGAACGGTCAAAAAGGAGGTTAGGACCGAAAAACCCTAACGAGAAATCTCTAGAAACAGGGATGATACTACCACGATGGTGTAGCTCTCGGTGAGAGATTTTCAGATCTATACTCGGTTGAAGATTTCGAGCACCGTCGGCGGCCACCGGAAGAAGTACGAACGGACGACCTAATTCTCACACGCCGCTCTGGTTCGGGAAGAAGAAGAAATTCTCGGTCGGTTTAATGATGATGAATAAGAAGAAAGTATTTATACTCAAATAGCAGAAATAAACCAGGTTCAGCTAAAACTGGTTTTTCTGAGACAGAAGGAACGGGTCACTCGAGTACTATAAGGGTACTTCTAGGGTGCAACAAGGTATACTCGAGTACAAGAAAAGGGCTACTCGAGTAGTAAGGTGACTACTTGAGTACTTGAATGGAACTACTCGAGTAGTAAGGAAACTACTCGAGTACTCAAAAAGGAACTACTCGAGTAGTAAGATCACTACTCGAGTACATGAAAAGACCTACTCAAGTGCCAGACAACTACTCGAGTACATGGAAGGAACTACTCGAGTAGTAAGGTAACTACTCGAGTACAAGAAGGGACCTACTCGATTCGTTATAAGGCAGCTACTCGAGTACTCGAAAAGAACTACTCGAGTAGTAAGGCAACTACTCGAGTACTCGAAAAGAACTACTTGAGTAGTAAGGCAACTACTCGAGTACTCAAAAAGAACTACTCGATTAGTAAGACAACTACTCGAGTACCCGAAAGGAACTACTCGAGTAGTAAGTCAACTACTCGAGTATAAGAAGAGACCTATTCGAGTAGTTATATGGAAACTACTCGAGTACTCGAATGGAACTACTCGAGTAGTAGGGCAACTACTCGAGTACAAGAAGAGACCTACTCGAGTAGTTATAAGGCAACTACTCGAGTACTCGGATGGAACTAATCGAGTAGTAAGACAACTACTCGAGTACTGGAAGGGACCTACTCGAGACGCAGGAATTTCACTCGAGTCAAGCCTTGCAGGAAAAATAGTTTCTTTACAAATGTAATCTTTTGATCAAACTATACGAATGAATAGTAAAAGACATTTTTGAATAGTACTATAACATTAAAATAATCATACTTATATATTTTTGAACAAGGAAACTACGAGATTAGAACGGAGGCCCAAACGATCGCCGAATTAAACGAAACTCACGTCGTAGGCAAATACTGAAGCTATGAACACAACGACGAAGTCAAAACCAAAATCCGACTAGCCATTCCCGAGATATTAATCTTCAAAGTATACGACGAACATAAACAAATCCAAAACTTCAATCGCGCGCCGAGACTCCAAAAATGCTCGGATTGCGACAAAACTTGACGAACAATCCCAAAATTACATAACTTAAATTCCAAAAGGAAAATTTTTCATCATAATAAGAATTCGGCAGACTCGACTGCACGGACGAGAAATTGCCTTAACGGCATTGTGCCGTCAACTTAACACTAAAAGTAATGCCACGACGTCATAAATATGACGTTGCCCAATCGACTAAAATCAACGAAAAAAATCGGGTGCGTTACAGTCACACCCCCTAAAAAGAAGTTTCGTCGTGAAACTTAACATAACTCCAAAACCAAATTGAAACGATAAAATCAAACATGACTGAAAACATAAAGACATACCTGAAACTAAGAGAAGAGGTGCGGAAGAGATTCCCTCATCGCCGATTCCAATTCCCACGTCGCTCTCTCGACGTCTTGATTTCTCCAAAGAATCTTGACCATAGGGATGGTCTTTCTCCATAACACATGCTCTTGAGAATCCAGTATACGAATAGGTTCTTCCACATACGTAAGGTTGGGTTGAATCTGGGGTATCGAGTCGAGGACTTGACGATCATTACGAACACACTTCCTCAACTGGCTCACATGGAACGCATCATGGACACCAGGGAAGGTTGTAGGCAACTCCAGCCTATAAGCTGACACTCCGATGTGCTCAAGAATCTGGAAAGGTCCCAAATACTGGGGGTCTAACTTGTGGTTCCTTCCAAACCTTTTAACGCCAAACATCGGAGAAACCTTCAAAAAAACCAAGTCTCCAACGACAAACTCCAGATCAACCCTTCGCTGATTGGCATACTTCTCGTAGCGCTCTTGAGACACATGGAGCTTTTCTTGAATACGAGTCACAACACAATTCATCTCCTCAAGGGCTAATGGACCTAGTAACGGTCTTTCACCAACTTCATCCCAAAATAAAGGAGTTCTACAATGCCTCCCATATAAGGCCACAAACGGGGCCATCTGTAGACTCTCTTGATAACTATTATTGTATGCAAACTCCATGAGTCTGAGACGCTCATCCCAAGCACCACCATGATCCAAAATATAACATGTGATCATATCTTCTACGATCTGATTTACCCTTTCCATCTGACCATTCGTCTGTGGATGATAGGCGGTGGAATACCTTAAATCAGTACCCAACCCCTCCTGTAAACTCCTCCAAAAGCGAGACATAAATCTGGAGTCCCGATCTGATACAATGCTAACAGGCACTCCATGCAACCTGATGAACTCTTCAAGAAATAGCTCAGCTATCTTCTTCATCGAATGCCCAATCATAAACGGGAAAAAGTGAGCACAGTTTGTCAATCTGTCAACTATCACCCAAACAGAGTCGTTCCCACGGGGAGATTTTGGTAGCCCGGTGATGAAATCCATTGAAATACTCTCCCATTTCCAACTTGGAATATCAAGCGGTGTCAGTTTACCCCCAGGCCTTCTATGATCAGCCTTAACACGCTGACACATATAACATTCTGATGCAAACTTCGCGATATCATTCTTCATCCCTGACCACTAAACAATTTGCTTTAGATCGTTATACATCTTAGTGGAACCAGAGTAGTAGGCTACACTGGAACCATGAGCTTCAGCACAGATCTTAGCCCGAATATCGCCGAAGGCGGGGACACAAAATCTACCCCAAACTTCAAGGTATCCAACTCATCCACAGAGAAATCAGGTAACTCTCCCTTCACAGTTCTTCTTCGGAGGTGTAACAAATCCGGATCATCCTTCTGATGTGCTCGAGTAAGGGAAATCCAAGAGGGTTCTTCTGCTTCTAGACAAGCAGGCACAGTACTACTCCCAACCTCAATATCCATCAACAAAAATTCTTCTACGAAGGACTGTACCGACAAGTTAAAAATTTTAGCGGTCTTTCTACTCAAAGCATTGACTACTACATTGGCCTTTCCTGGATGATAAAGAATTTCCACTTCATAATCCGTCACATATTCCAACCACCGACGTTGGCGCAGATTTAGTTCTTTCTGAGTGAAGACGTACTTCAAACTCTTATGGTCCGTATAGATCTTTCACAACGCGCCATATAATAAATGTCGTCAAAGCTTTAGCGCATAAATTACAGCAACAAACTCCAAATCATGCGTAGGATAGTTTCTCTCATGATTCTTTAGTTGCCTCGATCCATACGCGATCATTTTACCATCTTGCATTAAAACACAACCAAGTCTGATGTGTGATGCATCGACATACACGACATACTCAACTCCTTCAGTAGGTAAGGTTCAAATTGGAGCAGTACATAATCTCTTCTTCAGTTCTTGAAAAGCCTATTCACACTTATAACTCCAAATGAACGCAGTATTCTTCTGAGTAAGTCTAGTTAGAGGAACAAACAATACTGAAAATCCTTCCACGAATCTTCTATAATAGTCAGCCAGGCCTAAGAAGCTCCTAATCTCCTTAGGTGTAGAAGGTCTCTCCCATTCCATCACAGTAAAAATCTTGGTCGGGTCTACAGAAATACCGTCCTTGCTTACTACATGACCCAGAAAGGACACCTGAGGTAGCCAGAACTCACATTTGCTCAACTTCGCATACATCTTATGCTCCCTCAGGGTCGACAAAACCAAACGCAAATGCTGAGTATGCTCCTCAACATTGCAGGAATACACCAAGACATCATCTATGAACACAATAACAAATCGATCCAAGAAATCCTTAAACACCATATTCATCAAATCCATGAAAGCAGAGGGTGCATTGGTTTAACCGAAAGACATCACTAAAAACTCATAATGTCCATGTAGCAAACGAAACGCGGTTCGGGGAATGTCTGCCTCACGAATCCTCAACTGGTGGTAGCCTGAGCGAAGATCGATCTTTGAAAACACCGAGCTAACACGCAACTGATAGAACAAATCATCAATCCTTGGCTGGGGATATCTATTCTTAATGGTTACCTTGTTCAATTCCATATAATCGATGCAAAGCCTCATCGATCAATATTTCTTCTTGATGAACAAAACAGGAGCACCCCATGGAGAAGAACTTGGTCTAGTAAAACCACACCTCAGCAACTCATCGAGCAGAGTACACAACTCATCCAACTCACGCGGAGCCATACGGTACGGTGCTTTGGCAATAGGATGAGTACCTGGCTCGAGGTCTATCACAAACTCTATCTCCCTTTCAGGAGGAAGTCCTGGAAGACTATCAGGAAAGACATATGGAAACTCTCGCACCACCGAGACATCCTCAAGACGTGGTGTAACAAAATCTGCTTGCAGAGCATAAATAGAAACTAAAAATGCCTCGCAACCACACTCTATAGCATGACAAGTACGTACAGCAGAAATGACAGAGGAAACTCTGTCCTGAAATCCATAGACGCTCATAGGTTGTCTGTCGTCCATCCTGAAATCCAGTCGCTTAGCCTTGCACTGGATGACCGCATCATACTTGGACAGCCAGTCCATGCCCAAAATCACGTCGAAATCAACCAGATCTAAAATCATCAGATCTGCAAATGCTAGAAAAATGCCAAGATAAATAGGGCATCTCAGAACTCCTTGATTAGATATCACCAAATCACCGGAAGAGAGCTTGACATTGAAGGAGTCTCCTAATTGATCCACACCCAGGTGATGCTTATCAACAAATCTCCGGGCCACAAAGGAATGGGTGGCACCCGAATCAAAAATAACGTGTGCCCACCTATTCCGCACCTTAAACTCCCCTAAAACCGTAGCACATATAACTAAATGAACGATAACTCGGGCAACAACGATAAATAATGAGGATAAATTAAACTAGGGCTAACCTGATATCACTTGCGTAGAGGTTTGAGCTTCCTCGCTGGTCATCACGTTCAGCTTTCCTTTTCCTTTATCCAGGATCGGTAGCGGCGGCAGAGCTCGAAGTGGGGCAGGCTGCAGTGGGGCTGAGACTGGGGGCACAAAGATTTCTGGTGTCCCTTCTGCCCGCACTGGAAGCAAATCCTTTCCTTCATCTAGCACCGACTCACATCATGACCCTTCCTTGCACAGAATGAGCACACTAGCCCTCCCTTAGGTGTACCTTGGATGGCGTGCAACCGCTGCTGCTTCAGGGTGGCAGTCCTCTTGAAATATCTTTCGTAAGGGTGGCCGGATGACCATAGAAACTACACACTTCCTTACTTTTCTTCTTCGAAGAAAGGCCAGATGCCCTGCAGCTACCATCCTCAACGTCTTTCCTTTTCTCTTTCCTCACCGCAGCACCGCGGTTCTTAGCATTTTCAATCGCCCCCACTTACAAAGAGGCTTCCACTGCTTCAGCATAACTTTCAGCTCAGTAAGAGCATGCCAACTGCTGGACATCGCTTCTTAGTCCTCCAAGGAAAAACTTCACTCTACCCTCCTCAGAAGCTACCAAATCAGGAGCAAACCAACTTAGTTTGCCAAACTCAATCTCATACTCGCTCACGGTGAGCTGTCTCTGCTTTAGATGCAGGAAGTTATTCATCAGGAGGTCCTGCTCGACCGAGGGTAGAAACTTCTTCAGCAATATCTTCTTAAAGGATTCCCAAGAACATCCTTCCTTCAAACTCTCCCTTTCCCGAATCCACCAGCTCTTTGTCAGGCCCTTTAACTGATAGGCTGCAATCATCACTTTCTGTGCTTCTAGAATCCTGGAATACGAAAACATCTCCTCGATGGAGATGATCCAATCATCTATAATCAGAAAGTGATAGGGGTACCAGAGGAACAGGGGTATCGGACACGGCTTGGCCCAAGGCAGGCTCTTGCACTAAAGGTTGCTACGTGGGAGCAGAAGACAACAAAGACTGAATTTGCGATTGCATCACAACTAGCTGTATCGACAGAGTCTCATTGCTCTAACACTGACCCTCGATAATCGCATCACTTTGCGCACCTGATGACTCACCCTCTGATTGGGGAGTCGACCTATCATAGGACGCTTTGGCAGCATTCTAGAAAGAAAACAGACAACTCATCAAAATCCTAGCTTACAACAAAGCCACTCAACTAGTTCAGACCATACTTATAGGACACTTGCTTATGCTGCAACTTGCTCTTGGATTTTATAATGATGTTACGTACTACTTAGGATGATATCCTCTCATCCTATTGACTCATGTGCCTATGACATGAATTCATGTATTCTTTATTCTTATTTAAAAACATGTTATTTGGGTTGAATGGTAGCTAACTGGGATTACCCATGTAATCCACTTGCTCTACTTTGGAGCCTCGTTTTATGTGGGCTCCAAAGTAGGTGCAAAAGGTATAATAGACATCCCTTCCATTTTCTTTCTATGTCGCTCAACCTAAAGGCATACGTTAGACGTATTATTAATTTCATACATCCCGGCCGGTTTTTTTGGGTGAGACCAGGGTGCGCTCCATTGAGAGGCATTCATGGTCATTCCTTCTATAAGCTCTTGGGCGGCTGCTGGGGTTTTGTTATTAAAAGTTCCACAGGCGGCACCATCAATATGTTGCCTTGTTTACAAATTGAGACCATTATAGAAGTTTTGAACTTGCAACCAATCCATCACTAAATGATGGTGACACCAATAAAGCAATTCCTTAAATCTCCCCAAAGTATCATATACCGTTTCTGAATCAGCTTAAGAGAAATATGAAATATCATTACGTAACTTGGCCATTTTTGATCGTGGAAAATATTTTTTAAGTAATTGTTCTGTCATCTCGGCCCAAGTGGTGATAGATCCCTTTGGAAGAGAACCCAAACACTGTTTTGGCATACTTCACAAAGTAAAAGGAAAAGGCCTATGTCATATCGCATCATCTATAACTTCGTTAAATTTGAAAATATCTCATATTTATAAAATGTTAGCAATATGTGCATTGGTATCCTCATCCAGAAACCCATCGAATTATATGTATTACTGTACCATTTGAATAAAACTTGGCTTCAAATAAAAATTATTATTCGCAATAGTGGGTAAAATAATACTTGATTGAACATCATCCTGATTTGGTCGGACGTAATAGGACATAGTCCCTTGTTTTGCCATATTTGGCTCTCCCATAGTACAAAAAAATAGTAGAGGAAGAAGAACAAAGAAAAGCAGAAGGACAAGAAGAAGACGCCGACAAAGGTAAAGAAAAATAAGTGTACCCTATAGATTCTTCAACCAAATCTTGAGAATTGAGATAACAGATTCTTAAGCATTGTCATAAGGTTTGCTCAATTTTTGGATCCAAATCAGTTAGATTTGATGGATTTCTTCGGGTCATACACCAAAGAAAACAATATTAAGACAAAACAAAAGAAGAAATTTTTTTTTATAAAAAAACAAAAAGACGACAAAAGTAATAGAACTTTGTTTTCAAAATATCGACAAAAAGAGTTTCCCGACAACGACGCTAAAAAATTGATGCATAATCTGGTGTTTTGTATAACCATGGCTTGCAAGTGCACCTATCATTACAGAGTATAAAATCAAGCATCGTATTTTTCTAGGCCTGTCAAGTACTGGCACTTACAAGAAAGAGCTATTATTTTATCTAAACAAAAGAGTGGTTGATTTTCAAAAAAGAGAAAAGTGTGATTAAACTATTGAGAGAAATTCGATGAGGTAAAATACTAGCACTTGATCTTGAATCCCTTTGGACAAAAAATATTGATAAAAGATTAAACTGCAAGTTTCTAAATTATTTGTCTTCGATCGCGGTGGCTCCCAAATTACATTAACGTCTCTCTCGAGATTAAGCCAATGTCAAACCTTAGGCAGAATGATTAAGAACCCTTGGCCTTTCGAACTTTCTAGGCTTACATTAGGCGGTGAACCCCACAATTGGGTTTGACCCCAATCCAGAAGATTTGGGCAATCTTCCATTGAGGATTGCATGACAAATCCCTTGATCTTTGAGTGATCTCCTCTTATACACACCTCGCGACAAAATTTAGGATACATATCTAGTATAAAAAAATATGTTGGCAATACGTTTAAATGAACTCATTGTATCCACCTCCTCTCGGTAAAACTAGGATACGGATCTTAGATCGGGCACGAAACATTAAAATTCAAACAAATAAGAATCAAAGATAACTCAAATATATATAAATTGAAATCTTACTAGGTTTTAAAAGAAAAACCAAAGTTCATTTCATTCTAAAGTTCATCATGATCAAGTGCTAATGGAAATTTAGCTACTCATTATGATGGGGAATTTACATAAAGTTGTAGAGAGAAACATGATTTCTAAAAATAAGAAAACTTGAATTACCAAAATACAAAGTTAATTACGCTAAGCTCTAAACTTGAAATGAAAAAAATAGGGAAAATAATATAAAATTATAGAATTTCTCCACCAATATCTTCTTCCTATGCTCAAGGAGAAGACTGTTATTTATAGGAAATTTTGCATGAGAGTCATGCCCCCTTGTCAAGCCCGTGACAAGGTGTGTATGGTATGAAACCGATGACTTCAAAGCCTGAGAAATGCTGGGAAACCAAACCACCAAAAGTCATCTCCTAATGGGTAACGCCCCTAGTAACTCCCATGACCCGGTCCTGTAGAGAATAGATCTGAAAATTGCAGGAAAATAACTCAATATGGATTGATGAAGGCAATTGTGGAAGTGGTCATGCCTTCAAATCACGCTCGTGACCGAGGCATGACTGTTGAAATGGCTGACGAAGGAAACTTACTTTAATTACTCTAAAGCACGCCTGGGATCTGGATGGCATGCCCTCCCAATCATGCCCATGACCGGGGCGTGTAACTTTAAACTGACATGGAAACTCATTCTGAACAGCGAACACTCCCTTTGGTCATGCCTATGAATATGGAGTGTAATATTAATCTGACATGGAAATAGCTTTCTGGCAGCGAAGGCGGGATACAGTGCATGATTGAGGTCATGCCCCCTAGCCACGCCCGTGACCAGGGCGTGTAATACTTGGTTTTCCAGAAAAGCATTAAAATTTTCGTTGTTTACACCAGTGAGTTCTAAATTTATATTAGCAACCCAGAATTTCTTGAATTTCAGAAAGAAACCAATTGGGGACTTAAATTAGAAAAATATAAATACAATTTGATAAATTATTAAATAAAAACTATAATAAAAATAAGACAAAAAAGTTTTATCACTAATCACCCTGGTACCAACTATCATGGCTCACTATGGCAGTGGAGCGGGCATCTCCACAACTAGGCATGTATACACACTGCCTGTCCTAGACCTCCCTTTCGCCTTTGTACACGTCCAAGGTGCACTATAGAGTGTTTGCATACTATTGTTCGGGGTATCCCAATCTTTTGGGCTATGTGATGGGCTTATGGAAAACATCAGAAGACAACAAGCTAAGCTGGTCTGCTAGGTCGCATTGATTTTCCAATTCAACTTACTACTGTCGGTGTGATGACCAAGACAGTACTGAATACCTGCAACACTCTATGCACATGCAAGTGTATTATCTCAAAATTCAGGCCTATAGCTTGTTGTACTATCAAGTCCTCCACACACATCGGTATCACCACACCTTTTCCTAATCGAGCCTCCAGCTCTGAGTACTAACCAGTCCTTAACCCAACTCATCATCCTATGGGATGATGTTTACAAATTGTAGAGTTCTCCTATAATTACTAATCTTTTCTTAGGGAATAGTTATACTTAAAAATTTATGGTGAATCTTGGACTTCTTGAGGTCAACCAGGTGAAGGGCTTGCAGCGGTATGGGTAAGTATGATGGGCTGTCCGAAACCTCCCTTTCTTAAGATATTTATTCTTATTGGTAGCTACCCTTATTTAAACCCCCTCTCAATGTTTCATTGTCATAAAGTGGTTTAAGTTTCTTATAGGGGAGAGATGATCTATCATCAAACTTCAAATCTAGCTACTCTATTTAGTGTCCATATATACTCACACTCAGTACTTCATGGTGACTTACACAAAGACTTCAACCAGAAGTCTATGAAACTCAAAATACCACTAAATCTGTTATGTTTAACTCTTATGATCACCTTTAATTCATTTATATTGAGGTGTGACATGAAACTAAACTTATAATGGACTATTGTACAAATATTCACCCAAAATTATACAATTTTTAGAGGTTGATATAAATGATGTCCTACTGATATGTTCAAAATTTTGTGCAATTCCTATGTGATCATGGTGGTCTAATCTCTACATCAATTTTTTGCTAAACGCAGCGCATTCCACAATTTGTACTCGTTATGATCTAAAAGATGAAGCTATCATATTTCTTGGCCAAATGATCCAAAATTAATACCATAGGTTAATCAAGACATAAATGTTGAATGATTATAAATTGATGAATTTTCTAATTAATTTGGCCAAAGTTAAAAATTCTCTAAATATGTGACACATATTACTTTATAGAAGAAGTACCGCTTGTAGAATTTAAATTGCTCCAGATGAATTACCAAAGATACATATTGATGAAACAAGATGTTGGTCAGAGTTTAATGATTTTCATGAAATTTAAGTCACAGTTTCCACAAGTGAATATTAAACCTAAAGTGTCACATTTCAAAGTAAGTACCTAAATTTCTTATCCAAAAATTCTAAGAAAATTTCCAGAGGATTACAATGGTGTAATAAATTTATATCTAGATATTTAGAATTTACCCAAATTTATTAACCATTATTACTTCAAAAATACAAAAGTGTGACAATTTAAGTTATGATATTTCACAACTTAAATGACTACCAAAAATTATAATAAAATTACCAGTGGTCTAATTTGACCTAATATAGCATGTTCTAAAAAATTAGAATTTTTCTAAGTCATTTAGTTACTTTTATTTCATAAATTTAATTTGTGACATACTTACTATTAATTAAATACCTAGGATTTTTAACTCCAAAAGTCCTAATATCACCAGGATGATTCCTTTTACCATAAAATGTGCATGGACAAATTACATTTGTATTTATCAATGCATTTGTGCTAAAATCACAAAACACATATTTGAGCTATGTTCACACAAAATTTCAATAACTATATTTTCATTCAAGTGGAATACACCCATATCAAGAGCTCCAAATAGTCTCAAATTTTTACCAGCACCATATGATATCCTAATCTACATACCACCCATGATTTGGGTCAATTTGACTTTTTATAGCCACATATATTTGATGTATATGATAAAACATATATTTGATAAAACTATAGAAACATATTACACAAAAATTCTAAATTTTAGGCAGGGGATGTTTCTGTAGTATATACATGCATGGAAAACATATTAGACCAATACAAAGAACCATGTGAAGTAAAAGCACATTTTGGTGACTGTCTCTCGCTTAGGACAAATATCAGTAAAATGCCCATTAAGAGGGCTGTAGAGCTCCAAATGATGTGCTTTAATTTTCCATAAAAATTAGACATGAAGGGATACACTATTTATATCTGATACTTTTTCTAAATCAGCCTCTAAGAGGTCTTAAAATAAGTTTGAAGTTGATGTATAAAGTGTGATAGAATAAATAAACTATAATATTTATATGTATATGATCCTGCACGGATCATAAAGTAGAAATGGAGGGAATCCATTCATCTTCTTCCTCCAGCCAAAGGTCACTATTTTCCCGACATATAGGTGAATTTTTGGCTTTCCTAAAGCATGTTAAGACCCCCCATCGCCGTCCAACCACACCAGCGTACTCCTGATTCTCGGCAATAGCCATCGATGGGTGGTGGTCCGACGACTTTGGGTGGCCGAAGTGCTGTTTTCTGGTGAGGTTTCAAAATCCAAATTTCTACTTAGATTCCAATGAAATCAAGATCAATTGAGCTCGAATCTCTTTCTAATTCATCTAAGAAGCTAGCATAGAGGGATTGGGGAGGAAACACACCTCGATCGGGCCTCGACAACGTGTGTAGCGACGGTTGGCCATGAAATTTTCTTTCTTCTATGAGCTTGCCAGATCCCATGATTATCCACCAAATGTAGCAATGTAAGAATCGATTTCAACTCCTCTCCTTCTTCTGAAGATGATGGAAGGGTCAATTTGAGTAGGAGGAGGCCTATGGTGAAATGCCATTAATGGCCATTTCAGTTTCACTCAAAACTTCTTGAATTCTCCACTAAATGGAAGGGGAAGGATTTGGAATGGCCTAGAATTCTATGGAAAGGTGAATGGGTTCATTTGGAAGAGGAATTGGATGTTTATTGACATTCAATCCATGAATGCTTCATTAAAGTCTTCCAAAAAATGGGGGAAACTCAAAATTCCTTTTGCCATGTCACTACTTCTAGAAATTGGATAGCATAGGTGGTAAATATGATCATGGGTTATATGGTAGGCCACCCATGTAGGCCTTAACCCAAGAAAATTAATCAAATTTCCATATTGTCCATTTTAGGTCTATTTTACAAAGGTTGACTTTCATGTTTGACTTGGTTATCCAATGGTGTGGTTGACCCAATTGGGTGGTCATGGCTCCTATGGCACCATGCCATGTAGAATGGGTCATTGTGGGGTCTACTCTGGGCTAATTGGTCCATAAGATAGGTTTGACCAAAATTGGCCTAAGTTTGACTTTGGTCAAATTGGATAAATTGGTTGACCCATTTATTGGGTTTTTTGTCCATTGTCTCCATAATGATGTTAAAAGGATGGGCTGAGGTCAATTTGACCAATTGAAGACCAATTAAACCTTAATTGGGTTGAATTGGGTTATGTTGATCAAGAGTTGACTTTAGTCAAATTGACCAATTTGATCGACTAATTCATTAGTTCTAGGTTCAATAGGGTCTCCCTTAGAGTTAGGGACCAAGTGGTGAGGTCAAATTGTTCTTGTGAGTTCAATTTGGGGGAAATTTGACCTAGGTTGACTTGTGCTATCTTATAAGCACTATGCGAGTTCACCTCAACTCAATGAGTGCTAGGGTCCCCTCCTTGACCTAACTCACATGACCCACCACATGTCATACCCGAACACACACTAGGGTTCTAGTAGGAATGGGGATGTACACAAACACTGTAACACCACAATCCGTCACATTGAACATAATAAAAGGTCTGGTCGGGGCTCCATGCCATATTTTACTGACAGTTAGTGGAGTTACGCCTTAAAACCCTCCCATTTACATATTATAACTTAGAGTTGCATTCTAGTGGAAGCATTAAGAGTGATAAGAACCCAATCCCAGGAATGTCCACTAAAACACAATATAAATGATAACCAAAATATACAAAGAGTTTGACCTTAAGGGCTTACAAATGATTCTAATTAATTAATGTGTTAGACATACATCGGCACGTGAGCCGACAACACATTAAAGTAGTAAAAGATTTGCTTTGCCTTCGAGGGCCGACATATCACAAAGGGCTTCAGCCCGCTACTTTCCCTAACACTTGCATAGTAACAATCCACAAAAATTTGGAAAACAAGGCAACAGGCAGCTTTAGCTAACCAAATTATAACGACCCCACCCCTCACTCGGGGCGTCAGTGCTCCTTCCCTGCAGGTAAGCAACATGTACATAAAATGGCATCAGAATGTGAAACTTAGGTACAATTCACCACAGACGTGGGCATGGCCGGCCACATGCCCCGTGCACTCACGACTTATTTTCCGGCGTATTGGAAATCCAATCCCACCACCATCCTTAGTCCCAGATCAATGATTTAACATTGAGAATTTATAGTCTTTCCGGCCCGTACCCTAAGACCCTCTTCCTACTAAGCCACCACAAAGTCAAAGATGCTCTATTTTCTATAGATATATGACGGTTACTCAATCCAAGCTGATCGCCATAGGATGGTTACCGGTTATCTACAGCCCGTTCCTCAAACCGTCAGGCCCGCAATACATGATGCAGGTCAGCCTCCTCATGCCTAATCATACAATACATAACCGTGTTATGTTTCAAGGCAGGCAATCATGACCACCATAACTGGGCACTTTAAGAACATAGCTAAACTTATTGTCCCCCTAGCCTCTATAACCCTCCTGGAACACAAGATACGGCTGAGGAAAGTTTTATGCCCAGAACAGCCACCTTTTGGTTGCATTAGTACACAGGATAATCTGTATCACAAGTCGCCTATCATGCTGGCTAATTTTTGATATCCCAAATGCAAACCCAACAAGTACAAGAAAACAAAAGTCATGATCCACAGAAAGTTAAATGTGAAAGTCTTTAATTTCAAGAATAGCTAAACACCTAGAGGGGGGAATAGATTTTTGCCCCTTTTTTTATATTTTTTCTTACTTTGGTGTGTTGTGATTTAGTTATATTTAGCTTTCAAGACAATCAATAACATCTTACACAAGATTTATAGTGGTTCCCTAGATTATGCATACATCCACTCTCCCTCCGACCTTGCTAATAGTGTGTTAGATAAGGCACATCTCCAAACATGGCTCCAAAGAGCTTACAACACAGATCCCTCAAGATCTCTTAGTCTCCTCCAAGACCTACCTCAGGCACAAAGCCCTACCACTAAGAGATATTATTTGCTACAACTCAGACACACAGACCATACCTCAGACTTAAGAATAAGTCCTACAACTCAGGCTAGGAGGATAGCCCTACAACTCAGAGATGTAATCTCCTATCTCAGATCTGAACCAGATCCTACCTCGGGCAAACTGCCCTATAACTTAGATCCAATCTAGGATCCTACCTCAGATCAACACAGGGATCCTACCTCAGATCTACAAAATATCCTACACTCAGCCTTTATAAAATAGGCTTACACTCAGATTTGTTAAGATCCTACTTGATGAATGCTTTGTTGATGATGATCTTACCATAGAGAACTGTTCTCTGTGCCTTTTCCTTCTATCCTGAGAAAACTCAATTCAGATTTCTTCTTCACAGCTTTTAGAAAATATTCTTCAGAAATGATCATCTAGAACTGTGAAGTAACAACAGCTAGGGTTTGGCTTTGTTGCATCTTCTTTCTTAGATATTCTTCTCTGAACTTCCTGTTATAGGTGAGAATCACAACAGGTAATTTGCTTGAACTCTTTGATCAGCTGTTTGAACTTCTTCAGGCTCTACAATAGTGGCGAGAGGAGGAAGATGTAGTCCAATCTTTTTTCGAAAATCGATCCCAAAGTTAATCTTCTATTTCTGATCTGAGTACTTTTATTATATTCCGCGATCCAATGGCTCTTTGAGCCATGGGCCTTGAAAGTCTTTTTTTCAAGGTCATCTAAACACTTAGAAGGGGGATAGGTTTTTCATCTTACTTCAAGTCTTTTTTAACTTTTACCCGATAGTTGTACTTAATGATTAGGTTATTTTTAGGTTTCAAGATAAATCACCGACGACACAACTGTTTATAGTTGTTCCCCGATCTTGGATATGTCCACTGTCCCTCTGCGCCTTTCTAACAGTATGTTAGATTAGGTAATTCCCCCAAAACTCGGCTCCTGACGAGCTTACAACTCGATCCCTTAGACCTCTCAGTCTCATCCAAGACTTACTCCACAGGCACAAGGCCCTACAACTCAATTGATAAACAACCACCTACCTCAGGCCAACGTCCCTACCAATGAGGCTGGGAGGATAGCCATACACTCAGATCCAAAATGGATCCTACACTCAG
The DNA here is from genome assembly GCA_039583875.1 of Platanthera guangdongensis. NCBI lineage: Eukaryota > Viridiplantae > Streptophyta > Magnoliopsida > Asparagales > Orchidaceae > Platanthera > Platanthera guangdongensis. Next base: position 40,217,782 of record CM077154.1, read on the forward strand.
CCTTTATAACACAGGCTTACTCACTCTGTTTCCTTACAGAATACTACCCCTCGGCCTTTATAAATCAGGCCTACAAACTCGGACTCTACACAGAATCCTATCACTCGACCTTAAATAGAAAGGCTTACAACTCCAATCCTAGATGGGATCCTATAGAAAGAATGAAAGGTGTTTGTTTTGAATTGACACCAGAGTAAGTACTCTGTGTTCACTTCTTCCTAGACTGAGCAGAATTCAGTCCAAGCTTTTGTTGATAAAGACTATGGATTTGACAGTTAAATGTTCTTCAATCAACAACCTTTTCTTGCAGAGCTTGTATGATCTGCCTCTATTTCTTCCTTCTCAAAAATTGCTTCTGTACCTGCTATTGCATATGATGATTGCTCCAACTATCTCTTTTTGCTTTTAGGTTGACTGAACTGAACAGGTCCTTCTGGCTCGGTAGTAATGGCGAGGAAGAAGACGATGCTCAGCCTCAATTGTGTATTTCTAAAACCCTAATTACTTATTGTTGACTCAGCCAATCTTCCGTTTTATTGCTTGTCGATCAATGAGTCTTTGCGCTGTGGAGCCCAGCCTTAATTGCCGATTTACCACCTTCCATTTGCAGAAGATGACAAAAACTGGACGCCGACGCCATCAATTGCTTATTTCATCTTTCCCGCAATGAATTTGAATTGTGTTGACTTTGTTGACTTTTGCCGACTCATGTTAATGTCAGCCATCTTTGGACTTGGCCAAATCGAACACTCGCATAGGCGTTGAGTGAGTATGCTTCACTCAGCGACAAACACTTAGAGAGATTTTCTATCATCAGGCGTTGATTGAGCAACCTTCCCTCAACGCCAAAACACAGAAAATATTTCTATCACTAGGCATTGAGTGAGCAACCTTCACTCAACACCAAAACACTTAGAATGATGTTTCAATCATTAGGCATTGAGTGAGCAACCTTCACTCAATGCCAAAATAGTTAGAAAGTTATTCTAACTCTGGGCGTTGAGAGCGTTGAGTCCACTCAATGTTTTTTGCCTTAGCCAAACATTTTGTTACTTGGCGTTGAGTGAGCCTTCATCACGCAATGCCATATTACTTAGACAGATTTTGTCACTTGGCATTGAGTGAGTAAGCTTCACTCAGTGCCAAACTACTTAACAGAAATTCTTCTGTTATTTGGCGTCGAGTTAGTAAGCTACACTCAACGCGATTAGACTTAGCCGATTTTCAATGTTTGAAAACATAGACTCTGACTGGATGAGAATCATTAAATGCTTTTTATCACATAGTGTTGAGTGAGTGAGCTTCACTCAATGCCTATGGACTTAGTCAAATCTTTACATAGAATTTTTGTGGCTTTGACTGACTGAGCAATATTCAATGATTTTGATGTTATGGCATTGAGTGAGTGGACTTCACTCAATGAATGTGGACATAGCCACTTCTCAGCTAGTTTCTCTTAATGCTTTGACTGTCTCAGCTTGTCTTACAGCTTTTTGTTGTATGGCATTGAGTGAGTAGACTACACTTAATGCATGTGTCCTTATCCACATTTTCATCTTGCCAATTGCTAAGCTTAGACAAACCTACCTATATTCAATGATTTAACTTACCCAGTGTTGAGTGAATAGGCTTCACTCAATGCTCGTGGACTTTGTTGCTTTTCAGATCTTCACTATGTCGAGAATGTTGAGTTGTCTCGACAATACAGTCTGCAGGGTTTCGACATATTTAAGTCTATAGTCAGTTCTTCATTGTCTCGAGACAGTTGTATTGTATCGACACTACAGTTCTGAGCTGTCTCAACACTTTTGTCTGGATTTTCTCGACATTTCTCCTACAGAGGTGTCGACATCTTTGTCTCAACACTTTTTTCTATCTCGACACTTCTGTCTGAATTGTCTCGACACTTGTCCTACAAAGGTGTCTACATCTTTGTCTCGACACTTCTATCACGACACTTTTATCCTTTGTCATTTCTTCAAGTTTTCACCCTACACCTGGCGTTGAGTGAGCTTGCTTCACTCAATGCCTGTGGACTTAGGAAAATTCCTTACTATCCTCCAGCTTGCTTGGTGTCCACCTGCATGCATAAACTCAAACACACATCAAATACAACTTGTGTGTGTGACATTGACTTATTTGACTTCTTACAAATCTGGGCCATGTGGATCAATGGGCCCAACAATCTCCCCCTATTTCAAAGAATTCAAAATTATTCAAATTGTTCACATTACTTAGTCAATGACACACACAACATATGCAACAATAAAATGTATTATTCTAACAGAGCAAATCTGTGAAAGTTACCACATTTTCTTCCTACTCCCCCTGTTTTGCTATAAGTTGTGTGAGACCACTTGAATGTTGCATATGATCATTTCTTTCTCCCCCTGAATCTGATACCGCTTGAGTAGAGCAGCTTTTCTTTCTCCCCTAGATTTGACATGATTTGGTCAAGCTCTTATGCCACACTTGATCAATCTTTGAAGCCCGATACCACTTGAATCCTTTAATACCACTTTAATTTCTTCTTTCTCTCCCCCTTTTTGACTTTTGAAGAATAGTCAGGGAAGAGCTGGATTGTGTTGATGTACTTCTCCCCCTATCTGATTATAGTTGATACCCTTGGTACAGTTGCTAGTTGCCTCTTTATATGAGGCTGATTATGCACCTGCAGCTGCTTGACTTGGTCCCCCTCAATAGGAGTAACTTTTTTCCATCAATTTTACTAATGGACACTTTGATCTTCTTATCACTTAAGGCCTTCATCTCCTAAAAGAAAAACATATCCTACACCAAAACAGAATCTATAGGGAGTGACTGAAGCTAGAATAGGTTCAACATACCCAACTCAAGGTTGATGGTGTTGAACTTTGCATCACCTAGTGGCTTAGTAAAGATGTCAGCCACTTGCTTTTCTGTGGGGACAAACTCAAGACTGATATCTTACTTTTTCACAAGCTCCCTAATAAAATGACATCTAATCTCTATATGTTTAGTCCTCCAGTATTAGACATGATTCCTAGAAATAGAAATAGCACTTATAGAATCACAATGAAGAGGGGTTCTTCTTTCCTAGAGGTCATAATCCTAATGCTGATTCTAAATCTACAACAATAGAGCACAACAACTTCCTGCTGAAATGTACTCTAACTCTACAGTTTATATAATAACAGTTGTTTGCTTTTTGCTGCTCCAAGACACTAGTCTTCCTCTGAAGAACTGACAGGTCCCTGTAGTGATTTTCATGTCTTCTTTACATTCTGCAAAATATTCATTTGAATACCCTGTTAGTTTGAAATCCTTATTTTTAAGGTACCATATGCCAAGATCTGGTGTGCCCTTAAGATTTCTCAAGATCCTCTTTACAATAGAGTAGTCAGATTCTTTAGGGCATGCATGATACATAGCATAGACACATGTAGCATACATGATGTCAGGCCTACTAGCTGTGAGGTATAACAGGCAGCCAATTACCCATCTATACAAATTTTCATAAACAGGTTTCCCTACTCTTCTTTGTTTAAAGGCATACTTGTCCCCATGGGAGTTTTTATGGTGGAGGCATTCTCCAATCCATATTTCTTATTTAACTCCCGGTGAACTTAGACTGGGATACGAACAAGCCATCACTAGTCTGTCTAACTTGGAGACCCAAGAAGAACTTGAGCTCACTCATACTACTCATCTCAAACTTCCCTTGCATAAGTTTAGCAAACTTCCTACAAAGTTTGTCATCAGTAGATCCAAATATAGTGCCATCAACATATATTTGGACTAGGATGATCTTGCCCTTATATTCCGTTAGGAATAGGGTCTTGTTTATTTTCCCCCTTGTGAATTTATTATCAATGAGGAAACTAGAGAAGGTCTCATACAATGCTCTAGGGGCTTGCTTTAACCCATATAGAGCTTTCCTACGCCTATAAACAAATTAGGGAGAGTTAGAGTCAATAAAACCTGGTGGCTATTCTATATATACTTCCTCCTTTAAGTCCCCATTCAGGAAGGCAGACTTCACATCAATCTGGTAGACTTTAAATCCTTGATAGGTAGTAAATGCAAGAAAGAGTCTTATTTCTTCTATTTTGGCTACTGGGGAAAATGTCTGGTCAAAATATATTCCTTCTTCTTGCATGTATCCTTTAGCCACCACTCCGACATTATTTTTGAAAATAATACCATTCTCATATAACTTGTTCCTATAGATCAACTTAGTTCCTATGACATTATGTCCCTTAGGTCTGGGAACTAGCTTCTAGACTCTACATCTCTTGAACTAGTTCAGTTCTTCTTGCATTGCTCCACTCCAGAATTGATCTTTGATTGTGTCTTAAAACTTCAAGGGCTCTAACCGTGAGAGGAAACTTGAGTAGAGTACAATGTTGATACTCTTACTCCTAATTAGTACTCCTTGGCTTGCCTCACCAATCATTTACTATTCTGGATGATCCCTTAGATGCCTTACAGCTGGAGGCAATCTAACTTCAGCTAGCTGCTCTTTATTTTCTTCATGTGGATGTTCTTCATCCTCAACTTGTGAGTCTTGAGCTCCTTCTAGACAGCACACATCGTTTCCCTAATCTTGGACAGCTGGGGCATCTTCCTTGATGGTAAGCTTGTCAATCACCTGCTCTATGCCTGCTGAACTAGAAGAGGAGATAGGCAGCTCACAGTTAATCATGTTGGATTCATGAAAAACAACATGAACTGACTCTTCTACAACTTGACTTGTCAAGTTGTAGATCCTATATGCCCTACTGTTATTATTGTACCCAACAAAGATCCCTTCATGGGACTTGGCAGTAAACTTAGTCACATAGGACTTTCCATTGTTCAGGACATAGCACTTGCTACCAAAAATTCTGAAGTGGGACAAGTTTGGTTTTCTGCCTTTCAAGATCTCATAAGGAGTCTTCTTGTGGCTTTTGGTGATAGAATCCCTTGTAAGGACATGATATGTAGTGTTAACTGCCTCAGCCAAAAAATATTCTGGGAGAGATGTGTCACTTAACAAGGTCCTACCAGCCACTATGAGTGTTTTTTTTCCTCTCAGTAATTCCATTTTGCTGGGGTGTTCTAGGAGAGGCGAATTACTGGTGAATCCCTTGCTCTTCACAAAACCTTGTCATGCTTGTAGACTAAAATTCAGTCCCATGGTCGCTTTTGAATTTTGACCACATTACTGTCTAGTTCATTCTATATCTGCTTGACAAAATTTTTGAAGACTTCAAGTGTTTCATCCTTTCTCTTAAGGAAGAACACCCAAGCAAACCTAGAATAGTCATCAACAACCACAAGGGTGTAGACTTTCCTACCAAGACTTTGAACTGGCATAGGACCAAACAGGTCTATTTGTAGGAGGTATAAGCAATGAGGTGCCACAAAATGATTCCCTACCAGGTCAGCAAGGACTCACCGAATATTAGGGGTTGGTCGTGTCTTTCTGAGCGCAAGGCTAGATCGCAAAGAGCTGGGATTGTATACAACACCATATTCGCTAGGTGGGACCAAGATACCCCAAGGACCCATATTGGGCTAGCTTTGGTCTAAAACTGGATCAGATAAGTAAATGGGAGGGAAGGCTCCATCCCTGGGCAGGTGAAAGGGCTAGCGCCTCGGGCTGGTGGAAGCCCTTGTCGTTGGGCGATACTTCTCCACTCAGCGCCGCTGATAGCCCTTGGCATTGAGTGATTCTTCTCCACTCAACGCTCCGACCAGCCATTGGTGTTGAGTGATGCTTCTCCACTCAATGCTCCCACCATACCTTGGCGTTGAGTGATGCTTCTCCCCTCAATGCCCCGTCAGTCTTTAGGTTCCCACCCGAGGCAGGCGCAAGGGCTTGTGCCTCAGGTCTGTGGGAGCCCACCAGACCTCAGCCTTGAGTGATGTTTCTCCACTCAACGCCCCTTGTAGTCTCCTTCGCCTCCCGCCTAGAGTTAGCCGGAAGGTTTGCGCTCAAAGCGAGTAGTGTTTTCGCAGAGCTCAGCGGAAGAGCTTCCGGCAGATGGGACCCAAAGCTGAAATTACCTGAATACCACTGGGACTGCATTTAACTCCTCATAATAGCGGAGTTTGGCAATTGACAGACCAGCCCAGGGGAATTTTAGTAATTTTAGGGTTCTAGAATTACATTTTTTGCAGACCGGATACTGAAAAGCTATAAATAGACCTATAGAGTTCCTCAAAAGGCAGGCTTTGGATACTTCCACAAATTTCCTTCTAGTGCTTTCTGACGAACTCCTAGCCCAACAATTGGCTTTGAAGGGGAAGTGCTCAGAGATCTTCTGGGTTAGAGGAGGGACCTCACATCTGAGGCTTAGGGTCAGTTCTTGGTCCTTTATCACTAGTCAAGAGTTATGGTTTGGGAGAAATACGTGTCAGCTACACACCTAGGTACCTTAGTGTTGGGGCTGAGGCCCTGATTTCTATTCTTGTTCGGGAAGAGGGCAATAATTAGCTACCAATCTACAATGTCAGTAGGGACCTAGGGAAGGTAGAGCTTAGATACCCTATCTTGGAGTAGTTGGCTTTTTCCCTGGTTATCTCGGCTCAAAGGCTCCGACCCTACTTCTAGGCATACTCCATCTGAGTGGTGACTGACTATCCCTTCCACGACATCTTTTAGGGGGTGGATCCATCGAGCAGGTTGGAAAAGTGGCCGGTGGAGCTGAGTGAATTTGATATATCTTATGTTCCCCATCTCTCGATCAAGGTTCAAGCAATGGTCGACTCCCTGGCTGATTATGTGGTCGAGGTGGTGGAGGTGGAGCTCACTCACTCAGTTTCTTGGAAGGTGATGGTAGATTGCACCTCGGGCAGGCATTCCTAGGTGGTAGAAGTGATCCTGGAGAGCCCCTAGGGAACAAAGATCGAGCACACGATGGTCGTTCACTTCCCCATTACCAAAAACCAGGCGGAGTATGAGGCGGTAATAGCGGTGCTCCGCCTTGTAAGGGAGTTGTGGGTGAATAATGTGGAAGTGCTCATGGATTCCATGGTAGTGGCCTCTCAGATCAACAGCGAGTTCAATGCAAGGGAGCCCACTCTCCAACAGTACCTGGCAAAGGTCAAAGGGGTCATCGAGATGTTCCAAACATTCTCCATCAAACACATGACGTGGGAAGATAATGAGTAGGTGGACTAGCTGGCCAAGTTCGGATCCCATGCAGGGGAACTCTGACCAACCTCTTTTGCCCTTCCATCAAAGAGGGGGAGCTGATGGAAGTGGATCAGTGCCCTTCCTGGATGTACCCCTTCACAACATCCTTGTACTTAGGAGAGTTCCTGGAGGGCCTGGATAAAAAGCGCTTCAAATATAAGTCAACATACTATCTGATGCACGAGGGGAGTCTATATCAAAATACTCTCTCAGTGCCTCTAGCACGTTATGTGGCTGAAGAAGAGATTCTGAGGATCATGGAGGAGGTTCACTCCGGGGAGTGAGGGAGTCACTCGGGGAGCAGGACCCTGGAGGGAAAGATAGTGGCGCAAGGGTATTTTTGGCCAACCCTGGGTCGGGATGTCCCCGAGTTTGCAAAGAAGTGCCAGACGTGCAAACTGTTCACCTCGCTCCATCTACTACCAGGTCGGAGACTAAGGATCATCATTGCGCCTTAGACCTTCGCCATTTGGTGAATGGACTTGGTAGGGCCCTTCCCTCAAGCCAGTGGTCAGAGGAGGTTCTTATTGGTGATGATAGATTATTGTTTCAAGTGGTTGGAGGTGAAGGCGCTATCCAAGTTGACCTCCCAGGTGGTTTGGAATTTTGTGTGGGGGGAGATCATTTTCAGGCACAGGTTGCCTCAGGCCATTGTCAAGGACAATGGGTCGCAGTTTTTCAGTACGGAGTTCATCAGCGTTTGTGATCAGCTTGGGATCGATCTCCCGTTCCAGTCGGTCCACCATGCCGGGAGTAAGAGGCATGTGGAGGCGGCAAATAAGATCATTATGAACTTTTTGAAGAAGATGGTTGAGAACTTGAAGGTAAGATAGGTGGAACAACTTCCTTCACTCTTCTGGGACTTGAGGACCACTCGAAACACAGCTACGGGGGAGACCCCTTCAAATGCTCCCACGGCTGTGAAGCTGTGCTCCCAATTGAGTTTGAGGTCTGGACACTACGGGTGGTGGAAGTTTAGGAAGGTAAGGAAAAATGGAGGGTCGATAATGAGTATGACTTGTGACTCTCCTTGGACCTGATGGAGGAACTCCGAGATGTGGTCGTTGTCAGGTAAGAAAAAATCAAATGATGGATGGCCAAATACTTTGACAAGCATGTTAGAATCAGGCAGTTCGGGGAAGGGTACTTGGCCTTAAAAAGGTGAATGTTGCAGGGAGATCAGATGTCATGGGAAAGCTCAATCCAAATTGGGAGGACTCTTTTATCTTCAAGGAGGCGTTGAAATCAGGGGGGGTATCACATCCGGAATATGGAAGGCGAGACCCTAAGTCATACCTGGAGTGGTGATGACCTGAAGCATTTCTATCTTAAAATTGTGTACGTAACATCTTTCTTCTAATATGAAGCTTCTTGATATTCCAATTTTCTTTTTCAATGGTTCATGTGAATGGGTAAAGAGTTCACTGAGTAAACCCTGAGCAGATCCCGCTACTAGGATCCCACTAGCTGGTATGGCTAGATGTCACTTGAGAGAGTCTCCCAGACCCAGAGCAGGTCCCGCAGTCAGGCTCCCACTAGTAGGTAAGGCTAGATGTCACTCGATAGAGTCTCCCAGACCCCGAGCAGATCCCGCTGCTAGGATCCCACAAGATAGCAAGGATAAATGTCACTCGATAAAGTCTCGCAGACCCCGATCAGACCCCATTACAAAGCTCCCACTAGCTGGCAGGGCTGGATGTCACTTAAGTGTCTTCCAGACACCGAGCAGATCCTGCTGCCAGTTTTCCACTTGATGGTATTGCTGGATGTCACTCCAGAGAGTCTTCAATACCCCGAGTAGATCCCGCTACCAGGATCCCACTAGGTGGTAGGGTTGGATGTCACTCGAGACAGTCTCCCAGACCACGAGTAAATCATGCTGCCAGACTCCCACTAGCTGGCAAGGCTGGATGACACTTGAGAGAGTCTCCCAGTCAACAAGCAGATCTCGTTGTCATGGTCCTACAAGCTGGTAGGGCTGGATGTCACTTGAGAGAGTCTCCCAGACCTCGAGTAGAACACGATGCCAGACTCCCACTAGCTGGTAGGGCTGGATGTCACTCGAGAGAGTCTCCCAGACCCCGAGCAGATACCGATGCCAGGCTCCAACTAGCTGGTAAGGCTGTATATGACTTGAGAGAGTCTCCCAGACACCAAGAAAATCCCATTATTAGGCTCCCACTAGCTGGCGAGGCCGGATGTCACTCAAGAGAGTCTCCCAGACCCCAAGGAGATTCCGTTGCCAGGCTCCCACTAGCTGTCAGGGCTGGATGTCACTCAAGAGAGTCTCCCAGACCCCAATCAGATCCCACTCCCAGGCTCACACTAGCTGGCTGGGCTGGATGTAACTCGAGAGAGTCTCCCAGACCCCAAGCAGATCCCACTGCCAGGCTCCCATTAGTTGGCAGGGCTAGATATCACTCGAGAGAGTCTCGCAGATCCCGAGTAGATCCTGCGGACCAAGCTAACACTAGCTGGAAGAGCAGGAAGTCACTTGTTGGAATTTGGAAAGTTAACCGCAAGATGGTCTTGCTGACCAAGCTCTCATTAGATGGCATGGGAGGTTGACATCTTGGAGAAGGCTTTGACATATTAACCTAGAGCAGATCTCACTGCCAGGCTCCCACTAGCTGGAAGGGCTGGTTGTCACTCGAGAGAGTCTACCCATGCCTAGAGCGGATCTGTCTTCCAGTCTACCACTTATTGGCAGGGCTAGATGTCACTCAAGAGAGTCTACCCAGACCCCGAGTGGATCTGGCTGCCAGGCTCCCACTAGTTGGTAGGGTTGGATGTCACTCGATGGAGTGTTCCCTCTCGTCATATCCCTCTTGACATATCCCCCTCGGCATTGCCCTCTCCGTAAAGATGGATCTCACATATCCCTCCATCGAGTTGGGTCTATCCCCCCTGGCGAATCAGGTCTAGCCCCTCCTGGCGAGCTAGGTATCGCCACTCCCAATCCATTAATATCCACATTTCCAGCTGGGTGACCCGGGTTGTGAGGATCAATTGCGCGAGGAACTCGCAAGTCTCCTTGTCGCGCCATATGGGCCCCAGTTCGTAATGGTCAAGCACTCAGGGGGCAGATCAAGAGACGACTAGACCTAAGTCTCACAAGGACCATATGGAAGCTCTCCGAGTAAAGGCAGCGGATCGCCTCTCGCGGACCAATTACCTAAGGTGTTATCGATTTTATGAACTAAGTCCTTAAGAACAACACGATCTCACAAGAGAGGCGTGGGTCTGGAGGAGGCAAGCGGGAAGACTAAGCCGGGTCTCGAGTTCACAAAAGAGATGAAAAACTACAAAAAGCAATAAAGTTCTTGAAAAAGGGCATGTATTATTATTCACAAAAAGTTACAAGGATGGGGCTCAACCTTCATTTACATTATAGTAAGTTAAAGTTATTTAACTTTAGGTTAGCTATTCACTTGGAGGGGGGGGGGGGTGAATAGGTCGTTGAGCTTTTAATATATCTTTTGTTGTTTTCAAATTATGCTAACTAGAGCTTATCCTTAAGTCCTGCAATCAAAGAGAAAAATAAGCAAACACAAGTAACAACAAAATTTATAGTGGCTCCCCAATTGGGTACATCCACTTTCCCTCTCCACCTATCCAAGCTTATTTGTTGGACTCAGCACAACTTCTCCAAACTGCTCCTAAGAGCTTACACCTCATATCCCGCAGGATCTTCAAGTCGCCTCCAAGACTCACTTCTCAGCCACAAGGGCCTACACTTAGTGGTCAGCAGACCACCTACCTCAGGCTGTTAAGACCTACACTTAGGCTGGGAGGACAGCCCTACCTCAGATCCCAAAGGATCCTACCTCAGAGCTCTACAGTGCACCTACAATCAGTGACCTGCAAGCCACCTACCTCAGCCTTATCTCTAAGGCCTTCAGCGCAGGCTTTTCATCCCTAAAACTTCATGCACAAGGCCCTACTCTCAGAGTACTGTAGTACTACTACAAATCAGTACCCCTCCAGGTACCAACCTCAGTGCCCCTCCAGGCACCTATAGCTTAGTGACAAGCTTGTCACTTACCTCAGGCACAAAGGACCTACACTCAGAGAGTAGCACTCTCCTACCTCAGTCACTTAAGACCAATAGCTCAGATCCTCACTTGGATCCTACCTTAGTGCCCCTCCAAGAACCTACCTCAGTGACAAATTTGTCATCTACAGCTCAGGCACAAAGTGCCCTACACTCAGATTCAGAATACCTGAATCCTACAGGAAATAAATATAGAGTTGAAGAAAATAAAGTTACTGACTTAGAGAAATAACTCTGAGTCAACTTTGCTGGATTTAGCAGATTTCAGTTCAACTCACCTGTTGTAGAAGGAATCAATCTTCTTTTACAACTATCACTTATTACTGCTACACTGATGAGCAGCTTCCACTTTGCTGAGAGATGAATCAAGTAAACAGTTCTATAGAGAACACCCTTGCTGAGTTTGAAGAGCTTCAACTATCCTTTCTTGCCTTCAGGCTATCTTGGCGGGACTTCAGCTTTTAAGCTTGATCAGAAGTAAATGTCCAGCAATCTCTATCAGTTTCTCTTTCTGTTTCTTGGATTCATTAACCCTAATCATTTATGGTTTCCCATTTTATATGTGTTGATTTGAATCAACATCACCATAGTTTGTGGGCCGACCAAGGATTGGTGAGCGCCAACTCCATCAAAAAGGGACAAAACATCTTTCGGCGCTGTAGCAGCTTTCCCGCAACGGCTTCCTGCAATTTTCACTTTGATGACGTCAACATTGGTCATCAACATCCGGACTTAGAAAATTTTTCTAACTCCCATCAAGCGTTGAGTGATGTTGAGACACTCATTGCCATCAGCCTTGGCTCTCATCGCCTCTGGACTTAGAAAATTTCCTGCCTTTGTCACAACGGTTTTGTCTGAGCGGTCTCAGCGGTTTTCCATTATTAGCTAAGACAGCCTTTGTCTCAGCGCTTTCCTCTTATCTGCTGTCTCAGCGGTTTTCGCATTTTAACTATCTCAGCAGATTTGTCTCAGCGGTCTCAGCGGTTTTTCATTTATCCGTGGAGACAATTCTTTATTTCAACGCTTTCCTCATCATTAGAATCGTTGAGTGAACCTGCTTAACTCAATGCTTCTAGACTTAGAAAAATTCCAGCTAATTTTGTTCTCAGTTGTTTACCTCTTGACTGTCTCAGTGCCTACTGCTTTATTTAGAAGCGTTGAGTGAACTCGCCTCACTCAACGCTTCTGGACTTAGAAAGTTTTCCGCTAACTTTGTCTTTGTTGTCTTAGCTATCTCAACGCCATCTTCTCGGCTGTCTCAGCTGTCTCAATGCCATCTTCTCAGCTGTCTCAGCTATCTCAATGCCATCTTCTCAGTTTTCTTCAGCTGTCTCAACACTATCTTCCCAGCTGTCTCAGCGGTCCCAATGCCTTCTTCTCAGTGGACTCAGCGCTTATTCCTTAGACAGATTTTCTATCTTTAACTTGACAAGCTTTGAGTTGAGAACGACGAACCGCAATCTTAGCTCGATGAACTTTGATCTTCTCAGCGCCCTCAGCACTTTTTGCCTTAGTCAATTTTTCCCTTGCTTCAGCTTGACAAGCGTTGGGCTGAGCTCGACGAACTGTAACCTGAGCTCGATAAACTTCGAGCTAAGTTCGACAAATTTTGTATCCTGAATTCTTAAGCATATGCTGAGTTGAGCTCGACGATCAGCAAGCTGATTTCGATGAACTCTGAGCTGAGTTCGATGAAATTTGAGTTTACTGATTTCTTTACCTGTCCAATCACGGACAACCTGCATGCAAGAACTAGACCACGCATCAAATACATTATGTGTGTATATCGTTGACCCATTTGACTTCTTACAAATCTGATATATTGGGACCAACAAACACAACAATCTCCCCCTATTTGAAAAAGTCAAAACAATACAGGTCATTGATAACACAACATAATTTAATAGTAGAAGTAGAAGTGTTACCATTTATCAAGCCTGTGGAGAATTACTTACTCCCCCTGGCATGCTGCCATCCTTACAGTTCCACTTGGTTGTGCTTGTCAGCCCTTGACTTCTTTCCTCCCCATTTTTGACTTCTACATTAGGGAGCATACTGATAAGTTGTTCTCACCCTATATATCTCAGTTATTAGGCTAGCTCCCCCTCAACATTTGCACACCATCTGCAGTATCTAGAGGAAGAGCTTGTTCCACCTAGAAAATAAGCAATGTAGCATATAGTAGAAGAGTGAATTGAAGCTACACAAGATTCAAAATGCCCAATTCAAATTTAAAAGTGTTGAACTTAGCTTCATCTAGTGGATTAATGAAGATATCAGCCACTTGCTTGACTGTAGAGACAAACTCAAGGGAGATGTCTTCCATTTCCGTATGTTCTCTAATGAAATTGTTGGATACATTGGTTTAAATGTACCTGATTTGAAGAAGCCTCACCCCACTCAATGATATACATCAAAATGTATTTGATGTATTTTGAGTTTCCTTGTGCAGGTTAAGTATTTGCAGGGAAAGATGAAAAGATTCTAAGTCCATGTGTCGACACCCAGAGGGAAAGTGTCGACACTTAAGAAGACTTGTGTCGACACCCAGGCAAGCAGTGTCGACACTTGGAGTACTTGTGTCGACACCAGGTATGCAGAGTCGACACCAGACAGAAAGTGTCGACATAAGGAGATGTGTCGACACACAATGAAGAAAAGTCCAGTGAAGCAGTGCCGACACTTATCAGCAGTGTCGACACCTAGAGGAACTATGTCTACATCATAAAGTGTCGACACTTGGAGGCTGTGTCGACACTTAGCAAAAGTCAGCAGAGTCTAAGTATAAGTGTCGACATAATAAAGAATGTGTCGACACTCAGCAGTAGACTCAACACTTGAAGAAAGTGTCGACACAAGAAAGAATGTGTCGACACTCAGTAGAAGACTCAACACATGAAGAAAGTGTCGACACTAGGATGCTGTGTCGACACTCAGCAAAGTTCAACAATATATTCTAAGTACAAGTGTCGACACTAAGGAGATGTGTCGACACTCAGCCAGAGTCTCAACAGAAGAAGAATGTGTCGACACAAGGAGCTGTGTCGACACTCAGCAAGTATCAACACAGAAGGCATGTGTCGACACCAAGAAGATGTGTCGACACTTACAAGAATTCTACTAAGTGCTGAAGAACAAGAAGCTGTGTCGACACACAATATCAGTGTCGACATATGATGAAGAAGCTGTGTCGAGAAGTGAATTCTACAACACAAGGAGTTGTGTCGACACCTTGAAGGCTAGTGTCGACACTTAGTCTACTTGTGTCGACACTTAAAGACAGACAGTCTCGACACCTTCAGACAGTTACAGAATTTTCAAGAACTGACTGGATGACTTGATAGCTGCCATTCTAGCCGGTCTACTGCACCTGTCAGAGTTGTCAGAAATCAGTTATGTACCGGATCAGCCGGTCACCATGAAGAAGGCCTATAAATAGGCTTATACTGTCTACAGAAATAGATGATCATTCACAAGAGAAACACATAAGAAGATCTAGTTATTCCTTGAAGAATCAAATGAAGATCTAAGTAGTTGGAGAGAGAGAGCTCCATCCAAGAAGACAGCCGTTGGAACCAGGCTGAGAAGAAGGGTTCAGACTTTGTTCTGAATCTTAAGTTGCAGAGATCAAAGATCAGCTGCAGAGAAGATCAACCCTATTGTGTTCTACATTCAAGAAGCTTTGAAGAAAAGCCAAGTGTGGTTGATCTCAGCAGAGTTCTTCCAAGAACTCATCAAGAACCTATCAACTCATCTCTCTATTCAGAGTTGTAGGTATATACACTTTGTATTCTTATTTTCTTGTAGGATCCATAGTGATCTGAGTTGTAAGCCTGTAATTATGAAGGCTGAGTGTAGGGCCTGTGTGCCTGAGTGTAGGAGATTGATATCTCTGAGTGTAGGCCTATTGTGGCTGAGTGTAGGCCTTGTGGCTGAGTGTATGCTTTGTGAAGAAGCTGAGTGTAGGTCTTTGAAGAAGACTGAGTTGTAGGGCCTTGGGCCTGAGCTGTATGAACCTGTTTTGGGGTTCTGAGTGTAAGATCTGAGGATCTGAGATAGTGGAGGAGTTTGGCCGAATCTAGTACACTACTAGATAGGCGAAGGGGGAAAGTGGATGTACCCAAACCTTGGGGAACCACTATAAATTTGTGTGTCCACTGTGTGCTTGATTGATTGCTGTGATTGCTGCGTGATTGCTATGTTAAAGTAATTATAAACTCTGTGATAAAATCTAAATTCTGCCTACAAAGTGTAAAAAGATTTAAGTCACCTATTCACCCCCCCCCCCTATAGGTGACTAGGTACAATATCTTTCAAGTTGTATCAGAGCCAGGTTACTCAAAAAGGGACATAACTGTCTGATTAGATCCTGTTGGCAGATTCAGTCTAAGTAAATTACAGAAACAAGAAAATCAAGAAATATGGGTTCAACTGAGAATCATAAGGAACTTGGATCCATGAAGTTGCCCATTTGCAGAAAAGAAATTTTTGGCATCTGGAAGGAAAGGGTGAGACTGTTTATGGAAGCCTCAGACCCTAGAATATATATCACAGTCAAAGAAGGGCCATATGTGCCCATGAAGGTTTCAGTCTTGGATGCAAATCAGAGAACACCTAAAGATTTCTCTAAAATGACAAAAGATGAGATAATTCTAGCCACTATGGACAAGAGGGCTCAGAATATCATTGTGAGTGCTATAGATGATGCTACCTTTCAGAATTTGATACACTGTAAGACATCTAAGGAGATGTGGGATACTCTTATAGTGTACATGGAGGGTTCTGAAGAAGTGAGGCAGGACAGGAAGTCCTTATTAAACCAAGAATATGAAAGATTCAGGCAAGGTAGATCTGATAGCATAACAGAATGCTATAAAAAGTTCTATAGAATTGTCAATGAGCTAATGTCCTATTGAAGAGAGTTCAGTAATTATGAGCTTAATCATAAGTTCTTAAGGTCCCTAACAAAGGATTGGGACACCAAGATCTGTGTCATAAGGGAAATGGCAAATTTAGCAGATATCCCTCCACCCACACTGTTTGGAAAACTGTTATCCTATGAGATGCAGTTGATGGTGAGAAAAGAAGAGGAGAAATCTACAAGAAGTGAACATAAAGAAAGGACAGTGGCATTCAAGACAGAAGCCACCAGAAAATACAGAAGTAAGTCACCAACTTCACCTCCTATAGTAGCTGAGACTGAGTCAGATGAGTCAGCAAGTAGAAATTCTGAGAGCAGTGAAAGTGATGAGGACTTTGCAGCTTTCAAAAGACACTTTCAGAAGTTCTTAAAGAAGAAATAGTGGAGGACAAAGCCATCTACTTCACAGGGTAAAGATGACTATTATCAGAACAAAAAGTCATCAAAGAAAGACAGGAAAAAGACCAAGTCAAGCAGGGCAACTTTATCAAAAATTGTTTGCTATTGCTGTAACAGACAAGGACATGTCATTGCTGATTGTCCTGAGAGAAGGAAAGAGTCTAATGATAAGAAAAAGACTCAATTCAAGGGCAAGAAGGAAAAGTCTTTTGTTGCCAAAAATGATAAGAGCCTATCAGACATATCTTCATCAGAAACTGAGTCAGATGCTGAAGCATACATATGACTGTTTGCTGAGGAAGAAGAAGAGGAGTTCATCCAGATAATGAACTCTATATATGAACAAGAGGACAGTCAGTTCCAAGGACTGATGGCATTAACAGAAGATGACTAAATCCAGGAGCAGCCTGGACCTAGTAAGGTACAAAATTGTTCTTTAAGTTCAATTTCTTGTGCTAGTTCAGAAATAGATTCATCATCATCAAGTGATGAGAGTGCATCTGAGTCTGAAGGGGATATTCATCAATTGATAGATGTATAAAGTTCTGTTGCATGCTTTTAAGAAGAGCAAGTCCCTAGGCAAGAGTCAGGCAAAGGAAATTGCTAGTCTCAAAGTTGCTGCAATTGATTTTGAGAAGATGATTGATCAAAAGCTAAATAAAATATGTTGGAACACCCTATTACTAATTTGGGTCAGGATCACTATGTCTCTAGGAACCTTTGCTTGACCTCCTGTATAGCTTAAAAGGTCAATTAGAATTGAGTCTAAGGGTTAGAAGTCTAGGTTTGGAAGCTGCCCTGAAGACCAAGTTTTTCTGTCTGGAGACTAAGTCTGATCGTCGAGCTCAGCACAACGATTTGTCGAACTCCGATCGACGATCATCTAGCTCAACTTCGACAGATCGTCGAACTCCATTTGACGATCGCTGAGCTCAACTTCATAATATCGTCGAACTCCATTTGACGATCGGTGAGCTTAGGTCGACGATCTTGACTCTGTCTTGGACCTTTATCTCTGAGCTCAGTTCGACGATCTTTGAGCTCAGATTGACGATTATCTTGCTGCTGTGTGTTTTCAGATCGCTGAGCTCAGCTCGACGATAGTAGAGCTCAGTTCGACGATTTCAGATAACTTCCAGAATTCAAATTCAAATCAGTTAGGAGTTATTCTGCAATTAATTCAGAGATTTGCTAGCCATTTTCATTCAATTCTGGACCAAGTTTCAAGGGATTTTTAAAGGAATGTCTCTGTGCACTTTCCTCCAGAAGAGATTATGCAATTAAGGATGCAATCAATGCAGACCAACAGCCATCCTTGACAGAGAATAATATTCTATTCTGTACCAGAGAATAAAAGACAGGATTTTTGAATCTCTCACAACAGAGCACACACAATACAGATTACAGAGACAACCTCAAAAATCTTCTGTCTAAAAGAATTCTGAAGAACACTCATCCAAGGAGATCAAGTTTTCTCAAATCTTCAGATCTCTGTAGTTTTCAAAGTGTTCAAGGCCAACATATTTCCTGACTCCAGACATTCAACATTTCAGTTATTGCTGAAATCATCCATTGCTGGAGTTCAACCTTTGAAGGCCTATCACCCTCAACAAAGCTTGTCTTCCTGAAGATTTCAAGGATTCAGGGGGAGCTTTGACAACAATCCACATAGTCTTATCAGTTGTTTGAGAAAAAGAAGACTGTCATCACTCTCTCACCCCCACTCTGTAAAGGGTTTTTCAAACTCCCTTCAAAAGTTTGAACCTGATTTTTGAGCACCTTGTCAAAAACTCATTGGTGGTAAGACACCTGATCAAAAAATCTGCTTTGGTTTTTGAGCACCTTATCAAAAGCTCATTGGTGCCCAGGATACCTGATCAACTCATCCTACAGTGGATTCCTACCTAGGGTGGTAGAAGAGTGGATGTACCCAAGTTTGGGGAACCACTATATTTCCTTGTGTCTTCTGGTTCTGCTTGCTTTCATTTTTGTTTCTGGCCTTGATTTTTCTGTGCTTAGTTTTTGCATAGCTTAGTACTGTGATTAGATTTATTTCTACTTCCCTGCTAACACATATTACAACAATTGTTGTAAAAGTTTGTAAAAGTTTTTATAGCACCATATACTCTATTCACCCCCCTCTAGAGTATATCAGATCTAGTTTCACTTTCAATTGGTATCAAAGCCAGGTTGGTTAAACATACCATATCTGATTGGTTGTACAGGCTAACACCTGAACCCCAAGATCCCAAACTAGATCTGTGTTTCTTTGGTATTCTATTATTAGATTTTGTTTGCACAAATCATGGCCCAAAACAAAGATTATGCTAGCACCAGACCTCCAGTGTGCAATCTTTCCAAGTTTGCACTTTGGAAGGCAAGGATTAGACTTTACATGAATTCTATTGATGAAGATATCTTTAATTCTGTTTTGACAGTGTGTCCAAGACCCCTAGAGAGCATAAGTACAAATGCTGTTCCACCTCCATCAAGAACAGATGCTGATATCAAAAAATGGAAAGTAGCTGATGCCAAGGCTATGAACATCCTAGCCCAGACAATGTCAGATGACATATTTCAAAAGGTAGCTGAATGCAATTCAGCCAAGGAAATTTGGGACAACCTCTCATAAATAGTCTCAGGCTCAGCTGATGAGAGAAAAGACAGAAGATCCCATCTCATCTCTCAATATGAGAACTTCAAGAAGGGAGAGACTGAGTTAGTAGGAGATATGTACAACAGACTAAGTCTAATTGTCAGTGTGCTACGGACATTGGACAAATAGATCTCTCTGACAGAACTTAATGACAAGATCCTAATGTGCTTCCCCAGCACTTGGGATTCAAGAATCTGGCCAATTAAGGATGCCAGAAGTCTAAATGAGATCACCACTGAAGCTTTGCTGGGTAAGCTCAAATCTTATGAGCTACTCATCAAGAATAGAGAGGAAGAACAGAAGGCTGCTTCACCGGCCACAAGGAAAGAGAAGACCATAGCCTTTAAGGAAACTGAGGATCTGCCTGAAGATAAAGCTACAGGCAATGATGAACTACTCAGCTTGTTGGCCAAAAGATTCTACAAGATGGCCAGAAAGGACTTCAGAAGAAGATCATACGAGGAGCAGGACAAGCCAAGGTATGATAAGTCCATTAACAACAATAAAGACATTATTTGCTTTGGTTGCAGGAAATCAGGGCACATAGTTCCTGACTGCCCAGAGAACAAGAACAAGGACAGAAGGGACAGGAAAGAAAGAAGGAAGGAGAAAAACTCCAAAAGAAATGGCAATAGCAAACCTTCTTCAAGCAAAAATAAGCATACAAGGAAGGGGTTTGTTGTTGAATCCTGGAGTGAGACAGAAGAGGAGTCAGAAGCCTCTTCTAGCTCAAGTGATGATGAGGATGATGCAGAAGAAAAGGAGTTCTACATGATGGCAATCAATGCCTCACAACACAATTCAGAGGAAGAGGAGTCAGAGTCAGACTCAGAGACTCAACCTGAAGAAGATCAGGTAATTAGCTCTTTTGATTTTAGTTCAGAAGACTTTAAATCTGAATTTAAAGCACTGTGTTTAGACCTGCTAAAGTCTGAGAAAGAGATTATCTCTCTCAGAAATCAATTATCTGAACACAATGTTTTAAAGTCAGAAAACCTCAAACTCTCTCAGGAGTTGGAGAACTGTAGGGAACAGATAGCTACACTGAAAAGTGAGCTCTCTGAGGCCAAGAAGCTTGAAGAATCCCTTAATGGGAGAAGCATCAAGCTGATGGACATCACAAGCACAGTGAACTCTAGATTTACCAGTACACTGGGCTTGGGTACCTCATCCAGCCAACCTATTATTCTAACAACTCCCATCAAGTTTATTTCTGACAAGGGAAAGGGAGTTGTAGAGGTTGCTAGGAAAAATTCTGATCTGCCTCAGAAAACTAAGTCCCAGCATAAATCGTCGAACGTAGATCGACGATCGCCGAATGAAGATCGACGATCGCCGAACGCAGCTCGACGATCTCAGGAAAAATCGTCGAACGCAGATCGACGATCTCAGCCAAATTCGTCGAACGCAGGTCGACGATCTCATATACCTGACCTCAGCCATAGTCGACCGTGGAATAGAGCTCGACGATCTGACCCAAGATCGTCGAACGCAGCTCCAAGATCGTCGAACAGAGGTCAGAGCTCTGGAAACTTTTTCAAAGGCAAATCAAAATTGAATCCTAAGGGTCCTTCATCCCAAATCTATAACCCTTATACTGAATGTATTCTACCTCCAAGGAGATATCATCCTAAAGGATATAAGAGTCAACCTGGGATGTCTTTCATTTCTGAATTTAGAGGTTATCAACCTAGGCCCAAGGTAAACTGGGTCAAAAACAAATGAATTGTCTTATGTGCAGGTGAAGACCTATCCAACATCTAACCAGCAATGGTATTTGGATAGTGGGTGCTCTAAGCACATGACAGGGAATAAGGACAACCTCACATCCTTCAGAGCCAAGCTTGGACCCAAAGTTATTTTTGGTGATTCAAACTTTGGACAAACTAAAGGATATGGTGCAGTCCAGATTGGTTCAGTAACCTTCAAGAAGGTAGCTTATATAGAAGGACTGAAGCACAACCTAATCAGCATCAGTCAGCTGTGTGATGAAGGCTACCAGGTGACCTTCAGCAAAGCCTTATGCAAAATCAAGTCAGAGGACAACACAATAGTGTTGACAGGTAAAAGGAAAGGTAACATCTACTTAGTAGATTTTCTTTCAACTAATGTAGATATCTGCCTGTTTAATTCAGTCTGTAAACCAAATGTTTTATGGCATAAGAGATTAGGACACCTAAACCTTAGAACTGTTGCTAGGCTATCCAAGGATAATCTTGTTAGAGGACTACCTTCTGGCCCCTACAAGAAGGAAGGACTCTGCAGGGCTTGTCAATTAGGCAAGCAAACTAAAAACAGTTTTAAGTCACTTAATAAGAGTGATTCACCTATGATATTGTATCTGTTACACATGAATCTTTTTGGACCCATCACAGTACAAAGCCTAGGAGGGAAATCCTACACTTTAGTAATTGTAGATGACTTCTCTAGATTCACTTGGGTGTTCTTTCTAAGGAAGAAGTCTGATAACTTTAAGTGTCTGACAGAGTTTCTCAAATGTATACAGATTGAGTTCAATACTCACATTGCCCTGATCAGAAGTGATCATGGGACAGAGTTTGATTCTCTTCTTATGCAAGAGTTCTGTCAGAGTGAAGGGATCAGGCATACATTCTCAGCTCCTAGAACTCCTCAACAAAATGGGGTAGCTGAAAGGAAAAATAGAACCCTTATTGAATCTGCCACTACATTGTTGTCAGATGCTCATCTACCTCTATCCTTTTGGGCAGAGGCAGTGAACACCTCCAACTATGTGTTGAACAGAAGTCTGATACATAAACTAAAGGGAAAGACTCCCTATGAATTATTCAAAGGGAAGAAACCTAAAGTTGACTATTTTAGAGTATTTGGTTGTATTTGCTACATTCAGAATAATGACAAGAAATATTTAGCAAAATTTCAAGCCAAAGCTGATGAAGGAGTGTTTCTGGGATACTCCATGATCAGCAAGGCCTATAGGGTCTATAACAAATCATCTTTGAAAATTGAGGAATCTGTTCACATTTCATTTGATGAAACTAACATGTCTTTCAAGGAGAAGAATTCTTCTACTATAGAACTTTTGCAGGAACATTCTCTAGTTGAAGACTTGAACAGGTTACAGGTTACTCAAGAGGATGAAAGCAGTAAAGATGAAGGAAATGATCAACATTTTGAAGCACAACCTGAAGAGCCAGTTGTTGTACCACAAGAGGAAACAACAACACAGGTTGGTGAACAATCAACACCCCCTGTTGATTTAGTAACATCAAGAGACCATCCAATTTCCCACATAATTGGAGAAATCTCAGCTGGTGTGCAAACCAGAAATCAGGTCAACCAAAACCTGTTGCACACCTGCTTCCTATCTCAAATTGAACCTCAGTCCATTCAAGATGCAGAGCAAGATCCACACTGGATCACTGCAATGCAAGAGGAGTTGCATCAATTTGAGAGGAACAAAGTATGGGAACTAGTGCCAAAGCCTAAGGATCATTCCATTGTTGGAACAAAATGGGTATTCAGAAACAAACTGGATGATCAAGGAGTAATTATAAGGAACAAGGCAAGGCTAGTTGCTCAGGGATATTCTCAAGAAGAAGGAATTGACTACGACCAGACCTTTGCACCAGTTGCAAGATTGGAAGCCGTCAGGATTTTTCTAGCTTATGCAGCTCACAAAGGCTTCAAAGTATATCAGATGGATGTCAAAAGTGCCTTCTTAAATGGAGACATCAAAGAGGAAGTTTATGTCAGACAACCTCCAGGTTTTATCTCTCCAACTTATCCTGATTATGTTTTTAGATTAAATAAAGCATTATATGGTCTCAAGCAAGCTCTTAGAGCATGGTATGAGACCTTAGCATGCTTTCTCTTGGAAAATGGTTTTATAAGGGGTAGAGTAGACCAAACTCTTTTTATTAGAACCCATAAGTCTCATACCCTATTAGTACAAATTTATGTAGACGATATCATTTTTGGTTCTACTGACTCAAAATTGTGCAGAAGGTTTTCTAACCTAATGCATTCTAAATTTGAGATGAGTATCATGGGTGAGCTATCCTTCTTCCTAGGATTGCAAGTCAAACAACATGCTGAAGGCATCTTTATTTCTCAAACCAAATATGCAAATGAACTGGTTAAGAAATTTGGTATGTCTGAGGCATCTTGTATGAAAACACCCATGCCTACCAATGCTGTATTAGATGCTGATGAACATGGGAAACCTGTTGATCAGACAACATATAGAGCAATGATTGGCTCTTTACTGTATCTTACAGCTAGTAGACCAGATATAATGTTTGCTACATGTATATGTGCTAGGTTCCAAGTAAGCCCTAGAGAGTCACACCTAACTTTAGTAAAGAGGATTCTCAGGTATGTTAAAAGTTGTCCAAATCTAGGTCTCTGGTATCCAAAAGATTCAGCATTTGATTTAACTGGATTCTCAGATGCTGATTATGCTGGATACAGAATTGACAGGAAAAGCACCAGTGGAACTTGTCAGTTCCTTGGTGACAGACTTGTCTCTTGGTTTTGTAAGAAACAAACATCTGTGTCAACTTCAACTGCTGAAGCTGAATATATGGCTGCAGGCAGTTGTTGCTCACAAATATTGTGGTTTCAAAACCAACTCCTAGACTATGGTTACAACTTAGAGAAGTCTAAAATCTTTTGTGATAACACAAGTGCTATTTCCATAGCTCAAAATCCAGTCCTCCATAGTAGGACAAAACACATAGAGATTAGGCATCATTTCTTAAGGGATAATGTTGAAAAGAATAAAATTGAACTACAATATATCCCAACTGATCTACAAAGGGGAGATATTTTCACCAAGCCTTTGGATGAAAAGAAACACACCTTCTTCCTAAACCAGTTAGGAATGTTAGATGGAGGAAGTCTTAAATAATCTCCAAGATTTTGAAAGCTAAAAATTGACCAATACTAGGCAAACATTCTGATTCTTCTTAGTGTCTAGAACTTTTCTAATCTCTGAACTGCGCTCGACGATTTACCCCAAGATCGTCGAACGGAGATCGACGATTTCCAAAATCGTCGAACTGAGTTCAGCGCCTCTCAGATAGTATGAACTATCTCTTCCGGTCAACGATCGTCGAACGGCGCTCGACGATTATGTTATCTGAACGATCGTCGAATGGAGTTCGACGCTCTCCAATATCGTCGAACGGAGATCGACGATGTTGAAGACTCTTCAGATTCCTTTAGAAGCCCAGATCGTCGAACTGAGTTCAACGATCTTTCCAATTCTGCATCGAACCCTAATATAAAACTCATTTTTCGCCGTCGTTCTCTTTTGCGCTTTCGATTTCTCTGCAAGAATTTTCTTTCCCTCCAAACAGTTCTACGCTTGGTCGTTTTGTTTGTTGAGTTTTTGCAGGTACAATGGTTGTGTCAGTTGCAGTTCTTGCCACAATGAAGTTTGATGCAGGCTTTGATATTGATATAGAATCATTCAGCACCACTGACCAGATTTTCCAAGACATACTGGGTTTGTTCAAAGATCAGAATCTAACTGCCCTCATGACCACCAGGATCAAGCTGGCTTCAGATGAAATCAAAGAGTGGGTGTATACTGCTCATAATCAAGACAACAACACAATATTTGGGTCTATTGCTGGAAATCAGGTACCCTTGACCCCCACAGTTTTAACAGAAGTTTTTGGACTGAGAAATGGAGAAGATATTGCTGAGTTATTAGGAGAAGAATATTCTGAACTACTTGCCAGGATGGGTCATCCAGAGGGAAACCCTAGCAAGCTATTCAAGAGGAATCTGTCTGTTGAATACAGGTTCCTGGCAGATGTGGTAGGGAAAGTGCTGCTGGCAAATCACTCAGCTCATGATACTATATCCAGACATCAGCTCTGTCTCATGGGAGCTCTGGTGGATAAGAAAAGTTTGAACTGGGGAGAGGTTTTCTTTGACCTCATCAAGAAGAAAATAAACAAGAGTTTTGTTAACTTTGGAAGAATTCTTGGAGTTTTCCTGTAGACCAGATGCCCTGCCTTGCTGGTATCCTCTGGAGTTCACATAAAAACCTCCAAGAGACTAACCTGTGCCCTCTTTGGCAAGTGGGACAGGCAAATAAGCAAGCCTAGCAGGCCCTCCTCCAGTGCTCCTTCAGGCACAAGGACTCCAAGAGTCACTCTCCCACAGGTCTCTGCTCCTGCAGATGACCTGGCTGCTGCTGTTGCTGCCTCTCCTCCTCCTCTAATTCCATCCCTTCCCTTACCATCCACCATTCCAGCTCCATCCACCATTACCATATCCAGCCCATCTCTAACATCAACTCCATCTCCAGAACCCATTCTACCTCCACCAGCAGACCAATTCCAACCACTATTCTCCTACCTTCCACCAGATATCACATCATCACCATCCATTCCATCCTTCACTCTTCTGGATGATTCCTTCATGGATGATTCCCCCTCATCTCCTCCTGAATTACCTTCCTCCTCCACTTCATTCCAAGACCTCCTACACCACATCATTGATCAACCAACATTCACTCCATCCATATCCATCCCCTTGTCCTCCATATCCACCATCCCAACACCTCAGCCATCCATACCACCACTCTCCAGCCCTCCACTTCCAGTATCTTCAGCTACTCCTATTCCATCTACCTCTGCTCCAGCTGTTGAGTAAGTAGACCTCTCAGCCCTAGCTGACAGGCTGAATGAGCTGATTGCCCCTAGGCTCTCTCTACTATTGGAGACCTCCTAGGCTCCTCTACACCTGTCAGTGGCAACTCTCTCTGCCAGGCTTTCCTCCCTCCTTCCTCAGGCAGAACCTCCAGCAGTGTACCTTGATCCAGATGTATCTGCATGTAGGCAGGGGGAGATGCCATATGAAGAGACTCTTCATGCTGTTGCTGCTGCTGTTTCTGTGACTGCTGCTCCTCCTCTTGCTGCTGCTGCTGCTGTGCCTCCTACTACAGTTCTTGCAATAGACCTAAGGTCTTTGCTTTCTGCTTTTGATTCTGCCTTCTAAAGCTGTCTGCCAGAGAGTAATGTTGTCCAGCCCCCAGAAGACCTATCCAAGGCACTGGTGCCTTTCTCTTGCTGTGACCCTAGCATTATCTCTTCTTTTGTACATTCAGTAATTGCTGCTACTGAAGATGTTGCTGCTGCTGCTGCTGTTGAAGAAAGGACTGACTTTGCTTCTGAAAATAGTGATGCTGCTGCTGTAGATATTCTTGCTGCTGCTGAAGTTCCAACTGCTTCTGATGAGCCAATATCCAAGGATCTTCTGATGACAGAGGCCACTGAAATTGAGCCTGCTGCAATTTTTGATGATTCTTCTGCTACTGTCAGTGAAGTTGTTGATGCTATCAACTCTCCAGTTTCTGTTGTTGAGAGTGAATCTGATGTTTCTGCTGTAAGTGAGACTGTTACTTCTACTTCACCTCCTTCATCTGCTGCTGTCTCTGCTGCTGTCCCTGCTGCTGCTATCTCACCTTCTGCCTCATCTGCTGTTGTTCAACTGAAGAAAGATCTTATGAAGAAAATAGATGCTTTATATGATGATTAGAGTTCTGAATCTGATGAATTCAAAACAGACTCTGATGACTCATCTGCTACCATTTCCAGGAAAAGGAAGGCAAGGAGTAAGGCAATGAAAAGGGTTCCTCCTGCTAAAGTCAAGGATAACAATGATATTCCTTATTATATCCTTCATAATTGCCCCATCACTGAACATTGGATGCAGTTTTCCAAGAACCAGCTGAAAGCCATGAAGAAAAAGAGAAGATATGAGAAGGGCTCTTCCCAATTCCAGCACCCTCATCCTCCTCCACCACCTCCTCCTGATGTAGGTGCAGGTGGAAGCTCTGCAAGTCAACCCCCAGCTAGAAGCCAGGCTCCCTATCAACCTCATGCCAGATCTTATCAAAGGGAAAGCCAATCCAGGGGTTCATATTCTAGGAGAGGAGGATACAGGGGCAATCAGAGAGATATACAAGTATATTCCAAAGGGTATTCCAGGAAGCACCCATATTCTAGGGGAGGACATGTTTCATCTGATACATCATCAGGTCCTTTCCCCTACAAGCTAAAAGAGACTGTGCCTGTCAGGCCTCCTCAAGACAACCCTTCCAACAGGTATGAGCCAGCTGTACCTTTTGAGGACCCTGAAAATAACCCAGCTTCTTGGACTGCCATGTTAAAGGAATTGGCTGCACTGGATCAGATTAAGAAGGCCAGAGATCAAGGATTGGATACCTCCAACATTTCTACAATGTCTGAGCAAAGACAAAAAGAACTAGAGAAATATGGCTCCAGTAAATTCTTTGATGCTGAGAGATATATGGAATTGCATCCTGCTGCTGTGGTTCCCAGGCCTAGAAAGCAAACTTATTTGGGTGCAGCAGATGACACCAGGTCCAACAAAGAAGCCCTAAACCCTAACATAGAAATTAAAATGGTTAAAGGCAAAGAGAAGAAGTGACATTGTAAGGTGACAGTTTCTGTGAATTCTGATTGTTATCTGGATGATATATATATATCTCTGTGTTTCTGCTTGTCTAGCTGTTGTTTTTTCTGCTTAATACTTGTATGTTGTTATTTAAATTTTTTTTCAAAGCCTGTAAATAGTAATCCTAACCCAAATAGGGGGAGATTGTTGGAACACCCTATTACTAATTTGGGTCAGGATCACTATGTCTCTAGGAACCTTTGCTTGACCTCCTGTATAGCTTAAAAGGTCAATTAGAATTGAGTCTAAGGGTTAGAAGTCTAGGTTTGGAAGCTGCCCTGAAGACCAAGTTTTTTTGTCTGGAGACTAAGTCTGATCGTTGAGCTCAGCACGACGATTCGTCGAACTCCGATCGACGATCGTCTAGCTCAACTTCGACAAATCGTCGAACTCCATTCGACGATCGCTGAGCTCAACTTCATAATATCATCGAACTCCATTCGACGATCGGTGAGTTCAGGTCGACGATCTTGACTCTGCCTTGGATCTTTATCTCTGAGCTCAGTTCGACGATCTTTGAGCTCAGATCGACGATTATCTTGCTGCTGTGTATTTTCAGATCGCTGAGCTCAGCTCGACAATAGCAGAGCTCAGTTCGACGATTTCAGATAACTTCCAGAATTCAAATTCAAATCAGTTAGGAGTTATTCTGCAATTAATTCAGAGATTTGCTAGCCGTTTTCATTCAATTCTGGACCAAGTTTCAAGGGATTTTTAAAGGAATGTCTCTGTGGACTTTCCTCCAGAAGAGATTATGCAATTAAGGATGCAATCAATGCAGACCAACGGCCATCCTTGACAGAGAATAATATTCTATTCTGTACCAGAGAATAAAAAACAGGATTTTTGAATCTCTCACAACAGAGCACACACAATACAAATTACAGAGACAACCTCAAAAATCTTCTGTCTAAAAGAATTCTGAAGAACACTCATCCAAGGAGATCAAGTTTTCTCAAATCTTCAGATCTCTGTAGTTTTCAAAGTGATCAAGGCCAACATATTTCCTGACTCCAGACATTCAACATTTCAGCTATTGCTGAAATCATCCATTGCTGGAGTTCAACCTTTGAAGGCCTATCACACTCAGCAAAGCTTGTCTTCCTGAAGATTTCAAGGATTCAGGGGGAGCTTTGACAACAATCCACATAGTCTTCTTAGTTGTTTGAGAAAGAGAAGACTGCCATCACTCTCTCACCCCCACTCTGTAAAGGGTTTTTCAAACTCCCTTCAAAAGTTTGAACCTGGTTTTTGAGCACCTTGTCAAAAGCTCATTGGTGGCAAGACACCTGATCAAAAAATCTGCTTTGGTTTTTGAGCACCTTATCAAAAGCTCATTGGTGCCCAGGACACCTGATTAACGCATCCTGCAGTGGATTCCTACCTAGGGTGGTAGAAGAGTGGATGTACCCAAGTTTGGGGAACCACTATATTTCCTTGTGTCTTCTGGTTCTGCTTGCTTTCATTTTTGTTTCTGGCCTTGATTTTTCTGTGCTTAGTTTTTGCATAGCTTAGTACTGTGATTAGATTTATTTCTGCTTCCCTGCTCACACATATTACAACAATTGTTGTAAAAGTTTGTAAAAGTTTTTATAGCACCATATACTATATTCACCCCCCTCTAGAGTATATCAGATCTAGTTGCACTTTCAAAATAGCCAGACTGAAGCACATAACTGTGATTCAGATGGGGAATATATCATTTAAGAATGATCAAATCAAAAGTCTGGAGATTAGTCTTCAGAAGGAGTGAGATTTAGTTGCTAGGTTTTCTAAACCAAAGTCTGTTCTACCCTTAATTGATGAATTTGTTCATCAAAGAGGTAAAGCTGGACTGGGGTTTTCTAAACCTGCTAGGACTGTCAAGTCCAAGTCCAAGGGCAAAGCCCCAGCTCTCAACAAGCCAGCTGTAGATAAAACAGCTAAGAATGTACCTAAGCAAAGGTACAATAGGTTTGAGTGTTGGTTCTGTGGCAAGGTAGTCCACTTTGCCATGGACTGTTGGCACAATGCAAGTGCCAAAGTGAGTAGCAAACTGCCTGTTGGAAAACTTGCAGGTAGATTTGTTAGGAGGCAAACTAACCAGTACCATGGACCCAAGAATTCTTTGGGTTCTAAGGTTCACTAATCTATTTTGCAGGTGAGTCCAAGTGGCCATGCCCCAATATGGTACTTGGACAGTGGATGTTCCAAGCACATGACTGGAACTAGTGGATTGCTAAAGGACTACACACCTATCAAGGATGGTCCTAAAGTCACCTTTGGTGGTTCTGAAAAAGGAATCATCAAGGGTTTTGGTAACATTTCTAGCTCCCATATAATTATTACTCAAGTGGCTTATGTTAAAGGTTTGAAACATAACCTTATTAGTATAAGTCAACTGAGTGATGTAGGATATGACATCTCATTTATCAAAGATGGTTGTCATATCAGGAGGTTAATTGATCAAGAGATCATATTGACAGGTTATAGAAAGAGGAATGTCTATTGCCTAGACATTATGGTTGAGAATAATGGTTCTCCAGTGTGTCTTGTAGCTGATGAGACAGTCTCTTATTGTGTCAAAAGGCACAAGAGGCTAGCCCATCTAAATTACAAGACAATTAGCCAACTCTTTAGCAAAGAGTTAGTGAGGAATGGTCCTCAAGTTAAGTGTATTAAAGATGGAATATGCTCAGCTTGTCAAAAGGGCAAGCAGATTAGATCCACCTTTAGAAGCATTGAAAACAAAGATGCTGTGAGGTGTTTATAGACTTTGACCGCAGCACCCGGTCCTGAGTATCCAAGATGCGTACCGGCACCTCCACATAAGAGAGGTTAGGCTCCAACTGGGGCATGGCATCCAAGACTTGCCCACTGCTCCGCACACACTTCTGCAGCTGGCTCACATGAAAGACATTATGCACGCCTGGGAAGTTGGCGGGTAGATCCAACCTATATGCTGCCACACCAATACGCTCCAAAATTCTGAATGGGCCCACATACCTCGGATCCAGCTTATGGTTCTTGCCGAACCTCTTCACTCCAACCATCGGAGACACCTTCAAGAAAACCAAATCCTCTACCGAAAATTCCAAATCAGACTGACGCCGGTTGGCGTTTTTCTCATATCTCTCCTGAGCTAACCGAAGCTTTTCCCGAATGAGCTTCACAGCAACCTCCATTTCCTCGAGAGCATCAGGACCCAACAAAGGCCTCTCCCCCGCCTCTGTCCAAAACAACGGAGTTCTGCAGCGCCTCCCATACAATGCCTCGAAGGGAGCCATTTGCAAGCTCTCTTGGTAACTGTTATTGTAGGCAAACTCTATGAGCCACAAACGCTCATCCCACGCTCCACCGTGATCTAGAATGTAGCACCTGATCATATCCTCCACAATCTGGTTCACCCGCTCGGTCTGCCCATTTGTCTGAGGGTGGTAAGCGGTAGAATATCTCAAGTCTGTACCCAAACCCTCCTGCAAACTCTTCCAGAAACGGGAAGTAAATCTGGAGTCTCGGTCTGAAATGATGCTCACGGGAACTCCATGCAATCGGATGACCTCGCTCAAATACAACTCTTCTATCTTCTTCATCGGGTAGTCGACCTTATAAGGTACGAAGTGCGCACACTTCGTCAATCGGTCCACGATTACCCAAACTGAGTCAAATCCTCTTGGAGATCTTGGTAAGCCCGTGATGAAGTCCATAGAGATACTTTCCCACTTCCAAGTCGGGATTTCCAAGGGAGTCAACTTTCCACCAGGCCTCCCATGATCGGCCTTCACCCGCTTGCAAGTATAACATTCAGAAACATACCGAGCTATATCACCTTTCATACCTTGCCACCAGGCGATCTGCTTCAAATCATGATACATATTCGTGGATCCTGGGTGGTAAGCAACACTGGATCCATGAGCCTCTTTGCATATCACACCCTCCCATCTAGAATGTAGCAAAACCTGCCGCGGTACTTCAAGGTACCCGAATCATCGATGGAGAAATCCGGCAACTCCCCTCTCTCAGCTCTGAGGTACAGGTGTAACAAATCTGGATCGTCCTTCTGGTGCAACCTGGTGAGCGAAATCCAAGATGGCTCTGCCACTACCAAACTGCTTTGCAAATCACACCCTCCCACCGAGATGTCCATCAACAAGAACTCTACAACTAAACGGTCCGCTGTGAGGTTGAAGATCTTCCCTGTCTTGCGGCTCAGGGCGTCGGCCACCACATTGTCCTTGCATGGATGGTACTGGATCTCCACGTCATAATCGGCCACGAACTCTAGCCACCGCCGTTGGCGCAGATTCAGCTCCTTCTGAGTAAACACGTACTTCAGGCTCTTATGATCTGTGAAAATCTTGCACTGAGCCCCATAGAGTAGATGTCTCCACAGCTTCAACGCAAAAATCACCGCCACAAACTCGAGGTCATGCGTAGGGTAATTCCGCTCATGAGTTTTCAACTGCCGCGACCCATATGCGATCACCTTCCCCTCTTGCATCAACACGCCTCCGAGCCCAACATGCGAGGCATCCACATAAACATCATAGTCCTTGCCCTCCGTAGGCAATGTCAGAACAGGAGCAGTGCACAATCTCCTCTTTAGCTCCAGAAAGGACTCCTCGCACTGCTCGCTCCAGATGAACGCTGCATGCTTCTGCGTCAGCTTAGTTAAGGGCGCTGCCAAGGTAGAAAAGCCCTCAACAAACCGTCTATAATAGCCGGCCAACCCCAAGAAGCTCCTAATCTCCTTGGGTGTGCTCGGCCTATGCCAATCCATCACTGCAGAAATCTTCACCGGGTCCACTGAAATGCCATCCTTGTTGACCACATGACCCAGGAAGGACACCTGAGGTAAACAGAACTCACATTTGCTCAACTTGGCGTACAACTGATGATCTCTCAAGGCAGATAACACCAACCGCAAGTGCTGATCATGCTCCGCAGCATTCCGTGAGTAAATCAGAACGTCGTCTATGAATACGACCACAAACTTGTCTAGAAAATCCTTGAACACCCGGTTCATCATGTCCATAAATGCTAATGGCGCGTTGGTCAACCCAAAAGACATAACTAGGAATTCGAAATGTCCATGCCTCGATCGAAAAGCCGTCCGCGGAATGTCCGACTCCCGGATCCTGAGCTGATGATATCCTGATCGAAGGTCAATCTTGGAGAACACAGAACTGCCACGTAACTGATCGAATAAGTAGTCGATTCTGGGCAGGGGGTACCTGTTCTTGATGGTGACTTTGTTCAACTCCCTATAGTCGATGCAAAGGCGCATCGAACCATCATTCTTCTTCACAAAAAGAACGGGTGCACCCCAGGGCAACGAGCTCTGCCTTATGAAACCCTTCTCCAATAACTCATCCAGCTGGGTACGCAGCTCCTCCAGCTCTCGCGGGGCCATCCGGTACGGCGCCTTAGCAATAGGGCGCGTACCCGGCTCCAAATCAATCACAAACTCGACATCTCTGGCAGGGGGATGACCGGGAAGGTCGCTAGGAAACACATCCGAAAACTCACGGACATCCGGAATCTCATCCAACAGCGGCACACTGCTAACAGTCCCTAGCACCGAGACTAAGCAAGCAAAACAATCAGCACTGAATAACCTCTGAGCACATACCGCAGAAATCGCCGGAGAGGCCTGACGCGGATCGCCAAAAATACTCCCAGGCTAACCATTGTCCTTCTTGAAATCCAAGCGCTTACCCCTGCACTGGATCACTGCATCGTATCTGGACAACCAATCCATACCTAGGATGACGTCGA
The DNA here is from genome assembly GCA_039583875.1 of Platanthera guangdongensis. Classification (NCBI taxonomy): domain Eukaryota; kingdom Viridiplantae; phylum Streptophyta; class Magnoliopsida; order Asparagales; family Orchidaceae; genus Platanthera; species Platanthera guangdongensis. The sequence continues at coordinate 40,251,209 of CM077154.1, forward strand.
AATCTTCCAAATCTATAACCTTCAGATCTGCCTTGGCTGGGAAATCTCCCAACATAATAGGACAATCCAGAATGCCCTGATCTGATATCACGGAATCACCCGAGGGGAATTTGACGCAAAAGGCATCACCGACACGATCAAGAACCAGCTGGCACCGCTCTACAAAGGCCTAGCCACAAATGAGTGGGTAGCACCTTAGTCAAAGAGAACGCGCGCCCAGCGGTTCTTTACCTTAAAACTCCCTATATAAATATCAACGGGGAAATTGCACAGTCAATAAAGAAAACAAAAGCCAGACTAATCTGCAAAAGTAGTAAAAGACTAGCGAGAAGGTTTACCTGAAATGACTTGCGTCGAAGTTTGAGCCTCCGCTGCGGATATCACGTTCAGCTTCCCTTTGCCTCTATCCATAGACTGAGGCGGTGGTAACGCCTGAAGAGGAACTGGTCGGTGCACAGACTGGAGCTGCGGGCATCGGGCCTTGGTATGACCTTTCTGTCCGCACTGATAGCAGACCTTGTCCTTCAACCAGCAACGGGCAACCTCACGCCCCTCTTTCTTGCACAGAGTACACACCACATTCTGCCTGGGATCACCCTGAATATCATGCACATGCTCCTTCTGCGCCGCCGCCCTCTTGAAACATATCTCAGCAGGATGGCCCGACCGGCCATAAAAACTACAAACCTCCTTGCTCCTCTTCCCCGAAGGAGCACCGGGCACTTGGGGGCTCTTTGCTTCAGCAGCTTTCCTCTTCTCATTTCTTGCCTGTTGTCCTCTTTGCTTCGCATTTTCGATGGCCTCTACCTTCAAAGCGGCCTCCACTACCCCAGCATAACTCACCGCTCCATGAGCCACCGCTAGCTGTTGTACATCGCTCCGCAGGCCACCGAGGAAACGCTTTGCTCTATCCTCCTCTGAGCTCACCAAACTAGGGGCAAAGCGACTGAGTTTGCTGAACTCAATCTCATACTCGCTGACTGAGAGCTGCCTCTGCTTCAGATGTAAGAAGTCATTCATCAGCCTGTCTCGCTCCACTGACGGCAGAAATTTCCGCATCAATATCTCCTTGAAGGAAGCCCAAGTGCTTCCTCCTACCATTCCCTCCTTCTCCCTCATCCACCAGCTCTTCGCTAACCCCTTCAGCTGATAGGCGGCCAGCATCACCTTCTGATCCTCAGACACTCCAGAGTAATGAAACATTTCTTCTATGGTAATCAACCAGTCATCCAATATCATGAAGTCCGCCTTACCATTTCTTCTATGGAACTGAGTGATGAAGGCCATCTCCGGGGGCACCACCACTGGAGGTACCAAAGGGTCTGGGGGTGCAGGAGGTGCGGGAACAGCTAAACCCGCAGCAAGATCCTGTACTCTCAGGGCTAGTCCTGCCACCACAGATAATAGGGACTAGATCTGAGACTGAACGTCCACCATCTGCCTCGATAGAGCCTCATTGCTCTGCCTCAGACTTTCCATAACTGCACTGCTTTGAGCACCAGAAGACTCACCCTCAGAATGGGGAGTCGATCTCGCCACCCTACGCTTAGGCGCCATCCTAAAAAGATCAACGAACAGTGATCAGAACCTAGTTCAACTATTAGGACAAAACAACAGGTACAGACAGACCTACATAAGTACTTGCTTTCACTGCCAACTTGCTCTGGGGGTTTTTTTTATATATGTATATATATATTTATACAGGGGAAATAATGTCATGCTTAACCTAAGATGGTTCACCACCATCACTGTTAACCCAGAAATCGGCGATCCTTCCCAAGGTGGCCAGCTGGCTAGTCGCGACCCTTAGGTTCTCCCTTTCGATCGCGACAAGTCCCCGCGTATGCGGATAGTTTTCCCTGTCCGCCTAGGTTTCCTAGCAACCGCGTGCCCTGCGGGACGGCGGGCTGTTCCCATGGCTCACCCTCGCGGGATATGCGGTTAGGTCCGCTAATCGTGCAGTGCTTTTCCTTGCAGGAGTTCGCCAACAGCACCACCGGGAGCGACCTCCTAATCAGCCCAAGGAGCGGCAGTCTCCTGCCGCCATCCGTCGGGGTCGCCCACGAGGGGCGACCTCCCTGCTGCCCGAGAGGTGGCGGCCTCCTGCCGCCGTCCGTCGAGGCCGCCCACCCGGGGCGGCCTCTGCCCGCCAGCCGGGCGGACTCCCCCTGGAGTCCGCCCAGGCCGCCAGCAAGGGGGCGACCAGGCCCGCCGGGCGGACTCCCCCTGGAGTCCGCCAAGGCCGCCGGCTAGGGGCGGCCCCGGCGACCAGCCGGGCGGACTCCCCCTGGAGTCCGCCCAGGCCGCCCGCAAGGGGGCGGCCAGGCCCGCCGGGCGGACTCCCCCTGGAGTCCGCCCAGGCCGCCCGCTAGGGGGCGGCCCCGGTGACCAGCCGGGCGGACTCCCCCTGGAGTCCGCCCAGGCCACCCGCAAGGGGGCGGCCAGGCCCGCCGGGCGGACTCCCCCTGGAGTCCGCCCAGGCCGCCCGCTAGGGGGCGGCCCCGGCGACCAGCCGGGCGGACTCCCCATGGAGTCCGCCCAGGCCGCCCGCAAGGGGGCGGCCAGGCCCGCCGGGCGGACTCCCCCTGGAGTCCGCCCAGGCCGCCCGCTAGGGGGCGGCCCCGGCATCCCGCCGGGCGGACTCCCCCTGGAGTCCGCCCAGGTCACCTGCTAGGGGGCGACCTCCAGCTCTCTGCAGGAGGATCCGCTTGCTTCATCAGTCAAGGTGGCGGACGTAAAATCTCATTCCGCGGAGTCCGCGCAGGTCGTCATGCTGATGTCACTGGGCCCCGCTTCTTCAAGAACTTCCCTGGGCCTATAAATACCCCCTGAAGCCTCTCATTCAGGGATCCTGGTGGTGGAGACAAGTCTTGCCAGCTGCCCCTGTGGACTCCATTTTCCAGTCCGTCATCACCTCTCCAGCAAGCTCTGCGGACTCAGTTTCCTGTCCGCGCAGTCCTCCATAGCTTCAGCAGCTTGGCAGCAGACTCTGCAGACTCAGTTTCCCAGTCCTCCAGCAGCTAGCAGACTATTTTACTTAGTCTCTGGCGGCTTCTCTCCTCTGCTTTCTGGCACTTTCTCCTCCTTTAGCCGCCAGCTTCTCCTTGTACCCCTTTTATTGATTTGTTGTAAAGGTGTACTTGTAAGCTTGTAACCTCTAGCTTTTAATAAATGGAAAGCCCGTCGCAGGAGTGGCATTTAGGCCGCGACGGGCGAAGTGTGTTGTTGCCGCTGCTAGCGGCCCCCTCTCCTCTCCTCTACTCAGCAAGCCTTGCTCCTCTGCTCAGCAAGCCTTGCTCCTCTGCTCAGCAAGCCTTGCTCCTCTGCTTAGCAAGCCTTGCCCTCAGCTCAGCTCAGCTCTCCTCGGCTTTCAACCTGCAAGTGCAACCGTTGTGATTACTGTCTGCTCGACCGTTCCCGGTCTCCCTCCTCTTCCCCTCTTGATCAACCCTCTCTGTTGATCAAGGCTCGCCTCTTCTCTCAAGCCTCTCCCTTCCTCCGCAACCTTCTCCTTCCTCCTCACCTAGCCTGTGAGGCCCAATCACCCCCTCGGTGATAGTTGTCCCCCCGGTGCCGTTTTCGCGCATCAACATTTGGTGCGGTGAGCGTGGACCCGAACAGCTCACGCGCAAACCTTCAGATCAGAACAGGCAGTGAAAGCAACAGCTAATCATGTCAGACCATCAGTCAGCTGAGAACCATGCTCCGAGTCCCAGTGAAGATCCTCTCTGGGAAGCCTTTGAGCAGTCGCGTCGAGAGAATGCTCAACAGTTCCAAGCTATCAACAAAGTTCTTGCTGCTATAACGCAGCGATTAGATGCTCAACCAGCAGCTGCTCCAATCAACCCAACACCAACAGCAGAGCGTCAGCAAGCTTACTCTCAAGCTTGTCCGCCGTTCTATCCCCCGTACACTCCAACCTTTCCGCAAGGGCCTGCAGCTCCTTTACGGACTCAAGATGAAGAGTTCGCTGCTCGCCATAACTTCTTCCGAGAAGCAGCCCGGGGAAGCCCAGCTAGAGTTCTCAACTTTCAGGGAAGTCATCCCTACCCTTCAGCTCCTGCCCCTGCTCCTCCTGCAGCCGCTTTTCCTTGTTATCCTCATGCTCCTTTTACAGCTGCAGCTTATGCTCCTTTCTTTCCCTATGCTGTAGGAGAGCAAGAAGAACCTTCACCATTCGCGGAGAGTGTCCGCCATGAGCCAACTCCAGCAAACTTCAGAGAGCCTCAAATACCAACCTACACTGGAGATACAGATCCAGTAAAGCACCTCCAAGCTTTTGAGTCAGCCGTTGCTCTCAAGACTCTTTCAGATGCAACCAAATGCAAGCTTCTCGTTACCTCTTTTGATGGGCAAGTGAGGGACTGGTTTTATGGCCTCCGTCCTCACTCCATCGCTTCCTTCCTTGATCTTCGAAGGGAGTTTCTTCTCAGATTCTCTATGTCAACTAAGAGAAAGGGCGGTCTTGAAGCCATCTTTAAGATCAAGCAGCGCGGGAATGAGACTTGGTCTCAGTTTGTTGATCGATTCCAAAGAGAGATTTTGGACATCGAAGTTACTGATCTAGAGATGTACCGAGTGGCTCTTATCCACGGTCTTCGTGAAGGGCCTCTCAAATTTGAAGCTAACGTCCGTGCTCCAAGGACTTATCAAGAGTTGATTGCTTTTGCCAACTCATACATCCGTGGCGAAAAGAGCAATGCAGGCTTCGTCTCCAAACTTCTATCCGAGGAGGATCCCTCCCGCAAGCATCCTCCAAGGTCTCCTCGCAATCACGCCCCAACTTACACAAGGAAGGAGAGAAGGCTTCATCGCCAGCGATACTCCTTCCCAAGCAGAGACAATGCTCAAGACTCATTGCTGCCGCTAGCTCCTTCTCAAACAGCAACTATTCAACAAGAGCAAGATGATGACTTGCATGAGTCTGATCTCGACGACGTCGTACAAGAAGTAGTCCAGATCATGAAAGATAGGGCAAACTACAAGAAGCCTTATCGGCCGACCGATCAGAGGTCTAGAAACTCGGAGCCTTATTGTGAATTCCACAAAGAGTCAGGCCATCGAACAGAAGACTGTCGAGCATTCCGCCAGCTTGTGCAAAGGATGCTCCGGCAAGGCAAGATGCATGACTTGCTTCCTAAAGAAGATCGCCCTGATCCATCAACTTCAAAGTGCAAAGAACTTTCAGACGCTCCTCACTACTCAAGAGGGGTGAGCCAAGTCGAAGAATTTCCTCTCCTCGTTGTTAACAGAGAAGTCGAATGCTTCGATGCCTGCGACGAGGGTGTGCTGGGAGGATCCAATGCTAGCGATGGACTTCACAGTCCTCCAAAGCTCTTTGCAACCTACAGGGGTTATCTCAACCCTTACTCTCTCTCCTTTTCAAACATTTTCATTACAACACTTCTCAGTGTTCTTTACTTGCTTTCCAACAAAGCTTTTATTCAGGGATCCCGTACTGACACAGTTCCCTTCTTGTGTTGCTCCTTCCTCTCTTCTCCCTCTCTTAGGATCGTTACGCCAATGAGATTTCGCCGAGCCTGAAACGTTCCCTCTGTAGTTTGTTCTCGCACTACCGCTTCGACCACACATGGAGGGAGTATACCCATGTGTGCAGTGGGAGCAGTTCAATCACGGGAATGGGCTTCAGACTTAGGATCCTAGCCAACATCTGACACAGAGTGTGTGCTAGGGGAGCCCCATGTGTTAGCTCTGTTGTGCGTCCTATAGGATACATTACGGTTAGGATGATCTTCGCTGGACAAGCAATGGCAATCAAGCGTAGCCTTGTCTCTTTGCTCATCCTTCAACTGTGGTGGCCGAAGCACTCTCCGGTATCCTCGATCCGTGCCTTCTCGGGTTCGCAACTCCACTGATCAATACACAGACAAGATAGGCCTCTTGGCGCAACCCGTCTCGTTGATCAGTGATGCTTGTACCCAAGGCGAGAGAGCGGTCCTTCTAGCGGTCCTTCTCAGGACCTTTCCCTTGCTTTCCTCTTTTGTGCCCTCCTTGAGGATGCGCGGCCAGCCCGCTTTGAGCAGGATCATGCTCGGAATGATTTTTCGGGCAAGTGATGCATAAGGCCCACGAGGAACACCTGTGGCAGCATTCAACCCTCCTTAGTCATTCCGAATATGGACCTCTTTTTCCTTTTCCCCCCTCCTTGAGGATGCACGGCCAGCCCGCTTTGAGTAGGACTGTACTCGGGATGATTTTTCGGGCAAGTGATGCATAAGGCCCACGGGGAACACCTGTGGCAGCATTCAACCCTCTTTAGTCATTCCGGGTACAGACCTCCTTTTCTCTCTTCCCTCCTTTCACAGGTGAACAGGTTAATCCAACCTGCCAAAAGGATTTCCAGCCATGTCAACAGCTAGTGCTCGATTCATTAATCTGGACTTCGTGATAATGTTCATCGGGCATTTCTCTTGCTACTTGGTCATATCGACCCTATCTCATCAACCTTCATGGGTTATCTCAAAAAGATTTTCAGCAATCACTTTGCTTATGCTCACCTCATATACTTTGCCTGCTCAAGCTCTATCATATGGAGATTCACAGAGCTACTCATTATTCTTGCCAAAGTCTAATGGCGTCAAACATTAATCGAGTCATATCAACATTTTTGGTATGGCTCTGGTGCGGTTATCCTCGCGTCTTATTTGCTTCTAATCTCTCTCCTCACAGAGGTTAGCAAACCCTTGCAAGCCTTCTCCACAGGTACTTGCAAGCTCCATTCATATGCAAATTGTCTGCTTCTAACTTTTCTCTTTGTAGAGAACAACAGACACATGCAAACCTCATCCAGGTACTTGCAGTTTAAATCATTATTTTATCTCTGCTGCTTAATCTTCACTTTGCAGTGGTTAGCAGACATCTGCAAGTCATTCAGGTACTTGCAGCTTATCTCTATATACAATATCTGCCTCTAACTCTCTTCTTGCAGAAGTCACCAACACTTGCAAGCTCCATTCAGGTACTTGCAAGTTACTTTCATGTACTATGCATACTCTTAACTCTTCTCTCGCAGATACCACCAAAGATTTGCAAGTTCCTTCCAGGTACTTGTAACTCATTTTTCTGGTCTTGTATACTCTTTTCCCTTCTCTTTTTGCAGAGAATGACAGGTGCTTTCAAGCCTCTATCAGGTACTTGCATGTTATTATGCCTTTCTGTTTTCCCTCACTATTGTTTTGCAGAACTTTACAGGAGAAGCGCCTTCTTCGTTTTGCAAAATCAAACTCAGGTACACACTCGATGTACCACTCGTACGTGCTTACCCTTAACTTTCCTTTTGCAGGAAAATAGACAGGAAGCACCAAGCTTGTAAGGAGAGTCTTCAGGTTCTGTCTCTCCTTGCTCCTCTTCTTCCGTTGGGGTGGATCACGATTTTCGTGGGTCTCCAACTTTTTCGAAGTTCTTTTCGGAACTTGAAAAAGTGCGGGGATTATGTTAACCCAGAAATCGGCGATCCTTCCCAAGGTGGCCAGCTGGCTAGTCGCGACCCTTAGGTTCTCCCTTTCGATCGCGACAAGTCCCCGCGTATGCGGACAGTTTTCCCTGTCCGCCTAGGTTTCCTAGCAACCGCGTGCCCTGCGGGACGGCGGGCTGTTCCCATGGCTCACCCTCGCTGGATATGCGGTTAGGTCCGCTAATCATGCAGTGCTTTTCCTTGCAGGATTTCGCCAACAGCACCACCGGGAGCGACCTCCTAATCAGCCCAAGGAGCGGCAGTCTCCTGCCGCCATCCGTCGGGGTCGCCCACCAGGGGCGACCTCCCTACTGCCCGAGAGGCGGCGGCCTCCTGCCGCCGTCCGTCGAGGCCGCCCACCCGGGGCGGCCTCTGCCCGCCAGCCGGGCGGACTCCCCCTGGAGTCCGCCCAGGCCGCCCGCAAGGGGGCGGCCAGGCCCGCCGGGCGGACTCCCCCTGGAGTCCGCCCAGGCCGCCCGCTAGGGGGCGGCCCCGGCGACCAGCCGGGCGGACTCCCCCTGGAGTCCGCCCAGGCCGCCCGCAAGGGGGCGGCCAGGCCCGCCGGGCGGACTCCCCCTGGAGTCCGCCCAGGCCGCCCGCTAGCGGGCGGCCCCGGTGACCAGCCGGACGGACTCCCCCTGGAGTCTGCCCAGGCCGCCCGCAAGGGGGCGGCCAGGACCGCCGGGCGGACTCCCCCTGGAGTCCGCCCAGGCCGCCCGCTAGGGGGCGGCCCCGGCGTCCCGCCGGGCGGACTCCCCCTGGAGTCCGCCCAGGTCGCCCGCTAGGGGGCGACCTCCAGCTCTCTGCACGAAGATCCGCTTGCTTCATCAGTCAAGGTGGCGGACGCAAAATCTCAGTCCGCGGAGTCCGCGCAGGTCGTCATGCTGATGTCACTGGGCCCCGCTTCTTCAAGAACTTCCCTGGGCCTATAAATACCCCCTGAAGCCTCTCATTCAGGGATCCTGGTGGTGGAGACAAGTCTTGCCAGCTGCCCCTGCGGACTCCGTTTTCCAGTCCGTCATCACCTCTCCAGCAAGCTCTGCGGACTCAGTTTCCTGTCCGCACAGTCCTCCACAGCTTCAGCAGCTTGGCAGCAGACTCTGCAGACTCAGTTTCCCAGTCCTCCAGCAGCTAGCAGACTATTTTACTTAGTCTCTGGCGGCTTCTCTCCTCTGCTTTCTGGCACTTTCTCCTCCTTTAGCCGTCAGCTTCTCCTTGTACCCATTTTATTGATTTGTTGTAAAGGTGTACTTGTAAGCTTGTAACCTCTAGCTTTTAATAAAAGGAAAGCCCGTCGCAGGAGTGGCATTTAGGCCGCGACGGGCGAAGTGTGTTTTTGCCGCTGCTAGCGGCCCCCTCTCCTCTCCTCTTCTCAGCAAGCCTTGCTCCTCTGCTCAGCAAGCCTTGCTTCTCTGCTCAGCAAGCCTTGCTCCTCTGCTCAGCAAGCCTTGCCCTCAGCTCAGCTCAGCTCTCCTCGGCTTTTGTTGGGTATTGTATCCACAATGTACCTGATTTAAAGAAGCCCCTGGACAAGCTAAGGTCAATAGACTATGTATTTGATACACTTTTTCAAGGTGTGCTTGCAGTTCCTCCACGCTAAGTGCACACCAATGTCAGGGTGCAGTAGGTCAATATACACGGGTCTGCATGACGTAATCCCTCATTGAGCAGATCAGTGTGTTGGCCTATGTGTACTCTCTCTATTGGAGTGCACTTACTCTCAAGTACAGGGCCGTTCATATGCAAGAGAAGACAAGGAGCATGGAGGATCAAGGAGCAGCTCCTGGGTGGAAGACGAAAATTCATCCAAGGCATATTCGACGAGAATCACCAAGTGATTCTCGCCGATTCGGCGAGAATCACTAGTGATTCTCGCCGAATCGACGAGAATCCCTAGTGATTCTCGCCGACTCCTTCTGGCCACCTCAAAATGGTGCCAAGTATGATTCGGCGAGAATCACTAGTAATTCCCGCCGAACCAGTGTCCAAGCAGCCCATGTATACAAAGTAAAATTCGTTGAGAATCAATAAGTGATTCGACGAGAATCACAAACGATTCTCAACGAATCGTCGAGAATCACTTGGTGATTCTCGCCGATTCGTCGAGAATCGCCTGCAATTCTCGCCGATTTTTCCTTGGCGTTTTCTCTGGAATTTCCTGAACCGGATTCTGCCGCAGTTAATTTCCTGGACCGGGATTTGGGGATTTCTTTTGTGGGTCCCACAAACGGTCATATTTGAGAATTCTACAGTATTTATACACAGGTATTTTGAACGGAATAGACACCAAGAAAGAAGCCGAGCAAGTAAAACCCTAAATTCGCGAACTCCTTCCGCCGCCGCCGTCGCGCTCGGGTAAATACGTCGCCGCTGCTGATCGTTCCTCTTCCCGATCTCCGGCGACAGAAGCTTAGCAAAGCTTGCGTCTCACGTGTCTATCCAGAGATCTCTTGTCTCTCGATTTGTTGACCGGGAAAAACTCCCCCGTCCGAATCGATCGAGACGACCGATCCTAGAGTGACCGTTGGTTGACCTAGTTTGCTTCGCAAAGAAGTTTGGATCTCAAAGCACTGCAGCAGCGCACCTTCGTTGCCGCCGACTCCGAACCAAGCCGCCGCTCGGATTGCCGCCGCCGGTTCCGGAAGATCCTCTCCAAGAGAGACCAAGGTTGTAGACTCTTCATCGACTTCAAGAACACGTCGTCGGACAAAGAGGAACACCGTAGTCTCCAAAAGAAGTTTGTATCACGTGTACACTCTACATTTAATTTCGTTGTAAAGGAACTTTTGTTCCGTGTTGTAAGGGTTGGGTGCAACCCGTTTTGTGGGAGTATTGACTCTCACGTGTGGAAGGGCTCCTTCCGTTAGTGCGGGGATTGGATTTCAATCCCGTTGGAGAAGTGACCGAGTCGTCCCTTGTTTGGGGAGATAGGTCGAAGGGGGAAAGTGGATGTACCCAAGTCGGGGAACCACTATAAATTTGCTGTGTATTCTGTGTGCTGTGCTCTTTAATTTTATTGTGCAGGTACATCCGTAAATTCCGCAAAAGAACCACACGTCACCTATTCCCCCCCCCCCCCATAGGTGCACATAGTTGACACTAGGTGGACTTTCAAGTGGTATCAGAGGGAGGTTCCTCAGCAAAAAGGTTAACACCTTGAGTTGAATCCTGCCACTAGTGTCGACAAGGAGACATACATCTACTATGGACGGGCTCAAGTACTCCGGCAAGATCCCAGTGTGCAACAGACTCAACTTTCCTATCTGGAAGGAAAGGATCAGGTTCTACATGGAAGCAGTGGACCCTCGACTTTTCATGATTGTGCTGGAGGGACCTTATGTCCCCACTAAGGCCTCCACCATTGATCCCACCAAGAAAGTGCCGAAGACACTCTCTGAAATGGACAAGGATGAGATGGTCCTAGTGGGCCTTGACATGAAGGCAAGAAACATCCTGGTCAGCGCAGTTGATGACTCGATGATGTAGAACTTCAGCAACTACAGGACAGCTCAGGAGATCTGGCAATGTCTGATCATTCTAATGGAGGGCACAGATGAAGTGAGGGATGATCGGAGATCCCTCCTGAACCAGAAGTATGAGGCTTTCAGACAAGGGCCGAAGGAAGAGATCGGGGTCACCTACGAGAACTTCCTAAAGATTGTCAACGCCCTCAAGGGGCACGGAAGAGTGTTCACTAATGGTGAACTCAATGATAAATTCCTTAGGTCCCTTACTAAGGAGTGGGACACTAAGATCTGCGCCATCAGAGAATTTGACAGACTGGCAGAAACTGATCCACAAATTCTGTTTGGGAAGCTGATGTCCTATGAGCTTCAGCTGAACACCAGGAAAGCTGAGGAAGAAGCAGAAAAGGCTGCTGCAAAAGAAAAGACTGTGGCTCTAAAAGCCAGTCACTCCAGAAAAGGGAAGAGTACGGTGTCGTACCGTGCCAGGAAAAAGGATGAGGAGGAGGACTCCGATCCATGCTCCTCCAGCTCAGAACTGTCGGAGGAGGATTTCTCCCTCATCACTCGAGAGTTCAAGAAGTTCCTCAAGATGAGGAATCAAAGAAAGAGAGACGGCTCCTCTTCCAGACATCAGAAGAAAAACTACTCTTCTGACAGGTATGCATCTAAACCCAACAAACATCATTCTTCTGACATTATTTGCTTTGGATGTAATAAGCCAGGACACGTCGTGGCCGACTGCTATCAAAGCAAAAGAGAAAAGGGAAATGGTGAGGAGCTCAAATCCACCAGAGATAAGAAGAAGGAGCGGAGCTACATCGCCAGAAGGCCAAAGACACTAAGTGAGTCTGATTCCTCAGACTCCAGTGATGATGAAGAAGCCTACTTCGGGCTGGTGGGTCGCTCCGACTCAGAAGGAGAATGTCCCCCATTTTCTGGGAAGGTAAACGCTCACACCCCTCTCTCCGACTCTGACTCTGATCCTGAGTCTCAGGACGATGGACCTGAGGATAGCCTTTCGGCCCGCGAAGCTGAGCTACTCGAGAAGTATGAGCTTCTGCTCAACACCTTCGAGGAGTGCCGAAAGAGACTGAAGGCTGAGAAAAAGGAAGTAAAATTCCTTAAGGGCGAGTATGTTTCCCTAAGGGAAGAGGTCACTAGTTTGATCTCTCTCCGACAGGATCACCTTGACCTGACCTCAAAGCATTCAGAGTCTTTGAAGCTTCTTGATCTAAAGCAGGAGGAAGTCAACAAGTTGGAAGAACTACTTGCGGCAGAAAAGAAGATCGTCAAGAGCTTCTCCATGCCAAAAACAGTTCTTCCAGTCGTTGATACCTTCTTTGCTCAGGCCAAAGGAGCTGGCTTGGGGCATGCAGGGGTATCTGGTTCCTCTTCCAGGATAAACAGGAACCAGAGGAAGAATAAGGCCGCCAAGAAGGCCTCTGCTGGTGAAAAGGGCAAGGCTCCTCTTAGTCCTGTTGCGTTCAGAAAGCCTGGCTTTCCGTGCAACCAACATGACTTTGAGTCAACATTTGGGCATCATTTCAGGCCCTCGGTTGCAAAGCCAAAGAGCCGGTATGACGATTGGAACTTTCCCCGGAACTTCGGTGAGAGTGCCTTCAAGGCACCTTATGAGGAAATCCACATGGAAAATTATGGTCCGTTCTCTAGCGGCCATAATGGAAAGCAGGCACCAAAAGTCAAGCCTGTTATACAGAAGGTGACAAAGTCATGTGACTGCCGTCACCATGAGGCCTCCGCCTCCAGATCCAAGGCCCCAGCTGTACCCGCTGTTCCCAGGGTAAAGCAGGAGCCTCGGAAGAGATACAATAGGTTCGACTGTTGGTGCTGTGGCAAAGTTGGTCACTTTGCCGTGGATTGTTGGTTTAATCCAAGGTACTACGAGACTCCCCATGTTAGCAATGCGAGGCCGACCACTCGTAGGGTTAACCTTCCGAGGGGGAGTGTGCTAACCAGGAATCTAGGACCCAAGTTTGATTGGGTTCCTAAGGCAAATTAATTTTGTTTTGCAGGAATGTCCAAAGGCCACAAAAACGCCGATCTGGTATTTGGACAGTGGATGCTCCCGGCATATGACTGGGACAAGAAGCCTGCTGCGTGATTACACTCCAGTCGAGAATGGACCCAAAGTCATCTTCGGAGGGTCAGATCAAGGAGTCACCAGGGGTTACGGTATGATTTCCAACGGTATAACCTCTATCACCGACGTGGCTTATGTTGAAGGGTTAAACCATAACCTGATCAGCGTAAGTCAATTATGTGACAAAGGTTATGACGTTAAGTTCTGCAAGGACAAATGTCTGATAATTTCACGTACCTCTTCTGAGACGGTATTATCAGGCATTAGGAGCAGAAATATCTTCTGCTTAGATTTTCTCAGTGTAGATTCATCTACCCCCGTATGCCTTGTGGCAACAGGCAGTGCATCTCTTTGTGAACAATGGCACAAGAGATTGGCACATATTAATTTCAAGACAATTAGTATGCTATTTTCTAAAAACTTAGTAAGAGATGCTCCCAGTATCAAGTGCATCAAAGATAGCCCCTGTCCTGCATGCCAGATGGGCAAACAGACTCGGGCTACCTTTAAGAGCATTGCAGACAAAGACTCTTCCCGATGTCTTTACCTGTTACATATGGACTTGTTTGGCCCAATGCAAGTTCATATCTTGGGAGGCAAGTCATATATGCTAGTGATAGTTGATGATCACTCTCGGTTTACATGGGTGTTCTTTTTGAAACGAAAGTCAGATACTTTTGACATCTTCACTAATTTTGTCAAGCAGGTTCAGAACGAATTTAACTGCTCCGTGGTCAAAATCCGAATTGACCATGGAACAGAATTCGAATCTGGTGCTATGACAGAATTCTGTGAAGAACAAGGTATCTTTCATGAGTTTTCCTCCCCACGCACTCCTCAGCAAAATGGGGTTGTGGAGAGGAGAAATAGAACTCTCATTGAAGCTTGCACGACAATGTTGAAAGACGCTTCTCTCCCGGAATACTTCTGGGCAGAGGCTGTCAACACAGCTTGTCATGCACAAAACCGCGCATTGATCAACAAGCATCATCGTAAGACGCCCTACGAGCTACTGAAAGGCAGGAAACCAACCATGTCCTACTTAAGGATTTTTGGTTGCAGATGCTATGTACTAAATAATGGGAAGTACCCGCGTACTAAATTCGGTGAAAAATGCTTCGAAGGCATATTCATGGGCTATAGTTCCCATAGTCGGGCATATAGGGTCTTCAATAAGAAAACCCTAGTGGTAGAAGAATCAATAAATGTTGTATTTGATGAAGGAAGTTTGCTTCACAACAACTCTTCCAGTGGTATTCTTGAAGATGTCGGTGCACGATTGAAACAGCTGAGTCTGGATGAGCCCGCTAAAGACGACACTCCTAAGTACGTCAAAGTGTCCACCTCCACGTCATCTGAAAATGTTGAAGATCAAGATGAAACAAATCTCTTGGAAGAAAGAGAAGCCCAAGAAGTAGTTGAAGCACCAGACGCCAGACTTCTAGAGCTCCGTCACGTGAGGGATCATCCTAGAGAACAGATCATCGGGGATCCTCGTGTCGGCGTCAGAACTCGAAAAGGCACAACTAACGAAGTATTGCATCTTAGCTTCCTGTCACAGGTAGAGCCAAAGAAGTTCGACGAGGCGAACAAGGATGCGGCATGGATTCTGGCCATGCAAGAGGAACTACATCAATTCGACCGGTGCAATGTTTGGACGCTGGTTCCCAGACCATACAAGCAGAATGTGATCGGCACAAAGTGGATCTTCAGAAACAAGCTGGATGAACATGGTGTCATCGTAAAGAACAAAGCTAGGCTGGTGGCTCAAGGTTACAGACAGGAGGAAGGGATTGATTTCGACCAGACCTTTGCACCAGTAGCAAGGCTCGAGGCAATCAGGTTGTTCCTGGCGTATGCTGCAATCAAAGGATTCACAGTCTATCAAATGGATGTGAAATCGGCCTTCCTGAACGGAGACCTGAAAGAGGAAGTATACGTCGCTCAACCCCCAGGTTTTGTCGATCCTACTTTTCCCAATCATGTCTACTTTCTTAATAAAGCATTATATGGGTTAAAACAAGCTCCACGAGCTTGGTATGAGACTTTATCTAGGTTTCTTCTTGAGAACAAGTTCTCTAGAGGTAAAATAGATAAAACATTGTTTCTCAGGGAAGTCAAAGGCAAGATTTTGCTGGTGCAAATCTATGTCGATGACATAATATTCGGCTCAACGGACAACAATCTTTGCAAAAAGTTTTCTAAACTTATGCAAGGAAAGTTTGAAATGAGCAGTATGGGAGAGCTAAAGTATTTCTTAGGACTTCAAGTGAAATAGTCTGAGGATGGAATCTTCATCTCTCAGACGAAGTTCACAAATGAACTCCTTAAGAAATTCGGTATGGAGAGTGCAACCTCTATGAGGACTCCAATGGGATCCACCATGTCTCTGGATAAGGATGAGAAAGGTAAACCTTTCGATGAAACCAAATACAGAAGCATCATTGGATCCCTGCTCTACCTTACTGCCAGTAGACCGGATATTATGTTCTACACATGTGTCTGTGCCAGATATCAGGTAAACACTAAGGAATCTCATCATGTCGCTGCAAAGCGAATTCTAAGATACCTTAAAGGTACTCCTAATCTTGGCTTGTGGAACCTGAGAAACAATGATGTCGAGCTAATAGGCTTTTCAGATGCTGATTTTGCAGGGAGTAGGGATGACAGGAAAAGCACTTCCGGGACGTGTCAATTCCTCGGAAGAAGGCTTATCTCATGGAACAGCAAGAAGCAGAACTGTGTGGCTACCTCCACAGCAGAATCTGAGTACATCTCAGCAGGCAGCTGTTGCGCGCAACTCCTTTGGATCAGAAATCAGTTGGCCAACTACAACCTTCAGTTCAAGGAAGTTCTAATGTACTGCAACTCCTCCAGTGCGATTGCCATTGCCAATAATCCTGTCTCGCACAGCAGAACGAAGCATATTGAAGTGCGCTACCACTTCATTCGGGAGCACGTGGAAAACAAGGACATCTCTCTCTGTTATGTCCCCACGGACAAGCAGATTGCTGATATATTCACAAAGCCCTTAGACGAGGCCAAGTTCAATCTTTTCAAGACTGAATTGGGGATGCTCAATTATGAAGCATGAAGACTTCAGAAGCTCCAGACTCGTACATGATCTGAGGGGGAGCAGAGAACTCCAGCGTGAGTACAGCTGCAAGAACTGAGGGGGAGCTAAGGGCCAAAGGTTACAGACACCGATTTGCCGAAGCCGAAAAGGGGGAGATTACCCTCTCGGGGTCAAGGCTAAGGTGGCTCCAGCTTGCTCCCAAGCAATAGGTATTGGTAAGGGATGACTCCACTCGATGTTAAGTTTATGGCTTTCATTTGCTTTCATTTTCATTTGTTCTATTCACCTTAGCTTGTAGGGTTTAGGCTTCTTCAAATAGGGGGAGATTGTTGGGTATTGTATCCACAATGTACCTGATTTGAAGAAGCCCCTGGACAAGCTAAGGTCAATAGACTATGTATTTGATCAACTTTTTCAAGGTGTGCTTGCAGTTCCTCCACGCTAAGTGCACACCAATGTCAGGGTGCAGTAGGTCAATATACACGGGTCTGCATGACGTAATCCCTCGTTGAGCAGATCAGTGTGTTGGCCTATGTGTACTCTCTCTATTGGAGTGAACTTACTCTCAAGTACAGGGCCGTTCATATGCAAGAGAAGACAAGGAGCATGGAGGATCAAGGAGCAGCTCCTGGGTGGAAGACGAAAATTCGTCCAAGGCATATTCGACGAGAATCACCAAGTGATTCTCGCCGAATCGGCGAGAATCACTAGTGATTCTCGCCGAATCGACGAGAATCATTAGTGATTCTCGCCGACTCCTTCTGGCCACCTCAAAATGGTGCCAAGTATGATTCGGCGAGAATCACTAGTAATTCCCGCCGAACCAGTGGCCAAGCAGCCCATGTATACAAAGTAAAATTCGTTGAGAATCAATAAGTGATTCGACGAGAATCACAAACGATTCTCAACGAATCGTCGAGAATCACTTGGTGATTCTCGCCGATTCGTCGAGAATCGCCTGCAATTCTCGCCGATTTTTCCTTGGCGTTTTCTCTGGAATTTCCTGAACCGGATTCTGCCGCAGTTAATTTCCTGGACCGGGATTTGGGGATTTCTTTTGTGGGTCCCACAAACGGTCATATTTGAGAATTCTACAGTATTTATACACAGGTATTTTGAACGGAATAGACACCAAGAAAGAAGCCGAGCAAGTAAAACCCTAAATTCGCGAACTCCTTCCGCCGCCGCCGTCGCGCTCGGGTAAATATGTCGCCGCTGCTGATCGTTCCTCTTCCCGATCTCCGGCGACAGAAGCTTAGCAAAGCTTGCGTCTCACGTGTCTATCCAGAGATCTCTTGTCTCTCGATTTGTTGACCGGGAAAAACTCCCCCGTCCGAATCGATCGAGACGACCGATCCTAGAGTGACCGTTGGTAGACCTAGTTTGCTTCGCAAAGAAGTTTGGATCTCAAAGCACTACAGCAGCGCACCTTCATTGCCGCCGACTCCGAACCAAGCCGCCGCTCGGATTGCCGCCGCCGGTTCCGGAAGATCCCCTCCAAGAGAGACCAAGGTTGTAGACTCTTCATCGACTTCAAGAACATGTCGTCGGACAAAGAGGAACACCGTAGTCTCCAAAAGAAGTTTGTATCACGTGTACACTCTACATTTAATTTCGTTGTAAAGGAACTTTTGTTCCGTGTTGTAAGGGTTGGGTGCAACCCGTTTTGTGGGAGTATTGACTCTCACGTGTGGAAGGGCTCCTTCCGTTAGTGCGGTGATTGGATTTCAATCTCGTTGGAGAAGTGACCGAGTCGTCCCTTGTTTGGGGAGATAGGTCGAAGGGGGAAAGTGGATGTACCCAAGTCGGGGAACCACTATAAATTTGCTGTGTATCCTGTGTGCTGTGCTCTTTAATTTTATTGTGCAGGTACATCCGTAAATTCCGCAAAAGAACCACACGTCACCTATTCCCCCCCCCCCCCATAGGTGCACATAGTTGACACTAGGTGGACTTTCAGCTTTCAACCTGCAAGTGCAACCGTTGCGATTACTGTCTGCTCGACCGTTCCCGGTCTCCCTCCTCTTCCCCTCTTGATCAACCCTCTCTGTTGATCAAGGCTCGCCTCTTCTCTCAAGCCTCTCCCTTCCTCCGCAACCTTCTCCTTCCTCCTCACCTAGCCTGTGAGGCCCAATCACCCCCTCGGTGATAGCTGTCCCCCCGGTGCCGTTTTCGCGCATCAACATTTGGTGCGGTTATCCTCGCGTCTTATTTGCTTCTAATCTCTCTCCTCACAGAGGTTAGCAAACCCTTGCAAGCCTTCTCCACAGGTACTTGCAAGCTCCATTCATATGCAAATTGTCTGCTTCTAACATTTCTCTTTGTAGAGAACAACAGACACCTGCAAACCTCATCCAGGTACTTACAGTTTAAATCATTATTTTATCTCTGCTACTTACTCTTCACTTTGCAGTGGTTAGCAGACATCTGCAAGTCATTCAGGTACTTGCAGCTTATCTCTATATACAATATCTGCCTCTAACTCTCTTCTTGCAGAAGTCACCAACACTTGCAAGCTCCATTCAGGTACTTGCAAGTTACTTTCATGTACTATGCATACTCTTAACTCTTCTCTCGCAGAGACCACCAAAGATTTGCAAGTTCCTTCCAGGTACTTGTAACTCATTTTTTCTGGTCTTGTATACTCTTTTCCCTTCTCATTTTGCAGAGAATGACAGGTGCTTACAAGCCTCTATCAGGTACTTGCAAGTTATTATGCATTTCTGTTTTCCCTCACTATTGTTTTGCAGAACTTTACAGGAGAAGCGCCTTCTTCGTTTTGCAAAATCAAACTCAGGTACACACTCGATGTACCACTCGTACGTTCTTACCCTTAACTTTCCTTTTGCAGGAAAATAGACAGGAAGCACCAAGCTTGTAAGGAGAGTCTTCAGGTTCTCTCTCTCCTTGCTCCTCTTCTTCCGTTGGGGTGGATCACGATTTTCGTGGGTCTCCAACTTTTTCGAAGTTCTTTTCGGAACTTGAAAAAGTGCGGGGATTATGTTAACCCAGAAATCGGCAATCCTTCCCAAGGTGGCCAGCTGGCTAGTCGCGGCCCTTAGGTTCTCCCTTTCGATCGCGACAAGTCCCCGCGTATGCGGACAGTTTTCCCTGTCCGCCTAGGTTTCCTAGCAACCACGTGCCCTGCGGGACGGCGGGCTGTTCCCATGGCTCACCCTCGCAGGATATGCGGTTTGGTCCGCTAATCGTGCAGTGCTTTTCCTTGCAGGAGTTCGCCAACAGCACCACCAGGAGCGACCTCCTAATCAGCCCAAGGAGCAGCAGTCTCCTGCCGTCATCCGTCGGGGTCGCCCACCAGGGGCGACCTCCTTGCTGCCCGAGAGGCGGCGACCTCCTGCCGCCGTCCGTCGAGGCCGCCCACCCGGGGCGGCCTCTGCCCGCCAGCCGGGCGGACTCCCCCTGGAGTCCGCCCAGGCCTCCCGCAAGGGGCGGCCAGGCCCGTCGGGCGGACTCCCCCTGGAGTCCGCCCAGGCCGCCCGCTAGGAGGCGGCCCCGGCGACCAGCCGGGCGAACTCCCCCTGGAGTCCGCCCAGGCCGCCCGCAAGGGGGCGGCCAGGCCCGCCGGGCGGACTCCCCCTGGAGTCTACCCAGGCCTCCCGCTAGGGGGCGGCCCCGGCGACCAGCCGTGCGGACTCCCCCTGGAGTCCGCCCAGGCCGCCCGCAAGGGGGCGGCCAGGCCCGCCGGGCGGACTCCCCTTGGAGTCCGCCCAGGCCGCCCGCTAGGGGGCGGCCCCGGCGTCCCGCCGGGCGGACTCCCCCTGGAGTCCGCCCAGGTCGCCCGCTAGGGGGCGACCTCCAGCTCTCTGCAGGAGGATCCGCTTGCTTCATCAGTCAAGGTGGCGGACGCAAAATCTCAGTCAGCGGAGTCCGCGCAGGTCGTCATGTTGATGTCACTGGGCCCCGCTTCTTCAAGAACTTCCCTGGGCCTATAAATACCCCTGAAGCCTCTCATTCAGGGATCCTGGTGGTGGAGACAAGTCTTGCCAGCTGCCCCTGCGGACTCCGTTTTCCAGTCCGTCATCACCTCTCCAGCAAGCTCTGCGGACTCAGTTTCCTGTCCGCGCAGTCCTCCACAGCTTCAGCAGCTTGCCAGCAGACTCTGAAGACTCTGTTTCCCAGTCCTCCAGCGGCTAGCAGACTATTTTACTTAGTCTCTGGCGGCTTCTCTCCTCTGCTTTCTGGCACTTTCTCCTCCTTTAGCCGCCAGCTTCTCCTTGTACCCCTTTTATTGATTTGTTATAAAGGTGTACTTGTAAGCTTGTAACCTCTAGCTTTTAATAAAAGGAAAGCCCGTCGCAGGAGTGGCATTTAGGCCGCGACGGGCGAAGTGTGTTGTTGCCGCTGCTAGCGGCCCCCACTCCTCTCCTCTGCTCAGCAAGCCTTGCTCCTCTGCTCAGCAAGCCTTGCTCCTCTGCTCAGCAAGCCTTGCTCCTCTGCTCAGCAAGCCTTGCCCTCAACTCAGCTCAGCTCTCCTCGGCTTTCAACCTGCAAGTGCAACCGTTGCGATTACTGTCTCCTCGACCGTTCCCGGTCTCCCTCCTCTTCCCCTCTTGATCAACCCTCTCTGTTGATCAAGTCTCGCCTCTTCTCTCAAGCCTCTCCCTTCCTCCGCAACCTTCTCCTTCCTCCTCACCTAGCCTGTGAGGCCCAATCACCCCCTCGGTGATAGCTGTCCCCCCGGTGCCGTTTTCGCGCATCAACAATCACACTAACTCTTGTGCCTAAATCGAGAATGCATGAATTTATATTCTTTTTGACTCAAAACCATGTGTGTACATATGTCATCCTGCAAGTCTTTAGCTTGGCACGTTGTGCTTATGCAATGTTATGTTATGCATGATTGTGCCATGCATTCTAAAAAGGCCCTAATGCATGTTATGAGCGGGGTACACATGAAAATGTTATGCATCCCATACTACATAACATTTTCATGCAACGAAAAAGAGAACGTGCTAGTCGCATTCATGTGGTGAGGTTATGCATCCCATACTACATAACCCTCACATGTTGCCTCCTATGGTGGATCCATATACGAACACATATTATGCATCCCATACTACATAATATGCCCCGTATACTTCATGTTATGCTATGAGTGTAGTGTTCGTGCTTCAGCCAAGACGTGCTGATGACATATCAGTGTGTGTATGACATGATGCTAAACTTCTAATACCTACAAGGAAAGGTTGCCCAACAAATTGTCAAGCAACCTCCCTCTGATACCAACTGTCACAACCCGCATTTTCTCCGAAATTTAAGAAGTATCAGAGTAGAAGAAAACGGCGTTGTGATGCCACGTCGGACAGGGGATAACTATCGACGCTCAGGCAACCACCAACTACTAAGACTATGATAGTTCAAAAGCTTTAATGATGTGAAAATCAATTATATTTTTTTGAGGCCGTATCCCTCGGCTTCGTGGATCAACTAGTCCACCCTTCAAAATTATACTTATACGTAGCGGAAAATACTTTATTCATGTTTTTAACACCCTAAGAGAATGCTTAAGCGTCCCCAGGGGACGCCTAAGGCTATGCAAGACCCTAGATTTAATTTATATATTATATATAGGAAATACCTTTTTTACGTGGTTTGAAAATAGTGATTAAGCTTTTTAGAAGGGAAAGCATGCGGTCTATGTTTTTGATATAATAATTACTTTCTTTTAAGTGTTTTAAAGTAACTAGCAAGCTAACATAAATCATCCCAGAAGCAAGTTTAATAAATTCCAAAACAGGAAAACTAGCAGTATAAGCAAAGTACCAAGCATCTAAAAGAGAAACCACCAGTGGGCGCCAACAACTGACACAAACCCACTGGTGAGTAGGCATATCTGTAGTACAAGTCTAAAGTAACTACCTCCTAGGAGTGAGGAAAAGAAAAACTCAGCAGCAGCTACAGCACTAGCAAGCTTTAGAAGAAACCTAGCCGCGCAGTCGGCTATAAACCTGAACCTGAGGCATTCAAAGAAAAGAACACCTCAGCAAATGGAAATAATAGCAATAGGAGGAGCAATAAGGTAAAAAAAATGAATGCATAAGGGTTTACCATATCCTAAAAACGAAATTGCTGGAGTAGTCAACTAAAAATAGGTAAGAAACAGGTAAAGGGAAATTACTCATCAAACAAGGTAAATAAAGGATGCACCAAGTGCAAGGAGGAAGCCAAGTTTCAAGGATATCTGTAAGAAGGATTAGCAGGATAGCAAATATCTAGACATCGAGCTAGAATCTGATGAATCATCTAGTACTGGAGCAGGAAAAAAAAACAACACGGGCCTAGGCTGGTGGCATCATGTCCAACCAAGACTAGCAGGCCTAAATATTCACAAGGTACTGTGGAGGTGTCATCGGTCCACTCAACCAAACAGTCCAAATGTCTAGCAAGACAAGAGAAAAAAAAGGCGGCGTTATCGGTCCGACCCAGCCTCAAAAATCCAGATCCAACTCCAGTACTAAGTGATTCACACTGACAAACAAAAGAATATTCCCATGCTGGTGGTCCCATAACCACTAAGAGGCCCCAAAACAAATTCACCCTAACCTTCATGACTTGGAACGAATGCCTGATGTTCACCTCCCTACACACTAACAAGCCTAACCTTACACCAACCCGAGCCCCAATCAAGAAAACTTAGCATTTAAAACCTATAGTATAAATTGATAGGGAAAAAAAACTGCAGTAAACGTAATGGCGATCTCTTTTACAATCTTCGTTATCTAAATTTTCAAGTAAACAATCAAGCATGAAGAAGGCATTTGAAGAGGGAGTGAATAGATCCAAAGCATTGGAGATTAAGTTTACAATTTACTGTTAGAGATTCGAAACATCCTTGGGTTCAAAAAAAAGGGGTTAAATAGATCTTTAACCCGACACCCCCCTCTATTACCAAAATCTGCTACTCACGCTTAAGAAGAAAATAGGCAAAACCCGATTAATCAGATCCGGGTATGATCGGAACAACGTCTACAACATAAATAATTCCTAGAGAGTGTTGAAGTATTAGACCGGGCGGCTTAGCGGTCTGATCCAGCGGTTTGTTGACCGAGCGGCTTAGCGGTCTGATCCAGCGGTTTGTTGACCGGGCGGTCCATCAGTCTACCTCTGCGGCCTGTTCTATCCTGCTGGAGTTGCCGAGCGGTTAACCCATCTGTCTAACCGCGTTGCCTGTGCGGTCTCCATTATTCTAGCCGCTCAGTACTGTAAATGTTTAGTCCCACATTGTTTGTATACTCTCTTTCTTATCTCCTCCATTCTATATAAGTGAGGTCATACCTTTGTAAATGATATCTTTTTTGGATAATAAAATTTCAATTATTCAAAAGTTTATTCGCTTGTTCTCTACTTTTCGCTTCTTTTCGCTACTTTCTAACATGGTATCAGAGGACACGGTCATTTCCTCCTGATTCTGTGCGCTCTCTGTTGTTCGCGGCTTGTTTTCCGCGTTCTGCGACATAATTCGCGGCTTGCCTTCTCTTCTGTCCGCGCGGCTTGTTTCTATCCGCGCGGCTTGTTTCTGACCGCTGCCCTGTTAGCGCGGCTTGCTTCTTCTTGGTTCTCTTCTCCTACTGCTCTTTGTTGCAGCAACCTGTTTCCTTGTCGCCGCGCTCCTTGTTCTTTCCTGCCGCTCCGACTTCCTAGTCGTTGCGGTCTGTCTCTGTCCGCGTGTCTTGTCTCTCTACTCGCGGTTTGCTGCTGTGATCTGCCTGATCGTGCGGGTTGTTCCTTTCTCACCCGCATCTTGGTCGCGGTCACCTGCTCTTCTCCTCTCTTCTGTTCGCTCGGCCTTTTCAGTCCGCGCAACCTCTTCCCCGCTGTGCCTTTGACCGCTTTCTAGTAGCTGCTGTGATCTGCCTGACCGTGCGGGTTGTACCTTTCTTACCCGCATCTTGGTCGCGGTCACCTGCTCTTCTCCTCTCTTCTGTTCGCTCGGCCTTTTCAGTCCGCGCGACCTCTTCCCCGCTGTGCCTTTGCCTCTTTCTAGCCGCTACTGTTCGCACGACTTCTTCTATTTGCCGGGTTCTATGACTACCTCCGGTCTCACCACTACTCCTGTAGCTCCTTCTCCTCCTCCTCCTTCGGGCAACCTTGGCACCCTTTCCAAGCTTGTTGGCTCCAACTATCCCGATTGGAGCATTTCTTTCACCTTTCTCCTTCGTTCTCAACGCAAGCGTCATCACCTCACCGATGACCCTCCTCCTCGCACCTCTCCTGAGTTTGATGACTGGGATGCGAGTGATGCTCTTGTTCGCACATGGCTGGCCAACAGCCTTTCTGATGAGTGCCTTCCCGTCATTCGCCATGATGAGACGGTCAAGGCCGCCTGGCTTCACCTCGCTGCTCTCTATTCTAAGGGGGGCCAGACGTCTCGCATTTATACTCTCTATGCGGACCTCTCCGCCCGCCCTTCCATGTCACCGGCTGCGGCTTATCAGCAGGTTCAGGCTCTTGGTGCTGAAATCCTCCAGAATCGCCCCTTCTCCGCGGACTTGGACGACCAGCACAAACACTTCCAGGAACTCCTGGTTGTTTGTTATCTTCTTCGTCTTCCCGACTCTTATGATATGATCCGCCAGCAGATCTTGGGTGAGGCGGAATCTCCTACTTTGGATGCCACTGCGGCTCGCATTGCCGCTGTTACTTCGCTCCTCAAGCGGCCTCTATTGGCCTCCCCCCTTCCCAGGACTCCTTTGCTCACCAAGCTCAGAGGGGGGCCCTAGTGGCCGTGGCTCATCTGGCGGACGGGGTTCCTCCCAGTTCCTCTGCTCTCACTGTGGTCGTACTGGCCATACTGTTGACCATTGCTGGCAGAAACATCCTCATCTTCGCCCTTCCGGTGATGCTCCTTCTTCGGCCTCCGCCTCTTCTAGGCCGTTTGCCTCTGTGGCCACGATGTCAGGTAGTGCCCACGTCGTTACACAAGGTAAATGGCTGATTGACTCCGGTGCCACCAATCATATGACGGGCAACCCTCATTGCTTCTCCCGTCTTGAGACCCATGACCGCTAACCCCCAGTTCGTGTGACGGATGGTTCCCCGTCCCCGGTTCATGGGACGGGCATGGTTCAACTCACTCCATCGCTTTGCTTGGAGGATACCCTCTATGTCCCGAAGTTCCCGTGCAATTTGTTATCAGTTACTACTTTATGCCGACAACTTCAGTGCTCCGTCTTATTCACTCCCACTACTTGTTCTTTTCAGGACCCGAGGACCCAGCGGACGATTGCTACTGGGACTGAGAGCGGCGGCCTCTACTTCCTCGACGATGTTCTTGCTCTCTCTGCCTACTCCTCCTCCACCGATCTCCTTCAGTGGCATCTTCATCTTGGACATCCTCATCCTCGGCTTATTCGTCAGCTTCTGCCCCACTTACCTCCTACCAGTTCTCCGCTCAACTGTGATGCGTGTCAGCTTGGCAACATCATCGCTCCTCCTTCCCACCGAAGCAAGGTCGTGGCTCCTCTCGCATTTTTGATCTTATTCACTCTGATGTATGGGGTCCTGCTCCTACCCTCACAGTTGGTCGGGGCAGTTCCTATTTTGTCACTTTTATTGATGATTTTACTCGATGTACCTGGGTGTATCTATTAAAAGATCGCTCTGAACTATTTTCTGTTTGGCAATCATTTTACTTTATGATTAAGACTCAATTTGCTATTTCTATTAAAGTCTTACGTTCTGATAATGCCAAGGAGTATCTGACTCATGAGTTCTCCGCGTTCTTTCACAAACATGGCCTCCTTCATCAAACGACTTGTGTTTACACCTCCAAGTAGAATGGGGTGGCGGAGCGTAAAAACCGTCACCTGCTTGATGTTGCGCGTACTCTCATGACGTAGATGCACGTCCCTCGCTCCTACTGGGGCTACGCTGTGCTCCTCGCCTGCTATCTCATCAATCGCCTTCCCTCCGCGGTTCTCCACGGCCAGACTCCCTTCTCTACCCCCACCAGGAACCTTTTCCTCTTCCTCTCCGTGTCTTTGGCTGTACGGCCTTTGTTCACACTCCCTCCTCTACCCGCGACAAGCTTTCCCCCCGTTCCACCAAGTGTGTCTTTTTGGGGTACTCTACCACTCAAAAAGGCTATTGCTGCTTTGACCCCCTTCTCCGCAAGCAGTTTGTCTCCGCAGATGTGACTTTTTTCGAAAATGCTTCCTATTTATCTCCTTCCTCTTCTCTTACTTCTCTTCCTTCTGATATCTCCGTTCCTTCCACACCTCTCCACGTTTTCCCACCTTCGTCTCCTCCTCCACCCACTCCTTCCCAGTCCGTCTCCCCACCCACCCCTCCACCCTCCTCTCCGCTGCCGTCTCTCTAGTCCCGGGCCAGCCTTCTCCGCCACGGACGCTCCGGTCGCTGATGCTCCCGTCGCCGACGCTCCCGTTGACCTGGATGATCCCATTGCCCTTCGCAAAGGGGTGCGGGCGTGTACTCAACACCCGCTCACGGCTGTTGTTTCCTATGATCAGCTTTCTCCTTCTCGCAGGTGTTTTGCCTTGGCTATCTCTACTACTTCTACTCCCCGTACCTACCAGGAGGCTCTCGCTCTCCCTCATTGGAAGTCTGCCATGGATGAGGAGATGGCTACTCTTAATGAACGGGGTACCTGGACCCTGGTTCCTCCTCCTATGGGCACTGATGTGGTTGGCTGTCGCTGGGTCTTCGTTGTGAAGTTTCGCCCCGACGGCACTGTGGATCGCTACAAAGCCCGGCTGGTGGCCAAGGGCTTTACTCAGACTTATGGCGTTGATTACTTTGATACCTTCTCTCCGGTTGCTCGCCTCAGCACCATCCGGGTTCTCTTTTTTGTGGCTGTTAACCGGGCTTGGGCTATTTCCCAACTTGATGTGAAGAATGCCTTTCTCTATGGCGATCTTCAGGAGGACGTTTATATGGAGCAACCTCCTGGGTATGTTGCTCAGGGGGAGACACGTGTCTGTCATTTGAAGAAGGCCATTTATGGCTTAAAGCAGAGCCCTCGAGCATGGTTCGACAAATTCAGTGGTATTGTGGCTACCATCGGCTTTCAAAGGAGTTCGGCCGATCACTCCTTATTCATTCGCAAAACGGCCTCGGGACTGGTGGTTTTGGCCGTATATGTGGATGATATTCTCCTTACTGGCGATGACCGAGATGGGGTGGACTTGACGAAGAAGCACCTCCGTCATCACTTGGTCACAAAGGATATGGGCTCCCCAAAATACTTTTTGGGGATAGAAATCTCTCGGAAACTTGACTCATTGGTTCTCTCTCAACGGAAGTATGCCCTTGATCTTCTACGAGAAGCAGGATTGACAGGTGCCAAACCAGCTCGTTTTCCCATGGCTGTTGGAGAAGACAAAACGTGGACAGATGATTCGCCTCTTCTATCTGATATCACACGGTACAGACGTTTGGTAGGCAAACTCATCTATCTCACGGTGACTAGACCCGACATCGCCTACGCTGTAGGCAAGGTCAGTCAGTTTATGCAAGCTCCCAGGGAGTGCCATCTTCAGTCCGCCCTGAAGATTTTAGAGTATATCAAAGCAGCACCGGGCAGAGGGTTACTCTTTCAGAAGAATGGCCATCGGAGGGTTGAGGCCTACTCAGATTCAAGTTACGCGGATGACAAAGGCGATCGTAAATCCACGTCAGGTTTTTGTACCTTTGTTGGAGGTAATCTCGTGAGTTGGAAGAGCAAGAAACAGTCTGTTGTTTCCAGATCCAGTGCCGAAGCAGAATACCGGAGTTTGGCGTTAACCACGTGTGAGTTAAAGTGGTTGCGGGCTCTCATGCTTGACCTAGGCGAGGTATATGACTGTCCTCTCCCTATGTTCTGTGACAACAAGCCCGCTATACACATATCCAGAAATCCAGTCTTCCATGAGAGAACAAAGCATATAGAGGTTGACTGTCACTTCATTCGGGAAGAGATTTTGAAGAAACAGATTTGTACTCCTTTTGTCACCTCTGACAAGGAGTTGGCAGATATCTTCACCAAGCCAGTTTCTACTTCCTTCTTCCGCATTTGTGACAAGCTGGGCATGATTGATATCTATGCTCCAGCTTGAGGGGGAGTGTTAAAGTATTAGACCGGGCGGCTTAGCGGTCTGATCCAGCGGTTTGTTGACCGAGCGGCTTAGCGGTCTGATCCAGCGGTTTGTTGACCGGGAGGTCTATCGGTCTACCTTTGCGGCCTGTTCTATCCTGCTGGAGTTGCCGAGCGGTTAACCCATCTGTCTAACCGCGCGGCCTGTGCGGTCTCCATTATTCTAGCCGCTCAGTACTGTAAATGTTTACTCCCACATTGTTTGTATACTCTCTTTCTTATCTCCTCCATTCTATATAAGGGAGGTCATACCTTTGTAAATGATATCTTTTTTGGATAATAAAATTTCAATTATTCAAAAGTTTATTCGCTTGTTCTCTACTTTTCGCTTCTTTTCGCTACTTTCTAACAGAGGGAAATGAATCAGAAAAGGAATGCGGCTACCAAGCAAAGAAAGAGGTGAATAAACTCATTTGGCAAGGGCAAGGGTGCACTTGCCTTGGTTTGCCATTGAAGAACAACAATCGGCCAAGCACTCTCTTCCCAACCGCCGGCCGCAAGTGACGATACAAGGAAAAATCCTGGACAACATATAGGGATGGAAATCCTCCATCAAAGTTCGGAAAAACTGCACATCCACAACCCGATCGGAAAAAAAAACGAGGAGGAACTCTCAAAATAGCTACCTTGGAATGGAGATCTGGACTGGAGGAGCACGGATCCGGCCTCAAATCACGATTTCAAGCAGATCTGGGCGGTGAATCGGCGGTCGGAGCAGCCCCGGGCTTCCGCCTCCCGTCTTCCGCACGAAGGAATCGCGCCTCGCTCGGGTGCTGCCTGCGTCGGGTGTTGGGGGGGAATGAAATCTCCTAAACCTAATACATTCATATATATATATATATATATATATACTTATTTATTTATAAACATATATTTATATATATACACACTAACACTCATATATATATATTTATACATACACACGAACACACATATATATATTTATACATACACACTAACACACATATATATATATTTGTACATACACACTAACACACATATATATATATATATGCATACACACTAACACATGATCGCAGGCACGCACACGCAAATTATTAAAACCCTGCATGTCTACAACACGCGCTAAGCCCTAAATGTGCAAACATGAAAATATGCTCGCACAAATGACGACTCGCTAACTAGCGACCGTCGAAAATGCGCGAAAACTAACGCTCTCGGATTCCGAACAAATCCGCACCGTAGCTAAACACTCGGGCTACGAAAACATCAGCGAAGTCGGGCACAACCTCCGACGACCACACACTCGGGCTAACCTCACCCAAAGCCAAAGCACAAGGATTCCCTAAAAGGCTCAGTCGGGCCTCCAAAACAGACGCCGGCTAGCCGGGGAAACCATACAACAGGATATAACCTCTAAGAACACCTAACGAGGTACTCTAACAACGGCACGGGCCGGAAATGCGCCAACGTAATGCCAAACGAGGACTAAAATAATTGCCGAAAAAATTCGGGGGCATTACACTCAGTAAGCAGGTGTTCTTCTTGCCCTGCTCCACTCCTGGTCACTAGGAGTCATACAACACACCATTAAGTGACCAAATAAAATTGCAAAAAGTAATTAAAGGAACACGCAGGTTCCTCAAACATGTGTATTTTCATTCCTAAGTAGACATTCATGGGTTCTTTTCATGTTATAACGATGACGCATATACATGTGCTCACCACTCCTTAAAAGAATTCGCCCACGAATTCAAATAAGCAAGACCGATGTCATAGTCTGATACAAATTTTAACACCCCCATCTGTCACATGGGATATAACAGAAGGTCTGGCCGGGGCCCCACGACATATACCACGGACAGCTAGTACCAAATTACCGCCAAATTACTGCCAAAAGAACACGCGTCCTAACTCAGAGCATTCTAGCGGAATCTTTTTAAAACTGTTATAAGAACCCAAGATAAAGCATGATTGTCCACTAAAATACAAAGTAGGAATGACAGAACAAATACGCTAAATAGTTGGCTGTATGGCCTTACAAGAGTTTACTTAAACAATAAATTTCTTCATACATCGGCACGTATGCCGAACACACATGAGCATAAAGAGCAAACATTTGCTTTGGTTTTCAACGGCCGGCTCAGCAACAAGGGCTTCAATCCGCTAATTGCCACTAGGCTCCGCAGCACCTGTAATCAACATTCCACTGTAGCGGTGGCAAACAAGAGCAACGGTCAGTTAAAGCTGAAAAAATTATAACAACCGACCCTTAATCGGGGAGGCGGTTCTCCTTCCCTGCATTTCATTAGTATAAACAAACATAATAGTGAACGTACAATTTAAGTACACTTCACCACAGGCGTAGGCATGCACGACCACACACCCCGTGCTCTCAAGGCACATTCTCGGTGAACTCGGTCCACCACAGCCCCCAGGACGGCAACATTGTGAGCATTAAAGTATTTCCGGCCGAAGCCTAAGACCCGTCCTATATACCATCAGTAGGCCTCTTAAATCGAACCACATAGAGCGGGTACAGTTTCACTCAATCCGTTGTTCACATCGTCAAGTATATTTAAGTCATCGGCGCGGGTCAAGCTTCCACGAAGCTCGAGTATCGATCATATAATTTTACATAACCCAGTTATGTACAAGTTGGCTCCCAGGCCACCAAATTGGCAGAACCATTCATCTGCCGAGTTTTCCGGGTGCACCTTGGGGTTAGTCCCCAAGGCTCCCTGTTGAAATCTACCACGTAGAAAAACTCAAAAAACAAACGGCATAGAGTCGTCTCTGGCAAAACAAGCATAATGAACACATCACCGATCCAGACCAACATGTCCGGGTAGGCTTCACACAACATGCCTATATCCGTACTTAGATTCCGGACTCTACATACAAAACTAGGAGTAATATTCATATCCACCCGAAGGAACACCTCACACTCACCGCATACTCGCGAGAGCAGGTTTCTTATACAGAAAGAAAGAAGACTTCACATATCCAAGAAGAGAATCGTTACCCTGGAGGTTCGCTTCAGCCCCATGGAAAACTAGCCGGATGAAGATCACCGCAACGGCCTCGCCTCCACGGATTTGGACTCGGTTTGCGATTCGGAGCTTTGAAGCTCCACCGACTGTCGAATTTCTCTTTCTCCTTCTTCCTTACTCTCCCCTCTCTCTGACAGTTTAGAAAGAGAAAGCCTTAAGAGAAATGAGGCTTTCACCCCTACTCCCGGACCTATAACAGCAAGGACAAATCTGGACTGTTGGATCCCATTTGAAGGAAATGAACGGCCTTGATTCACACCTAAAATTACTTTCCTTGGCCGAACATGGCTTGTGACACGCCTGTGTCAAAGGCCGTGTGCCTCAAGCAACGTAAGAAATTGTCGCATCGCGACCAGGACATAGGCTTAGACACGCCCGTGTCAACATTTTACACGCCCATGTCAATCTGCATACGCCCGTGTCATGGGGCGTGTTCCTCAATTGACATAGGAAGCGTAACATCCCAAATAGGACACGGTTTCTCGACACGCGTGTGTCAACTTTTGACACGCCCGTGTCGACCAGTACATGCCTATGTTCTAGGCTGTGTTCCTCACCCGATACAGCACGACTAATACAGAGTAGGACACGGCCCTGGACATGCCCGTGACTCAGGCCGTGTGCCCGACCTTCAAGGATCGTCGAATGCATTTTGTCAACCACACGGAAAATCGTCGAACTCGTAGCAGGACACAGCCATGGACACGCCCGTGTCCCAGGCCGTGTGACCCTTCTCAGGCACCAGATTGGCCTTAAGATGCTACCAGATCATTTTCGAGTTTTGGGGCGTTACACCAGGTACCTACCTCAGTTCCCCTGAAGCACCTAAAGCTTAGTGACAAACTTTCCACCTACCTCAGGCACAAAGGCCCTACACTCAGAGAGTAGCACTCTCATACCTCAGGCACTTAAGCCCTACAGCTCAGATCCACACTTGGATTCTACCTCAGTGCCCCTCCGACACCTACCTCAGGGACAAATTTATCACCTACAGCTCAGGCACAAAGTGTCATACACTCAGATTCAGGAAACCTGAATCTTATAGGAAATAAATACAGAGTTGAAGAAAATAAAGTTACTGACTCAGAGAAATAGCTCTGAGTCAACTTTGCTGGACTGAGCAGATTTCAGTATAGCTCACCTACTGTAGAAGGAATCTGTCTTCTTCTACAGCTATCACTTATTATAGGTGCACTAATGAGCAGCATCCACTTTGTTGAGAGATGAATCAGCTAAAATATTCTGTAGAGAACACCCTTATTGAGCTTGAAGAGCTTCAGCTATCCTTTCTTGCCTTCAGGCTATGTTGGCTAGACTTCAGCTTTCAAGCTTGATCCGAAGTAAATGTCCAGCCGCCTCTATCAGTTTCTCTTTCTATTTATTGGATTCGTTAATCCTAATACTTTACTATTTCCCCTTTTATATGTGTTGATTTGAATCAACGACACCATAATATGTGGGCCCACCAAGGAATGGTGCGAGCCAACTCCATCAGAAAGGGACAAAACATCTTTCGACGCTGTAGCAACTTTCCCGCAACGGCTTCCTGCAGTTTTGACTTTGATGACATCAGTAGTGGTCATCAACATCTGGACTTCGAAAATTTTTCTGAATCCTATCAAGCATTGGGTGATGTTGAGACACTCAACGCCATCAGCCTTGGCTCTCAGTGCTTCTGGACTTAGAAAATTTCCTGGATTTGTCTCAGCAGTTTTATCTCAGCGGTCTCAGTAGTATTCCATTTTTAGCTGAGACAAGCCTTTGTCTAAGCGCTTTCCTCTTATATGCTATCTCAGCAATTTTTGCAATTTAACTGTCTCAGCGAATTTGTCCCAGCGGTCTCAGCAGTTTTTCATTTATCAGCTGAGACAATTCTTTGTTTCAATGCTTTCCTCTTCATTAGAAGCGTTGAGTGAACCTGATTCACTCAACGCTTCTAGACTTAGAAATATTCCAGCTAATTTTGTTCTCATCTGTTTACCTCTTGACTGTCTCAACGCTTCCTGCTTTATTTAGAAGCATTGAGTGAACTTGCTTCACTCAACGCTTCTGGACTTAGAAAGTTTCCAGCTAACTTTGTCTTTGCTGTCTCAGCTATCTCAACACCATCTTCTCAACTTTCTCAGCTGTCTCAACGCCATCTTCTCAGCTGTCTCAGCTGTCTCAACGTCATCTTCTTAGTTATCTTCAGCTATCTCAACACAATCTTCCCAGCTGTCTCAGCTGTGTCAGCGGTCTCAACACCTTCTTCTTAGCGGACTCAGCGCTTATGCCTTAGACAGATTTTTTGGCTTTAACTTAACAAGATTTGAGCTGAGCTCAATGAACTGCAAACTGAGCTCGATGAACTTTGATCTTCTCAGTGCTCTCAGTGCTTTTTGCCTTGGTCAATTTTCTCTTGGTTCAGCTTGACAAGCATTGGGCTAAGCTAGACGAACTATAACCTGAGCTCGACGAACTTCGAGCTAAGTTCGATGAATTTTGTATCATGAATTCATAAGCATATACTGAGTTGAGATCGACTATAAGCAAGCTGATTTCGACGAACTCTGAGCTGAGTTCGACGAAATTTTAGTTTAATGATTTCTTTACTTGTCCAATCATGGACAACTTGCATGCATGAACTAAAACAGACATCAAATACATTATGTGTGTATGACATTGACCCGTTTGACTTCTTACAAATCAGGGATATTGGGATCAACATACCCAACAGTAAGGAAAAAGAAAATACATGGACTGCAAAACGAAAGAAAGAAGTGCGGCGTGGGGGTTCAGCGGGGCGAGCTCTCGGGCAACGAGCTATCATAAAGGGGTTGGAAGGAATCCCCACCCATCTTCAGTACCGGAAGGAACAAATCAGGTACCACATCGCTCGCCGAGAGCACCGCGCCTTCGCTTGTCACTAGGGTGGCCAACTGTATGGTATGGAGAGTGTACGACATGGACTTGGTTGTATTCTTCTGCATCATCTCTTCCAGATCGTAGTCAGAGTAGTAGGTGGCCCGGCAGCTGCTGCTGGAGTGCGGAGGTGTTACGGCAGCTTCCAGCTCTCTAACCCGCACCTCTAGTGCCTTATTTTCCTTCTAGAGGGTGGCGACATGAAGG
Organism: Platanthera guangdongensis; assembly: GCA_039583875.1. Classification (NCBI taxonomy): domain Eukaryota; kingdom Viridiplantae; phylum Streptophyta; class Magnoliopsida; order Asparagales; family Orchidaceae; genus Platanthera; species Platanthera guangdongensis. Next base: position 40,285,561 of record CM077154.1, read on the forward strand.
TTGAGGCGCTGGGCCTTCGCCGCATCCTGCGAAAAGATACAAAAGAAGCATGAGTTAGTAGAGGCAATCTAAAGAAAGGCATCTTGTTCGAGTTCCGGGACTTACCACCCCCTCCCCCCAAGTATCCGTAGAGAATAGTGTCGGACTCATCCTATTGGATCACTAGTAAGATTTGGGCTAGGTTCACTAAGTTAGGATCATATGACCCACAATGTATAGCCAGGGTCATAGTTGTGTCCTAGAGTGTAGGCCAAGTCCTTATAGTCAACAACACATGTACCATCTATCAACAAGGTTGCCAGAGACTCAAGACTTAGAAGAATTCAAAGACTGTAAAATGAGTTTGACGTTCGTCGAACTCAGGTCGACGATTGTCGTGCTCAGCTCGATGATCTCAGAGAAAATTCTCTGAGCTGAGCTCGACGAACTCTATTCTTAGGTCGATGAAAACTTGGATGCTACAATAACATTTTAAGTTCAGAAAACATCAAGATATTCTAAGTCCTTAGAATCAGACTTTGGTCGACGAACTTGGTGCTCAGGTTGACGAACTTTGGACACTTCACGTCAACACTTCAGAAAGGCTATGTCGACACACAGAGGAATTGTGTCGACACACAGAATAACTGTCAACACCAATTATGTCAACACCAGAAGTCATCTGTGTCGACATATAGGACTTGTGTCGACACACTCAAGATCGACACCTGAAGCTAACTTAGTCGACATACATGACTTGTGTCGACACTCTCAAGATCGACACCTGAAGCCAACTGAGTCGACATATAGGACTTGTGTCGACACACTCAAGACAGCTCGATGAACTTCATTCTCAGGATTCTCAGCTCGACGAATTCCAGATTTTCAGCTCGACGAAATCAAATTCTTAGCTCGACAATTTCTGGATACTTCAACTCTTTCATTTCAGAAGCATCTGTGAATATTCTTAAGTCCAGAATCATCTTCAGTCGACGAAGCCAGTTATCAGCCCGACGAACTTCAGACACAGAAAAGGCAAAGTTTCTGAAGCATACAGTTCTGTTATCAGATTGACGATCTTGGAATTCAGCTCGATGAACAGAAGTTATCTGATCGACGAACACATCAACTCATCTCGGCGAACTATGGACTCAGCTCGACGATTTCTGTCATCTGTTCGACGATTCCAGACTTAGTATTTCTTTCCTCTGTCCTCATTCTATGGCAATAATTTCTGAATGATTAATGATAAAATATTCTCTGAATATTATCGTTGGATGGTGCATTTATCAAGGTTTTCATCAGAATTATTGTTTTCCATTTTTCCAAGGGACAGTTGGGTAAATTAATCAATGCAGTTTATTCTCTAGGCCGTCAACATTGATTGCTGCAGAGGAATTCAAATTTTGAAAGACAATTTCCTTCAGAACATATAAAAGAGATTTTTCTCTTTTCCTGAAAAAAACATAGTACACACAAGAACACAATATAGTACAGACACAAGAACACAGTATACACAGAGACACACAGACACATAGAGAATTACATTCAGTCTGTCTTTAAGAGTCTCTTTGCTCCATCATTCTTTCACAGCTTTCTGATATATAAAAGAAGCCCTAGGCAAGAGGTAGATCAACTATTAAAGAAGAAGAACAATCAATCTAAATCAAGAATCTTCTTTCTTCATCACTCGAGGAAACTTCAAAGGACTACAACTACTCCATCTGTCAAGGAGTTCCTGCAGATTTCTCTGATAAAGGCTTAAAGACTGAAGGCCTATCACTTTGCAGCAAAGCTCCAGATTTCCCTGAACTATTCTACATCTCAGGGGGAGCTACTTGCTAATATCATATCCAATTGTCTTATCTCTGATTGTTGACATAGAAGACACCATCACCTCTCACCCATCTCTGTATAAAGGGTTGTCATCTCCCTTCAAAAGTGATTCTTGGTTACAAGTCACCTGACCAAAAGACTTGAGATTTGGTTTTTGAGCACCTGATCAAAAGCTCATTGGTGTTAGGCACCTGATCAAAAATCTGAGTGTATTCCTAGCAGGGTGGTAAAAGAGTGGATGTACCCAGGTTGGGGAACCACTATAAATTTCTTGTGTCGTCTGGTTGCCCTTTCTTTTTTTTTCTGTTGTGGCTATGATTGTTAGTTAGTTGTTGCTGTGTTTTATTTTTTGATCTATCTCTTACAGCACTAGGACTTGTCTGCAATAGCCAGAAAATTTTTATAAGCTTTAAATACTTTATTCACCCCCCCCCCCCCCCCGCTAGAGTATTCCTGATCTAACAGCTCACTTTTAATTGGTGATGGTTAAAACTCCAAAATTATTTACGGTCACGCGGCGACCCGACGGTTTTATTTGAGAAAAAGGCGGAAGTGAATTTATTTAAGAAAACGGGGCGCGCGTATTTATTTATTTTGGATATAAAAAGGTTTAGATCGAGTTTTAACGAAAGGAGGCAAGTGCACCTATCGTGAGTAGTACAGGATATTCCGGGTGGAATATCGAGGTCGTATTGTTCTCGGGTCCCGTTCGATTATTTCTACTCTTCCCTGGAGGGGACTATTATTTTACCGATAATTATCTTGTCGGGATATTTATATATAATAAAATGCAGAAATGACAGGAAGAAAATAAAAGCAATAAAAAGAAAGCTTGAAGGTGGTGCCGATGAAGAGCTTAGCTCGATGGCACCGAAAAAACAAATGAACTAAAATAGACTTTAAATAAAAAGAGCTCCTAAATTTCTAATTAATTAAGGCGGAGACTTGGCCGTGGAGGTTCCACTAAAATGAGCTCACCTAGCTATAGGGCTATCGCTCACCTGAACGCTAAGACTATTCGACCAGGCTCTCGTCCGACGAAGGATTCCTCTTAACGCCCGCATTACGCTAAGAACCCCGCTATTGGGTGGGGAACCCAATCCGGTAGAGTTGGCGCGCCTCCTCTTTCGAGGGTTAGTGCGGAACTCTCTTTGCCAAGGGGTGATCTGTCCATACGCACGGCCTCTTGGCGAGCGTATGGAAAACGGAAATAGGGCCCACACATCGATATGTGGTCCTACGCGTCGTTAACCCCGGGCAAACCTTAAGTGCTATTAATTAATTAGAAAGATTAGACCTTTAGTTATTTTAAGCTATTTTATCTGTCCCAATGCTCTTCAATACCGAGGGCTAAGAACAGTTAGCCACTCATCGGAATGTGGACGGCTTGCGAGGAAAGCAATAAAGAAAGCAGGAAAGAAAGCAGTAAATGAAAGCAGGAAAATAAAGCTGTAAATTGCAAGTCCTACCCAAACGAGTAGGACTGAAGAAAGCAGAAAATTGCAAGTCCTACCCAAACGAGTAGGACTGAAGAAAGCAGTAAATTGCGAGTCCCGGCGCAAATGCGTGGGCGGGAGAAATGAAAGCAGTAAAACGCACACACGCAAGTCCTACTCAAATGAGTAGGAGAAAATAAATACGGGTCCTACTCAACCGAGTAGGACAAAATAAATGCGACGCACACACACTCTCTCTCGACATAAATGAAAACACACACACTCTACCGAAATAAAACACACGCACACACTCGACGAAATTGAAATAAAGCAAAGCGCCATTTAACTCTTAACGAGTAGGCGGAAATAAATGCGCACACATAAAAATAATAAAAAAAAAACTAAGTTGTCTAAAATTGAAAACAACTGCATGTCTACCGCTAGAATGCGGTAGAAATGCATAAAAAGAGAAAATAAAAATTAAACGGGAAGAAAGTTTTGCAAATAAACGAAAAATGAAAGTGATCGAAAAATAAAAACGAATACATTTCTACCGCTAAAATGCGGTAGAAATGCATAAAAAAAGAACGAAAAAATTAAATAAGGAAAAAGATAAACGAAAAATCAATGTGCGCGAAAAATTAAAACGACTATATTATCATTCCTATAACTCCGTAAAAAATGCTAAAAAAGTGAAAATAAAGCGAAAAGAACGAAAAAGGTTTTGCGAAATAAAAAGCTAAGTAAAAAAAAGAGGAAAAACACTTTGAAAACATTTTTACGGATTTATAACAATGAAATAGAAAGCTATAAAAACCTAAGTTAACAAAACTAAGTAAGAAAATGAAAACATAAAAGTGAATAAACTATACTCATACACTCACACACCCTTCTTAAAGAGAACAAAAACTAAGTTAAAACAAAAACAAAAAAAAATAAGATTGCATGAGGGATGAAACATAGATGAAGTCCAAGGGTTGTAATGAAAAAAAAAACTACAATTGCATTAATAAAAAAAGTTATTACAAAGCTAAAAAAAAAAGAGAAAGAGGGAGAAAATATCCCTTACAACACATTTGGAACTCATCCGAGCAGCACCTCCCCTTACAAAATGGATCCAAAAAGTGGAACAGAAATCCAGAGCAGCATAACTCCTATACAAAATGGTTCAAAAAAAAGGAACAGAAATCCAGAGCAGAACCTCTGAATTTATAGAAAAAATTTACATGGGTCACGCCCTTGGTCACGGGCATGACAGGGGGCGTGACAGTACTATTTGAGAAGGCGGCCGGCGATTTGACGGGAAAGTTGACTTTGGCTGGACACGTGTCGGTCTCGCAGTGGTCACGCCCTTGGTCACGGGCGTGACTCTGGGCGTGTCAAGCAGGTGGATCTGGGCGCGGTGCGCGCCGAAAGTCTTCGGGCAGGTCTTGTCGGCCAGGCGCAGTGGTCACGCCCTTGGTCACGGGCGTGACTCTGGGCGTGTCGGCTGGTGTCGACACTCGACGAATGTCGAGCTGAAAGTGTCGAGTTGAAAATCGTCGAGCGGAAAGAGGTGTCACGCCCTAGGTCACGGGCGTGACTCTAGGCGTGACTGCTAGTGTCGACACTCGACGATCGTCGAGATGAAATCGTCGAGTGGAGTGAACACGGGCTTGGGTCACGCCCCGTGTCGAGTGACACGGGCGTGACACCGGGCGTGTCAGGCTATTCTTCCCGAAAATTGCAGATTTCTTGGTTTTTGACGTGTCACGCCCAGGTCACGGGCGTGACCAATTTGTCACGGGCGTGACATGTCAATTTTTGGCAGATTTTGATTTTTTCCTGAAAAATAAAATAAAATAAGTTAGTATAATATTTACAAAAATAGGAGCATTTTATTGAATAAAAATAAGTAAAAACGACAAAAATAATGAAAACAACTAAATTAATGTACACAAAAATAGGTATATTTACAATTCATCAATTGGTATTAGAGGAGGTTCCTTTGGTTGTACAAGCTAACCCTTGAAACAAAGATCCATTGTTAGATCTACATTTTATTTTTATTTCCATTTACATTTATACACACATCTATGGCACAGAACAAGGATTATGCAAGCACCAGACCTCCAGTTTGCAACCTAAACAGGTTTGCCATCTGGAAGGCAAGAATTAAATTATACATGAATTCTATTGATGAGGATATCTACAACTCTATTTTGACAGGTCCCCCTCAGGCTTCAACTTCTGCAACATCTACAGGCACTACTGTAGTTCCACAACCTGAGTGGACTGAGGCCCAGAAGAAAGCAAAGATTACTGATGCCAAGGCAATGAACATATTGGCTCAGACTATGTCAGATGACATCTTTCAGAAGGTGGCTGAATGAACCTCTGCAAAAGCAATTTGGGATTCACTCAACCAAATGATTGCTGGCTCAACAGATGAGCGGAAAGATAAAAGATCAAACCTCATCACACAATATGAAAACTTCAAAAAGGATGAAGAAGAAACAGTTGAAGTGATGTACAACAGGCTTAAATCCATCATTAGTGAGCTAAGGACCTTAGATAAAGAAATCACCTTGACTGAAGTAAATGACAAGATCCCTATGTGCTTCCCAAGCTCATGGGATTCAAGGATCTGGCCCATCAAGGAGGCCATAAGCCTAATTGATATATCCACTGAATCTCTATTAGGCAAACTAAAGTCCTATGAATAGCTGATTAAATCCAGGGAGGCAGTTGAGCAAAGAACACATCCTCCAGCAAGAAAAGAGCATAACATTGCTTTCAAAGATGCTGATGAGATAGAGACTCCTTCAACAAATGAAGAACTCATGAGTCTCTTTGCCAAAACATTTTATAACATGGCAAGAAAGGATTTCAGGAGGAATTCATCAAGGAAATATGACAAGCCTAGATATGATAAGACACCAACCAAAGAAGTTGTGTGTTTTGGATACAGGAAGCCTGGGCACTTCATCTCCGAGTGTCCAGAGAATCAGAAGAAAGAAAAGAGAAGAGAAAAGGATACCAGGAGATAGCACAACAGCAGACCTTCTTCCAGCAAATACAAGAAGAAGGAGATGCATTTTATGGCTGAAACTTGGAGTGAGACTGAAGAAGAGTCAACATCTTCCATCTCCAGTGTAAATGATGAAGAAGCAAGGTCCAAGGAGGTTTACCTCATGGCAATTGATGCTTCTAGGAGCCATTCAGAAGAGGAGGACTCAGACAATGAAGTAGCTTCAGATTCTGAAGCTGACAAGGTATTGTCTTCCTTTGATTACAATTCAGATTCTTTTAAAGTTGAATTTAAAATAATGTGTATTGACCTAATTAACTAAGAAAAAGAGACTAAAACTCTTAGGGAGAATTTAGGAAATTTATAAAATATTAACTCTGTAAATAATAGGTTAAAGGATGAGTTATGTTTAGCTAATGAACAAATAACACTGCTAAAAACTAAGCTTTGTGAGGCTAAACAACTTAAGGAAACTCTCAATCAAAGAAGCCTCAAGCTGATGGACATCACAAGCACTGTTAATGCCAGACTTAATGGCAAGCTAGGCTTGGGTGCTTCATCAAGTTTGCCCCCCATACTCAAGAAAAATATTTTTACAACCCCAATAAAATTTGTCTCTGCTAAGTGGAAAGAAAAGATAAACAATATACAAACAACAAAAAATATTCCCAAATTAATAGGTCAGAAAACCAAAAATCAGAAAACTATTAAAAACAAGGTTCTGCAGAATTCGTCGAACTTAGATCGATGAAATGCAGCAAGTTCGTCGAACCCCACTCGACGAACGCTGAACGTAAACTATAGTTATAATTATTCGTCTAACCGCGATCGATGAACTCTGTATGGTTCATCAAGCATAGGTCGACGAACATGGGGCACAGAAAATGAATACATTCATTATATGGGCAGAGATCGACGATCTCAACCCAATTCATCGTACTCTGGTCGATGAACTCACAGAAATTCGCCGAACCCAGAAAGACTTAACCAAAACTTTAATTATAATATAAAGTTAAATAATTCCAGGAAAGCTTTTAAGCCACTTGCTGATTGGGTTATACCACCTAGGAGATATCACCCTCTAGGATATAAATCTCAACCTAAATTTTCTGTAATTTCTAGCTTTTCATACCAGAAAAACAAAGTACCCAAGGTAACCTGGGTCAAGAACATTTAACTGTTTTTCATTACAGGTGAAGTGTTGTTCAAGTGTGAATCAGACCTGGTACTCGGATAGTGGTTTCTCCAAACATATGACAGACAGCAAGGACATTCTATCCAACTACAAGTCCAAGCTGGGGCCAAAGGTTATCTTTGGTGACTCCAAATGTGGCCAGTTAGAAGGTTTTGGAGCAGTGAAGATTTGAGCTGTCACATTCAAGAAAGTGACATATGTCAGAGAACTGAAGCATAACCTCATCTCCATAAGTCAATTATGTGATGAAGGTTATCAGGTACATTTTAGTTCATCTTCATTTATTATCTCTAATAAAGAAAACCAAACAGTTTTAATTGGGAATAGACAAGGCAATACATATTTAGTTGATTTTTTATCTGCCAATTCTGATATCTGTTTTCTTAATATAACTAGTAATCAGAATGACTTATGACATAAAAGACTAGGTCATGTTAATATGAAAAACATTGCTAGGCTATCTAAAGACAACCTTGTTAGAGGTCTACCTTCTGGTCCCTACAAGAAGGAAGGCCTTTGCAGGGCTTGTCAATTAGGCAAGCAAACTAAATCTAGTTTTAAATCTGTAAATATAAGTGATTCACCTAGGATTTTGGATCTGCTACACATGAATCTCTTTTGACCCATTGTTGTACAAAGCCTTGGAGGGAAATCCTACACCTTGGTTATTGTGGATGACTTCTCAAGGTTAACTTGGGTATCCTTTCTGATATCTAAGTCAGATACCTTCAAGGTTCTGACAGATTTTCTCAGGACCATACAGATTGAGTTCTCTACTCATGTTGCATTGAACAGAAGTGATCATGGCACATAGTTTGAGTCTCTTCTTATGCATGAGTTCTGTGAGAAGGAAGGTATCATACATTGCTTCTCAGCTCCTAGAACTCCCCAACAAAATGGGGTAGCTGAAAGGCAAAATAGGACACTCATTGAAGCTGCAGGCACATTGCTTGCAGATGCTTATATGCCACAAACATTTTGGGCAGAGGATGTAAATACTGCAAATTATGTCCCTATGAATTACTTAAAGGGAAGAAACCTAAAATCAACTATTTTAAAGTATTTGGCTGTATATGTTATATTCACAATAACAACAAAAGATATATTAGAAAGTTTGAGGCTAAGGCTGAAGAGGGAATTTTTCTAGGATATTCCCAAGTAAGCAAAGCCTATAGGGTTTTTAATAAATCATCATTAAAAATTGAAGAGTTCATTCATGTTTCTTTTGATGAAACTAACAAATCTTGCAATGAGAAAGAGATTTCTACGAATAGCCCTTTGCAGGTACCTCACTTGTGTTAGAGTTTGGATGGAATAAACCTTACGCAAGAGGTTTCAACACATCCTTCTCCACAAGTCATTGAAGAAAGTGAAGATGAAGGCACTGAAGGACTTGACCTTCCTCAAACAGCAAACACAATTCCACAAGAGGAATTAATCGAAGATGTTGTTGCACAACCAACTCCACCCACTGATTTAGTCATACTTAGGGATCACCCTAGATCTCAAGTGATTGGAGACATATCAGTAGGTGTACAGACAAGGCATCAACTCAATGAAGATGTGATGCATGCCTATTTTCTCTCTAAGGTTGAACCTCTATCCATCCATGATGCAGAGCAAGATCCCCACTAGATCATTGCAATGTAGGAGGAATTAAATCAATTTGAGAGATGTAGAGTTTGAGATTTGGTTCCAAGACCCCAAGACTATCCAGTCATTGGAACTAAATGGGTATACAAAAACAAACTGGATGCCCAAGGAGTGATTGTGAGGAACAAGGCTAGGATTGTTGCTCAAGGTTATAAGCAAGAGGAAGGGATTGATTATGACCAAACTTTTGCACCAGTTGCAAGGTTGGAGGCCATCAGAATTTTTCTAGCCTATGCAGCATACAAGAGATTCAAAGTATATCAGATGGATGTGAAGAGTGCATTCCTCAATGGAGTACTTAAAGAAGATGTTTATGTTGAACAACCTCCAGGTTTTGTCTCTACAACTCACCCTTATCATGTTTTCAAATTGCATAAAGCTCTTTATGATCTCAAGCAAGCTCCAAGAGTTTGGTATGAGACCCTAGCTAGCTATTTGATAGAGCATAAATTCATTAGAGGCATTGTAGATAGAACACTTTTCACTAGACATCATAAGGATAAAATATTGTTAGTACAAATATATGTGGATGACATTATATATGGGTCTACTGATTCCAAATTATGCAAGAGGTTCTCTGACCTCATGCATTCAAAATTTGCAATGAGTAGCGTGGGTGAGCTCTCATACTTCCTTGGTCTCCAAGTGAAGAGGTTGCTTGATGGCGTCTTCATATCTCAAGCTAAGTATGCTAAAGAGCTTATAAAGAAGTTTGGGATGTCTGATGCTTCAGCAAAGAAAATAGCTATGACTACTAATGCTGTGATTGACTCTGATCTACATGGGAAACCTGTGAACCAGATATTATATAGGGGCATTGTTGGGTCCCTACTATATCTTACAGTAAGCAGGTCTGATATTATGTTTTCCACATGCCTTTGTGCTAGGTTCCATGTGAACACAAAAGAATCTCATCTAATTTTCTTTAAAAGGATTTTGAGATATATAAAGAGTTATCCTAGTCTAGGCCTATGGTATCCAGTTGAGTCAGAGTTTGATTTAACTGGATTTTTAGATGCTGACTTTGTTGGATGCAGGGTTGATAGGAGAAGCACCTCAGGGACTTGTCAGTTCCTTGGTATGAGGTTGGTATCCTAATTTTGTAAGAAACAATCATCTGTGTCTACCTCAACTGCTGAGGCTGAGTATATTGTAGCTGGCAGTTGTTGTTCCCTGATGTTGTGGATTCAAAATCAATTACTAGACTATGATCTCAACTTAAATAATTCAACTCTCTTTTGTGATAACACAAGTGCTATAGCAATAGCACAAAATCCAGTCCATCACAGTTGGACTAAACATATAGACATTAGACATCATTTCATTAGAGAGTGTATGGACAAAAACAAAATTAATCTTGTTTATATCTACACTGATTTACAAAGAGCTAATATATTCACCAAACCTCTGGATGAGAGAAATCACATATTCTTTATAAATCAACTTGGAATGATTAATGGAGAGGACTTAGTTTAGTTTCTGTCTGCACTCGACGGATTAACCAGAGTTCGTCGAATGGAGCTCGACAAACTAGGAAAAGTTCGGGAGATATTCATCGAACGGAGGACGACGAACTCTCCGAGAGTGAAGTTGTTTTCGTCAAACGGAGATCGACAAATCCACTTCAGAAAACTTTCGTCGAACTCAGTTCGATGAATTATTTCACTATCAATTATTTCATCGATCTCAGTTTGAAGAACTTCTTATTTTTCGTGGAATGGAGTTTGGTGTTTCATATTCCAGAAAACCTTATAACTAGGTTTTCTTCGACCTCCGTCCTGCGCTTTCTGTTCCCTTTGCACTTGATCGTCGTTTCTTTCTTTTGCAGGTGATTTCATGGCGATTCAAGCAGGAGCCCTAGCCGCAATAAAGTTTGACACTGGATTTGACGCCGACTTCGATTCTTTTCAACAATCAGATCCTATTTTTCTACATATTCTGGAACTTCTGGAAGAACAACAATTGAAAAATCTGATGACGACAAGGATAAAACTATCTGGCACAGAAATTCGAGAATGGGTTTACACTTCATCAACATCAGAAGAGAATACAATGATAGGAACAATTGCGGGTAATTCTGTGGCTTTATCTCCCGCCGTACTTACAGAAATTTTTTGATTGGTTAATGGAGAAGAACAATTAGACTTTGACTCTGAAGAATATGATGAGATGTTAAGTCTGATGGCTTATGCTGGAGATAACCCAAATAAGTTGTTAAAGAAACAGTTATCTACCGAATACAAATTTCTGGCAGATATTGTGGGAAAGGTTTTGCTGGGCAAGCATACTGCCCATGATTACATCACCAGACATCAATTCCTGGTCATGTGTGTAGTGGTCAATAAGAAGAAAGTGGATTGGTCACAGATCATTTTTGATCTTTTTAAGAAAAAGTGCAATAAGAAAGAAGTTTGCTTTCGAAGGATCCTAGGGATTTTCCTGAAGGAGACGGCTACTGAATCCCTGGTCTCACAGACCATCTTCATTAATGCCAGCAAGAGGCTCACATGCACCTTGTTTGGCAGGTGGTAGAGGACCATAACTAAGCCATCCAAGCCTTCAACCTCTTCCACCCCAGCTTCTGAAAGAACCAGGGTTGTAAGAGCCAATCCCCACCCTACTGAAGAGATCATCCCCTCACCGCCATCTCTTCCAGCAACTCAACAACACTCACCCTCCACAGTTCATACTCCCTCTCCTCACCACATCCACAACTCCAACAACAACTCCAACAAGTTCATGTCCCTCCTATAGTTACATCTTCTGCCACCTCTCCACCCCTAGATCTTACCAACATCCCCTCATCTCCTACTCAGGAATACAATTAACTCACTCCACCTCAATCACCCCTATCCCCCAATGTAACACCAGATCCAACATCACCCTTATATCATCTTCCACCACACTTATCCTCAATACCATCCTTCAATCTCCTGACATCTCCTCCCAATTCTCCTCCTCCTCCACATCCATACACTCAGGATGTCCCCATGACAGATGTCCCTCCTCCACCATCTCCAACATCTACCATCACTCAAAATGTCTCTACCCAACATTCTACTGAACCATCTGCCACTCCATCTTTGGATACCTCCACCATTTCCTCTGTAATTACTCTCATCACTCCTTTACCCAAATCTCTTATAGCAGAGGCCATTACACCTCTTGCTACTTCTATCTCCACCCTTTCTTCTCAACTCTCTGCCTTCACTGCTGCCCCCTCTTCATTCAGGGGCCTGGCTCCAGTTAACACTGAAACTAGGTAGGGGGAGATGCTTAATGAAGAAGCTGAACAAGCAACAGCAGTAGCTCCAGTCTCAGTTTCTCCAGCTCCAACAGCAGCAGATACAGAGGCAGTAATAGCAGATATAGAATTTATATCAGATGATACAGATTTAATTGATTTGATTCATTTCATTGAGACTGACATGGACATTGATGAGTCAGTTTCTGAAGAAATAGTTACTGAAGAAATTCTTTCTGTTGGTGATTTCATGTTAAATCCCACAGTAGACTTAGTTCATTTACTAAAAGTTTTTGATACTGCATTTTTGAAAGTTATTCCAGCAGTATATACTAAGCCATCCTTGGCTATTGTTCCATATACTTCCCCAATCTCTCCAAATGTTGCGAAGTAACTCAGGGATACTTTTGTTGTTTCAAATCCAGTAGTCATACCATCTCCAGAAGAGGTCATCACTGCTCCAACTTTTGTAATGGATGACTCTCCCATGCTAGCTCTGGATGACTTGATCCTGGATGATATTGAAGAAGAAGAAAAGGCAGCTGCTGAAAGCACTGTCAGAATCAGCTCTCCAGCTTCTCCTCCAACTCTTGTTGAAGTTCCTGCTCAAGCTCTATCTCTACCTCCAGCTCCTGAAAAGCCTATCATTTTTGCTGAGGCTCTGAAAGCTCTAAATGACTTATATGATAACCCTCAGGGATCTGATAATGATGATGATGAGGATGAGGATGATGATTCTGATGATGAACCCAAGAGGAAGCAAGTATCTAAGAAAAGAAAAGCCCCTTCTCCTCCTGCTCCAAAGCCAAATCCAAATAATGACACTCCATATTATATTCTCCAAAAGAGAACTCCATACAAAGGGATGCTATCTTGGATGTGTTTATCCAAAAATCAGCAGAAGGAGAGGAAGAAAAGCAGAAGGTACTCTCCTCCTCCAGTTCAAAGATTCAGAAAAGATCCACCTCCTCCACCTCCTCCAGCTGCTGGTGCTTCTAGCACATCTTCTCAAGGATCTGTCCCACTTCAAATGTATCAAAGACACCAAGGGAGATCATATGGAAGCAACCAGCACAGGTAGTATTCTTTAGGAAAGCAGCATCAACAGCAGCAACAACATCAACAACAATATCAACAATTCACTGAACATCAACCAGCTGAAGGCTCTAAAAGACCATCCTCTCCTCCTGTTCCTTTTGAGGATCCAGAGAGAGCTACTATTGCTAGAATGGCCAGGTTCCAGGAACTAGTAGGCCTTTCTATGATTAACAAAGTCAAAGCTGAAGGAAAGGATCCTTCTGAATATTCAACAATGTCATAGTACAGGAAAGAGGAACTTAAGCGATTTGATAAAGCAAACAAGTTTTTCAATGTTGATGACTGCATGAAGTTGCACCCAGAAGCAGTTGTCCCTAGAGCCACATCTTTGAAGATTATAGGGGCTGCTGATATGACCATGACAAAAGTAGAAGCTTCAGATCCAAACAGAAAGATTGTGTTTACAAAGCCTAGAGTGAAGACCAAGCAAGAAATGCCAAAGGAAAAGAAACAGAAGAAGTAAATTTTGAACTCTTTTGTTTTCTATAATTATCTATAACTGCTCTATATTCTGAGCAAAGCTTATGTATATATATATCTGCTGCCTGTGTTAGTGATCTCTGCCAGATATATGCTTTTTCTGCTTTGTTTATTTTCAATTTAGATTTGAGTCTGTAATTAGTGACCTCACCCAAATAGGGGGAGATTGTTGGATCCCTAGTAAGATTTCGGCTAGGTTCACTAAGTTAGGATCATATGACCCACAATGTATAGCCAGAGTCATAGTTGTGTCCTAGAGTCTAGGCCAAGTCCTTAGAGTCAACAACACATGGACCATCTATCAACAAGACTGACAGAGACTCAAGACTTAGAAGAATTCAAAGACTGTAAAATGAGTTTGACGTTCGTCAAACTCAGGTCGACGATTGCCGTGCTCAGCTCGACGATCTCAGAGAAAATTCTCTGAGCTGAGCTCGATGAACTCTATTCTTTGGTCGATGAAAACTTGGACGCTACAACAACATTTCAAGTTCAGAAAACATCAAGATATTCTAAGTCCTTAGAATCAGACATTGGTCGATGAACTTGGTGCTCAGGTCGTTGAACTTTGAACACTTCACTTCAACACTTCGGAAAGGCTGTGTCGACACACAGAGGAATTGGGTCGACACACAGAATAACTATCAACACCAATTATGTCGACACGAGATGTCAGCTGTGTCGACATACAGGACTTGTGTCGACACACTCAAGATCGACACCTGAAGCCAACTGAGTCGACAAACAGGACTTGTGTCGACACACTTAAGATCGACACCTGAAGCCAACTGAGTCGACAGACATTACTTGTGTCAACACACTCAAGATAGCTCGACGAACTTCATTCTCAGGATTCACAGCTCGACGAATTCCAGATTGTCAGCTCGACGAAATCAAATTCTTAGCTTAACAATTTCTGGATACTTCAACTCTTTCATTTCAGAAGCATCTGTGAATATTCTTAAGTCCAGAATCATCACCAGTCGACGAAGCCAGTTATCAGCTCGACGAACTTCAAATATAGAAAAGGCAAAGTTTCTGAAGCATATAGTTCTATTATCAGATCGACGATCTTGGAACTCAGCTCGACGAATAGAAGTTATCTGATCGACGAACACATCAACTAAGCTCGATGAACTGTGGACTCAGCTCGACGATTTCTGTCATCTATTCGACGATTCCAGACTTAGTATTTCTTTCCTCTGTCCTCATTCTATGGCAATAATTTCTGAATGATTAATGATAAAATATTATCTGAATATTACCGTTGGATGGTGCATTGATCAAGGTTTTCATCAGAATTATTATTTTCCATTTCTCCAAGGGACAGTTTGGGAAATTAATCAATGTAGTTTATTCTCTATGCCGTCAGCATTGATTGCAGTAGAGGAATTCAAATTTCGGAAGACAGATTCCTTCAGAACATATAAAAGAGATTTTTCTCTTTTCCTAAAAAAATATAGTACACACAAGAACACAATATAGTACAGACACAAGAACAAAGTATACATAGAGACACACAGACACAGAGAATTACATTCAGTCTGTCTCCAAGAGTCTCTCTGATCCATCATTCTTTCACAGTTTTCTGATACAGAAAAGAAGCCCTAGGCCAGAGGCAGATCAACTATTGAATAAGAAGAACAATCAATCTAAATCAAGAGTTTTCTTTCTTCATCACTCCAGGAAACTTCAAAGGACTACAACTACTCCATCTGTCAAGAAGTTCCTGCAGATTTCACTGATAAAGGCTTAAAGACTGAAGGCTTATCATCCTGCAGCAAAGCTCCAGATTTCCCTGAACTATTCTACATCTCAGGGGGAGCTACTTGCTAATATCAGATCCACTTGTCTTCTCTCTGATTGTTAACAGAGAAGACACCATCACCTCTCACCCCGCTTTGCATAAAGGGTAGTCATCTCCCTTCAAAAGTGATTCTTGGTTACAAGTCACTTGACCAAAAGATTTGAGATTTGGTTTTTGAGCACATGATCAAAAGCTCATTGGTGTCATGCACCTGATCAAAAATCTGAGTGGATTTCTACCAGGGTGGTAGAAGAGTGGATGTACCCAGGCTGGGGAACCACTATAAATTTCTTGTGTCGTCTGGTTGCCCTTTCTTTTGTTTTCTGTTGTGGCCGTGATTGTTAGTTAGTTGTTGCTGTGTTTTATTTTTTGATCTATCTCTTACATCACTAGGACTTGTCTGCAATAGCCAAAAAATTTTTATAAGCTTTAAATACTCTATTCACCCCCCCCCCCTCTAGAGTATTGCTGATCTAACAGCTCACTTTCACATCCGCCCGCTTCGTTTGCCTCTCTGCCTCCTCCAGCGTAAAAGTATGGGTTAGATCTGAAATACTCTAGAGGGGGGGGGGTGAATATAGTATCTTGAAAACTTAAAACTTTTTGCTGTAAATAAAAACAAACCTAAGATAAAGTAATATAGCACAGCATATCACAAACACATCAACCTAGCTAGCACAGCCACAGCAAGAACAAAAGAAAAAGAGCAACCAGACAACACAAGAATTTTATAGTGGTTCCCCTAAACTAGTGTACATCCACTCTTATACCACCCTGGTAGAAATCCACTCAGGTTTTTGATCAGGTGCTCATAAACCAATCCTCAAGTCTTTTAGTCAGGTGACTTGCAACTAGGAATAACATTTGAAGGGAGTTAAGAACCCTTTATACAGTGGGGGATGAGGGAGTGATTATGTCTTCTCTTTCTCAAGTACAATTGAGAAAACTTTAGTGGATCTTAATGTTAGGAAAAGGTCCCCCTGAGATATTAAACTCAGGAAGATTTGAGCCTTGCTGCAGGATGAGTAGGTCTTCAGTTTTTCAGCTTTGACCAAATGGTATCCAGGAACTTCTTTGACAGATAGAATATTTGTTGTCCTCTGAAGAATCCTGGGATGAAGACAGAAGAACAATCTTGATTTAAATGGTTGTTGTTCTTCTTCATCAGCTTGATGTTCTTTCTCTGGTCTAGGGCTTCTGATTTTTCTATGTTATTGCCCTGTGTATTTTTTTTCTGTGTTTAGAAGAGAAGGAAGAAGAAAAGCCTATTCACTGTATTGTTGTCTGTTCTGCTTGGGGAAGAGAAAAGAAAAAAAAATCCTTTTTATATTTCTGTGTAATCTTCCTTCTGAATTTGAATTTCTTCCTTCATTCAATGTTGACGGCTTGAAGAATATTTGCATTGATTGATTTCCCCAACTGTCATATGGAAAAACGGCAAGCAATAATCCCGATGAAGACCGTAATCAATGTTTGCTTCTAATGGTAATATTCAGAGAATATTTAAGCATTGATTACTCAGAAATTATTGCAATGGAAAAGGGATAGAGGGAGGGAAATTTCTAACTCTAGAACTTTACAAAATTCGTTGAGCAGAGAACAGAATTTGTCAAGCTGTGTTCAGAGTTCGTCGAGCTGAGAATTCAAGTTCGTCGACCAGATAATCTTTGTTCTTCGAGCTGATATCCAAGATCGTCGACCTGAGAACAGAACTGCTTTCTCTGGAACCTTGCCAACTCTATGCATCAAGATCTTCGAGCTGAGAGTATAACTTTGTCGACTGAATAACAGAATTCCATGTTTCTTGGACTTAGAATGTTGAAGTAACATGTCCAGAAATCATCGACCTCAGATCTAGGTTCGTTGACCTGAGAACTAGTTTCGTCGAGCTGAGAGATTCTAACTTCTACTTGATAAATCATGCCAAGACTGTGGTCTAAGTTCATCGAGCTGAGATCTAAGTTCGTCGACTGGAGTGTGATCCTGGTCTTAGAATACTTAGATGTTTCTGGAATAACATGTTGAAGTAGAATACCCAGCAATCGTCGACCTGAAAACTAAGTTCGTCGACCTGAGAACTAAGTTCGTCGACTGGAGTTAAGTGTGAAGAATTCTGGACTTGGAATGTTGAAGTATACTCTGGAAATCGTCGACCTGAGAATCAAGTTCGTCGAGCTCAACTGAGAGAATTTTCTCTAAGTTCGTCGAGCTGAGCATGACTTTTGTCGACCTGAGTTCGACAAACGTCGAACTCATTTTCTGAGTCTTTGAAATTTCTCTAAGTCTTGAGTCTTTTGCAGTCCATTGATGGCTGGTCCATGTAGTGTTGACTCTAAGGACATGGCCTATACTCTAGGACACATACATGACCCTAGCTATACATGTTGGGTCAAACATCCTAGCTTAGTGAACCTAGCACAAATATAACTAGGGATCCAACACAGCGTGAGGCGACAGGCCTCATCCTTGTCGTTGGCGAGCTTCTGGAGTGAGGTGGAGTTCCACTCCATCTGCATGCACCAGCGGCTCGCCATATGGTCCAGCTCCAGGCCGCATAGCTGGACCCGTGCACTCTTGTGAATGAATTCCTGTGTGGACTCTTGGACGTAGACCACAGCATCCTCTTGCGCATATAGTCCAAAAGAGAAGGCATAGGACTCCATGCTGGTTGTGTCCTACTCCAGCCAGCTCGGCAGCAGGGTGGAGATTGACGCCAGGTTCTCCCCTTGGTCCCATTGAAGGAGGGGTTTGCCGAGCTAATCTGAATTTATGGTGTGCTTCAGCACAGGACTATCGACGAAAGCCTGGTCTCGCTCCCTAGAGGTACCAGCCATCTTGTTGGCAGGACTTTCGGTCGAAGCGCTTGGAGTCACTGTTGCTTTAGGCTGTTAGCTCACCGTGGCCTTGCCTTTTTCCCGAGATGTGGGAGGTGGGCCACCCGCTGTCTTCGGCTTCTTGGACGGCGACGATGGTTGAGGTTGATCGCGGGTGACCTGCGTTTGGGGGGAGAGTGCCTATATCTCATGATGCGCGAGAACCGCCACCTCGGTATGGGCGAGCTTGCCGGGGGCAACTCGCGCACTTTCATAAGGAGGGTGCAGGGGAGGTCTCGCGCACCTGCAATAAGAGGGTTAAGGCTGCAAAGAGAAAAGGCTAAGTAAAAAGGATCGAGCGTGAGTGTCTTACCCCACCAGCAGAACAGTGGAGAGAGAATAGACGTGCCTGTGAAGGAACGTGACCTAAAAGTTCTTCCCCGAAAAGAACCCACAGAGCTCAGCTTCATGGGGCCCAAGTCTAAGGGGTTGTAGCTCACCTCGTTGAGTTGGACCGACAAGAATGGTACATTGCCAAAGTCACCTTTGACAAAGATAAACCTCCAGAGCCAGTTGTGTCTCTTGCTCACTGTCTCCCGCACCTTGAGGTAGTTGCTGGAGAAGTATACAGTGTTGTCCTTATTTTCCCGGAAGGAGAATATCTTGCGGAAGACCCCAAGGTTGAACTCGATTCACTCTAACTGCAGGAATCAAGCGAACCTGACCACGACCGCCAACGAGTTGGGGGTCAGCTGCCCCAGGTTGACCCCTAAGTACTTCAATATTTACTAGACCTCGGGCCATAGGGGAAGCTGGAGAACCGCAACGAAATGCGATATGGGGATGGTGAGCTCCCCGCCAGAGAGGTCGTTGATCTTGTCCTCCCCCCTGGTCGCCTCGCCTCAATGCTAGGTAGGATGAAATCGTCGACCACTATGATGAGCTCATCCTCGGTAAGGGTGACGGAGAAGAAGGGGTGGTCGGAAAATGTCCATGCGCACTTGCCTCTCCCCTTGGCATCTCCACCGCTGCCTCCCATCTCACAATCTGCTATTTAGGTGGGATGGCTGAAGTTCTCGTGAGAAAGGGTGAGCTAAGAATCGCAGGAGTGGAGAAGACATAGATGGTTTTAAATGTGGTAGGTGGGAAGAAGGTTTATGGCCTATTTATGGAAGGAAAAGAGCGGGAAAAACTCTCGTCGGCTAGAAGGTGTGCGGATAGCAAAAATGCACCCCGACGCTTCGATTTCCGAGCCTGCCACTAGTTCCCGCATACTAGTCATGCCCCTATAAAACCTATGCAGAAGCGAGCCTTGATGAATCGCATTTGCCCAAGTGGAGAGCAAGTCATGCTGATTCGCATCCACCAGAGCGGCGAGCGAGCCACGATGGCTCGCGTCCGCCAGAGTGTCGAGCGAACTACGCTGGCTCACGTCTGCCAGAGGTGGAGCTAGCCGGTAGGCTCGCACACAACTAAGAAAAGCTAAACAGAGATGTTGAGAGATAATATAGAACAATCATTGGCCCATCAGCGGGCGAGCAGTGTCAAATATTTACAAACAATAAAGTCTGGTACTCCAGGAAGAGAAGTAAGTTCGTGGTTATAATGCACGAGCTGATCCAGAGACTGGTGCAACCCTGGCCTATAGGCCGACAGTGAGGAAGGGGTGGGCGGATC
Source organism: Platanthera guangdongensis (assembly GCA_039583875.1). Classification (NCBI taxonomy): domain Eukaryota; kingdom Viridiplantae; phylum Streptophyta; class Magnoliopsida; order Asparagales; family Orchidaceae; genus Platanthera; species Platanthera guangdongensis. The sequence continues at coordinate 40,305,789 of CM077154.1, forward strand.
AATATTGAATCCATTTCCACTGACCCCTCCCTCGCACCTCGGAATGAGGTAGCAAGTCCGGTTTGAAGTACTCGCAAACCTCAAGCAGTTCCCGCTGGGCCAGGTCGACCTATTTCGTGGCATGCCGAAGTTGCTCCTCCGCTCGTGTAATGTGTGCTCTGGGAGAAGTAGTCCCATCTCCATCCTCTAGCTGCCTTATGCCCACAAGGACCGCGAACCGCCCCTTTGCCTCAGCCTTGTCCTCGTCCACCCTATCACAAACTTCCTACAACATCAAGGAGTGTTTCTAGAACAGCCAGGTCACCCACCTCTTCATCTCTTCGGCTTCTTGCGGGTTGCCTAGATATTCTGAGATGTGTTCCACGGAAGGAGGAGGAGAGTACCCCCCACTGATGTCTACGTTGGAGGAGTACAATGTGTTAAAGCCTGCATAAATAGAATGTGTCACGGGCATGACTCGAAGGTGTGACGATCAGGCGCGCCGCACGTTATGAAGCTAGTTTTAGATACAGATAGCTTCAGATAACATGCCCTAGGTCACGGGCGTGACCTAAGTGTTGAAGCCAAAAATGACCTCACCGGGAGTTCAAAATAGGGGTGCAGCCAACACCTACTTCTCTTAAGCCTCAACCCTCGACTAGACGTAAAGGACCTAAGACTAACCCAAAGCCTCAGCAGGGAGGTCCCTCCTCACACCCGAAAGATCTCTGAGAGCTTCCCCTCCAAAGCCAAAAGCTGGGCTAGGAGCTCCTCAAAAAGCACTGGAAGTTGGAAGATTATGAAAGCTTGTCTTCCAAAGTGCCCTTATGGGTCCATTTATAGCCTTTGCTGACCTGAGATTACAGAAATGCCCTTGGTTAATCTGCCAATAGCCAAATCCCACGGTTTATCCTGAGGGTATAGGGGTAATTTTACCTGTGGGCAATTAGGTCATTATACCCAAGACCCTCGGCCCCACTCGGCGAGAGCTCTGAGCCGAGAGCCTTCTGACCAGAGTCCGGCGCAAGCGGTCTCGCCTGCTTATAGGCGAGAGCTCCTTTAAGACAGGAGCTTGGCACTAGCACAAGCGTTCCCGCGTTGGCTGCATTCGACGATCTTTATTCAACGAATTGGCTATGCTCGACGATGTTGGTTCGACGATTTGGCTGCGCTCGACGATCTTGGTTTGATGATTTGGCTGCGCTCAACGATCTTGGTTCGACGTTTTGGCTGCGCTCGAAAATCTTGGTTCGACGATTTGGCTCCGCTCGATGATCTTGGTTTGATGATTTGGCTGCGCTCGACGATCTTGGATCGATGATTTGGCTGCGCTCGACGATCTTGGTTCGACGATTTGGCTGCCCTCGACGATCTTGGTTCGACGATTTGGTTGCGCTCGACGATCTTGGTTCGACGATCGTCGAGCGCGGAGCGCTTTGTAGGCGAGGGAGTTTGGTGCTAGCACAAGCGTTCCCGTCTACTTGGCGAGATCTTCTTTAGGGCGAGAACTCCTCTAACTAGCCTAATTATGACTGTTGGTGCCTCCTGGTCTGACTCAGCGAATATGGGGTTTTACATAATCCCTGCACTTTGTGAGCTAGCTCTGCGCTCAAAAAGACACATCTAACCAATAAATATTTGCTGAGCACGTGTCGCGAGCCAAGGCTAACAGCGCCTTGGTTTCCCCTTGGTTGGCGAGAAAGTCGTCAGCTGCTGAGCCTTCTCAGCCCAAGAAGAAAAAGAAGAAGGCGAAAGCGGTCCAGCGAGACCTGCCCTATGAGAACAGGAGCCTGCCTACCCCGACCCCAAGTCACGCGGATGATCCCTCTCCACAGAAGGTATATCTAATTCGCTAATCATTGAAACCACTAGTTGCTTCTGCGGGAGGGTTTGTAGCTGACGCGATACTTCTCGCAGGAAACGGTTCCCGACGTCCTCAGGTCCCCGCGGGAACCCTTGGACCCATCATCTCGCCCTCTTGAGGACCAACCGCGGGTCTCGGAGGCGGTTCCTCCGCCTGACCCGAGAACTGCAGGTAACTTTTCCATTCTCGCTCTTAACTCAAATCTCAGAAAGCTGAATTGTCTTCCCGCAGCTCCAGCTTCCGCCCAGTCGGGTCTCGTTGCCATGGAGAACGAAGTAAGGGCCGCAAATCAGCCTGCCCTCACGGTTGATTCATCCCTACCGGTGGGAGGAATGGCTGTCGAATCTTCCGCAGCTTCCTTAGATGCTAGCCATCCCGCGGGAGTGGATAACTCCCCCTGCTTCCGGCCAATCAGGGATTACCACTCGTACAATCTTCCCCCCGGGAAAAGGAAAGCCAGTCCACCTCCTCTTTGGAACTGAGGGGGGGGGGGGCTGGGTCTTCTCGCCTGGCCGGTGGTTCTCGCCATACTGCAGGTATGCGGTATGTCCATAACAGTTCTCGCTCAGCTCTCACCATAACCATGGAAATATTTTGTCAGGGGATCCGGGCTCGCGGTCGGGAGCTGGCGGAGAGGATGAAGAAGGTGAAGAAGACGAAGACGGAGAGGGGGTGGATGGCGAGAGCTCCCCCTTCCCTTCATCTGACGAGATGTAGGAGATCTTGACCAACGCCGGGAGCGCTAAAAGACGGGGGAATAAGGTTGTCGCTGTCCTATCGAAGCTTATCCGGCGGGAGCGAGCCCATGACTCCGTGGCGAGAGGGTTTCGCCAGTCGGTGGAGAAGAGGCTGGAGGCTCTGGAGTGGGATTACTTCATCGGCGAGACGGATCGGTCAGGTGGGCCTACCGCCGGGTCCTCTCCCGAAAGGTGCATCGCACGGATCCGAGACCTGTCTCGCTAGATCAACCTACTATGCACCGTCTTGTTGTTCTACTTCTACTCGCAGGCGCCACCTAGGACCAGGCAGCGGGAGCGAGGACGATGGCGGTGGGAACCCTACTGACTTGCGAGACCTCGCCCTTCCTTGCCCCAGGCCTTCCCCTTCCCCAATGTACCCTTATTTATTTTCATCAGTCTGTAACTAAACTTTGCTACTATTATCAGCTTTTATTCAACTCTCGCTCGGCGAGAGTAACTCCGAACTGTTATTGTTATTATTATTTTTTTACAAAGCTCTCGCTCGGCGAGAGTAACTCTGCTTCCGCATATTTTACTTGTCGCATGTCAACTCATAATGCTTGCGCTAATCATCTGTCAGTCACTATCAAACTTGGGCGGGAAAACGAGGCGCCGCTGACTTAGGGCGTGACGGCTGTACCCCCGCCACCTTTTTGAAGTCAATCATGATGATCATGGTTCTCTATAAATAGAGAAGTTCACCTACCATATTCATTTCTCCGACCCAAATCCTCTCTTTTCTCTTGTCGGTCTCGCGGTTTGCCAAAAGCTCTCGCTTGCTTTCGCCTCCTCCTCCCTTTCTCGCACAGTCCTCGCTCTCGCCTCCCTCCTAAATACCTCGCCTACAACTTCTCCAACACGATGCCGGGCGGAAGCGAGGGACATTCTAATTGTGCGGAAGCATTCCAGAAGCATCTGTTTCCTTCCTGCACCCTGACCATTGACGAGTTCCAACTGACCCAAACTTGCTATGTTCCCACCGGCTTCACCGCGCGGAACCCTGGCAACCACGATAAGGTAAACAGCGCGGGAGAGGGGGGGCTCGCCATCCCCCTTGAGCACTTTGAGGTGGGCTTTGGCCTCCCGCTGTGGCCCGAGATGCGCCAGTCCCTCCGGTATTACGGAGTGGTTCCCGCGCAACTGAATCCAATCTCGGTCGCGATTCTGGTGTCCTTCATCTGCTATATGCGATCCGAGAGGATTGAGTTCAGCCTTCCAACCTTCCGGAAGATGTTCACCTTCCGCGCCAAAGGAGGGGTGGTCTTATTTTCAGGGCAGCTGCTCAAGACCACCGGTCTCACCAACAAACACCACCACTGGGGCGAGAGGTTCATCTTCGTTTCCGGTGATTTCGGGAACGTGCCTCTCGCACCTATTCAATATGAGGACGCCACTTATAAGCCGCCCTCCTTGGGCTCACGCGAAAGCACCCTCCTTGAGTTCTTCGGAACCAAGGACTTCAACGTCCAACTCCTCCGGCGAGACGTTGATTTCGTCCTCCCCGTGCCTCCGGGAGAAAGTAAGGTCTCGCCTTTGTCTCGCTACTCCCTTCCTTTTAAAGGTTAGAACTGAGTGTTGTCGCTTCCGCAGGAGAGCACAAGATCCCCGTGCACCAACCCTTTGACGAGGCTCGCGCTGCCGGGAGCCAATCTGCGAGAGACCCGCTGGCTCTCGCAAAGGCTGCAGCTCAAGCTTGCCGGGACGAGCCGGCCTCGCTTCCTTCGACTGGCGCCGGGAAGCGAAAGCTCGGCCCCCCTCTGCCCCCACCGCTCAAGTGGCCCAAGATAACTGATGCCGAGAAGGGTAAAGCCATTGTGGTGCTTCCCTCCCAACCTGTCGCTGCAGGCCGCTCCTTTGAAGAGATCTTGTAGGTCGTCAGCGAGATCGCGGCTACCAGGGGTGGCGCTGAGGCCCCTGCCGAGAACCCCCCGGCCCCTGGTGGAGTAGATGGCGAGGGAGCCGCCGCCGAGACCTCCGACCAGTCTCCGCCTGGAGAGGTGCCGCGGGGCCACCGCAATTTTGGTCTCGGCATGAAGTGCCTGGACGGGGAAAACATGCCGCTGCTATAGTGGGACCCTGACATCAACAGGGTCTCAATCTCGTCTCTTCTGCCTAGCTGGGCGGAGCGAGATGAGGTCTCCAGCGAGGCCTTCGCCTTGGGCTACTACCTCTATAGCCGGGAGAACGCCAGCGTCTATGACAGGATGACCACCAGTCTCCTGGCTTATGACTCCACCCGGGCTCTGATGCGCGGGATGGAGCTTGCGCATATGTGTGCTTGCTGGAGCATCACCATCGACCGCAACTTCTAGGATATGTTCAAGGCCAGGGAGGACGCGGTGGTTGAGGCGTCTACCTTAAAGAAGGAGCTAGAAGACGCAAAGCAACAACTGTCTTTGCGCCGGGCGGAAGAGGTAAGCGAAACCTTTCTCGGCACTCCCTCTCGCCACTACAGATTTCTACTTCATTCTTTTCCTTTCATGCTAACGTCTCGCTATACAGGATTCTGCTCAAGCCGTGGCACTTCGCGCAGAGCAGGCATAGGAGCGATACGAGAACATCCTGTTGAGGGACCAGATCCTGCGCCTGGAGGCGAATGCGCCCCCTCACTTGGACGAAAGGTTGAAGAGCCGCTACTACTCCGTCTATGACATTGACAAGCTCCTCCAGGCCAACGCGCAAGCCACAGTCAAGCTGACTCTGGAGACGCTGAGGGGTGTCAGTTGCTTGGATGGGAGGGGCAAGACTATTACTGCTCTTCAGCTCATCCCCTGGCTTTTTGAGCCTGTCTCGAAGCCCCCAGGCGCGCCCGATTCCCCGCCCTCGGATGTACCGAAATCCCCTGCCGCGGGTGGCGAGACATCCGTTGAGAGCTCAGGCGAGAGCTCTAGCGGGAGTTCAGGCGGGAGCTCTGAGGGGTACAGCTTGTCTCCCTGAGGGGCCCCCCTTTCCTTTTCTTTTCCTTTTGTTGTACTGAGCGAGAACACTCTAGATCTCTAACTATATAAAATACATTGTAAATGTTTTGTATGTATTATCCTTTTCGTTTTATTGCAAATGTGTTTGATACAATTGTGGTGGCCGAGTGCTTCTTAAGCACGCTTCCGCCGAGGCCCTTGTCCTACCTAGGATAGTCTCCCTTAGTGACGGATAGGCGGGAACCTGTCGAGAGAGCCCTGGGCTTAGACGTTTTGTTCCCGCGTTCTGCCGAAAACTGTCTGCTGGGTACATGGCTCATAGGCCCTTTTAAGACAAGGCTGGCCCCCTTTAGCTCGCGCAAACTGTCCAAAGCTTTCATCCAACACCTCTTGCTGTCTGTCCAAGAAAAGCTTGTCAGGATCCTTCCGCCGAGAATTTCCTTCGACGAGATCTCTCTGACAGGGACCTCCCCAACCGAGACATTCCCTGGCCGGGTCCTCTCCTGCCTTTACCTCTTTTTCATTCCGTGGTGTGTTTCTTGCATTGCTCAGAGCAACCGAGTCGGAGTGTCTCCTAGGATCAAAAACTTCCCTCCCCATGCGAACCCTCGGGCCTGCCAGGCTAACGAGAGCCTGCATAGCGGGTCTACCTGGGGCCGAGCCGAGCTCGGTATGCCGATGAAGTTACCAAACTAGACCTATCCCCCACAAGCAAGGCTTCGGACCTTCCAGCTAGATGAGAGCCTGCGCAGCGGGACTACCTGGGGCCGAGCTGAGCTCGGGGTGCCGATGAAGTATCTCAAACCAATCCTATCCCCCAAAGGCAAGACTTCGGACCTGCCAGCTAGATGAGAGCCTGCGCAGCGGGTCTACCTGGGGCCGAGCCGAGCTCGAGGTGCCGATGAAGTTCTCAAACCAATCCTATCCCCCACAGGCGAGCCTTTGGACCTGCCAGCTAGATGAATGCCTGCGCAGCGGGTCTACCTGGGGCCGAGCCGAGCTCGGGGTGACGATAAAGTTCTCAAACTAATCATATCCACCACAGGAGAGCCTTCGGACCTGCCAGCTAGATGAGAGCCTGCACAGCGGGTCTACCAGGGGCCGAGCCGAGCTCGGGGTGCCGATGAAGTTCTCAAACCAATCCTATCCCCCACAGGCGAGCCTTTGGACCTGCCAGCTAGATGAGAGGCTCCGCAGCGGGTCTACCTGGGACGAGCCGAGCTTGGGGTGCCAATGAAGTTCTCAAACCAAACTTATCCCCCACAGGAGAGCCTTTAGACCTGCCAGCTAGATGAGAGCCTGCCCAGCGGGTCTACCTGGGTCCGAGCTGAGCTCGGGGTGCCGATGAAGTTCTCAAACCAAACCTATCCCCCCACAAGCGAGCCTTCGGACCTGCCAGCTAGATGAGAGCCTGTGCAGCGGGTCTACCTGGGGATGAGCCGAGCTCGGGGTGTCTATGAAGTTCTCAAACCAATAATATCCCCCACAGGCATGCTTTCGTACCTGTCAGCTAGATTAGAGCCTGTGCAGCGGGTCTACCTGGGGCCAAGCCGAGCTCGGGGTGCTGATGAAGTTCTCAATCCAAACCTATCCCCCACAGGCGAGCCTTCAGACCTGCCAGCTAGATGAGAGCCTGCGCAGTGGGTCTACCTGGGGCCGAGCCGAGCTCGGGGTGCCGATGAAGTTCTCAAACCAATCCTATCCCCCACAGGCGAGCCTTCAGACCTGCCAGCTAGATGGGTGCCTGCGCAGCGGGTCTACCTGGGGCCGAGCCGAGCTCGGGGTGCCGATAAAGTTCTCAAACCAAACCTATCCCCCACAGGCGAGCCTCCGGACCTACCAGCTAGATGAGAGCCTACGCAGCGGGTCTACCTTGTTGGATCCCTAGTTTGGATTTGGGCTAGGTTCACTGAGTTAGGATGTCTTTGACCCACCTTGTATAGTCATGGTCATTGGTTGTGTCCTAGAGTCTACGGTTTGTCCTTAGAACATCAACCTATGGATCAGCCATCCTCCAGACTGCCAGAGAAACTCAAGACTTAGAGATATTTTCAGTTCAAGGAAATATGCTCGACGTTCATCGATCTCAGATCAACGAACCATATTCTTTGGTCGACGATTTCTGGTCTTCTATTTGAATCCTTCTAAGCCAGAGACTTCTCAGATTCTGTCTAAGTCCACAATCATTCTTCGGTCGACGAATTTGGATCTCTGTTCGACGAATGATGATTGTCAGTTCGACGAAGATTGTAGCAGAATTGACAAGTTTCCCTTGAAGACTAATTGCTATTGTCTGGTCGACGAACTCATCAGCTCAGCTCGACGAACTGTGAACTCAGCTCGACGATTTCTATTCTTCATTCAACGATTCCAGATTTGGTCTTCTCCAGTTTTCCATCCCTTTTATTAGCGATGATTCCTGAGTAATTAATGCTCAATCTTCTTGGAATGTTACCGTTAGAACGAGCATTGATCATGGATTATTACATGCCGTTTTTCCATGGGATAGTTAGGGAATTCATTCATTGTCGCTTCCTTCTCAGGCCGACTGCATTTACTGTTCAAGGATAAAGGATTTTGAATGTGTTGTTTTTCAAAAAGTTTTTTCAGAAAAGAAAAGAAAAGTTTAAGCAATCCTGCTTACGCATATTACATTCAAGAAGTCTTACAGAAATCAAAAGTTTTACACACTGCAATCAGCCTAGGCCAGAGAATATTATCATCAAGAAGAAGAAGAACATACAATCTCTATCAAGAGTCTTCTTCTTTCCACCCTATAGGACAACTTCAGAAGGACAACAATAACTCTATATGTCGAAGAAGTTTCTGAAGCAATCTCGGGTCAAGGCAATCAAGTTTTTGAAGATCTGTCACCCTGAAGCAGAGCTCCAGATTTCCTGATCCATTCAAGATCTCAGGGGGAGCAATCTGCTGAAATCAATCCACTAGTCTTCTCAGTTGTTATTGAGAAAGAGAAGATACCATCACCTTTTTTCATCCTCTGTACAGTGTTTTAAGTCCCTTCTAAATTATTCCTGTTTGCAAGTCTCCTACAAAAAGACATGAGGTTTGGTTTTTGAGCACCTGAACAAAAGCTCATTGGTGTCAGACAGCTGATCAAAAATCTGAGTGGATTCCTACCAGGGTTTTAGAAGAGTGGATGTACCCAGGTTGGGTAACTACTATAATTTCTTGTTTCGTCTGATTGCCCTTTTTCTTTTGTTTTTGGCTGTGTTCTGTGATTTGTTAGGTTGTTGTTCTTATTACTTTGTTTGCTAACTTGTTCACCTAGGATTACAGCAAACGTTGTAAAGAATTTGTAAGAGAGCACAATACTCTATTCACCCCCCCCCCCCCCCTCTAGAGTATTTCAGATCTAACCTTCACTTTGAATTGGTATCAGAGGGAGGTTGATTAAACTACCACACCTTAGCAGGTTGGTTATTGTTGGTTGCACAGGCTAACACGTGAACCATAAAGATCCCTCTTGTTAGATCTGATTGTTTTGTTTCCTTTATTAGATTTATTTCTTCACAGAATGGCTCAAAATAAAGTTTCTGCAAGCATCAGACCTCCAGTATGCAATCTTAACAGATTTTCCATCTGGAAGGCAAGAATCAAATTGTATATGAATTATATTGATGAAGATATCTTTGCTTCCATCTTAATAGGAGTACCTCCAATACCTGCAGCTTCTCAAAGTACTTCTACAAATATGACTGCAGTACCTCCTCCAGATAATACTGAAGCCCAGAGGAAAGCCAAAATTGCAGATGCAAAAGCAATGAACATCTTGGCTCAGACTATGTCAGATGATATATTTCAGAAGGTTGCTGAGTGCACCTCAGCCAAGGCCATTTGGGACTCCCTCAACGAAATGGTAGCTGGTTCAGCTGATGAAAGGAAAGATAGGAGATCAAATCTCATATCCCTGTATGAGAATTTTAAGAAAGATGAGGCTGAATCAGTTGTTGAAATGTACAATAGGTTGAGCTCAATCATCAATGAGCTTAAAACCTTGGATAAAGATATCACCCTTACAGAGGTGAATGACAAAATCTTGATGTGCTTCCCTAGCTCTTGGGACTCAAGAATCTGACCTATCAAAGAAGCTAGAAGCCTAAATGAGATATCAACTAAATCTCTGTTAGGCAAACTAAAATCTTATTAGCATTTGATTAAATCAAGAGAAGCAGCAGAATAGAAATAAATAACTCTAGTGAGAAAAGATCACAGTATAGCCTTCAAGGCATCAGAGGAAAGTGAGACATCAACATCCAATGAAGAACTAATGAGCCTCTTTGCAAAAAGATTTTATAAGATAGCTAGAAAGGACTTCAGAAGAAAAATATCCAGGCAGGATGATAAGCCCAAATATAACAAGACACCAACCAAGGAGGTTGTGTACTTTGGATGTAGAAAGCCTAGACATTACATCTCTGAATGTCCAGAAAGCTAGAAGAAGGAGAAAAGCAGAGAAAAAGACTCCAGGAGAAAACACAGAAGCAGACCCTCCTCCAGCAAGTACAAAAAAAGAGACAAAGGCTTTGTTGCTGAAACATGGAGTGATACTGAAGAAGAATCATCCTCCTCCAGCTCAAGTGAAGAAGAGGAAGAAGCAAGATCACAGGAGGTTTGCCGTATGGAAATTGATGCCTCTAGGAGCAGTTCAGGATCAGAAGGTGAATCTGAAGATAAGGCAGCCTCAGAGTCAGAGGCAGATCAGGTTCTTTCAAGTTTTGATTATAATTCTGATTCATTTAAAATTGAATTCAAGACTATGTGTTTAGATTTAATTAGTTCAGAGAAAGAAATAAAAACCCTTAGAGAAATACTAGGAAACCTTGAATATGTTAACTCAGAAAATCTTAAACTAAAAGATCAACTAACTTCAGCTAATGAGCAGATAATTAAATTAAAATCTAATTTATGTGAGGCTAAACAACTTGAGCAATCTCTCAATGGAATAAGTCTCAAGCTGATGGACATAACAAGCACAGTAAATGCCAGATTAAATGGCAAGCTGGGCTTGGGTGCATCATCAGGTTTGCCCCCCATAATTAAGAAAAATATCCTTGCAACACCCATTAAATTTGTTTCTGCCAAGAGAAAAGATAAGATAATAGACAAACCAATGTCTGAAAATAATCCAAAACCCATAGACAAGAGCAATAAAAATCAGAAAACAGCTAATAAAAACAAGATTCAGCAGCATTCGTCGAACTCAGATCGACGAAATGTGGTCGGTTCATCGAACCTAAATCGACGAACGCTGAACACAAACTTCAGTAATAACAATTCGTCTAACTGCGATCGACGAACTTTGTATGGTTCGTCGAGCAGAGGTCGATGAACATGGGGCACAAAAAATGACTATTGTCATTCTCTGAGCAGAGATCGACGATCTCAGCCCTATTCGTCGAACTCTGGTTGACGAACTTATAGAAACTCGTCGAACCCAGAAGGACCAAACATAAATCATTTCTCTTACAGAAATTCTAAGTCAGCTAATAAACCATTCACTCTAGTAGCTGATTTGGTTATTCCACCTAGGAGATATCACCCCTTAGGTTATAAATCTCAACCTACTTTGTCAGTTATATCCAGCTTTTCATTTTAACAAAATAAAGGATCCAAGGTAACCTGGGTCAAGAACAATTAATTTTTGTTTTTCATTACAGGTGAAGAGCTGTCCAAGGGTGAGTCAGACCTGGTACTTGGATAGTGGTTGCTCCAAGCATATGACAGGCAGCAAGGACAATCTATCTAATTACAAGTCCAAGCTAGGACCAAAGGTGATCTTTGGTGATTCAAATAGTGGCCAGTCTGAAGGATATAGAGCAGTAAAGATTGGAACAGTTACATTCAAGAGAGTAACATATGTAAGAGGACTTAAACATAACCTAATATCCATAAGCTAATTATGTGATGAAGGTTATCAAGTACACTTTAACTCTACCTCCTGTTCTATTATTAATAATGAAAACAAAACTGTTTTAATTGGAACTAGACAAGGTAACATATATCTAGTAGATTCTATTTCTGCCAAAACTGATGTTTGTTTACTCAATATCAGTAGTAACCAAAATGAGTTATGGCATAAAAGATTAGGTCATGTAAACCTTAAAAATATAGCTAGGTTATCTAAAGACAACCTTGTTAGAGGCTTACCATCTGGTCCCTACAAGAAGAAAAACCTATGCAGGGCTTGTTAATTAGGCAAGCAAACTAAAACTAGTTTCAAATCTATTAATAAGAGTGATTCACCTAGGATTTTGTATTTGCTTCATGTGGACCTATTTGGACCCATTGCAGTACAAAGCCTAGGTGGGAAGTCTTACACTTTAGTAATTGTTGATAACTTCTCCAGATTCAGTTGGGTGGCCTTTTTGAGAACTAAGTGAGATACATTCAAGGTTCTTATAGATTTTCTTAGGATCATACAGATTGAGTTCTCTACTCATGTTGCATTGATCAGAAGTGATCATGGCACAGAGTTTGAGTCTCCTCTTATGCATGAGTTCTGTGAGAAGGAAGGTATCAGGCAGTGCTTCTCAGCCCCTAGAACTCCCCAACAAAATGGGGTAGCTGAAAGAAAAAATAGGACACTCATTGAAGCTGCAGGTACATTATTGGCAGATGCCTGCATGCCTCTATCCTTTTGGGCAGAAGCTGTAAACACTGCTAACTATGCCCTGAATAGAAGCCTCATACATAAGCTGAAAAATAAGACCCCCTATGAATTGCTTAAAGGAAAGAAACCTAAAATCACATATTTTAAAGTTTTTGGTTGTATATGTTATATTCACACAAACAACAAAAGATACATTAGAAAGTTTGAGGCTAAGGCTGAAGAAGGGATTTTTCTAGGATACTCCCAAGTAAGCAAGCCCTATAGGGTTTTTAATAAATCCTCTCTTAAATTGAAGAGTCAGTCCATGTATCTTTTGATGAAGCTAACATGTCTTATAAGGAGAAAGAGATTTCTACCAAAAGCTCTTTGTAGGTTCCACTATTTTGTTAGTCTATTGATGGACTAAACCTTACCCAAGAGGTGTCAACCCATCCTTCTCCACAGGTTGCTGGAGACAGTGAAGAAGAAAATCAAGTGGTAGTGGATGAACTTCCTTCAACAGCTAATAACATTCCTCAAGAGGAATTAAATACAGAAGCTGTTGCTGAACAAACTCCACCCACTGATCTTGTCACACTTAAAGAACACCCCAGATCTAAAGTGATTGGAGACATTTCAGCAGGTGTACAGACAAGACATCAACTCAACCAAGACTTGATGCATGCCTGTTTTCTCTCTCAGATTGAACCCCTCTCCATCCATGAAGCTGAGCAAGATCCCCACTAGATCATTGCAACGCAAGAGGAACTGAATCAGTTTGAGAGATGTAGAGTTTGGGATTTGGTTCCAAGACCTCATAACTACCCAGTTATTGGAACCAAATGGGTCTACAGAAACAAGCTGGATGCTCAAGGAAACATTGTGAGAAACAAGGCTAGGCTTGTTGCTCAGGGCTACAAGCAAGAGGAAGGAATTGACTATGACCAAACATTTGCCCCTGTTGCAAGGTTAGAGGCCATAAGAATATTCCTTGCCTATGCAGCTCACAGGAGATTCAAAGTTTTTAAAATGGATGTCAAGAGTGCATTTTTGAATGGAGTGCTTCAAGAAGAGGTTTATGTGGAACAACCTCCAGGTTTTATCTCTCTAACTCAACCCTCTTTTGTGTTTAAATTGCATAAAGCACTCTATGGTTTAAAGCAAGCTCCAAGAGCTTGGTATGAGACCTTAGCAAGATTTATTTTAGAGCATAAATTTACAAGAGGAACCATAGATAAAACCCTTTTCACTAGACATCATAAGCACCAAATCTTATTAGTGCAAATATATGTGGACGACATCATCTTTGGGTCTACTGATCCCAAATTATGCAAGAGGTTTGCTGACCTCATGCATTCCAAATTTGAGATGAGTAGCATGGGTGAGCTTTCCTACTTTCTTGGTATCCAAGTGAAGCAGCTCCCTGATGGTATCTTTCTTTTCCAAGCTAAGTATGCTAAAAAGCTTATTAAGAAGTTTGGGATGGGTGATGCTTCAGGAATGAAAACACATATGGCTACCAATGTTGTTGTGGATTCTGATGCAGTAGGGAAACCTGTAGATCAGAAGCTTTATAGGGGAATTGTTGGATCCCTATTATACCTAACAGCTAGCAGGCCTGATATCATGTTTGCCACATGCCTTTGTGCTAGGTTCCAAGTGAACCCCAAAGAATCTCACCTTATTTTCTTAAAAAGAATTTTGAGATATATAAAAAGTTTCCCAAATTTAGGACTTTGGTATCCTGTAGAGTCAGAGTTTGAGTTAACTGGATACTTAGATGCTGACTATGCTGGATGTAGAGTGGACAGGAAAAGTACCTCTAGAACTTGCCAGTTCCTGGCTATGAGACTTGTCTCTTGGTTTTGTAAAAAGCAAATATCTGTGTCTACATCAACTACAGAAGCAGAATATATGGCTGCAGGCAGCTGCTGCTCACAAATGTTATGGATACAAAACCAACTCCTAGACTATTGTGTCAACATAAATAATTCAACATTATTTTGTGATAACACTAGTGCTATTACTATAGCACAAAATCCAGTTCACCATAGTAGGACAAAACATATTGATATAAGACATCATTTCATTAGAGATAGTGTAGACAAAAAGAAAATTAATCTAATCCATATTCCTACTGATTTATGGAGAGCAAACATTTTCACCAAACCCTTGGATGAGAAAAAAATCTGTTCTTTATAAATCAACTGGGAATGATCAATGGAGAAGAGTTAAATTAGTTTCTGTCTGCATTCGACGAATTCTCCAGAGTTCGTCCAACGAAGTTCGACGAATTAGGGAAAGTTTGAGAGAAGCTCGTCGAACGGCGATCGGCGAATTCTCTATGTAGAAACAATTTCATCGACCTGAGATCGACGAACTTTGCTTCAAAAGATATTTCGTCGAATGGAGTTCGACGAACTGTTTTCGTTTCTTTTGGATGAGATCGACGAATTACTTATCTATAATTTATTTCGTCGACCTCAGTTCGGAGAACTGTTTTCATTTTCATAGAATGCAGTTTGTTGATTCATATTCAGGAAAATCCTATATCTAGGTTTTTTTCGACCTCCGTCCCGCGCTTTCAGTTCCTGTTGCACTTGATCGCTGTTTGTTTCTCTTGCAGGTAATCACTAGCGATTCCAGCGAGCACCCTGGCTGCAATGAAATTCGATACAGGCTTTGATATGGACTTTGATTCATTTCAGCACTCTGATCCTATATTTCTTTACATTCTGGAACTTCTAAAATAGATGGGTCTCAAGGATTTCATGACTAGGAGAATCAAACTGCATACAACAGAGATTAAAGAATGGGTATATAATTCTTCTACTTCTGAGGACAACACCTTGACAGGGACTATCGGGTGTAATGTTGTTTCTTTATCCTCCGTCGTTATTTCTGAGATTTTTTAGTTGGTCAATGGCGAAGAATATTTGGATATATATTCTGATGAGTATAGTTCGATGCTGAATCTGATGGGGTTTACTGGGAGTAACCCTAACAAGCTGTTAAAGAAACAGCTTTTTGTCGCCTACCAGTTCTTGGCGGATGTTGTGGGAAAAGTGTTGATGGGTAAGAACTCCGCGCACGATTACATAACAAGATACCAATTCCTTGTCATATGTGCGGTGGTCAACAAGCGTTACGTTGATTGGGGCAAGATCTTCTTTGATTTGATAAAGAAGAAAAACAGTAAGAAAGAGGTATGCTTTAGAAGGATTCTGGGGATTTTCCTTCAAGAAAAAGCTGGTGAATTCATGGTCTCCCTGACCATATTATTCAATTCCAGCAAGCGTCTCACATGCGCTTTGTTTGGCAGATGGGATAGGACGATCTCTAAGCCATCCAAGGCTTCCTCCTCTTCCATCCCAGCTTCTGAGAGCACAAGGGTCTTGAAGGCCAATCCACACCCTACAGAAGAGGTAATTCCATATCCACAACCTCTTCGAGCAACCCATCTTCCATCTTCAACCAGTCTTCCAATTCCTCCAACTTCCCCCATTCATGGTTCTCCATCAACTCATGCATCCCCTGCTATGTCTCCTCCAGCATCACCTCCTCCACCTCATCTTTCTAACATTCCACATTTTGATATACCATCCACTTCTCCACCTCCACCAGACACCACCATGACAGATGTCATTCCACATGTATCTCCTCTATCTGTTACCCTCACTTCATCTACTTCTCTACCATCACCAACTACTTCTCCATCTTTGGACCCCCCCAATGTATCAACCATCATAACCCTGCTCACTCCCCTCCTCAAATCCCTAATCATAGAGGCCATTACACCTCTTGTAATTTCTATCATTCTTTATCAGCCCAGGTATCTCTTCTTTCTGCTGCCCCCTCTTCATTTAGGGGCCTGGCTCCAGTTTCTCCTAAAACTAGGCAGGGGGAGATGCTCTGTGATGAAGCAGCAGTAGTTTCAGATGCAGAAGCAACAGATATTGTAGCAGCTTCAGATGCAGCAGTAGTTCCTCCTACAGCAGTTTTAGATGCAGAAGTAGTAATTTTGACAGAAGCAGCAGATATAGCAGCAGCTTCAGATGCAGCAGCAGTTCCTGCAGAAGCAGTAATTTTGACAAAATTTGATTCGGATTTGATTGATTTGATTCATTTCATGGATACTGATAGTGAATTAGATGAGTCAGTTCCAGAGCAGATACAAACTATTGGTGATTTCCATTTGAATCCCACAGTTGATTTGGATGTTTTGTTGAGATATTTTGATACAATTTATATATAGTTCCCTTCTACTAAGCAATCCTTGGCTATTATTCCTGTCACCTCTCCAATAAGTCCTACAGTTGCTAAGCAACTTAGTGATAGTTTTGCTGTTCCAGAGCAAGCCATCTCTTCCCCCGCAGAAGAGATTTCTGCCCCAATTTTTGTTATGGATGATTCCCCAATGTCTGACCTGGATGCATTGATTCTGGCAGACATTGAGGAAGAGAATAAAGCTCTAGAAGAGTGCTCAGTCTTAATAAGTTCTCCAATTCCAGTTCAACTTGCCAAGCCCTATATCTCTGCAGTTACCCTAAGAGCGATTGATGCTCTGTATGCCAATCCTCAAGGTTCTAGCTCAGATGAGGAAGAGGAAGATGAAGATTCAGATGAAGAAGCCCAGAAGCGAGTCAGGTCAAAGAAGAGAAAGGCTCCTCCTCCTCCTGCTCCTAAGCCCAATCCAACAGCTGACACACCCTACTACATCTTCCATAACATCACTCCCTATAAAGGAATGCCAGCATGGATGTGGGTGTCTAAAAATCAGCAAAAGGAGAGGAAAAGAAGTAGGAAATATTCTCCACCACTAGTTCAGAGATACATGAGAGATCCTCTTCCTCCTCCTCCTCCAGCTGCTGGTACTTCCAGTTCCTCAATTTCAAAGCCTGCTCCTGTACAAACATACCAAAGGCATCAGAGCAAGTCTTCAGGAGGTTACCAGTAGAGACAACAACAACAACAACAACTTCAACAGCCATAACCTCAGCAGCAACAACAAAATGTATTTGTAGAACAGAAGGAAAACAGTCCTGAAAGGCCATATTCACCTCCTATTCCTTTTGAGGATCCTGAAACAGCTAACACTGCTAGAATGGCCAGATTCCAGGAACTGATTGGCCTCTCATTGATTAATAAAGCAAAAGCTAAAGGAAAGGACATTTCAGGATACTCAACTTTGTCAAAATATAGAAAAGAAGAACTTAAAAGGTTTAACAAAGCAAACAAACTTTTCAATGTTGATGACTATATAAAGCTCCATCCAGAGGCTGTTGTTCCCAGAGCCTCTACTCAGAATATGCTTGGTATAACTGATATGAAAATGACTATAGCTCGGGCAGCTAATCCAAACAGAGAGATCAAATTCTCAAAGCCTGGAGCTAGCAGCAGCAGCAGGAAAGAGAAAGATAAAGACAAATTCAAGAAGAGCAAGATATGATCTAAGTTTCCATTTCTTTTCCTGTTTTTGCTTTTATAACTCTCTGGTTATGTTTCTGAACAAAGCTTTTATATATGTACTACATGTGTTATAAATTCTCTGTCAGATATATGCTTTTACTGCTTTGTTTTGTTTCAGTCTCTGTCTTCACTTAGTGACCTCGCCCAAATAGGGGGAGATTGTTGGATCCCTAGTTTGGATTTGGGCTAGGTTCACTGAGTTAGGATGTCTTTGACCCACCTTGTATAGTCAGGGTCATTGGTTGTGTCCTAGAGTCTAGGGTTTGTCCTTAGAACATC
Organism: Platanthera guangdongensis; assembly: GCA_039583875.1. NCBI lineage: Eukaryota > Viridiplantae > Streptophyta > Magnoliopsida > Asparagales > Orchidaceae > Platanthera > Platanthera guangdongensis. The sequence goes on from CM077154.1 coordinate 40,323,651, forward strand.
ATCCTGTGGATCAACCATCCTCTAGACTGCCAGAGAAACTCAAGACTTAGAGATATCTTCAGTTCAAGGAAATGTGCTCGACGTTCGTCGATCTCAGATCAACGAACCATATTCTTTGGTCGACGATTTCTGGTCTTCTTTTTGAATCCTTCTCAGCCAGAGACTTCTCAGATTCTTTCTATGTCCACAATCATTCTTTAGTCGACGAATTTGGATCTCTGTTCGACGAATGATGATTGTTAGTTCAACGAAGATTATAGCAGAATTGACAAGTTTTCCTTGAAGACGAATTGCTATTGTCTGGTCGACGAACTCATCAGCTCAGCTCGATGAATTGTGAACTCAGCTCGAAATTTCTGTTCTTCGTTCAACGATTCCAGGCTTGGTCTTCTCCAGTTTTCCGTCCCTTTTCTTGGCGATGATTCATGAGTAATTAATGCTCAATCTTCTCGGAATGTTACCTTTAGAACGACCATTGATCATGGATTATTACATGCCGTTTTTCCATGGGACAGTTAGGGAATTCATTCATTGTCGCTTCCTTCTCAGGCCGACTGCATTTACTGCTCAAGGATAAAGGATTTCGAATGTGTTGTTTTTCAAAAAGTTTTTTCAGAAAAGAAAAGAAAAGTTTAAGCAGTCCTGCTGACACACATTACATTCAAGAAGTCTTACAGAAATCAAAAGTTTTATACACTGCAATCAGCCTAGGCCAGAGAACATCATCATCAAGAAGAAGAACATACAATCTCTATCAAGAGTCTTCTTCATTCCACCCTACAGGACAACTTCAGAAGGACAACAATAACTCTATCTGTCGAAGAAGTTCCTGAAGCAATCTCTGGTCAAGACAATCAAGTTTTTGAAGACCTGTCACCCTGAAGCAGAGCTCCAGATTTCCTGATCCATTCAAGATCTCAGGGGGAGCAATCTGCTGAAATCAATCCACTAGTGTTCTCAGTTGTTATTGAGAAAGAGAAGACACCATCACCTTTTTTCATCCTCTGTACAGGGTTTTAAGTCCCTTCAAAAATATTCCTGGTTTCAAGTCTCCTACCAAAAGACTTGAGGTTTTGGTTTTTGAGCACCTGAACAAAAGCCCATTGGTGTCAGACACCTGATCAAAAATCTGAGTGGATTCCTACCATGGTGGTAGAAAAGTGGATGTACCCAGGTTGGGGAACCACTATAATTTCTTGTATCGTCTGGTTGCCCTTTTTCTTTTGTTTTTGGCTGTATTCTGTGATTTGTTAGGTTGATGTGCTTATTACTTTGTTTGCTAACTTATTCACCTAGGATTACAGCAAAAGTTGTAAAGATTTTGTAAGAGAGCACAATACTCTATTCACCCCCCCCCCCCTCTAGAGCATTTCAGATCTAACCTTCACTTTCATACCTGGGGCCGAGCCGAGCTCGGGGTACCGATGAAGTTCTCAAACCAAACCTATCCCCCATAGGCGAGCCTTCGGACATGCCAGCTAGATGAGAGCCTACGAAGCGGGTCTACCTGGGGCCGAGCCGAGCTCGGGGTGCCGATGAAGTTCTCAAACCAATCCTATCCCCCACAGGCGAGCCTTCGGACCTGCCAGCTAGATGAGAGCCTGCGCAGCGGGTCTACCTGGGCCGAGCCGAGCTCGGGGTGCCGATGAAGTTCTCAGACCAATCCTATCCCCCACAGGCAAGCCTTCGGACCTGCTAGCAAGATGAAAGCCTGCGCAGCGGGTCTACCTGGGGCCGAGCCGAGCTCGGGGTGCCGATGAAGTTCTCAAACCAATCCTATCCCCCACAGGCGAGCCTTCGGAACTGCCAGCTAGATGAGAGCCTGCGCAGCGGGTCTACCTAGGGCCGAGCCGAGCTTGGGGTATCACAAAACACATAATTATGTCATATTATAAAAATTTCACAATAGTCCAGAGAAAATCAAGTCAACTGATGCAGTATAATAAGTTTAATTTCGAGATACATAATTACATCCTTCCCATTTCATGGGTAGAAGCGTTTCAGGTCATCACCGCTCCAGGTGTGGCTTATGGCCCTCCCTTCCACGTCCTGGAGATAGTAACCTCATGTTCCAAGGACTTCCTTCACTATGTATGGTCCTTCCCAGTTCGGGTTGAGGTTGCCCACGGAATCCGACCTTCCTGCCGCTTCAACCTTTCTCAGCACCAGATCTCCTTTGGTAAACTGCTTGACCCTGACATGCTTATCAAAATACTTGGCCATTCGCCGCTTGATCTCTTCTTGCCTGATAACTGCCATGTCCCGCAGTTCTTCCAACATATCTAGCGAGAGGCGCAGCCCTTCTTCATTTTCCAATCTCCAAGTCTCATCTCCTTCGCCCGCGGCTGTGACCTGCGGGGACCGAACCTCGAACTACACTGGTTGGACCGCCTTACACCCGTGAGAAAGCCTGAAGGTGGTCTAACCGGTGATCGTGTTCGAGGTCGTTTGCAAGGCCCATTGGACCGAGGGGAGCTGCTCCACCCAATTTCCCTTTAAGTTCTCCACCTTCTTTTTGAGCAGGTTTACAATGATTTTGTTTGCCGCTTCCACCTGGATGTTGCTCCGGGGGTGGTGGACAGAGGCAAATCTGAGGTCTATCCCCAATTGGGTGCAGAAGTTGATGAATTCTTCACTCGCAAACTGGGGGCCGTTATCTGTCACTATTGCTTGAGGCAGCCCGTGTTTGCATATGATCTCCCCCTAGATGAAGTTCCTTATGACTTGCGAGGTTACCTTGGCTAAGGCCTTAACCTCCAGCCACTTTGAGAAATAATCGACCATGACCAAGAGGAACCTCCTCTGTCCACAAGCCGGAGGAAAAGGTCCAACTAAATCCATCCCCCATATGGCGAACGGCCACGGCGCCATGATGCTTTGGAGCCTCTGAGCCGCCAAGAGCTGGAGGGGGCGCAGAGCTGACACTTTTGACATCTCCTTGCAAACTCCACGGTATCCTTCCTTAGGGTGGGCCAGAAGTACCCCTGCCTGACCACCCTTGCCTCCAACATCCTCCCTCCAGAATGACTGCCACACTTGCCCGAGTGTACCTATCCCAAGATCCTTGGGATCTCTTCTTCGGTCACACATCTAGCGAGGAGACCTGACAACATCTTACGATGCAGGCCCCCTTCTATCATAAGGTAGTGAGCTGCCTTGCGCCTGAAGCTTTTCTCATCCTTGATCCCCTCAGGAAGTTCACCGATGGTTAGGAAGGTCACCAATGGGTCCACCCACGAGGGTCGCCGATCCACCACCATCAACTCTCCTTCCTCGATGATCGGTCGAAATATCTCTGTCAAGGTCCCTCCTCCCCGAGGTCCAAACTTAGCCAATCGATCGGCAGCTATACTTTCTTCCCTTGCAACATGTTGGATAGAGAATGATCGGAACCCTCCGATGATCGCCCTTACCTTGGAGAGGTATTTTACGAGGGTAGGCTCCCGAGCCTCAAACTCTCCCCGGACCTGTGACGCTACTACCTTTGAATCAGTGAAGGCCTCCACATCCTGAATCTCGAGCTCCTTGGCCAAGCGAAGGCCGGTGATCACGGCCTCATACTCCATTTGGTTGTTGGTCACTAGAAAATGGTAAGCCACTGCCTATTCTATCGCGACTCCCTGGGGGCTGATCAACACCACTCCTCCCCCGAGATAATGTTTTCCCGAGGCCCCATCGACCATCATCTTCCACGCTTCCTGTGATTGCTGCTCTCCCTCTTCGGCTTCAACAACGTAATCTGCCAGGAAGTCCGCCACTTCTTGTGCTTTGATGGAGAGTCTCGGAACGAAAGAGATGTCGAACTCACTTAGTTCAATAGACCACTTAGCAAGTCTCCCCAAGTGCTCCACTCCTTCGAAGATCTTGCGAAGAGGATGGTCGGTTACCACCCTAATCGAATGTGCTTGAAAGTATGGCCGGAGCTTCCTTCCAAAGATGACCAAGGCGTAAGCTAGCTTTTCGAGGATGGGGTAGCGGAGCTCTGCTTTCTTCAATATCCAGCTGACGTAGTAGATGGGCAGTTGCTTCTTTCCTTCTTCCCTTACTAGGATGGAGCTCACCGCCTCCTCTCCTACTCTAAGGTACAAGGTCAGGTCCTCCGATTCTTTTGGGCTCTGAAGCAGAGGAGCCTGAGAGAGCTGTCTCTTCAGCCCTTTGAAGGCTTCTTCGCACTCGGCGGTCCACTCAAACCTTTGATTCCCTAGCAGCAACTTGAAGAACGAAGAACATTTGTCTCCTGACCTGGAGAGGAACCTGCTCAGCCCAGCCAGCTTGCCTGTCAAGCGCTGGACCTCCTTGGCATCGCGAGGTGACTCCAAATCCAGGATAGCCTACACCTTGTCCGGGTTAGGCTCCACCCCTGCCAGAGTCAAGAGATGTCCAAGGAGCTTCCCGCGGCTGGCCCCGAAGACACACTTCAAGGGGTTCAGCCTCATCTTAAACCTTCTCAGGGTGGCGATCTTCTCTTCAAGATCTTTCAGGTGTGAATCTACGCAATTGCTCTTGATCATTAGGTCGTCGACGTAGACCTCCAAGTTTCTCCCCCTTTGATCTCGGAAGACCCGATCCATCATGCGTTGGTAGGTAGCCCCTGCGTTCTTCAACACAAAGGGCATCATTTTATAACTGAAGAACCCCTCCCTCGTGATGAAGGAAACATCCTTGACATCGGGAGGGTGCATCCGGATCTGGTGATAACCTGAAAAAGCATCCAAAAAGCTCATGATAGAAAAACCGACGGCTGAATCAACCAGCCCGTCGATCCGAGGCAGGGGGTAACAATCCTTAGGTCATGATTTATTTAACAAATAAAAATCAATACACATTCTCCATTTATCACCCCCTTTTTAACCATTACCACATTCGAGATCCAGCCTGGATATTAGATCTTTGAGATGAATCCGGCCTCTAGGAGCTTTCTGACCTCTTTGCTGATAGGCTCCTCCAGCTTGGTGGCGATGGCTCTCATCTTTTGGCGTATGGGGCGAGTGCGGGGGTCCAGGTTAAGGCGATGGCAGGCCACGTCCGCATCGATGCCCGACATGTCTGTCGCGCTCCAAGTGAATATGTCGATGTTGTTTTGAATGCAGGCCCGCACTCGCTCCCGGGCATCGGGACTCAATCCCCCGTTGACCCGCACCCTTTGCACCTGCCCTGCGCTAGTGAAGACCTCCATCTCCACCACTTCCTCGGTCGGCTCCATCCGCGACTACTCGCAGCCGACCCTTGCCTCTTCCTCCAGCTCCAGCTCCTCCCTTCCTTCCTCCTCAATCCATCGCCTCTTCCAACCCCTCCTGCTGCTGCTCATCCTCCACGCCCCTCTGGGCCTCTCCTTCTACTTCTTCTGCCACTTGCTCTTCTTCCTCCATCTCCCCCTCCGGGCTCTCCTGCACCTCGTCCCCCTGGACCTCCAGCACATATCCTCCCTGCTGCTCTTCCATAATCTCCTCCCCTCTAGCTTCTTCTTCAGCCTGCTCTCTCACCTCCCCTAGGCTCATCTCCTCCCCGACAGCCTCTTCATGTGCCTCCATCTCTTTCTCCAACTCCTCTGCCTCTGTCATCCACGATATGTTGTTGACTACCGTAACGTAGCACTATCTCGCCACCTTTGGGTCCCCTCTTACACTGACCTGCACCCCTCCATTGTTGAACTTGAGGCGGTGATGAAATGAGGAGGGGGCATAGTGAAAGGCGCTGATGAGGGGGTGCCCAAAGATGGCGTTATAGATGCTTGGGGCATCCATGATAACGAACCTGAAGTTCTGTGACACGCCCCCCAACTTCACGTGCAGCCTACTCCTCCTTCTACTTCCTTCCTCTCTCCGGAGAACCCGAACAGCGGTCCATCCGAAGCCAAGATCCTCTTCCCTTCAACCCTCATCTCATCAAAGGCGTTCTTAAAGATAACATTCACCGAGCTCTCGTTGTCTACTAGTTTCCCTGAGACTGTGAAATTCTCCATCGTCGTCTGGATCACTAGGGCATCATAGAACGGATCTTCGTAGTCTGGCATGTCAGCTCATGAGAAGGTGATTTTTTATTCCGGTGGGGGAGCCTGGGAGGTAGAGGCGACCCTCTTCGTTACATGGTTTGCAGGCCCCCCTTGCGAGTTTCCTCGATCCCCACTCCTCCGTGAATCACCCTGATTCCTCCCCGGGTCCCCACGTCTACCCGATCATCACACCTATCCTCCATCTCCCCCTGCTGTACTTCTATGATCCTAACCGACGGATCCTACCTCCCTGCTCCTCTTGCTTCCCTCATCTCCAAGAACTCAAGGCAGGTGGCCATTGCGTGACCCTCCTCCTGGTGGAAGTCACAAAAGAGCAATGCCACCCTACCCCTTCTTCCTTCTCCTCCTCAACTTCTTCCTACTCCTCGAACTCCTCACCTCGCTCCTCTTTCTCTGTCCACCTCCATGGCCTCTTGCGGTGGAAGGACACGACCCCTTGGCTCCTGCCTCCACGCTGGTTTGTCGAACCTCCTGGGTTCCCGTAGATTATCTCTTCCCTGATAGCCTCCTCCTTGGCCTTGGGGGCGACCCTCCTGGGGCCTCCAACCCAACCGGTTGTTCAGCTCTCGGACCCCCCCATCGCTGTTGCTGCCCCTTCCTTCGGGGCTCTTCCCTCCTCCTTTCTTCTCTTTACTCCCTCTGCTCCCTCGGCTCCTTCTGCCTTCCTACTGCAGGTTCCTTCACATCATCCTCCGCCAGCCTGGCCAACTTCCTGGCGAATGTTGGGTTTGCTCTCTAGAAGTCTATCTCCTTTGCTGCCCTGTCCATGAGCTCCTCAAAGGAGAGGGGGGGGGGTACTCTCTTCAACTCCATACTGAATAATCCTGGCCTCAGCCCCAGGGTAAAGGCGAGCACCAACGTGTACCCTGAGACCTCCTGGACCAGGAGGATCTCTTCCTGAAACCGGTCGACATAGTGACCCAGTGTCTCATCTGGCTTCTGCCTCACCGCAAATAGGCACTCCGCCTCCTTCTTCCGCTTCTTCGATGTTGAGAACCTCAATAAGAAACTTCTTCGCAGATCTTCAAAGCAGTAGATCGACCTCGCTGGCAACTGGTGGAACCAGTCCCGAGCCTTCTCCTTCAACGTGATGGCAAATAGTCGGCACTTGAAGGAATCCGTCATCTGCCTTATTGAAATGACATCTTCAAACCACTACACGTGATGTACAGGGTCATCCTTTCCTGAGTAGTAGGACATGTCAGGCTCCCGGAACCCCTCCGGTACCGGAGCTGAGATGATGAGCTCGCTGAATGGGCTCTCGCCTCCTGCCTGGCGAGAGGGCACGTCCCGCGGCCGTGACTGGCTGGCCCGATCCGCGAGACCGTGCCCAGGGAAGTGCTCTCGCACTGCCGCTTCCCTCTCGCCCAGATCTGTCAAAGTCTCCTTACCTGGGCGCTGGCCTAGGAAGAGCTCCCGCGCCACCACGTCTCTCTCGCCAGCCTCTGTCGGGACCTCCTTCCTCAGGATCTGTCCAGGGGCGTTCTCGCCCTGGAGCGGGACCTCCTCTATCGGAACTTGAGGTGTAGCCCACTCGCTTCGGGCCGAGAAGGCCAAGTTGATAGTCTGCATGACTTCCCGGCAGAAGTCATCCAGCATCTTCTACGTCGCTTCCTCTCCCCGGGTGGGGGAGCCTCCAGAATCAGACCCTTCACCTTCACCTCCACCCATGGAACAAAACTCAAGGCTTTCTTATATCGGCTGCCTTCCACGCTCACCGCACCAGAACTGCTGAAGCCAAAAATGACCTCAACGGGAGTTCAAAATAGGGGTGCAGCAAAAACCTACTTCTCTCAAGCCTCAACCCTCGACTAGATGAAAAGGACCTAAGACTGACCCAAAGCCTCAACAGGGAGGTCCCACCTCACACCCGGAAGATCTCTGAGAGCTTCCCCTCCAAAGCCAAAAGCTGGGCTAGGAGCTCCTCAGAAAGCACTGGAAGTTGGAAGATTATGAAAGCTTGCTTTCCAAAGAGCCCTTATGGGTCTATTTATATCCATTGCTGACCTGAGATTACTGAAATGCCCTTGGTTGATCTGCCAATAGCCAAATCTCGCAGTTTATCCTGAGGGTATAGGGGTAATTTTACCTCAGGGCAATTACGTCATTTTACCCAAGGCCTTGGGCACCACTCGGCAAGAGCTCTGAGCCGAGATCCTTCTGTCCAGAGCCCGGCGCAAGCGATCTCGCCTGCTTATAGGCGAGAGCTCCTTTAAGACAGGAGCTTGGCGCTAGCCCAAGCGTTCCCGCGTTGGCTGCGTTCGACGATCTTGGTTTGACGATTTGGCTGCGCTCGATGATCTTGGTTCGACAATTTGGCTGCGCTCGACGATCTTGGTTTGACGATTTGGCTGCGCTCGACGATCTTGGTTCGACGATTTGGCTGCTCTCGACGATCTTGGTTCGACGATTTGGCTGCGCTCGGTGATCTTGGTTCGACGATTTGGCTGCGCTCGACGATCTTGGTTCGACGATTTGGCTGCGCTCGACGATCTTGGTTCGACGATCGTCGAGCGCGGAGCGCTTTGTAGGCGAGGGAATTTGGCGCTAGCCCAAGCGTTCCCGCCTACTTGGCAAGATCTTCTTTAGGGCGAGAACTCCTCTGGTTAGCCTAATTATGACTGTTGGGGCCTCCTGGTCTGACTCAGCGAATATGAGGTTGTACAGTAGGGGCGTGACTTCCCGCAACTGAAAGATTTTGATTCCCGTTGTTTCCAGTTCGTGCCGTCTTCAGTAAGAGTAAAGACGCGCCCTAGGTCACGTCCGTGACCTAGAGATGTGACCCGCAGAATGACGAATTTTGTTGGTTTTCTCTCAACATTCTCGGGACTTCAAGAGGACGATTACGGACCTTACACGCCCCTTGTCACAGGCGTGACCGAGGGGCGCGACTCTCTAGAAAAATTCTTAAAAATACCATATTGAGTCATCTAGGAGTAGTTGTTAGGCTGTTTTAGTAGATTAATTTTCTTTTCTCACATTTCTTTTATGTATTCTTCAAATTCATAGTTTGTTAACTTTTAATTCTAGCGTTTTTATTTCAATAATGTCTCTTTTTATACTTTTTATGTACTTTTTTAAAGATAAGTAGCTAATTTCATTAGCACTTCATCATGACAAGCTTTAAAATAAAATAGATTTCTTCTTTCTTGCCAAACCCTCTATTATTCCCGATTCAATTTATCTTTGATTTCGATTTTTGATCCATATCCTAGATATACCGAGAGGTTGTGGGTTCGAGTAGATCACTCAATGGTAGAAGGATTTGCATGCTTTCCTCCAGAGAGGATGACATGAATCTTCTGGATTGAAGTCAAATTCAATAGTTGGGTTCACCGCATAAAGCAAGCTTAGGAGTTTCGACTGGCAGAGAGGTCTTAATCGATCAACCTAAGTTTAGTCGGGAGTGTATTCTCGAGAGAGGTGCTCTTTTAAATTGGGAACCTCCACGGTCGAAGTAGGTAATTTAGTAGTTTGCATTTAATGAAAGTTTATTTTATTTTAAAGGGAGTCTAGATCAAGTGTTATCCTTTAGTCTTTTGTTTTCTTTTAGTTTTAATTAATTTTTTTATTTACCGATAAAATAATATTAACTTGTATGAGCAGAAGTAGTCAACAGACCCTGAGTCTAACACGACACTTGATCATATACTCTAGAATGATAGGTACACTTGACTTATCGATTTAGAATCGCACGCTAGCATGAATTTTAACTCTCAAGTTTTGGTGTCGTTGCTGTGGAATATTTTTGTTGATATTTAGAAAGTGCAAATTTTATTAATTTTATCATTCTCTTTCTCTACCCCAATTCTCTTTATTTAGGTAAAGGTTGTTTATTTTTCCTTTATAAAAAAATGTATTCTCAATTGGTCGTCATGCTTGTCAAGCTTGAAAATTATTTAAATAATTTGGAAGCTGAACGCAGACTAAAATTTTTTTTGTTATTATTGTGGTGCTCCTCATCGAAATGAGGAATGTTATCTTCATAATTATTATTATAATTTTTTGAATGAAATTATTTTTTATAATATTTATGAAAATAAGTTTTCTCATTTTAATGATTATTCTTATTCAAAATTTCATGAAAACAATTTTTGCAATATTTCTAATTTTCAAGAAAATACTTTTTCAAACTTTAACGAGAATACTTTTTCCGATTTAAATAATTCTTCTTGCACCTCAGATGTTAGTTTTTCTTGTTCGCAAGATCAACCAAAAGAATTCCCGAGTAATGAGAATAATTATTTATATCCGAATTTTTATTGTTCTTTTATCGCACCACAACCTTTTTATTCTAATTTTGAGGACTTTTCACAATTTTAGTTTGTTGCTCCTCCCCAAAATTTAGAAAAAATTAATACTTCTAATAATTCTTTTAATTTTGGGGAATCATCGCAAATTCAAATTCTTTCTCCTCCACAAAATTTAAATGAAAAATTTTTTTGTTCTAATTATTTTTTCCCTTCTTCGAATATTTCGCCTATGACGGAACTTGAATCTTCATGTTCTCACTTAGTGTCTTATTCCAAAGAGGAAGAAAAATTATTATATCAATAATTTATTAATATTATGGGAACACCGGGCGAATTAGAAGAACATATTTATTCTTTACTACACTCGATTCTTATTTTCATGATTTTTAAAGTACCTCTTATAATTATTTAGGAATTCAAATTCATTAAAATTAGGTGTCCGATAATGTTACTTTTAAGGAATATTTAGTTGATAATTTTATTTTAGAAAATAAACAACTAGAGCTTATATAAATAGTTTCGCAAGAGCCTCCTCCTTGCGAAACATTTTCTGAAACACTTACTTTTGATTTTCCTTGTACAAACGATTTTCATGTAGAAGAGAAGTCGTTGCAATTAAATTTCTTCCACGATCCATTTGCCACTCCTCTACAAAAATTCAAATCACCTCAGGTATGAATAGGTGATTTGAATTTATATTTTCAAGTCAACCGCAAGAAGGAAAATCAAGAAGCAAACAGAGGAGTAGCCGGGCGAGCGACTTCGGCGTATTCACCGAAGCGTGGATTAAGTGAGTTGGCCGCTCATTAATACTTTTATTTACCTTTTTCTTAACAATAATTGTCTAGCTTAGAGACGGGAAAAAGGAAAGCGCTTTAGGGAGACCCCTTGCTTATCATTTTCATTTTTAAAAAAAATTTAATCAATTTTCTTTTTCCCCCTCCTACTTGGGATATAAACATTGGGGACAATGTTTTTTTAAGTATGAGAGTGGATCTCATTTGGAAAAGGGCATAATATCTTGTGAACCCGTCACTGGGTAGTCCTCGGGAAGTCAAAGAAATAAAAAATAATAAGAATTATAATTTATGTATTTGGTATTTATCTACAAAAAAATCAAAAAAAAATAATAAACAACTTTTTAATTTTTTTTTATTTTTAGAAAATTATTTTGAGTTTATTTATAAGAATTTTTATAATTTTTTTATTTTCTAATCTTTTATTTCATCATTATTAGTTATATTTAATTTTTAGGTGATTTGATTTTAAGGAGTACCTTATGAATTAAATTTGTTTAGAATAACTATTTAGCTTTTTTCTCACTTTAAATTCTAATTATTGTCAATTTTTTATTACTTTACACAATAATTTCAAGATTTCAATTATAGTCACTTGTGCTTTTAAGATTCTTAGAAAATTTTAATTTAATATAGTTGCACTCTAATTATTTTAATTTAATCTAGAAATTTGTTTACCCTTTCCCTTGTATTTAATTTATCTTGTTAGATCATATGTCATGGGTATAAGAGGATAAAATTCATTATCCTCTGATACACAAACAATTATTCCTTTTTGGTTAGATCATATGTCATGGTAATCAAGTATTTTTTGGTACACATATGCAATCCCAAAAAATAAAAAGATGGAGTAAGAGGAAAAAATTCATTACTCCTATTTATTTTTTTTTATTTGAAGAGAGAAAAATATTTGTTCATATGTCATAGAAAATGAGAGAATAAAATTCATCATTTTCTTGGTAAACATATGCAAATATCAAAAAAGAAAAAAACTATATGAGGTGAGGATAAAATCAATTACCTCCAATCAAAAACCTCTTCAATTTCCTAATCTCCAAAACCTAATAGCCAATTTAATTTGCCTTAGATGTAAATTAAAATACTAAGAGAGCAAAAGTAGTAGTTTTAATTTTCCTTTAAGTTTCTTTTTAGTTAAAAAGTGTTAATAATTTTTAATCTAACTTTGTTGGCTAACTACTCAATTTGGATTTCTAATTAATTTACTTGAGAAAATTTTGCTAAATATATTTGGCTCTTCACATTTTAATTTCTTATTTTAGGACTTAAATTTTGAATCCCTAAAATTAATTTTTAACTCTCTTTTGATTTAATAAATTTTTAGTTAAAAAATTATATAAATCACTTGTAAGTATTTCTCATAGTTTTGCTCTGAAAAAGCAAAAGCTTAAGTATGTGGATATTTGATAAGTCAATATTTATAATTATTTTCGTATAGTTTTTATTTAACAAATAGTTATATTCTATTAGTTTTTATTAATATTGTTATTAAAATACTTTCTTTTATTATTTCAGGATAATCTGGGCTGCCAATATCAATTTGGAGCTTGCAGGACTGATCAGGAGAAGAAATTGAAGAAATCTAGAAAAATCACATTTTACACGCCCTAGTCACGGGCGTGACCAGCAAGCGTTACCCTTCCAGGACCTCCATATTATAATTCCTCGTCATCTTAAAGTTACATGCCTCGGACACGGGCGTGAACCCAAGTCACGGGCGTGACTCGAAGGCATGACGATCAAGCATGCCTGAAAGATATGGTACCTAAACACTTAGAGGGGGGGGGGTGAATAGGTGACCTAAACCTTTTTAAAACTTTGTTGGCAGCAAAACAGTTATCTCACAAATTTCTACAGCTAACAGCAATAACAAAATATAAACCGCTAATCCACAGCACAGCACAGCACAGCAGACACACAAATTTATAGTGGTTCCCCAATCTTTGGGTACATCCACTTTCCCCCTTCGCCTATCTAGCAGTGTACTAGATTCGGCCAAATTTCTCCACTATCTCAGAACCCAACTAGGTTCCTACACCTCAGGCCCAAAGCCTTACACTCAGCCACCAAGGCCTACACTCAGCCACCCAGGCCTACACTCAGCCAATCAAGGCCTACACTCAGAGTTCTTCAACTCCTACACTCAGGCAACCAAGCCCTACCCTCAGCCTTTATAATATAGGCTTACAATTCACTCAGATCCAATGGATCCTACAAGTTAAAATTGAATTACAAAAACTAACTCTACAACTCAGAAAATAAGAGAGGAGTTGAGAGTTTCTTGAAGAGTTCTTGGAAGAACTCAGCTAGATCCAAACTGACTTAGCTTCCTTCAAAGCTTCTTGAGTAGAACTGAATTAGTCTGAATCCTCTGCAGTTGATCCTTGACCTCTGCTTCTTGAGATCCAGATGATTCTGAATCCTTCTTCTCAGCCTTAGTTCCAAAGACTGATTTCTTGACTGGAGCTCTCTCTCTCCAACTTCTTAGATCTGCAGTTGGACTGCCAGATCTTCTTGTGTTGATACTCTGTGTACCACTTTTCTGATTACCTGATTAATCTGATCAATTACTTCAAATAGCTTCAACAACTTCTTATTAACACCTTGTCTACCTATTTTCCTGTAAACAGTCTGTGCCTATTTATAGGCCTTCTTCATGATAACCGGCTGGTCCGGTTCATAACTGACTTCTGACATCTCTGACAAGTGCTGTAAATCGGCTGGAACGGCAGCTGTCATGTCATCCAGTAAATTCTTGAAATTCTCTAACTGTCAGATAGTGTCGAAACTTTCTGTTCTTAAGTGTCGACATTTATAGACCAAGTGTCGACACATGCTGTGTAAGTGTCGACACAAGTCTACAAGGTGTCGACACAACTCCTTGTATGTCTCGACACAGATTCTTCTGCATGTGTCGACACTGAAATTGAGTGTCGACACAAGTACTTGTACTTCATTCTTTAACTGTATTCTTCTAAGTGTCGACACATCTCCTTTGTGTCGACACATCTTCATGTGTTGAAACTGTCAAGTGTCGACACTGCTTCTTGGTGTCGACACAAGTCTTCAATTTTGTTTCTTCAGCTGAGTGTCGACACATTCCCTTAGTTTCGACACTTGTACTTAGAATATTTTGTAAACTTTTCTGTTCTTTGCTAAGTGTCGACACAGCTCCTTGTGTCGACACTTTCTTCAAGTGTAGAGTCTTCAACTAAGTGTCGACACATTGTGCTGGGTGTCGACACTTTCTTCAAGTGTTGACTCTTCTGGTTGTGTGTCGACACATTGTGCTGAGTGTCGACACATACCAAGTGTTGACTCCTTTGAGTGTGTGTCGACACATTGTGCTGTGTGTCGACACATACTTCAAGTGTTGACTCCTTTGAGTGTGTGTCGACACATTGTGCTGAGTGTCGACACATTCTTCATATGTTGACTCTGCTGATTGAGTGTCGACACATTGTGTTGAGTGTCGACACTTGTCCTTAGTCTCTGCAGAATTTTGCTGAGTGTCGACACAACTCCAAGTGTCGACACTTTCTGATGTAGACTCAGCTCTTCTAGGTGTCGACACTTCTGCTAAGTGTCGACACAGCTTTTCTGCATTCTTCTTCACTGAGTGTCGACACAGCTCCAAGTGTCGACACTTTCTGTCTGGTGTCGAGTCTTCACCTCAGGTGTTGACACAATGACTCCAAGTGTCGACACTGCTTGTTTGGGTGTCGACACAAGCTTTCTCATGTGTCGACACTTTCCCTCTGGGTGTCGACACATGGACTTAGAAACTTTTAGCTTCAGTCCAGTGTATACCTAACCTGCACAAGTAACTCAAACAAACATCAAATACATTATGATGTATATCATTGAGTTAGGTGAGGCTTCTTCAAATCAGGTACATTTGACCAATGTACCCAACAATCTACCCCTATTTGGAGAAGTCATAACCCTTAGTCAATGATATACACCACTCAAAATTAAAAATTAGAAAATGATGTAAAGCAGGTATATGTCAACAGGGTAAACTTAAACATGTAATAAAGCACACATGTATACTCATTAAACATTGCAGAACAAACAAGAAATAGACACATGCTTCTGAACAATCATGAGATATATTTATCAAAAATTGTTCTAACATTGTTTTAATACATTGCCATTGTTTTACAAAAATATTTCATATGTAAAAGATTACAACAATGTTTCTTAGTCTAATCTTAGTCTAGTTCTGATCAGGTTCTTTTATAACTATTCATTTCCCAGCTTGTACTTTGGCCTTTACAGCAGCAGCAGCAGCAGGCTCAGTATCAGCAGTCTTCTTTCCTTTGAGATCTTTCTTATCAGCCTTGATCTTTTACCTCTCAAAGTAATGATAGGGCTTAGGAAAGTACTTGCTAGGCTCCACAGCTGTAGGAGGTAGCTTTCCTAACTTAGCCTTCCTTCTATACTGGACAATGGCTTCCTGCCTAATCTCACAGCTACTTCCAGCTGGGGGGCTATACATTTTGCTTACTTCTGCATGAACCATGTCAAAATCTGGAGGTGGATAAATCACCTGAGCTACTTCCTGTTGCTCACCTCCAAGATATGCACTTTGAATTCCAGATTCAGCAACATTATCATCATCACACAGGGGAGGATAGCCCAGTGTAGCTCTGATGGAGTTAGATATCCATTTGGCATGGTCAGAGCTAGCTTTGACTAACACCCTCCCCCCCTTTATGACTTCTTGTGCAACATGGTCTCTCACATCATCCTTTTGGAATCTGATCTGACTGTCCAAGTACCTAATGCCATCCTTAAAGTAAGGTCTAAGCTTGGTAAGTTGTTCAGAAATGACCTTCTGTGAATCCTTGATTGCAGTCTTGATAGCAGCAATTTCATCTTGAAAAGCTTTATCAAATTCAGCCTTTGCAGCAGCAGATGATGTTGAAGGTTCAGCAGTCTTATTCTTTAGTTCAGTGACTATAGCATTGTGAGAAGCTGTCAGATTGTCATTCATCCTTAGTTGATTTTCCAGCACATAGCCCTGCTTCAATGCTATATCATCTATTTTTTCCTTTATCTTCTCTTGATGTGTTGCCAGAAACACCACTGCATTTCCACCCTTGTGGAAGCATTCATTCATCTCCTTTTTATTAAGGTTCATTTCAAACCTTATTGACTTGATGTCCTGTGCCAGATCAAATTGTAGGGTCTTGTGCCCTTCATCAACATAAGTCTCTATAGCCTTCCTTTGCTCATCCAGCTTGATTTGCAGGGCTACCATTAAGGCACTGTAATCAGGAGATGGAGCTTGTGTGACTAAGGATTGTTTAGCAACAGTTTATAGAGCCTTCTTGTAGCTCTGACTTCTTCTCTTGAATACAAAGAGTTTCTTCTTTTTAGCTTGTTCAGTCTCATCTTCCTCAGACTCTGAAGTACTGGCTATATTCACCCTGTCCTTAGGGCTTGATGGTTGGTCAGCTTGCACATCAAGTGCTTTCTCACTTTCTTGCCTTATAGGCTCTTCCTGAACTTTCAGTGTCTCCCCCTCAGCAGCAGCACCCTTCTCTTCAGCAGCAGCATGCTTGTCCATGTCAAAATCCTCTTGATCTAAATTAAGAAATAGATCTTCCATTGTGTATTCAGCTGGAGACTGTGCAAGAGAAGTACTGGGTTCATCAACTATTTTATCAGGAACTACTTCTTGTACTATTGATGTGTCTTGGAGAACAACATCTGGTTCTTGATTTGCTTGCTGAGTTTGCTGATGGACATCAGACAAATCAGAATCTATTACAGAAAAGTCTAAAGTATTGAGGGCAGAAAGTACCTCTTGGATAATGATTGTAGCTTGCTCACTCTCTAGTGTAGAGGGTTGTTCTACAGCTGGAGGCTCCCCCTGGCTTGGATCCTTATGCATGGGGCTAGCTGTAGGCAGCTCCCCCTGGATTTCAGCTGTCTCTAGAGGAGCAGGAGACTTCTCTGCAGCCACTTCTACTTGACTATCAGGAGTGAAAACAACTTGTTCTTCACTACCTGAACTGCTGGAGGACTCCTGTGTCACAGGAGCTATCTTCCTTTTCTTCTTTGGAGGTGAATCTTTCTTAGGAACTTGCTTCTCTGGGGAAGGCATGTCCTTTGACAGCACTCTTTCCCACCTGGAAAATATCCTTTGATCCATCCTTCTCATGTGATTGATTTTGCTACCAGCAGCATTGCTCATTACCTCTGGTATTGTACCAGCCAGGTAGAGACTTAGTATTCTGCCCAGATTGGGCTTCTTCAGACTCTCTTTAATTTTCTCATACACAACCATTGACCAGTCTGTTTGTAGGTTGAAGATAATTCTGGTCATAACACTGAACATGGAGGCTGACACCCTGTCATGCCCTCCAGTCTTGCTGAGTATAACTTTCCCCACAATTTCAGACAGGAATTTTCCTTGGTTATTCATTCCTTTCCTGTTGAATACAGATCCTATCTTCATCTTAGGATCTAGACCACACCAGGTAAGTGCTTCCCTGGTCTTAGATGTAGTCACTTCCTCTTCTGCTTGAATTTTAGGTAGCTGAAGTACCTTTCTCAGAGTTTTGGGTGAAATCTTGACCTTGGTTCCATGCACTCTTGATTTGATTCTATAACCTGAGTCATCTACAGAAGCTCCAGTAAGGAATTCAAGAACTTCCTTCTTCCATATTTTGGTTGGTTCTGAAACCAAGTACTCCAATCCAGAATCGGTGACTAGGGTTACCACCGATTTGATTTCTTGATCGCCATCGTCGAACGCGCCACGAACCAGTTCATAGCCTTTATTGACATTCTCCTCGAGCTTGGGAGCCATTAGGGTTTGTAAAATTAGTCTTTAGGAAAGAGAAATGTCGACACAGTAGTTTGGTCTCGAAAATTCTGAAAGTGTGTCGACAAACAAAGACAGAATCCTATTTATACCTTTCTGGTTTGAAGACGAACAGGCGGGATGGATTACTAAAGATGTGTCGACACTGGCAATAAGTGTCGACACTGACTTATAATGTCTCGACACTCATGTGTCGACATAAGTTTAGTCAACAGATTTTATGTGTCGACACTTGGTTATGTGTCGACACCACACTACTCGACATGTAGTCGAGACGTTACTTAGAAAAATTCTGAGTAAAACTTAAGTATCGACACCTCATTGGATGTGTCGACACCAACTCGACATGTGTCGACACTAATATTCTGAAGTGTCGACACCAACTTCCTAGATGTGTCGACACCATTTTCCTGAAGTGTCGACACTTACTATTCTGTGTCGACATAGACTTGTCTATGTGTCGACACCTTTTTACTTAGCCAATTTGTAGTTCTGTAAACTTAGTCTAAGTTTATCATACCTAGTTCAATTTTGAACCTATTGAACTTAGCTTCTTCTAAGGGCTTAGTAAACATATCAGCTATCTGATTATCAGTTTTAACATATTCAAGTGCAATATCATTTCTTTCTACATGCTCCCTAAGAAAGTGATATTTAATCTCAATATGTTTAGTTCTACTATGTGATACAGGATTATTAGCTATTGAAATAGCACTTGTAGAATCACAGAAAAGTGGAGTTCTACTTACCTGAAATCCATAGTCTTCTAGCTGATGTTGAATCCACAGAAGTTGAGCACAACAACTTCCTGCAGCTACATATTCTGACTCAGCTGTGGAGATAGCCACACTGGTTTGCTTCTTACTACTCCATGAAATGAGTCTTCCACCTAGGAATTGACAGGATCCAGTAGTGCTCTTTCTATCTTCTTTGCATCCTGCAAAGTCTGCATCTGAATAGCCTGTTAGATCAAAATCTCCATTCCTAGGGTACCAGAGGCCTAGATAAGGTGTGCCTTTTAGATATCTCAATATTCTTTTGACTGCAGTCAAGTGAGACTCTTTAGGGCAGGCTTGATACCTGGCACAAACACATGTAGCTTACATGATGTCTGGTCTACTTGCAGTCAAGTATAGTAGGGAGCCAACTATCCCTCTATACAAGGTTTCATCTACAGGTTTCCCTGCATCATCCTTGCTAAGAGACATACTTGACCCCATAGGAGTCTTCATGGTGCTGGATGAATCCATACCATATTTCCTTATGAGTTCTAGGGTGAACTTGGACTGACAAATGGATAGACCACTTTCAGTCTGTTTAACTTGGAGACCCAAGAAAAACTTCAGCTCTCTCATACTACTCATCTCAAACTGACTTTGCATAAGCTTTGTAAACTTTTTGCAAAGGCTACTTTCAGTAGACCCAAATATAATGTCATCTACATATATTTGGACAAGTATTACTTTGCCTCTAGATTCCCTAAGGAATAGAGTCTTATCTATTTTCCCCCTTGTGAACTTGTTCTCAATGAGGAAACTAGATAGGGTTTCATACCAAGCTCTAGGAGCTTGCTTTAACCCATACAATGCTTTCCTAAGTCTATAGACATAATGAGGTTGAGTTGGATCAACAAAACCTGATGTCTGCTCCACATAGACTTCTTCTTTCAAATTACCATTTAGGAATGCTGACTTGACATCCATTTGGTATACCTTGAATCTTTAATAGGTTGCATAGGCTAAGAACATCCTTATGGCCTCCAGTCTGGCTACTGGGGCAAAGGTTTGATCAAAATCAATACCTTCTTCTTGCCTATATCCTTTTGCAACCAGTCTTGCTTTATTCTTAATGATGACCCCTTATTCATCTAACTTATTTCTGTAGATCCACTTAGTTCCTATAACATTGTGGTCTTTTGGTTTAGGAACTAGGTCCCAAACCTTGCACCTTTTGAACTGATTAAGTTCTTCCTGCATTGCTTCAGTCCACTGTGGATCTTGTATAGCTTCTTCAAATTTCTTTGGTTCTATTTGAGACAGAAAACTTGAATATACTACAGCATTCTGATTTCTGCTCCTTGTCTGAACACCTTGTCTTGGATCTCCAATAATCAGCTCTACTGGATGATCTCTTAGATGCCTGTTGGCTGGAGGCATCCTTACTTCTGGTTGTACTTCAACAGCATCTTCATCATGCTGAGTTCCTTGTACTTCTTCAGCTCCTGGTACATGTAGTTCTCCCCCTGGACATAAGCCATCTTCTTCTACTTGCTGTCTTGCAGCAGGTACATCTTCTATGGTTAGCTTGTCCATCTTCTTAGTAAGACCTGTGGGGCTGCACACACTACTAGACAACTCATTGTTAATAAGTTTTGTCTTATCAAAAACTACATGCACAGACTCCTCTACAACTTGTGTAGTCAAGTTGTAGACTCTATAAGCCTTACTATTATTGCTGTACCCAACAAACACTCCCTCTTGGGACTTGACAGCAAACTTAGTTAAGTAGGAATTCCCATTGTTAAGTATGAAGCATTTGCAACCAAAAATCCTGAAATAGGATAGGTTTGGTTTCCTGCCTTTCACAACTTCATAGGGGGTCTTATTTAACCTTTTAGTGATGGTAGCCCTATTTATCACATGGCATGCAGTGTTAACTGCTTCAGCCCAGAAATACTCAGGCAGTGATGTATCACTAAGTAGGGTTCTACCAGCCTCTATCAAGGTTCTATTCTTCCTCTCAGCAATGCCATTTTGCTGAGGTGTTCTAGGTGAAGAGAATTCTTGAAATATCCCAAAGTCTTCACATAGTTTTGTCATGCTTTCAGATTGAAACTCAGTACCATGGTCACTTCTAATTTTGACCACAGTACTATTTAGTTCATTCTGAATCTGCTTGACAAAGCTGTAGAAGACACTAGGTGTTTCAGATTTCTGCCTTAAGAAGAACACCCAGGAAAACCTTGAGTAGTCATCAACAACTACAAAGGTATAGACCTTCCTACCTAAGCTGTGAACTGGCATTGGACCAAAGAGATCCATATGCAAGAGGTATAAGCACCTCACAGCATCTTTGTTCTCAATGCTTTTAAAGGTGGATTTGGTCTGCTTGCCCTTTTGACAAGCTGAGCAAATGCCATCTTTAACACACTTAACTTGAGGATCATTCCTCACTAACTCTTTGCTAAAGAGTTTGCTAATAGTCTTGTAAATAAGATGGGCAAGCCTCTTGTGCCATTTGACACATTGAGAGACTGTCTCATCACCTACAAGACAAACTGGAGAACTATTGTTCTCAACCATAATGTCTAGACAATAGACATTTCTCTTCCTATAACCTGTCAAAATGATCTCTTGATCACTTGACCTCTTGATATGACAACCATTTTTAACAAATGAGATGTCATACCCTACATCACTTAACTGACTTATACTTATAAGGTTGTGTTTCAACCCTTTAACATAAGCCACTTGAGTAATGGTAACAAGGTTTGAAGAAATGTTACCAAACCCTTTGATGATTCCTTTTTCAGAACCACCAAAGGTCACTTTAGGACCATTTTTGATTGGAATGTAGTCCTTCAGTAGTCCCCTTGTTCCAGTCATATGTCTGGAACATCCACTATCCAAGTACCATGTTGGGGTATGGCCACTTGGATTCACCTGCAAAACAAATTAATGAACCTTAGAACCCAAAGTAAACTTGGGTCCTTGGTGATTGTTAGTTTGCAACATGACATAACTACCTACTGGCTTTCCACCAGGTAGCTTGCTACTCCCATTGGCACTTGCATTGTGCCAACAGTCCAAGGCAAAGTGGCCAACTTTGCCACAGCACCAGCATTCAAACTTGTTGTACCTTTGCTTAGGTACAGACTTGGCTGTCTTGACTACAGCAGGCTTATTGAATGTTGGGGCTTTGCCCTTGGACTTGGACTGATCCTGAACTGTCCTAGCTGGTTTAATAAAACCCAATCCAGCCTTTCCTTTATGATGAACAAATTCATCAATCAAGGGTAGCACTGATTTAGGTTTTGAAAACCTAGCAACTAGCTCTCTTTCCTTCTGAAGATTGATCTCCAGTCTCTTAATTTGATCATTTTTATAGGTGATAGTTCCCATCTGAATCACAGTAATGTGTTTCAGCCTGGCTACCTCATTGAGCTTTTGATCAAATTTCTTCTCAAAATCTGTTGCAGCTGCCTTGAGATCAGCAATCTCCTTTGCCTGACTTTTGGCTAGGGTCTTGCTTTTCTTATAGGCTTGCAACAATACTTTATATTCATCTAAGAGCTGATGAATATCTCCCTCAGATTCAGAAACACTTCCATCACTTGATGAAGATGAATCTGACTCTGAATTAGAACTGGAATCTGAACTTTGAGTTGGACTTTGTACCTGACTAGGTCCTGGCTGCTCCAAGATTTTGGTACTTTCAGTCAATGCCATCAGTCCTTGGCACTGACACTCTTCTTGTTCATAGATTGATTCCATGATCTGCATAAACTCTTCTTCTTCTTCAGCAAATAGCCCTATGTAGGCTCCAGCATCTGTCTCAGTGTCTGAAGAAGAAATGTCTGAAAGAGTCTTCTCATTCTTTGCAACAAAGGACTTCTCCTTCTTTCCTTTGAAGTGAGTCTTCTTTTTGTCACTGGATTCTTTGCTTCTCTCAGGACAATCTGCAATAATATGACCCTGTCTATTGCAGCAGTAACACACTATCTCAGACCCAGTTGCCTTGCTAGTCTTTGTCTTTTTCTTGTCCTTCTTTGAAGGCTTCTTCTCCTGATACTGGACTTCTTTCCCTTTGGAAAATGAAGGTCTGGACCTCCACTGTTTCTTCTTCAGGAATTTCTGAAAATGTCTGGTGAATGCAGCAAAGTCTTCATCACTTTCACTGCTTGTAGACTTTGTGCTAACAGACTCATCAGATTCTGATTCAACTACCTCTGGAGGAGGAGTTGATGACTTAGTCCTGCCCTTTCTAGGTACTTCTGACTTGAAGGCAACAGTCCTTTTCCTATGCTCAGTCCTTGTTGATGTTTCCTCCTCTTTTCTCACTGACAGCTGCATCTCATAAGACAACAACTTGCCAAACAGTGTGGGAGGAGGAATTTCTCCCAACTTTGCCATTTCTCTGATGGCACAGATCTTGGTGTCCCAATCTTTGGTTAGGGACCTTAAGAACTTATCATTCAATTCATAGTTAGTGAACTCTCTTCCATAGGACATGAGTTCATTAACAATTCTATAGAACTTCTTGTAGCATTCAGTGATGCTATCTCCTCTTCCTTGCCTAAAGCTCTCATACTCTTGATTAAGCAAGGACTTCCTATCTTGCCTAACTTCTTCAGAACCTTCCATATAGACAATGAGAGTATCTCACATCTCTTTTGCTGTTTTACAGTGAATTAAGTTCTGAAAAGTGGCATCATCAATGGCACTTACTATAATGTTTTGTGCCCTCTTGTCCATAGTGGCTAGGACAATTTCATCCTTAGTCATCTCAGAGAAATCCTTTGGAGTTCTCTGTGTAGCATCCAAAACTGAAACCTTCATGGGCACATATGGCCCCTCTTTGACTGTGATGTAGATTCTAGGGTCAGAGGCCTCCATAAATAGCCTAACCCTTTCTTTCCAGATCCCAAAGATCTCTTTTCTGCATATGGGCAGTTTCATTGAACCCAATTCCTTGTGATTCTCTGAAGAACCCATGTTCTTGATTTTCTTGAAATTGTGTTCTGACTTACACTGAATCTGCCAAACTGGATCTCCTCAGACAGTTAGTCCTTTTTGAGGAACCTGGCTCTAATACCACTTGAAAGATATGGTACCTAAACACCTAGAGGGGGGGTGAATAGGTGACCTAAACCTTTTTAAAACTTTGTTGGCAGCAAAACAGTTATCTCACAGATTTCTACAGCTAACAGCAATAACAAAATATAAACTGCTAATCCACAGCACAGCACAGCACAGCAGACACACAAATTTATAGTGGTTCCCCAATCTTTGGGTACATCCACTTTCCCCCTTCGCCTATCTAGCAGTGTACTAGATTCGGCCAAACTTCTCCACTATCTCAGAACCCAACTAGGTTCCTACACCTCAGGCCCAAAGCCTTACACTCAGCCACCAAGGCCTACACTCAGCCACCCAGGCCTACACTCAGCCAATTAAGGCCTACACTCAGAGTTCTTCAACTCCTACACTCAGGCAACCAAGCCCTACCCTCAGCCTTTATAATATAGGCTTACAATTCACTCAGATCCAATGGATCCTACAAGTTAAAATTGAATTACAAAAACTAACTCTACAACTCAGAAAATAAGAGAGGAGTTGAGAGTTTCTTGAAGAGTTCTTGGAAGAACTCAGCTAGATCCAAACTGACTTAGCTTCCTTCAAAGCTTCTTGAGTAGAACTGAATTAGTCTGAATCCTCTGCAGTTGATCCTTGACCTCTGCTTCTTGAGATCCAGATGATTCTGAATCCTTCTTCTCAGCCTTAGTTCCAAAGACTGATTTCTTGATTGGAGCTCTCTCTCTCCAACTTCTTAGATCTGCAGTTGGACTGCCAGATCTTCTTGTGTTGATACTCTGTGTACCACTTTTCTGATTACTTGATTAATCTGATCAATTACTTCAAATAGCTTCAACAACTTCTTATTAACACCTTGTCTACCTATTTTCCTGTAAACAGTCTGTGCCTATTTATAGGCCTTCTTCATGGTAACCGGCTGGTCCGGTTCATAACTGACTTCTGACATCTCTAACAAGTGCTGTAAACCGGCTGGAACGGCAGCTGTCATGTCATCCAGTCAATTCTTGAAATTCTCTAACTGTCAGATAGTGTTGAGACTTTCTGTTCTTAAGTGTCGACACTTATAGACCAAGTGTCGACACATGCTGTGTAAGTGTCGACACAAGTCTACAAGGTGTCGACACAACTCCTTGTATGTCTCGACACAGATTCTTCTGCATGTGTCGACACTGAAATTGAGTGTCGACACAAGTACTTGTACTTCATTCTTTAACTGTATTCTTCTAAGTGTCGACACATCTCCTTTGTGTCGACACATCTTCATGTGTTGAAACTGTCAAGTGTCGACACTGCTTATTGGTGTCGACACAAGTCTTCAATTTTGTTTCTTCAGCTGAGTGTCGACACATTCCCTTAGTGTCGACACTTGTACTTAGAATATTTTGTAAACTTTTCTGTTCTTTGCTAAGTGTCGACACAGCTCCTTGTGTCGACACTTTCTTCAAGTGTAGAGTCTTCAACTAAGTGTCGACACATTGTGCTGGGTGTCGACACTTTCTTCAAGTGTTGACTCTTCTGGTTGTGTGTCGACACATTGTGCTGAGTGTCGACACATACTTCAAGTGTTGACTCCTTTGAGTGTGTGTCGACACATTATGCTGAGTGTCGACACATACTTCAAGTGTTGACTCCTTTGAGTGTGTGTCGACACATTGTGCTGAGTGTCGACACATTCTTCATATGTTGACTCTGCTGATTGAGTGTCGACACATTGTGTTGAGTGTCGACACTTGTCCTTAGTCTCTGCAGAATTTTGCTGAGTGTCGACACAACTCCAAGTGTCGACACTTTCTGATGTAGACTGAGCTCTTCTAGGTGTCGACACTTCTGCTAAGTGTCGACACAGCTTTTCTGCATTCTTCATCACTGAGTGTCGACACAGCTCCAAGTGTCGACACTTTCGGTCTGGTGTCGAGTCTTCACCTCAGGTGTTGACACAATGACTCCAAGTGTCGACACTGCTTGTCTGGGTGTCGACACAAGCTTTTTCATGTGTCGACACTTTCCCTCTGGGTGTCGACACATGGACTTAGAAACTTTTAGCTTCAGTCCAGTGTATACCTAACCTGCACAAGTAACTGAAACAAACATCAAATACATTATGATGTATATCATTGAGTTAGGTGAGGCTTCTTCAAATCAGGTACATTTGACCAATGTACCCAACAATGCCGCGCATTATGAAGCCAGTTTCAGATCCAGACATTTTTCAGCTTACACGCCCTATGTCACGGGCGTGATCTAGGGGCGTGACTTCCTGCAACTGCCAGATTATAATTCCCGCCATTTCCAGTTCTTGCCGTCTCCAGTAACAGTAAAGACACACCCTAGGTCATGTGCATGACATAGGGGCATGAACTGCAGAATGACGAATTTTGTCAGTTTTCTCCCAACGTTCCTAGGATTTCAAGAGGATGGTTCTGCACCTTACACGCCCCTAGTCACGTGCGTGACCGAGGGTCGTGACTCTCCAAAAAAATTCTAGTAAATACCAGATTGATCCAGGAGCTGAGGGATCATTCAGGGAGTCATATAGGAGTAGATGTTAGGTTGTTTTAGTAGATTAATTTCCATTTCTCGCATTTATTTTAGGTATTCTTCAAAATCATTGTTTGTTAACTTTTAATTGTAGCACTTTTATTTCAATTGTGTCTCTTTTTATACTTTTTATGTACTTTTATAATGATGTGTAGCTAATTTCATTAGCACTAGATCACGACAAGCTTTAAAATAAAATAAATTTCTTCTTTCTTGTCAAACTCTCTATTATTCCAGCTTGAATTTATCTTTGATTTTGATTTTTAATCCATATCCTAGATTTACCGAGAGGTTGTGGGTATGAGAAGATCACTCAAAGGTAGAAGGATTTGCATGCACTCCTCGAGAAAAGGTGGCATCAAACTTCCGGATTGGAGTCAAATCCAATAGTGGAGTTCACCGCATAAAGCAAACTTAAGAGTTTTGACTGGCCGAGAGGTCTTAATCGATCAACCTAAGTGTGCGAACAGAAAAAAGTAGACTGAAAATTTGGAGTAACAAAATCTTTATTATCCAAAACGATGTCTATTATAATGGTATAGCCTCCCTTTTATATAATGGAGGAGATGAGAGAGATTACAAATAAAAAATGTGGAACTAAAAATTACAAGTATATGCGGCTTTACAATAGACAAACCGAAAAAGTCGTGTGGTTAGACAAGCCGGCTAACCGTCTGACAACCAATAGTAGGAGAGAACAAGCGCCATAGAGAACAAGCCGCCACAGGAGACCGCTAGACCGCCCGCTCTCCAGGTCGCCTGAGACAAACCACAAGACCGTTGGGATACTAGGCAAAAATAGCCCGACAAACAAGCCGGTTAGGATAAACCTCTAGACTGCCCGGCCTCTGGACAGTAACAGATCGCCCGGCCTCCATACTGCAACACTCCCCCTCAAGCTTGAGCATAGATATCAATCATGCCCAGCTTGTCGCAAATGTGGAAGAAGGAAGCGGACACTGGATTTGTGAAGACATCTTCCAACTCGTTGTCGGAAGTGATGAACGGAGTACAAATCTGTTTCTTCAAGATCTCTTCCCGAATAAAGTGACAGTCGACTTCTATATGTTTTGTTCTCTCATGAAAGACATGATTTTTGGAGATGTATATCGCGGCATTGTTGTCACAAAACATAGGAAGAGGATAGTTGTAGACCTCTCCTAAGCCAAGAATGAGAGCTCGTAACCATTTCAACTCACATGTGGTTGATGCCATACTGTGATACTCCGCTTCTGCACTAGACCTGGAGACCACAGACTATTTCTTGCTCTTCCAACTCACAAGATTTCTTCCAAAAAATGTGCAGAAACCTGATGTGAACTTGCGGTCACCTTTGTCATCAACATAGCTCAAATTTCAGTACGCTTCAACCCTTAAGTGACTATTATTCTGAAAAAGGAGTCCTTTCCATGGCGCTGCTTTAACATACTTCAATATCCTTAAGGCAGATTGTAGATGACACTTCCTAGGAGCTTGCATGAACTGGCTTATCTTTCCCACAACATAAGAGATTTCAGGTCTGGTTACAGTGAGATAAATGAGTTTGCCAACCAGACGCCGGTACCTCGTAAGATCGGATAAAAGGGGCGAGTCATCTGTCCAAGTTTTGTCTTCTCCAACAGTCATGGGACATCGGGCAGGTTTAGCACCAGTCAACCCTGCCTCCTTTAGAAGATCAATAGAGTACTTCCGTTGGGAAAGGACCATGGAGTTGGGCTTCTTAGAGATTTAAATCCCCATAAAGTATTTCGGGGAGCCGATATCCTTTGTGACCAGGTGTTGACGGAGGTGTCTCTTTGTCAACATTACCCCATCCTAGTCATCGCTAGTAAGAAGAATGTCATCCACATATACCGCAAGAACTACCAGACCCGAGACAGTTTTTCGAACGAACAAAGAGTGATCAGATGAACTTTTGGCAAAACCAATGACCGCAATAATTCCGCTGAACATGTCAAACCAAGCACGAGGGCTTTGCTTTAGGTCATAGCCTTCTTTAGCCGACCTACTTGTGTCTCCCCCTGAACAACACACTCAGGAGGTTGCTCCATGTAAACATCTTCCTGAAGACCACTGTAGAGAAAAGCATTCTTAACATCCAGCTATGAAATAGGACAATCCCGGTTGATATTGACAGAGATAAGGACCCGAATGGTGCTAAGATGGGCAATGGGAGAGAAGGTGTCAAAATAATCAACACCATAGGTCGGAGTGAAGCCTTTGGCAACTAGGCAGGTCTTATATCGATCCACGTTGCCATCCGGACGGAACTTTACAACAAAGACCCAGCGACAGCCAACCACATCAGTGCCAAAATGAGGGGGAACCAGGGTCCAGGTACCCAGTTCAGTGAGTGTAGCAATTTCCTCATCCATGGCGGCATTCCATTGGGGAACAGCAAGAACTTCCTGGTATATGCGTGGAGTGGCAGTCACAGAGATAGACAATGCAAACGACCTATGAGAAGGAGTGAGATGATCATATGAAACAACAGCAGCAAGCGGATGCTGGGTATACGTCTGCACCCCTTTGCGAAGAGCAATGGGAAGATCTAGGTCACTGTGTGCCTCAGTAACCGGAGTATCCATGACAGAGAAAGCTGGCCCGGGAGAGGAAAGAGACGGCCGCAGAGAGGATGGAGAGAGCGGTGGTGATGAGGAAGAGAGGGAATGAGGAGACAGCAGAGGTGATGATGGGAAAATCTCGATAGGAGTAGACGGGGTGGTGGGGATGGTGGGCGAAGGCGAAAGAACTATAGAGGGAGAGGGGTCAGAAGAGAAATAGGACACATTCTCGAAGAAGGTCACATCCGCGGATACGTATTGTTTACAAAGAATGGGATCAAAGCAACAGTAGCCTTTTTGAGTAGTTGAGTAACCCAAAACGACACATTTGGTGGCACGTGAGTCGAGTTTGTCATGAGTGGCAGAATGATTGTGCACAAAAGCCGTACACCAAAAGATATGCAGAGGGAGAGGAAACGAATCCTTGCCTGGATATAGAATAGAGAATGGGGTTTGTCTGTGGAGAACCGTGGATGAAATGTGATTAATGAGGTAACAGGAGATGAGGATAGCGTAGCCCCAATAGGACCGAGGAACGTGCATCTGTGTCATCAGAGTGCGAGCAACATCGAGGAGGTGACGGTTCTTACGTTCCGCCACCCCATTTTGTTGGGAGGTATAGACACAGTTAGTATGATGAATAATACCACGTTGCATACAAAAAGAAGAGAAAGCATTTCTAAGATATTCCTTAGTGTTTTCAGAATGAAATATTTTAATAGACATATCAAACTGATTTTTAATCATAATATAAAATGATGTCCATACAGAAAAGAGTTCGGAGCGATCCTTTAAAAGATACACCCATGTACATCTAGAGAAATCATCAATAAATGTTACAAAATATGAACTACCCCGACCTATGGTGAGGGTAGGAGCAGGACCGCAGATGTCAGAGTGAACTAGTTCAAACGGCTCGGAAGAGCCACGACCTTGCTTCGGTGGAAGGAGGAGCGGTGATGCTTGCCAAGCTGACATGCGTCACAATTGAGAGGTGGACTCTGCGGAGGAAGATGTGGTAAAAGCTAATGTAGAAGACGTGGAGGAGCATGACCAAGACGAAGATGCCACTGGAGAAGATCAGTAGAAGATGTGGAGAAGGCGGAGAGTGCAAACACGTTGTCGAGGAAGTAGAGGTCGTCGCTCTCAGTCCAAGTAGCAATCGTCTGCTTGGTGCCCGGATCCTGAAAAGAACAAGTAGTAGAAGTGAATGTGACATATCATTGTAGTTGTTTACAAAGCGAAGTAACATAAAACAAGTTGCAAGGGAACGTGGGCACGTAGAGGGTGTCCGCCAAGCGAAGAGACGGAGTGACTTGAACTATACCCGTTCCATTAACCGGTGAGAGAGAGCCGTCCGCAACAAGAACCGGGGGCAACCGGTCATGTTGTTCTAGGAGAGAAAAACATTGCGGATTGTCGGTCATATGATTGGTAGCACCAGAGTCGATCAGCCATTTACCTTGAGTAGCGATGTGGGCACTACCTGAAGATGTGACCATGGAGGCAGACGGCTTCGAAGAAGAAGTGGAAGTGTCCCCAGATGGTCGAAGATGAGGATGCTTCTTCCAGCAGTGATCAAGCATGTGGCCGGTGCGGCCACAGTGAGAGCAGAGAAAGATGGAAGTACCATAGTCGCTTGATGGGAGGTGGCGTCCACCAGAGCCACTTCGATAAGTATGGTGAGCGGAGTTGTCCCGTTGAGGAGGCGAGGATAACAGCGGACGTTGGAGCAGAGATGTTACAGCGGCTATGCGGGCAGCGGTGGCATCCAGGGTGGGAGTATCCGCCTCGCAAAGGATTTGCTGAAGTATCATGTCATACGACTCAGGAAGTCATAGAAGCTAACACATAACCAGAAGCTCCTAGAAGTGTTTGTGTTGCTCAGCGAGATCAGTAGAGAAGTGGCGATTTTGGAGATTTCCGCTCCGAGAGCCTGAACTTGTTGGTAAGCAGCAGCTGGAGACATGGAGGGATTGGCAAAGAGGTCCGCATACAAAGTATAGATGCAAGACGTCTGAGCCCCATTGGAGCAGAGAGCGGCAAAATGGAGCCAAGCAGCCTTGACCATTTCGTCAGGACGTATGATAGGGAGGCATTCATCAAAGAGGTTGTTAGCCGCCATGTGCGGACAAGATCAACGCTGGCATCCTAATCATCAAAGAGAGGGGAATCATACGGAGGAGGGTCATCTGTGAGATGATGACTTTTGCATTGAGAACGGAGAAGGAAGGTGAAGGGGACACTCCAATCCGGGTAGTTGGGACCGATGAGTTTGGAAGCGGTGCCAAGGTTACCAGAAGGAGTGGGAGGTATAGGGGGATGAGCGGCAATGGGAGTAGTGGTGGTAGAGATATCAGAGTTGTCCATAGAGGAGAGCAGCAAGAAGAACAATTCGCGACTAGAAGGTGAAGTCGTGGCGACAAAGAGCATGTCGTGGATAGAAAGAGAAGTTGCGGCAACAAAGAACAGGTCGCGGCTAGAAGGAGATGTGCGGCGACTAAGCAAAGGTTGTGGCAACTTAAGAAGTAGTCGCGACAACAAAGAAGAGGAGTGGCTAGAAAGGTAGGGTCAGCGAGAAGGCACAGGTTGCGTCGACTTAAGAACTAGTCGCGGCGACAAATAAGAGGAGCGGCTAGAAAATTAGGGTTAGCGACTAGGTAAAGTGCGCGACAAGAAGAAGGAGGAATCAAGAGGTCGCGCACACAAATGGTAGTAACAAGGAGAGAAAGAAACCGCGTGAACAGGGCGAAGGCCAGAGGAAGAAACAAGCCACGAAGACATGTTGCTGGAAAAAGAAACAAGTCGTGCAAATAGAGAGGGCTCACAGAATCAGGAGGAAAATATTGAGTCCTCTGATAACATGTGTGAACAGAAAAAAGTAGACCAAAAATTTGGAGTAACAAAATCTTTATTATCCAAAAAGATGTCTATTACAAAGGTATAGCTTCACTTTTATAGAATGGAGGAGATGAGAGAGATTACAAATAAGTAATGTGAGACAAAAAAATTACAAGTATATGCGGCTTTACAAATAGACAAACCGGATAAGTCGTGCGTTTAGACAAGCCGGCTAACCGCCCGACAACCAAAAGTAGGAGAGAACAAGCGCCATTGAAAACAAGTCGCCACAACAGACCGCTAGACCGCCCGGTCTCCAAGTCGCCTGAGACAAACCGCCAGACCGCTGCGATACCTGTCAGAAACAGCCCGGCAGACAAGACGGTTAGGATAAACCGCCACACTGTCGGGCCTCTGAACAGCAACAGTCTGTCTGGCTTTCATACTGCAACACTAAGTTTAGTCGAGAGTGTATTCTCGAGAGAGACGCTCTTGTAAATTTGGAGCCTCCACGTACAAAGTAGTTATTTTAAAGGGAGTCTAGATCAAGTGCTATCCTTTACTTCTTTGTTTTTTGTTAGTTTGAATTAACCTTTTTATTTTCCGATAAAATAATATTAACTTGCGTGAGTTGGAGTAGTCAACAGGCCCCGTGTTTAATACGACACTTGATCTTAAACTCTAAAATGATAGGTACACTTGCCTTATCGATTAAGAATCGCGCACTAGCGTGAATTATAACCATCACCTACCTCTTCTAAGGCTTGAGTGAAGCTCTCCCTGCCGACTCCTTCTAAGCTTGGCGTTGCGTGAAGCTTGACCTGTCAACACCTTCGGAGCTTAGCATTAAGTGAAGCTCGCCCTGTCGACGCTTTCTGAGTTTGGCGTTGAGTGAAGCTCTCCCTATAAACTCCTTCTGAGCTTGGCGTTGAGTGAAGCTCACCCTGTCGATGCCTTCTGAGCTTGGTGTTGACTGAACTGGCTTCACTCAATGTTTGTCATTTCCTCATTTTTTTAGTTTCTCTAGGCCCGCTAGGCGGAGCAAGTGAGTCACGCGAGCCAGGTTAACCAGCCCGCGCTCTCCTTACTGGCAATCCAATAGAGATTGTTGGTCCGCCTCCACGCGAGAGGTAGGTAAACCGCGGGATTCCAGCTCGCGCTCGCCTAAAGTTAGAGGCGACCTGCGCAAACCAGGACACGTCCGCACAGTTGAGTAGCGAGCAGGTCCTGATTTCCCCCTATGAGTGGGGTGCATGTATCATGTGGTTAACATATTTTTGGTCTGACAAATGTTATTAAGTATGCATTTAGCTCCTCAAAACAACGGATTTAGGCTGTTGGCAGACTGCTTTTGGCTGCAAATAGCCATCCAGAACAGCGGAGTTACGCTATTTGCAGGACAGGTTTTAAAACTATAAATAGGCCCAAGGGAGTACCTCAGAAGGCAAGCTTTCCAGTTCTCTTACTCTTATCTTATAGTGCTTTCTTAGGTGACCTTAGCTCAACACAGGCTAAGGAGGGGAATCACACTAAGTTCTTCCTGGTGTGCGGTGGGACTTCCGTGCTGGAGCCTTGGGTCAGCCTCAAGTTCTAAGTCTAAGGTTAGCTAGGCTTGTTAGGCAAAGTAAGTGTGAGGTCACCCCTTCCCCAAGAGCTTAGAATCCACAGAAATCGGTTTTCGGTTTCAACAAGGGTATGCGTGCCTCAGGTAGGATCTTGAAGGAGATCTAAGAGATCTTGAGGGATATGATTTGTAAGCGCAAGGAAAAAGTGTTTTGGAGGAGTTTGCCTAGTCTAGATCATTGCTAGATAGGTGTAGAGAGAAACTTGATATACTCAAATATTGGGGAACTACTATAAACATCTGTGTGCTGACCTGTGTTTGCTTAGTGTGCTTTACATTTCTTATGAATTGCTAAATCTTGGTAAGTAGCAAAATAGTACATAGCCACCTATTCACCCCGCTCTAGTTGAGCTAGAGTACCACTAACAACAAACTTTCATTAATGTTCCTCCATAAGTCGCTTTCGCTTCTCCATTGATGATGATAATGTGGCAATTATTTCATCGAGGTATGATGCATTGCTGGTGGATTTGTGGTTGGAGGCTTCATTGCCCGCTTCCTTGCCAATTATTTAGTCAGCAGTTGATGCGCCTCCATTTGTCATTGTGCCTAGTTGGGAATGCTTGTGTGGGGGAAAGCGTTATCTTCTTGAAATTTTTTTTGAGCTTTTGGGAACACCTTCCCATAGATGACGCCCAACTGTTGCAGTCACCCAGTTTTTCCCCGATCTGGAGAAGCAGCCACCTTAGCTCGACCGAGCGTGCAAATAGTCAATAAAAATACAGCATCAATGACAGAGGGCTTTTTTTACTGTGGAAAAACCGAAAAGGTTGAAAAACCACGTGTCCAGATATGTGTCGTGTCAAAATCAACTATTTCACTGAGTTTACAAGTTTTCTCGGAGGGTGACATCTCACCTCTCTATTACAATCTTTGAATACATGAACAAAATAAAATAAACTAACTCTACGGAGCCTTGGTGAGTGCGCTCCCGTGGGGGAAATATGTCAAGTTTTCGGAGGCTTGATGAAAGAGCTTCTGCAGAGTCAGATCCTTGATGAGAGCGCTCACACAGAGTAGGATGTTAAGATCATGAAACCATGTGATGCTTTTACGCCAGCATCCGCGGAAGAGAATTCCAGTTCCTTCTCCTAGTCTCACAAAACGTCCAAGTGAGTGTCGGGCGTTGTGCATGCTAGAGTGGGAGCTGAGCAAATTCCAAGAGGAGAAGCGATCTAAGTCAAACATTCTCGCCGGAAAATTTCAGAGCTCGTTCTAGTCACTAGAATTGTTTGTCTTCAAATGAATGCTTGCGGGCATTTTTATATTTTTCTGGGGTAACGTGCTGGTAATTTCGCACGATTGGATTTTGAGCATCACGTGAAGCATGCGCGAGCGTGCGTGTGCAGGGGTGTGCTCGGTTGCGCATAGCGCTTACCCCCGCGCGCGGCGCTTGTGCCCAGGTGCGGCGCTCGTGCGAGTGCGTTGTTATACTCGCGTGGTCACTCGGCTTCATTGGCCTGTTTTGGGAAATCATAAGGGGAACCCCATCAATAATATTAAAATATTCTATACATTTATGAAGTCATTATGGTTCAAACATGGATTCGTCCGATTGAGCATAAGTGCCCAGAGATCCGGCAATGTTGCTCCGGAGAGTTTGGTCAAAAATGACATAAGCATAGAATGAATGTGGCAACACAAAAGTTATGACCACTAGAGACAATAAACTAGTTTTGACCATAAAATGCATGAATTTTTTTTACGATAGTTATGGTGTTCATGAACGACGGTTCATAACCACCCCCTTCAGGATAACATTACGATAGTTATGGGATCAGATTCTTAAAATCGTAGGGTAGAGTCATATTTTAAGGTAGGTCAACGATAGCTTAAAATGTTACTGAAATCGTTTTTGACACGGCACTCCAACAGCAGAAAAATTATGGTACAGCGCCGTATAACTGCTAAAGACTAATAATAACTGGGTGATGACCCAGGCAATGACTTCATTTCCCGCTCGCAAAAGAGAAGTTAATGGAGAATTGCACTGGTCAAATCAGTGGCGACGTGCAAGCCATAACGGTTTGAAACTTACATGTACGTCATAATTATTATTGATTGACATCGGCATCCGCCAAGGACAAGGAGGGGAGAAATTGTTCTATACACATAACGCATGAAGATCATGCGCAAATAAAAGCCCTTTTGCTGTTGGGGCGCGCTTCCTTTTCATAACGGGCTGACCTCCCTTCTTGCCCAACCCCCGGCAACCAAAGCGAAACTGAGCGACCACCAGAGAAAAAAAGGGGTTTGGCTTGCTGAACTGTACAACCACCAAATATGTCGGAGCTTCCTCACCATTACGCACATCAGCTCTGTTCCTGTTCGTTTTCGGACGAGGTATTGTAACCCTGCGTGCTCACAGCCCCTAAAATCTGTTGCGCTGTTTTTGAGTAAATGTGGAACATCTCTCATTTTAATCAATATTTAAGCTCAGTAAGTTTAGGTCTAAGGCAACCAAATTTTTCTTCGTGATTTGATTCAGATATTGGACAAAAATGCCAGATGTTTGAGCATAAGTGCCCAGAGATCCGGCAATGTTGCTGAGGGAAAGTACTATGCAAGTCTGTTTATCCTTCGACCTGTTTAGCTAAACTTGTGATCTTTTATTTTTTTCAACTGCATTTAGTTTCAAATTTTGTACTGTATTTTGAATTGAACTACATTTGATTCTTTATTTGCAGTGGGATTTTTTTTTACGCATAATGTTGTTGCGGTCTGCTCGAAGCTCCTGATAGACCGGATCTCATGAACCATCTTAGCCCGTAGAGCGGTCGAGCATGTAAGCAGTTAAGAATTCTACGATCAATGCAAATGAGATTTGATTGCATGGAAAACCCGCAATCAGGGAGAAAAATCACGTGGTCGATTCGCTGTCAGCTCAATTTCCACTATTTGAGAGTTCGTTGCAAGGTTGTTCAGGTGAAGGCAAGGGCAACATGCCGATCTCTGCGGGCCCGTGGAAAGTTAGAGACATGTCTCCTGCTTCTTCGTCTTACGGTCGACCGGGGACTTCGTCGACGACCGATAAATATTAGAAGGCTCCGCTCAAGATAGTTCACTAAAACTCATCAAGTGTGGAATGACCTTATATAGTATCTGCAGCGTAAAGCCGTTACACTCTAGTGACACGTAACCCAGAGGGTCGTTCCGAGTCGGTCTCGACACGAGCGGACATATATTAAATACCCTAACAATAAATCTGTTCGCTTAAGGCCTCTTGTCTTCCTTCGGGCTAACTTCGTTCTTCGAGGTGACATTCTACTGAGCCCCTTCTGGGCGGACAACTTGTAGAGAGAGAGAGAGAGAGAGAGAGAGAGAGAGAGAGAGAGTGGGATTGTAGAGAGATTGATAGGAAAACGGTCTGAGTTAGCGGACCAAAAAAAGGATCCAAATGAAGTGGGTAGTGGGTCTAATTATAGATCTTTCTGGGGGCGTTTTGGTAATTTCATCCAGTAACTACCAGATGGAGGAATAGAAACACTCAAATCTGGGTAGACAGATAAATAGGTTGGATCTGGTGGCCAACCTTAAAGGGAGGGGGTGAATAAGGTTTTTGAGATTAATTCAAATTTAAAATTAGATTTACCAAGGAAAACAATTTCTGGAGGCAACTGCGGGGCATTAGCTTGCTAGCGCCCGATGTCAGGTCACAAAAGTTGTTTTCTCCAAAAAAAACTTCACCTTCCAGAGACTCACACAACCTTCAGAGATCTATCTGGATACAACTACGAAATTCCGTGAAGAATAAACGAACAATAATTTTATTCAAAAGCAATGAAATTGGTTTACAATTAAGAACAACTAGATCTCCATGACGCAGGAGATCAGAGGTGATGAAATACAAAATTCTCTTTTTGTTTACATACCGACAATAAAGAGAATAAAAAGTAAAATACAAAGTGTTAAGAAATTATTTCTCTGTCAAACATAGAATTCCTCCGAGGAACGATGAACAATCGACGCTCTTGAATATCATTCTTGTTCCAGTTGATCCGCCACGAATGGTCGTTGAATATTTCGTTCATCAGAGTTCTTTGATCACGAGTGGGAAGAGGAAACAATGCTTTTTCTTCAATGGAGATGAGAGTTCAAGCTTCTCTAGATGGCGGTCGAACCCTATAATGAAATATTCTCCTTGGTTATTTCTCCAGTTAAAGATACACGCGCCTTTATACGTCTGGGAAAAATATGCTACCGTCAGCGGTAGAGCTATCGCTCGACAGTAGATCGATGCACGTGGACGTGACAGCTGTCCAGCCGATTTGGAAAAAAATCCATATAAGATATTTTTCCGCTTTTGGTGTTATCGCGGTGCGGTACGGAGCTATGGCCCGGCTGTAGCAAGATGACACGATGCTCATTCAGACAACTAGTTCCTGACAGTATAGCTAGCGCCACATGGTAGGACACGGAGAGATCCTGCAAAATTAAATCAAAGTTAGCACGGGAGGTAGTGCTAGTGTGCGGCAGTAGGTCTCACATATTGATTTTCTGGGTCTTTTGTACATGTAAACCTGCACACTATACCTAACACACATATGAATAAATATAACATGAGATTTTATATTGTTAAACTAAAGAGATGCGAACCATAGGCTCCAACAAACTCCCCCTTTTAATAATATCAAATTCTGTTCATGAGATATAAAACAGTAATAACATGGTATATTGTAATCCAATTAGTAAACGTAAAATATATCAGGTAGAAATAATCAATATAGAATTAGTCAATACGGCTCCCCCTATAGATGTGCTCCTATGTGTATGCTTCCCCTACGCGAGATCGTCCCCTGGGAGACTAAGCAACACTCAACTTGCATAGGATATACTCATGAACACTCGATTCTCCTCATTTTGATATTATTTAAAGGCCCGAGGATTAACAAACATGTCGCGTGAATACTCAACCCTCCTGCTATGTTCATGAGATACTAAAGAGATGAGAAGGCGTGCACACATGCATGAAGAAAATCACAAGTAGTAGGTGCAAAAATTTGGAGCGAAATACCATGAATATATACCTACCCAACACAAGAAAAAACAATTGCTTTGACGAGCTTTTCAGAGTAAAAGAAATTTGGACAACACACGTGAAACTAAAAACACATAATTTGGTGTACAATGCTAGGATATTTTTAGAGATAATACAGTGTAACATTGTATGAGTGAAAAATAAAAATTGTGTACTAGTACCAATGTGGTATGGACATATAATGTAGTGAAAGTCCAATTCTTATAAATGGAAGCGTTAAATAGAATATTGACATGTGTACGTGTAGCGTCCAAAGAAGAAAATATCAAGTAGAAATAATTTCAAGTACATGTTTTATCTTAATAATTCAATATGCTAGCACAAGAGAAATAGAGTGAAAAAACATGTCACATTGCTATCTATTTTATATCAAGATTCGAACAAGGAGCACTAACTCAAATTATAGTCATTGCACAAGATCAAAATGATTCTTTTGACCAAGGTGCTCATACTCACAATACTCATGAAGACTTATCAAGAGGAGTGAGTAGTGCTTAGGAGATATCCTTGACACATGATTTGATAGGATATGATTTACCCATTTTTTCTCATTTCTTTATTCTTTTCACTATCAATTTTATATCATTTTAAATTTGAAGGACCCCGAATCAATTGAAATCTACCCATATAGATAGATACACTTTAACTTGTATACAAACGACATTTTCAATATAATATTGTCCCAAAGTTCTAGTTTTATATAAAAAACGAAACATTGTGACATTGTGTTGGATCCCTAGTAAGATTTGGGCTATGTTCACTAAGTTAGGATCATATGACCCACAATGTATAGCCAGGGTCATGGTCGTGTCCTAGAGTCTAGGCCAAGTCTTTAGAATCAACATCGCATGGACCAGCTATCAACAAGACTGCTAGAGACTCAAGACTTAGAGTTTTTCTAAAGACCAAGTAAAATGAGTTCGACGTTCGTCGAACTCGGGTCGACGATAGTCGTGCTCAGCTCGACGATCTCAGAGAAAATTCTCTGAGCTGAGCTCGACGAACTTCATTCTCAGGTCGATGATTTCTGGGCTACCTTCAGCATTCCAAGTTCAGATGTTATCTAGGCTTAGGTCGACGAACTAAGTTCTCTAGACGACGATTTCTGGATTCTTTACTTCAACACTTCAAGATCAGAAAACATCTCTTTATTCTAAGTCCAGAGTCAGACCTTGGTCGACGAACTTAGTTCTCAGCTCGACGAACTCTGACCACAATAGCTAGAGTTATCCAGCAGTAGTTAGTGGTCCTCAGCTCGACGAAACCAATTCTTAGGTCGATGAATTCTGGAT
This sequence comes from Platanthera guangdongensis, assembly GCA_039583875.1. Taxonomy (NCBI): domain Eukaryota; kingdom Viridiplantae; phylum Streptophyta; class Magnoliopsida; order Asparagales; family Orchidaceae; genus Platanthera; species Platanthera guangdongensis. The sequence continues at coordinate 40,363,283 of CM077154.1, forward strand.
ACTTCACTTCAACACCTTCATCCAGAAGCATCTGAAATTATTCTAAGTCGAGAAATATTTTGCTGAACTTCAGTCGACGAAACCAGTTATCAGGTCGACGAACTCCATACACAGAAAAGGCAAAGTTTCTAGAGAATATAGTTCTGCTCTCTGCGCGACGATCTTGGAACTCAACTCGACGAATAGAAGCTGTCTGGTCGACGAACTCAGGAACTCAGCTCGACGAATTGTAAACTCAGCTCGACGATTTATGTTATCAGTTCGATGAATCCAGACTTAGTTACTTTCCATCCTTCTGCCCCCTTCTTACTACAATAATTCCTGCGTAATTAATGCTCAAATATTCTCTGGAATATAGTCGTTAGACAGAGCATTGATTATGGTCTTCTCCAGGATTATTACCTGCCGTTTTTCCATGGGACAGTTGGGGAAATAATTCAATGTGGTTTATTCTCAAGACCGTCAGCATTGATTGCAGAGAATTTCAAATTTCGAAAGAGAATTTTGACAGAAAATATAAAAGCAATTTCCTCTCTTTTCCCAGGGAGATCTGATAGAGAATACAGAAGAACACAGACACATAGAGAAAAAGACAATCAGCCTGAATTAAAAAACTCTCTGTACTTTCTTTCATTTCTGATACAAATAGGAAGCCTTATACCTGAAGATCATCAGCTACTTGAAGAAGAAGAACAATCAATCAAATATAAAGAGTCTTCTGTCTTCAACACTCCATGATACTTCAAAGGATAACTGCAACTTTATCTATCAAAGAAGTTCCTGAACAGCTGCTGATCAAGGCTGAACTACTGAAGGCCTATCACCCTGCAGCAAGACTACATCTCTCTGAACCATTCTATACCTCAGGGGGAGCCTTTGCTAAAATCAATATCCACAAGTCTTCTCAGTTATATAATGAGAAAGAGAAGACCATATCATCTCTCACCCCCACTGTATAAAGGGTTATAACTCCCTTCAAAAGTTATTCCTGGTTACAAGTCACCTGATCAAAAGACTTGAGGATTGGGTTTTGAGCACCTGATCAAAAGCTCATTGGTGTCAAGCACCTGATCAAAAATCTGAGTGGATTCCTACCAGGGTGGTAGAAGAGTGGATGTACCTAAGTTTAGGGAAACCACTATAAATTATTGTGTCGTCTAGATTGCCCTTTTTTGTTTCTTGCTGTGGCTGTGTTAGTTGTTAGGTTTGATGTTTATGCTTTTAAATTTATTCCTGCACTAGATAAAATCAGTGGAAAATTGTATAAAACCTGAATACTCTATTCACCCCCCTCTAGAGTATTCCTGATCTAACAACTCACTTTCAATTGGTATCAGAGCCTGGATTCCTTGGTGTACAAGCTAACCCTTGAACCAAAGATCCTGTGTTAGATCATATTTCATCTTTTATCTTTATTTTTTATCTAGATTATATACACATCAATGGAACAAAACAAAGACTATGCAAGCACCAGACCTACAGTTTGAAACCTAAATAGGTTTGCCATCTGGAAGGCAAGAAACAAATTGTATATGAACTCTATTGATGAAGATATCTACAATTTCATCTTGACAAGTCCTCCTTAAGCCACTGCCTCTACATCTACAGCATCTTAAAGCACAAATGCAGTTCCACCACTTGAGTGGACTGAGGCTCAGAAGAAGGCCAAGGTTGTTGATGCTAAAGCAATGAATATACTGGCACAGACTATGTCAGATGATATCTTCCAAAAAGTTGCTGAATGCACTTCAGCCAAAGCCATCTAGAATTACCTAAACCAAATGGTGGCTGGATCAGCAGATGAAAGAAAGGATAGGAGATCCAACCTCATATCCTTATATGAGAATTTCAAGAAAGAGGAAGCTGTGTCAGTAGCTGAAATGTATAATAGGTTAAGCTCAATCATCAATGAGCTAAAAACCTTGGACAAGGACATCACCCTCACTGAGGTGAATGACAAAATATGTATGTGCTTCCCAAGCTCATGAGGTTCAAGGATCTGGCCCATCAAGAAGGCCAGAAGCCTAATTGAGATCTCCACTGAATCTCTATTAGGCAAGCTCAAGTCCTATGAACAGCTGATCAAGTCCAGAGAGGCAGCTGAGCAAAGAACACGTCCTCTAGCAAGAAGTGAACAAAGCATTGCATTCAAGGCTGCTTAGGAGACAGAGAATCCAACCACAAATGAAGAGCTGATGAGCCTTTTTGCCAAAAGATTCTACAAAATGGCGAGAAAGGACTTCAGGAGAAAGTCATCAAGGGAGGATGATAAACCAAGGTATGATAAAACACCAACTAAAGTAGTGGTGTACTTTGGTTGCAGGAAAGCTGGACACTTCATCTCTGAGTGTTCAGAGAACCAGAAGAAAGAAAAGAGAAGAGAGAAAGATACCAGGAGACAGCACAACAGCAAACCATCTTCCAGCAAATACAAGAAGAAGGAGAAGAGGTTTGTGGAAGAAACCTGGAGTGAGATTGAAGATGAATCAACATCTTCTAGTTCCAGTAAAGAAGAGGAAGAGGCAAGGGCAAAAGAGGTTTGCCTCATGGCAATTGACGCTTCCAGGAGCCATTCAGAAGAAGAGGACTCAGACAATGATGCAGTTTCATATTCTAAAGCTGACAAAATATTGTCTTCTTTTGATTACAGTTCTGATTCTTTTAAATTTGAATTTAAAACAATGTGTATAGACTTAATAAACTCAAAAAAGGTGATTAAAACTCTTAGGGAAAAATTGGGAAACCTAGAGAATGTCAACTTTGAAAACAATAGGTTAAAAGATGAATAAACCTTAGCTAATGAACAAATAATAATGTTAAAGACTAAGCTTTGTGAGGCTAAACAACTTGACGAAACTCTTAATGGAAGAGGCCCCAAGCTGACGGACATCACAAGCACTGTAAATGCCAGACTCAATGACAAGCTAGGCGTGGGTGCTTCATCAAGTTTGCCCCCCACCCTCAAGAAAAACATACTGACAACCCCAATCAAATTTGTTTCTGCTAAGGGGAAAGAGAAAATAAAACATAAACAAACAATAGAAAATATTCTCAAATCAATAGGTTTGAAAACCAAAAATCAGAAAACCTTAAGTAAAAACAAGGTTCAGCAAAATTCGTCAAACTTAGATCGACGAAATGCAGCCAGTTCGTCGAACCCAGATCGACGAACTCTGAACGAAAACTATAGTTATAATTATTCGTCTAACTGCGATCGATGAACCCTGTATGGTTCGTCGAGCAGAGGTCGACGAACGTGGGGCATAGAAAATGAATATGTTCATTCTCTAGGCAGAGATCGACGATCTCAACCCAATTCGTCGAACTTTGGTCGACGAACTCACAGAAATTCGTCGAACCCTGAAAGACTTAACAAAAATTGTAATTTCAACAACAACTCAAATAATTCTAGGAAACCTTTTAATCCTATAGCTGATTGGCTATACCACCTAGGAAATATCACCCTTTAGGATACAAATCCCAACCAAAATTTTCTGTTATTTCTAGCTTTTCATACTAGCAAAACAAAGGTCCCAAGGTAACTTGGGTCAAGAACAATTAATTGTATTTCACTGCAGGTGAAGAGCTGTCCAGCAAATAATCAAACATGGTACCTTGACAGTGGTTGCTCCAAACATATGACTGGTAGCAAGAACATCTTACACAAATACAAGTCCAATCTGGGGCCAAAGGTTATCTTTGGGGATTCTAAATGTGGCCAGTCAGAAGGCTTTGGAGAAGTGAAGATTGGAGTTGTTACTTTCAAGAAAGTAACATATGTCAGAGGACTCAAGCATAACCTCATCTCTATAAGTCAGTTATGTGATGAAGGTTATCAGGTACACTTCAACTCATCTTCTTGCACTATTTCTAACAAAGAAAACCAAACTATTTTAATTGAAAATAGACAAGGCAATATATATTTAGTTGATTTTCTTTCTGCCAATTCTGATATCTGCTTACTCAATTTGATTAGTAACCAGAATGATTTATGGCATAAAAGGCTAGGTCATGTAAACTTGAAAAACATTGCTAGGCTATCAAAAGACAACCTTGTTAGAGGTTTACCTTCTGGTCCTTACAAGAAGGAAGGCCTTTGCAGGGCTTGTCAACTAGGAAGCAAACTAAATCTAGTTTTAAATCTGTTAATAAAAGTGATTCACCTAGGATTTTGTGTTTGCTACATATGGATCTCTTTGGAACCATTGTTGTACAAAGCCTAGGAGAGAAATCCTGTACCTTAGTTATTGTGGATGACTTCTCAAGGATCACTTGGGTATCCATTCTAAGATCTAAGTCAGATACCTTTAAGGTTCTTACAGATTTTCTCAGGACCATACATATTGAGTTCTCAACTCATGTTGCATTAATCAGAAGTGATCATGGTATAGAGTTTGAGTCTCTTCTTATTCATGAGTTCTATGAGAAGGAAGGTATCAGGCATTGCTTCTCAGCTCCTATAACTCCTCAAAAAAATAGGGTAGCTGAAAGGAAAAATAGGACACTCATTGAAGCTGCAGGTACATTGCTTGTAGATGTTTACATGCCCCAAACCTTCTGGGCAGAGGCTGTGAACACTACAAATTATGTCCTGAACAAAAGCCTGATACATAAACTAAAGAATAGGACTCCCTATGAATTACTTAAAGGGAAGAAACCTAAAATCATCTATTTTAAAGTATTTGGATGTATATGTTATATTCACAACAACAACAATAGATTTATTAGAAAGTTTGAGCCTAAGGCTGAAGAGGGAATCTTTCTAGGATATTCCTAAGTAAGCAAAGCCTATAGGGTTTTTAATAAATCATCTCTAAAAATTGAAGAGTCTATTCATGTTACATTTGAGGAAGCTAACATGTCTTGCAAGGAGAAAGAGATTTTTACCAATAGCACTTTGCAGGTACCTCACTTGTGTGAGAGTTTGGATGGACTAAACCTCACCCAAGAGGTTCCAACACATCCTTCTCCACAAGTAATTGAAGAAAGTGAAGATGAAGGCACTATAGGAATTGATCTTCCCCTAACAGCAAACATAATTCCACAAGAGGAATTAATCGAAGATGTTTTTGCACAACCAACTCCACCCACTGATTTAGTCACACTTAGGGATCACCCCAGATCTCAAGTGATTGGAGACAAATCAGTAGGTGTACAAATAAGGCATCAAATCAATCAAGATGTGATGCATGCCTATTTTCTCTCTTAGGTTGAACATCTATCCATCCATGATGTAGAGCAAGATCACCACTAGATCATTGCAATGTAGGAAAAATTAAATCAATTTGAGAGATGTAGAGTTTGGGATTTGGTTCCAAGACCCCAAGACTATCCAGTCATTGGAACTAAATGGGTATACAAAAACAAACTGGATGCACAAGGAGTGATTGTGAGGAACAAGGCTAGGCTTGTTGCTCAAGGTTATAAGAAAGAGGAAGGGATTGATTATGACCAAACATTTACACCAGTTGCAAGGTTGGAGGCCATCAGAATATTTCTAGCCTATGCAGCATACAAGAGATTCAAAGTATATCAGATGGATGTGAAGAGTGCATTCCTCAATGGAGTACTTAAAGAAGAGGTTTATGTTGAACAACCTCCATGTTTTGTCTCTCCAACTCACCCTTATCATGTTTTCAAATTGCATAAAGCTCTTTATGGTCTCAAGCAAGCTCCAAGAGCTTGGTATGAGACCCTAGCTAGCTTTTTGATAGAGCATAAATTCATTAGAGGCATAGTAGATAGAACACTTTTCACTAGACATAATAAGGATCAAATATTGTTAGTGTAAATATATGTGGATGACATCATATTTGGGTCTACTGATTCCAAATTAAGCAAGAGGTTCTCTGACCTCATGCATTCAAAATTTGAAATGAGTAGCATGGGTGAGCTCTCCTACTTCCTTGGTCTCCAAGTGAAGCAGTTCTTGATGGCATCTTCATCTCCAAAGCTAAATATGCAAAAGAGCTTATCAAAAAGTTTGGGATGGCAGATGCATCAGCAAAGAAAACACCCATGGCCACTAATGTTGTGATTGACTCTGATGCACATGGGAAACCTGTGGATCAAAAATTATATAGGGGCATTGTTGGGTCCCTACTATTTCTTACAGCAAGCAGACCTGATATCATGTTTGCCACATGCCTTTATGCTAGTTTCCAAGTGAACCCAAAATAATCTCACCTAATTTTCTTAAAAAGGAGTTTGAGATATATAAAGAGTTGTCCTTGTCTAGGCCTATGGTATCCTGCTGAGTCAGAATTTGATTTAACTGGATTTTCAGATGCTGACTTAGCTGGATGCAGGGTTGATATAAAAAGCACCTCAGGGACTTGTCAGTTCAATGGTATGAGGTTAGTATCCTGGTTTTGCAAGAAACAGTCATCTGTATCCACCTCAACTGCTGAAGCAGAATATATTGCAACAGGCAATTGTTGTTCTCAGATGCTGTGGATCTAAAACCAACTCCTAAACTATGGTCTCAACTTAAATAATTCAACTCTCTTTTGTGAAAACACTAGTGCTATAGCAATAGCACAAAATCAAGTCCATCACAGTAGGACTAAGCATATAGACATTAGACATCATTTCATTAGAGAGTATGTGGACAAAAACAAAATTAATCTTATCTATATCTACACTGATTTACAAAGAGCTGATATATTCACCAAACCTCTAGATGTGAGAAATCACTTATTCTTTATAAGTTAGTTGGGAATGATCAATGGAGAAGACTTAGTTTAATTTCTGTCTGCACTCGATGAATTTTCCAGAATTCGTCGAACGGAGCTCGACGAACTAGGGAAAGTTCGTGAGAGTTTCGTCGAATGGCGGTCGACGAACTCTTTGTGAGTGAAGTTGTGTTCGTCGAACGGAGATCGACGAGTCTACTTCAGGAAAACTTTCATCGAATGGAGCTCGACAAAATGTCTTTAACTCGTCTAGCTGAGCTCGACGAATTATTTCACTATCACTTATTCCGTCGATCTCAGGTTGAAGAATTTCTTATTTTTCGTAGAACGGAGTTTGTCGATTCATATTTCAGAAAATCTTATAACTAGGTTTTCTTCGACCTCCGTCCCACCCTTTTCTATTCCCATGCACTTGATCGTCGTTTTTCTCTCTTGCAGGTGATTTCATGGCGATTCCAGCGGGAACTTTGGCTGCGATGAAGTTCGACACCGGATTTGATGTTGACTTTGATTTATTTCAGCTTTCAGATCCCATATTCCTAAACATTCTGCAACTTCAGGAAGAGCAACATCTAAAGACCCTGATGACAACCAGAATCAAACTGTTTGGAACAGAAATTAGAGAATGGGTCTATACTTCATTAACATCTGAGGAGAATACCATGACAGGAACAATTGCGGGTAACGCTATAATTCTCTCTCCCGCAATATTAACTAAAATTTTTGGATTGCACAATGGAGAAGAAGAACTAGGAATAGATTCTGAGGAATATGATATGATGTTAAGTTTGATGGGCTATGCTGGAAATAATCCCGATAAGTTGTTGAAGAAACCTCTATCTGCAGAATATAAATTTCTGGCAGATATTGTTGGGAAAGTCTTGCTAGGCATGCACACTGCACATGACTACATTACCAGACATCAATTTTTGGTCATGTGTGCAGTGGTAAATAAGAAACAAGTAGACTGGGCTCAGATCATATTTGATCTAATAAAGAAAAAGAACAATAAGAAGGAAGTCTATTTTGGAAGGATCCTAGGGATCTTCCTGAGGGAGAAGGTTGCTGAATCACTGATCTTCCCGACCATATTCATTAATGCCTGCAAGAGGCTCACCTATGCCATGTTTGGCAGGTGGGAGAGGACCATATCCAAGCCATCCAAGGCTTCAACCTCTTCCACCCAAGATTCTGAAAGCACAAGGGCTGTTAGGGCCACTTCCCACCCTGCTAAAGAGATCATCCCCACACCTCCATCCCTTCCAGCAACTCAACAACAATCACCCTCCACAGTTCATACTCCCTCTCTTCAACCACATCAACAACTCCAATAATAACTTCAACCACATCAACAACCACAACCCTCTGTTCATGTTCCTACTACAGCTACATTACCTGTCACCTCCCCACCAATAAACATTACTGACTTCCCTTCCTCACCCACCCAGGAATACCATCAACCCACTCCATCTCAATCACCACAATCCCCCCATGATATACCAGCCCCAACACCACCCTCATCTCCTCTTCCACCACATTTGTACTCCATACCATCCTTCAATCGATTGTCATCTCCTCCCAACACTCCCTCTCCTCAAAATGCATCCATCCAGGATATCCCCATGCAGGATGCCATCCCTCCATCCTCACAATATCTCCCATCCCTCCAAATGTTTCCACCTCAACACCATCTTCCTCTCCATCACTAGATCCCTCCATCAGCTCATCTATCATTGCTCTCATCACACCCCTCCTCAAAACTCAAATAGCAGAGGCCATTACACCCCTTGCTACTTCCATATCTACCCTATCTGCTCAGATATATGCCCTTTCTACTTCCCCGTCTTCATTTAGGGGTCTGGCTCTAATTATTACTGAAACCAGGCAGGGGGAGATTCTTGATGAAGAAGATGTAGCAGCTCCAGCAGCAATAGTAATTTCAGTTCCAGCAGCTCCAGCTCTAGCAGATGCAGAGGCAGCCATAGTAGATGATTCAGAATTTATTGATTTTATTCATTTTATTGAGACTGGCATGGAAATAGAAGAGTTAGCTCCAGAATAAATAATTACTGCTGGTGATTTCATCATTAATCCCACAGTAGACTTAGAATATTTGTTAAAAATTTTTGATACTGCATTCTTGAGCTTCTCTCCAGTTGATCATACTAAGCCATCTTTGGCTATTATCCCATACACCTCTCCAATAAGCCCTAAAGTGGCTAAGCATCTTAAGGACAACTTTGCTTCTCAAGAGGTTCCTACTTCACATCTTCCTAAAGTTGTTTCCCTAATTGTCTCTTCCCCTTCAGTTCCAACTTTTGTAATGGATGACTCACCCTTGCCTGATCTGGATGAGTTAATCAGGGCTGACATTGAAGAAGATAATAAGGCAGCTTCTGAAAGTACTGTCACAGTTAGTTCTCCAGCCCCTCTTGAAATTTCTCTTCCAGCTCCAGCTCCAGTATCTACTCCAGCTCCATCCCAAGTTGAGAAACCCATTATATTTGATGAAACACTGAAAAAGCTAGATGTTTTATATGATAATCCACAGGATAGCAGTGATGATGATGATGATGAGGATGATGAGAATTCTGATGAGGATGCTAAGAAAAAGAAGAATCCAGTATCTAAAAAGAGAAAAGCTTCTCCTCCTCCTGCTCCTAAGCCAAATCCAGCCAATGACACTCCCTACTATATCCTTCAGAAGATAACTCCATATAAAGGGATGCCAGCTTGGATGTGGCTATCGAAGAATGAGCAAAAAGAGAGGAAGAGAAGCAGAAGATATTCCCCTCCTCCATCTCAAAAATACAGAAAAGATCCACCTCCTCCTCCTCCTCCAGCTGCTGGTGCTTCAGGCACAGCTTCCCAAGGATCTACCCAATTCCAAACATATCAGAGACATCAAGGGAGATCTTCTTCTGGAAGCAGCCAGCATAGGTATAACTCTTCAGGAAAGCAACATCAATCTCAGCATCAACCACAGCAGAAGCATCAACAAAAGCTATCATTCCTTGCAGATCAGAAAGCTGAAAGTCCTAAAAGACCAAATTCTCCTCCTGTTCCTTTTGAAGATCCAGAAACAGCTAATACAGCTAGAATGGCCAGGTTCCAAGAACTTGTAGGCTTTTCTATGATTAACAAGGCCAAAGCTGAAGGAAAGGATCCTTCTGAGTATTCCACAATGTCTAAGTACAAGAAAGAAGAGCTTAAGAGTTTTTAGGAAGCAAACAAGTTTTTTAATGTTGATGACTACATGAAGTTTCACCCAGAAGCAGTTGTCCCCAGAGCCACATCTTTGAATATTGTAGGGGCTGCTGACATCACCATGACTAAAGTGCAAGCTTCTAATCCTAACAGAGAGATTGTCTTCACTAAGCCAGGAGATAGGAGCAAAGAAGAATAGCCAAAGGAAAAGAAGCAAAAGAAATAAGTTCTGGTCTATTTTATTTTTGTTATGTTTTTTAAAAAATGCTTTCTATTTCTGAAGAAAGCTTATCTGTATATATATATCTGTTGCATGTGTTATTGATTTCTGCTAGATATATGCTTTCTTGCCTTGTGATTTTCAATTTTGATTTGAGTCTGTAATTAGTCACCTCACCCAAATAGGGGGAGATTGTTGGATCCCTAGTAAGATTTGGGCTATGTTCACTAAGTTAGGATCATATGACCCACAATGTATAACCAGGGTCATGGTTGTGTCCTAGAGTCTAGGCCAAGTCCTTAGAATCAACATCATATGGACCAGCTATCAACAAGACTACCAGAGACTCAAGTCTTAGAGTTTTTCTAAAGACCAAGTAAAATGAGTTCGACGTTCATCGAAATCAGGTCGACGATAGTCGTGCTTAGCTCGACGATCTTAGAGAAACTTCTCTGAGCTGAGCTCGACGAACTTCATTCTCAGGTCGACGATTTCTGGACTACCTTCAACATTCAAAGTTCAGATGTTCTCTAGGCTTAGGTCGACGAACTAAGTTATCTGGATGATGATTTCTGGATTCTTTACTTCAACACTTCAATATCAGAAAACATCTCTTTACTCTAAGTCCAGAGTCAGACTCTGGTCGACGAACTTAGTTCTTAGCTCGACGAACTCTGACCACAATAGCTAGAGTTATCTAGCAGCAGTTAGTGGTACTCAGCTCGACAAAACCAATTCTTAGGTCGACGAATTCTGGATACTTCACTTCAACACCTTCATCCAGAAGCATCTGAAATTATTCTAAGTCCAGAAATATTTTGCTGAACTTCAGTCGACGAAAACAGTTATCAGCTCGATGAACTCCATACACAGAAAAGGAAACGTTTCTAGAGAATATAGTTCTGCTCTCTACTCGGCGATCTTGGAACTTAGCTCATCGAACAGAAGCTGTCTGTTCGACGAACTCAGCAACTCAGCTCGACGAACTGTGAACTCAGCTCGACGATTTCTGTTATCAGTTCAACGAATCCAGACTTAGTTATTTTCCATCCTTATGTCGCCTTCTTACTGCAATAATTTCTGAGTAATTAATGCTCAAATATTCTCTGGAATATAACCGTTATAAAGAGCATTGATTATGTTCTTCTCCAGGATTATTGCCTGCCATTGTCCTTGGGATAGTTGGGGAAATAATTCAATGCAGTTTATTCTCAAGGCCGTCAGCATTGATTGTAGAGAATTTCAAATTTCGAAAGAGAATTTTGACAGAAAATATAAAAGCAATTTCCTCTCTTTTCCCAGGGAGATCTAATAGAGAATACAAAAGAACACAGACACACAGAGAAAAAGACAATCAGCCTGAATCAAAAAACTCTCCACTTTCTTTCATTTATGATAAAAAAAGGAAGCCTTATACCTGAAGATTATCAGCTACTTGAAGAAGAAGGACAATCAATCAAATATCAAGAGTCTTCTATCTTCAACACTCTAGGACACTTCAAAGGACAACTGCAACTTTATCTGTCAAAGAAGTTCCTGAATAGCTGCTGATCAAGGCTGAACTACTGAAGGCCTATCACCCTGCATCAAGGCTCCATCTCTCTGAACCATTCTATACCTCAGGGGGAGCTTTTGCTAAAATCAATATCCACAAGTCTTCTTAGTTGTATATTGAGAAAGAGAAGACCATATCATCTCCCACCCACACTCTATAAAGGGTTATAACTCCCTTCAAAAGTTATTTCTGGTTGCAAGTCACCTGATCAAAAGAATTGAGAATTGGTTTTTGAGCACATGATCAAAAGCTCATTGGTGTCAGGCACCTGATCAAAAATCTGTGTGGATTCCTACCAGGGTGGTAGAAGAGTGGATGTACTCAAGTTTATGGTAACCACTATAAATTCTTGTGTTGTCTGGATTGCCCTTTTCTTTTGTTTCTTGTTGTGGCTGTGTTAGTTGTTAGGTTTGCTGTTTATGCTTTTAAATTTATTCCTGCACTAGATAAAATCAGTTGAAAATTGTATAAAACCTGAATACTCTATTGACCCCCCCCCCCTCTAGAGTATTCCTGATCTAATAGCTCACTTTCACATTGATTATTTAAGTTATTTCTAGCATGTTAGACACAATATCACAAGTTATAATATGTATTTCCTAGGGATGTGTCAACAGTGCAATGTCATTATACTACCTAAATCCTCACACATACCTAGAGACATATTCAACATACACTATCCTTTCCAGTCGCACTCAATAGCTAAGAATCTATAGATTATACACATCATGATATAATCAGACAATATTAACAGGGAATAACAATCCTAAATCAAATATTGCACGTGATTGTTATGATCTAGGTCTAGTCATGTGTGTTCTAAGAAGAACGATATATAGTTTTTTTGTATTTTGGGGTTTTATAAATTTTTGTTTTAATAAAAAGATTAAACAAATCAAATAAAGCAAACTAAAGAGAAAAAACATGTTTTTGGAGTTCTGTGATTTTTTTATTTTTTTATTTTTGGATTATAAGATAACTGAAAAAATAAAAAAGGAACAAAAACAGAAACACATAGAACAAACAGGAAAAAACATGTAGCCAGCTTACCACCATTGTTAGGGATACCACACGATAGTAATTCACAGAAATCAAAAATAATGAAAAAAGCCCCGATGTCAGTAGATAATGCAAAACGATTAAGCAGTGAGTTCCAAAATGCGTAGTTCGAGTTGAAGTAAAGAAAAATGAGCGTCGGGGAGGGGTTTGGTTAAAATATCGGCAACTTGATAGTCAATCTGAACAAAGCTAACTTTTATATTCTCTTTCTTAATGTCGTCCCGGATAAAGTGATGATGAACATCAATATGTTTGGAGAGAAAGTGGTGTATTGGATTATTCATCAAGTCTATGGCACTCTAGTTGTCGCACCTAAGGTCAACATTCTTAAATTTTAGGCTGAAGTCCTCTAACGTCTGTGATATCCAAAGTGCTTGTGCGCAACAACTTCCTAGGGCTATATTCTCGGCTTCAACAGTGGAGAGGGGAATTGAGTTTTGTTTTTTTACTTGACCATGAAACTAGTGCCGGACCTAGGAAGTGGCAGGTACCACTAGTTCTCTTGCAAGCAAGGGAACATCCAGCATAATCCAAGTTAGAATATTTGTGGAGCATGAAGTCAGTGGTATTAGGATACCAAAGACCAAGATTTTGCATTCCTATGAGATACCTAAAGACGTGCTTAACTGCTTTAAGATGAGATTCTTTAGGATTAGATTAATATCTAGCACAGAGGCATAAAATAAATGTAATATCGGGTCTAGAAGCACTTAGATATAGTAGTGATCTGATCATAACTCTAAATAACATTTGATCCACCGAAATGCTACTTTAATCCTTTCTTAATTTGAGTGATGAGCTCGTTGGAGTTTTAGCTTGTTTCAAATTTTCAAAGCTGAATCATTTAAGCATATTTTTTTATATATTTCAATTGACCTATCTAAAATCCATCCTTCCATTGAGAAATCTGAAAGCCTAAGATATAGGTTAATTCTCTTCTAAACTCATTTTAAATTTGGATTACATTTATATAATAATTTATTTACATAAACTCTCATTTGTGGCACCAAAAATTATATCATCTACAAATATTTGTAATAGAATCGAATCAGAACCACTATGCTTTACAAAAAGTGTAGTATCTGCACTACCCATCCTAAAGTCGCATTCTAAGAAGAATGTTGTAAGTCTATCATGCAAAGCACAGGGTACTTGCTTTAATATACATAGGGCTTTAAATTGGTTTGTATATATGATCTGGGTGATTACTATTTTGAAGTCAGGTGGTTGCTCAACATACACTTCTTATTTAATATGCTCATTTAGGAATGCGCTCTTATAATCCATTTGATACAAATTTTTCTACTTAAATCTTGCAAATGCAAAAAACATACAAATGGACTAAAGGCATGCAACTGATGCAGAAGACTCCTCAAAGTCCACACCTTCGATTTGGGAGTATCCTTGAGTGAACAATTGTACTTTATTTCTAGTTATCCTAGAATCCATATCAAGCTTATTTTTATACACCCATTTCAAACCTATAATTGGATGGTTGTCAAGATGCTCCACCAATGTCCAAACTTTGCTTCACTCGAATTGATTAAATTCCTTGATCATAGCTAAGAGCCACGACTCATCATTCAATGTTTCAGAGATGTTCTTGGGTTCTATTTCAGATATAAAACACAAATTTGAGAAGGATTCATGTAAGGCTGAGCGAGTTCTAACCCCATGTGAAGGCTCTCCTATTACTAGTTCTCGTGGATGTTGTTTTGAAAAATTTAGTGTGCCAGGAGACTTATATCCTTCAATATGAGTTGGATCATCTACTACTTCCTCCCTCTCCATACTATCAACTTCCAATGTAACATCATCATCGGCGTCCTCCTTATAACACCTCACTTTTAATGACCATATTATATGGGTCCGGTCGGGGCCCCATAACATACAGACGCCACAGCTTTAGTATTATAAGATGATATAACTACCCAATTTCAAAACTTAAAATCAAACCACAGTGGAAACATCAACCAAGACTAGATGTTATCCACATACACAAGAGTATTGAAACGGAATTATGGCCTTAGAACAAAAGAGAGTCCAAAACTCTATCAATACATAACACATCAAAGTGCAAAGGCACTCCTAAGCTACCTCGGCATGCAAACCGGAAGTCGAAAGCATCAAACATACAATATCACAAAAGAGAGAGCAGTATAATATAGTTTCGGATAAAACTAAGTCCACATCACATGTATTAAATGTAAATGAAATCACATAGAGTCCATAAATAGAAAAGAGAGTGTACTGCAAGGTAATAAAACAGAAATATATACGGGCTTAAGGCCAGTACATCAGATCGTCACTACAATCTCTCGCGGAAACTATAAAAAGACTATCACTCACGGAGCTGGTCGCTGGAGCTCCGGTACTAGACTGGCCCACCTCCATGCGCACCGTACTCCGCTGGTGCTGATCCCTGAGTTGCTGGTCCCTGTCTCCCATCCGGAGCCCCTGTAATGTTGTGGTCCGAAAACCATTAGTCATAAAGACTAAGCATTATCATCCCCTACCCCTCCCCCCATGGCTCCTAGGCACTGAGCGGGGAGGAGGAAAGGGAAGCTACTAGGTGGAGAGTACAAACTGGCAGGTAACAGTGGAACTAGTCTAGCAGTTCTATAATAGTATGCAGTAAGGTAGGCACGTAGAGTAAGCAAGTAGAGTAAGCAAGTAGAGTAAGCAGCATATGAAAAAAGATAAGATAGGAAGTAAGTAACCTTAACTTATATGAATGCCCATACAAACTTATAAGTTAAGGGGTCTTTTACGAGGCTCCCATCATATAAAAAGTCACATACCAATTTATACGTTGGGGTGTCGGTTGTATGCAAGTATGAGTTTAGTGATATGCTATGCCATGATTCATGTAAGTGCAACCCACGCACACGACTCTATGCGCACAGGCCTTTAGTTCCCCATAATTGGGCAGCTAGCTTCACTCCCAGGAACCTCCTTAGTGGAAAACCGAGATAACAGGCCTAGCCCTCCCGTACGCCCCTAGAAGAACACAACCTAGAGTATCCGCATACTAATGCTGGCCATATCCACCAGACTTTATTTGGATAAATGTCCCACACCGCCGAGTCAACGTATCGATGTCAGTGTGACTGACTGTCCGATACCGAAGACCCACCACCTTATTTTGTATCCAAAACCTTTCGAGCCACTGGCTCCCCGGACTATCCGTTCGTGCATCTACCTTCCGAACGAAACGTCCGGATGGCAATAAAATACCCTAATCAACCTCCCGAGTTGCCGGGTTGTGTGAATGTGTAAGCCTAGTTATACTAGTTGCTCTTGAAGTATTTTATTCTTACTGTTTAGGTTAGCCCAGGACTGCCCAAGGTATTCCCCGTGAAGGGCTCTCGAAGGCACTAGGAGCTACGATTAGATTACACCCAAAGCTCCCTTTCGCAAGGCACTTATTATTATTGGTTGCTGTCAAATTTCCCCAAACCCTTACTTGTTGTACTGGATCTAACCCTAGAGTATTTGACACTTCCTCCCCTCGAGAAAGACGATCTTTCGTCGATACCGAGCACCACTTAACACTAGCCAAACCAACACCCTACTCATCCTATCTTCCAATGGTAAAATCATTTTTAATTATCCAACCAGCAAACATCTAACCCCAACTCATGTGCCCCAAATTCATATTCTAAATTAAATTCTGCAGTTTTACTAAATGCAGACCAACGCAAGATATATGACGTGTAAAACAAGAGGTACTCAAAATATTCATCTAGTATCCCTATAATAATTTTTGGGGGTCTATCATGATATGTTGGGCCTAAATCCAGAAAATCATATTTTGTTTCTAATTTATCTGGTTATTTATTTAATTATTCTGGTAATCCAAAAAGTCCAAGTTTGAACACGATGTACCAACACTAGACAAGTAAATGCTCCACAAAATTTATGATAAATATAGTATGACTATTGAACATAAAATCCAAAATTTCGCAACTCTTCAACAAGATTTATGCCCCTAATTAATTAATTCAATAAAAACACAATAAATGGAAATAAATAGAGAAGTGCCTGAAATATTATCCAAAATTTACAGAAACGTTATCAAGGATATAATATGATCTTAAATCCTCACTGTCCAAGTTTCATAACATTTTAAGTTAGTTTAATCATGATTTTATCAAAATCATCCTTACGGGCAATACAAGGATTATAAATACATGTACAGGCTAATATCTTCCAAACACACTACAATATTTTTCAGAGGCTCCTACTGACCCTAAGACTACTATAACCATGTTTCATCACTGTTCAATGAATTTTAGTAACCTATTTTATCTCTACAACTTTTGTGCCCTAATATAGGGTTAGAGTTTAGAGGGGTCTACCCTTTCCCAAATCCCATAATATTTCTATCAGAGGGCTTTAGGTAACCTAGCATCCTACCTACCAAATTTCAAGCTAAATTAGGGTCATTTGACCTCATTCCCTTCACAAGGCATAAAAGTCCTTACTTAGGGTTTGGCCCTAAGTCCTAAGGCAAATTCACTCCAATCTACCCCATTTTCTAGGAGCGGGTGATAGAAGTCATGCCAAGTCAGTGGCCCCAATTTCATCCTCTGTTGAGGTGAGATGGCCACTCAAAACCTAAATTACCCATTTGACCAAAATGCCCCTATTATGGCAAGGCTAGGGTTTGCTTGTTTTCTACTCAAACCAACTCTAAATGAGGTTAAATCTTAACCAGGTCTTTATAATGACCCTAGGCTCCTCTGACTAGAATTTGAATGAGGTTGGATGTTATTTGGACCCTAAGTTAAATTACCCTAGTGAAATTAACTAATTTCCAAAACTATAGGAAAAGTGTCCCCACAAATTCTTAACTTTGGGCAGGGCCTAGATATGGTCTAGGGTGAGTCCCTGTCCAAAGTTCAAGTCATTTGGACCATAGATGAGTTGTGGGCGCCTATTTTAATCTCTGCCTTGTCTTAGATATAGGCCCTACCAAAATGACTGCCCTTGTCAAACTCGGCACCCAAATTGGTTCAAACCAATTTTGGCTTGAAGTAGACCCTTTGGGCTACAAATTTCATGTTGACCACTTCCTCAGGATTAGCCTCTAGGTAGTTTTAATAATTTCAAATATTAAATGCAAAAAGTGTGACAAAAATGATATTAATATACACATAACCTATAGTGTAATATTAGGCCAGCACGAATCTTGGCGCACTTTTGGATGGCATCCCATCATTGTCCCCGCGCGCCAATGGTCTGGATTCATCCTTCCTAGAGCACTTTCTACACGATGCTGCCAGCCATCCGACCACCTCCCTGGCCGACCTCCCCCACCACCACCTTCGTTCAGGTGGTGGCTAGTGCCATGCGGCGGCACACCCGCCGGGGAGGCCTATTCCGGCGATCCCAAGAGTTCATTTTTCACGGAAAAATCATGAAAACACAAGCTTCAATCGAGCTCAATTGAGCCCGATTTTTATTCTAAAAGATACTTATGATCTATCCACAGTGAGAGAGGAAGGGGAGGACCTTGCTTGCGGCCTGGAGACGCGTTGATCGCCAGGAGCCATGGTGGAGGCGGCGCCGCTTGGGTTTCTGCAACTACAAAAGGAAGTGGCTCTAAATCGTCGGGGTGAGAGTGGAAGCGACTCCTTGGAGCCCACTGAAGCATTTAAAATAATCAGATGGGGAAGGGGGGCGTGTCCTGGCATCAATGCCATTAATGGTCATGAATGGCTAGGCTCGACCATGGTGATGAGGGGGGGGGGGTGAGCTTGCCTTGGGGTGGCCAGGAAATGGCTGGTAACTTCTCCTTTCCTCCAAAGGAGTTGAATCCAGCCACCAAAGGTGGCCCTTGGCCTCCCCATGCATGAATGGCCTTCTCCTTCTCCTTTCTCTCTCCTCCATTAAAGGGAAGATGGAGTTTTCTCTCTCCTGGTCATCAAGGACGAATTTTTGGTGTCTCCTCCAGCCTATTGGCAGCCCACAACTCATAATAATAATAATAAAAAAGAGGTTAGCTGAAGTAGGGGAAATGGGTTGAGCTTTGGTTAGCCCATTTAGGCTAATTTGACATAACACTAGAATAGAGTTGACCTTAGTCAACATGACCATTTGGGTTGACCACAATGGGTCTTAGTGACTCATTGGACTCCCTTAAGGTCTAGGAAGGGTTGGGTAGGGTTGTCTTGGCACTTTGGAGGTCACCTACCCTTAGGAAGGGACTTTGACCAAATTAGGGATAGAGTTGACTTTGGTCAACCTAGACTCTTGGGTTGACCCCAATGGGTCCTTGGTGACCCATTGGCCTCACGTTAGGGTAAGGAGGGCATGGGTGGGGTCCACTTGGCTAGAGGAATTTCAATTGACCCTAAGTAGGCTAGTTTGACCCATTTAGGGTTAGGGTTGACTTAGGTCAACTTAACCACTTTGACTGCCCACAGTGGGTCCTTAGTGACCCTATGGACTTCCCAAGGTGTTTGGGGTGTTGTGGTAGGGTCCTGGGATCAAGATGTAGCCCTAAGGTCAGATATTATGTTTAAATGTTGAGGCTGAGCTATAAAAGAGCAAGGTGATTTTAACCTTGGCCTTGCTCACTTGGTCCTTTGAGCTTCTGATTGTTTTGTCATGACCTAGTCATGACAAAACAAAACCATAGGGGTCTAGTTGTTTGGGGGATCTTACAAATCCCAATATATATATATAAAAAATTTCATCCCTGAAATTAAGGTAGAGCCTGCGGGGGTTTCTACAGAATAAATAAAACTTGTAACATCCCTAAGGTTTAAGGTATGCCTGACTCGAAGAGCTCCGGGTACTTTTGCTGCATCAAGTCTTGTGGCTCCCATGTATGCTACTCCTGCCCATGGTTTCTCCACAGAACCATAACTAGCGGGACCTTCTTACGTCACAAGACACGCACTGTCGTGTCATCGATCCTGATCGGCTCCAAGCTGACTGATCGATCTGAGGCCACCAGACTGTCGGCTGCGGAAATCAGGTGCTCAGGGCATAGTAGAGCCCTCCGTAGTGAGGAGACGTGGAAGACGTCATGCAATCCCGCTAACTCCGACGTAAGCTCCAGTCTATAAGCCAAGAGGCCGATCAGCTCCAGGATCCTGTAGGGCCCCATATATCTCGGACTGAGCTTCTTCTGCCCGCGAACCCGCGAGACCCCATGCATCGGCCGAATCTTCAAGAAGACCCGGTCTCCCACCTGGAACTCCACCTGATGATGCCTCACATCGTAATATTTGGCCTGCCTACTCTGGGCTTCCAGCATCCTGTCCCGGATCAATCTGACCTGAGCATCAGTATCCTCCACAAACTCCGAGTCGAGTGTCTGAGGATCTTCATCTTGAATCCATGATAGTGCGGTCCTGCACCTCCGTCCATACAATGCCTCGTAAGGGGCCATGCCTATACTAGACTAATGGATGTTGTTGTACAAAAACTTGATCAGTGGCAGCAATCTCTCCCAAAGCTCGCCGCGGTCCAAGATACATAGGTGCAGAAGATCTTCCAAGGTACGGTTGGTGCGCTCCGTCTGTCCATCAGTCTGAGGGTGAAATGCCATGCAAAATGTCAACCGAGAACCCAGACGGGCCTGAACTGTCCTCTACTCCTTGGACGTAAACCACCCATCCCGATCTGAAATGATAGTCCTGGGGACACCATGATAGCGCACAAACTTCTCGATGAACCTCTACACTAATACCCTGACCGGAGAGTCCTTTGCCACTGGAATAAATCTGGCCACCTTCGTTAGCTTGTCCACTATCACCCAGATCGAGTCATTCCCCGGACGAGACCAGGGTAACCCAAGTATGAAATCCATGGCTATATCCTCAAACTTCCACTCCGGCACCGGAAGTGGCTGTAGTAAACAGGCTGGATTCCTTCACTCAGCCTTTACGAGTTAGGAAGCCTCGCAATGTGTCACAAAATGCGTGATGTCCTTCTTCATGCCTGTCCAGAACATCGTCCTCTTCAAATCTGCTGTCATCTTGGTGATTCCCGGGTGCGCAGAGTATCAGCTGCAATGTGCCTCCGTCATGATGTCCTCCCGAATTTGGCCTACTGCCGGTATGTAGACCCTGCCTTTGAAATATAAGAGTCCATCCCTCAAAGAGTAATCCACTGTCGTGCCTTCCTCCCAGGCCCTAAATATCGGCTCCGCTCTCGCATCCAGTCTATGCCCGTCTCGGATGCGGACCTGAATGTCATCGGTGGAAGTCATCGACATCAGGTACTCCGTATAAAGCTCCGGGTCATCCTCGGACACTAGTGATATCTGCATCCTCTTGAACGACTCTACTGACTCCAAGGCCATCAGCTACGGGCCTACTCCTGACGTACTCGCTCTCCGACTGAGAGCATCTGCAACCACGTTTGCCTTCCCGGGATGGTAGTGCATGGTGTATTGGCAGTCCGACAGATACTCCACCCAGCGTCTCTTCCTGATGTTCAGCTCCTTCTGCGTGTATACGTACTTCAAGTTCTTGTGGTCCGAGAATATATCACAGTGGACCCCATAGAGGTAGTGTCGCTAGATCTTTAGAGCAAATATAACTGCCACCATCTCCAAATCATGCACCGGGTAATTCTGCTCATGTTTCTTCAGCTGACGGGAGGCGTAGGCTATCACGTGCCCATTCTGCATCAGAACGACACCCATCCCCTGATAAGAGCCATTTGTGTACACCTGGAATCCTTCCTTGCCTGATGGAAGAGTGAGAATAGGGGTCGAGGTAAGCCGACCCTTCAGCTCCAGAAAGGCAGACTCGCACTGTGGCATCCAAATAAAATGGAACACCTTCATCGTCAGAGACGTAAGAGGTAGGGCAATCTGAGAGAACCCCTCTATGAACTTCCGGTAATATCCGACAAGTCCTAAGAAACTCCGAACATCCGTGGCCGTTTTCAGCGGTGGCCAATCTCGCACTTCCTGGACCTTCACTGGGTCTACTGCCAAACCCGCTCCACTAATAACATGGCCTAAAAAGGCCACCTCCTTTAGCCAGAATTGGCACTTACTGAACATAGCATACATCTTATGCTCTCGGAGATTTCCCAACATCAAGGCTAGATGCCTCGTGTGCTCCTCTTCAGTCCTCGAATAAATAAGGATGTCGTCAATGAATACAATGACGAAGACATCCAGGTACTCTTCGAACACTCGGTTCATCAAGGCTATAAACGCAGAGGGTTCATTCGTGAGCCCAAAGGGCATCACGGTAAACCCATACAATCCATATCTGCTGCGGAAGGCCGTCTTCTGGATGTCCTCCTCCTGAATGCATAGCTGGTAGTACCCCGATATCAAGTCCAGCTTTGAGAACTAATGAGCTCCCTCTAGCTGATCAAATAGCTCGTCTATCCTTGACAATGGATAGGTATTCCGGACCGTCAGCCTGTTCAGGGCCCGGTAATCGATACAAAGCCGAAGCATCCCATCCTTCTTTTTGACGAAGAGTACCGGAGCTCCCCACGGGGAAGCGCTAGGCTGGACAAACCCAGTTTCCAATAACTCTTGAAGCTGGCTTCGAAATCCTACCAGCTCTTTCGGGGCCACTCGGTATGGAGCCCTGGATACCGGCTTAGCCCCCGGCACGAGTTGAATCTGAAAGTCCTTCTCCTAGTGCGGGGGGGGGGGGGGGGGGTATCCCTAGTAGCTTCTCCAGAAATACATCAGCAAAGTCTCGCACCACTGGAAGGTCTGATATAGAATCCTTGCCCACGACCATCTCGAAGAGGACCTGATAAACTTCGTCTCCCTATAGGTGGGCCTTGACGGCCTGTACAGACGATAAAAATAACAGGTGGGCTGGTGTAATACCTTCGATAACAATATAGGAGTCCCCATGCCTCACGGTGATCCTCTTCACCAAGCAGTCAATCTAGGCATGGTTCCAGTGTAACCACGTCATGCCCAGTATGTGATCATAGTCCAGCATCCTCAGGATTGTTGCTGGTGCCTCAAACGCCTTCCCGTCGATCTCTGCCTCCTTTTTACAATGAGAAGAGTTCATGAGCTCTGATCCATCGGGTAGACGCACCCTCATCATCCTTCCTGTGAATTTCTCCACGCCTGCCAACCCATTCACGAAATCCTCTAGCACAAACGAGTGTGAAGCCCCGGTGTCGAAGAGTGTATGAGCAGGCTTGCCGCTGATGAAAACCACGCCTGAGCTAATTAAGTGTTTTAGTGTTCTAGTTGTAGATTTTCTTTCTTTCCTTAATTTCTATCTAGTTTGTGTCTATGAGAACTAGTTCTTATGAAAGAAAGAAATTGAATGTACTGGCATACCTGCTATAACCTGCTCCGGGTTTCGGGGCTGAGCCAGATCTAGTGCGTACATCTGCTCCCTCTCTGGCCTGTGGCCCCAGCCCTGATATCCCCATCCTCGGTCATGCCCTCGGCCCCCAAATTGTCGAGGGGGTGGGAAACCCTGAAGTGCTAGTCGGGGTGCTCGCCTCATGGGACAATTCCTCTTGAAATGCCCCGGCTGATTGCAATGGTAGCACACGGACGACTGTTCTGCTACCTTCGGTATCTCCAACATCTGCAAGGGCTGAGGGTCCAATACCCCCTGAAAGTGAGAGTTAGATCTGATATACTCTAGAGGGGGGGGGGGGGTGAATAGAATATGGTGCTTGCGAAAAACTTTTACAACAGTTGTTGTATTCTTATGTGAACAGGGAAGCAAATAATAAAGAGTAAATCTAATCACAGAAACTATCTAATCACAAAGCAACCTAGTCAGAAACAACAGCCAGAAACAAAAGAAAAACAAGCAACCAGAAGACACAAGGAGCTATAGTGGTTTCCCAATCAACCTGGGTACATCCACTCTTCTACCACCCTAGGTAGGAATCCACTGCAGGATGAGTTGATCAGGTGTCCTGGGCACCAATGAGCTTTTGATAAGGTGCTCAAAAACCAAACCAGATTTTTTGATCAGGTGTCTTGCCACCAATGAGCTTTTGGTAAGGTGCTCAAAAACCACACACAAACTTTTGAAGGGAGTTTGAAAAACCCTTTACAGCAGAGAGAGAGAGAGAGGGATAAGAAGATCTTCTCTGTCAACAGTCAGAGTGAAGATTGTGGATGTTGTCAAAGCTCCCCCTGAGATCTTGAGTTTTTCAGGAAATGAAGCTTTGCAGTAGGGTGATAGGCCTTCAGAAAATTGATCTCCAGCAAATGATGATTTCAGCAACAACTGAAATGTGAGGTGTTTGGAGCCTTGAATGATGATGGCCTTAAACACTTGAAAAAGAGATCTGAAAATTTCAGATGATTGATCTCCTTTGGTGATGTGTTCTGTATGAATTCTTGAGACAAAGAATGTCTGCAACTCTTTCTCTTTCTCTTGTGTAATTGATGTTGATGTTGTAAGAGTTGTTGCAGAAAAAGTTTTTGCAGAGAATGAATATTTAAGAATATGTGTCTCTCCTTGTTCTTCTTTTTCAGTTCTGAAAAATCTTATCTTTTATTCTCTTGATGTCTGCTTAGAAATGATCCACTGTCAAGATAGCCGTTGGTCTGTCATCAATGATTTCCTTAATTGCATTTGTCTTCTGGAGGAAAGTCCAATAAAACATCCCTTGATAATTCCTTGAAACTTGCTCCAGAATAAATGAAAACGGCTACAAGATCTCTGAATTAAATGCTGAAAATAATTCCTCAACTGTCTGAATTTGAATTTGAAAATCGTTGAACACTTCAAAAAAAACGTCGAACTGAGCTCCACTATCGTCGAACTGAGCTCAGAGATTTGGACTTTGACAGAAACATAGATCGTCGATCTGAGCTCAACTATCATCGAACTGAGCTCAGAGATTTGGACTTTGACAGAAACAGAGATCGTCGATCTGAGCTCAACTATCGTCGAACTACGCTTAGAGATTGAGAAATAAACTGGAGTCAAGATCGTCGAACTGAGCTCGAAGATCGTCGAATGGAGTTCGACGACTTTGATGAAGTTGAGCTCAGAGATCGTCGAATGGAGTTCGACGACTCGTCGAAGTGAGCTCAACGATCGTCGAATGGAGTTCGACGATTCGTCGCACTGAGCTCGACGAAATGACTTAGTTTCCAGACTGAAAAACCTTGGTCTTGAGGGTAGCTTCCAAACCTAACTACTAACCCTTAGACTCAATTCTAATTGACCTTTAAATCTATACAATGAGGTCAAAATAGGTTTCCTAAGAGACATAATGATCCTGACCCAAATTAGTAATAGGGTGTTCCAACAATCTCCCCCTATTTGGGTTAGGATTACTATTTACAAACATTTGAAAATAAAAGCAACAATACAAAACAACAATACAGAAATGCAATCAAACAAAGTATTGCAGAATCACAGATAATATCTCAGACATATCATAAAACAGCATATATTGTCACCTTACAGGGTTACTCCTTCTCCTTGCTCTTTATAAGTTTAATTTCCCTGTTTGGATTAAGAGCTTCCTTCTTTGATCTTCTGTCATCAGCTGCACCTAGAGATTTTTGTTGTTTTGGCCTTGGTACTACAGCTTCAGGGTGCAGCTTCATGTAGCTTTCAGAATCAAAAAACTTGCTGGAGGAGTATATTTCCAGTTCCTTTTTCCTTTATTCTGACAAGGTAGTAATGCTAGAGGTGTCTTTTCCTTGCTCTCTGGCTTTCTTGATCTGGTCCAGAGCAGCTAACTCTTCCATCCTAGCTGTCCAAGAAGTTGGATTGTTCTCTGGATCCTCAAAGGGAACTGGAGGCTCATATCTGTTAGAGGGATTATTTGGAGGAGCTCTGGAGGAGACCAATTCTTTCAACTTAAAAGGAAATGGACCTGAAGTAGTATCAGATGAACCTGGTCCCTCCCTTGAGTATGGGTGTTGCCTGGAATAACCTTTAGAATAGACTTGAAGTTCTCTTTGGTTGCCTCTGTAGTTTCCTCTCCTTGACTGATAGCCTCTGGATTGGCTTCCCCTATGTTGAGATCTTCCTTGAGGCTGATAGGGGGTTTGACTTCTGGCAGAGGGATGAGATGCAGAGCTACCACTTGCACCTGCACCAGGTGAAGGAGGAGGAGTAGGAGGATGGAACTGAGAGGAACCTTTGTCATATTTCCTTTTCTTCTTCATAGCCTTTAATTGATTCTTGGAGTATTGCATCCAATGTTCTGTTATAGGGCAGTCATGCAGAATATAATAAGGAATGTCATTTGTATCTTTTACTTTAGCTGGAGGAACTCTTTTCATTTCCTTGCTTCTTGCTTTTCTTTTCCTTGCTATAGTAGCTGAGGAATCATCAGAATCAGTTCTGAACTGATCACTTTCAGAGCTTTATTCATCATATAAAGCATCAATCTTTTTAAGATAGTCTTTTTGAAGTTGTGATTGAGCAGATGAAATAGTAGTGACAGCAGTTGTGGCAGCAATAGTAGAGGGAGAAATAGAAGCAGCACTAGCAGAAGAAGTTGTAGCAGCAACAGTAGATACATCAGTAATTTCAGATATAGTAGTTTCAGTAACAGCAATATCATAAGTAATAACAGTAAGCTCAAGATCAAATGCCTCTGTCATAAGTATATCCTTAGAGACTAACTCATCAGCAGTATCAGAAGTGTCAGACACAACAACATTTGCAGTAGTAGGAGCAGCATCAGTACTTTCAACAGCAACAGAAACAGCAGGGGCAACAGCAGAAAGGGACTTTATAAAAGAATTAATGAGACTGGTGTCACAGCTGGAAAAGGGCACAATGGCCTTGGAGAGATCCTTAGATGGCTGGACTGCATTCTGCTTTGGAAGACAGCTGAAGTAAATATAATCAAACTTTGATAAAAGGGACCTGAGGTCCACTGAGAAAACTACAACCTGTGGTGTTGAGGCTGGAGCTTGAGTTGAAGAGACAGCAACTTGAACTGAGGAAATAGCAGCAGCAGGCAATCTAACAACTTCATGAGGCATCTCCCCCTGCCTAGATTCAGAGACAGCTGGATCAAGGCACCCAAAGGAAGGGATTGCCTGAGGAATGAGAGAAGAGAGCCAGGTAGAAAGGGCTGCAACTGACTGTAGAAGTGGAGCCAAGGAGGTCTCCAACAAGAGTGATAGCCTGGGAGCTATCAGCTCATACAGTCTGTCTGCTAAGGCTGGAATATCTACATGCTCAATAGGGACTTGAGCAGAGGTAGAGAATGAAGGTGGAGCAGCTAGAAATGTTGGTGGAGAGCTAGTGTATGGGGGAAAGGAAGTTGAGGTGAGGGGATTGTGGAAATGGAAGATAGTGGAATGGAAATAGAAGGTGTGAAGGAGGGTTGAGCAATGATGTCTTGCAGTAACTGTTGGTAGGATGTGGATGAAGAGGGTAGATCAGGAGGGGATGAAGGTGAATCATCCATAAAGGAATCATCTAGAAGTGTGAAGGATGGAAGTTGAGATGATGTGTCAAGATCTGGTGGAGGGTAGTGATGTAGAGGATGGAATAGTTCTTCTGTTAGAGGTGGAGTTGGTGAAACTGAAGTTGGAGATGAGGTTGAAATAATGATGGTGGATGAAATTGTAATGGTGGATGAAATTTGAATGGTGGAGGTGACTGGTGGAGATGAAATAAGAGGTGGAGGTGGAGAAGAAGCAGCAGGCAAGTCTTCTGCAGGGGCAGAGACTTGAGGGGAAGAGACTGTAACAATCCTTGTGCCTGAAGTTGCAGCTGCAGAGGGCCTGCTAGGCTTTACAATCTGTCTGTCCCACTTACCAAAGAGGGCACAGGAGAGTCTCTTAGAGGCATTGATGTGCATCCCAGTTGAGACAAGCAGGGCAGGGCATCTGTTTTGAAGAAACAACCCTAGTATCCTTCCATAATTCACAAAATTCTTATTTATCTTCTTCTTAATAAGATCAAAGAAGATCTCTCCCCAGTTTAATTGTTTCTTATCCACTAGAGCACCCATCAAACACAGCTGATACCTGAAGATGGTATCATGGGCTGAATGTTTGGACAAAAGAACTTTTCCCACAACATCAGCTAAAAACATGTACTCAACAACCAAATTCTTTTTCAGCAGCTTGCTAGGGTTTGCATCAGAATGACCCATTCTTTCATGCATAGTAGAAAATTCTTCTCCAGACATTTCAACAGAATCTCTTGCAGAATTTAATTGAAAAACCTCTGTCAGAATAGTAGGTGTCAGAGGTACCTGGGTTCCAGAAATTGATCCAACAACTGTATTTTGGTATTGTTTGTGGGCAGTATATACCTACTCCTTGATTTCATCAGCAGGCAACTTGATTCTGGTGGACATGATAGTAACTAATTTTTGCTCCTTGAACAGTTCCAGAATATCATGGAAGATTTGATCACTGGTGCTGAAATAATCCATGTCAATATCGAATCCTGCATCAAATTTCATGGCGGCCAGAACGACGACGGAGACGGCCATGGTTTCCTGCAAAAAATAAACAACCAAACGACCAAGTGTAGAGAGGTTAGGAGGGAAAGAGAAAATTTGCAGAGAGATTGTAAGAGCAAAAGGAGAACGACGGCCGAAAAATTAATTTTATATTAGGGTTCGACGCAGAAAAGGAAAGATCGTTGAACTCAGTTCGACGATCGGGGCTTCTAAAGGAATCTGAAAGGTCTTCAATATCGTCGATCTCGGTTCGATGATATTGGAGAGCGTCGAGCTCCGTTCGACGATAGTTCAGAGAACAAAATCATCGAGCTTCGTTCAACGATCGCCGACCTGGAGAGATAGTTGAACACTATCTGAGAAGCGCTGAACTCTGGTCGACGATTTTTGAAAGCGTCGATCTCCGTTCGACGATCGGGGGGAAAATCGTCGAGCGCAGTTCAGAGACCAGAAAACACTCTAGACACTAGAAGAAACAAAATTGAGAAGTTTCCTAGTCTTGGTTATTTTTAGAGTTTTAAAATCTTGGACGTTATTTTAAACTTCCTCCATCTAACATTCCTAACTGATTTAGGAAGAAGGTGTGTTTCTTTTCATCCAAGGGTTTGGTGAAAAATATCTCCCCTTTTCAAATCAGTTGGGATATATTGAAGTTCAATTTTATTTTTCTCAACATTATCCCTTAAAAAGTGATGCCTAATCTCTATGTGTTTTGTCCTACTATGGAGGACGAGATTTTGAGCTATAAAAATAACACTGGTATTATCACAAAATATTTTAGACTTCTCTAAGTTGTAGCCATAGTCTAGGAGTTGGTTTTGAATCCACAATATTTGTGAACAACAACTACCTTCAGCCATATATTCAGCTTCAGCAGTTGAATTTGACACAGATGTATGTTTCTTGCAAAACCAAGAGACAAGTTGTCACCAAGAAACTGAAAAGTTCCACTGGTGCTTTTCCTGTCAATTCTGCATCCAGCATAATCAGCATCAGAAAATCCAGTTAAGTCAAATGCTGAATCTTTTGGATACCAGAGACCTAGATTTGGACAACTTTTAACATACCTGAGAATCCTTTTAACTAATGTTAGGTGTGACTCTCTAGGGATCACTTGGAATCTAGCACATATGCATGTAGCAAACATTATGTCAGGTCTACTAGCTGTAAGGTACAGTAAAGAGCTAATCATTGCTCTATATGTTGTCTGATCAACTGGTTTCCCATATTCATCAGCATCCAATACATCATTAGTAGGCATAGGTGTTTTCATACAAGATGCTTCAAACATACCAAATTTCTTAACCAATTCTTTTGCATACTAGGTTTGAGAAATGAATATGCCTTCAGCATGTTGTTTGACTTACAATCCTAGAAATAAGGATAGCTCACCCATGCTACTCATTTCAAATTTAGAATACATTAGATTGGAGAAGCTTTTGCACAAATTTGAATCAGTAGAACCAAAGATAATATCATCTACATAGATTTGTACTAGTAGGGTATGAGACTTATGAGTTTTAATAAAAAGAGTTTGGTATACTCTACCCCTTATAAATTCATTTTTCAGGAGAAAGAATGCTAGGGTGTCATACCATGCTCTAGGAGCTTGCTTGAGACCATATAATGCTTTGTTCAGCTTAAAAATATAATCAGGATGAGATGGAGAGATGAAACCTGGAGGTTGTTTGACATAGACTTCTTCTTTGATATCTCCATTGAGAAAAACACTTTTTACGTCCATTTGGTATACTTTGAAGCCTTTGTGTGCTGCATATGCTAAGAAGATTCTAATAGCCTCCAACCTTGCAACTGGTGCAAAAGTCTGGTCATAATCTATGCCTTCTTCTTGAGAGTACCCTTGAGCAACTAGCCTTGCCTTGTTCCTTACAATTACTCCTTGATCATCCAATTTGTTTCTGAACACCCACTTTGTTCCAACAATGGAGTGATCCTTAGGCCTTGGTACTAGTTCCCAAAATTTGTTCCTTTCAAATTGATGCAACTCTTCTTGCATTGCCATGATCCAGTGTGGATCTTGCTCTGCATCTTGAATGGATTGAGGTTCAATTTGAGATAGGAAGCAAGTGTGCAATAGGTTTTGGTTGACCTGATTTCTGGTTTACACACCAGCTGAGATGTCTCCAATTACTTGGGAAATTGGATGGTCTCTTGATGTTACTAAATCAACAGGGGGTGTTGATTGTTCACCAACCTGTGTTGTTGTTTCCTCTTGAAGTACAACAACTGGCTCTTCAAGAAGTTTCTCTTCAAGGTGTTGAATGTCTTCTTCATCTTTATTGCTTTCATCCTTTTAAGTAATTTGTAATCTGTCCAAGTCTTCAGCAAGAGAATGTACCTGCAAAGGTTCTATGGTAGAAGTGTTCTTCTCCTTGAAAGACATGTTAGTTTCATCAAAAGATATGTGAACAAATTCTTCAATTTTAAGAGTTGATTTATTGTAAACCCTATAAGCCTTACTGATCATGGAGTATCCCAGAAACACTCCTTCATCAGCTTTAGCTTGAAATTTTGCTAAATACTTCTTGTCATTATTGTGTATATAGCAAATACAACCAAAAATTCTAAAATAATCTATTTTAGGTTTCTTCCCTTTGAGTAATTCATAGGGAGTCTTGCCCTTCAGTTTATGTATTAAACTTCTGTTCAGCACATAGTTGGAGGTGTTCACTGCCTCTGCCCAAAAGGATAGAGGAAGGTGAGCATCTGACAACAATGTAGTGACAGATTCAATAAGGGTTCTATTTTTCCTTTCAGCTACCCCATTTTGTTGAGGAGTTGTAGGAGCTGAGAAAGTGTGCCTGATCCCTTCACTCTGACAGAACTCTTGCATAAGAAGAGAATCAAACTCTATCCCATGATAACTTCTGATCAGGGCAATGTGAGTATTGAACTCAGTCTGTATGCATTTGAGAAACTCTGTCAAACACTTAAAGTTATCAGACTTCTTCCTCAGAAAGAACACCCATGTGAATCTAGAGAATTCATCTACAACTACTAAAGTGTAAGATTTCCCTCCTAAGCTTTGTACTGTGATGGGTCCAAACAGATCCATGTGTAACAGATACAAAATCCTAGGTGAATCCCCCTTATTAAGTGACTTGAAACTATTTTTAGTTTGCTTGCCTAATTGACAAGCCCTGCAGAGTCCTTCCTTCTTGTAGGGGCCAGAAGGTAGTCCTCTAACAACGTTGTCCTTGGATAGCCTAGCAATGGTTCTAAGGTTTATATGTACTAATCTCTTATGCCATAAAACATTAGGTCTACTAACAGAATTAAATAGGCAAATGTCTACATCTATTGAAAGAAAATCTACAAAGTAGATGTTACCTTTCCTTTTACCTATCAACACAGTTGTGTTGTCCTCTGACTTGATCTTGCATAAGGCTTTGCTGAAAGTCACCTGGTAGCCTTCATCACATAGCTGACTGATACTGATCAAATTGTGTTTCAGTCCTTCCACATAGGCTACTTTCTTGAATGTGACTGTGCCAATTTGAACTGCACCATATCCTTTTGTTTGTCCAAAGTTTGAATCACCAAATATGACTTTGGGTCCAAGCTTGGCTTTAAAGGATGTGAGATTGTCCTTATTTCCTGTCATGTGCTTTGAGCACCCACTATCCAAATACCATTGCTTGTTTGATGTTGGATAAGTCTTCACCTGCACATAAAATAATTCACTTGTTTTTGACCCAGTTTACCTTGTGCCTAGGTTGATAACCTTTAAATTCAGAAATAAATGACATCCCTGGTTGACTCTTATAACCTTCAGGATGATATCTACTTGGAGGTATTATCCATTCAGTATAATGGTTAAATCTTTGGGATGAGGGAACCCAAGGATTGGATTTTGATTTACCCTTGAAAGAATTTCCAAAGCTCTGATCTCTGTTCGACGATCGTTGAGCTGCGTTCGACGATCTTGGGTCAGATCGTCGAGCTCCGTTCAACGGTCAACTGTGGCAGAGTTCAGAAATTAGAGATCGTCGACCTGAGTTCGACGATTTTGCCTGAGATCGTCGATCTACATTCGGCGATCGTCTAGCTCCGTTCGACGATTTCTGCTGGAACTTGGTTTTCTTAGGCAGATTAGAATTTTTCCTAGCTACCTCTACAACTCCCTTCCCTTTATCAGAGATAAATTTGATTGGAGTTGTTAGAACTATAGGTTGGCTGGATGAAGCACCCAAGCCCAGTGTACTATTGAATCTGGAGTTCACTGTGCGTGTGATGTCCATTAGCTTGATGCTTCTCCCATTAAGGGATTCTTCAAGCTTTTTGGCCTCTGATAGCTCACTTTTCAGTGAAGCTATCTGCTCCCTACAACACTCCAACTCCTCAGAGAGTTTGAGGTTTTCCGATTTTAAGGAACTGTGTTCAGACAATTGATTTCTGAGAGAGATAATTTCCTTCTCAGATTTTAATAAGTCTAAGCACAGTGCTTTAAATTCATACTTAAAGTCCTCAGAGTTGAAATCAAATGAGTCTATTACCTGGTCTTCTTCAGGTTGAGTCTCTGAGTCTGACTCTGACTCTTCTGCATCTAAATTGTGTTGAGAGGCATTGATTGCCATCATGCAGAACTCCTTCTCTTCAGCATCATCTTCATCATCACTTGAGCTGGATGAAGCTTCTGATTCCTCTTCAGTCTCACTCCAAGATTCAGCAACAAATCCCTTCCTTGTGTGTTTATTCTTGCTTGAGGAGGGTTTGCCATTGATGTTCTTCTTGAAGTCCTTGTCTTTTATTCTTTCTCTCTTATCCTTTATGTCCTTATTTTTTTTCTCTGGACAGTCAGGCACAATGTGGCCTGGTTTCCTGCAACCAAAGCAGACAATTTCTTTATTGTTTGATTTATCATACCTTGGCTTGTCATGCTCTTTGTATGATCTCTTCCTGAAGTCCTTTCTGGCCATCTTGTAAAATCTTTTGGCCAGCAGACTAAGCAGCTCATCATTGCCTGGGATTTTGTCTTCAAGCTGATCTTCAGTGGCTTTGAAAGCTATAGACTTCTCTTTTCTTGTGGCTGGTGAGGCAGCCTTCTGCTCTTCTTCTCTATTTTTGATGAGCAGCTCATAAGATTTGAGCTTGCCCAAGAGAGCTTCTGTAGTGATCTCATTCAGACTTCTGGCATCCTTGATTGGCCAGATTCTTGAGTCCCAAGTGCTTGGGAAGCACATTAGGATTTTGTCATTTATCTCAGTCAATGAGATCTCTTTACCAGAGTCTTCTGTTCATTGACTATCATACTGAGTCTGTTATACATTTCAGCTACTGACTCAGCTTCTCCTTTCTTGAAATTCTCATATTGGGATATGAGGTGGGATCTCCTGTCCTTTCTTTCATCAGCTGATCCTGAGACTATTTCAGATAGCTTGTCCCAGATCCTCTTTGCTGAGTTGCATTCAGCTACCTTTTGGAAAATCTCATTAGACATAGTCTGGGCTAAGATGTTCATAGCCTTTGCATCTGCTACCTTCCACTTCTTGATCTCTGCATCTGTTCCTGAGGGAGGTGGAACAGCATTTGTACTTGTGTTCTCTGGAGGTCTTGGACAAACTGTCAAAATAGAATTAAAGATGTCCTCATCAATAGAATTCATGTATAGTCTAATACTTGCTTTCCAAAGTGCAAACATAGACAGATTGCACACTGGAGGTCTGGTGCTAGCCTAATCTTTATTTTGGGCCATGATTTGTGCGGAAATAATTCTTATAACAAAATCTACAACAAGCAGATATAACTATAGGGATCTTTGGGTTCAGGTGTTAGCCTGTGCAACCACTGAGATGTGGTATTTATAACCAACCTCCCTCTGATACCAATTGAAAGTGAGAGTTAGATCTGATATACTCTAGAGGGGGGTGAATAGAGTATGGTGCTTGCGAAAAACTTTTACAACAGTTGTTGTATTCTTATGTGAACAGGGAAGCAAATAATAAAGAGTAAATCTAATCACAGAAACTATCTAATCACAAAGCAACCTAGTCACAAACCACAGCCAGAAACAAAAGAAAAACAAGCAACCAGAAGACACAAGGAGCTATATTGGTTCCCCAATCAACCTGGGTACATCCACTCTTCTACCACCCTAGGTAGGAATCCACTGCAGGATGAGTTGATCAGGTGTCCTGGGAACCAATGAGCTTTTGATAAGGTGCTCAAAAACCAAACCAGATTTTTTGATCTGGTGTCTTGCCACCAATGAGCTTTTGGTAAGGTGCTCAAAAACCACACACAAACTTTTGAAGGGAGTTTGAAAAACCCTTTACAGCAGAGAGAGAGAGAGGGATAAGAAGATATTCTCTGTCAACAGTCAGAGAGAAGATTGTGGATGTTGTCAAAGCTCCCCCAGAGATCTTGAGTTGTTCAGAAAATGAAGCTTTGCAGTAGGGTGATAGGCTTTCAGAAAATTGATCTCCAGCAAATGATGATTTCAGTAATAACTGAAATGTGTGGTGTCTGGAGTCTTAAATGATGATGGCCTTAAACACTTGAAAAAGAGATCTGAAAATTTCAGATGATTAATCTCCTTTGGTGATGTGTTCAATATGAATTCTTGAGATAGAGAATGTCTGCAACTCTTTCTCTTTCTCTTATGTAATTGATGTTGGTGTTGTAAGAGTTGTTGCAGAAGAAGTTTTTGTAGAGAATGAATATTTCAGAATATGTGTCTCTACTTGTTCTTCTTTTTCAGTTCTGAAAAATCTTATCTTTTATTCTCTTGATGTCTGCATAGAAATGATCCACTGTCAAGATAGCCGTTGGCCAGTCATCAATGATTTCCTTAATTGCATTTGTCTTCTGGAGGAAAGTCCAATAAAACATTCCTTGATAATTCCTTGAAACTTGCTACAGAATAAATGAAAATGGCTACAAGATCTCTGAATTAAATGCTGACAATAATTCCTCAACTGTCTGAATTTGAATTTGAAAATCGTTGAACTCTTCAAAAAAAAAACGTCGAACTGAGCTCCACTATCGTCGAACTGAGCTCAGAGATTTGGACTTTGACAGAAACATAGATCGTCGATCTGAGCTCAACTATCGTCGAACTAAGCTCAGAGATTTAGACTTTGACAGAAACATAGATCGTCGATCTGAGCTCAACTATCGTCGAACTGAGCTTAGAGATTGAGAAATAAACTGGAGTCAAGATCGTCGAACTGAGCTCGAAGATCGTCGAATGGAGTTCGACGACTTTGATGAAGTTGAGCTCAGAGATCGTCGAATGGAGTTCGACGACTCGTCGAAGTGAGCTCAACGATCGTCGAATGGAGTTCGACGATTCGTCGTACTGAGCTCGACGAAATGACTTAGTTTCCAGACTGAAAAACCTTGGTCTTGAGGGCAGTTTCCAAACCTAACTACTAACCCTTAGACTCAATTCTAATTGACCTTTAGATCTATACAATGAGGTCAAAACAGGTTTCCTAAGAGACATAGTGATCCTGACCCAAATTAGTAATAGGGTGTTCCAACACCCCCTAATTCCTCTGCTCCGGTCCGATCTCCTAACGGGGTTGATCCCCATACCTTCCTTCCCCGATGAACTGGCCTCGAGGACGGTCTCTACGTCCTCCACTCACTGTATTGTCAGCCGGCCTCTTTCGGCTTTTGACCGTAAGTTGATCTACCTCCCTTTTCTTGGCCATTTCCAGAATCCTGGCCAATCTTCTCTCGGAGAGAAAGAGGAGGGCCTGTCTCATGTCATCGTACATCCCCATGTAGAACCTCCGGGCGTAGCCAGCATCGTCCAACTGATAAGAGTCTGCATAACGGGCTAGGTGAGTAAACTCCTGGTAATATTCCAGCACTGTCCTGTTTGCCCTGATTCAACCGCAGGAACCTATCCTCCAGCTCGTCCCTCGCCGAATGAGGTACAAAATGTCCCAGAAGTGCCGCTCTGAACTCTCGCCAAGAGATATCTAAACAATCCAAATTCGCAAAGGTGGTGTCCAGCTGTGACTTTCAACACCTCTTCCCGTGCGACTCCAAGCAGGAGACTGCCAAAGCAACTGCCTCCTCAGTGGGGCATCGTATCCCCGCTAGCATCTTATAGATGGTATCCAACCATTCCTCCGTGCGAACTGCCAACTCCGTCCCCTGGTAGGATGGAGGGGAAAGTACCCGAAAGGCACTCATCCAGTTGGCCCCGGGATTTAGCTGTGGAGCCGGGGCCTGCTGAGCTCTAAAGGCCTCCAGGATGGCCGTCAATGTTTTCCCCATCTCCGTCTGCTGAAACGGAACTGGAGCCGGCGGAGGTGGAACTATATTCGGAGCCTGAGGTGTCCCCTGCTGGGGAGTAGGGTTCGTCACAGGCTACAAGGAAAAAAATTCCAACCGTTAGATAGCGTACCAATGGAATAAAAGGAGGAGAAAATGGACATTTACATGTGATTTCCCTTATGGGCCCACCACTGCTTCCACTGCAAGTTTGTACGCAAACTAAGCTAGCACGGGGGTTTCCTAAGGTTATTGTGTACTACTTCTCTTTTCGATCGAGGTTTCCTCTGATACCACTTGTATGACCCCCTTTTTTTCCTTTTTAAAACCCCGGGGTCTTATGCCCAGAACCACCGTTTTGCGGTGGCCCCGACTCTCGGGAAGGCTGCCACTACAAAATGTTGATTCTGCCGGCCTTTTCGATCAACAAGAGAGAGCAGTATAGTACAGTTTCGGATAAAACTAAGTCCACATCACATGTATTAAATGTAAATGAAATCACATTGAGTCCATAAATAGAAAAGAGAGTTTACTGTAAGGTAACAAAACAGAAATATAAACGGGCTTAAGAGCAGTACATCAGATCCTCACTACAATCTCTCGCGGAAGCTATAAAAAGACTATCACTCACAGAGCCGTCGCTGGTGCTCCAGTACTATACTGGCCCACCACCATGCGCACCGTACTCCGCTGGTGCTGGTCCCTGAGCTGCTGGTACCTGTCTCCCATCCGGAGCCCCTGTAATATTGTGGTCTGAAAACCATTAGTAATAAAGACAAAGCCCTATCATACCCTACACCTCCCCCATGGCTCCTAGGCACCGAGCGGGGAGGAGGAAAGGGAAGCTACAAGGTGGAGAGTACAAAGTGGCAGGTGATAGTCGAACTAGTCTAGCAATTCTATAATAGTATGCAGTAAGGTAAGCAAGTAGAGTAAGCAAGTAGAGTAAGCAGCATATGTAAAAAGGCAAGGTAGGAAGTAAGTAACCTTAACTTATATGAATGCCCATACAAACTTATAAGTTAAGGGGTCTTCTGCAAGGCTCCCATCGTATAAAAAGTTCCATACCAATTTATACGTTGGGGTGTCGGTTGTATGCAAGTATGAGTGTAGTGATATGTTATGCCATGATTCGTGTAAGTGCAACCCATGCACATGAATCTATGCACACAGACCTTTAATTCCCCATAATTGGGGAGCTAGCTTCACTCCCAGGAACCTCCGTAGCAGCAAACGGAGACAGTGGGTCGGACCCCCCACTCCTAGGCGGGTATCCACACTACCAGGCTTAGCCCTCCCATACGCCCCTAGAAGAACACAACGTAGAGTATCCGCGTACTAATGCTGGACATATCCACCAGACATTTTTTTGCTAAGTGTCCCACACCGCCGAGTCAACGTATCGACGTCAGTGTGAACGACCGCCCAATACCGAAGACCCACTATCTTATTTTGTATCCAAAACCTTTCGAGCCACTAGCTCCCCGGACTATCCGTCCGTACATCTACCTTCAGAACGAACCGTCCGGATTGTAATCAAAACAACCTAATCAACCTCCCAAGATGCCGGGGTGTGTGAATGTGTAAGCCTAGTTATACTAATTGCTCTTGAAGTGTTTTATTCTTACTATTTAGGTTAGGCCAGGACTGCCCAAGGTATTCCCCGTGAAGGGCTCTGGAAGGAACTAGGAGCTACGATGGGATTACGCCCAAAGCTCCCTTTCGCAAGGCACTTATTATTATTGGTTGCTATCAAATTTCCCAAAATCCTTACTCGTTGTACTGGATCTAACCCTAGAGTATTTAACACTTCCTCCCCTCGAGAAAGACGATCTTTCGTCGATCCCGAGCACCAGTTAACACTAGCCAAACCAACACCCTACTCATCCTATCTTCCAATGGTAAACTAATTTTTAATTATCCAACCAGCAAACATCTAACCCCAACTCATGTGCCCAAAATCATATTACAAATTAAATTCTGCAGTTTTACTAAATGCAGACAAACCCAAGCTATATGATGTGTAAAACAAGAGGTACTCAAAATATTCATCCAATATCCCTATAATAATGTTTGGGGGTCTATCATGATATGTTTGGCTTAAATCCAGAAATTCATATTTTTTCTAATTTATCTGGTTATTTATTTAATTATTCTAGTAATCTAAATATCCCAAGTTTGAACACGATGTACCAACACCAGACAAGTAAATGCTCCACAAACTTTATAATAAATATAATATGACTATTGAACATAAAATCCAAAATTTCGTAGCTCTTCAACAAGATTTATGCCCCTAATTAATTAATTCAATAAAAATACAATAAATGGAAATAAATATAGAAGTGCCTTAAATATTATCCAAAAATTACAGAAAAGCTATCAAGGCTATAGTATGATCTTAAATCATCACTATCCAAGTTTCATAACATTTTAAGTTAGTTTAATCATGATTTTATCAAAATCATCCTTACGGGCAATACAAGGATTATAAATACAAGTACAGACTAATGTCTTCCAAACACCCTACAATAATTTCCAGAGGCTCCTACTGACCCTAAACTACTCTACCCAAGTTTCATCATTGTTCAATGAGTTTTAGTAACCTATTTTATTTCGACAAGTTTTGTACCCTAATCTAGGGTTACAGTTTAGAGGGGTCTACCCTTTCCCAAATCCCATAATATTTTTAGCAGAGGGCTTTAGGTAACCTAGCATCCTCCCTACCAAATTTCAAGCTAAATTAGGGTCATTTGGCCTCATTCCCTTCACGAGGCATAAAAGTCCTTCCTTAGGGTTTGACCTTAAGTCCCAAGGCAAATTCACTCCAATATACCCCATTTTCCAGGAGTGGGTGATAGAAGTCATGCCAAGTCAGTGGCCCCAATTTCATCCTCTTTTGAGGTGAGATGGCCACTCAAAACCTAAATTGCCCATTTGGCCAAAATGCCCCTATTATGACAAGGCTAGGGTTTGCTTGTTTTCTACTCAAACCAACTCCAAATGAGGTGAAATCTTAACCAAGGCTTTATAATGACCCTAGGCTCCTCTGACCAGAATTTTAATGAGGTTGGATATTATTTGGACCCTAAGTTAAATTACCCTAGTGAAATTAACTAATTTCCAAAACTATAGGAAAAGTGTCCCCACAAATTCTTAACTTTGGGCAGGTCCTAGATATGGTCTAGGGTGAGTCCATGTCCAAAGTTCAAGTCATTTGGACCATAGATGAGTTGTGGGCACCTATTTTAATCTCCGTCTTGTCTTAGGTATGAGCCCCACCATAATGAGTGTCCTAGTCAAACCCGACACCCAAATTGGTTCAAACCAATTTTGTCTTGAAGTAGACCCTTTGGCTAAAAATTTCATGTTGACCACTTCCTTTGGATTAGCATTTAAATATTTTTAATAATTTAAAACATTAAATTCAAAAAGTGTGACAAAAATGATATTAATATACACATAACCTATAATTTAATATTAGGCCAGCACGAATCTTGGCGCACTTTTGGACGGCATCCTGTCATCGTCCCCGCGCACCAGTGGTCTGGATTCATACTTCCTAGAGCACTTTCTACAAGATGTCGCCGGCCATCCGCCCACCTCCCTTTCCGGCCACCGCCACCACCACCTCTGTTGAGGTGATGGTTAGCGCCAGGCGGCGGCACAGCCGCCGGAGAGGCCTATTCCTGCGATCCCGATAGTGATATAAAATCATGAAAATGCAAGCTTCAATCAAGCTCAATTGAGCCCGATTTTCATTCTAAAAGATCCCTACGATCTATCCACAGTGAGAGAGTAAGGGGAGGAGCTTGCTTGCGGCCTAGAGACGCGTTGTTCGCCGGGAAGCCATGGTGGTGGCGGCGCCGCTCGGGTTTCTGCAACTACACATGGAAGTGGCTCTAAATCATCGGGGTGAGAGTGGAAGCGACTCCTTGGAGCCCACTGAAGCTTTTAAAATCATCAGATGGGGAGGGGGGGTGTCATGGCATTAATGACATTAATGGTCATGAATGGCTAGGCTCGGCCATGGTGATGGGGGAGGGGGGGGGGGGGTGAATCTACCTTGGGGTCGCCAGGAAACGGCTGGAAACTTCTCCTCTCCTCCAGAGGAGTTGAATCCAGCCACCAAAGGTGGCCCTCGGCCTCCCCATGCATGAATGGCCTTCTCCTTCTCCTTTCTCTCTCCTCCATTAAAGGGAAGATGGAGTTTTCTCTCTCGTGGTCATCAAGTCCGAATTTTTGGTGTCTCCTCCAGCCTATTGGAAACCCACAACACATAATAATATTAAAAAAGAGGTTACCTCAAGTGGGGGAAATGGGTTGAGCTTGGGTTAGCCCATTTAGGCTAATTTGACCTAACACTAGAATAGAGTTGACATTGGTCAACATGACCATTTGTGTTGACCACAATGTGTCCTTAGTGACTCATTGGACTCCCTTAAGGTCTAGGAAGGGTTGGGTAGGGTTCTCTTGGCACTTTGGAGGTCACCTACCCTTAGGAAGGGTACTTTGACCAAATTAGGGCTAGAGTTGACTTTTGTCAACCTAGACTCTTGGGTTGACCCCAATGGGTCCTTGGTGACCCATTGGC
The DNA here is from genome assembly GCA_039583875.1 of Platanthera guangdongensis. NCBI lineage: Eukaryota > Viridiplantae > Streptophyta > Magnoliopsida > Asparagales > Orchidaceae > Platanthera > Platanthera guangdongensis. The sequence continues at coordinate 40,404,244 of CM077154.1, forward strand.
CTCACTTTAGGGTAAGGAGGGCATGGGTGGGGTCCACTTGGCTAGAGGAAGTTCAATTGACCCTAAGTAGGCTAGTTTGACCCATTTAGGGTTAGTGTTGACTTAGGTCAACTTAACCACTTTGACTGCCCACAGTGGGTGCTTAGTGGCCCTATGGACTTCCCAAGGTGTTTGGGGTGTTGTGGTAGGGTCCTGGGATCAAGGTGTAGCCCTAAGGTCAGACCTTAGGTTTAAATGTTGAGGCTGAGATATAGGAAGACCAACGTGATTTTCACCTTGGCCTTGTTCACTTGGTCCTTTGAGCTTCTGGTTGTTTTATCATGACCTAGTCATGACAAAACAAAACCCTAGGGGTCTAGTTGTTTGGGGGATGTTACACACTTCATGAGGCTTAGGCCTTTTTGGCCGACGAGCTAGCTCCTGCTTGCGATCCTTGCCTTGTAAAAATTTAGTTGTAATGTGGGTCAGCAAATGCTGACCTCAAACTGTGTAACAAACACATCTCCTCCCGGCCGCCCGTAACGGACCCCGGGGTAAGCCTCCAACCTACAAGTCAGCACTTCGTATACAATATACATAAACAAGTAAAGCACTAAAGAACAGGCTTGGATGTCTCAAACAACATGCACGTTCTCTACTGTTGAGCATATAAAGAAAAGGGTCCTACTATGCAACATGTATGCAAAACCCAGGCTTCACCCAAGGTACCCTATCGCGTATGCATCTAGCACATCATCACATCATTTGGGTACTCATCATTTCCCCATTGGCATTAAGACGTAAACAAAGGGGGGTACTGCAATTCCCCCAACGACATACAAACCGCCACACGGAACTCTTGCACTGGCCTCACCCGCTCATGGTCTTAAACCCGGGCTTTCCTGCAAACTCTGACTTCTCATGTCAGGATTCCGTCTAACACACTGACCGATTCGAAGAAGCCTTGCTGGACCCCACCCGCTTATGGCCTCTTTGCCCGGGCTTGCCCCATGCTTGGTGTTCTCGTCAATCTCACAGAAGGGGACTAGTCTCGCCGAGACACTCTCCACACATGACTTGCATGTCAAGGGATAGCCAGCTGACCACGGAGACAAAGCCACACCTTGGCACATCACAATCCAAAATAATTTCCGCACTAATCCCTCATTTTGTACTGCAACGTCCCGACGCACCAAGGAAACCATCTACCACCAATGTGGAGCTAACCTTGTCCACCAAGGAAACTATCTATCGCTATTGCGAAGCTAACCTTGTCCGGTTCAGGCTACACGTACTAACTCGAGAAAAGGGAAAAAACACAAACATCACAAACGATATCTTGCCACAACGGATTTCTACAAAATCCCTAAAGCTCGTATGCAACATCACCGAGTCGGACTAATGCTCGCGACCACGGCTTCAACCACCATGCCTAATCCACTAACGGAGCAGATCCCTAATGCAAAAACATGTTGGGGATGGATTCAATCGACCCGGAGGTTCCTCTTGAACCATGGCGACCCAAACCCCACTAATTTGAGAGTTTGGTGCCCAAAAACTAGAAAGTAAAAGATGCTAAACAGGCATACTAAAACTAAAAGTAGAAGTGTCGTTATCTTCCGACCCCTCTTCCTAGCCATGGAAACTTAGCTGGATGAAAGCCTTTGCAACGGTCTTGCCTCCACGGATCTAGACTCGACTCGCAATTTTGAGCACTGAAGCTTCTCTGGCAGCTGGATCTCTCCTTCACCTTCTTCCTTGCGCTTCCTTCTCTCTAGATCTTAGAAAGAGAGTACTTGATTAAGAATGAGGGTTCCTAAACCCTATTCCCGGACTTAACTCAACAAGGACAACCTTGGACCATCAGATCCAAAAACAAGGAAACGAACGCCAACGATACGAACTGAAAATCATAACACCTAGGCCGAACATGGCTTGTGACATGCCCGTATCCAAGGCAGTGTTCCTCAATCGACGCCGAAACTGTCACACCCAGAATAGGACAAGGGCTCTGAACACGCCCGTGTCAAAGCTAACATGCCCGTGTCATGCAGTACACGCCCATGTTGCTGGGTGTGTTCCTCCATCAACACAGGATCAAAAACCACCCGAGAAGGACACGGGTAAACGACACGCCTGTGTCGAAATTAGCACGCCCGTGTCAGGCCGAACATGCCTGGGCTCCATGCCGTGTTCAATCCCCTTACACGGCACGACTAACAACCTGAGCAGGAGATGGCCTGGGACACGCCCGTGTCTCAGGACATGTTCGAAGTCTCGATGATTTCTGATTGCCTCTTCATCGACTTCGTGGAAACTTCATCGAACACGCACAAGACACGGCCTTGGACATGCCCGTGTCCTACGCTGTGTTCACTGTCTCGACATTTTGTCGAGTATAGTTCGTCGACCACCCGAGTTCTCCATCGAACCCGGGCACGACACGGCCATGGACACGCCCGTGTCCTTGGTCGTGTTCCCTGTCTCGACACTTCGTCAAGCGAAAATCATCGACTTCCCGGGATCTCGACGAACCCGAGCATGACACGGCCATGGACACGCCCGTGTCCTAGGCCATGTGACCCTTACCAAGACCCAAACTTGCCTATCGACGCTGCTCGTCCCTCTTTCGAATTTTGGGGTGTTACAACTCTCTCCCCTTAAAAGAATTTCGTCCCGAAATTACAAAAAGCAAAAAGAGGTACACAAAACTTAAATGATACCTGAATGGAAAAGCTCTGGATACTCCTCTAGCATGGTTTGTTCTCGCTCCCAAGAGAGCTCCTCACGGCCGCAGTTGACCCATCGGACTTTTACGAGTTTGACCTCTTTGTTCCGCAACTGCCGAATTTCTAAATCCTCTATAGAAACTGGATGAACTCGCGTCCTCAAGTCTTCCTCTATCGGCACCGATGTAGATTCGATCACCACACTAGCCCCTACCAAGGATTTCCTCAAGACGGAGACATGGAAGACGTCGTGTAATCCACTCAGCTCTGCGGACAACGCCAATCAGAACGCTGCTTCTCCCACCCATTCAACAACCTCGAAAGTTCCCAAAAACCTTGGACTCAACTTCTTGAGTCGGCGAATCCGTGAAACACCTTTGAACGGCTTGATCTTTAAATAGACCCAATTGTCTACCATGAACTCCAGCTTCCTGTGGTGAGCATTAAAATATTTTGCTTGTCAATCTTGAGCCACCTTCATGCACTGTTGAATGGTCCGTACCAACTCACAAGCATCAGCTACCACTTTTTTCCCAATAGTTTGGTGTCTCCCACCTCTGTCCACGACATCAGTGTTCGACATCGCCTCTCATACAAAGGTTCGTATGGAGCCATCTTTATACTTGCTTGGTAACTATTATTGTACGCGAACTCCACCATGAAGAGGTGATCCTCCCATTTCTTGTCGAAGTCAAGAATACACATCCTCAACATATCCTCCATAGTACGGTTCATTCTTTCGGTTTGCCCGCCAGTTTGAGGATGGAAAGCCGGAATGAACTTTAGCTTCGTGCCCAGACTCTTCTGAACCAACCTCTAGTCCTTGGACGTGAAACGTCCGTCATGATCGCTGACTATACTTTTAGGAATCCCATGTAGTCGCACAATGTTGTGAACATACAACTCCACCAGCTTCTCTACGCTGTCCTCCTTTCGATTTGGGATGAAGTGAGCCACTTTGGTTAAGCGATCCACAATCACCCAAATCGCGTCGTTACCCGACTGCGATCTAGGTAACCCATGCACAAAATCCATGGAGATGTCATCGAATTTCCACTCGGGGATTGGAAGAGGCTTCAGGAACCCGCCCGGCTTCTGACACTCGGCCTTCACCAAGGTATAAGTTTGACATTGATTCACGTACAAAGCTACGTCCCGCTTTAGTCCAGGCCACCAAAAGGATTTCTTTATATCCAAGTACATCTTTGTACTGCCCGGGTGAATGGAGTACTTTGTTAAGTGAGCCTCAAACATTAACTCCTCACGGAGCTTGCCGAACCGCGGTACACAAATCCTTTCGTCCTTCCTCAGAATCCAATCAATCAACTCCCAGGTGCTGCTCTTGCCCTTTTGAGCTTCCACCACGAATGGCTGAAATTCCACATCCAAATGAGTTGCTTCCTGAATACGATCGGACAAGTCGTTCTGCATTTCAATCCAGTTCAACCGAGCCATGCTAGACTTGCCCCTTGCTATGCACTCCAAGTCGAGGGACTCCTAGTCCAGCACCAACTGCTCATGATGAGCTTCGATCCAATTCCCATGCCCCGAGTATTTTATACTCAAGACATCTGTCACCACATTGGCTTTGCTTGGTGTATACTGAATCTCCACCTCGTAGTCTCTAAGGAACTCGACCCACCTGCGCTACCACATATTCAAGTCCTTCTGATCTAGGAGATACTTCAGGCTTTTATGATCCGTGAAGATCTCCACCTTCGCACCGTAAACATAGTGTCGCCATATTTTCAATGCAAAAATTACCACCGCCAATTCCAAGTCATGGACGGGGTAATTCCTCTCATGAGGCTTCAGCTGCCTAGACCCAAAGGCTATCACACTACCATGTTGCACCAAAACGCAACCCAAATCGAAACCCGATGTGTCACTAAAGATTAAAAATCCTTCGGTCCCTTTTGGTAGAATTAGGATTGGAGCCGTCATCAGTCTTTCCTTCAGTGTCTCAAATGCCTGACTGCACTCCTGAGTCCACACAAACTTCTGATCCTTACACGCCAGTGAGGTGAGGGGTAGAGCTATACGTGAAATGTTTTCCACGAATCTTCTATAGTACCCGGCTAGTCCAAGAAAACTTCGGACTTCCGCCACGGTTCTCAAAATCGGCCAGTATCTGATGGCTTCCACTTTTGTTGGATCTACCGCCACCCCATCCCCACTAATCACATGGCCCAAAAATGCCACCTTCTCGAGCCAGAACTCACACTTTGAGAACTTTGCATAAAGTTGGTTCTCCCTCAACACTTGCAAGACTACTTACAAGTGAGTCTCATGCTCCACCTCCAATTTGGAGTACACCAGAATGTCATCGATAAAGACAACTACAAATGAGTCCAAGTATTTCTGAAATACCCGATTCATCAAATCCATGAATACGGATGGTGCGTTCGTCAGCCCGAACGACATCACCGAGAACTCAAAATGACCATACCTCGTATCAAACGTTGTCTTAGGTATGTCCTTGTCTCGAATTCGCAACTGATAGTAACCTGACTTTAAGTCCAACTTTAAACATACTACTGACCCCACCAGATGGTCAAACAGGTCTTCAATCCGAGGAATCATATACTTATTCTTGACAGTCAATTTATTCAACTCTCGGTAGTCTATGCACAGCCGCATACTACCGTCTTTCTTCTTCACGAACAACATAGTTGTGCTCCACGGTAAAGAACTAGGTCTTATATACCCCTGCTCCAACAGTTCCTGCAACTGTTCCTTGAGTTCGGCCAACTCCTTTGGTGCCATCCTAAATGGAGGTCGTGACACCGGCCTAGCCTCTAGCACTAACTCAATCGAGAAGTCGATCTCCCGTCGAGGAGGCGCTCCAGGAAGTTCATCCGGAAACACATCCTTGAACTCTGTCACTACTAGCACTTCCCTAAGTGATAACTTGGAGAGGCAAACCTCCAATAATGCCACAAGAGCTACTCCACCCTGGTTAACTGCCCGCATCAACTGCATGGTCGAAATTAGGGAACAGACCACTCTATTAAGGACCTCAAACTTGACTTCTGTCTGCCCTTTGCTTCTTAGGGTCACCACCTTGGATAGGCAATCAATACTGGCACGTTGCTCTGCTAGCCAGTCCATTCCCAAAATCACATCAAACTCAACTAACGATAGGACCGTTGCTATCAACAAGAAGTCAACTCCGCTTAGCTCCCAACAAATATGCCCTTTCTTCCCGGTGGTCATGAATGACCCATTAGGCATGCACACCTTCAGCTCCGTGTCCACCGAAAATGACTCAACTCCAATCGTCCGGATGAAGCTTTTCGCAAGAAAGGTGTCTGACACTCCCATATCAAACAATACCCTAGTGGGGTATCCGGAAACTAACACAAAGCCTAAAACAAAGACATCAATCATAACGGTCTAAAAGTATGAAGCACAAGGTTGAACTTAAACTTCCTCATACATGTCACCACATCGGGTTAGAGGATCGCTTCCTGCTGTCCAAGGTTGTAAACCCTTGGTTGCACCGGTTAGAACCGAGAAGCTCTAGACTCCGCCATCTTCCCTTTTTCTGCGGTACTGCGGCCGAAGCGCACAGTTTGCTCCTACCTTGCATTATGCTTTGTACCTCCTTGGTTACAAAAACAACCAATGTGCCCCACATTACCACAGTTGAAGCACGTCGGTAGCCCCTTAGAGTGAGACCCTCTGGATGTCCACTTGCTTTTCTCACCGGACTTGTATGGGTGAGGTTCTTCCTCAATCTATTCCCTTCAGACTTTCCTTGGGATTGAGAAGGCTTCCCTTCCCCTAGCTTGGGCGCAAAACCTTTACGACGTTGGCTCCTAATATGCTAGCGAACAGACTCTTACTGTGGTAGGTTCGGTGAGTCGATCGTCGCGGGCATGCTACAGGAGGCAAGTGCACCTATCGCAAGTAGTACTCGATATTCGAGGGAATACCGAGGTCGTATTATTCTCAGGGTCGTGTTTACTATTCTTACTCCTCCGGGAGGACTATTATTTTAGTGAAAGAAAGGTGGAGATTTTAATTAAGTAAAGATGGAAAAAGTAAAAGAGCGAAAAAATGATTTAGAGAAATTCGATGAAGTGTTAAAGCTCGGCATCGAATCAGATTAAGACTAAAATAATTTTTAATAATTATAGGACCTAGTTTTCAAATTAATAAAAGGCAACTTGGCCGTGGAGGTTCCACAAATGTGAGCTCACCTAGCTATAGGGATATCGCTCACCTGAACGTTAAGACTATTCGACCAAACGTTAGTCTGACGAAGGATTCCTCTTAAAGCCCGCTTTACGCTAAGAACCCCGCTATTGGGTGGGGAACCCAATCCGAAAGAATTACGCTTGTCCTCTCTCGAGGGTATGCACGCAACTCTCTTTACCCAGGGGTGATCTGTCCATACGCATGGCCTCTCGGCTAGCTAGCTTATGGATAACGGAAATAGGGCCCACACATCGATTTGTGGTCCGACGCGTCGTTAACCCGCGGTAAACCTTAAGTGCTTAAATTAAAGTGAAAATAAAGATCTTTAATTATTTCAAATCATTTTAAATATCCCAATGCTCTTCGATGTCGAGGCTAATAGCGATTAGCCACACATTAGTATGGGGATGGCTTTATAATTTGATGAGGCGCGAGTTCGAGACTAAACGCTAAAGGATTATAAGAAGAGGACATAAAAAATAACAAATATTTAGAAAGCTGAAAAGTTAGCTAAAAGAACTCACACAAACTTCAAATTATAAATAAACAGAAACTAAGTTACAAAAAAAAATATAAGTCTTACTCAAACGAGTAGGCGGGAAATAAAGACACGCCATTTAACTCTTAACTAGTAGGCAAAAATAAATGCAAGTACAAGTCCTACTAAAATAATTACAGAAAAATAAAAGACCTGCCATTTAACTCAAATGAGTATGCGGTAAACAAAATCCGGCCATTTAACTCCTAGTGAGTAGGCGGAAATAAACGGTAACACACACACTCTACGTAATTGAAAGAAAGCGATAAAACTATCTCCTACACACACACACACTCTACATAATTGAAGAAAGCATAAAATAAAGCATTAAAATTTATCTCCTACACACACACTCTCTACATATTTGAAGAAAGCAATAAAATAAAGCATGAAAATAAAGCATGAAAATTTAACACCTACATTCACACACTCTTCATAAATTAAAGAAAACATAAAGATTATTCTCATACACACACACACACACATTTGAAAACAAAATGAAATTTACCTAAAATTTAAAACTACTGCTTTTCTATACTTAGGTTTTACCAAAAACAAATAAAAAGAAGAAAAAAAAATTTTAAGAGAACAAAAGTTTTTCAAAACAAATCAAAAAAACCAAAGTTCTTTAAAAATTAAAATAACAAGATTTTCATTCTTATGTTTTGATAAAAGTGAAAAAAAAGTGAAAAGAAAATGAAAAGAACAAAAAAGGTTTTACAATCCCACAAAAAAAAGCTAAGTAAAAAAAATCAAAATCTCTTTCAATACTCTTTTATAAATACATAAGAATGAAAGCATAAGGCTCTTAAGAAAAGGACATGATGAAAATAAGGAAAACTTATCATACCTAACATGAAGACAAGTTAAAAACATGAATAATAAATATGTTACACTCATACACACACACACACTTTTCATAAAGAGAAAAACAAAGGAGAAACTAAGGATAAACTGAGAAGAAAAGTGGGCACATGAGTTCATTCCAAAGCCATTTAAGAAGAGCAAAACTAACATTTTTATTGATTAAAAGAGACTATTACAAAGCTATTACAAAGCTAAAGCTAAAGCAAAAACAAACATGAAAGGAAGGGGGGAGAAATCTCCTTACATAGCAAAGGAATCCACAGATGCATCCCACAAAACACAATAAAGTGGCTCAAAAATGTGAACCCTTGGTCATTACAGAAGTGGGGAATTTATAGAAAAAAAAAAGCTAAGTACACGCCCTCCGACACGGGCGTGTCGGTGGGCGTGTCACTACTGTTTACGAAGGCGGCCGACGATTTGACGGCATAGTTGACTTCGGGCTGGACACGTATCGGTCACGCAGAGGTCACGCCCCAGGTCACGGGCGTGACGCTGGGCGTGGCGGTTGGTGTCGACACTCGACAAACGTCGAGCGGAAAGTGTCAAGTTGAAAAATCGTCGAGCTCGAAGAAGAGTCACGCCCTAGGTCACTGACGTGACATGGGCGTGTCGTGGAGTCGATGATCGTCGAGTTGAAATCGTCGAGTGGGAAAATCGTCGAGCTGAATTTGACATGTCACGCCCCGGTCACGGGCGTGACCAATTTGTCACGGGCGTGACGTGGCATTTTTTTGCAGATTGTAATTTTTTTCCTGAAAAATAAAATAAAACAAGTTAGTAAAATATTTACACAAATAGGAGTATTTTATTGAATAAAAATAAGTAAAAATGACAAAAATAAATGTAAACGACTTAAGTAATGTACATAAAAATAGGTATATTTACAATTCATTAAATACCCCCATACTTAAGCTTTTCCTATTCTAGAGCAAAAGTTTGTGATGAACTTATAAGGAATAGAAAAAACTCTAAGTTTAGCTACCGCTTAATCAATTATAAGAGAGATCTAAATACATATACGGGGTGTAAGAGTTAAGTCCTAAAATTATGTAGATGATTTAAATAGCACAAAAGTTTTGGCCAAAATACTTCTTGATATAATCAAATAGAAAGCAGTAATTGTATTTGTTAGATTAACAAAAATAGTTTGGAATTATATGAACTTTTAGTTTATAGTAGTTTTACCGGAAATAATGCAATTTACAAATGATGCTCTGAAAAAGATTTTTGAATTAATTCTTGAATCGTGAATTTGGCTAAGGGGATTGATGTTGGTTTATGAAGAGGGTTTTGATTTTGAGGTGATGTAATTTTTTCTCGAACCTCCATTTTTTTTGGATTATTAGGAAAATGAAATCTTATTTTCCTAATATCAATTTTTTTTTCAACTTCATAATAAAATATAACCCAATGTATATGTATAGGAGTAATGAATTTTATCCTCTTACTCCATAACATATAATCCTTTTTAAATTATTGGGTGCCTGATGTGCCCGCGAACAGACTCTTACTGTGGTTGGTTCGGTGAGTCGATCGCCGCGGGCTCGCTCGGGTAGGCAAGTGCACCTATCGCAAGTAGTACTCGATATTCAGGGGAATACCGAGGTCGTATTGTTCTCGGGGTCGCGTTGACTATTCTTACTCCTCCGGGAGGACTATTATTTTACTGAAAGTAAGGTGGATTTTGTTTTTTTACTTAATAAAAGGCGGAAAAGCAAAGGAGCGAAAAAACGATTTAGAAAATATTCGATGAAGGGTTAACGCTCGGCATCGAATTGGATTAAGACTAAAACAATTTTTAATAATAAAAAGACTTAGTTTTCAAATTAATAATAAGGCAACTTGGCCGTGGAGGTTCCACAAATGTGAGCTCACCTAGCTATAGGGATATCGCTCAACTAAACGTTAAGACTATTCGACCGAACGTTAGTCCGACGAAGGATTCCTCTTAACGCCCGCTTTACGCTAAGAACCCCGCTATTGGGTGGGGAACCCAATCCGGTAGAATTACGCTTGTCCTCTCTCGAGGATATGCACACAACTCTATTTACCCAGGGGTGATCGGTTCATATGCACGGCCTCTCGGCTAGCTAGCATATGGACTACAGAAATAGGGCCCACACATCGATATGTGGTCCTACGCGTCGTAAACCCGGGGTAAACCCTAAGTGCTTAAATTAAAATGAAAATAAAGAGCTTCAATTATTATAAATCATTTTAAATGTCCCAATGCTCTTCGATGCCGAGGCTAATAGCGATTAGCCACACATCGGTATGGGGACGGCTTATAATTTAGTGAGGCGCGAGTTCGAAATTAAACACTACACGTTTATAAGAAAGGGACACAAGAAAAATAACAACATTTAGAAAGCTAAAAAGTTAACTAAAACGAGAACTCACGCACACTCCAAATTATAAATTAAAAAGAAACTAAGTTACACATAAAAGAAATTTGCATATTAATAATTTGCGAGTCCCACTCAAACGAGTGGGGGCGGTAAATAAAAGCTGAAAATTGCAAGTCCTACTCAAACGAGTAGAACTGAAATGAAAGCGAGTCCTACTCAAATGAGTAGGAGAAAATAAATGCGATTACAGGGCTAAAAAGTCCGGCCATTTAACTCAAGTGAGTAGGCGGAAAAATAAAGAAAGAAAAATTGCAAGTCCTACTCAAACGAGTAGGACTGAAAAAAAGTCCGGCCATTTAACTCAAGTGAGTAGGCGGAAAAATAAAGAAAGAAAACAACGAGTCCTACTCAAATGAGTAGGACTGAAATGAAAGCGATGCGCCATTTAACTCTTAATGAGTAGGAGGAAATAAATACACACAGACACACACACTCCATAAGAGAATTCAAGAAAGCAATAAAGCTAACACCTACACTCACACACTCTACATAATTTGAACAAAGCATTAAAGGAAAGCAATTAAAAGAAAGCATTAAAATTTAACACCTACACTCACACACTCTACATGATTTGAACAAAGCATTAAAAATTATACACCTACACTCACACACACAACATGAAAAATCAAAGTTACCTAAAAATTAAAACTTTTACTTTTTCAAGCATAGGTTTTGCCAAAAACAAATAAAAAGAAGAAATTACAATTTTAGAAGACAAAAGTTGTTCAAAACAAATTGAAAACCAAAGTTTTTGGAAAATAAAAATTTCAACATTTCAATTCCTAGGATTTCATAAAAGAGCTAAAAAAGTTGAAATAAAAGAGAAAGAAGAAAAAAGGTTTTCATCCTAAAATAAAGCTAAGTAAAAAAAAAACAAAAGAAACTTTAGTAACTCTTTTACACACTCATAAGAGTGAAGATGTTGAAGAAATTAAAAGAAGACATGAAAAAAAAACAAACCTAATTCATCATTTCATGAATTTCTAACAAAACCTAACTTGAGAAAAATTAAAGGCATGTAAAGAGGAAAACCTATCATCCCTAAGCATGAAAACAAGTAAAAAAACATGTAAAGTAAGCATGTTACACTCATACACACACACACACTTTTCATAAAAGAAGAACTAAATGAAGAACAAAGATAAAACCAAGGATAAAAATGAGAAGGAAAGTGGGCACAAATGTTCATTCCAAAGCTAAATATGAAGAGAAAAACTAACATTTTATTGATTTTTAGGAACTATTACAAGCTATTACAAGGGCTAAAGTTAAGACAAAACAAGAAATGAAATAAAAAAGGGAGAAATCTCCTTACATAGCTTTGAAAATCACGGATGCAGCCCACAAAAAGACACTAACTTGGCCCAAAAATCTGAACCCTTGGACCTTACAGAACTGGGCTATTTATAGGAAAAAATTTCTAAGTACACGCCCTCGGTCACGGGCGTGTAGGGGGGGCGTGACAATACTATTCATGAAGGCGGCCGGCGATTGGACAACAAAGTTGACTTCGGGCTGAGTTCGCAGCAGTCACGCCCCAGGTCACGGGCGTGACTATGGGCGTGTCGGGGAGGTAGAACCGGGCGCGGGTTGCGTCAAATGTCCTCGGCAGCATCCTGTCGGGCCAGCTGGAAAGGTCACGCCCCAGGTCACGGGCATGACACTGGGCGTGTTAGTTGGTGTCGACACTCGACGAATGTCGAGCGGAAAGTGTCGAGTCGAAATTGTCGAGCGGAAATTGAGTCACGCCCCCGGTCACGGGCGTGACACTGGGCGTGACAGTTGGTGTCGACACTCGACGATCGTCGAGAGGAATTCGTCGAGAGGAGAGGACACGGGCTTGGGTCACGCCCCGTGTCGGGTGACACGGGCGTGTCGCCAGACGTGTCGAGCTTTTACTTCACAAATTTTCCGATTTCACGGGAAATGCGCAGTCACGGCCCGGTCACGGGCGTGACCAATGTGTCACGGGCGTGTACTTCCCAAATTTTGGCAGATTTTGGAATTTTTCTGCAAAATAAAATAAAACAAGTTAGAAGCAAATTTACAAGAATAGGAACATTTTATTGAACAAAAATAAGTAAAAAACGACGAAAATAAATGAAAATGACTAAATTAATGTGCATAAAAATACGTATATTTACAGTTCATCAAATACCCCCATACTTAGGCTTTTGCTATTCCAGAGCAAAAGTTTGAGGTGAATCTATAAGGAATAAAAAAAACTCTAAGTTTTGGCTATCGCTTAATCAATTATAAGAGAGATCGAAATAAGTATACGGGGTGTAAGAGTTAAGTCCTAAAATTATGTAGATGATTTAAATAGCGCAAAAGTTTTGGCCAAAAGACTTCTTGATGTAATCAAATAGAAGGCAACATTTGTAATGGTTAGATTAACGAAAATAGTTTGGAATTATAAGAACTCTAGCTTATACGAGTGCTACCGGAAATAATACAATTTACTAATTATGCTCTCAAAAAGATTTTTGAATTATTTCTAGAATCATGTAATTGGCTAAGGGGGTAGTGGGTTTATGAAGAGGGTTTTGATATTTGAGGTGAGGTAATTTTTTTCTCGAACCTCCATTTTTTTCTTTTGGATTATTAGGAAAGCGAAATCTTATTTTCCTAATATGATTTTTGTTTTTCAACTTCATAAGAAAAATTAACCCAATGTATATTTATAGGAGTAATGAATTTTATCCTCTTACTCCCTATATAATCTTTTAAAATTATTGGGTGCCTATGTTTACGGAACGAAATCTTGTTCCCATTGACATAAGATCTTTTAAGGATAAAATTTTTCATGCCAAGTAGGTCATGAAAAGTAAGGGGAGAAAGGAAAACTAGATTGTAATCCTAAAAATTTTTGAGAGCAACCTTAATAATTTGTACGTCCCAATTTTTTTTCAGAAAGCTAAAAGTAAGTATAATTGAATTCTATAGTCGTTATTTCCTAACATAATATACGTGCTCCTATTAATGAAAAATTAGAAGTAGTGCCTAAAACGAGTTCGCTAGTTTTTATAAAGCATAAAGAATTCTTTAAAACTTAACTCCGGCTATTTAAATGTTTCAATCAATAATTAACAAACGGGTAGCAAACAGAGAATTAATAATATTCACATATAAATAAACTCAGAACAGAATTTTTGGATAGCAGAAAAGTTAAGTATGGAATATTTAATTTATTTGTTGCAAAACATTTTTTTGTTTGATTTTTATAGTTTTTATTATCATTTTATTTTGTGTTTTTCATTTATTATCTTTTTTTTTGTATTTTTGTTTTTCGCAATTTTTTTGAAAATTTTGTTTTTTGAACTATATCTTTTTTTTTGTATTTTTTTTAAGAGAATTTTCATAATATGTACAAAAATAAGGGAGAAAAAGAAAAAGGTTTGTACAAGAATGAGGAAGGGGGAGAGAGAAAAAAAAACAAAAAAAATATATACAAAGTGAAACTAAACTAAAAAAAAAATTTTTGGATTTTTGTTTTTTCATTTAAATTTTTTTTGTTTTTTCATTAAAAATTTTTTGTTTCATTTTAAGATGTTTTTTAATTTTTTTGTTTTTGTTTTGTTATTATATGTATTTTTTTGGCTATTTCATTTTTGAGAAGCAGAAAAATTGAAGTGCAGAAAGTAAAGCACGAAAATACCCCCATACTTAAGTCCAACATTGTCCCCAATGTTGTATCATAAGTATGCGTAACAAAAAGGAAAGACAATATATACAAAGAAAAGAAAGGGAAGGGGGGTAGAAGCTTCCCTGAAACGCGGTGGGGAAGGCCGATCAGAAACCCTGCGTTTATTAGAAAAAAAACAGCAAAGGTAATAAGGAAAGAGCGAAAAAGATAAGCGAGGGGTGCCTCCCAGGAGCGCTTTGTTTATAGTCGTGTAGCTTGACTATTTTGGCGGGTTTATTAGGTGGAGGAAAGTTATGGTTTCGCTAAAACCGATCACTGGGTCGCCCGCGATGTAAGACTTTAACCGATGACCGTTTACTTTAAAAGAGCCTTTGTCCGGGTGGGAGATGAGTACGGTTCCATAAGGAAAAACTTCTTCAACTAGGAAGGGACCGGACCATCTAGATTTTAATTTACCTGGAAAAAGCCTAAGACGTGAATTGTAAAGAAGGACAAGATCGACCGGAGAAAATAATTTTTGGGACTTGATTTTTCGATCGTGATATAACTTAGAGCGCTCCTTATAGAATTTATTGCTCTCGTAAGCGTTCGCACGCCATTCATCGAGCTCGTTTAGTTGCAGTTTTCTATTCTGAGCGGCTAAGTTGGAGTCGAGGTTTAAGAGTTTTAAAGTCCAAAGTGCGCGATGTTCTAATTCTACGGGTAAATGGCACGCTTTGCCGTAGACTAACCGGAACGGCGTACATCCAATAGCGGTTTTGTATGCCGTTCGATACGCCCACAACGCATCGTCGAGTTTAACGGACCAATCTTTCCTATTTAGCGAAACGGTTTTTTCTAAAATTCGCTAAATCTCTCGATTTACTACCTCGACTTGGCCACTTGTTTGCGGGTGGTAGGGGGTGGCAAGCTTGTGCGTGACTCCGTATTTAGCTAACGTCTTAGCCATAAGAGCGTTACAGAAATGCGTTCCCCTATCACTAACAATTGCGCGAGGCGTGCCAAAGCGAGAAAATAATTTTTTAAGAAATGTAACGATGACTCGCGCATCGTTGGTGGGGAGAGCTTGCGCTTCCGCCCACCTCGATACGTAGTCGACCGCCACTAAAATATACATATTTTTGAAAGACGGAGGTAGGGGGCCAACAAAATCTATGCCCCACAAATCGAAGACTTCGCACTCTAAAAACATATTTTGGGGCATCTCGTCGCGACGAGAGATGTTACCCGACCGCTGACAGCTATCGCATGCGCGCACAAAAGTATGCGCGTCTTTGAAGAGAGTGGGCCAAAAGTAGCCCGCCTCGAGCGCCTTCCGAGCGGTCCGGTTGGCTTGATAATGCCCCCCGGCTGGACCCTCGTGGCAGTGCTTAAGAATTTGTAAGCACTCCACACCTGCAACGCATCTTCGAACCGCTTGGTCCGCGCAGATACGAAAAAGAAATGGGTCCTCCCAAAAGAAATTTTTCAAGTCAAAAAAGAATTTCTTCTTTTGATGACTGGAAAATTCTTTTGGAAGGACCCGCGCTACTAAAAAATTTGCAAAATCTGCGAACCAAGGCGAAGATGACGAAGATTTATTAATGGCAAGAAGGCATTCCTCGGGGAATCTGTCATTTATTTCAGATTCGACGAGCGCTTCCGCACCCGGATTTTCTAAACGGGAGAGGTGGTCTGCCGCTAGATTTTTCGCTCCCCGCTTATCTCGGATCTCCAAATCAAACTCTTGTAGGAGGAGAATCCATCGAAGAAGGCGGGGCTTCGCATCATTTTTAGCTAATAAATATTTAAGCGCGGAGTGATCGGTAAAAACGATAACTTTAGATAGCGTTATAAACGAGCGAAACTTATCGAAAGCGAAAACGACGCCTAAGAGTTCCTTTTCCGTTGTCGTGTAATTTACTTGTGCGGAAGTGAGCGTCTTGCTAGCGTAATAAATAGGGTGAAAATGTTTTTCGACGCGTTGGCCAAGAACGGCACCTAAGGCAATATCACTAGCGTCGCACATTATTTCGAACGGAAGGGACCAATTAGGGGCCACTAATATTGGTGAAGAGATAAGTTTTTGTTTTATCAAATTAAAGGCGGACTCGCATTCGCTACTAAAGATGAAACGTGATTCCTTTTCCAAGAGGTGGGTTAGCGGCTTTGTTATTTTTGAAAAATCTTGAATGAAGCGTCGATAAAAGCCCGCATGGCCTAAGAAACTCATAATAGATTTTACGTTTGTTGGATGCGGAAGTTTTTCTATAATTTCTATCTTGGCCTTATCCACCTCTATCCCCTTAGACGAAATCATATGGCCGAGGACCAAACCTCCTCGAACCATAAAGTTGCATTTTTCCCAATTTAAAGCAAGGCTTGTGTCCTCGCACCGTTGAAGGACACGATCTAAATTGTTAAGGCAATCGGGAAAAGAGCATCCGAAAACAGAAAAGTCATCCATAAAGACTTCCATAATGTCTTCTACTAGCTCGCCAAAGATCGCTAGCATACATCTTTGGAATGTAGCTGGCGCGTTGCAGAGTCCAAATGGCATTCTTCGATATGCGAAGGTGCCGAACGGGCAAGTAAAAGTTGTTTTCTCTTGATCATCGGGGGAAATGGGGATTTGGAAAAACCCCGATAAACCATCAAGAAAACAATAATACGGATGACCGGATAAACGCTCTAAAATCTGGTATAGAAATGGCAGAGGAAAATGGTCCTTGCGGGTGGCGTCATTAAGTTTCCTATAGTCGATGCACACTCGCCAACCCGTAACAGTACGAGTTGGGACAAGCTCGTTATGCTCATTCGCCACTACGGTAAGACCGCCCTTCTTGGGTACGACATGCACGGGACTAACCCATGCACCGTCCAAAATAGGGTAGATAATCCCCGCATCTAATAACTTAATGATTTCGGCTTTAACGACGTCTTTCATGTTTGGGTTAAGACGACGTTGCAGCTGTATCGTTTTGCGGCAATTATCGTTAAGGAAAATCTTATGGGTGCAAAAGGAGGGGCTAATCCCCTTTAGGTCAGAGATTTGCCATGCAATTGCGTGGCGATGTTTAAATAAAACTTCCAATAGATCGGAAGTCTCCGAATCACTCATGTCCGAAGAAATGATAACGGGGAGCGTATCACCTTTTCCCAAAAAAGCGTACTTGAGCGAGGCGGGTAAGGGTTTGAGGTCTAGGATGGGCGGTTCTTCCAGGGAGGTTTTAATTCCTATGTCTTTCTTACCAATTGGTTCGAAAGGCAAGTCTATAGACGTATCCTCATCGCAGTTAAAGTTTTCGAGCGCATAAATATCGTCATTTAAAAATACGGACTCGAAAATGGGAGAAGAACGATCTCCGAAAAAGGTATCTAAAGAATAGCAGAAATCGTCGCTCGATGACAAATTGTCCATCGAGGGATTAATAGAGAAAGTAACTTGGTCATCGCCTACTCGGAGGAGAAGGCTACCATTACTAACATCTATTAGTGCGTGGGAGGTGGCGAGAAAAGGGCGACCGAGTATTATTGGTACCTCGGTGTCCTCCTCGATATCTAAGATGACGAAGTCTACCGGGAAGGTAAACTTGTCGACTCGGACAAGGACGTCCTCCACTACCCCGATAGGGAACTTAACCGAGCGATTCGCTAATTGGATGCGCATATTCGTAGGACTAGGAGTACCCAAACCTAAACGCAAAAAGAGCGAGAACGGCATCAGATTAATGCTAGCCCCTAAATCAGCTAAGGCATACTTTACTAATATATCGCCAAAAAGGCACGTGATGGAAAACCGTCCCGGGTAGTTTTGTTTTGCGGGCAATTTATTAGTAAGGGCCGCCGAGCAGACAGCTTTGAGAGATATATGCGAAATATCCTCTAATTTATGTTTATTGGAAAGTAGTTCTTTTAAAAATTTCGCATATTTGGGCATTTGCGAGATAGCCTCGCAAAAAGGAACATTAATGTGAATTTGTTTTAGTAATAAAATAAATTTTTCATATTGCGCGTCCTTACGCTCGTTTTCTAACTTATGCGGATACGGAAGAGCCTTGTTTAAAATAATTTTTTCTTTTATAATAGGTAAAGGCGGCGTAAGCGAAGAAAGGGGAAGAGGGGTCGAAGGTGAAATATGTACCTGAGGGTCGGTCCGTTTTGGATCGACCACCTCCTTTCCGCTACGGAGGGTTATAGCGTTGGCGTTCTCCCGCGGATTGGGCTCCGTGTTTCCTGACAGTGCCCCGAGCGCGCGCTCAGACATCATCCTCGCCAGCTGTCCAACCTGTTGTTCGAGTGTTTTTAGTGATCCGGTGATGTTCCGGATATTTGACTCGTTGGACGCAATATACTTCAAAAAATTTTCCTCCATCGCGGAGGGTTTCGGAAGAGGAGGGGGAGGAAGAAATCCGGGCGCATAAGAAATAGGGGGACGCTGAGCATTATTCGGGTTGCTCCACGAGAAGTTGGGGTGATTCCTCCAACCCGGATTATAGTTATTAATATAAGGGTTGTTGTTGGGGTTGAAGGGGGGACGACCCGAATTTCCCATGAAGTCCACGAACTCTTCAGCTACGCAGACGTTAGGGGGAATACAACAAGGCGGAGTGGAGGAGGCAGCAGACATCTCCGCCACCTGCTTTGTTAACCTTTCAACTTGAAGGGTCAAGAGAGCAGTGGAATCCACTTCAAAAAGACCAGCCGCCGGCTTTGGCCGTCCCCGCGGGATGTTCCATTGATAGGCATTCATAGCCATCTCTTCGAATAAAGCCTGGGCGGCCTCGGGGGTTTTGTTGTTAAGCGTACCCCCGGCAGCCGCGTCAATCATTTGACGCGTCTGAAAATTCAGCCCATTATAAAAAATTTGAACTTGCAACCACGTTGGCAGCGCGTGGTGCGGGCAACGGCGGAGGAATTCCTTAAACCGTTCCCAAGTCTCGTATAGAGACTCAGGATCGTTCTGCACAAACGAAGAAATGTCCGCCCGCAACTTTGCAGTTTTTGTGGGCAGAAAGTACTTCGTTAGGAACCGTTCTGTCAACTCAGCCCACGTGGTGATACATCCTCGCGGGAGGGCATTCAACCACGCCTTGGCTTTGGACTTAAGGGAAAAAGGAAATAAGCGCAAACGAATGGCGTCATCAGTGACGCCATTGATCTTGAAGGTGTCACATATTATCTCTTGCATATGGATCTCTTTGGTCCTATGCCAGTTCACAGCCTAGGTAGGAAGGTCTATACTTTTGTGGTTGTAGATGACTACTCAAGGTTTTCCTGGGTGTTCTTCCTTAGACAGAAATCTGAAACACCTACTATCTTCTATAGCTTTGTCAAACAAATTCAGAATGAACTAGACAGTACAGTGGTCAAGATAAGAAGTGACCATGGTACTGAATTTCAGTCTGATAGTATGGCAAAACTATGTGAAGAATTTGGGATATTTCAGGAGTTTTCTTCACCAAGAACACCTCAGTAAAATGGCATTGCTGAGAGGAAAAATAGAACCTTGATTGAGGCTGGTAGGACCCTATTAAGTGACACATCTCTACCAGAATATTTCTGGGCTGAGCCAGTTAATACTGCATGCCATGTAATTAATAGGGCTATCATTACTAAAAGCCACAACAAGACCCCCTATGAGATTGTGAAAGGCAGAAAACCAAACCTATCCTATTTTAGGATCTTTGGTTGTAGGTGCTTTATACTTAACAATGGAAAGTCTTACTTGACTAAGTTTGCTGCCAAGTCCCAAGAGGGAATTTTTGTTGGGTACAGCAATAACAGTAAGGCTTATAGAGTCTATAACTTGTCTACACAAGTTGTAGAGGAGTCAGTTCATGTAGTATTTGATGAAACTAGACTTATTAACAATAGGTTGTCTCGTAGTATTTGTAGATCCACAGGTATAACTAAGAAGATGGACAAGCTCACTATAGAAGAAGAACCTACTGCAAGACAGCAAGTAGAAGATAGTGGCTGTTGTCCAGGGGGAGTACTACATGTACCTAATGCAGAAGAAATCCAAGGAGTGTAGCAAGATGAAGAAGTTGAAGAAGTTCAAACTGAAGCCAGGATGCCTCCAGCTAATAGGCATCTAAAAGATCATCCAACAGATCAAATCATTGGTGATCTAAGACAAGGGGTACAAACAAGGAGCAGAAATCTGAATGCAGCACTCTACTCCAGTTTTCTATCCCAAGTAGAGCCAAAGAAGTTTGAAGAAGCCATCCTAGACCCTCATTGGATTGAGGTAATGCAAGAAGAGCTGAATCAGTTCAAGAGATGCAAAGTCTGGGAGCTTGTTCCTAAACCAAAAGACCACAATATAATTGGGACCAAGTGGATCTTTAGAAACAAGATGGATGAACATGGAGTCATCATAAAGAACAAAGCAAGATTGGTTGCTAAAGGATATAGGCAGGAAGAAGGTATTGACTTTGATCAAACCATTGCTCCAGTAGCCAGACTGGAAGCCATAAGGATGTTCCTGGCCTATGCAACCTTTCAAGGATTTAAAGTTTACCAAATGGATGTAAAGTCAGCCTTTCTGAATGGTAATCTAAAGGAAGAAGTCTATGTGGAATAGCCATCAGGTTTTGTTGATTCAAATCAACCTAATTATGTCTATAGACTTAGGAAAGCTTTGTATGTTTTAAAGCAAGCCCCTAGGGCTTGGTATGAAACCATGTCTAGTTTCCTCATTGAGAATAAATTCACAAGGGGGAAAATAGATAAGACTCTATTCCTTAGGGAATCCAGAGGTAAGATAATACTAGTCCAAATATATGTAGATGACATTATATTTGGGTCTACTGAAAGTAGTCTTTGCAAAAAGTTTGCAAAACTAATGCAAGGACAATTTGAGATGAGTAGTATGGAGGAACTTAAGTTTTTCTTGGGTCTCCAAGTTAGACAGACTGAGAATGGATTATCCATATGCCAGTCTAAGTTCACCCTAGAACTAATAAGGAAGTATGGTATGGAATCATCCAGTACCATGAAGACTCCTATGGGGTCAAGTATGTCTCTTAGCAAAGATGATGCAGGGAAACCTATAGATGAGACTTTGTATAGAGGGATAGTTGGCTCCCTACTCTATTAACTGCAAGTATACCAAATATCATGTATGCTACATGTGTCTGTGCTAGGTACCAAGCATGCCCTAAAGTGTCTCATTTGACAACAGTCAAAAGGATACTGAGATATCTAAAGGGCATGCCTTATCTAGGCCTTTGGTACCCTAGGAATGGAGACTTTGATCTAACAGGTTATTCAGATGCAGATTTTGCAGGCTGCAAAGAAGACAGAAAAAGTACAACTGGAACCTGTCAATTCCTAGGTGGAAGACTGATTTCATGGAGTAGCAAGAAGCAAACAAGTGTGGCTATCTCCACTGCAGAATCAGAATATGTGGCTGCAGGAAGTTGCTGTGCTCAACTTCTATGGATACAACATCAGCTTGAGGATTATGGAATTCAGGTAAGTAGAACACCACTGTTTTGTGATTCTACTAGTGCTATATCAATTGCAAACAATCCTGTTTCCCATAGTAGAACTAAACATATTGAAATAAAATATCGTTTTCTTAGGGAACATGTAGAAAAAGAAGATATTTTACTGGAATATGTTAAAACAGATAATCAACTAGCTGATATGTATACTAAGCACTTAGAAGAAACAAAGTTCAATAAGTTTAAAATTGAACTTGTTGGGTACATTGGTTTAAATGTACCTGATTTGAAGAAGCCTCACCCAACTCAATGATAGACATCAAAATGTATTTGATGTGTTTTTGAGTTACTTGTGCAGGTTAAGTATTTGTAGGACTGAAGCAAAAATTTCTAAGTCTATGTGTCGACACCCAGAGGGAAAGTGTCGACACTTAAGTAGACTTGTGTCGACACCCAGACAAGCAGTGTCGACACTTGGAGTCATTGTGTCGACACCAGGGATGCTGAGTCGACACCAGACACAAAGTGTCGACACAAGGAGCTGTGTCGACACTCAATGAAGAAAGTACAGTAAAGCAGTGTCGACACTTAACAGCAGTGTCGACACCCAGTGAAGCTGTGTCTACACCAGAAAGTGTCGACACTTGGAGCTGTGTCAACACTCAGCAAAAGTCTGCAGAGACTAAGTATAAGTGTCGACACTCAGAACAATGTGTCGACACTCAACAAAAGAGTCAACATTTGTAGTAAGTGTCGACACCAAGAATAATGTGTCGACACTCAGCAGAAGACTCAACACTTGAAGAAAGTATCGACACATAGAGCTGTGTCGACACTTAGCAAAGAACAACAAGATCAATAAATTATTCTAAGTACAAGTGTCGACACTATGGGAATGTGTCGACATTCAGCTGAAGTCTCAACAGAAGAATCAAGTGTTGACAGAAGAAGCTGTGTCGACACTCAGCAAGTATCAACATAGAAGACTATGTGTCGACACCAAGAAGCAGTGTCGACACTCAACAGATTCAACACAAGAAGCTGTGTCGACACAAAGGAGATGTGTCGACACTTAGAAGAATTCAGCAAAAGATAGAAGATCAAGTACTTGTGTCGACACTCAATTTCAGTGTCGACACATGCAGAAGAAACTGTATCGAGACATAGTATCTACAACACAAGGAGTTGTGTCGACACCTTATAGACTTGTGTCGACACTTACACAACTTGTGTCGACACTTGGTCTATAAGTGTCGACACTTAAAGACAGAAAGTCTCGACACTTTCAGACAGTTAGAGAACTTTCAAGAACTGACTGGATGACTTGACAGTTGCCATTCCAGCCGGTCTACAGCACTTGTCAGAGATGTCAGAATTCAGTTATGGACCGGACCAGCCGGTTACCATGAAGAAGGCCTATAAATAGGCTCATACAGTCTACAGGAACAGTGGTTGAAGAAGTTGCTGAAGCAATTCAAAAAGTGATTCACAGAGTTGTTCAAGTTATTGATCAAGTATCAAAACAACAAGATCTAGCTGTCCAAGTGCAGATCTAAGAATTTGGAGAGAGAGGGCTCCATCCAAGAAATCAGCCGTTGGAACTAGGCTAAGAAGAAGGATTCAGATTCATTCTAGGTCTTAAGAAGCAGAGGTCAAGGATCAACTGCAGAAGAAGTCAATCTAATTGAGTTCTACTTTCAAGAAGCTTTGAAGAAAGCTAAGTCAGATTGAATCCAGCTGAGTTCTTCCAAGAACTCATCAAGAAACTCACAACCACCCTCTCTTGTCTTTGGGTTGTTGAGTTAACAATTCTAAATTCATTTTTATCTTGTAGGATCCTTTGGATCTGAGTGATTGTAAGCCTGTATTTATAAAGGCTGAGGGTAGGGCTTGAGAGCCTGAGTGTAGGAGATTGAAATCTCTGAGTGTAGGCCTAGGTGGCTGAGTGTAGGCCTTGTTGGCTAAGTGTAGGCCTTGTTGGCTGAGTGTAGGCCTTTGTGGCTGAGTGTAGGCTTTGTGGAAAAGCTGAGTTGTAAGGCCTTGGGCCTGAGGTGTAGGAACCAGTTTGGGTTCTGAGACAGTGGTGAAGTTTGGCCGAATCTAGTACACTACTAGATAGGCGAAGGGGGAAAGTGGATGTACCCAAAGCTTAGGGAACCACTATAAAACTCTGTGTCTGCTGTGCTGTGCTTTGCTGTGTATGTTGTGTGATTGCAAAAGTAGAGTAGATTCTGTGTTATAACTGATTGCTGCCATTAAAGTTTAAAAAAGAATTAGGTCACCTATTCACCCCCCCTCTAGGTGTTTAGGTACTATATCTTTCAAGTGGTATCAGAGCCAGGTTCATCAAAAAGGACTAACAATCTGAGGAGATCCTGATTGGCAGATTCAGTCTAAGACAAATTACAGATTCAAGAAAATCAAGAACCATGGGTTCCTCTGAGAATCACAAGGAATTGGGTTCCATAAAATTACCTCTATGCAGGAAAGAGATATTTGGGATCTGGAAGGAAAGGGTAAGGCTATTTATGGAAGCCTCAGACCCTAGGATTTACATCACAGTCAAAGAAGGGCCTTATGTGCCCATGAAGATATCAGTTCTAGATGCAAATCAGAGAACCCCAAAGGATTTCTCTGAAATGACTAAGGATGAGATTGTCCTAGCCACCATGGACAAAAGGGCACAAAACATTATAGTGAGTGTCATAGATGATGCAACTTTTCAGAATCTAATACACTATAAGACAACCAAAGAGATGTGAGACACTCTTATTGTGTATATGGAAGGTTCTGAAGAAGTTAGGCAAGATAGAAAATCCTTGCTAAATCAAGAGTATGAGAGTTTTAGACAAGGAAAGGGTGATAACATAACTGAGTGCTATAAGAAGTTCTACATGATTGTGAATGAACTCATGTCTTATGGAAGAGAGTTCAGTAATTATGAACTAAATCACAAGTTTCTAAGGTCCCTAACTAAAGATTGGGACACCAAGATCTGTGCCATTAGAGAAATGACTAAGTTGGGAGAAATTCCTCCACCTACACTGTTTGGCAAGTTAGTGTCTTATGAAATGCAGTTGATAGTGAGAAAAGAGGAGGAGAAATCAACAAGAACTGAACACAAGGAAAGAACTGTAGCTTTCAAGACAGAAGCCTCCAGAAAGTGCAGGAATAAGTCACCAACTCCACCTCCAAAGGTAGTTGAATCAGAGTCAGATGAGTCAGTCAGCACAAAATCTGAAAGCAGTGAAAGTGATGAAGACTTTGCTGCCTTCACTAGACATTTTCAGAAATTCTTGAAGAAGAAACAGTGGAGGTCAAGGCCTTCTACTTCAAAGGGAAAAGAAGATTTTTATCAGGATAAAAAGGCTTCAAAGAAGGACAGGAAGAGGACTAAGTCTAGCAAGGCAACTGTTTCAAAAATAGTGTGCTATTGTTGCAATAGACAAGGCCATGTTGTTGCAGATTGTCCTGAAAAGAGAAAGGAGTCTAGTGACAGGAAGAAGACTCATTTCAAAGGCAAGAAAGAGAAGTCTTTTGTTGCCAAAAAGGAGAACACTCTGTCAGATATTTCTTCTTCAGAAACTGAGTCTGATGTTGGGGCATACATAGGGTTGTTTGCTGAAGAAGAAGAAGAAGAATTCATGCAGATTATGGAGTCTATATATGAACAAGAAGACAGCCAAGGGCTAATGGCTTTGACAGAGAATGACAAAATCCTGGAGCAGACAGGACCCAGTAAGGTACAATGTTCAAATCTAAGTTCAATTTCTTGTTCTAGTACAGAATCAGATTCATCATCATCTAGTGATGAGAGTGTATCTGAGTCTGAGAAAGATATTCATCAGCTTATAGATGAATATAAAGTACTGTTGCAAGCTTACAAGAAAATCAAGTCCCTAGCCAAAAGTCAGGCAAAGGAAATTGCTGATCTTAAAGCTGCTGCAACAGATTCTGAGAAGCTATTTGATCAAAAGCTTAATGAGATAGCCAGGCTGAAACACATAACAGTGATTCAGATGGGGAGTATCACCTTTAAGAATGATCAAATCAAGAGTCTGGAGATAAATATTCAGAAGGAGGGAGAGCTTGTTGCTAGGTTTTCTAAACCTAAGTCAGTGTTACCCATAATTGATGAATTTGTTCATCACAAGGGTAAGGCTAGACTGGGTTTTATTAAACCTGCAAGGACTGAGCAGTCCAAGTCCAAGTCCAAGGGCAAAGCCCCAACATTCAACAAATCAGCTGTAGATAAGACAGCAAAGACAGTACCTAAGCAAAGGTACAATAAGTTTGAATGTTGGTGTTGTGGCAAGGTTGGCCATTTTGTAATGGATTATTGGCACAATGCTAATGCCAAAGTGAGTACCAAACTACCTGTTGGAAAGCCAGTAGGTTGCTTTGTCAAGTTGCAAACTAACAAGTACCAAGGACCCAAGAATTCTTTGGGTTCTAAGGTTCATTAATCTGTTTTGCAGGTGAGTCCAAGTGGCCATACCCCAACATGGTACTTGGACAGTGGATGTTCCAGACATATGACTGGAACTAGAGGATTACTAAGGGACTACATTCCAATAAAAGATGGTCCAAAAGTAACCTTTGGTGGTTCTGAAAAAGGAATCATCAAATGATTTGGTAACATTTCTAGCAACTTGGTTACCATTACTCAAGTGGCTTATGTTAAAGGGTTGAAACACAACCTAATAAGTATAAGTCAATTAAGTGATGTAGGGTATGACATCTCATTTGTTAAAAATGGTTGTCATATCAGGAGGTCAACTGATCAAGAGATCATTTTGACTGGTTATAGGAAGAGGAATGTCTACTCCTTAGAAAATATGATTGAGAATAATGGTTCTCCAGTGTGTCTTGTAGCTGATGAGACAGTCTCTCATTGTGTCAAATGGCACAAGAGGCTTGCCCATCTTAACTACAAGACTATTGGCAAACTCTTTAGCAAAGAGTTAGTGAGGAATGGTCCTCAAGTTAAGTGTGTTAAAGATGGTATTTGCTCAGCTTGTCAAAAGGGCAAGCAGACTAAATCCACCTTTAGAAGCATAGAAAACAAAGATGCTGTGAGGTGTTTATACCTCTTGCATATGGATCTCTTTGGTCCAATGCCAGTTCACAGCTTAGGTAGGAAGGTCTATACCTTTGTAGTTGTAGATGACTACTCAAGGTTTTCCTGGGTGTTCTTCTTAAGACAGAAATCTGAAACACCTACTGTCTTCCATAACTTTGTGAAGCAAATTCAGAATGAACTAGACAGTACAGTGGTCAAGATTAGAAGTGACCATGGTACTGAATTTTAGTCTGATAGTATGACAAAACTATGTGAAGAATTTGGGATATTTCAAGAATTCTCTTCACCTAGAACAACTCAGCAAAATGGCATTGCTGAGAGGAAGAATAGAACCTTGATAGAGGCTGGTAGGACCCTATTAAGTGATACATCACTGCCAGAGTATTTCTGGGCTGAAGCAGTTAATACTGCATGCCATGTTATAAATAGGGCTACCATCACTACAGGGCTCAACAAGACCCCCTATGAAGTTGTGAAAGGCAGGAAACCAAACCTATCCTATTTCAAGATCTTTGGTTGCAAATGCTTCATACTTAACAATGGGAAGGCTTACTTGACTAAGTTTGCTGCCAAGTCCCAAGAGGGAATTTTTGTTGGGTACAGCAATAACAGTAAGCCTTATAGAGTCTACAACTTGACTACACAAGTTGTAGAAGAATCTGTGCATGTAGTTTTTGATGAGACTAAACTTATTAACAATGAGTTGTCTAGTAGTGTATGCAGCCCCACAGGTTTAACAAAGAAGATGGACAAGCTTAATATAGAAGAAATACCTGCTGCAAGACAGCAAGTAGAAGACAGTGGCTGTTGTACAGGGGGAGAACTACATGTACCAAATGCAGAAGAAGTACAAGGAGTACAGCAAGATGATGAAACTGAAGAGGTTCAACCAGAAGTCAGGATGCCTCCAGCCAATAGGCATCTTAGAGATCATCCAGTAGAGCAGATTATTGGAGATCCAAGACAAGGAGTACAAACAAGGAGCAGAAACCTGAATGCAGCAGTCTACTCCAGTTTTCTATCTCAAGTTGAACCTAAGAAGTTTGAAGAAGCCATACAAGATCCACAATGGACTGAAGCAATGCAAGAAGAGCTTAATCAGTTGAAGAGGTGCAAGGTCTGGGAACTAGTTCCTAAACCTAAAGACCACAATATAATAGGAACCAAGTGGATCTACAGGAATAAGATGGATGAACAAGGGGTCATCATTAAGAATAAAGCAAGACTGGTTGCTAAAGGATATAGGCAAGAAGAAGGTATTGATTTTGATCAAACCTTTGCTCCAGTAACCAGACTGGAAGCCATAAGGATGTTTCTTGCCTATGCAACCTATCAAGGATTCAAAGTTTACCAAATGGATGTCAAGTCAGCATTTCTAAATGGTAATCTTAAAGAAGAAGTCTATGTGGAACAGCCCTCAGGTTTTGTTGATTCAACTCTACCTCATCATGTTTATAGACTTAGGAAAGCTTGGGTTAAAGCAAGCCCTAGGGCTTGGTATGAAACCCTATCTAGTTTCCTCATTGAGAACAAGTTCTCAAGGGGGAAAATAGATAAGACTCTATTCCTTAGGGAATCTAGAGGCAAAGTTATACTAGTCCAAATATATGTAGATGACATTATATTTGGGTTTACTGAAAGCAGCCTTTGCAAAAAGTTTGCAAAACTGATGCAAGGTCAATTTGAGATGAGTAGTATGGGAGAGCTGAAGTTTTTCTTGGGTCTCCAAGTTAAACAGACTGAAAGTGGTTTATCCATATGTCAGTCCAAGTTCACCCTAGAACTCATAAGAAAGTATGGTATGGATTCATCCAGTACCATGAACAGTCCAATGGGGTCAAGTATGTCTCTTAGCAAGGATGATGCAGGGAAACCTGTGGATGAAACCTTGTATAGAGGGATAGTTGGCTCCCTATTATACTTGACTGCTAGTAGACCAGATATCATGTATGCTACATGTGTCTGTGCAAGGTATCAAGCCTGCCCTAAAGAGTCTCATTTGACAGCAGTCAAAAGAATATTGAGATATCTAAAGGGCACTCCCTATCTAGGCCTCTGGTACCCTAGGAATGGAGATTTTGATCTAACAGGTTATTCAGATGCAGACTTTGCAGGATGCAAAGAAGATAGAAAAAGCACTACTGGAACCTGTCAATTCCTAGGTGGAAGACTAATTTCATGGAGTAGCAAAAAGCAGACAAGTGTGGCTATCTCCACTGCAGAGTCAGAGTATGTGGCTGCAGGAAGTTGCTGTGCTCAACTTCTGTGGATACAACATCAGCTAGAGGACTATGGATTTCAGGTAAGTAGAACTCCACTCTTCTGTGATTCTACAAGTGCTATTTCAATAGCTAATAATCCTGTATCTCATAGTAGAACAAAACATATTGAAATTAAATATCATTTTCTTAGGCAGCATGTAGAAAGAGAAGATATTTTATTAGAATATGTTAAAACTGATAATCAAATAGCTGATATGTATACTAAGCCCCTAGAAGAAGCTAAGTTCAATAGATTTAAAATTGAACTAGGAATGATAAACTTAGAGTAAGTTTACAGTATTGAAATTGGCTAAGTAAAATGGTGTCGACACATAGACAAGTCTATGTCGACACAGAATAGTGGTGTCGACACTTCAGGAAATAGGTGTCGACACATCTAGGAAGATTGGTGTCGACACTTCAGAATATTAGTGTCGACACATGCTAAGTAGGTGTCGACACATCCAAAGTGGTGTCGACGCTTAGTATTTACTCAGAATTTTCTAAGTAAAGTCTCGACTATGTGTCGAGTTATGTTGTGTCGACACATCAAAACTGTTGACTAAACATGTGTCGACACATATGTGTCGAGACATTATAAGTCAGTGTCGACACTTATTGCCAGTGTCGACACAATTTAAGTTAGCTGTCCCGCCTGTTCATCTTCAAAATTAGAAAGGTATAAATAGGGTTTTGTCTTTGTTTGTCGACACTCTTTCAAAGTTTCGAGACCAAACTTCTGTGTCGACACCTCTCTTCTCTCAAGACAGATTCTACAAACCTTAATGGCGCCTAAGCTAGAGGAGAACGTCAACGAAGGTTACGAGCTGGTGCGCGGCGCTTTTGAGGATGCTGAGCAAGAAATCAAGCACGTGATAACCCTAGTTGCCGATTCTGGGTTAGAATATCTAGTTTCAGAACCTACTAAGATATGGAAGAAAGAGGTACTTAAATTCCTCAATGGAGCTAAAGTGGACGAATCTGGATACAAAATCAAATCCAGAGTTCATGGAGCAAAGGTTAAGGTATCCCCTAAGAGCTTGAGGAAAATTCTACAGCTACCAAGAACTCAAGAGGAAGATGAAGTTACTGCATTAAAGACCAGGGAAGCTCTAACCTGGTGTGGACTTGATTCTAAGCTGAAGATTGGTTCTGTTTTCAATAGAAAAGGGATGAACAATCAAGGTAAATTCCTTTCTGAAATTGTTGGAAAGGTAATTTTAAGCAAGCCAGGAGGGCATGACAGAGTGTCTGCCTATATGTTTAGTATTATGACAAGAATAATCTTCTGTCTGCAAACTGACTGGTCTATGGTAGTTTTTGAGAAGATTAAGGAAAGTCTGAAGAAGCCCAATCTGGGCAGAATCATAAGTCTTTACCTTGCTGGAACCATACCTGAGGTAATGCAACAATCTGCTAGAAGCAAAATTGAAAGATATGGTACCTAAACACCTAGAGGGGGGGGGTGAATAGGTGACCTAAACCTTTTTGAAACTTTGTTGGCAGCACAACAGTTATTGCACAGATTACTACAGCTAACAGCAATTACAGAAATCAAACAGTCAATCCACAGCACAGCACAGCAGACACACTAATTTATAGTGGCTCCCCAATCTTTGGGTACATCCACTTTCCCCCTTCGCCTATCTAGCAGTGTACTAGATTCGGCCAAACTTCTCCACTATCTCAGAACCCAACTAGGTTCCTACACCTCAGACCCAAAGCCTTACACTCAGCCACAAAGGCCTACACTCAGCCACCCAGGCCTACACTCAGCCAATTAAGTCCTACACTCAGAGTTCTTCAACTCCTACACTCAGGCAATCAAGCCCTACCCTCAGCCTTTATAATATAGGCTTACAATTCTCTCAGATCCAATGGATCCTACAAGTTAAAATAGAAATACAATTGCTAACTCTACAACTCAGAAAATAAGAGAGGAGTTGAGAGTTTCTCGAAGAGTTCTTGGAAGAACTCAGTTAGATCCAAACTGACTTAGCTTCCTTCAAAGCTTCTTGAGTTAGAACTGAATTAGTCTGAATCTTCTGCAGTTGTTCCTTGACCTCTGCTTCTTGAGATCCAGATGTTTCTGAATCCTTCTTCTCAGCCTTAGTTCCAAAGACTGAATTCTTGATTGGAGCTCTCTCTCTCCAACTTCTTAGATCTGCAGTTGGACTGACAGATCTTCTTGTGTTGATCCTCTGTATATGACTTTTCTGATTTCTTGAAGAATCTGATCAACCACTTTAAGTATTCTTCATAACTACTTGTGACCAACAACAATCAATCACACACACTTTTTCTGTAAACAATGGGTGCCTATTTATAGGCTTCCTTCATGGTAACCGGCTGATCCGGTTCATAACAGACTTCTGATTTCTCTGACAGTTGCAGTAGACCGGCTGGATCGGCAGCTGTCATGTCAACCAGTCACTTCTTGAAATTCTCTAACTGTCAGATAGTGTCGAGACTTTCTGTTCTTAAGTGTCGACACTTATAGACTAAGTGTCGACACATGTTGTGTAAGTGTCGACACAAGTCTACAAGGTGTCGACACAATTCCTTGTATGTCTCGACACAGATTCTTCTGCATGTGTCGACACTGAAATTGAGTGTCGACACAAGTCTTGTTCTTCATTCTTTAACTGTATTCTTCTAAGTGTCGACACATGTTCTTTGTGTCGACACATCTTCATGTGTTGAAACTGTCAAGTGTCGACACTGCTTCTTGGTGTCGACACAAGTCTTCAATTTTGTTTCTTCAGCTGAGTGTCGACACATTCCCTTAGTGTCGACACTTGTACTTAGAATATTTTATAAACTTCTCTGTTCTTTGCCAAGTGTCGACACAGCTCCTTGTGTCGACACTTCTTCTTCAAATGTAGAGTCTTTAGCTAAGTGTCGACACATTGTGCTGAGTGTCGACACTTACTTCAAGTGTTGACTCTTCTGGTTGTGTGTCGACACATTGTGCTGAGTGTCGACACTTACTTCAAGTGTTGACTCTTCTGGTTGTGTGTCGACACATTGTGCTGAGTGTCGACACATTCCTCAAATGCTGACTCTTCTGCATAGTGTCGACACATTGTGTTGAGTGTCGACACTTGTACTTAGACTCTGCAGACTTTTGCTGAGTGTCGACACATCTTCAAGTGTCGACACTTTCTGGTGTAGACTCAACTCTTCTAGGTGTCGACACTTCTGCTAAGTGTCGACACTGCTTTTCTGCATACTCCTTCACTGAGTGTCGACACAGCTCCAAGTGTCGACACTTTCTGTCTGGTGTCGACTCTTCTTCCCAGGTGTCGACACAATAACTCCAAGTGTCGACACTTTGACTCTGGGTGTCGACACATGGACTTAGAAACTTTTAGCTTCAGTCCAGTGTATACCTAACCTGCACAAGTAACTCAAACAAACATCAAATACATTATGATGCATATCATTGAGTTAGGGAAGGCTTCTTCAAATCAGGTACATTTGACCAATGTACCCAACAATCTCCCCCTATTTGGAGAAGTCATAACCCTTAGTCAATGATATACATCACTCATAATTAAAAATTAGAGAATGATGTAAAGCAGATATATATCAACAGGGTATACTTAAACATGTAATAAAGCACACATGTATACTCATTCAGCATTACAGAACAACCAAGAATTAGACACATTCTACTGAATCAATCATGAAATATATTTATCAAAAACTGTCCAAACATTGTGTTCAATACATTGTCAATGATTTACAAAAATATTTAGATGTAACAAATTACAACATTCTTCAGTCTAATCTTAATCTAATTCTGCTCTGGTTCTTTTATAACTATGCCTTTCCCAGCTTGTATTTTGGCTTTTACAGCAGCAGCAGCAGGCTCAGTATCAGCAACCTTCTTCCCTTTGGAGTCCTTCTTCTTAAGTTCTTCAGCCTTGATTTTCTGCCTTTCAAAATAATGATAGGGCTTAGGAAAGTACTTGCTAGGCTCCACAGCTGTAGGAGGTAGCTTTCCTAACTTAGCCTTCCTTCTATGCTGGACAATGGCTTCCTGCCTACTCTCATGCTTCCTCCATTCTGCCTCTGAGAACCACTTGTTCCTCTCATGTGCATTGTCCTTGGCTGCTTTCCAGGCTGTGAGAATGATGTTCCTAGAAGTAGGGCTCCATTGTTCAAAATCTGGTTTTTGCTCAGCAAGTTCCCTGAACTTCTTCTTTGACAGCCTTGTCTCTTCCTCTTTGTCCATAGCCTCTTGCATAGCAGCTGTAATAGGTTGAACAACCTTTTCCAGAATAACAGTTGGCTTTCCAGCAGTTGGGCTATACATTGTGCTTACTTCAGCATGAACCATATCAAAATCTGGAGGTGGATAGATCACCTGAGCTACTTCCTGTTGCTCTCCTCCAAGATATGCACTTTGAATACCAGATTCAGCTACATTGTCATCATCACACAGGGGAGGATAGCCCAGTGTAGCTCTGATGGAATTAGAAATCCATTTGGCATGGTCAGAGCTGGCTTTGACTAACACCCTCTCCCCCTTTATGACTTCTTGTGCTACATGATCTCTCACATCATCTTTCTGGAACCTGATTTGGCTATCCAAGTACCTGATCCCCTCTTTAAAGAATGGTTTCAGCTTGGTAAGTTGTTCAGAGATTGCTTTCTGTGAATCTTGTATGGCAGTCTTGACAGCAGTAAGCTCAGCTTGAAAGAGTTTATCAAAATTAGCCTTTGCAGCATCAGTAGAAGTAGATGTTTCAGCAGACTTATTCTTTAATTCAGTTACTATAGCATTGTGGGATGCAGTCAAATTATCATTCATCCTCAATTGATTTTCCAGCACATATCCCTGCTTCAATGATATATCATCTACTTTGTCTTTGATCTGTTCTTGATGTTTAGCCAGGAATACCACTGCATTTCCACCCTTGTGGAAGCAATCATTCATTTCCTTCTTATTCAGGTTCATCTCAAACCTGATTGACTTGATATCTTGAGCTAAATCAAACTGTAAAGACTTGTGGCCTTCATCAATATATGTCTCTATAGCCCTCCTTTGCTCATCCAGCTTAACTTGCATTGATACCATTAAGCTGTTGTAATCTGTTGATGGAGCTTGTTGGACTAGGGAGTGTTGAGCAACAGTTTGTAGAGCTTTCTTATAGCTCTGACTCCTTCTTTTGAATACAAAGAACTGCTTCTTCTTACCTTGCTCAGCTTCATCATCCTCAGACTCTGAAGTACTTGCTATATTTACCCTATCCTTAGGGCTTGAGGGTTTGTCAGCTTGCACATCTAGTGCCTTCTTAGTATCTAGCCTTATAGGCTCTTCCTGAACTTCCAGATTCTCCCCCTCAACAGCAGTACCCTTCTCTTCAGTAGCAGCATTCGTCTCTTCATCAGCAGCAGTCTTGTCCATGTCAAAGTCCTCTTGATCTAAATTCAGAAATAGATCTTCCATTGTATATTCTG
The DNA here is from genome assembly GCA_039583875.1 of Platanthera guangdongensis. NCBI lineage: Eukaryota > Viridiplantae > Streptophyta > Magnoliopsida > Asparagales > Orchidaceae > Platanthera > Platanthera guangdongensis. Next base: position 40,438,863 of record CM077154.1, read on the forward strand.
GGGGTGACTGAGCAGGAGATGTACTGGGTACATTAACTACAGCAGATGTGTCTTGGAGAACAACATCTGGTGCTTGATTTGCTTGCTGAGTTTGCTGATGAATATCAGACAAATCAGAATCTATTATAGAAAAATCTAAAGTATTGAGGTCAGAAAGTACCTCTTGGATAATGAGAGTAGCTTGCTCACTCTCCAGTGTAGAGGGTTGTTCTACAGCTGGAGGCTCCCCCTGGATGTCAGCTGGCTCTTTAGGAGCAGGTGACTTCTCTGCAGCCTCATCCTCATGATTATCAGGAGTGAAAACAACATGGTCTTCACTACCTAAGCTGCTGGAGGACTCCTGAGTCACAATAGCTATCTTCCTCTTCTTCTGTGGGGGTGAATCTTTCTTAGAAGCTTGTTTCTCAGGGGTGGTCAATTCCTTTGACAGCACCCTTTCCCACCTGGAGAAGATCCTCATGTCCATCCTTCTCATGTGGTTGATTTTGCTACCTGCAGCAGAGCTCATTACCTCTGGTATTGTACCAGCCAGGTAGAGACTAAGTATCCTGCCCAGATTGAGCTTCTTCAGACTTTCCTTTACTTTCTCATATAAAACCATAGACCAGTCTGTTTTGAGATTGAAAATGATTCTAGTCATAACACTGAACATGGAGGCTGACACCCTGTCATGCCCTCCAGTCTTGCTGAGGAGTACTTTGCCCACAATTTCTAACAGAAACTTTCCTTGAGTATTCATTCCTCTCCTATTGAATACTGATCCTATCTTTAGCTTAGGATCAAGTCCACACCAGGTAAGTGCGTCCCTGGTCTTAGATGTTGTTACTTCCTCTTCTTCCTGAACTTTAGGTAGCTGAAGTACCTTTCTCAGAGACTTAGGTGAAATCTTGACCTTGGTGCCATGCACCCTTGACTTGATTCTGTAGCCTGAGTCATCTACAGACGCTCCAGTAAGAAATTCAATAACTTCCTTCTTCCAAATTTTGGTTGGTTCTGAAACCAAGAACTCCAATCCTGAATCGGTGACTAGGGTTATCACCGATTTTATTTCTTGATTGCCATCGTCGAATGCGCCTCGCACGAGCTCATAGCCTTCGTTAACGTTCTCTTCCAGCTTGGGAGCCATTAGGGTTTGGAGAATTAGTCTTTAGAGAAGAGAAATGTCGACACAAGAGTTTTGGTCTCGAAACTTTTGAAAGTGTGTCGACAAACAAAGACAGAACCCTATTTATACCTTTCTTGTTTGAAGACGAACAGGCGGGATGAATTTCTAAAGATGTGTCGACACTGTCAATAAGTGTCGACACTGACTTATAATGTCTCGACACACATGTGTCGACACAAGTTTAGTCAACAGATTTTAAGTGTCGACACTTGGTTAAGTGTCGACACCACACTACTCGACATGTAGTCGAGACTTTACTTAGAAAATTCTGAGTAAAACTTAAGTGTCGACACCTTATTGAATGTGTCGACACCAACTCGACATGTGTCGACACTAACATTCTGAAGTGTCGACACCAACTTGACATGTGTCGATACCAACATCCTAGATGTGTCGACACCATTTTCCTGAAGTGTCGACACTTACTATTCTGTGTCGACATAGACTTGTCTATGTGTCGACACCTTTTTACTTAGCCAATTTTTAGTTCTGTAAACTTAGTCTAAGTTTATCATTCCTAGTTCAATTTTGAACCTATTGAACTTAGCTTCTTCTAAGGGCTTAGTAAACATATCAGCTATCTGATTATCAGTTTTAACATATTCAAGTGCAATATCATTTCTTTCTACATGCTCCCTAAGAAAGTGATATTTAATCTCAATATGTTTAGTTCTACTATGTGATACAGGATTGTTAGCTATTGAAATAGCACTAGTAGAATCACAGTAAAGTGGAGTTCTACTTACCTGAAATCCATAGTCTTCTAACTGATGTTGAATCCATAGAAGTTGAGCACAGCAACTTCCTGCAGCTACATATTCTGACTCAGCTGTGGAGATAGCCACACTGGTTTGCTTCTTACTACTCCATGAAATGAGTCTTCCACCTAGGAATTGACAGGATCCAGTAGTGCTCTTTCTATCTTCTTTGCATCCTACAAAGTCTGCATCTGAATAGCCTATTAGATCAAAATCTCCATTCCTAGAGTACCAGAGGCCTAGATAAGGAGTGCCCTTTAGATATCTCAAGATTCTCTTGACTGCAGTTAAGTGAGACTCTTTAGGGCAGGCTTGATACCTGGCACAAACACATGTAGCATACATAATGTCAGGCCTACCTGCAGTCAAGTATAGTAGGGAGCCAACTATTCCTCTATACAAGGTTTCATCTACAGGTTTCCCTGCATCATCCTTGCTTAGAGACATACTTGACCCCATAAGAGTCTTCATGGTACTGGAGGAATCCATACCATATTTCCTTATGAGTTCTAGGGTGAACTTGGACTGACATATGGATAAACCATTTTCAGTCTGTTTAACTTGGAGACCCAAGAAAAACTTCAGTTCTCCCATACTACTCATCTCAAATTGACTTTGCATAAGCTTTGCAAACTTTTTGCAAAGGCTACTTTCAGTAGACCCAAATATAATGTCATCTACATATATTTGGACAAGTATTACTTTGCCTCTAGATTCCCTAAGGAATAGAGTCTTATCTATTTTCCCCCTTGAGAACTTGTTCTCAATGAGGAAACTAGATAGGGTTTCATACCAAGCTCTAGGTGCTTGTTTTAACCCATATAATGCTTTCCTAAGTCTATACACATAATGAGGTAAAGTTGGATCAACAAAACCTGCAGGCTGCTCCACATAGACTTCTTCTTTCAAATTACCATTTAGGAATGCTGACTTGACATCCATTTGGTATACCTTGAATCCTTGATAGGTTGCATAGGCCAAGAACATCCTTATGGCTTCCAGTCTGGCTACTGGAGCAAAGGTTTGATCAAAATCAATACCTTCTTCTTGCCTATATCCTTTTGCAACCAGTCTTGCTTTATTCTTGATGATAACTCCTTGTTCATCTAACTTATTCCTATAGATCCACTTTGTTCCTATCACATTGTGATCTTTAGGTTTAGGAACCAGGTCCCAAACCTTGCACCTTTTGAACTGGTTAAGCTCTTCCTGCATTGCTTCAGTCCACTGTGGATCTTGTATAGCTTCTTCAAATTTCTTTGGTTCTATTTGAGACAGAAAACTTGAATATACTACAGCATTCTGATTTCTGCTCCTTGTCTGAACACCTTGTCTTGGATCTCCAATAATCAGCTCTACTGGATGATCTCTTAGATGCCTGTTGGCTGGAGGCATCCTTACTTCTGGTTGAACTTCTTCAGCATCTTCATCAAGCTGAGTTCCTTGTACTTCTACAGCTCCTTGTTCATGTAGTTCTCCCCCTGGACATAAGCCATCTTCTTCTACTTGCTGTCTTGCAGCAGGTACATCTTCTATGGTTAGCTTGTCCATCTTCTTAGTAAGACCTGTGGGGCTGCACACACTACTAGACAACTCATTGTTAATTAGTTGTGTCTCATCAAAAACTACATGCACAGACTCCTCTACAACTTGTGTAGTCAAGTTGTAGACTCTATAAGCCTTACTATTATTGCTGTACCCAACAAATACTCCCTCTTGGGATTTGGCAGCAAACTTAGTTAAGTAAGACTTTCCATTGTTAAGTATGAAGCATTTGCAACCAAAAATCCTGAAATAGGATAGGTTTGGTTTCCTGCCTTTCACAACTTCATAGGGGGTCTTGTTTAACCTTTTAGTGATGGTAGCCCTATTTATCACATGGCATGCAGTGTTAACTGCTTCAGCCCAGAAATATTCTGGCAGTGATGAATCACTTAATAGGGTTCTACCAGCCTCTATCAAGGTCCTATTTTTCCTTTCAGCAATGCCATTTTGCTGAGGTGTTCTAGGTGAAGAGAATTCTTGAAATATCCCATAGTCTTCACACAGCTTTGTCATGCTTTCAGACTGAAACTCAGTACCATGGTCACTTCTAATTTTGACCACTGTACAGTTCAATTCATTCTGAATTTGCTTAACAAAACTATAGAAGACACTAGGTGTTTCAGATTTCTGCTTTAAGAAGAACACCCAGGAAAACCTTGAGTAGTCATCAACAACTACAAAGGTATAGACCTTCCTACCTAAGCTGTGAACTGGCATTGGACCAAATAGATCCATATGCAAGAGGTATAAACACCTCACAGCATCTTTGTTGTCTAAGCTTCTAAAGGTGGATTTAGTCTGCTTGCCCTTTTGACAAGCTGAGCAAATGCCATCTTTGACACACTTAACTTGAGGACCATTCCTCACTAACTTTTTGCTAAAGAGTTTGCTAATAGTCTTGTAGTTAAGATGAGCTAGCCTCTTGTGCCACTTGACACAATGAGAGATTGTCTCATTAGCTACAAGACAGACAGGAGAACCATTGTTCTCAATCATAATGTCTAAACAATAGACATTTCTCTTTCTATATCCTGTCAAAATGATCTCTTGATCACTTGACCTCTTGATATGACAACCATTTTTAACAAATGAGATGTCATACCCTACATCACTTAACTGACTTATACTAATGAGGTTGTGTTTCAACCCTTTAACATAAGCCACTTGAGTAATGGTAACAAGGTTTGAAGAGATGTTACCAAACCCTTTGATGATTCCTTTTTCAGAACCACCAAAGGTCACTTTAGGACCATTTTTGATTGGAATGTAGTCCTTCAGTAGTCCCCTTGTTCCAGTCATATGTCTGGAACATCCACTATCCAAGTACCATGTTGGGGTATGGCCACTTGGATTCACCTGCAAAACAAATTAATGAACCTTAGAACCCAAAGTAAACTTGGGTCCTTGGTGATTGTTAGTTTGCAACTTGACAAAGCTACCTGTTGGCTTTCCACCAAGTAACTTACTACTCATCTTGGCACTGGCATTGTGCCAACAGTCCATTGCGAAATGGCCAATCTTGCCACAGCACCAGCATTCAAACTTGTTGTACCTTTGCTTAGGTACAACCTTTGCTGTCTTGACTACAGCAGGCTTGTTGAATGTTGGGGCTTTGCCCTTGGACTTGGACTGATCCTGAACAGTTCTAGCTGGTTTAATAAAACCCAATCCAGCCTTTCCTTTATGATGAACAAATTCATCAATCAAGGGTAGCACTGATTTAGGTTTTGAAAACCTAGCAACTAGCTCTTTTTCCTTCTGGAGATGGATCTCCAGTAACTTAATTTGATCATTTTTATAAGTGATAGTTCCCATCTGAATCACAGTAATGTGTTTCAGCCTGGCTACCTCATTGAGCTTTTGATCAAATTCCTTCTCAAAGTCTGTTGCAGCTGCCTTTAGATCTGCAATTTCCTTTGCCTGACTTTTGGCAAGGGACTTGCTTTTCTTATAGGCTTGCAACAGTACTTTATATTCATCTAAGAGCTGATGAATATCTCCCTCAGATTCAGAAACACTTCCATCACTTGATGAAGATGAATCTGACTCTGAGCTAGAACTTAAATCTGAACTTTGAGTTGGACTTTGTACCTGACTAGGTCCTGGCTGCTCCAGAATTTTGGTACTTTCAGTCAATGCCATCGGTCCTTGGCACTGACTCTCTTCTTGTTCATAGATTGATTCCATGATCTGCATAAACTCTTCTTCTTCTTCAGCAAATAGCCCTATGTAGGCTTCAGCATCTGTCTCAGTGTCTGAAGAAGAAATGTCTGAAAGAGTCTTCTCATTCTTTGCAACAAAGGACTTCTCCTTCTTTCCTTTGAAGTGAGTCTTCTTTCTGTCACTGGATTCTTTTCTTCTCTCAGGACAATCTGCAATAACATGCCCCTGTCTATTGCAGCAGTAACATACTATCTTAGACCCAGTTGCCTTGCTAGTCTTTGTCTTTTTCTTGTCCTTCTTTGAAGGCTTCTTCTCCTGATACTGAACTTCTTTCCCTTTGGAAAATGAAGGTCTGGACCTCCACTGTTTCTTCTTTAGGAATTTCTGAAAATGTCTGGTGAATGCAGCAAAGTCTTCATCACTTTCACTGCTTGTAGACTTTGTACTAATAGACTCATCTGATTCTGATTCAACTACCTCTGGAGGAGGAGTTGATGACTTAGTCCTGCCCTTTCTAGGTACTTCTGACTTGAAGGCAACAGTCCTTTCCCTGTGCTCAGTCCTTGTTGATTTTTCCTCCTCTTTTCTCACTGACAGCTGCATCTCATAAGACAACAACTTGCCAAACAGTGTGGGAGGAGGAATTTCTCCCAACTTTGCCATTTCTCTGATGGCTCAGATCTTGGTGTCCCAATCTTTGGTTAGGGACCTTAAGAACTTATCATTCAATTCATAGTTAGTGAACTCTCTTCCATAGGACATGAGTTCATTAACAATTCTATAAAACTTTTTGTAGCTTTCAGTGATGCTATCTCCTCTTCCTTGCCTAAAGCTCTCATACTCTTGATTAAGCAAGGACTTTCTATCTTGCATAACTTCTTCAGAACCTTCCATATAGACAATGACGGTATCCCACATTTCTTTTTCTATTTTACAATGAATTAGGTTCTGAAACGTTGCATCATCTATGACACTTACTATTATGTTTTGTGCCCTTTTGTCCATAGTGGCTAGGACAATTTCATCCTTGGTCATCTCAGAGAAATCCTTAGGAGTCCTCTGATTTGCATCCAATACTGAGATCTTCATGGGCACATAGGGCCCCTCTTTGACTGTGATGTAGATCCTAGGGTCAGAGGCTTCCATGAACAGCCTTACCCTTTCTTTCCAGATTCCAAAAATCTCTTTTCTGCATATGGGCAGTTTCATTGAACCCAATTCCTTGTGATTCTCTGAAGAACTCATGTTTCTTGAATTTCTTGAAACTGTGTTCTGACTTATCCTAAATCTGCCAAACTGGATCTCCTCAGACAGTTAGTCCTTTTTGAGGAACCTCCCTCTGATACCACTTGAAAGATATGGTACCTAAACACCTAGAGGGGGGGGGGGTGAATAGGTGACCTAAACCTTTTTGAAACTTTGTTGGCAGCACAACAGTTATTGCACAGATTACTACAGCTAACAGCAATTACAGAAATCAAACAGTCAATCCACAGCACAGCACAGCAGACACACTAATTTATAGTGGTTCCCCAATCTTTGGGTACATCCACTTTCCCCCTTCGCCTATCTAGCAGTGTACTAGATTCGGCCAAACTTCTCCACTATCTCAGAACCCAACTAGGTACCTACACCTCAGACCCAAAGCCTTACACTCAGCCACAAAGGCCTACACTCAGCCACCCAGGCCTACACTCAGCCAATTAAGGCCTACACTCAGAGTTCTTCAACTCCTACACTCAGGCAATCAAGCCCTACCCTCAGCCTTTATAATATAGGCTTACAATTCTCTCAGATCCAATGGATCCTACAAGTTAAAATAGAAATACAATTGCTAACTCTAAAACTCAGAAAATAAGAGAGGAGTTGAGAGTTTCTCGAAGAGTTCTTGGAAGAACTCAGTTAGATCCAAACTGACTTAGCTTCCTTCAAAGCTTCTTGAGTTAGAACTGAATTAGTCTGAATCTTCTGCAGTTGTTCCTTGACCTCTGCTTCTTGAGATCCAGATGTTTCTGAATCCTTCTTCTCAGCCTTAGTTCCAAAGACTGAATTCTTGATTGGAGCTCTCTCTCTCCAACTTCTTAGATCTGCAGTTGGACTGACAGATCTTCTTGTGTTGATCCTCTGTATATGACTTTTCTGATTTCTTGAAGAATCTGATCAACCACTTTAAGTATTCTTCACAACTACTTGTGACCAACAACAATCAATCACACACACTTTTTCTGTAAACAATGGGTGCCTATTTATAGGCTTCCTTCATGGTAACCGGCTGATCCGGTTCATAACAGACTTCTGATTTCTCTGACAGTTGCAGTAGACCGGCTGGATCGGCAGCTGTCATGTCAACCAGTCACTTCTTGAAATTCTCTAACTGTCAGATAGTGTCGAGACTTTCTGTTCTTAAGTGTCGACACTTATAGACTAAGTGTCGACATATGTTGTGTAAGTGTCGACACAAGTCTACAAGGTGTCGACACAATTCCTTGTATGTCTCGACACAGATTCTTCTGCATGTGTCGACACTGAAATTGAGTGTCGACACAAGTCTTGTTCTTCATTCTTTAACTGTATTCTTCTAAGTGTCGACACATGTTCTTTGTGTCGACACATCTTCATGTGTTGAAACTGTCAAGTGTCGACACTGCTTCTTGGTGTCGACACAAGTCTTCAATTTTGTTTCTTCAGCTGAGTGTCGACACATTCCCTTAGTGTCGACACTTGTACTTAGAATATTTTATAAACTTCTCTGTTCTTTGCCAAGTGTCGACACAGCTCCTTGTGTCGACACTTCTTCTTCAAATGTAGAGTCTTTAGCTAAGTGTCGACACATTGTGCTGAGTGTCGACACTTACTTCAAGTGTTGACTCTTCTGGTTGTGTGTCGACACATTGTGCTGAGTGTCGACACTTACTTCAAGTGTTGACTCTTCTGGTTGTGTGTCGACACATTGTGCTGAGTGTCGACACATTCCTCAAATGCTGACTCTTCTGCATAGTGTCGACACATTGTGTTGAGTGTCGACACTTGTACTTAGACTCTGTAGACTTTTGCTGAGTGTCGACACATCTTCAAGTGTCGACACTTTCTGGTGTAGACTCAGCTCTTCTAGGTGTCGACACTTCTGCTAAGTGTCGACACTGCTTTTCTGCATACTCCTTCACTGAGTGTCGACACAGCTCCAAGTGTCGACACTTTCTGTCTGGTGTCGACTCTTCTTCCCAGGTGTCGACACAATAACTCCAAGTGTCGACACTTTGACTCTAGGTGTCGACACATGGACTTAGAAACTTTTAGCTTCAGTCCAGTGTATACCTAACCTGCACAAGTAACTCAAACAAACATCAAATACATTATGATGCATATCATTGAGTTAGGGAAGGCTTCTTCAAATCAGGTACATTTGACCAATGTACCCAACAAAAATAAACCATATGAGAAAGATGGATATAAGGTTATTCTCCAGATGGGACAGGGTGTTGACTAAAGAGCTGCCAACCCCTGAAAAGACAGTTACTGAAAAAGAAATTCCTCCAAAGAAGAAAAGGAAGACTGCTCCAGTGGAACAAGTGTCCACTAGCAGTTCTGACAGTGAAGAACAGGTTGTCTTCACTCCAGATGAAAATGAGGAAGAGCCTGCAGTGAAGTCTCCTGCTCCTCAAGATGATGCTGAGATCCAGGGGGAGCTACCACAAGCAAGCCCCCTCCACAAGGATCAAAGCCAGGGGAGCTTCCAGTTGTAGAAGAACCCACTACACTGGAAAGTGAACAAGCAACCACCATTATACTAGAGGTAATCACTGAACTAAATACTTTGGATTTTCCTATAGAAGATACTGATTTGTCTGATGTTCATCAGCAAATTCAGCTGGATAGCCAAGTTCCAGATGCTGTTATAAAAGACACATCTGCTGTTGTTCAAGTGGTTCCTGATCCAGTGGTTGAAGAGCCTAGAATTACTCCAGCTCCTTCACCACAAGAGTACACTATGGAGGATTTATTTTTCAATCTAGACCAACAAGATTTTTACATGGACAAGGCTGTTGCTGAAAGAGAGAATGCTGCTGTTGAGGGGGAGCAAGTGCAGATTCTGGAAGAGCCTGTGAGGCAAGAAACTTAGAAGACACCAGATGTGCAAACTGAAAGGCCTCCAAGCCCTAAGGATAGGGTTGACATAGCCAGCTCCTCAGAATCTGAAGATGAGGAGGCTACAAGGGCTAAGCAAAAGAAACTTTATGTATTCAAAAGAAGAAGCCAAAGTTATAAGAAGGCTCTACAATATTTTGCACCACAGCCTATAGTTCAGCAAGCCCCATCAATAGATTATAGTGCTTTAATGGTGGCAATGCAGATTAAACTAGATGAACATAGAAAAGCAATTGAGAAGTATGTAGATGAAGGGCAGAAATCTTTGCAATTTTATCTGGCCCAAGATATCAAGTCAATAAGATTCGAGATGAATCTTAACAAGAAAGAGATGACAGACTGCTTCCACAAAGGGGGGAATGCAGTGGTGTATTTAGCTACACACCAGGAGAAGATAAAAGCACAAGTTGATGACATAGTTGTGAAGCAAGGTTATGTACTTGAAAATCAACTCAGGATGAATGACAATCTGACAGCATCTCACAATGCAATAGTCACAGAACTGAAGAATCTGGCTATAGGACAGACTCCAGCTATAGCAAAGGCAAAATTTGACAAAGTATTCCAGGAAGAACTCACTACTGTTAAGACTGCCATTCAAGAATCTCAGAAGATCATCTCTGAAAAACTCCAAAGGTTAAGACCTTTCTACAGGGATGGAGTTAATTATCTCAATGCTCAAGTGAGATTTCAAAAAGATGACTTAAGGGATCATATTGAAAGAGAAGTCATAAAGGGGGAGAGGGTTTTAGTCAAGGCCAGCTCTGATCATGCCAAATGGATATCAAATTCTATCAGAGCTACCCTGGGTTATCCTCCTCTTTGTGATGATGATAATGTGGCAGAATCTGGAATTCAACCTGCATATCTAGGAGGGGAGCAAGCTGAAGTTGCTCAAGTCATCTACCCTCCTCCAGATTTTGACATGATTCATGCTGATGTACAGTCTATGTATAGCCCACCTAGGGGCAAGGACAATGTTATTATTGAAAAAGTTGTTCAGCCTGTCTCTGAGGCTTTACAGGAAGCCATCTTGAAGGAGCAAGATGAAGAGGAAACCAGATTATCTAAGAAGAGGTTTAGGGAACAAGCTGAACAAAGACCAGATTTTGAGCAATGGAGCCCTACCTCTAGAAACATTATATTAACTGCCTGGAAAGCTGCCAAGGATAACATTCAAGACAGGAACAAATGGTTTTCTGAAACTAAATGAAGAAAACATGAAACCAGACAGGAGGCAATAGTTCAATATAGAAGGAATACAAAGATGGGAAAGCTACCTCCTACTGTCCAGGAGCCTAGCAAGTACTTTCCAAAGCCATACCATTACTTTGAAAGACAAAAGATCAAAGCAGAAGAGCTTAAGAAGAAAGACTTGAAAGGCAAGAAGCCTGCTGATGCTGAAGTTGTTGATGCTCCTGTCCAAGCTAAAGTTCATGCTGGCAAAGGAATAGTGATTAAAGAGCCAGAACTGAAATGATTTTTGAATTTTCTTGAAGTTTACTTTGTAATTTTCTTGATGTAAAATATTTTGTGAACTTCTGAAAATGTATAAGACAGATATTAGAACAATATGTTATATGATTAATCTATTTCATGTTTGTTCTGTGATGATGTCTATGTCTATTTCATATTTGTTCTGTGATGATGAAGTTGTATACATGTGAAATTGATACATGTTTATGTTTACCCTGCTGTATATTATCCTGCCTTACATCATTTTGTAATTTTAATTATGAATGGTGTATATCATTGACTAAGGGTTATGACTTCTCCAAATAGGGGGAGATTGTTGGGTACATTGGTTTAAATGTACCTGATTTGAAGAAGCCTCACCCAACTCAATGATATACATCAAAATGTATTTAATGTGTTTTTGAGTTACTTGTGCAGGTTAAGTATTTGCAGGACTGAAGCAAAAATTTCTAAGTCCATTTGTCGAAACCCAGAGGGAAAGTGTCGACACTTAAGAAGACTTGTGTCGACACCCAGACAAGCAGTGTCGACACTTGGAGTCATTGTGTCGACACCAGGGATGCTGAGTCGACACCAGACACAAAGTGTCGACACAAGGAGCTGTGTCGACACTCAATGAAGAAAGTACAGTAAAGCAGTATCGACACTTAACAGCAGTGTCGACACCCAGTGAAGCTGTGTCTACACCAGAAAGTGTCGACACTTGGAGCTGTGTCGACACTCAGCAAAAGTCAGCAGAGACTAAGTATAAGTGTCGACACTCAGAACAATGTGTCGACACTCAACAAAAGAGTCAACATTTGTAGTAAGTGTCGACACCAATAACAATGTGTCGACACTCAGCAGAAGACTCAACACTTGAAGAAAGTATCGACACATGGAGCTGTGTCGACACTTAGCAAAGAACAGCAAGATCAACAAATTATTCTAAGTACAAGTGTCGACACAATGGGAATGTGTCGACATTCAGCTGAAGTCTCAACAGAAGAATCAAGTGTCGACAGAAGAAGCTGTGTCGACACTCAGCAAGTATCAACATAGAAGACTATGTGTCGACACCAAGAAGCAGTGTCGACACTCAACAGATTCAACACAAGAAGCTGTGTCGACACAAAGGAGATGTGTCGACACTTAGAAGAATTCAGCAAAAGATAGAAGATCAAGTAGTTGTGTCGACACTCAATTTCAGTGTCGACATATACAGAAGAAACTGTGTCGAGACATAGTATCTACAACACAAGGAGTTGTGTCGACACCTTGTAGACTTGTGTCGACACTTACACAACTTGTGTCGACACTTGGTCTATAAGTGTCGACACTTAAATAAAGAAAGTCTCGACACTTTCAGACAGTTAGAGAACTTTCAAGAACTGACTGGATGACTTGACAGTTGTCGTTCCAGCCGGTCTACAACACCTGTCAGAGATGTCAGAATTCAGTTATGGACCGGACTAGCCGGTTACCATGAAGAAGGCCTATAAATAGGCTCATACAGTCTACAGGAACAGTGGTTGAAGAAGTTGCTGAAGCAATTCAAAAAGTGATTCACAGAGTTGTTCAAGTTATTGATCAAGTATCAAAACAAGAAGATCTAGCTGTCCAAGTGCAGATCTAAGAAGTTGGAGAGAGAGGGCTCCATCCAAGAAATCAGCCGTTGGAACTAGGCTGAGAAGAAGGATTCAGATTCATTCTGGGTCTTAAGAAGCAGAGGTCAAGGATCAACTGCAGAAGGAGTCAATCTAATTGAGTTCTACTTTCAAGAAGCTTTGAAGAAAGCTAAGTCAGATTGAATCCAGCTGAGTTCTTCCAAGAACTCATCAAGAAACTCACAACCACCCTCTCTTGTCTTTGGGTTGTTGAGTTAACAATTCTAAATTCATTTTTATCTTGTAGGATCCTTTGGATCTGAGTGATTGTAAGCCTGTATTTATAAAGGCTGAGGGTAGGGCTTGAGAGCCTGAGTGTAGGAGATTGAAATCTCTGAGTGTAGGCCTAGGTGGCTGAGTGTAGGCCTTGTTGGCTGAGTGTAGGCCTTGTTGGCTGAGTGTAGGCCTTTGTGGCTGAGTGTAGGCTTTGTGGAAAAGCTGAGTTGTAGGTCCTTGGGCCTGAGGTGTAGGAACCAGTTTGGGTTCTGAGACAGTGCTGAAGTTTGGCCGAATCTAGTACACTACTAGATAGGCGAAGGGGGAAAGTGGATGTACCCGAAGCTTGGGGAACCACTATAAAACTCTGTGTCTGCTGTGTTGTGCTTTGCTGTGTATGTTGTGTGATTGCAAAAGTAGAGTAGATTCTGTGTTATAACTGATTGCTGCCATTAAAGTTTAAAAAAGAATTAGGTCACCTATCCACCCCCCCCCCCTCTAGGTTTTTAGGTACTATATCTTTCAGAACTAGGTATGATAAACTTAGAATAAGTTTATAGAAATGGCTAAGTAAAATAGTGTCGACTCACAGAGTTGTCTGTGTCGAGACAGAAAATTGGTGTCGACACTTCAGAGAAAAGGTGTCGACACATCTAGGAAGTTGGTGTCAACACTTCAGAAAATTAGTGTCGACACATGATAAGTAGGTGTCGACACATCCAAGGTGGTGTTGACACTTAGGCTTTACTCAGAATTAGTAAAGTAATATCTCAACTAAGTGTCGAGCTAAGTGGTGTCGACACATAAATAAGTGTTGACACATATATTCTGTTGACTAAACTTGTGTCGACACATAGATGTCAAGACATTATAAGTCAGTGTCGACACTTTTCATCAGTATCGACACAATTTGAGTTAGTTAACCCGCCCTTTCATCTTCAATCCTAGAAAGGTATAAAAAGGATTTCACCATTGTCTGTCGACACGCTCACAAAAGTTTCGAGACCAAACTTGTGTGTCGACACCTCGCTTCTCTCAATTCAAATTATTCAAACCCTAATGGCGCCAATGCTCGAGGAGAACGTGAACGAAGGCTATGAACTGGTGCGGCATGCGTTTGACGATGCAGAATCGGAAATCAAGGATGTAGTAACCCTAGTTACAGACTCAGGGTTAGAATTTCTTGTTTCAGAGCCGACTAAGATCTGGAAGAAAGAAGTATTGGAATTTCTAAATGGAGCAACCCTAGACGACTCTGGATTCAAGATCAAGTCAAGGGTTCATGGAGAAAAGGTGAAGGTCTCACCTAAAAGTTTGAGAACGGTCCTAAATCTACCAAGGACAAAAGAAGAGGATGAAGTTACTGCTTCTAAGACCAGAGAAGCATTAAATTGGTGTGGCCTAGATTCCAAGCTGAAAATTGGATCTGTATTCAATAGGAAAGGCATGAACAGCCAGGGGAAATTTCTCTCAGAAATTGTTGGCAAGGTGATCTTGAGTAAGCCTGGAGGGCATGACAGGGTATCAGCCCATATGTTCAATCTTATGACAAGGATTATCTTCACCCTGCAAACAGATTGGTCTGTTGTTGTCTTTGATAAGATTAAAGAAAGTATGAAGAAACCTAATTTGGGTAGGATATTAAGTCTTTACTTTGCTGGTAGTATACCAGAAGTAATGAGTCAAACATTTGGATCTAAGATCCATCATACGAGGAAAATGGACATGAGACTCTTCTCCAGATGGGATAGGTTTTTGTCTAAGGAGATGCCAACACCAGAGAAAATAACTCCTGAGAGGGAAACCCCACTCAAGAAGAAGAAGAAGATAGCTCTAGTAGCTCAAGAATCATCAAGTAGTTCAGAAGAACAAGTTGTCTTCACTCCTGATGAAGAAGACACTGGAGGTGCTGGGAAGTCTCCAGCTCAACAAGAAGTTGCAGAGAGGCAGGGAGAGCTACCTCAAGCTAGCACCATTCACCAGGATTCAGTCAAGGGGGAGTGTTGGGTATTGTATCCACAATGCACCTGATTTGAAGAAGCCCCTGGACAAGCTAAGGTCAATAGACTATGTATTTGATAAAATCCTTCTAGTTGTGCTTGCAGTTTTTCCACGCTAAGTGCACACCAATGTCAGGGTGCAGTAGGTCAATATACACGGGTCTGCACGACGTAATCCCTCGTTAAGCAGATCAGTGTGTTGGCCTACGTGTACTCTCTCTATTGGAGTGCACTTATTTTCAAGCACAGGGCTGTAAATATGCAGGAGCAGACAAGGAGCAAGGATGGGTCAAGGAGCATCTCATAGGTGGAAAGACGAAAATTCGTCTAAGTTAGAATCGACGAGAATCACCCAGTGATTCTCGCCGATTCGGCGAGAATCACTTGGGATTCTCGCCGATTCGTCGAGAATCAGCGGTTGATTCTCGCCGAACACGTTCCAGCAACTTCTAAGCGAGCACCTCTGAGTCTAAGTAAGAATCGACGAGAATCACTTAGTGATTCTCGTCGAATCGACGAGAATCACTGGTTGATTCTCGCCGTCTCGACCTGGCTTAAAGCAGTGCGTGCAACCAAGGCAAATTCGACGAGAATCATCTTTGATTCTTGCCGAATCGTCGAGAATCACCTTTGATTCTCGGCGAATCGGCAAGAATCACTTTCGATTCTCACCGATTTTGACTTGGCGTTTTTCTGGAAATTCCTGAACCGGATTCTGCCGCTGTTAAATATCTGGACCGGGATTTGGGGATTCCTTTTGTGGGTCCCACAAACGGTCTTATTGGGGGTAGCTACAGTATTTATACTCGGGTATTTTGAACGGAAGAAAAAAAGAAAGAAGCCGAGCAAGCGGAAACCCTAATATTGCGATTTCTCTCCTCCGCCGTCGTCGCGCTCGGGCAAGTACGCCGCCGCCGCTGATCGTTCATCTTCCTGATCTCCGGCGACAGAAGCTTAGCAAAGCTTGCGTCTCACGTGTCTATCCAGAGATCTCTTGTCTCTCGAATTGTTGACCGGGAAAAACTCCCATGTCCAAATCGATCGAGACGACCGATCCTAGAGTGACCGTTGGTAGACCTAGTTTGCTTCGCAAAGAAGTTTGGATCTCAAAGCACTGCAGCAGCGCACCTTCGTTGCCGCCGACTCCGAACCAAGCCGCCGCTCGGATTGCCGCCGCCGGTTCCGGGAGATCCTCTCCAAGAGAGACCAAGGTTGTAGACTCTTCATCGACTTCAAGAACATGTCGTCGAACAAAGAGGAACACCGTAGTCTCCAAAAGAAGTTTGTATCACGTGTACACTCTATATTTAATTTCGTTGTAAAGGAACTTTTGTTCCGTGTGGTAAGGGTTGGGTGCAACCCGTTTTGTGGGAGTGTTGACTCTCACGTGTGGAAGGGCTCCTTCCGTTAGTGAAGGGATTGAATTTCAATCCCGTTGGAGAAGTGACCGAGTCGTCCCTTGTTGGGGAGATAGGTCGAAGGGGGAAAGTGGATGTACCCAAGTCGGGGAACCACTATAAATTTGCTGTGTTTTCTGTGTGCTGTGCTTTTTATTTTTATTGTGCAGGTACTCTCGTAAATTCTGCAAAAGAACCACACGTCACCTATTCCCCCCCCCCCCATAGGTGCACATAGCTAACACTAGGTGGACTTTCAAGTGGTATCAGAGGGAGGTTACTCATCAATAAGGTTAACACCTTGAGTTGAATCCTGCCCCTAGTGTCAAAAGAAGAAGACAGATATCTACTATGGACGGGCTCAAGTACTCCGGCAAGATCCCAGTGTGCAACAGACTCAACTTTCCGATCTGGAAGGAAAGAATCAGGTTTTACATGGAAGCAGTCGATCCTCGACTCTTCATGATTGTGGAGGAGGGACCTTATATCCCCACTAAGGCCTCCACCATCGATCCCACCAAGAAGGTGCCAAAGACACTTTCTGAAATGGACAAAGACGAGATGGTGTTGGTGGGACTGGACAAGAAGGCACGAAACATTCTAGTGAGCGCAGTTGATGATTCTATGATGCAAAACTTCAGCAACTGCAGGACAGCTCAGGAGATCTGGCAGTGCCTGATCATCCTAATGGAGGGCACGGATGAAGTGAGGTATGATCGGAGATCCCTCCTGAACCAAAAATATGAGGCCTTCAGGCAAGGGCCTAAGGAAGAGATCGGAGTCACATACGAGAACTTCCTGAAGATTGTCAACGCCCTCAAGGGCTACGGAAGAGTGTTCACCAATGGTGAAC
This sequence comes from Platanthera guangdongensis, assembly GCA_039583875.1. Taxonomy (NCBI): domain Eukaryota; kingdom Viridiplantae; phylum Streptophyta; class Magnoliopsida; order Asparagales; family Orchidaceae; genus Platanthera; species Platanthera guangdongensis. Next base: position 40,456,228 of record CM077154.1, read on the forward strand.
TCAATGCCAAATTCCTTAGGTCCCTTACTAAGGAATGGGACACAAAGATCTGCGCCATCAGAGAATTTGGCAGACTAGCAGAAACTGATCCACAAATCCTGTTTGGGAAGCTGATGTCCTATGAACTTCAGCTGAACACCAGGAAGGCAGAGGAAGAAGCAGAGAAGGCTGCTGCAAAAGAAAAGACTGTGGCCCTAAAAGCCAGTTACTCCAGAAAGGGCAAGGGTGCGATGTCATACCGTGCGAGGAGTAAGGAAGAGGAGGAGGACTCTGAACCATACTCCTCCGGCTCAGAACTGTCGGAGGAGGATTTCTCCCTCATCACCCGAGAGTTCAAGAAGTTCCTCAAGATGAGGAATCAAAGAAAGAAAGACAGCTCCTCCTCCAGGCATCAGAAGAAAAATTATTCTTCTGACAGGTATGCATCTAAACCTAACAAACATCGTTCTTCTGATATTATTTGCTTTGGATGCAATAAGCCAGGTCACGTCGTGGCCGACTGCCATCAAAGTAAAAGAGAAAAAGGGAAAGGAGAGGAGCTCAAATCCTTCAGAGATAAGAAGAAGGAGCGGAGCTACATCGCAAGAAGACCAAAGACACTAAGTGAGTCTGATTCATCAGACTCCAGTGATGATGAGGAAGCCTACTTCGGGCTGGTGGGTCGCTCGGACTCAGAAGGAGAATGCCCCCCATTTACTGGGAAGGTAAAAGCTCACACCCCTCTCTCCGACTCCGACTCTGATCCTGAGTCTCAGGATGATGAACCTGAGGATGGCCCTTCAGCCCGTGAAGCTGAACTCCTCGAGAAGTATGAGCTTCTGCTCAACACTTTCGATGAGTGCCAAAAGAGACTGAAGGCTGAGAAGAAGGAAGTAAAGTTCCTTAAGGGTGAATGTGTATCCCTAAGGGAAGAGGTCACTAGCTTGATTTCTCTCCGACAGGAACACCTTGACCTGATTTCCAAGCATTCAGGGTCTTTGAAGCTCCTTGATCTAAAGCAGGAGGAAGTCGACAAGTTGGAAGAACTACTTGCGGCAGAAAGGAAGATCGTCAAGAGCTTCTCCATGCCAAAAACAGTTCTTCCAGTCGTTGATACCTTCTCTGCTCAGGCCAAAGGAGCTGGCTTGGGGCATATAGGGGTACCTGGTTCTTCATCTAGGAGAAACAAGAACCAGAGGAAAAATAAGGCCGCCAAGAAGGCCTCTGCTGATGAAAAGGGTAAGGCTCCTCTTAGTCCTGTTGCGTTCAGAAAGCCTGGCTTTCCTTGCAACCAACACGACTTTGAGTCAACTTTTGGGCATCATTTCCGGCCCTCGGTTGCAAAGCCAAAGAGCCGGTATGACGATTGGAACTTTCCCCGGAACTTCGGTGAGAGTGCCTTCAAGGCACCTTATGAGGAAATCCACATAGGAAATTATGGTCCGTTCTCTAGCGGCCATAATGGAAAGCAGGCACCAAAAGCCAAGCCTGTTATACAGAAGGTGACAAAGTCATGCGACTGTTGTCACCATGAGGCCTCCACCTCCAGATCCAAGGCCCCAGCAGTACCCACCGTTCCCAGGGTAAGACAGGAGCCTAGGAAGAGGTACAACAGATTTGACTGTTGGTGCTGTGGCAAAGTCGGTCACTTTGCCGTGGATTGCTGGTTTAATCCAAGGAACTACGAGACTCCCTGCGTTAGCAATGCGAGCCCGACCACTCGTAGGGTTAACCAACCGAGGGGGAGTGTGCTAACCAGGAATCTAGGACCCAAGTTCGATTGGGTTCCTAAGGCAAATTAATTTTTTTTTGCAGGAATGTCCAAAGGCCACCAAAATGCCGATCTGGTATTTGGACAGTGGATGCTCCCGGCATATGACCGGGACAAGAAGCCTGCTGCGTGATTACACTCCAGTCAAGAATGGACCCAACGTCATCTTTGGAGGGTCAGATCGAGGAGTCACCAGAGGTTATGGTATGATTTCCAACGGTATAATCTCTATCACCGATGTGGCTTATGTTGAAGGGTTAAACCATAACCTGATCAGTGTAAGTCAGTTATGTGATAAAGGTTATGACGTTAAGTTCTGCAAGGATAAATGTCTGATAATTTCACGTACCTCTTCTGAAACGGTATTATCAGGCATTATGAGCAGAAATATCTTTTGTTTAGATTTTCTCAGTTTAGATTCATCTACCCCCGTATGCCTTGTGGCAACAGGCAGTGCATCTCTTTGTGAACAATGGCACAAGAGATTGGCACATATTAATTTCAAGACAATTAGTATGCTATTTTCTAAGGACTTGGTAAGGGATACTCCCAGTATCAAGTGCATCAAAGATAGCCCATGTCCTGCATGCCAGATGGGCAAACAGACTCGGGCTACCTTTAAGAGCATCGCTGACAAAGACTCTTCCCGATGTCTTTACCTTTTGCATATGGACTTGTTTGGTCCAATGCAAGTTCATAGCTTGGGAGGCAAGTCATATACGTTAGTGATAGTTGATGATCATTCTCGGTTTACATGGGTGTTCTTTTTGAAACGAAAGTCAGATACGTTTGACATCTTCACTAATTTTGTCAAGCAGGTTCAGAACGAATTTAACTGCTCCGTGGTCAAAATCAGAAGTGACCATGGAACAGAATTCGAATCTGGTGTAATGACAGAATTTTGTGACGAACAAGGTATCTTTCATGAGTTTTCCTCCACGCGCACTCCTCAGCAAAATGGAGTTGCGGAGAGAAGAAATAGAACTCTCATTGAAGCCTGCACGACAATGTTGAAAGATGCTTCTCTCCCGGAATACTTCTGGGCAGAGGGTGTCAATACGGCATGTCATGTACAAAACCGAACATTGATCAACAAGCATCATCGTAAGACGCCCTACGAGCTACTGAAAGGCAGGAAACCAACCATGTCCTACTTAAGGATTTTTGGTTGCCGATGCTATGTACTGAATAATGGGAAGTACCCGCGTACTAAGTTCGGTGAAAAAAGCTTCGAAGGCATATTCATGGGCTATAGTGCCCACAGTCGGGCATATAGGGTCTTCAATAAGAAAACCCTAGTGGTAGAAGAATCAATAAATGTTGTATTTGATGAAGGAAGTTTGCTTAACAGCAACTCTTCCAGTAGTATTCTTGAAGATGCAGGTGCACGACTGGAACAGCTGCGTCTGGATGAGACCTCTAAAGTTGACGCTCCTAAGTACGTCAAAGTCTCCACCTCCACGTCATCTGAAAGTGTTGAAGATCAAGATAGAACAAATCTCTTAGAGGAAAGAGAAGCCCAAGAAGTAGTTGAAGCTCCTGACGCCCGACTACTAGAGCTCCGGCACGTGAGGGATTATCCTAGAGATCAGATCATCGGGGATCCTCGTGTCGGGGTCAGAACTCGAAGAGGTACAATTAACGAGGTATTGCATCTTAGCTTCCTGTCACAGGTTGAGCCAAAGAAGTTCGACGAGGCGAACAAGGATGCGGCATGGATTCTGGCCATGCAAGAGGAACTACATCAATTCGAGCGGTGCAAGGTTTGGACTCTGGTTCCCAGACCATACATGCAGAATGTGATTGGCACAAAGTGGATCTTCAGAAACAAGCTGGATGAACATGGTGTCATCGTAAAGAATAAGGCCAGGCTGGTGGCTCAAGGTTACAGACAGAAGGAAGGGATTGACTTCGACCAGACCTTCGCACCAGTAGCAAGGCTCGAGGCAATCAGGTTGTTCCTGGCATATGCTTCACACAAAGGATTCACAGTCTATCAAATGGATGTGAAATCGGCATTCCTGAACGGAGACCTGAAAGAGGAAGTATACGTCGCTCAACCCCCAGGTTTTGTCGATCCTACTTATCCCAATCATGTTTATTTTCTTAATAAGGCCTTATATGGGTTGAAACAAGCTCCACGAGCTTGGTATGAGACTTTATCTAGTTTTCTTCTTGAGAACAAGTTCTCCAGAGGTAAAATAGATAAAACATTGTTTCTCAGGGAAGTCATAGGCAAGATTTTGCTGGTGCAAATCTATGTCGATGACATAATATTCGGCTCAACGGATAACAATCTTTGCAAAAAGTTTTCTAAACTTATGCAAGGAAAGTTTGAAATGAGCAGTATGGGAGAGCTCAAGTATTTCTTAGGACTTCAGGTGAAACAGTCTGAGGATGGAATCTTCATCTCTCAGACGAAGTTCACAAATGAACTCCTTAAGAAATTCGGTATGGAGAGTGCAACCTCTATGAGGACTCCAATGGGATCCACCATATCTCTGGATAAGGATGAGAAAGGTAAACCTTTCGATGAAACCAAATACAGAAGCATCATTGGATCCCTGCTCTACCTTACTGCCAGTCGACCGGATATTATGTTCTCCACATGTGTGTGTGCCCGATATCAGGTGAACACTAAGGAATCTCACTATGTCGCCGCAAAGCGAATTCTGAGATACCTTAAAGGTACTCCTAATCTTGGCTTGTGGTACCCGAGAAACAATGACGTCGAGCTGATAGGATTTTCAGATGCTGATTTTGCAGGGAGCAGGGATGACAGGAAAAGCACCTCCGGGACGTGTCAATTCCTCAGCAGGAGGCTTATCTCATGGAACAGCAAGAAACAAAATTGTGTTGCAACCTCCACAGCTGAGTTAGAGTATATCTCTGCAGGAAGCTGTTGCGCACAACTTCTATGGATCAGAAACCAGTTAGCCGACTACGACCTTCAGTTCAAGGAAGTACCCATGTACTGCGACTCCTCCAGTGCAATTGCCATTGCCAACAATCCGGTGTCGCACAGCAGAACGAAGCATATTGAAGTACGCTACCACTTCATTCGGGAGCACGTGGAGAACAAGGATATCTCTCTCTGTTATGTCCCCACGGACAAGCAAATTGCTGATATATTCACAAAGCCCCTAGACGAGGCCAAGTTCAATATTTTCAAGACTGAATTGGGGATGCTCAATTATGACGAATGAAGACTACAGAGGCTCCAGGCCCGTGCAAGAACTGAGGGGGAGCAAAGGGTCAAACGCTACAAACCCCGATTTGTAGAAGCCGAAAAGGGGGAGATTACCCTCTCGGCTAAGGCTAAGGTGGCTCCACGCTCGCTCCCAAGAAATTGATATTGGTAATGGATAACTCACTCAACTCTCTTTTCAGTTTATGGTTTTCATTCTCATCTGCTCTATTCACCTTAGCTTGTAGGGTTTAGGCTTCTTCAAATAGGGGGAGATTGTTGGGTATTGTATCCACAATGCACCTGATTTGAAGAAGCCCCTGGACAAGCTAAGGTCAATAGACTATGTATTTGATAAAATCCTTCTAGTTGTGCTTGCAGTTTTTCCACGCTAAGTGCACACCAATGTCAGGGTGCAGTAGGTCAATATACACAGGTCTGCACGACGTAATCCCTCATTGAGCAGATCAGTGTGTTGGCCTACGTGTACTCTCTCTATTGGAGTGCACTTATGTTCAAGCACAGGGCTGTAAATATGCAGGAGCAGACAAGGAGCAAGGATGGGTCAAGGAGCATCTCATAGGTGGAAAGACGAAAATTCGTCTAAGTTAGAATCGACGAGAATCACCCAGTGATTCTCGCCGATTCGGCGAGAATCACTTGGGATTCTCGCCGATTCATCGAGAATCAGCGGTTGATTCTCGCCGAACACGTTCCAGCAACTTCTAAGCAAGCACCTCTGAGTCTAAGTAAGAATCGACGAGAATCACTTAGTGATTCTCGCCGATTCGGCGAGAATCACTGGTTGATTCTCGCCGTCTCGACCTGGCTTAAAGCAGTGCGTGCAACCAAGGCAAATTCGACGAGAATCATCTTTGATTCTCTCCGAATCGTCGAGAATCACCTTTGATTCTCGGCGACTCGGCAAGAATCACTTTCGATTCTCACCGATTTTGACTTGGCGTTTTTCTGGAAATTCCTGAACCGGATTCTACCGCTGTTAAATATCTGGACCGGGATTTGGGGATTCCTTTTGTGGGTCCCACAAACGGTCTTATTGGGGGTAGCTACAGTATTTATACTCGGGTATTTTGAACGGAAGAAAAAAAGAAAGAAGCCGAGCAAGCGGAAACCCTAATATTGCGATTTCTCTCCTCCGCCACCGTCGCGCTCGGGCAAGTACGTCGCCGCCGCTGATCGTTCATCTTCCCGATCTCCGGCGACAGAAGCTTAGCAAAGCTTGCGTCTCACGTGTCTATCCAGAGATCTCTTATCTCTCGAATTGTTGACCGGGAAAAACTCCCCCGTCCGAATCGATCGAGACGACCGATCCTAGAGTGACCGTTGGTAGACCTAGTTTGCTTCGCAAAGAAGTTTGGATCTCAAAGCACTGCAGCAGCGCACCTTCGTTGCCGCCGACTCCGAACCAAGCCGCCGCTCGGATTGCCGCCGCCGGTTCCGGGAGATCCTCTCCAAGAGAGACCAAGGTTGTAGACTCTTCATCGACTTCAAGAACACGTCGTCGAACAAAGAGGAACACCGTAGTCTCCAAAAGAAGTTTATATCACGTGTACACTCTATATTTAATTTCGTTGTAAAGGAACTTTTGTTCCGTGTGGTAAGGGTTGGGTGCAACCCGTTTTGTGGGAGTGTTGACACTCACGTGTGGAAGGGCTCCTTCCGTTAGTGAAGGGATTGGATTTCAATCCCGTTGGAGAAGTGACCGAGTCGTCCCTTGTTGGGGAGATAGGTCGAAGGGGGAAAGTGGATGTACCCAAGTCGGGGAACCACTATAAATTTGCTGTGTTTTCTGTGTGCTGTGCTTTTTATTTTTATTGTGCAGGTACTCTCGTAAATTCCGCAAAAGAACCACACGTCCCCTATTCCCCACCCCCCATAGGTGCACATAGCTGACACTAGGTGGACTTTCAGGGAGCCTCTTGTAGTGGAAGAGCCAACTCCACTAGAAAGTGAGCAAGCTACTCACACTATCCTTGAGGTAATCTCAGAAATCAATCAATTAGATTTCCTTATTGAGAGTGAAGTTATAATTGACAACTTATCTGATGTTAATCAACAACTACAGATTGATAGTCTACCCCAAGATGTTGTCATAGAGGACACCTCTGTTGCAGATCAAGTGGAACCACATCAAGTAACAGATGAGATAAGAGAATCTCCATCTCCTCAACAAGAATTTACTATGGAAGATCTCTTACTTAACTTGGATCAGACATACTTTGAGAAGGAAAGTGCTACTGCTGAGGGGGAGAATGCTCCAGTTCAGGGGGAGCATGTGGAAATTTTAGAAGAAACAGCAAGACAGGAGCCTGAGAAGCAAAAGGATGTTCAGGAGCTACCTAAGGAGAGGGTAGATATAGCAAGTACATCTGCTTCTGAAGATGAGGAGGCTACAAGGGCAAAGAAAAGGAAATTTCAAGTATTTAAAAGAAGGAGCCAGAATTATAAGAAGGCTTTGCAAACTATAGCACCACAGCCTGCACTACAGCCAGCACCAACTGTAGATTACAGTACTTTGATGGTTGCTATGCAAATTAAGCTTGATGAGCACAGGCAAGCAATTGAAAAGTATGTGGATGAAGGGCAAAAATCTCTACAGTTTGATCTAGCCCAAGATATAAAGTCTATAAGATTTGAAATGAATCTCAATAAGAAGGAGATGACTGACTGCTTCCACAAGGCAGGGAATGCAGTGGTGTACTTGGCTACACATCAAGAGAAAATAAAAGCTCAAGTGGATGACATTGCACTAAAGCAAGGATAAGTTCTTGAGAACCAGATCAGAATGAATGATAACTTAACTGTTTCACACAATGCAATTGTCACAGAGATGAAGAACATAGATGCTGGACTGACTACTTCTAATGCTACTGCTAAGGCAGAGTTTGATAAAGCATTGCAAAAGAGTTTAACTGATGTTACTTCTGCAATTCAAGACTCAGAAGTTGATAACTGAAAAGATCCAAAGGTCAAAAACCTTTCTTTAAAGATGGAGTCAACTATTTGGATAACCAAATAAGATTTCAAAAGGATGATCTAAGGGATCACATGGAAAGAGAAGTCATAAAGGGGGAGAGGGTGTTAGTCAAAGCCAGCTCTGATCATGCCAAGTGGATTTCTAATTCTATCAGAGCAACTCTTGGTTATCCTCCTTTATGTGATGATGACAATGTAGCAGAATCTAGGATACATCCTGAATATCTAGGAGGGGAGCAACCTGAAGTGGCTCAAGTAATCTACCCTCCTCCAGATTTTGATATGATACATGCTGATATACAGTCCATGTATAGCCCACCTGAGGGAAAGGAAAATGTCATTATAGAAAAAGTGGTTCAGCCAGTATCTGAGGCTATGCAAGAAGCTTTACTGAAAGAACAAGAAGCCAGACTATCTAAGAAGAAGTTCAGAGAGCAAGCTGAACAAAGCCCTGACTTTGAACAGTGGAGCCCCACTTCAAGAAATATTATCTTAACTGCATGGAAGGCTGCCAAAGATAATATTCAAGATAGAAACAAATGTTTTCTGAACTTGAGTGGAGAAAGCATGAGACAAGGCAAGAAGCCATAGTGCAATATAGAAGAAAGGCAAAGATGGGAAAGCTACCTCCTACTGCCCAGGAGCCTAGCAAGTACTTTCCCAAGCCTTATCATTACTTTGAGAGGCAAAAGATTAAAGCTGAAGAGCTAAAGAAGAAGGAGCTGAAAGGGAAAAAGCCTGTTGATACTGAAGATGCTGGAGCCCCTGTACAAGCTAAGATACAGACTGGGAAGGGCATAGTGATCAAGGAGGCTGAGCAAAAATAGCATTATCTTAAGTTTACTATGTAATCTTTTGATGTTAAACATTCTGTAAACTTTTGTAAAATAAATATGACAAAGTTGTTAGAACAATGTGTTGTATGATAAATCTATTTCATAATTGTTCTGAGATGATATCTGTGTATGCATGTTTATTTAATACATGTTATGTACTTTCCCTGATTGCATAATCCTGTTTTACATCATTCTGTAATTTTATTATGAATGATGTATATCATTGACTAAGGGTTATGACTTCTCCAAATAGGGGGAGATTGTTGGGTACATTGGTTTAAATGTACCTGATTTGAAGAAGCCTCACCCCACTCAATGATATACATCAAAATGTATTTGATGTATTTTGAGTTACCTTGTGCAGGTTAAGTATTTGCAGGGAAAGATGAAAAGACTCTAAGTCCATGTGTCGACACCCAGAGGGAAAGTGTCGACACTTAAGAAGACTTGTGTCGACACCCAGGCAAGCAGTGTCGACACTTGGAGTACTTGTGTCGACACCAGGGATGCAGAGTCGACACCAGACAGAAAGTGTCGACACAAGGAGATGTGTCGACACACAATGAAGAAAAGTCCAGTGAAGCAGTGTCGACACTTATCAGCAGTGTCGACACCTAGAGGAACTGTGTCTACATCAGAAAGTGTCGACACTTGGAGGCTGTGTCGACACTCAGCAAAAGTCAGCAGAGTCTAAGTTTAAGTGTCGACATAATAAAGAATGTGTCGACACTCAGTAGTAGACTCAACACTTGAAGAAAGTGTCGACACAAGAAAGAATGTGTCGACACTCAGCAGAAGACTCAACACATGAAGAAAGTGTCGACACTAAGATGCTGTGTCGACACTCAGCAAAGTTCAACAAAATATTCTAAGTACAAGTGTCGACACTAAGTAGATGTGTCGACACTCAGCTAGAGTCTCAACAGAAGAAGAATGTGTCGACACAAGGAGCTGTGTCGACACTCAGCAAGTATCAACACAGAAGGCATGTGTCGACACCAAGAAGATTTGTCGACACTTACAAGAATTCTACTAAGTGCTGAAGAACAAGAAGCTGTGTCGACACACAATATAAGTGTCGACACATGATGAAGAAGCTGTGTCGAGAAGTGAATTCTACAACACAAGGAGTTGTGTCGACACCTTGAAGGCTAGTGTCGACACTTAGTCTACTTGTGTCGACACTTAGTTTATAAGTGTCGACACTTAAAGACAGACAGTCTCGACACCTTCAGACAGTTACAGAATTTTCAGGAAATGACTGGATGACTTGACAGCTGCCATTCCAGCCGATCTACTGCACCTGTCAGAGTTGTCAAAAATCAGTTATGAACCGGATCAGCCGGTCACCATGAAGAAGGCCTATAAATAGGCTTATACTGTCTACAGAAACAGATGATCATTCACAAGAGAAACACATAAGAAGATTTAGCTATTCCTTGAAGAATCAAGTGAAGATCTAAGTAGTTGGAGAGAGAGAGCTCCATCCAAGAAGACAGCCGTTGGAACCAGGCTGAGAAGAAGGGTTCAGACTTTGTTCTAAATCTTAAGTTGCAGAGTTCAAAGATCAGCTGCAGAGAAGATCAACCCTATTATGTTCTACATTCAAGAAGCTTTGAAGAAAAGCCAAGTGTGGTTGATCTCAGCAGAGTTCTTCCAAGAACTCATCAAGAACCTATCAAATCATCTCTCTATTCAGAGTTGTAGGTATATACACTTTGTATTTTTATTTTCTTGTAGGATCCATAGTGATCTGAGTTGTAAGCCTGCAATTATAAAGGCTGAGTGTAGGGCCTGTGTGCCTGAGTGTAGGAGATTGATATCTCTGAGTATAGGCCTATTGTGGCTGAGTGTAGGCCTTGTGGCTGAGTGTAGGTTTTGTGAAGAAGCTGAGTGTAGGTCTTTGAAAAAGACTGAGTTGTAGGGCCTTGGGCCTTAGTTGTAGGAACCTGTTTTGGGGTTCTGAGTGTAAGATATGAGGATCTGAGATAGTGGAGGAGTTTGGCCGAATCTAGTACACTACTAGATAGGCGAAGGGGGAAAGTGGATGTACCTAAACCTTGGGGAACCACTATAAATTTGTGTGTCCACTATGTGCTTGATTGATTGCTGTGATTGCTGCATGATTGCTATGTTAAAGTAATTATAAACTCTGTGATAAAATCTGAATTCTGCCTAGAAAGTGTAAAAAGATTTAAGTCACCTATTCACCCCCCCCCCTCTAAGTGATTAGGTACAATATCTTTCAGAAATGATACCTAATTTCTATATGCTTAGTCCTGCTATGGGAGACAGGATTCCTAGCTATAGAAATTGCATTAGTAGAATCACAATAGAGTGGAGTTCTACTTATATGAATATTGTAGTCTTGAAATTGATGCTGAATCCACAGCAATTGAGCACAGCAGCTTCCAGCTGAACTATACTCTGACTTTGCTGTTAAGATTGCTACACTTGTCTGTTTCTTACTGCTCCAAGAGACAAGCCTTCCACCTAGAAATTGATCGGAGTCTGAAGTGCTCTTACTATCCTCCTTGCAGCTTGCAAAATCTACATCTGAATAGCCTATTAGTTCAAATTACCCATTCCTGGGGTACCATAGGCTAAGATCTAGGATGCCCTTAAGATATCTCAAAATTTGTTTCACAACAGTATAGTGAGACTCTTTATGGCAGGCCTGATACCTAGCACATATACATGTTGCATACATAATGTCAGGCCTACTTGCTGTAAGGTAGAGAATGAAACCAACTATACCTCTATACAGAGTTTGGTCAACAGGATTCCCTGGATCATCTTTGCCTATAGGCATACTTGATCTCATGGGAGTTCTTATGGTGGAAGCATTCTCCATGCCATATTTCTTGATTATCTCCCTGGTGAATTTTGACCGGATATGGATAGTCCATCATCAGTCTATTTTACTTTGAGTCCCAACAAAAACTTCAATTCACCCATACTACTTATCTCAAACTTCCACTACATAAGTTTTACAAACTTCCTGCAGAGGTTGTCATTAGTAGAGCCAAATATTATGTCATCAACATAAATCTGGACAAGGATGATCATGCCCTTAGATTCCCTTAGGAATAGGGTCTTGTCTATCTTCCCCCTTGAGAATTGTTTCTCAATGAGGAAGGTAGATAATGTCTCAAACCATGCTCTTGGGGATTGCTTAAGCCCATAAAGATCTTTCCTAAGTCTATATACAGCAATAGGAGAGTTAGAGACAATAAAACCTGGATGCTGCTCTACATAAACTTCTTCCTTCAAGTCTCCATTCAGGAAGGCTGGCTTGACATTCATCTAGAATACCTTGAATCCCAGGAAGGCTGCAAATGCAAGGAACAGTATGATTGCTTCCAACCTTGCAACTGGGGCAAAATTTGATCATATTCAATCCCTTCTTCATGTATATACCCTTTGGCCACCAGTCTGACTTTATTCTTGATTACAATGTCATTTTCATCAAGTTTATTCCTGAAAATCGGCTTGACTCCAATGATATTGAGTACATTTATTCTGGGAACTAGCTTTCAGACCTTGCACCTTTTGAACTGGTTCAGTTTTTCCTGCATTGCACCAGTCCAGAATGGATCTTGATTTGCTTCTTCAAATTTCTTGGGCTCTTCTTATGACAGGAAGCTGAAATAGAGTGTTATGTTGAGACTCCTGCTTCTGGTTTGTATACCTTGGCTGGAATCACCTATTATCTGCTCTGGATGATGATCTTTAAGATATTTGACTGTTGGGGGTAGTATGACTGCTTCCTGCTGATTATCATTTTCTGCAGCAGGTTGGTCTTCATTTCCAGCTTGACTGCCCTGTCCTTCCTCTAGACATCATCCCTCACCACAATCTTCTTGCAAAGCTGGGTCTTTATCTTTGATGGAGAGCTTTTCCATCATAACTTCTGTTCTTGCAGAGCTAGGCAAAGAGCTTGGCAGCTCACTGTCAATCATGCATGACACATCAAACACTACATGGACAGACTCTTCTACAACTTGATTTGTCAACTTATAGACTCTATATGCCCTACTATTGCTGTTGTACCCAACAAATATCCCCTTCATTGGATTTGACAGCAAACTTAGTCATTTTGACTTACCATTGTCCAAAATGAAACACTTACAATCAAAGAGTCTAAAGTAGTAAATGTTTGGTTTTCTGACATTCAAAATCTCATAGGGAGTCTTCTTGTGGCCTTTGGTGATAGAAGACCTAATTAGCACATGACATGCAGTGTTAACAGCCTTAGCCCAGAAATATTCATGGAGAGATGTGTCACTCAATAGTATTCTCCCACTTTCTATGAGAGTCCTATTTTTCCTCTCAGCTAACCCATTTTGCTGGGGTGTTCTTAGTGAGGAGAACTCTTGATGAATCTCTTACTCTTCACAGAATGTAGTCATAGCAACACACTGAAACTCAGTTCCATGGTCAATTCACATTCTGACCACAGAGCATGCAAGCTCATTCTGAATTTGTCTGACAATATTTGTGAAGACTTCAAGTGTTTCATCCTTTCTTCTAAGAAAGAACACCCAAGTAAATCTGGAATAGTCATCAACCACCACAAGGGTGTAGACCTTCCTACCTAGACTATGAATAGGCATAGGACCAAATAAGTCTATATGAATGACATACAAGCATCTCATAAAGTTCTTCACCCCAATGCTCTTGAAAGAGGTCTTAGTCTGCTTACCCTTTTGGCAAGCAGCACAGATACCCTTATTGGAGCATTTTATTTTGGGACAATTCCTAATAAGCTCATCACTGAAGAGCTGACCAATGGTTTTATAATTTAGATGAGCTAGTGTCTTATGCCACTGGACACAATATGAGACATTCTCACCTGCAACTAGGCATATAGGGGAACTATTTTCTAAGTAAGAAAAGTTTAAGTAATAAACATTCCAACTCCTAGTGCCTATTAAGATGACACTTTGGTCACTTAACCTCTTGATGTGGCACTTATCCTTGTGGAAGGAAATGTCATAACCAAGATCACATAGTCAGCTTATGCTTATGAGGTTATATTGCAACCCCTCCACATAAGCCACCTTTGTGATGGTGATTATGCCATTTGAGATGTTACCATAGCCTCTTGTTATCCCCTTGTCTGAGCCTCCAAAAATGACCTTGGGTCCATTCTTTACTGGAGTTTACTCCTTCAATAGCTCCTTTGTTCCAGTCATGTGCTTGGAACATCCACTGTCCAAGTACCATTTAGGGGATTTGGTACTTGAACTAACCTGAAACTGACCAGGCTGATCCTAGCTGCTTTCTTTATCTGTCATTACCATTAGTCCATGACACTGAGTATCTCCTTCTTCATCTTCATCCACCTATGAGTCACTCTCTGGATGTGACAGAGGGGTCCTGATCTCGATTCTAACAGCAGTGAACTCTTCTTCAACAATAGCAATAAGCCCAATATAGGCTTCATCTTCTTCACTGTCTAACTCAGAGGAAGAGTCAGACCAGGTCTTCTCTTTCTTGGTCACTAGGGACTTCTCTTTCTTGTTTCTCTTGTGGTGCTTCTTCACTCTTTCTTCTCTCCTCTTTACTGGGCAGTCAGTAATTACATGCCCAGGTTTGTTGCAGCAAAAACAAATAATGTTAGAGGAAGATTGTTTATTCGAGTTAGGAGCATACATGTCCTTCTTAGATTATTTCTTTTGTGCTGAGAGGAGGAAGAAGGCCTTATGTTCTTCCAATGCACCTTCTTCTTGAATTTCTGAAATTGCATGAAGAAGGAAGCAAGGTCCTCATCAAAAGTATGGATGTCAGATGAGCTGGACCTGGAGTTCTCAGATTCTGACACAGCAGTTCTCCTCACTGGTGAGATCTTCCTTCTGCTCCTGGTTAAAGTATCAGCTTTGAAAGCCATAGATTTCTCCTTGCTCTGGGACTTGTTAGACTTCTCTTCTTCCTTCCTTGCAGCAAGCTGCATCTCATAGGACAGTAGCTTTCCAAATAAGGTTGGAGGTGGTGTGTCTGCTAGTCTGCCCATCTACCTGATGACATAGATCTTTGTGTCCCAATACTTGGTGAGGGACCTGAGAAATTTGTCATTCAGCTCATAGGTGCTGAAGACTCTTCCATAAGTTCTCAGTTCATTAACAGTTCTGAAAAATCTTTCAAAGCTTTCAGCAATGCCCTCAGACTTTCCTTGTCTGACGGCCTCTTACTCCTGGTTGAGCATGGATTTCCTATCATCCCTCACCTCTTCTGAGCTCTCCTTGAACACCACTAGGGTTTCCCACATCTCCTTGGAGGTCTTGAACTGCACTAAATTCTGGAATGTAGGATTATCTACTGCACTAGCAATGATATTTTGAGCTCTCTTGTCCATGGAGGCAAGGAGGAGCTCATCCTTCTTCATTTCTTCATATGATTTGGGAGTCTGTATGTTGGCATCCAGAACTGAGATCTTCATGGGGATGAAGGGTCCCTCTTTGACTGTGATGAAGATCCTAGGGTCAGCAGCTTCCATGAACATCCTGACACTTTCCTTCCAAAGACCAAACCCTTCCTTTCTGCATATTGACAACTTCATGGCTCCTTTTTTGAGGAACCTCCCTCTAATACCACTTGAAAGTTATTTAACTTTAGGTTAGTTAATCAACTAGATGGGGTGTGAATAGGTCTTTGATCTTTTAATATATCTTTTGTTATTTTAAATTATGGTAACTAGAGCTTGTCCATAAGTCATGCAATCAAAGATAAAAACAAGCACACACAACAAAAAACAGAATTTATAGTGGTTCCCCAATTGGGTACATCCACTTTCCCTCTCCACATATCCAAGCGTATTTTTTGTACTCGGCACAATTTCTTGTTGGAACCCTAGTTGGATTTGGGCTAGGTTCACTAAACTAGGATGTTTGACCCAACATGTGTAGTCAGGGTCATGTATGTGTCCTAGAGTTTAGGCCATGTCCATCAAGTCAACATTACTTGGACCAGCCATCAGCAAACTGCAGAAGACTCAAGACCTAGAGAAATTTCAAGGACTCAGGAAATGAGTTCGACGTTCGTCAAACTCAGCACGATGAAAGTCGTACTCAACTCGACGAACTCAGAGACAATTCTCTGGGCTGAGCTCGACGAACTTGATTCTCAGGTCGATGATTTTTGGATGCTCTACTTCAACATTATAAGTCCAGAATCATTTCACTGAACTCCAGTCGGTGAATTCATGTTATCAGCTCGACGAACTTAGACCACAATATTGACAAGTTTTATCAAGTAGCAGTCAGCAGTTCTCAGTTCGACGATCTTGATCTCAGGTCGACGAACAACAATTATCTAGTCGATGAACATGACTTCTCAGCTCGACGAACTCGGGACCCATGTCAACGAATTCTGTTCCTTGTTCGACGATTTCTGTGCAGACCCAGACTTAGATTTTTCCCTCCTTCTGTCCTTATTTTATTACAGTAATTCCTGAATAATCAATGCTTAATATTCTCTGAATATTACCGTTAGAAGCAGCATTGATTATGGTATTCATCAGGATAATTACTTACCATTTTTCAATGGGACAGTTTTGGAAATCAATTAATGCAGACATTCTCAAGGCCGTCAGCAATCAATGAAGGAAGGAATTCAAAAATTCAAAGGAAAATTTCACAAAAAATATAAAAAGGGATTTCTTCCTCCTTCTCGACAACACATAGAAGGCACACACCAAATACACAGAAAAAAGACAGCAAGCAATAACACAGATATAGAGTCAAGAAACAAGAAGCCCAGACCAGAAAAATAATTCAAGATACTGAAGAAGAAGAAGAAGAACATTCAGACAAATCAAGAGTCTTCTTCATTCTTCATTCCAGGATTCTTCAAGGACAACAAACCTTTATCAGTCAAGAAGTTCCTGGATCTACTCTGGTCAAGGCTAAAAGATTGAAGACCTAGTCACCCTGAAGCAAAGCTCAATCTTTCTGAACAACTCTATAACTCAGGGGGAGCTTTGATAACATCAAAGATCCACTATGTCTTCTCAGTTGTATTTGATAAAGAGAAGACATCATCACTCTCTCATCCCCTCACTGTACAAAGGGTTCTTTAACTCCCTTCAAAAGTTATTCCTTGGTTGCAAGTCACCTGATCAAAAGACTTGGGATTGGTTTTTGAGCACCTGATCAAAAGCTCATTGGTGGCAGTCACCTGATCAAAAACCTGAGTGGATTCCTACTAGGTTGGTAGAAGAGTGGATTTACATAGGTTAGGGAACCACTATAAAAATTCTTGTGTTGTCTGGTTGCCATCTTTTTCTTTTGTTCTTGTTGTGCCTATACTAATTAGGTTTGATGTGCATGTGTTAGTTAATTTAGTTTTGGTGTACCTGTGGTAGATTAGGTTATCTTAGTTTGCACTTTTATTTACAGTAATTATTGGTATCAAATAGCTGTTATACTCTGAAGTTTTAATTAACAGCAAAAAGCTTTAAATTTTTAAAGATACTCTATTCACCCCCCCCCCCCCCCTCTAGAGTATATCAGATCAAACCCTCACTTTTAATTGATATCAGAGCAGTGTTTCTTTGGTTGTACAAGTTAACCATTGAACCAAAAGATCCTGTGTTAGATCTGATCCTTTATTTTCCTTAGGATTATATACACAGCATGGCACAGAACAAGGACTATGCAAGCACCAGACCTCCAGTGTGCAACATAGATAAGTTTGCCATCTGGAAGGCAAGAATTAAACTATATATGAATTCCATTGATGAGGACATGTACAACTTTATTTTGATAGGTCCTCCTCAATCAACTGCCTCTACATCTACAGCAACCTCCAACACTCATGTAGTTCCACCACCTGAGTGGACTGATGCTTAGAAGAAAGCAAAAATTGCTAATGTTAAAGCCATGAACATTCTGGCCCAAATAATGTCTGATGACATATTCTAGAAAGTGGCTGAATGCACTTCAGCCAAGGACATTTGGGACTCTCTCAACCAAATGGTGTCTGGCTCTGCTGATAAGAGAAAAGACAGAAGATCAAATCTCATATCCTTGTATGAGAACTTCAAGAAGGATTAGTCAGAATCTATTGCTGACATGTACAACAGACTCAGCTCAATAATCAATGAGCTGAAGACCTTGGATAAGGACATCACCCTTACTGAGTTAAATGATAAAATCCTCATGTGCTTCCCAAACTCATGGGATTCAAGTTTCTGGCCAATCAAGGAGGCCAGGAGCTTAAATGAGATTTCCACAGAATCTTTATTGGGAAAGCTCAAGTCTTATGAGCAGCTAATAAAGTTCAGAGAAGCAGCTGAACAAAGGACTCCTCCACCAGCAAGGATGAAGAACAACTTGGCATTCAAGGATGCTGAAGAGACTAAAGCTTCAACAGTAAATGAAGAATTGATGAGTCTCCTCGCCAAGAGATTTTACAAAATGCTAAGAAAGGACTTCAGAAGAAAATCATCTAGGCAGGATGATAAGCCAAGGTATGATAAAACACCTACTAAATAAGTAGTATGTTTTGGGTGTAGGAAACCTATACACTTTATCTCAGAGTGTCCAGAGAATCAAAAGAAAGAAAAAAGAAGAAGAGAAGGACTCCAGAAGACAGCAAAAGCTCAAGGCGTTCCTCCAGCAAATACAAAAAGAAGTAGAAGGGTTTTGTAGCTGAAAACTGGAGTGACACTGAAGATGAATCCACATCTTCCAGTTCCAGTGAAGAGGAAGAAGAGGCAAGGGCCAAGAAAGTCTGGCTCATGGCCATCAATGCCTCAAGAAGTCAATCAGATGATGAAGAAGGATCTGATAATGAAGAAGCTTCAGAATCAGAAGCTGATCAGATACTTTTATCTTTTGATTATAGTTCTGATAGTTTCAAAACTGAGTTTAAAACCATGTGTATTGACCTAATCAATCCTGAAAAGGAAATTAAAACACTTAGGGAAAAACTATCTAATCAAGAAAATCTAATTTTTGAAAACACTAAGTTTAAAGAGGAACTGACACTAGCCAATGAACAAATTATCTCTTTGAAAACACAGCTATGTGAGGCTAAGCAATTTGAGGAATCTCTCAATGGGGGAAGCCTTAAGCTGATGGACATTACAAGCACAGTCAATGCCAGACTGAATGGCAAACTGGGCTTGGGTGCATCATCAAGCTTACCCCCCATACTTAAGAAGAATATATTATAAACTCCCATTAGATTTGTTTCAGCCAAAGGTAAAGAAATAATAAATAACAAACAAACCACAGAAGAATTACCTAACACTAAAAATCAAAATAATAGAAACCAGAAAATCTTAAGTAAAAACAAAGTTCAATAGATTTCGTCGAACTCAGGTCGATGAAATGTGGCTAGTTCATCGAACCCCGATCGACGATCTATGAACGCCAATATTAGCTATAATAATTCGTCTTACTGCGATCGACGAACTATGTATGGTTCGTTGAGCAGAGATCTACGAACTTGGGGCACAGAAAATGAATATGTTCATTCTCTGAGCAGAGATTGACGATCTCATCACACTTCATCGAACTCTGGTCGACGAACTTATAACTTTTCGTCGAACCCAGACAGACTTAATAAAAGTCATAATTATAACAGCAACTCTAATCAAACTAGGAAACCTTTCAATCCACTTGCTGATTGGATAAATCCGCCTAGAAGATATCACCCCTTAGGGTATAAATCTCAACCTGAATTTTCAGTAATATCAAGATTTTCTTATCAAAAATATAAAGGACCCAAGGTAACATGGGTCAAGAACAACTAATTATTTTCACAGCAGGAAAAGAGTTGTCCAACTGTAAATCAAAAATGGTACCTAGACAATGGATGCTCCAAGCATATGACTTGCAACAAGGATAACTTAATTAACTACAAGTCCAATGAAAGTGAGAGTTAGATCTGAAATACTCTAGAGGGGGGGGGGTGAATAGAGTATGCTTAATAATTATAAAGAGCTATTACAGCTTTTGTTGTAAATTAAAAGTGCAGAATTACTAAACTACCAAGCAATAAACCTAAAGCACAAGCACAACAAGAACACAAGAAAATGAGGCAACCAGACCACACAAGAAATTTTATAGTGGTTCCTCAACCTGGGTACATCCACTCTTCTACCACCCTTGGTAGGAATCCACTCAGGTTTTTGATTAGGTGCCTGACACCAATGAGCTTTTGATGAGGTGCTCAAAAACCAACCCAAGTCTTTTGATCAGGAGACTTGCAACCAAGGAATCACTTTTGAAGGGAGATGACAACCCTTTACAGAGGTGGGGGTGATAGATGATTTTGTCTTCTCTTTCTCAATATTCAACTGAGAAGACTGTGGATTGATTATAGCTTATGGCTCCCCATGAGATATAGAATGGATCAGGGAAAAGCAGGAGCTAAGCTTTATGGTGATAGGTCTTCAAATTGAATCCTTGACCAGCAGTAATCTTGAGGAACTTCTTTGACAGATTGAACTGAGGTGTTGTCCTTTTGAAGTGTCCTGGAGTACTTGAAGAAAGAAGACTATTGATATAGGTATTGTTGTTCTTCTTCTTCAAGTGCTGATGAGCTTCTGGTCAGGATCTTCTGTGTATCAGAAAATGCTTCTTGTTGATAGAGCAGATTATTCAAGACTGAATATTTTTTCTCTGTGTCTGTGTATGCTTCTCAGTAAGTTGTGCTCTGTGTGTTTTTTCTCAATAATGCTTGATTCTGTCTGTAAGTCTGTATCTCTGTCTATACGTTATTGCCTTCTTCTCTATCTTTCAAAAATTTGAATGCATCTGCATTTAATGCTGACAGCCTTGAGAATAATCGGCATTAATTTATTTCCCCAACTGTCCCACGGAAAAATGACAAGCAATAATCCTGGAGAAGATCATAATTAATGCTCCTTCTAACGGATACATTCAGATAATATTAGAGCATTAATTACTCAGGAATTATCGCATTAGAGTGGGGACAGAAGGCCGGAAATAACTAAATCTGAAATCGTCGAACAGTTGGCAGAATTCGTCGAACTGAGTCCACAGTTCATCGAGCTGAGATGTTGTATTCGTCGACCAGACGGCTTCTGTTCGTCGAGTTGAGTTCCATGATCGTTGAGCTGGAAACTGAACTACTGTCTCTTTTGATCTTTGCTTATTCGTCAAGCTGGTAAATATATTCGTCGACTGGGGTTCAGCAACTATTTTGGAGTTATCAAATATTCTGTGTGTTGACTGGTATCCTGTGTGTTGACACAAGTCTTCGAGTTCCAGAATTCATCGGGCAGAGAACTGAGTTCGTCGACCTGAGACTAGAGAACATAGTCTCGACAGAATGTTGTAGTAGTCCAAAGATTCTTCGACCAAAGAATGGTGTTTGTCGAGCTAAGTCTGGAGAACCTTGAATTCGTCGAGAAGAAAATGATTCTGTACTTAGAGAAAAATTGATGAACCTCTAGCAATATAGTTGAAGTGGAAGTCCAGAATTCGTCGAGCAAATAATGAAGTTCGTCGACCTGAGAACTAGGTTCGTCGACCTGAGTCTAGAGAATAGTCTGGACTTAGATTGCTGAAGGTGGAATCCAAGGATCTTCGACCTGTGACTGAAGTTCGTCGAGCTCAGCTCAGAGAAAATATCTCTTAGATCGTCGAGCTGAGAACGACTATCGTCGACCTGAGTTTGATGAACGTCGAACTCATCTTACTTAGTTTCTTGAGAAATCTCTGAATCTCTGGAAAACTATAAGTCTTGAGTCTCTGGCAGTCTTTTGTTGGCTTGTCCATGTGATTTTGACTCTTAGGACTTGGCCTAGACTCTAGGACACCACTTTGACCATGGCTATACATATTGGGTAACATCATCCTAAGTTAGTGAACCTAGCCCAAATCAAACTAGGGATCAAACAATCTCCCACTATTTTGGTGAGGTCACTAATAGACTCAAAATAAAAACATAAAGTAAACAAAGCAGGAAAAAGATATATCTGGCAGAGATAATTAACATATGCAGCAGATATATTTACACAAAAGCTTTGTTCAGACAATATGAAACAGTTTAAGATAGAAAAACAAAAAAAAGGTTCATATTTCACTTCTTCTGCTTCTTCTCCTAATGCTTTGCATCCTTTCCCTTATCTCCTGGCTTGGTAAAGACTATTTCCCTGTTTGTATTTAAAGCTTGTTCCATAGTCATTGTTATGTCTGCAACCCCTATAATCTTCAGAGATGTAGCTCTAGGGACCACTGCTTCAGCATGTAATTTCATATAATCATCAACATTAAAAATTTTGTTAGCCTTTTCAAACCTTTTCAGTTCTTCTCTCCTGTATTTTGACATTGTAGTGTATTCAGAAATATCCTTCCCTTCAGCCTTTGCCTTGTTGATCATAGAGAGGCCTACCTGTTCCTGGAACCTATCCATTTTAGCTGTGTTGGCTGTTTCTGGATCTTCATAAGGAACATCAGGAGAGGGTGGTCTTTTAGGACTTTCAGCTTCTTGATGTTGTTGCTGCTTACATTGTTGTTGTTGATGTTGCTGTTGTTGCTGATGTTATTTTCCTGAGGGTTGTTGCCTGTGCTGGCTGCTTTCATGATGTGATCTCCCTTGATGTCTTTGATATGTTTGAATAGGGGCAGATCTCTGAGAACTAGAACCAGAAGCACCAGCTGCAAGAGTAGGAGGAGGTGGTGGATCCTTTCTGTACCTTTGAACTGGTGGAGGAGAGTATCTTCTACTCTTCTTCCTTTCCTTTTGCTGATTCTTAGATAGCCACATCCATGCTGGCATCCCTTTGTATGAAGTTATCTTTTGAATAATATAGTAAGGGGTATCATTGTTTGGATTAGGCTTAGGAGCAGGAGGAGGAGGAGGTTTTCTTTTCTTTGATACTTGCTTCTTCTTCTTTGTATCCTCCTCATCTAAATCCTCATCCTCATCTTCATCATCATCATTGTCAGAACCCTGAGAGTTATCATATAGATCATCAAAAGCTTTCAAAGCTTTAGCAGAAATAACAGCCTTTTCTGGAGCTGGAGCAGGAATTTCAATAGGAGTTGGAGTTTCAGCAGGAGTTTGAGGAGAAGCTACACAAAAATCAGAACTAACTTGGATAGAGCTTTCAGCTGCTGCCTTATTTTCATCTGCAATATCAGCCAAGATCAGTTCATCTAGATCTGGCATGTGAGAGTCATCCATTACAAAAGTTGCTGCTGAAGACATTATTGAAGAAAAAGGAATAGCCACCACTTCTGGAAGTGGAGTGACTACTGGCTGTGTAATAACAAAACTGTCCCTAAGTTGCTTAACAACTTCTGAAGAGATGGGGGATGTGTATGGTATAATAGCCAAGGATGGCATAGTAATCTCAACTGGAAGGTAATGCATATGTACAATATCAAAAAGTCTCAACAAATGTTCTAAATTAACTGTGGGATTAAGCATGAAATCACCAACAGTATTAGGATCTTCAGAGTCTGATGCATCAAAATCCATATCAGTTTCAATAAAGTCAATCAATTATTTATCTATGTATTCTGTACACTCTGCTGCTGTTGCTGTAGCTGGAGCATCTGCTGTTGGAGCTGGAGCTGTAGCCTCTGAAGCTGTAACTGCTACTTCATCATCAGGCATCTCCCCCTGCCTGGTTTCTGTGGGAGCTGAGGCCAGGCCCCTGGCTGAGGATGGGGTAGCAATAAGTGCTGAGATTTTGTCGGAGAGAGAGGAGATGGTGGTAGCAAGAGGTGTAATGTCCTCTGCTATAAGGGACTTGAG
The DNA here is from genome assembly GCA_039583875.1 of Platanthera guangdongensis. Taxonomy (NCBI): domain Eukaryota; kingdom Viridiplantae; phylum Streptophyta; class Magnoliopsida; order Asparagales; family Orchidaceae; genus Platanthera; species Platanthera guangdongensis. The sequence continues at coordinate 40,479,740 of CM077154.1, forward strand.
GAGGCGAGTGATTATGGAAATGATGGAAGATATGGTGGAGTGGTCCAATTATGGAGTGGTGGATGGTGTTGCAGAAGGTGTAGAAGTGGGAACTATGGGAGGGATTGAGAGTGGAGCATCAGGTATGTGAATAACTGGAGGGATGGTAGATGTTGATGGGGATGGATGGGTGGCATCTTGCATGATGGTGTCTGTTGGTAGATGGTATTGAAGAGAGATGTGGGGGAAGAGGAGATTGTGGTGATGTAGGAATGTAGGTGTCATGGGGGAATCAGGAGGTGTTGGTGGTTGATTTTGTTGAAGAGGGGAAGATGGAATGTCAGTGATGTCAATTGGTGGAGATGGAGCTGGTGAAGCATGTTGAGATGGAGGTGGAGTAGGAACATCAGTATGTTGTTGTGATTGTTGTGTTGAAGAGATAATGGGAGAGGAACGGATTTGTGTTGCTGGAAGGGGGGCTGTAAGAGATGGTGGTGTTGTATGAAACTCTTCAGCAGGTGGGGGAGTGACTTTAACAACCTTGGTGCCTTCAGAAGCTGGGGTGGAAGAGGTAGAAGCCTTGATTGGCTTGGTTATTATCCTCTCCCACCTGCCAAATAAGGCACATATGAGCCTTTTATTGGCATTGATGAATATGGTCTGGGAGACCAGTGATTTAGCAGCCTTCTCTTGTAAAAAGATCCATAGGATCCTTCCAAAGCATAATTCTTTTTTGTTATTTTTCTTCTGTATCAAATCAAAGAGAATTTGTGCCCAATCCATTGGTTTCTTGTTTATAATTGCACACATGACCAAAAACTGGTGTCTGGTGATGTAATCATGGGCAGTTTGTTTCCCAAGCAGAACCTTAGCAACCAAATCTGCCAAAAACTTATAAGGGGCAGAGAGGTCTTTCTTTAAGAGTTTGTTAGGGTTATCTCCAGTATAACCCATTAGGCTCAGCATCATGTCAGATTCCTCTATTTCAATTTCCAGTTGCTATTCTCCATTCCTTAATCCAAAAATTACTATTAAAATTGCAGGAGTTAAGGAGACGGAGTTACCCGCAATAGTGCCTGTCATTGTATTCTCTTCTATTGGCGATAGGGTATAGACCCATTCTCTGATTTCAGTGCCGTGTAATTTTATTCTTCTAGTCATCACGGTTTTGAGTTCTTGTTCTTCAAGGAGTTCCAGAATGTAGAGGAATATGAGATCAGAGTGTTGAAACGAATCATAATCCACATCAAAACCGGTATCGAACTTCATGCCTGCGAGAATGCTTGCCTGAATCGCCATGTAATCACATGCAAGAGAGACACAAAAATGACGATCAAGTGCAAAGGAACATAAAGCGAGGGACGGAGGTCGAAGAAAACCTAAATATAGGGTTTTCAAAAATATGAATCGACAGACTCTGTTCCACGAAAATAAAAATAATTCTTCGAACTGAGGTCGACGAAGTAATTTTGAATGAAATAATTCGTCTATCTTATCCAGAAGAATTGAAGACAGTTCGTCGAACTCGGTTCGACGAATATCTTCTGAAGCAAGTTCGTCGAACCCCGTTCGATGAAACTTGTTTCACTCACAGAGAGTTCGTCGATCTCCGTTCGACGAATATCTCTCAAACTTTCCCCGATTCGTCGAACTCCGTTTGACAAACTTTGGAAAATTCATCGAGTGCAGACAGAAATCAAATAAAGTCTTCTCCATTGATCATTCCAAGTTGATTTACAAAGAACATATGATTTCTCTCATCCAGAGGTTTGGTGAAAATATCAACCCTTTTTAAATCAGTGTAGATATAGACAAGCTTGATTTTATTTTTGTCTACAGACTCCCTAATGAAATGATGTCTTATATCAATATGTTTTATCCTACTATGGTGAACTGGATTCTGGGCTATGGCTATAGCACTTGTATTATCATAGAGTAGGGTTGAATTTTTTAAGTTGAACCCATAATCTAGAAACTGATTTTGTATCCAAAGCATCTGAGAACAACAGCTGCCTGCTGCAATATATTATGTGTCAGCAGTTGAGGTTGACACTAATGTTTGCTTTTTATAAAACCAAGATACTAATCTCATACCCAGTGTAACACCTCCTATCCGTCGCATAGCATATAATAGTAGGTTCGGCCGGGGCCCGACGCCATATACCACAGACAGACCGGGTGGTTACTCATGGAAACCATCCAACCAATCATAATGTCCTACACAGAGCATTCGAGCAGAAGCAGTTTAATAAGTTGCAATAAAGAACCCAACACAAAAGCATGAATGTCCACTAGTACCAAATAGGAATGTTGTACATACAAAAGTACAGGCCTTAAGGACTTACAAAATGGTTTACTTAATATTACATGTTTTACAAACCACGGCACGCAGGCCGGTCATACATGAATAAAAGCAGTAAACACTCCAATTAGGCCTTCAAGGGCCGGCTTCGCAATTTGGGCTTTAGCCCGCTATTGACCGCTTGGTCCAGCAGCACCTGCAAGCAACAAAACCACCGCACGGTGGCAAACAAAGGCAACGGTCAGCAATGCTGACCAAATTATAACGATCCTGCCCCCAACTCGTGGAGGCGATGCTCCTTCCCTGCATTTCATTAGCATAAGTGAGCAATATATCAATGTTCATTTCATCACAGGCGTAGGCTCACACGGTCACACACCGCGTGCACTCAGGGCACATTCTCGGTGAACCAGCCAATGTCACGTCAATTTAAGCCATAGACTTTCCGGAATCACCACCGCCACTTTGACGGCCAAACATATGAGCAATTTATCTTACCGGCATGGGTCACGGTAATTAAAACCATAGACCGCCGAAGACCCTCATCTCTGCCAACGGCAAGTGCCACGTAACCTTAGGTATTTTTAACCCGAACGACATAGAACGGGTACGGTTCCATCTGACCTGTGCTCACATCACAACGGTAATTTAAACCATATGCGCAGGTCAAACTTCTCCCGAGTCTCGTTTCCATCACAATTCACATAACTCGGTTATGTTCAAGTTAGCTCTCAGGCCACCAAGTTGGCAAGATCACGCATCCGCACAGTTTTCCGGGTGCACCTTTGGGTTAATCCCCAAGGCTTCCTATTGCAATATACCATGTAGAAAACCCGAAAAACAAACAATCGCACGGAGTCTTCTCTGGCATTTATGCAATGCAACATCACCGATCCAGACCAACATGTCCGGGTAGGCTTCAAACATCATGCCTATGTCCGTTCTTGCTTACGGACCCTACACAATGAGGACTTTACATATCTACCCGAAGGAACGCCTCCAACTCACCGCAAACTCGCGAGAGCGGGCTTCCTATGCAAAGAAGGAGAGCTACACATGATCAAGAAGAGAATCGTTACCCTAGCGTTTCGCTTTGGGGCCATGGAAATGTTAAAATTTTCTCAACGTGGTCAGCAAGATAGCCCAAACACCAAATTAATATCTTCGGAACTACCCAGTTCGCACGCTGAACCTGCGGAAAACCCAAGGACTAGAGGTTGCACCCAACAAAACAATGGAAGCACAAGAAGGTCTTATTATGCATTCACTTCTTTACAATCCGAGGCATACATAGCGAGACATGATTTCGCTAGTATTACAGCTGTAAACAGAAAGAACCAAAAAACAAGCCGGGCGGACAGCACTCCAGTCCGCCGAGACCGCGAGGTCGCCGAGACCGCCGAGACCGCTGAGCTCGCCCAAGCTATGCTGCAATCCGCCGAATACCACGGAGTCCGCCGAGACCGCGAGGCCGCGCGGACAGACCGTTATTCGCCTCCTGCTGAACCCGAACTGAGGAACTCCCCTACCCGCCTGAAGCCGGCGGACAGGTTATTGAAGCTGGGAAAGTTGAAACAGAACTGACAAGCCGCAGAGCGACCTCCTGCTGAGTCCGCAGAGACCGCACACTTCCAAGCACTGACCGAAGTCACAGCCAAACTCCTGGCTCCTTGAAGTTATCCGCGCGACCTGCACACAGCAAACCGTCAGCCTGAAACAATCCACGCGGACTGAAAAACACAGACCGCAGCACTCGCCCAACCCAATTTACTGTTCACTCACGTTACTTAGGTTACTGTAGATGTGCCAGGGGGGTCCTATTTATAGGCCAGGTGAGGAGTGTGGTCACCGCCCATGAGATAGCGACACCGCCCCAGCCCGCGCGAACACAAACGACCGTCCGCTCAGTCTGCGAGGACTTAGCCAGTCACCAAGGGAAACCGCCAGGAGCAAGGCAACCATTGACGAACCCTCTCCAGTCCGCCCAAGCTAAGCGGATAAGGCACCAGCCCGCAAAGCTCCAACTGCTTCAGGACAGCACCCTCTTCAATGGCAGTCCGCACCAACCCGAGGCAGTCCGCAAGACCCACACCTCAATCCGCCACGTCCACGACCAAAGGCAAACAGCAACAGTCCGCCCGGTCACAGCGGACTTCGCGGATACGGCGGACACCATGAACTTGACACCAAGTGTGACCAAGTCCAAAACCATCAAGGGCCAGTGCGAGCATGGCGGACACAAAGTCCCGTCCGCCAAACACCCTAGCACAGACCGCAACCAGTCCGCGAGCTCCTCGCACTTGTCCAACACAGCAGCTACTTCCCGGACTCCAAACACCAGTCCGCCAACCGGTCTCCACAGCAAGACCTGCTGTAACACCTGAGCTCGACAAGGCCTCAGCCAAGCTCAAGGCCCAGTCCGCAACAGCCCAAACCGCGGACACACCAGTCCGCAAGGCTTTCCGCGAACATGAACCAACCCGCCAACAGCGCAAACTTGCACCCGCGACCACTGAGCAAAGCACCAGTCCGCAAGCCTCTCTATCCGCAGATACCAGGCCGCACCAAACCGCGGACTCCATGCTACAACCCGCTCAGAACACAGCCGGCTTCCATCAGACTTTTCACCAGGCCGCAACCCACAGTCCGCCCAGTCCGCCCAGTCCGCCAAAGCTGTCCGCACAGGCCGCGCGGCCTGTCCCGTCACCCACTTCCACTTCACAAATTTCAACACTCCCCCTTGAAGTGAGAAGTGGTGACCAAGCCCAGCAAGCTGCGCAAGCGTTCAAAGGGACCCTTCGACAGCGGCTTCGTGAAGATGTCAGCAAGATTATCTTCACTCCGAACATGCCCGACCAACAGAGACCCCTCCAACACCTTCTCCCTGATGAAGTGGTGATCAATCTCTATATGCTTGGTCCTAGCGTGACACACTGGATTGTTTACCAGTTTGAGAGCACTCTCATTGTCACCCCGGAGTAAAGTAGGCCCTTGCACTTCTTCATGAACATCCTCTATGAGTCTCCTCAACCAAACGGCTTCCCGAGCAGCCAAGGCCGAAGCCTTATACTCCGCCTCCGTGGTTGAAACCGACACCGAGTCCTGCTTCTTGCTACACCACGAGATGCTAGCTGAACCGCAAGTGAACACATAACCTGAAGTAGACCTTCGATCATTCGAATCACCGCCATAGTCAGCATCCGTGTACCCGAGCAACGCAAACTCCGCATCCCTTCCATAGAGGAGTCCCATCTCAGAAGTCACCTTGACATACTTCAGAATCCCCTTTGCCGCCACTAGATGAGATTGCCTTGGTTCAGCCATATACCGACTTACTCGGCCAACAGCATAAGCTATATCCGGCCTTGTAATCGTCAGATAGATCAAGCTCCCAACAAGAGCCCTGAACACCAAGGGATCATTAAGCACCCTTCCCTCATCTCGTCGAAGCTTTAGCCCAGGTTCCAGTGGAGTAGAGCACTTCTTCCCTTCGCCCATGCCAAACCGCTTCACAATACGATCAGCATACCCTTTCTGGCTAATGAGAATCCCGCACTCCTTCCTCTCCACTTCCAGACCAAGAAAGTGATGCAACTCTCCCAAGTCTTTCATCTCGAAGCGTATAGCAAGCTCTCCCCTGAGCCTTGCTACTTCCTCCTCCGATTTCCCTGTGATGATCATATCATCCACATAAAGTAGGACCAAGACTCTTAGCTCTCCCTTCTTCTTGACGAACAAGCTTGAATCCGAGTTAGAAGCCAGGTATCCACAGAATTGCAAGTACTCTGCAATCTTCCCATACCACGCTCGAGGAGCTTGCTTCAACCCATAGAGAGCCTTCCTGAGTTTGCAGACATAGTCCGGATGCTTTTCAGAGACAAAACCAAGCGGCTGATCCATGAAGATGTCCTTGTCAATCTCTCCGTAAAGAAAAGCATTCTTCACATCAAGTTGCCACAACCTCCATCCCTTGCTAGCAGCCAAGGCGATCACCACTCTTACAGATGTCATCTTCGCAACAGGACTGAATGTCTCCTCATAGTCTTCTCCATACTGGTGTGAGAATCCTCTAGCGACCAGGCGAGCCTTGAAACGATCAATGCTCCCATCAGCCTTCTTCTTCAATTTATATACCCACTTACAAGTAACCGGAGTAATGCCATCAACCTTGGGCACAAGGTCCCAGGTTTCATTCTTTTTCAGAGCATCAATCTCTTCCTTCATGGCACCTTCCCACTCCTTCACTCCAGTGGCCTCGTTGAAGCTTGCAGGCTCTCGCTCATCCAGAGGACCCGCAAAGAAGCAGGAGACAAAGCTCACTGCATTCCCATCACAGTACCGAGCTGGTGGCTTAACCACCCTCTTCAATCTCCGAAGACACGGCTCCTTGATCACGGCTTCCGTTGCTTCTTCAGGCTCCACTCCTACCTGGGGCAAGCATTGAGCAGTGCTCCCCCTGCTTCCTGAGCCAGAAGGCTCAGCCTCGGAGTTCGAAGCAATAGGAGCTGCTGGTGAAACAGCAAGCTCCTCTTCCAAGCCTTCAGCAGCCTCCACCGGTGCTTCCTCAACCTTGCTACTTCTGGTAGGCTCCACCGAGCCACCTCCATATGACGTCAGCTCGTCAAAGACAACGTCTCTTGACACCACGAACTTCTTCGTCACAGGGTCCATGCACTTCCATCCCTTCTTCCGCTCATCATAGCCAACAAAGACAAGTTTCCTTGCCTTCGCATCCAGCTTTGTCCGTGAAGCATCCGGGACATGCACGTAGCAAGTTGAACCGAACACCCGAAGGTGTCCAACACTCGGCTTCTCCTTCAGCAACAGCTCAATGGGAGTCTTCATGTTGATAGGGCTGAGTGGCATCCGGTTGATAACATAAGCAGCACAAGACATTCCCTCCGCCCAAAAGGACCTCGGGATATCTTTCGCATGCAGCCAGCATTTGCAGGTTTCCGTCAAATGACGGATCTTCCGCTCCGCTACCCCATTTTGTTGTGGAGTGTGAGCACATGTAAGCTCCCGTTGGATCCCGTGCTTCCTGCAGAAGTTAGAAAACTCGGAGGAGACAAACTCCCGCCCCGTTATCAGTTCTAAACTTCATAATCCGCAAGCCAAGCCGGCCTTCTACCAACTCCTTGAACTCCACGAACAAATGGAAGGCTTCCGACTTCTCCTTTAAGAAGTACACCCAAGTATACCTTGAGTAGTCATCAACCAAGACAAGCATGTATTTGCTTCCACCAAGGCTGGCAGTAACAGTCGGACCCATCAGGTCGCCATGAATACACTCCAATGGTTTCTTGCTCCTTGTTTGAGATTTATCAAACGGAAGGCGATGTGCCTTACCGTATTGACAGCCCGCACAAACATGCCCATCACCAAAGGAGGACAACATCGGCAACCCCCTCACCAGACTTCTACTCGCCATTGCCTTTAGCTTGTCCATGCCAACATGCCCTAGCCTCTCATGCCAGATAGCCGCACTATCATTGGCTCTCATCCTATCAACATAGGCACTGGTGGAAAGAACAAACAAGTTCTTCACCCTCCTCCCAACATGAGCAACATCAGCCTTCACCGCTGATACGTTGCGAAGGAACCTCACGTCTGTTGGCCCAAACAGAACGTGATACCCAGCGTCCACCGCGTTGGTCACCGAGAAGAGGTTCTTCTTCATGCCCGGCACGTGATACACACTCCTTAACGTGAGTGGCCCCTGATCACTACCCAAAGACACGACCCCCTCCTTCTCTACTGCATAAACAGTATTATCAGCAGTGATAATAGCTTCATTACCTGAGTAAGCCTGCATGGAGGTGAACTTCGACTTGTCTCCGGTGAGGTGATGACCACACCCGGAGTCGATGATCCACTCGCTGTTGAAGTCCTCAGCAGATAAGGCCCGGACACAAGTGCCCGTCATGAAAGCTCCTCCCCATTCTGCTTCTTCACTTCGCGAGCAAGCTTCCTCCTTTCCCGCAGCATGCCCAGGCTGCAGTTTGACCTTGCAGTCCAGCTTGAAGTGCCCTCGCTGATGACACCGGTAGCACTTCAGATTCTTCTTCCAGTCCTTAGGAGCATTGCTCCTCTCCGGCGGATATGAAGTTGAAGTCTCCTTCTCAACAGCGGCCTGCACCTTCTTCTTCTTCTTCTTCTTCCCTTCCCATCCCTTCTTCTTGCCTGAGAAGAGAGCCTCGCTACCTTCCTGATTCAGATTCACTCCAGCCATCTGCCTTGCTAAGCTCTCCTGCGAGGCAAGCAGATTCTCCAGCTCCAGCAACGACGGCTGAGTAGCCCACCCTTGAACAGATGTAACAAAGGCCACATACTCCTTCCGCAAGCCGCGGAAAATGTGCCTTTTCATCTTTGCCTCAGAGATAGGCTCATCAGGATCCAGTGCCGACAGCTCAGCACACAAGCTCTTCATCTTTAAGAAGTACTTGGAGATGGAAAGGTCTCCCTGAGTTGCCCTGGCCAACTCATTCTCCAGGAACTGAAGCCGCGCCACATTCTTCCTATTGAACAACTCATCAATGGTTGTCCAAATATCAGCAGCCGACTCACACCCAATGATGTGATCAAACAGTTCCGGAGAGACAGCTCTCTTCAGAACGAACTCTGCCTTAGCATTAGTTCTTCTCCAGAGCCTCACCTATTCAGCAGTACCGAAAGCAGCAATAACTTCCTGTCTGTCGTCTCCACCGACAACTTCCCACAGCTCCTCGCCTAGAAGATAACTCTTCATGCACGACTTCCACTTTTTATAGTTAGTCGGCGTTAAGAGTTCAATGCCCAGACCTCTTGCTAAGCTTCCTTCCATTGCAACCACCTGTTGGTACCCTTCAGCAGCTCCGAGCAACAACACAGGTTGATCACCACTCAATCACTGAGTAACAACACTGGCTGACCTCCGCTCACGCAACTGAACCTCCGCAACCTCAGAAACCTGGCTCTGATACCATGTTAAAATTTTCTCAACGTGGTCAGCAAGATAGCCCAAACACCAAATTAATATCTTCGGAACTACCCAGTTCGCACGCTGAACCTGCGGAAAACCCAAGGACTAGAGGTTGCACCCAACAAAACAATGGAAGCACAAGAAGGTCTTATTATGCATTCACTTCTTTACAATCCGAGGCATACATAGCGAGACATGATTTCGCTAGTATTACAGCTGTAAACAGAAAGAACCAAAAAACAAGCCGGGCGGACAGCACTCCAGTCCGCCGAGACCGCGAGGTCGCCGAGACCGCCGAGACCGCTGAGCTCGCCCAAGCTATGCTGCAATCCGCCGAATACCACGGAGTCCGCCGAGACCGCGAGGCCGCGCGGACAGACCGTTATTCGCCTCCTGCTGAACCCGAACTGAGGAACTCCCCTACCCGCCTGAAGCCGGCGGACAGGTTATTGAAGCTGGGAAAGTTGAAACAGAACTGACAAGCCGCAGAGCGACCTCCTGCTGAGTCCGCAGAGACCGCACACTTCCAAGCACTGACCGAAGTCACAGCCAAACTCCTGGCTCCTTGAAGTTATCCGCGCGACCTGCACACAGCAAACTGTCAGCCTGAAACAATCCACGCGGACTGAAAAACACAGACCGCAGCACTCGCCCAACCCAATTTACTGTTCACTCACGTTACTTAGGTTACTGTAGATGTGCCAGGGGGGTCCTATTTATAGGCCAGGTGAGGAGTGTGGTCACCGCCCATGAGATAGCGACACCGCCCCAGCCCGCGCGAACACAAACGACCATCCGCTCAGTCCGCGAGGACTTAGCCAGTCACCAAGGGAAACCGCCAGGAGCAAGGCAACCATTGACGAACCCTCTCCAGTCCGCCCAAGCTAAGCGGACAAGGCACCAGCCCGCAAAGCTCCAACTGCTTCAGGACAGCACCCTCTTCAATGGCAGTCCGCACCAACCCGAGGCAGTCCGCAAGACCCACACCTCAATCTGCCACGTCCACGACCAAAGGCAAACAGCAACAGTCCGCCCGGTCACAGCGGACTTCGCGGATACGGCGGACACCATGAACTTGACACCAAGTGTGACCAAGTCCAAAACCATCAAGGGCCAGTGCGAGCTTGGCGGACACAAAGTCCCGTCCGCCAAACACCCTAGCACAGACCGCAACCAGTCCGCGAGCTCCTCGCACTTGTCCAACACAGCAGCTACTTCCCGGACTCCAAACACCAGTCCGCCAACCGGTCTCCACAGCAAGACCTGCTGTAACACCTGAGCTCGACAAGGCCTCAGCCAAGCTCAAGGCCCAGTCCGCAACAGCCCAAACCGCGGACACACCAGTCCGCAAGGCTTTCCGCGAACATGAACCAACCCGCCAACAGCGCAAACTTGCACCCGCGACCACTGAGCAAAGCACCAGTCCGCAAGCCTCTCTATCCGCAGATACCAGGCCGCACCAAACCGCGGACTCCATGCTACAACCCGCTCAGAACACAGCCGGCTTCCATCAGACTTTTCACCAGGCCGCAACCCACAGTCCGCCCAGTCCGCCCAGTCTGCCAAAGCTGTCCGCACAGGCCGCGCGGCCTGTCCCGTCACCCACTTCCACTTCACAAATTTCAACAGGAAAAGTAAGCATATGAAAAGCACCGCACTCTCGTCGCCTCCGTGGTTCCGAAGTCGGCTCGCAATTTGTAGCTTCGAAGCTCCTCCAATGGCCGGATCTAGCTTCTTCTTCCTCCTTTGGCTCTCCTCTCTCTCTTGACTTAGAAAGAGAACCACTCAAATAAAAGTGAGGGCTTCAACGGTCTAATCCCAGGTATATCCCATCAGGAACAACCCCCAGCCGCTGGATCCCAAATTAAAGAAACGAACGGCTTTGATTCGGGCCTGAAATGTACAATCTGGACCGAACAATGGCCGGATCTAGCTTTGATTCGAGCGCAAAATATCGACTTCGCGGGCTGATTGTCGACACGGGCTCGACACGCCCTGAGACACGCCCGTGTCTCAGGCCGTGTGCCCTGTCTCAACACAACGTCGAGCGAAATTCATCGACCTCTCGACCAAATCGTCGACAAAAGCCTGACACGCCCTGGGACACGCCCGTGTCCCAGTCCGTGTGCCTCCTGCTAGAACCCAAAACTGGCCCAAAACGTCCCCCATCGCTATTTTGAGTTTAGGGGCGTTACAACTCTCCCCCTCTTAAAAGAATTTCGTCCACGAAATTATATAAAGGAAAGACAAGTACCAAAATTAAATTGTACCTGAGCGGAACAACTCTGGATACTCGTCAAGCATAGTCTGCTCTCGTTCCCAAGAGAGCTCCTCACGACCGCAATTGTCCCACCGGACCTTGACAATCCTGATCTCTTTATTGCGTAGCCGCTTGACCTCCGAGTCCTCAATCCGCACAGGCTTGACTTTTGTCGTCAGCCCACTATCCACCGGCACATGATCAACCGCGATCACTTGCGAAGTCTCTTGCACCGCCTTCCGCAGCACCAAAATATGGAATACATCATGCAAACCACTTAGCTCCACTGAGAGCTTCAACCGATAGGCTGCTTCAACAACCCGCTCCGAAACCTCAAACGGCCCAAGGTATCTCGGGCTTAGCTTTTTCAATCGCCGCACCCGCGAGACACCTTTGAACGGCTTGATCTTTAAGTACACATAGTCGCCCACAGCGAACTCCACGTTCCTGTGATTGGCATTATAGTACTTCGCTTGCCGGTCCTGAGCGATAAGCAACCTCTCCCGAATGGTACGCACCAACGAAGTAGCATCCTCCACTTCCAATCGCTTATACAACTTTGACTTACCCGTTTCTAACCAAGACAACGGCGTGCGACATTTTCTACCATAAAGGGCCTCGAACGACGCCATTTGAATACTCGCTTGGTAGCTATTGTTGTATGTGAACACCACCAAATAAAGATGGTCTTCCCATTGCTTCCCAAAATCCAAGACACACATGCGAAGCATGTCTCCAATAGTTCTATTGACCCTCTCGGTCTGCCCATCCGTTTGCGGATGGAAGGCTGTGCTGAATTTCAACTTTGTTCCCAACATTTGTTGCACTAGCCTCCAATCATTGGACGTGAACCGCCCATCTCGGTCACTCACGATACTGCGGGGCACACCGTGAAGCCGTATTATATTATCCACATATAGCTTTGCCAACTTCTCCACCGGATCATCCTTCCTATGCAGAATGAAATGCGACACCTTCGTTAGCCGATCTACGACCACCCAAATGGCGTCGTTCCCCTTTTGCGACCTTGGCAAACCATGCACAAAGTCCATAGAGATGTCGTCGAATTTCCACTCCGGAATAGGCAAGTACTTAAAAATTCCTCCCGGCTTTTGGCATTCCGCCTTCACCAAGGCGCAAGTTTGGCACTTCGCCACGTAGAGCGCCACATCTTTCTTCAAACCCGGCCACCAAAACAGTTTCTTTACATCGCGGTACATCTTTGTGCTCCCTGGGTGAATCGAGTACTTAGTATGGTGTGCCTCGTACAATAATTCCACCCGCAGATTGCTCACACTTGGGACACACAGACGACCGTCTTTCCAAAGTAATCCGTCCTCCACGACGAATTGGGAATTTGACCCATCCAGATCCTCTTCCTTGAACTGCTTCAAGTGGTCATCCAAATCTAAAGCCTGCCAAATCAGATCAGCCAGGTCATATTGGACTTCAGTCCAATTCAGTACTGCTTCAGCACTTGATTGCTTATCTACATAAACAATCTCCAACGCCTCCAACTCCTGCACCAACCGCTCATCATGCATCGATAGCCAATTGGCTTGAGCTGGGGCTTGGTGACTCAACGCGTCCGCAACCGCATTCCCTTTACCAGGCACGTAGTGGATCTTGAATGTATAGTCTCCCAAGAACTTCATCCATCTATGCTGCCGCATATTCAGATCTTTCTAATCAATCAGATACTTCAGGCTCTTATGATCGGTGTAGATATCAATATTCACACCGTACAAATAATGCCTCCACAGCTTCAAGGCAAAAATCACGGCCGCTAACTCCAAGTCATGGACCGGATAATTCCTCTCGTGCACTTTTAGGTGTATCGATCCATAAGCAATCACACTTCCATGTTGCAGTAGCACGCAACCCAAACCGCTGCCCAAAGCATCGCTATAAATCTCATAACCTTCGGTCCCACATGGCGAACTCAGCACAGGCACCGTGGTCAACCGACACTTGAACTCCTCAAAAGCTCGCGCGCACTCCGGCGTCCAAACGAACTTCTGCTCCTTCCTCGTCAAAGTAGTGAGAGGTAACGCTATCCGCGAGAAGTTCTCTACGAAGCGCCTATAATAGCCGGCAAGCCCCAAAAAGCTCCGGACTTCCGCTACCGTAGCAAGCTCAGGCCACTCCCGTATCGTAATAATCTTCGCCGGATCCACACAATACCCTCTCCACTCACTATATGACCGAGGAACGCCACTGAGGATAACCAAAACTCGCACTTCGAGAACTTGGCAGACAGTTGATTCCTCCTTAGCGTCTCCAAAACCAAATGAAGATGCTTGAAGTGATCTTCCTCACTCTGCGAGTACACCAAAATATCGTCGATGAAGACGATCACAAAATGGTCCAAGTACTCCCTGAAAGTACTGTCCATTAAATCCATGAACACTGACGACGCATTAGTCAGCCCAAACGGCATGACCGTAAACTCATAATGCCCGTATCTTGTACTGAACGCTGTCTTCGGGATATCACTCTCCCTTATTCACAGCTGATAGTACCCAGACTTGAGATCCAACTTCGAGTAGACTGTCGACCCGACCAACTGATCAAAAAGATCATCGATCCGGGGGATCGGGTACTTGTTCTTTTCCGTCAACTTGTTGAGCTCCAGATAATCAATACATAGCCTCAAGCTTCCGTCCTTATTCTTAACAAAGAGGACCGACGTACTCCAAGGTAAAGAACTTGGGCGCACATACCCTTGCTCCAACAACTCTTGTAGTTGAACCTTCAGCTCTGCCATTTCCTTAGGCGCTAGCCGATATGGAGAGCGTGACACAGGCTTTGCACCTGGTACGAGCTCTATCGTAAAATCTATCTCCATTTGAGGCGGGGCTCCAGGAAGATCTGCGGGGAACACATCAGGGTATTCTGATACCACTGAAATACAATCCAACATGGGCTTCAGCTTTGCAACCTCCACTAGTGTAAAGAACAGTTCTGCACCGGCACGAACCGCCTTCACCACCTGAAGAGCAGACATCAACATCTTGCTCGACCCCTTTAAGCCCGTAAAAGTCATCTTACGACTTGCTCCCAGCTTGACTTCCTTGCGACCGCAATCAATATAGGACTGCTGCTCCGATAGCCAGTCCATGCAAAATATAACGTCGAACTCCACCAACGGAAGTAACGACGCTTGCAGATCGAACTCTTGATTCCTAATACGAATCTTAACATCGCAGATCCTATCCGCGTGCATCGAACACCCATTGGGTAACAACACATCCAACTTATCCTTCGCCATCGAAGAAGGGACTCCGATGCGTGATATAAATCCCTCGGACAAGAAGGGGTGTGAAGCTCCCGTATCGAAGAGTGCTCTTGCCGGATTTTCACAAATCAAAACAAATCCTAAACAAGCAGTGGTAAGGTAACATGTGCATAACAAGTATTTAAAGAAATTAACTTGCTATAAATTAAACCGTACCTGTCACCACATTCGACAGTTTGATGGCCTCCTGTTGGCCAAGATTGTACACCCTTGGTTGGGCCGGAGCATAATGGGACGCGGTTGACTCCACCGCCTTGCCATTCACTTCATAAGTTGCTCCCGGCGTTCTCTCGGACTTGGGACATCCGCTCCAATAGTCGCGGGCAAAGTGCCCCGTCTTTCCACAAGTAAAACATGCCCCCGGGGTCCGACTCGTAGTCGCCCAAGAAGCACCAGAAGGAGCTGGACCCGAAGTCTTATGCTTCTTGAAGAATCTTTGATAGCCAGACTTTGAAGTAGTCGGCACTTTGAACCCAGATTTCTTCTCACCAACATTCTTCTTCGCTTGAACATTCTTCATGTCCTTCTCCAAGGACCGGGCCGTGTTCACCAAGGTCAAAAAACCCTATGTTATTGGCCCCAAGAGTAGTAATCTCAACTCATCTCTCAAACCTTCGTAGAATCGATTCGTCTTACGCTCCTCATCCGCGATGGTGGAGCTAGCATATCGACTCAAACGAGTAAACTTGTGGAGGTATTCATCCACGCTACTGTCCCCTTGTACCAACTTCAGGAACTCGTTCTCCAATGCTATCCTCTGCGCCGAAGGGAGGTATCTAGCCAAGAACAATCTGGAGAACTCCTCCATCGAGACATCAACAAGTTGCCTACCTCTCAATAGATGCAGCTCCAATCCTTCCCACCACATTCTCGCTTCACTGTCCAAAAGGAACGTAGTAATGGTGGTCATTTGCCACTCCGCCGTCTCTGTTGTTTTCATGACTCTCTTCACCCTGAAAAGACAGTCTTCAGCTTGAGATGGGGTTCCCAACCCCGAGAATACCGGAAGATTAAAGCTCATGACATGCTTGAGCTGTCTCTCGGCTACCCTCCTTGGCACCACCAGTTCCTCTACCACCTGCTCCACTCTTCGTTGCTCAGCCGCTTGCAGTGGTACCTGCTCCATCGCAGGAGCGGGCTGCTGCGTTTGTCTTGCAGGCTGCGCATTAATCATGGCCAACACTTCTTCGGCCACCAATCGTATGGTCTCAGCCGATAGAGGTGTTGCAGGAGCTTCATTAGGTGCACTGCTAGCCTCAGAAACTCGACGTTCCGACGGCCCAGCACCACTTCTGGTCACCTATAGTGGTACAAAACACCGTTAAGCGACCAAATAAAATTGCAAACAGCAATTATAGGAACACACGGGTTCCTCAAACACGTGTATTTTCATACCTGAGTGGACATTCATGGGTTCTTTTACTGTTATAACGATGATGCACACACATGTTCTCACCACCCCTTAAAAAGAATTCATCCACGAATTCATTTTAAGCCCGACCAAAACCAATAGTCTGATACCAAATTGTAACACCCCCTATCCGTCGCATAGCATATAGCAGTTGGTCCGGCCGGAGCCCGACGCCATATACCACAGACAGACCGGGTTGTAACTCATGGAAACCATCAAACCAATCATAACGTCCTACACAGAGCATTCTAGCGGAAGCAGTTTAATAAGTTGCAATAAAGAACCCAGCACAAAAGCATGAATGTCCACTAGTACCAAATAGTATTATTGTACATACACAAGTACAGGCCTTAAGGCCTGACAAAATGGTTTACTTAATATTACATGTTTTACAAACCACGACACGCAGGCCGGTCATACATGAATAAAAGCAGTAAACACTCCAATTAGGCCTTCGAGGGCCGGCTTCGCAATTTAGGCTTTAGCACGCTATTGACCGCTTGGTCCAGCAGCACCTGCAAGCAACAAAACCACCGCATGGTGGCAAACAAAGGCAACGGTCAGCAATGCTGACCAAATTATAACAATCCCGCCCCCAACTCTAGGCGGCGATGCTCCTTCCCTGCATTTCATTAGCATAAGCGAGCAATATATCAATATTTATTTCATCACAGGCGTAGGCTCACACGGACACATACCCCGTGCATTCAGGGCACATTCTCGATGAACCGGCCAATGTCACGTCAATTTAAGCCATAGACATTCCAGACTTACCACCGCCACTTTGACGGCCAAACATATGAGCAATTTATCTTACCGGCATGGGTCACGGTAATTAAAACTATAGACCGCCGAAGACCCTCATCTATGCCAACGGCAAGTGCCACGTAACCTTAGGTCGCTTTAACCCGAACTACATAGAACTGGTACGGTTCCATCTGACCCGTGCTCACATCGCAACGGTAATTTAAACTATATGCGCAGGTCAAAATTCTCCCGAGTCCTGTTTCCATCACAATTCACAAAACTCGGTTATGTTCAAGTTGGCTCTCAGGCCACCAAGTTGGCAAGATCACGCATCCGCCCAGTTTTTCGGGTGCACCTTTGGGTTAATCCCCAAGTCTCCCTGTTGCAATCTACCACGTAGAAAACCCGAAAAACAAAGAATCGCACGGAGTCTTCTTCGGCATTTATGCAATGCAACATCACCGATCCAGACTAACATATCCGGGTAGGCTTCACACATCATGCCTATGTCCGTTCTCGCTTACGGACCCTACACAACGGGGACTTTACATATCTACCCGAAGGAACGCCTCCAACTCACCGCAAACTCGCGAGAGCGGGCTTCCTATGAAAAGAAGGAGAGCTACACATGCTCAAGAAGAGAATCGTTACCCTAGCATTCCTCTTTGGCGCCATGGAAAAGTAAGCGGATGAAAAGCACCGCACTCTCTTCGCCTTCGTGGATCCGAAGTTGGCTCACAATTTGGAGCTTTGAATCTCCTCCATTGGTCGGATCTAGCTTCTTCTTCCTCCTTTGGCTCTCCTCTCTCTCTTGACTTAGAAAGAGAACCACTCAAGTAAAAGTGAGGGTTTCAAAGGTCCAATCCCGGGTATATCCCATCAGGAACAACCCCCAGCCATTGGATCCCAAATTAAAGAAACGAATGACTTTGATTCGGGCCTGAAATGTACAATCTGGACCGAACACGACCCGGCACACCCCCATGTCCAGGGCCGTGCCCCTCATTCGTCGTCAAAATCGACGCGCCTGGAACAACACACGAGCATCGAACACGCCTGTGTTCGAGCTGACACGCCCGTGTTCCATCTAACACGGCCGTGTGGTCGGCCGTGTGCCCTGTCGATTTATCTCGAAAACAACCCGAGAACAACATGGGTTCTAGGACACACCCGTATCCTAACCCGTGTCCACTCGAACACGTCTGGGCTCCAGGCCGTGTTCACAGTCTCGACACTTCATCGAGCGAAGTTCGTTGACCTCACGACACGGCCTTGGACACGCCCGTGTCCTAGGCCGTGTGCCTTGTCTCGACACTTCGTCAAGCAAAATTCGTCGACTCCCCGGGACGAGTGTCGACACGGGCTCGACACGCCTTGAGACAGGCCCGTGTCTCAGGTCGTGTGCCCTGTCTCGACACTTCGTCGAGCACAAAATGTCTACTTCGCGGGCTGAGTGTCGACACGGGCTCGATACGCCCTGAGACACGCCCGTGTCTCAGGCCGTGTGCCCTGTCTCGACACAACGTCGAGCGAAATTCGTCGACCTCTCGACCAAATCGTCGACACAATCCTGACACGCCCTGGGACATGCCCGTGTCCCAGGCCGTGTGCCTCCTGCCAGAACCCAAAACTGGCCCAAAACGTCCCCCGTCGCTCTTTTGAGTTTCGGGGCGTTACACCCAGGAACTGGCAAGTTCTTCAAGTACTTTTTCTATCTACCCTGCATCCAGCAAAATCAGCATCAGAGTATCCAGTTAACTCAAATTCTGATTCAGCAGGAAACCATAGGCCTAGATTAGGACAACTCTTTATATATCTCAAAATACTTTTTAGTAAAATTAGATGAGATTCTTTAGGGTTCACCTGGAACTTACCACAAAGACATGTGGCAAACATAATATCTGGCCTACTTGCTGTGAGGTATAATAGGGACCCAACAATTCCCCTATAACGTTTCTGATCCACAGGTTTCCCTGGTACATCAGAGTCCACAACTGCATTAGTAGCCATGGGAGTTTTCTTTGCTGAGGCATCAGCCATCCCAAACTTCTTTAGAAGTTCTTTAGTATATTTTGCTTGAGAGATGAAGATGCCATCAGGGGGCTGCTTCACTTTGAGACCAAGGAAGTAGGAAAGTTCATCCATGCTACTCGTTTCAAATCTAGAATGCATAAGGTCAGAAAACCTCTTGCATAATTTGGAATCTGTAGAGCCAAATATAATATCATCCACATAAATTTGTACTAATAAGATTTGGTCCTTATGATGTCTAGTGAAAAGAGTTTTATCTACACTTCCTCTTGTAAATTTATGCTCTAATAGAAAACTAGCTAAGGTCTCATACCAAGCTCTTGGAGCTTGCTTTAGACCATAAAGGGCCTTATGCAATTTAAAAACATGAGAGGGATAAGTTGGAGAAACAAAACCTGTAGGTTGTTCTACATAAACCTCTTCTTGTAGCA
This sequence comes from Platanthera guangdongensis, assembly GCA_039583875.1. Lineage (NCBI taxonomy): Eukaryota > Viridiplantae > Streptophyta > Magnoliopsida > Asparagales > Orchidaceae > Platanthera > Platanthera guangdongensis. The sequence goes on from CM077154.1 coordinate 40,499,160, forward strand.
CTCCATTTAGAAAAGCACACTTCATATCCATTTGGAAGACCTTGAACCTCTTATATACTGCATAGGCAAGAAATATTCTTATGGCTTCCAACCTTGCAATAGGTGCAAAGGTTTGATCATAATCAATTCCTTCTTCTTGCATGTATCCTTGAGCAACAAGCCTAGCCTTGTTTCTCACAATGACTCCTTAGGCATCCAGCTTGTTTCTGAAGACCCATTTAGTTCCAATAATTGGGTAGTTTTGGGGTCTTGGAACCAAATCTCAAACTCTACATCTCTCAAATTGATTTAGTTCCTCCTGCATTGCAAGGATCTAGTGGGGATCCTGCTCAGCATCATGAATGGATAAAGGTTCAACCTGAGAGAGAAAACAGGCTTGCATCAAATCTTGGGTGAGTTGATGCCTTGTCTGTACACCTACTGATATGTCTCCAATTACTTTAGATGTGGGGTGATCCCTAAGTGTGACAAAATCAGTGGGTGGAGTTGGTTGTGCAACAACATTTGGAATTAATTCCTCCTATGGAATTGTATTTGTTGTTGGTAGAGATTCATTTTCTTCAACTTCTTCTTCTTCACTTTCTCCCATGGCTTGTGGAGAGGGATGGGTTGGCACCTCTTGGGTGAGATTTAGCCCATCCAAGGTCTCACACAAGTGGGGTACCTGCAAGTTGCTATTGGTAGAAACTTTTTTCTCCTTGCAATACATGTTAGTCTCATCAAATGAAACATGAATAGACTTTTCAATTTTTAATGTTGATTTATTAAAAACCCTATGGGCCTTGCTTACTTGGGAGTATCCTAGAAAGACTCCCTCTTCAGCCTTAGCCTCAAACTTTCTAATGTATTTTTTGTTGTTGTTATGAATGTAACATAAGCATCCAAATACTTTGAAATAGTTGATTTTAGGTTTCTTCCCTTTGAGCAATTCATAGGGAGTCATATTCTTTAGTTTGTGAATTAAGCTCTTATTCAGGACATAATTTGTTGTGCTTACAGCCTCTGCCCAAAAGGTTAGGGGCATGTAAGCATCTGCAAGCAATGTACCTGCAGCTTTAATGAGTGTCCTATTTTTCCTTTTAGCTACCCCATTTTGTTGGGAAGTTCTAGGAGCTGAGAAGCAATGCCTGATACCTTCCTTCTCACAGAACTCATGCATAAGAAAGGACTCAAACTCTGTGCCATGATCACTTCTGATCAATGCAACATGAGTAGAGAACTCAATCTGTATGGTCCTGAGAAAATCTGTAAGAACCTTAAATGTATCTGACTTTGATCTCAGAAAGAATACCCAACTGAACTTGGAGAAGTCATCCACTATAACCAAAGTGTAGGATTTCCCTCCTAGGCTTTGCACATCAAAGGGTCCAAAGAGATCCAAATGTAGCAAGTAAAAAATCCTAGGTGAATCACTCTTATTAACAGATTTAAAACTAGTTTTATTTTGCCTACCTAATTGACAAGCCCTGCAGAGACCTTCCTTCTTGTAGGGACCAGAACGTAGAACTCTAACAAGGTTGTGCTTAGATAGCCTAGCAATGTTTTTCAGATTTACATGACCTAGTCTTTTGTGCCATAAGTCATTCTGATTACTAGTTAAGTTAAGTAAGTAGATATCAGTTTTGGCAGAAAGATAATTTACTAAGTATATGTTGCCTTGTCTACTTCCAGTTAAAACTGTTTGGTTGTTTTTATCAATAATAGAACAAGTGGATGGGTTAAAGTATATCAGATAACCATCATCACATAACTGACTTATGAAGATGAGGTTATGCTTGATTCCACTTACAAATGTCACTTTTTTGAATGTGACAGCTACTATTCTTACTTCTCCAAATCCTTCTTACTGACCATATTTGGAGTCACCAAAGATAACCTTTGGCCCTAGCTTGGACTTATAGTTGGTTAAGATGTCCTTGCTGCCAGTCATGTGTTTGGAGCAGCCACTGTCCAGGTATCAAGTTTGATTTAACCCTGGACAACTCTTCACCTGCAATAGAAAACAGTTAATGGTTTTTGACCCAGGTTACCTTGGGTCCTTTGTATTGCTGATAAGAGAAGCTGGAAATAATAGAGAATTTAGGTTGGGATTTATATCCTAGAGGGTGATATCTCCTAGGTGGTATGATCTAGTCAGCTAGTGGATTAAATGGTTTCTTAGAAGTATTTAAGTTGTTGTTAGAATTATAGTTTTGATGAAGTCTTCCTGGGTTCGACGAATTGTTGTAAGTTCGTCGACCAGAGTTCGACGAAGTGGGTTGAGATCGTTGATCTCTGCCCAGAGAATGAACATGTTCATTCTCTGTGCCCCACGTTCGTCGACTTCTGCTCGACGAACCATACAGAGTTCGTCGATCGAAGTTAGATGAATAAATAAAACTATAGTTTGCGTTCAGAGTTCGCCGATCTGGGTTCGACGAACTGGCCCCATTTCGTCAATCTGAGTTCGACGAAAATTGCTGAACCTTGTTTTTATTAGGTGTTTTCTGATTTTTGGTTTTCTGTCCTATTGTCTTAGAGATCTTTTCTACTATTTGTTTGTCATTTACTTTTTCTTTGCCTTTAGCAGATACAAATTTTATTGGAGTTGATAAAATGTTCTTCCTAAGAATGGGGGGCAAACATGATGGAGCCCCGAGGCCTTGCTTGCCATTAAGTATGGCATTAACAGTACTTGTAATATCCATCAGCTTGAGGCTTCTCCCATTGAGAGTTTCCTCAAGTTGTTTGGCCTCACAAAGCTCAGTTTTTAGTGAGATTATCTTTTCATTTTCTAAGGTCAGTTCATCTTTTAACCTAATGTTTTCAGATTGAACATCCTCTAAGTTTCCAAATTTTTCACTAAGAATTTTAATTTCTTTTTCAGAGTTAATCAAATCTATGTACATTAATTTGAAATCAGATTTGAATGTTTCAGAGCTGTAGTCAAAAGAGGACATTACCTGATCTGCCTTTGATTCAAACACTCCTTCATCTTCAGATTCTTCTTCTTCTGAGTAACTTCTGGAGGCATCAATTGCCATGAGGCAAACCTCCTTTGCTCTTTCTTCTTCCTCATCTTCACTGGAGCTTGAAGATGTTGACTCATCTTCTGTCTCACTCCAGGTCTCAGCCACAAAGCCCTTTTCCTTCTTCTTGTGCTTGCTGGAAGAGGGTTTGCTGGTGTGCTGTCTTCTGGTTTCCTTCTCTCTTCTCTTCTCTTTCTTCTGGTTTTCTGGACATTCAGAGAGGAAATGCCCAGGCTTTCTGCATCCATAGCACACAACTTCTTTGGTTGGTGTCTTGTCATATTTTGGCTTGTCATCTTTTCTTGCTGACTTTCTCCTGAAATCCTTTCTGGCCATCTTGAAGAAACTCTTAGCAAAGAGACTCATAAGCTCTTCATTTGATGTTGCAGTGTCTGTCTCTTCAGTGGCTTTGAAAGCAATGCTTTGTTGTCTTCTGGCTGGTGGAGTTGTTCTTTGTTCAGCTGCCTCCCTGGCCTTTATCAGCTGCTCATATGACTTCAGTTTACCTAGTAGAGATTCAGTTGAAATCTCATTCAGGCATCTGGCCTCCTTGATGGGCCAGATTCTTGTATTCCATGAGCTTGGGAAGCACATCAGGATCTTGTCATTCACTTCAGTAAGAGTGATGTTCTTATCCAAGGTTTTTAGCTCATTGATAATTGAGCTTAACCTATTGTACATATCAGAAACTGTCTCAGCTTCCTCCTTATTAAAGTTCTTATATAGGGATATGAGATTTGATCTCATATCCTTTCTCTCTTCTGCTAATCCATCCACCATTTGGTTTAGAGAGTCCCAAATGGCTTTTACTGAGGTGTACTCCACAACCTTCTGGAAAATATCATCTGACATAGTTTGTGCCAGGATATTCATAGCTTTAGCATCTGCAATTTTTGCTTTCTTCTGGGCTTAAGTCCACTCAGGTGGTGGGACTGCATTGTTATTGGAAGATATTGTAGATGTAGATGCCTGTGGGGGTCCTATCAAAATTGAATTGTAGATGTCTTCATCAATTGAATTCATGTATAACCTAATTCTTACCTTCCAGATGGAAAACCTATTAAGGTTGCAAACTAGAGGTCTAGTGCTTGCATAATCCTTGTTCTGTGTCATGGCTGTGTTTAAAGTTTAAATGAGAATAAAGTGATGTGTAGATCTAACAAAGGATCTTTTGGTTCAAGATTTAACTTGTACATCCAAAGGAACTTGCTCTGATATCAATTGAAAGTGAGAGTTAGATCTGAAATACTCTAGAGGGAGGTGAATAGAGTATGCTTAAAAATTATTAAGTGTTATTACAGCTTTTGTTGTCAATTAAAAGTGCAGAATTAATAAACCACCAATCATAAAACCTAAAGCACAAGCACAGCAAGAACAAAAGAAAATAAGGCAACCAGACGACACAAAAAATTTTATAGTGGTTCCCCAAACCTGGGTACATCCACTCTTCTACCACCCTTGGTAGGAATCCACTCAGGTTTTTGATGTAACACCCCCTATCCGTCGCATAGCATATAGCAGTAGGTCCGGCCGGGGCCCGACGCCATATACCACAGACAGACCGGGTGGTTACTTATGGAAACTGAAAGAGCAACTAGATCTGATATACTCTAGAGGGGGGTGAATAGAGTATATGGTGCTTTAAAAACTTTTGCAAACTTTTAAAACAATTGTTGTAATATGTGAGATCAGGGAAGCAGAAATAAATCTAATTACAGTACTAAGCTATGCAAAAACTAAGCACAGAAAAATCAAGGCCAGAAACAAAAAGAAAGCAAGCCAAAACCAGATGACACAAGGGAATATAGTGGTTCCCCAAACTTGGGTACATCCACTCTTCTACCACCCTAGGTAGGAATCCACTACAGGATGAGTTGATCAGGTGTCCTGGGCACCAATGAGCTTTTGATAAGGTGCTCAAAAACCAAAGCAGATTTTTTGATCAGGTGTCCTGCCACCAATGAGCTTTTGACAAGGTGCTCAAAAACCAGATTCAACCTTTTGAAGGGAGTTTGAAAAACCCTTTACAGAGTGGGGGTGAGAGAGTGATGACAGTCTTCTCTTTCTCAACCAACTGAGAAGACTATGTGATTGATGTCAAGGCTCCCCCTGAATCCTTGAGATCTTCAGGAAGAAGAGCTTTGCTGAGGGTGATAGGCCTTCAAGGATAGAACTCCAGCAATAGATGGTTTCAGCAAGCTGAAATGTTGAGTATCTGGAGTCTTGAAATGATGTTGGCCTTGAACACTTTGAGAGCTGAAGAGATCTGAAGATTGTTTGGAGAGCTTGATCTCTTTGAATGAATGTTCTTCAGAATTCTTTTTGACAGAAGATTTTTTGAGTATATTTCTGTATTCTGTATTGTGTGTATTCTTTCTCCTGGTTGGTATGGATTCAAAAAACATTCTCACTTTTATTCTCTATTCCAGAATAGAATATCATTCTCTGTCAGGGATAGCCGTTGATCTGCATTGATTGCATCCTTAATTGCATAAACTCTTCTGGAGGAAAGTCAACAGAATTATTCCTTGAAAGATCCCTTGAAACTTGGTCCAAAAATAAATGAAAACGGCTAGCAAATCTCTGAATTAATTGCAAAATAACTCCTGACTGATTTGAATTTGAATTCTGGAAGTTATCTGAAATCGTCGAACTGAGCTCTGCTATCGTCGAGCTGAGCTCAGCGAACTGGAAAACTTAAGCAGCAAAATAATCGTCGATCTGAGCTCAAAGATCATCGAACTGAGCTCAGAGATAAAGATCCAATGCAGAGTCAAAATCGTCGACCTGAGCTCACCGATCGTCGAATGGAGTTCGACGATATTATGAAGTTGAGCTCAGCGATCGTCGAGTGGAGCTCGATGATCTGTCGAAGGTGAGCTAGACGATCGTCGATCAGAGTTCGATGAATCGTCGTGCTGAGCTCGACGATCAGACTTAGTCTCCAGACAGAAAAACTTGGTCTTCAGGGCAGATTCCAATCCTAGACTTCTAACCCTTAGACTCAATTCTAATTGACCTATTAAGCTATACAGAAGGTCAAGCAAAGGTTCCTAGAGACATAGTGATCCTGACCCAAATTAGTAATAGGGTGTTCCAACAATCTCCCCCTATTTGGGTTAGGATTACTATTTACAGACTTTGAAAAATTCAAATAACAACATACAATCAGAAAAGCATAAAAACAACAGCTAGACATTGCAGAAACATCACAGAGATATATATATATATATATAGCATGCAGATAGCAGTCAGAATTCACAGAAATTGTCACCTTACACTGTCACTTCTTCTCTTTGCCTTTAACCATTTTGATTTCTCTGTTAGGGTTTAGAGCTTCCTTGTTGGACCTGGTGTCATCTGCTGTACCCAAATAAGTTTGCTTTAAAGGCCTGGGAACCACAGCAGCAGGATGCAACTCCATATATCTCTCAGCATCAAAGAATTTGCTGGAAGCATATTTCTCTAATTCTTTTTGTCTTTGCTCAGACATTGTAGAAATATTTGAAGTGTCTAATCCTTGATCTCTGGACTTCTTGATCTGATCTAGTGTAGCCAGTTCCTTCATCCTAGCAGTCCAAGCAGATGGATTATTCTCAGGGTCCTCAAAAGGTATAGGTGGCTCATACCTGTTGGAAGGATTATCTTTAGGAGGCCTGGCAGACACAGTTTCTTTTAGCTTGTATAGGAAAGGACCTGATGATGTATCAGAAGAACCATGTCCTCCCCTGGAATATGGGTGCTGCCTGGAATACCCTTTGGAATAAACTTGAAAATCTCTTTGATTACCCCTGTATCCTCCTCTCCTAGAATAAGAACCCCTAGATTGGGTTTCCCTTTGGTAGGATCTGGCATGGGGTTGATAGGGAGCCTGGCTTCTAGCTGGGGCTTGACTTGTAGAGCTTCCACCTGCACCTGCATCAGGAGGAGGTGGTGGAGGAGGATGAGGGTGCTGGAACTGGGAGGAGCCCTTTTCATACTTTCTCTTCTTCTTCATGGCTTTCAGCTGGTTTTTAGAATATTGCATCCAATGTTCTGTGATTGGGCAGTTATGCAAAATGTAATAAGGAATATCATTATCATCCTTGACTTTTGCAGGAGGAACCCTTTTCATTGCCTTGCTCCTAGCCTTCCTTTTCCTTGCAATAGTAGCAGAAGAATCATCAGAGTCTGTCTTGAACTCATCAGATTCAGAACTCTGGTCATCATATAGAGCATCAATTCTCTTCATCAAGTCTTTCTTCAGTTGAATAGCAGCAGATGAGGCAGAAGCAGAAGTAGCAGCAGCAGGGACAGCAGCAGATGGAGCAGCAGATGGAGAGGGTGCAACAGGAGCAAATACAGCAGTAGCAACAGATACTGGAGTAGTGACAGCAGCAGTAACAGCAGCAACATCATCAAAATCTGCAGCAGGCTCAAAAACAGTGGCCTCTGTCATCAGAAGATCCTTGGAAATTGGCTCATCAGAAGCAATTGGGAGTTCAGCAGCAGTGTGAACAATCTCAGCAGTATCAACAATTTCAGAAGCAAAGGCAGTCTTTTCTTTAACAGCAGCAGCAGCAGCAACATCTTCAGTAGCAGCAAGCACTGAATGTACAAATGAAGAGATAATGCTAGGGTCACAGCAAGAGAAAGGCACCAATGCCTTGGATAAGTTTTCTGGGGGCTGGACAGCATTAACCTCTGGGAGATAGCTGAAGAAGGCAGTATCAAAAGCAGAAAGCAAAGACCTTAAGTCTATTGCCAGAACTACAGTAGGAGTCTGACATTCTGGAGGCACAGCAACAGGAGCAGAAGGGGCAGCAGACACAGAAACATCATCAGCAGCAGTAGCAGAGACAGCAGCAGCAACAGCTTGAAAGCTTGCTTCATAGGGCATCTCCCCCTGCCTAGATGCAGATACATCTGTATCAAGGCAAACTACTGGTGGTGCTGCCTGAGGAAGGAGGGAGGAAAGCCTGGAAGAGAGGGCTGCCACTGACAAGTGTAGAGGAGCCAATGAGGCCTCCAAGAGTAGAGAGAGCCTGGGGGCAATTAGCTCATACAACCTGTCAGCTAGGGCTGAGAGGTCTACTTGCTCAACAACTGGAGCAGAGGTAGATGGAAGAGGGATAGCTGAAGAAGCTGGAAGTGGAGGGCTGGAGAGTGGAATGGGTGGCTCAGGTGTTGGGATGGTGGAAATGGAGGACAAGGGGATGGATATGGATGGGGTGAAAGTTGGTTGGTCAATGATATGGTGGAGGAGATCTTGAAATGAAGTTGAGGAGGAGGGTAACTCTGGAGGAGAGGATGGGGAATCATCTATATAGGAGTCATCCAGGAGGGTGAAGGATGGAATGGACGGAGAAGAGGTGACATCTGGTGGAGGGTATGAGAACAGAGGGTGGAAGTGGTCTACTGGTGGAGGCAGAATGGGTTCTGGAGATGGAATTGATGTTGGAGATGGGCTAGAGATGTTAATGGTGGATGGAGCTGAAATGGTGGATGGTAGAGGAAGGGTTGGAAGTGTAGGAGGAGAAGAGGCAGCAACAGCAACAGCCGGGTCATCTGCAGGGGCAGAGACCTGTGGGAGAGTGACTCCTTGAGTCCTGGTGCCTGAAGGAGCACTTGAGGAGGGCCTGCCAGGCTTGCTGATTTGCCTGTCCCACTTGCCAAAGAGGGCACAGGTGAGTCTCTTGGAGGCATTTATGTGAACTCCAGAGGAGACCAGCAAGGCAGGGCACCTGGTCTGCAGGAAAACTCCAAGAATTCTTCCAAAATTAACAAAGCTTTTGTTTATTTTCTTCTTAATTAGGTCAAAGAAGACCTCTCCCCAGTTTAAACTTTTCTTATCCACCAGAGCTCCCATGAGGCAGAGCTGGTGTCTGGATATTGTGTCATGAGCAGAGTGCTTTGCCAGCAGCACTTTCCCTGCCACATCTGCGAGGAACCTGTATTCAACAGATAGGTTCCTCTTGAAGAGCTTGCTAGGGTTTCCCTCTGGATGACCCATCCTGGCAAGCAGGTCGCAATAATCCTCTCCAGATAACTCAGCAATATCATCTCCATTTCTTAGTCCAAAAACCTCTGTTAAAATGGTGGGGGTCAAGGGTACCTGAGTTCCAGCAATGGACCCAACTATTGTGGAGTTGTCTTGATTATGAGCAGTATAGACCCACTCCTTTATCTCATCTGAAGCCAGCTTGATTTTAGTGGTCATGAGGGCAGACAGATTCTGATCCTTGAATAAATCCAGTATATCTTGGAAAATTTGATCAGTGGTGTTGAAAGATTCTATATCAATGTCGAATCCAGCATCAAACTTCATTGCGGCTAGAACTGCAACTGACACAGCCATTGTACCTACAAAAATGCAACAAACAAAACGACCAAGCGTAGAACTGTTTGGAGGGAAAGAAAATCTTTGCAGAGAAATCGAAAGCGCAAGAGAGAACGACGGCGAAAAAAGAGTTTTATATTAGGGTTCGACGCAGAATTGGGAAGATCGTTGAACTCAGTTCGACGATCGAGGCTTCTAAAGGAATCTGAAGAGTTTTCAACATCGTCGATCTCCGTTCGACGATATTGGAGAGTGTCGAGCTCCGTTCGACGATCGTGTAGAGAACAAGATCGTCGAGCGCCGTTCGACGATCGTTGACCGGAAGAGATAGTTCATACTATCTGAGAGGCGCTGAACTCAGTTCGACGATTTTTGGAAATCGTCGATCTTCGTTCGACGATCTTAGGGGAAATCGTCGAGCGCAGTTCAGAGATCAGAAAGATTCTAGACACCAAGGAAAATCAGAATGTTTGCCTAGTCTTGGTCAATTTTTAAGCTTTCAAAATCTTGGATATTATTTAAGACTTGCTCCATCTAACATTCCTAACTGATTTAGGAAGAAGGTGTGTTTCTTTTCATCCAAAGGCTCGGTGAAAATATCTCCCCTTTGTAAATCAGTTGGGATATATTGTAATTCAATTTTGTGCTTTTCAACATTATCCCTTAAGAAATGATGCCTAATCTCTATGTGTTTTGTCCTACTATGGAGGACTGGATTTTGAGCTATGGAAATAGCACTTGTGTTATCACAAAAGATTTTAGACTTCTCTAAGTTGTATCCATAGTCTAGGAGTTGATTTTGGATCCACAAAATTTGTGAACAACAACTGCCTGCAGCCATATATTCAGCTTCAGCAGTTGAAGTTGACACAAATGTTTGTTTCTTACAAAACCAAGAGACAAGTCTATCACCAAGGAACTGACAAGTTCCACTGGTTCTTTTCCTGTCAATTCTGCATCCAGCATAATCAGCATCAGAGAATTCAGTTAATTCAAATGTTGAATCTTTTGGATACCAGAGACCTAGATTTGGACAACTTTTAACATACCTGAGAATCCTCTTTACTAATGTTAGGTGTGACTCTCTAGGGCTTACTTGAAACCTAGCACATATACATGTAGCAAACATTATATCTGGTCTACTAGCTGTAAGATACAGTAAAGAGCCAATCATTGCTCTATATGTTGTCTGATCAACAGGTTTCCCATGTTCATCAGCATCCAATACAACATTGGTAGGCATGGGTGTTTTCATACAAGATGCCTCAGACATACCAAATTTCTTAACTAGTTCATTAGCATATTTGGTTTGAGAAATAAAGATGCCTTTAGCATGTTGTTTGACTTGCAATCCTAGGAAGAAGGATAGCTCACCCATGCTACTCATCTCAAATTTAGAATGCATCAGGTTAGAAAACCTTCTGCATAATTTTGAGTCAGTAGAACCAAAAATGATATCGTCTACATAAATTTGTACTAGTAGGGTATGGGACTTATGGGTTCTAATAAAAAGAGTTTGGTCTACTCTACCCCTTATAAAACCATTTTCCAAGAGAAAGCATGCTAGGGTCTCATACCATGCTCTAGGAGCTTGCTTGAGACCATATAATGCTTTGTTCAGTCTAAAAACATAATCAGGAAGAGTTGGAGAGATAAAACCTGGAGGTTGTCTGACATAGACTTCCTCTTTGATGTCTCCATTTAAGAAAGCACTTTTGACATCCATCTGATAAACCTTGAAGCCTTTGTGAGCTGCATAAGCTAGAAATATCCTAATGGCTTCCAATCTTACAACAGGTGCAAAAGTCTGGTCGTAGTCAATTCCTTCTTCTTGAGAATATCCCTGAGCAACTAGCCTTGCCTTGTTCCTTATAATTACTCCTTGATCATCTAGTTTGTTTCTGAATACCCATTTTGTTCCAACAATGGAATGATCCTTAGGCTTTGGCACTAGTTCCCATACTTTATTCCTCTCAAATTGATGCAATTCCTCTTGCATTGCAATGATCCAATGTGGATCTTGCTCTGCATCTTGAATGGACTGAGGTTTAATTTGAGATAGGAAGCAGGTGTGCAACAGGTTTTGGTTTACCTGATTTCTGGTTTGCACACCAGCTGAGATTTCTCCAATTATTTGGGAAATTGGATGGTCTCTTGATGTTACTAAATCAATAGGGGGTGTTAATTGTTCACCAACATGTGTTGTTGTTTCCTCTTGTGGTACAACAACTGGCTCTTCAGGTTGTGCTTCAATGTGTGGAGCATTCCCTTCATCTTCACTGCTTTCATGCTCTTGGGCAACCTGTAACTTGTTCATATCTTCAACTAGAGAGTGTTCTTGCAAAGGTTCTATGGTAGAAGAAATCTTCTCCTTGAAAGACATGTTAGTTTCATCAAAAGAAATATGAACAGATTCCTCAATTTTCAAAGATGATTTATTATAGACCCTATAGGCCTTGCTGATCATGGAGTATCCCAGAAACACTCCTTCATCAGCTTTGGCTTGAAATTTTGCTAGATATTTCTTGTCATTATTATGAATGTAGCAAATACAACCAAAAATTCTAAAATAGTCAATTTTAGGTTTCTTCCCTTTGAGTAATTCATAGGGAGTCTTTCACTTTAGTTTATGTATCAGACTTCTGTTTAGCACATAGTTGGAGGTGTTCACTGCCTCTGCCCAAAAGGATAGAGGTAGATGAGCATCTGACAACAATGTAGTGGCAGATTCAATAAGGGTTCTATTTTTCCTTTCAGCTACCCCATTTTGTTGAGGAGTTCTAGGAGCTGAGAAACTATGCCTGATCCCTTCACTCTGACAGAACTCTTGCATAAGAAGAGAATCAAACTCTGTCCCATGATCACTTCTGATCAGGGCAATGTGAGTATTGAACTCAATCTGTATACATTTGAGAAACTCTGTCAGACACTTAAAGTTATCAGACTTCTTCCTTAGAAAGAACACCCAAGTGAATCTAGAGAAGTCATCTACAACTACTAAAGTGTAGGATTTCCCTCCTAGGCTTTGTACTGTGATGGGTCCAAATAGATCCATGTGTAACAGATACAATATCCTAGGTGAATCACTCTTATTAAGTGACTTAAAACTATTTTTAGTTTGCTTGCCTAATTGACAAGCCCTGCAGAGTCCTTCCTTCTTGTAGGGGCCAGAAGGTAGTCCTTTAACAAGGTTGTCCTTGGAGAGCCTAGCAATAGTTCTAAGGTTTAGGTGTCCTAGTCTCTTATGCCATAAAACATTTGGTCTACAGACAGAGTTAAACAGGCAAATATCTACATCAGTTGAAAGAAAATCTACTAGATAGATGTTACCTTTCCTTTTACCTGTCAACACAGTTGTGTTGTCCTCTGACTTGATTCTGCATAAGGTTTTGCTGAAGGTCACCTGGTAGCCTTCATCACATAGCTGACTGATGCTGATTAGGTTGTGCTTCAGTCCTTCCACATAAGCTACCTTCTTGAAGGTTACTGAACCAATCTGGACTGCACCATATCCTTTAGTTTGTCCAAAGTTGGAATCACCAAAGATAACTCTGGGTCCAAGCTTGGCTCTAAAGGAAGTAAGGTTGTCCTTGTTCCCTGTCATGTGCTTAGAGCACCCACTATCCAAATACCATTGCTGGTAAGATGTTGGATAGGTCTTCACCTGCACATAAAACAATTCATTTGTTTTTGACCCAGTTTACCTTGGGCCTAGGTTGATAACCTCTAAATTCTGAAATGAAAGACATCCCAGGTTGACTCTTATATCCTTCAGGATGATATCTCCTTGGAGGTATAATCCATTCAGTATAAGGGTTAAAGGTTTGGGATGAAGAACCCTTAGGATTCAGTTTTGATTTGCCTTTGAAAAGGTTTTCAGAGCTCTGACCTCTGTTTGACGATCTTGGAGCTGAGTTTGACGATCTTGGGTCAGATCGTCGAGCTCCGTTCGACGGTCGATTATGGGTAAGGTCAGGTATATGAGATCGTCGACCTGCGTTCGACGACTTTGGCTGAGATCGTCGATCAGCGTTCGACTATTTTTCCTGAGATCGTCGAGCTGCGTTCGGCGATCGTCGATCTTCATTCGGCGATCGTCGATCTCCGTTCGACGATTGCTGCTGACACTTAGTTTTCTGAGGAAGATCAGAATTTTTCCTGGCAACCTCTACAACTCCCTTTCCCTTGTCAGAAATAAACTTGATGGGAGTTGTTAGGACTATAGGTTGGCTGGATGAAGCACCCAAGCCCAGTGTACTGTTGAATCTAGAGTTCACTATGCTTGTGATGTCCATCAGCTTGATGCTTCTCCCATTAAGGGATTCTTCAAGATTCTTGGCCTCAGAGAGCTCACTTTTCAGTGAAGCTATTTGTTCCCTACAGTTCTCCAACTCCTGAGAGAGTTTGAGGTTTTCTGACTTTAAGACATTGTGTTCAGATAATTGATTTCTGAGAGAGATAATCTCTTTCTCAGACTTTTGTAGGTCTAAACACAGTGCTTTAAATTCAGATTTAAAATCTTCTGAAGTAAAATCAAAAGAACCAATTACCTGATCTTCTTCAGGTTGAGTCTCTGAGTCTGACTCTGATTCATCTTCCTCTGAATTGTGTTGTGAGGTATTGATTGCCATCATGCAGAACTCCTTTTCTTCTTCATCATCCTCATCATCACTGGAGCTAGAAGAGGCTTCTGACTCCTCTTCAGTTTCACTCCAGGATTCAGCAATAAACCCTTTCCTTGTATGCTTATTTTTACTTGAGGAAGGTTTGCTATTGCCATTTCTTTTGGAGTCTTTCTCCTTCCTTCTTTCTTTTCTGTCCCTTCTGTCCTTGTTCTTGTTCTCTGGACAGTCAGGAACTATGTGCCCTGATTTCCTGCAACCAAAGCAAATAATGTCTTTATTGTTGTTAATAATGGACTTGTCATACCTTGGCTTATCCTGCTCCTTGTATGATCTTCTTCTGAAGTCCTTTCTGGCCATCTTATAGAATCTTTTGGCCAACAAGCTGAGTAGTTCATCATTTCCTGTAGCTTTATCTTCAGGCAGATCCTCAGTTGCCTTGAATGCTATGGTCTTCTCTTTTCTTGTGGCTGGTGAAGCAGCCTTCTGTTCTTCCTCTCTATTCTTGATGAGCAGCTCATAAGATTTGAGCTTACCCAACAAGGCTTCAGTGGTGATCTCATTCAGACTTCTGACATCTTTAATTGGCCAGATTCTTGAATCCCAAGTGCTGGGGAAGCACATTAGGATCTTGTCATTAAGCTCTGTTAGAGAGATCTCTTTGTCTAATGTCCTCAGTTCACTGACAATTAGACTCAGTCTGTTGTACATGTCTCCCACTGACTCAGTCTCTCCCTTCTTGAAGTTCTCATATTGAGAGATGAGATGGGATCTTCTGTCCTTTCTCTCATCAGCTGAGCCTGAGACTATTTCTGAGAGTCTATCCCAAATTTCCTTGGCTGAATTACATTCAGCTACCTTTTGAAAAATGTCATCTGACATTGTCTGGGCTAGAATGTTCATAGCCTTGGCATCAGCTACTTTCCATTTTTTGATGTCAGCATCTGTTCCTGATGGAGGTGGAACAGCATTTGTACTTGTACTTTCTGGGGGTCTTGGACACACTGTCAAAACAGAATGAAATATATCTTCGTCAATAGAGTTCATGTAAAGTCTAATCCTTGCTTTCCAAAGTGCAAACTTTGACAGATTACACACTGGAGGTCTGGTTCTAGCATAATCTTTGTTTTGGGCCATGATTTATGCAAACAGAATCTAATAATAAAATACAAAAGAAAAACAGATCTAGTTTGGGATCTTGTGATTTAGGTGTTAGCCTGTACAACCAATCAGATATGGTATGTTTAACCAACCTGGCTCTGATACCAATTGAAAGAGCAACTAGATCTGATATACTCTAGAGGGGGGTGAATAGAGTATATGGTGCTTTAAAAACTTTTGCAAACTTTTAAAACAATTGTTGTAATATGTGAGAGCAGGGAAGCAGAAATAAATCTAATTACAGTACTAAGCTATGCAAAAACTAAGCACAAAAAAATCAAGGCCAGAAACAAAAAGAAAGCAAGCCAAAACCAGATGACACAAGGGAATATAGTGGTTCCCCAAACTTGGGTACATCCACTCTTCTACCACCCTAGGTAGGAATCCACTGCAGGATGAGTTGATCAGGTGTCCTGGGCACCAATGAGCTTTTGATAAGGTGCTCAAAAACCAAAGCAGATTTTTTGATCAGGTGTCCTGCCACCAATGAGCTTTTGACAAGGTGCTCAAAAACCAGATTCAACCTTTTGAAGGGAGTTTGAAAAACCCTTTACAGAGTGGGGGTGAGAGAATGATGGCAGTCTTCTCTTTCTCAACCAACTGAGAAGACTATATGGATTGATGTCAAAGCTCCCCCTGAATCCTTGAGATCTTCAGGAAGAAGAGCTTTGCTGAGGGTGATAGGCCTTCAAGGATAGAACTCCAGCAATAGATGGTTTCAGCAAGCTGAAATGTTGAGTATCTGGAGTCTTGAAATGATGTTGGCCTTGAACACTTTGAGAGCTGAAGAGATCTGAAGATTGTTTGGAGAGCTTGATCTCTTTGAATGAATGTTCTTCAGAATTCTTTTTGACAGAAGATTTTTTGAGTATATTTCTGTATTCTGTATTGTGTGTATTCTTTCTCCTGATTGGTATGGATTCAAAAAACATTCTCACTTTTATTCTCTATTCCAGAATAGAATATCATTCTCTGTCAGGGATAGCCGTTGATCTGCATTGATTGCATCCTTAATTGCATAAACTCTTCTGGAGGAAAGTCAACAGAATTATTCCTTGAAAGATCCCTTGAAACTTGGTCCAGAAATAAATGAAAACGGCTAGCAAATCTCTGAATTAATTGCAGAATAACTCCTGACTGATTTGAATTTGAATTCTGGAAGTTATCTGAAATCGTCGAACTGAGCTCTGCTATCGTCGAGCTGAGCTCAGCGAACTGGAAAACTTAAGCAGCAAAATAATCGTCGATCTGAGCTCAAAGATCGTCGAACTGAGCTCAGAGATAAAGATCCAATGCAGAGTCAAAATCGTCGACCTGAGCTCACCGATCGTCGAATGGAGTTCGACAATATTATGAAGTTGAGCTCAGCGATCGTCGAGTGGAGCTCGACGATCTGTCGAAGTTGAGCTAGACGATCGTCGATCGGAGTTCGACGAATCGTCGTACTGAGCTCGACGATCAGACTTAGTCTCCAGACAGAAAAACTTGGTCTTCAGGGCAGCTTCCAATCCTAGACTTCTAACCCTTAGACTCAATTCTAATTGACCTATTAAGTTATACAGAAGGTCAAGCAAAGGTTCCTAGAGACATAGTGATCCTGACCCAAATTAGTAATAGGGTGTTCCAACAGAAACCATCCAACCAATCTCAACGTCCTACACAGAGCATTCTATCGGAAGCAGTTTATAAAGGTTGTAAACAAGAACCCAGCAACAAGCACGAATGTCCACTAATACGAAACAGGAATGTTATTACAAAATACCCAAAACCGGCCTTAAGGCCTTACAACATGTTTCACTTGAATATTACATGTTTTACAAACCACGGCACGCAGGCCTGTCATACATGAATAAAGCAGTAAACACTTCTACTTGGGCCTTCGAGGGCCAGCTTCGCAAAAGGGCTTTGGCCCGCTATTGACCGCTTGGTCCAGCTGCACCTGCAAGCAACAAACCACCGCACGGTGGCAAAACAAGGCAACGGTCAGCAATGTTGACCAAATTATAACGATCCCGCCCCCAACTCGGGGCGGTGATGCTCCTTCCCTGCATTTCATTAGCATAAGAGAGCAATAAATATAACCTTAGCCATTTCATCACAGACGTTGGCTCGCACGGCCGCACGTCCCGTGCACTCAGGGCACATTCTCGGTGAGCCGGTCGATGTCACGTCAATTTAAGCCATCAACATTCCGGACTCACCACCGCCAACTAACGGCCAAACCTATGAGCAATTTGTCTTCCTGGCATTGGTCATGTCAATTTAAGCCATCAACCGCCGAAGACCCTACTCTATGCCAACGGTAAGTGCCACGTGCCTTTAGGTCTCTTTAACCGAACGACATAGAACGAGTACGGTTCCATCTAACTCGTGCTCACATCGCAACGGCAATTTAAGCCATATGCGCGGGTCAAACTTCCACCGAGTCCCGTGTCCATCACAAATCACATAACCCAGTTATGTTCAAGTTGGCTCTCAGGCCACCAAGTTGGCAAGATCTCGTATCCGCCCAGTTTTCCGGGTGCACCTTTGGGTTAGTCCCCAAGGCTCCCTGCTGCAATCTACCGCGTAGAAAACCCGAAAAACAATCCATAGCACAGAGTCTTCTCCGGCATTATGCAATGCAACATCACCGATCCAGACCAACATGTCCGGGTAGGCTTCACACATCATGCCTATGTCCGTTCTCGCATACGGACTCTAAACAACGGGGACTTCACATATCTACCCGAAGGAACGCCTCCAACTCTCCGCAAACTCGCGAGAGCGGGCTTCTTATGCTAAGAAAGAGAGCTATTCATGCTCAAGATGAGGATCGTTACCCTTGAGTTCCTCTTTGGCGCCATTGAAAAGTAATCAGATGGAAATCACCGCACTAGCGTTGCCTCCGTGGATCCGGAGTCGGCTTGCGATTCGGAGCTCCGAAGCTCCTCCAATGGCGGATCTAGCTCCTTCTTCTTCCCTTAGCTCTCCTCTCTCTCCAAGGATTTAGAAAGAGAACAAGTGAAGAAAAGTAAGGGTTTTCTAAGTCAAAACCCGGGTATATCCCTTCAGGAACAACCCCCAGCCATTGGATCTTCAGTCAAAGAAATAAACGGCTTCGATTCGGCACTGAAATGCCCAATCTGGGCCGAACACGGCCTGGCACATGCCCATGTCCAGGGCCATGTGCCTCATTCGCCGTCAAAATCGGATCAGCTGGAACCTCACACGGGTATCGAACATGCCCTTGTTCGAGCTGACACGCCCGTGTTCCACCTGACACGGCCGTGTAGCCGGCCGTGTACCCCATGATTTTTCCCCATTTTCAACCCGAGCACTGCACGGGTTCTAGGACACGCCCGTGTCCCTACCCGTGCCACCGTGACACGCCTGGGCTCCAAGCCGTGTACACGGTCTCGACACTTTGCGGCTAAGTGTCGACACGGGTCGACACGCCCTGCGACACGCCCGTGTCGCAGGCCGTGTGCCATGTCTCGACACATTGTCGACACCAAAGTGTCGACTACCCGGGACAAGTGTCGACACGGGTCGACACGCCCTGCGACACGCGCGTGTCGCAGGCCGTGTGCCATGTCTCGACACTTCGTCGAAGCAGAGTGTCGACTTCGCGGCTAAGTGTCGACACGGGTCGACACGCCCTGCGACACGCCCGTGTCGCAGGCCGTGTGCCCAGTCTCGACACAATGTCGAGACCAAAGTGTCGACACCCCGTCTCAATGTCGACACAGGCTTGACACGCCCTGGGACACGCCCGTGTCCCAGGCCGTGTGCCTGCAGCCAGAACCCAAACAGGCCCAAAACGTCCCCTGTTTGCTCCTTTGAGTTTCGGGGCGTTACAACTCTCCCCATCTTAAAATAATTTCGCCCACGAAATTACATAAAGGAAAGACATGTACAAAACCAAAATTTGTACCTGAGCGGAACAGCTCCGGATACTCGTCAAGCATAGTCTGCTCTCGCTCCCAAGAGAGCTCCTCACGACCGCAATTGTCCCACCGGACCTTGACCATCCTGATCTCTTTATTGCGTAGCCACTTGACCTCCGAGTCTTCGATCTGCACGGGCTTGATATTTGTCATTAGCCCACTATCCACCGGCACTTGATCGACCGCGATCACTTGCGTTGGCTCTTGTACCGCCTTCCGGAGTACCGAAATATGGAATACATCATGTAAACCACTAAGCTTCACTGAAAGCTTCAACCTATAGGCCGCTTCACCGACTGGCTCCAGAACCTCAAACGGTCCAAGGTACCTCGGGCTTAGCTTTTTCAATCGTCGCACCCGCGAGACACCCTTGAACGGCTTGATCTTTAAGTATACATAATCGCTCACAGCGAACTCCACGTTCCTGTGCTTGGCATTATAGTACTTTGCTTGCCGGTCCTGAGCGATAAGCAACCTCTCCCGAATATTTCTCACCAAAGAAGTAGCACCCTCCACTTCCGATCGCTTATACAATCTTGACTCACCCGTTTCTAACCAAGACAACGGCGTGCGACATTTTCTTCCATATAGGGCCTCGAAAGGCGCCATCTGAATACTAGCTTGGTAGCTGTTGTTGTATGCGAACTCCACCAAATAAAGGTGGTCTTCCCATTGCTTTCCGAAATCCAAGACACACATGCGAAGCATGTCTTCCATGGTTCTATTGACCCTCTCGGTCTGCCCATCCGTTTGTGGATGGAAGGCTGTGCTGAACTTCAACTTTGTTCCCAACATTTGCTGCACCAGCCTCCAATCATTGGACGTGAACCGCCCATCTCGGTCACTCACGATGCTGCGGGGCACACCATGGAGCCGTACTATGTTATCCACATAAAGCTTTGCCAGCTTCTCCACCGGATCATCCTTCCTATGCGGAATAAAATGCGACACCTTCGTTAATCGATCAACAACCACCCAAATGGCGTCGTTCCCCTTTTGCGACCTTGGCAAATCGTGCACAAAGTCCATAGAGATGTCGTCAAATTTCCACTCCGTAATAGGCAAGGACTTAAGAAATCCTCCCGGCTTTTGGCACTCCGCCTTTACCAAGGCGCAAGTTTGGCACTTCGCCACGTATAGCGCCACATCCTTTTTCAAACCCGGCCACCAAAACAGTTTCTTCACATCACGGTACATCTTCGTGCTCCCCGGGTGAATCGAGTACTTGGTATGGTGTGCCTCGTACAACAACTCCACCCGCAAATTGCCCACTCTTGGGACGCACAAACGACCATCTTTCCAAAGCAATCCGTCCTCCACGACGAATTGGGAAATTGACCCATCCAGAGCCTCTATCATGAACTGCTTCATATGAGCATCCATATCCAAAGCCTGCCGAATCCGATCAGCCAGGTCATATTAGACTTCAGTCCAATTCAGAACTGCTTCAGCACTTGATTGCCTGTCCACACAAACAATCTCCAACGCCTCCAACTCCCGCACCAACCGCTCATCGTGCACCGATAGCCAATTGGCTTGAGCTGGGGCTCGGCGACTCAACGCGTCCACAACCGCATTCCCTTTGCCAAGCACGTAGTGGATCTTGAATGTATAGTCCCCCAGGAACTCCATCGATCTACGCTGCCGCATATTCAGATCTTTCTGATCAATTAGATACTTTAGGCTCTTGTGATCGGTGTAGATATCAATCTTCACACCGTACAAGTAGTGTCTCCACAGTTTCAAGGCAAAAATCACGGCCGCTAACTCCAAGTCATGGACCGGATAATTCCTCTCGTGCACTTTTAGCTGTCTCGAGCCATAAGCTATCACGCTTCCATGTTGCAGTAGCACGCAACCCAATCCGCTGCCTGAAGCATCGCTATATATCTCATAGCCTTCGGTCCCACATGGCGAACTCAGCACAGGCGCCGTGGTCAACCGACACTTCAACTCCTCAAAAGCTCGCGCGCACTCCGGCGTCCAAACGAACTTATGCTCCTTCCTCGTCAATGTAGTGAGAGGTAACGCTATCCGCGAGAAGTTCTCTACGAAGCGCCTATAATAGCCGGCAAGCCCCAGAAAACTCCGGACTTCCGCTACAGTAGCGAGCTCAGGCCACTCCCGTATCGCAACAATCTTCGCCGGATCCACAGCAATACCCTCTCCACTTACTATATGCCCGAGGAACGCTACTGAGGATAGCCAAAACTCGCACTTCGAGAACTTGGAATACAACTGATTTCTCCTTAGCGTCTCCAACACCAAAAGAAGATGCTTGAAGTGATCTTCCTCACTTTGCGAGTACACCAAAATATCGTCGATGAAGACGATCACAAAATGGTCCAAGTACTCCCTGAAAGTCTTGTTCATCAAATCCATGAACACTGACGGCGTATTATTCAGCCCAAACGGCATGACCGTAAACTCATAATGCCCGTATCTCGTACTAAACGCTGTCTTCGGGATATCACTCTCCCTTATCCGTAGCTGATAGTACCCAGCCTTGAGATCTAACTTCGAGTACACCGTCGACCCGACTAACTGATCAAAGAGATCATCAATCCGAGGGATCGGGTACTTATTCTTCTCAGTCAGGTTGTTGAGCTCCCGGTAATCAATACATAGCCTCAAGCTTCCGTCCTTCTTCTTAACAAAGAGGACCAGTGCGCTCCAAGGTGAAGAACTCGGGCGCACGTACCCTTGCTCAAACAACTCTTGCAGTTGAACTTTCAGCTCTGCCATTTCCTTAGGCGCTAGCCGATACGGAGATCGTGACACAGGCTTTGCACCTGGCACTAGCTCGATCGTAAAATCTATCTCCCATTGAGGCGGGGCTCCAGGAAGATCTGCGGGGAACACATCAGGGTATTCCGATACCACTGAAATACAATCCAACGCGGGCTTCGGTTTTACAACCTCCACTAGTGTAAAGAATAGTTCTGCTCCGGCACGAACCGCCTTCACCACCTGAAGAGCAGACATCAACGTCTTGCTCGACCCCTTTAGGCCCGTAAAAGTCCTCTCACGACTTGCTCCCAGCGTGACTTCCTTGCTACCGCAATCTATATGGGCCTGCTGCTCCGAGAGCCAGTCCATGCCAAAAAATGACATCGAACTCCGCCAACGGAAGTAAAGATGCCTGCAGGTCGAACTCCTGCTCCCCAATACGAATCTTAACATCGCAGATCATATCCGCTCGCATCGAACACCCATTGGGCAACAACACATCCAACTTATCCTTCGCCATCGAAGAAGGGACTCCGATGCGCGATATAAATCCTTCGGACAAGAAGGAGTGTGAAGCTCCCGTATCGAAGAGTGCTCGTACCGGATTTTCACAAATCAATACGAATCCTAAACAAGTAGTGGTAAGGTAACATGTGCATAACAAGTATTTAAAGAAATTGACTTGCTATAAATTAAATCGTACTTATCACCACATCAGCTTGTTTAATGGCCTCCTGTTGGCCAAGATTATAGACCCTTGGTTGGGCCGGAGCATAATGGTATGCGGTCGACTCCACCGCCTTTCCCTTCTCTTCATAAGTAGCTCCCGGCTTCCTCTCGGACTTAGGACGTCCGCTCCAACAATCACGGGCAAAATGCCCCGTCTTGCCACAACTAAAACACGCACCCGGGGTCCGACTCGTAGTCGCCCCAGAAGCACCAGAAGGAGCTGGACCCGAAGTCCTATGCTTCTTGAAAGCCCTCCGATAGCCGGTCTTTGAATTATTCGGCACTTTAAATTCAGATTTCTTCTCACCCAAGCTTTTCTTTGCTTGTACGCTCTTCATGTCCTTCTCCAAGGACCGGGCAGTATTGACCAAGGTTAAGAAACCCTGCGTCATCGGCCCTGAAAGTAATAATCTCAACTCATCCCTCAAGCCGTCATAGAAGCGATTAGTCTTGCGCTCCTCATCCACTATGGTGGAGCTAGCATAACGACTCAGACGAGTAAACTCGTGGAGATATTCATCCACGCTCCTCTCACCCTGTACCAACTTCAGGAACTCATTCTCCAACGTTATCTTCTGCGTCGAAGGGAGGTTTCTAGCCAAAAATAATCTCGAGAACTCCTCCATCGAGACATCACCAAGTTGCCTACCTCTCAGTAAGTGCAGCTCCAATCCTTCCCACCACATCCTCGCTTCACCGTCCAAAAGGAACATAGCGATGGTGGTCATTTGCCACTCCTCCGTCTCTGTCGCTGTCATGACTCTCTTCACCCTGGAGAGCCAGTCTTCAGCCTGAGATGGGGTTCCCAACCCCGAGAATAACAGAGGGTTAAAGCTCATTACATGCTTTAGCTGCCTCTCAGTTGCCCTCCTTGGCACTACCGGTTCCAAAACCACTTGCTCCACTCTCCTCGGCTCCGCCTCTTGCAGAGGTTCTTGCTCCATCACAGGAGCGGGCTGCTGCGCTTGCCTTCCAGGCTGCGCATTTATCACGGCCAACACCGCTTCAGCCACCAATCGAATATTCTCAGCCGACAGAGGTGTTGCAGGAGCAACATCCGGTGCACTACTAGCCTCAGAAACTCGGCGTTCTGACGGCCCAACACCACTTCTGGTCACCTATAGTGGTACAAAACACCGTTAAGCGACCAAATAAATTGCAAACAGCAATTATAGGAACACGCAGGTTCCTCAAACACGAGTATTTTCATTCCTAAGTGGACATTCATGGGTTCTTTTTACTGTTATTACGATGACGCACACAACGTGCTCACCACCCCTTAAAACGAATTTGCCCACGAATTCACTTTAAGCCCGACCAAAACCAGTAGTCTGATACCAAATTGTAACACCCCCTATCCGTCGTATAGCATATAACAGTAGGTCCGGCCGGGGCCCGATGCCATATACCACAGACAGACCGGGTGGTTACTTATGGAAACCATCCAACCAATCTCAACGTCCTACATAGAGCATTCTAGCGGAAGCAGTTTATAAAGGTTTTAAACAAGAACCCAGCAACAAGCACGAATGTCCACTAATACGAAACAGGAATGTTATTACAAAATACCCAAAACCGGCCTTAAGGCCTTACAACATGTTTCACTTGAATATTACATGTTTTACAAACCACGGCACGCAGGCCGGTCATACATGAATAAAGCAGTAAACACTTCTACTTGGGCCTTCGAGGGCCAACTTCACAAAAGGGCTTTGGCCCGCTATTGACCGCTTGGTCCAGCTGCACCTGCAAGCAACAAACCACCGCACGGTGGCAAAACAAGGCAACGGTCAGCAATGCTGACCAAATTATAACGATCCCGCCCCCAACTCGGGGAGGTGATGCTCCTTCCCTGCATTTAATTAGCATAAGCGAGCAATAAAAATAACCATAGCCATTTCATCACAGACGTTGGCTCGCACGGCCGCATATCCCGTGCACTCAGGGCACATTCTCGGTGAGCCGGTTGATGTCACGTCAATTTAAGCCATCAACATTCCGGACTCGCCACCGCTAACTGACGGCCAAACCTATGAGCAATTTGTCTTCCTGGCATTGGTCACGTCAATTTAAGCCATCAACCGCCGAAGACCCAACTCTATGCCAACGGTAAGTGCCACGTGCCTTTAGGTCTCTTTAACCGAACGACATAGAACGGGTACGGTTCCATCTAACCCGTGCTCACATCAAAACGGCAATTTAAGCCATATGCGCGTGTCAAACTTCCACCGAGTCTCGTGTCCATCACAAATCACATAACCCAGTTATGTTCAAGTTGGCTCTCAGGCCACCAAGTTGGCAAGATCTCGTATCCGCCCAGTTTTCCGGGTGCACCTTTGGGTTAGTCCCCAAGGCTCCCTGCTGCAATCTACCGCGTAGAAAACCCGAAAAACAATCCATATCACAGAGTCTTCTCCGGCATTATGCAATGCAACATCACCGATCCAGACCAACATGTCCGGGTAGGCTTCACACATCATGCCTATGTCCGTTCTCGCATACGGACTCTAAACAACGGGGACTTCACATATCTACCCGAAGGAACGCCTCCAACTCTCCGCAAACTCGCGAGAGCGGGCTTCCTATGCTAAGAAAGAGAGCTATTCATGCTCAAGATGAGGATCGTTACCCTTGAGTTCCTCTTTGGCGCCATTGAAAAGTAATCGGATGGAAATCACCGCACTAGCGTTGCCTCTGTGGATCCGGAGTCGGCTTGCGATTCGGAGCTCCGAAGCTCCTCCAATGGCGGATCTAGCTCCTTCTTCTTCCCTTAGCTCTCCTCTCTCTCCAAGGATTTAGAAAGAGAATAAGTGAAGAAAAGTAAGGGTTTTCTAAGTCAAAACCCGGGTATATCCCTTCAGGAACAACCCCCAGCCGTTGGATCTTCAGTCAAAGAAATGAACGGCTTCGATTCGGGACTGAAATGCCCAATCTGGGCCGAACACGGCCTGGCACATGCCCGTGTCCAGGGCCGTGTGCCTCATTCGCCGTCAAAATCGGATTAGCTGGAACCTCACACGGGTATCGAACACGCCCGTATTCGAGCTGACACGCCCGTGTTCCACCTGACACGGCCGTGTAGCCGGCCGTGTACCCCATGATTTTTCCCCATTTTCAACCCGAGCACTGCACGGGTTCTAGGACACGCCCGTGTCCCTACCCGTGCCACCGTGACACGCCTGGGCTATAAGCCGTGTACACGGTCTCGACACTTTGCGGCTAAGTGTCGACACGGGTCGACACGCCCTGCGACACGCCCGTGTCGCAGGCCGTGTGCCATGTCTCGACACATTGTCGACACCAAAGTGTCGACTACCCGGGACAAGTGTCGACACGGGTCGACACGCCCTGCGACATGCCCGTGTCGCAGGCCGTGTGTCATGTCTCGACACTTCGTTGAAGCAGAGTGTCGACTTCGCGGCTAAGTGTCGACACGGGTCGACACGCCCTGCGACACGCCCGTGTCGCAGGCCGTGTGCCCAGTCTCGACACAATGTCGAGACCAAAGTGTCGACACCCCGTCTCAATGTCGACACAGGCTTGACACGCCCTGGGACACGCCCGTGTCCCAGGCCGTGTGCCTGCAGCCAGAACCCAAACTGGCCCAAAACGTCCCCCGTTTGCTCCTTTGAGTTTCGGGGCGTTACATTTGATCAGGTGCCTGACACCAATGAGCTTTTGATCAGGTGCTCAAAAACCAACCTAAGTCTTTTGATCAGGAGACTTGCAACCAAGGAATCACTTTTGAAGGGAGATGACAACCCTTTACAGTGGTGGGGTGAGAGATGATTTTGTATTCTCTTTCTCAAAATTCAACTGAGAAGACTATGGATTGATTATAGCTTATGGCTCCCCCTGAGATGTAGAATGGTTCAGGGAAAAGCAGGAGCTAAACTTCAGAGTGATAGGTCTTCAAATTGAATCCTTGACCAGCAGTAATCTTTAGGAACTTCTTTGACAGATTGAATTGAGGTGTTGTCCTTTTGAAGTGTCCTGGAGTACTTGATGAAAGAAGACACTTGATATAGGTATTGTTGTTCTTCTTCTTCAATTGCTGATGAGCTTCTGGTCAGGATCTTCTATGTATCAGAAAATGCTTCTTGTTGACATAGCAGATTATTCAAGATTGAATATTTTTCTCTGTGTCTTTGTATGCTTCTCAGTAAGTTCTATTGTGTGTTTTTTTTCAATAATGCTTGATTCTGTCTGTAAGTCTGTATCTCTGTCTATACGTTATTGTCTTCTTCTCTATCTTTCAAAAATTTGAATGCATTTGCATTTAATGCTGACAGCCTTGAGAATAATAAGCATTGATTTATTTCTCCAACTGTCCCATGGAAAAATGACAAGCAATAATCCTAGAGAAGACCATAATTAATGCTCCTTCTGATGGATACATTCAGAGAATGTTAAAGCATTAATTACTCAGGAATTATCGCATTAGAGTGGGGAAAGAAGGTCGGAAATAACTAAGTCTGAAATCGTCGAACAGTTGGCAGAATTTGTCGAACTGAGTCCATAGTTCGTCGAGATGAGATGTTGTATTCGTCGACAAGACGGCTTCTGTTCGTCGAGCTGAGTTCCATGATCGTCGAGTTGGAAACTGAACTGTTGTCTCTTTTGATCTTTGCCTATTTGTCGAGCTGGTAAATATGTTCGTTGACTGGAGTTCAGCAACTATTCTGGAGTTATCAAATATTCTGTGTGTTGACTGATATCATGTGTGTCTACACAAGTCTTCTGGTTCCAGAATTCGTCGGGCAGAGAACTGAGTTTGTCGACCTGAGACTAGAGAACACAGTCTCGACAGAATGCTGTAGTAGTCCAAAGATTTGTCGACCAAAGAATGGTGTTTGTCGAGCTAAATCTAGAGAACCTTGAATTCATCGAGCTGAAAATGATTCTGGACTTAGAGAAAAATTGATGAACCTCTGGCAATAGAGTTGAAGTGGAAGTCCAGAATTTGTCGAGCAAAGAATGAAGTTCGTCGACCTGAGAACTAGGTTCGTCTACCTGAGTCTAGAGAATAGTCTGGAATTAGACTGCTGAAGGTGGAGTCTAAGGATCGTCGACCTGTGACTGAAGTTCGTCGAGCTTAGCTCAGAGAAAATATCTCTAAGATCATCGAGCTGAGAATGACTATCATCGACCTGAGTTCGACGAACGTCGAACTCATCTTACTTAGTTTCTTGAGAAATCTCTGAATCTCTGGAAAACTCTAAGTCTTGAGTCTCTTGCAGTCTAGTGTTGGCTTGTCCATGTGATTTTGACTCTTAGGACTTGGCCTAGACTCTAGGACACAACTTTGACCCTGGCTATACATATTGGGTCACATCGTCCTAAGTTAGTGAACCTAGCCCAAATCAAACTAGGGATCCAACATCCAAGCTAGGACCAAAGATGATCTTTGGTGATTCAAATTGTGGTCAGTTTGAAGATTTTGGAGAAGTAAAGACTAGAGCAGTCACTTTCAGAAAGGTGACATATGTAAGTGGACTCAAGCATAACCTCATCTCCATAAGTCAACTATGTGATGAAGGTTATCAGGTACATTTTAACTCAAGTTCTTGCATTATTTCTAATAAAGAAAAACAAACAGTTTTAATCGGAAATATACAAGGTAACATATATATAGTAGATTTTCATTCTGCAAATTCAGATATCTGTTTACTTAATATTGTTAGCAATGAAAATGATATTTGGCATAAAAGGCAAGGACATGTTAATATGTAAAACATTGCTAGACTATCTAATGACAACCTTTTGAGAGGTTTGCCCTCTGGTCCCTATCATACCAAGTACTCGATTCACCTAGGGAGCACGAAGATGTACCGCGATGTGAAGAAACTATTCTGGTGGCCAGGACTTAAGAAGTATGTGGCACTGTACGTGGCGAAGTGTCTGACATGCGCCTTGGTGAAGGAGGAATGCCAAAAGCCGGGAGGATTCTTGAAGTCCTTGCCTATTCCGTAGTGGAAGTTTGACGACATTACTATGGATTTTGTGCACGGGCTGCAGGGCTTGTCAACTAGACAAGCAAACTAAATTTAGTTTTAAATCTGTAAATAAGAGTGATTCACCTAGGATCTTGTACTTGATGTGCATGGAACTTTTTGGATTTATTGCTGTATAAAGCCTAGGAGGGAAATCTTATACCTTAGTTATTTTAGATGACTTCTCAAGATTCACTTGGGTGTTCTTTCTGAGATCTAAGTTAGATATATTCAAAGTTCTTACAGATTTTCTCAGGACCATATAGATTGAGTACTCTACTCATGTTGCATTGATCAGAAATGATCATGGTACAGAGTTTGAGTCTCTTCTTATGCATGAGTCCTGTGAGAAGGAAGGTATTAGGCATTACTTCTCAGCTCCTAGAACTCCTCAACAAAATGAGGTAGTTGAAAGTATGAATAGAACCTTAATTGAAGTTGTAGGCACATTACTTGCAGATGCTTACATGCCCCTATCCTTTTGGGTAGAAGCTGTAAACATAGCAAACTATGTACTGAACATGATTTTAATACATAAATTAAGAATAAGACGCCCTATGAATTGCTCAAAAGGAAGAAACCTAAAATCACCTATTTTAAAGTATTTGGTTGCCTATGTTATATTTATAATAATAACAAGAAGTATATTAGAAAGTTTGAAGCTAAGGCTGAAGAGGAAATTTTCCTAGGATATTCCCAAGTCAGCAAAGCTTATAATGTGTTCAATAAATCATCTTTAAAAATTGAGGAATCAATTCGTTTAACTTTTGATGAGGCTAACATGTCATATAAGGAGAAAGAAATTTCTAACAATAGCACTTTGCAGGTACCTCACTTGTGTGAGAAGTTGGGTGAGTTGAACCTTCCACAAGAGATTATATCACCTCCTACTCCACAAGCTGATGAAGACAGTGAAGAAGAACTTATGGAAGAAATTGAAATTCTTTCAACATCAAACATTATTCCACAAGAGGAATTAACTCCACATGTTGTTGCTGAACCAACTCCACCCACTAATCTTGTCACACTAAGTGATCACCCTAGATCTTAAGTGATTGGAGACATGTTATTAGGTGTATAGACATGACATCAACTCAACAAAGATGTGATGCATGCCTGTTTCCTCTCTCAAGTTGAGCCTCAATCCATAAAAGATGTTGAGCAACATCCCCACTGGATCATTACAATGCAAGAGGAACTCAATCATTTTGAGAGATACATAGTTTGAGATTTAGTTCCAAGACCCAAAGACTACCTAGTTATTGGAACTAAATGGGTATATAGAAACAAACTTGAAGCCCATATTGTAATTGTGAGAAATAAGGCTAGGCTTGTTGCTCAAGGTTATAGGCAAGAAGAAGGAATAGACTATGACCAAACTTTTGCACCAGTTGCAAGGTTAGAAGCAATCAAAATTTTCCTTTCTTATGCTGCCTACAAGAAGTTCAAAGTCTATCAGATGGATGTCAAGAGTGCCTTTCTGAATGGAGTACTTAAATAAGAGGTTTATGTTGAACAATCTCCAGGTTTTATCTCTCCAACCCATCCTTCATATGTCTTTAGATTGCATAAAGCTCTTTATGGTTTAAAGCAAGCTCCAAGAGCTTGGTATGAGACTCTAGCTAGCTTTCTGATAGAGCATAAATTCCTTAGAGCCATTGTAGAGAAAACATTATTCACTAGGCACCATAAGGACCAAATCTTGTTAGTATTAATTTATGTAGATGACATTATATTTGAGTCTACAGATTTCAAACTATGCAAGAGGTTCTCTGACCTCATGCATTCTAAGTTTGAAATGAGTGGTATGGGTGAGCTCTCCTACTTACTTGGACTCCAAGTGAAGCAGCTACCTGATGACATCTTCATATCCCAGGCTAAGTATGCTAAAGAGCTTATTAAAAAATTTGGGATGGCTCATGCCTCAGCAAAGAAAACACCCATGGCCACTAATGTTGTAATAGATTCTGATGAACATGGGAAACCTGTTGATCAAAAATTATATAAGGGCATTGTTGGGTCCCTACTATACCTTACAACTAGTAGACCTGACATAATGTTTTTTACATGTCTTTGTGCTAGGTTCCAGGTGAACCCTAAAGAATCTCATCTAGTTTTCCTAAAAACAATTTTGAGATATATAAAGAGTTGTCCTAGTCTAGGACTCTGGTATCCTACTGAGTCAGAATTTGAGTTAACTGGATACTCAGATGCTGACTTTATTGGATGCAGGGTTGACAAAAAAAGTACATCAGGGACTTGCCAGTTCCTTGGTATGAGATTAGTGTCTTGATTTTGCAAGAAACAGTCATCTGTGGCAACATCAACTGCGGAAGCAGAATATATTGCAGCTGGCAGTTGCTGTTCCCAGATGCTGTGGATTCAAAACCAACTCCTGGACTATGGGTTCAACTTAAATTATTCAACTCTCATATGTGATAACACAAGTGCTATATCCATAGCACAAAATCCAGTCCATCACAATAGGACTAAGCATATAGAAATTATGTATCATTTCATTAGAGAATGTGTAGACAAAAACAAAATTAAGCTTGTCTATATCTAAACTGATTTACAAAGAGCAGATATTTTCACCAAACTCTTGGATGAAAGAAATCACTTATTCTTTATAAATTAGCTTGGAATGATAAATGGAGAATCTTTAGTTTAATTTCTGTCTATGCTCGACGAATTTTTCAAAGTTCATCGAACGGAGATCGACGAACAAAAGAAAAGTTCTAGAGATATTCGTCGAACGGAGATCGACGAACTCTCTGTGAGTGAAGTTATTTTTGTCGAATAGAGATCGACAAATCTGCTTCAGAAAAGTTTTGTTGAACAGAGCTCGGCGAAATGTTTTCAAATCTTCAGGCCAAGCTCGACGAATTATTTAACTACAAAATATTTCGTCGACCTCAGATCGAAGAATTCTTTTATTTTCGTGGAACGGAGTTTGTCGATTCATATTCGAAAAAACCATATATCTAGGTTTTTCTTCGACCTCCGTCCCGCGCTTTCAGTTCCATCGCACTAGATCTCTGTTTCTCTCAAGCAGGTGCACTATTGCGATTCCAGCGGGCAGTCTTGCAGCAATGAAATTTGATACTGGATTTGATGTAGACTTCGAGTCATTTCAACACTCAGATCCAATCTTCCTGGACATCCTAAAACTGCTTGAAGATCAGCAGTTGAAGAATCTGATGTGCACCAGAATCAAGCTAGCTAGTGCAGAGATCTTCGAATTGGTCTACACTTCCTCCACCACAGATGAGGACACCATGACAGGAACAATATCGGGTAATGCAGTATCACTTACCCCCACAGCTTTAACTGAAATTTTTGGATTAACTAATGGTGAAGCAGAGTTGGAAATTGATAATGAAGAATTTGATTAAATGTTAAATTAGATGGATTATTCTGGAGCAACCCCCAACAAGCTACTAAAGAAACATCTATCTGTTGAGTATAAGTTTCTAGTAGATATTGTGGGGAAAGTACTCTTAGGCAAGTACACAGCCCATGACTACATCACTAGGCATCAATTCCTAGTTATGTGTGCTGTGGTAAATAAGAAGCATGTAAATTGGGCCAAGATTATGTTTGAGCTGATCAGGAAAAAGAACACCAAAAAGGACGTGTATCTTGGAAGAATTTTGGGAACCTTCATCCATGAAAAGGCTGCTGAATCCCTAGTCACACCAACCATATTCATAAATGCGTCCAAGAGGCTCACCTGTGCCCTATTTGGCAGGTGGGAGAGGACCATCACTGTAACGCCCCAAAATTTGAAAGAGGGATGATTAGCATTCTTGGCCAAGTTTTGGTCTTAGTTACGGGTCACACGGCCTAGGACACGGGCGTGTCCCTGGGAGTGTCCCGCTCGGGTGGCGTAGTAAGACGTGTGGTTGTCGAATTTCGGTCGACGAAATGTTTGGGAGATCACGCCCTGGAACACGGGCGTGACAGGGGGCGTGTCCCCTCGGTTCGACGTTCGTCGAGTGTCGATCGTCGATCGTCCAATGGCGATCGTCGAGTAGGGGTACACGACCTGGGTCACGGGCGTGTCCCAGGGCGTGTCAGGGCCGTTCGACGATTTCCCAAGCAATCTGCATTTGACGATTTCCCTGCATTCAACGATTTTGCCTGGGATCTGCGTTCGACGATTTCCCTGCGTTTGACGATTTTTCCAGGGATTTGCATTCGACGATTTCCCTGCGTTTGACGATTTTGCCAAGGATCTACGTTCGACGATTTCCATGCGTTCGACAATTTTTCCAAAGTCTCCGTTTGACGATTTGGAAGCGTTCGACGATCTTGGCTCGACGATCGTCGAGCGCGGGGTGGATTGTGGTGTATTTGACTCTGTCGACGTGGAGTGTCGACACATGGGTTTTTGGGGGGATCTTGTCTAAATGCCCCGACACAATTTGATTGGTCGCGGACGTGTCCTGCTCCGGTTTGTTGAACTGTGCGGTGTTCAACCCCTTTTGTCCAGGTCAGACCTGGATCGTAGCCGTGCATTTTCCTTTTGTGGGAATCGATGGCTGGTGGTTAATCCGATTGGGATTTACCTGTGTATAGGGTTTCAACACCCTTATTTTTTTGCCGCTGGTTCTCTGTCTGAGTTATAGAGAGAAGGGAGAGCGAAGGAGGAAGAAAAGAGTGTGTGCGTTTCATCAGGTTATTTTTCCATGGCTAGGAAGAGGAGTTAGAAGGTAACGACACTTCTCCTCTTGGTTTTAGGATGCATGTTTTAACATCTTTTCTTTTCTAGTTTTTGGGCACCAAACTCTCAAATGAGAGGGGTTTGGGTCGCCAAGGTTCAAGAGGAACCTCCGGGTCGATTGAGTCCGTCCCCGACATGTTTTTTCATTAGAGATCCACTTCGTTAGTGGATTAGGCATGTTTGGTGAAGCCGTAGTCACGACCGTTAGTCCGACTCAGTGATGTTGCATACAAGGTTTAAGGATTCGTAGAGATCCGTTGAGGCAAGAGGCCGTTTGTGATGTGTGATGTTTGTGGTATTCTTCCCGTTATCTTGTGTGAGCACGTGTGACCGGTACCGGACAAGGTAATCTCCCCATTGGTGGTAGATTGTTTCCTTAGTGGACACGGTTAGCTCCGCGTGGGTGGTAGATGGTTTCCTTTGTGCACGGGAATGCTGCAGTACGAATTAGGGATTAGGGTGGAATTGTCTTGGATTGTGTTGTGACAAGGCGTGGTTGTGTCTCCGTTGTCGGATTGCTATCCCGTGACGTGCAAGTCATGTGTGGAAAGTGTCACGGCGATACTAGTCCCCTTTTGTGAGACTAACGAGAACGTCGAGCATGTGGCAAGCCCGGGCAATGAGGCCATGAGCGGGTGGGGTCCAGCAAGGGTTCTTAGAATCGGTCAGTGTGTTGGACGGAATCCTGACATGAGAAGTCAGAGTTTGCCGGCAAGCCCGGGTCTACGACCGTGAGCGGGTAGGGCCTTGGCAAGAGTTTCGTGTGGCGGCTTGTATGTCGTTGGGGTATTGTGGTTTCCCTTTGTTTGCGGCTTTATGTCAATGTGGAAATAATGAGTACCCAAATTATGTGATGTTGTGCTAGATGCATACGCCATAGGGTACTTTGGGTGAAGCCCGGGTGTTGAATTCATGTTGCATAGTAGACCCTATTATTAAATGCTCAACAGTAGAGAACGTGTATGATGTTTGAGAAAACCAAGCCTGTTTCCTTAGTTGTTTTTCTTGCTTACGAATATTGCATACGAAGTGCTAACTTGCAGGTTGGAGGAGTACCTCAGGGTCCGTTAGGGGCGTCCGGGAGGTGATATGTTGGTTACACAGTTTGAGGTCAGCCTTTGCTGACCCACATTAATAATAATTTTTACAGGGCAAGGATCGCAAGCAGGAGCTAGCTCGCCGGCCAGAAAGTCTTAAGCCTCATGAAGTGTTACCTTTTTGCCGCTTCTCTACTTTTATGACATTGTATCTATGATGCCCATGTGACCGGCTTGCATGCCAAGATAGACTAGGTGTGCTTATGCACTTTTATGACTGATGTATTATTCGAGTTTAGACTCACTCTTGTTGTAAGGCCATAAGGCCATCTTGTTACTCTTGTAGGCGTGGATAACTTCTAGTCTTGCTTGTTGTTTCCGCTGTGTTGTGTTATGAGCTTTGGGATTGGGTAGTTATATCATCTTATAATACTGAAGCTGTGGCGTCTGTATGTTGTGGGGCCCCGGTCGGACCCATATTATATGGTCATTATAGGGGAGGTGTTACAATTTGGTATCAAACGGAGGTTAGATTCAAGGTCAGTGCGTAGAGAAGTTATCCGCATTAGAGTAACGCGGGACCATGAGTGTCCTTATGTTTAAGTCTTGTGATTAGATACTGATTCCTTGTTTCTTGTTTTCTTGAAGAGTGCAATCAACGAGGCGGGTACGTCGAGAGGAAGAGGAGAACTTTCGGCGAGCAGTGCCACTGTTCCGGGTCTTTTGGGCATGGGTGTAAACCCGACCGACTTCTTCCGCATGCTTGCAGAAGTGATGGTGGGAGCCCAAGCTGCAGCGACAGCTCAAGTAGCAACCCCTGCTACACCGGATACGGCGACGGTTGTGCCAGGCAGAGAAGTCAGGCGAGTAGAGCCTTTGGTAGAAAGAGTGGTGGTCAGGCATGGGGACCGACAGATGAAGTACTTTCTGAGCTTCCATCCCCCGTCGTTCAAGGGAGTTGGTACGCCAACTGATGTGGAGGATTGGTGGGCTTGGATTCAAGAGCTTTTAAGGGTGGCAGGGACGCAAGAAGAGAAGAAATCTGAGAATGCGGCGTTCATGTTAGAAGGAGACGCCAAGTTGTGGTGGGTGAGCCATAGCGGCCGCCAATTTCCTGGACGCACCTCGTCGATGGAAGAATTTGGGGATGCTTTTCTAAAGAGGTACATTCCCGTTTCTGCACGGTTGGCCCTTCAGAGGCAGTTTCTGCACTTAATGCAGCGAGACAAGACGGTGGACGAGTATGTGCAGGAGTTCACCCGTTTGGGTCATTACGTGGGAATGATGATGGCAGATGATGCAGAGAGGGATAACCTCTTTTATCTAGGGCTGAGGGAGAATCTGAGACAACCCTTCTTTGCCACGAAGAGAGCTGGTTTTAATGAGCTAGTTGAGGCTGCCAGGACATTGGAGAGTGATCTGGAGTGAACCCAACGTCATAAGGGTTTCACTCCCAAGCAAGGGGAAGGGAAGCCTTCCTAATCCCAGGGAAAGTCTGAATGGAGTAGGTGGAGGAAAAAGCCTCACACTTCCAGGTCCGGTGAGAAGAGCAAGTGGAAATCTGGGGGTTCTCACTCTAGGGGACCGCCGACGTGCTACAACTGTGATAAGGTGGGGCACATCCCTCGTGTTTGTCCTCAAGGAGGAGTGGAGAATGATGCAAGGCAGTAGCAGACGGTGCGCTCCGGCCCCAGTGCCGTAGAGAAAGGAAAGATGGCGGAGTCGAGTGCTTCTCGGTTCCAACCGGTGCAACTAAGGGCCTATAACCTTGAACAACAGGAAGTGATCCGCCAAACCGATGTGGTGACAGGTATGAGGAAATTTAAGTTTAATTTGTGCTTCATACTTTTTGACCTTTATATATGATGTCTATGTTATAGGCTTCGTATTAGTTTCTGGATACCCCGCTAGGGTATTGTTCGAAACGGGAGCATCGCTATCCTTTCTTGTGGAGAGCTTCATTCGGAGAATAGGAGTTGAGTCATTCTCGGCGGACATGGAGCTGAAAGTGCGCATGCCCAATGGGTTATCCATGACCACCGGGACCAAAGTGCGCATTTGTTGGGAGCTGGACGGAGTTGACTTTGTATTGGTAGCAGCAGTTTTACCATTGATTGAGTTTGATGTGATTTTGGGCATGGACTGGTTTACAGAGCAGCGCGCTAGTATTGATTGCCTATCCAAGGAGGTGACCTTAAGGAGCAAGGGGCAGGCGGAAGTCAAATTTGAGGGCCTTTCTGGAGTGGCCTTTTCCCTGATTTCGGCCATGCAGTTGATGCGGGCGGTTAAACAGGGTGGTGTAGTGCTTGTAGCGTTATTGGAGGTTCGCCTCTCCCAGTTGTCTATTGAGGAAGTGCCCATAGTGGCAGAGTTTATGGATGTGTTTCCGGATGAACTTCCTGGACGCCTCCTCGGCGGGAGATCGACTTCTTGATCGAGTTAGTGCCAGAGGCTAGGCCGGTGTCACATCCTCTATTTAGGATGACACCAAAGGAGTTGGCTGAACTCAAAGTACAGTTGCAGGAACTGTTGGAGCAAGGGTATATTAGACCCAGTTCTTCGTCGTGGAGTGCGCCGGTGTTGTTTGTAAAGAAGAAAGACGGTAGTATGCAGCTGTGCATAGACTACCGAGAGCTGAATAAACTGACTGTCAAGAATAAGTATCTGAATCTTCAGATAGACGACTTGTTCGACCAGTTGGTGGGGTCAGTGGTGTATTCAAAATTGGACTTGAAGTCAGGCTATTATCAGTTGTGAATTCGGGACGAGGACATACCCAAGACTGCATTTGGTACGAGGTATTGACACTATGAGTTTACGGTGATGCCGTTCGGGCTGACGAACGCGCCATCTGTGTTCATGGATCTTATGAATCGAGTATTTCGGGAATACTTGGATTCTTTTGTGGTTGTCTTCATTGACGACATCTTGGTGTATTCCAAATCGGAAGTGGAGCATGAGACCCACTTGAGAGTGGTCTTGCAGGTGTTGAGAGAGAATCAGTTGTATACAAAGTTCTCAAAGTGAGAGTTCTGGTTAGTGAAGGTGGAATTTTTGGGCCACGTGATTAGTGGGAATGGGGTGGCAGTGGATCCAACAAAAGTGGAAGCCATCAGAGATTAGCCGGTTTTGAGGACCGTGGCGGAAGTCCGAAGTTTTCTTGTACTAGCCGGGTACTATAGGAGATTCGTGGAGAATTTTTCGCGGATATCTCTAGCCCTCACCTCACTAACTCGTAAAGATCATAAGTTTGTGTGGACTGAAGAGTGCAGTCAAGCATTTGAGGCACTGAAGGAGAGACTGATGATGGCTCCAATCCTAAGTCTACCGCAAGGGACCGAGGGATTTCAGATCTTCAGTGACGCATCAGGATGCGGGTTGGGTTGCGTTTTGGTGCAACATGGCAAGATGATAGATTTTGGGTCTAGGCAGCTGAAGCTTCATGAGAGAAATTACCCCGTCCATGACTTGAAGTTGGCGGCGGTAATTTTTGCGTTGCAAATATGGCGACACTATGGTTATGGTGCAAAGGTGGAGATCTTTACGGATCATAAAAGCCTGAAGTATATTTTGGATCAAAAGGACTTGAACATGCGGCAACGCAGGTGGGTTGAGTTCCTTGGAGACTACGAGGTGGCGATTCAGTATACGCCAGGTAAAGCCAATGTGGTGGCGGATGCCTTGAGTAGAAAGTACTCGGGGCAAGGGAATTGGATCGAAGCTCATGATGAGCGGTTAGTACGGGAATGGGAGTCCCATGGTTTGGAATGTGTGGCGAGCGGAGAGTCCAGCGTGGCTCGGTTGAACTGGATTGAAATGCAAAATGACTTGTCCGATCTTATTTAGGAAGCGACCCATTTGGATGTGGAGTTTCAACCATATGTGGTGGAGGCTAAAAAGGGCGAGAGCAGCGCCTGAGAGATGATTGATGGGATTCTGAGAAAGGACGGAAGGGTTTGTGTACCGCAGTTCGGCAAGCTCCGTGAGGAGTTGATGTTTGAGGCTCACTTCACAAAGTACTCCATTCACCGGGGTAGTACAAAGATGTACTTGGATATGAAGAAATCATTTTGGTGGCCGGGGCTAAAGCGGGACATAGCGTTGTATGTGAATCGTTGCCAAACTTGTGCCTTGGTGAAGGCCAAGTGTCAGAAGCCGGGCGGGTTCCTGAAGCCTCTTCCAATCCCTGAGTGGAAATTTGATGACATCTCTATGGATTTTGTG
Organism: Platanthera guangdongensis; assembly: GCA_039583875.1. NCBI lineage: Eukaryota > Viridiplantae > Streptophyta > Magnoliopsida > Asparagales > Orchidaceae > Platanthera > Platanthera guangdongensis. Next base: position 40,537,638 of record CM077154.1, read on the forward strand.
CATGGTTTGCCTAGATCGCAGTAGGTCAATGATGCTATTTGGGTGATTGTGGATCGCTTAAGAAAAGTGGCTCACTTCATCCCAAATCGGAATGAGGACAGCGTAGAGAAGCTGGTGGAGTTGTATGTTCGCAATATTGTGCGACTGCATGGGATTCCTAGAAGTATAGTCACCAATCATGACGGACGTTTCACGTCCAAGGACTGGAGGTTGGTTCAGAAGAGTTTGGGGACGAAGCTAAAGTTCAGTACGACGTTCCATCCTCAAACTGACGGGCAAATAGAAAGAACGAACAGTACTATGGAGGATATGCTGAGAATGTGCATTCTTGACTTCGTCAAGAAGTGGGAGGATCACCTTTTCATGGTGGAGTTCGCATACAATAACAGTTATCAAGCAAGTATAAAAATGGCGCCATACGAAGCTTTGTATGGGAGATGGTGTCGAACACCGATGTCTTGGACAGAGGCGGGAGACACCAAAATTTTGGGAAAGGAGGTGGTAGTTGACGCTTACAAGTTGGTACAGAGCATTCAAGAGCGTATGAAGGTGGCGCAACACTGGCAAGTAAAATACTTTAATGCTCGTCACAGGAAGTTGTAGTTTGCGGTAGGTGATTGGGTTTATTTGAAGATCAAGCCGTTCAAATGCGTCTCACGGATTCTCCGACTCAAGAAGTTGAGTCCAAGGTTTTTGGGACCTTTTGAAGTTGTTGAACGGGTGGGAGAAGCAGCCTATCAGTTGGCATTGTCCGCAGAGCTGAGTGGATTGCAAGACGTCTACCATTTCTCCGTCTTGAGGAAAGCCTTGGTGGAGGCTTGTGTGGTGATCGAGCCGGCATCGGTGCCGATAGAGGAAGACTTGAGGACGCGAGTCCGTCCAATTACTATAGAGAATTCGGAGATTCGGCAGTTGCGGAATAAAGAGGTCAAACTCGTGAAAGTCCGACAGGACAACTGTGGTCGTGAGGAGCTCTCTTAGGAGCGAGAACAAACCATGCTGGAAGAGTATCCAGAGCTCTTCAGTTCAGTTACCATTTAAGTTTTGTTCCTTTTTGCTTTGTAATTTCAGGACTAAATTCTTTTAAGGGGGAGAGAGTTGTAACGCCCCAAAATTTGAAAGAGGGATGATCAACATTCTTGGCCAAGTTTTGGTCTTAGTTGGGGGTCACACGGCCTAGGACACGGGTGTGTCCCTGGGCATGTCCCACTCGGGTGGCGTAGTAAGGTGCGTGGTCGTCGAATTTCGGTCGATGAAATGTTTGGGAGATCATGCCCTGGAACACGGGCGTGACAGGGGGCGTGTCCCCTCAGTTCAATGATCGACCAAAGTCTGATTCTAGACTTAGAATAAATAGATGTTTTCTTATCTTCAAGTGTTGAAGTATAGTGTCCAAAGTTCATCGACCTGAGTACCAAGTTCGTCAAGCTCAGCTCAGAGAATTTACTATGAGATCGGTGAGCTGAGCACGACTATCGTCGACCTGAGTTCGACAAACGTCGAACTCATTTTACTTAGTGTTTAGAAAAACTCTAAGTCTTGAGTCTCTGACAGTATTGTTGATAGCTGGTCCATGTGATGTTGATTCTAAGGACTTGTCCTAGACTCTAGGACACACCCATGACCCTGGCTATACATCGTGGGTCATATGATCCTAACTTAGAGAACCTAGCCCAAATCTTACTAGGATCCAACATCTTAGTCTTAAAAGCAAGTGTGAAGACCAAGAAAAAGCCGTCACTGACATGACTGCACAAGCAGTCCAGTTCAAGGAGATCATTGACAGTGAGTCTGTGGTAAGAGTCTAAAATGAGAATCTTATACAGAAACTTGAAAATGATCTCGTAAGTGAGAAATTGCTAGTGACCAAATTTTCTAAGCCAAACACTGTGGTGCCCTTAATTGACACCCACCTTACCCAAGATGGTAAGAAAGGGTTGGAATTTAAGGGACCTTCTAGACCTTCCAATCCACAAGGAAAGGGAAAAGGGAAGGCACCAGTTGTGCCTCTAGCCTCATTTCCTCAAATTCCTTTTCAGAGAGTGTTGTTGCCTTCTAATAGGTATGACCATGAAAGCTGTTATGGTCATTGTGAGAATTGTAAATCCATTGGTATGGACTAATGTGGCCCTAGACAAGGTGGAATATACAGCCATGTGAGAGCCTTTAAGGCTGCCCATGAGGAAATTCAAAGGGCCCATCCTAGACCATTTGTTTTTGGTACCCCAACCCCAAAACTCAAAGATAATGCTGCTGTAGTTAATCTAAATCATCCAGCAAAAGCAGTTAATCAAGGTGAGTTTTCTGGTATGGCTGGAATGACAATCTCTGATGCTATAATATGCATGTTAGCTGAAAAGAGACATGCAGCTGGTGGTTCTCAGAAACGACCAAAACAGCCAGTTGAAAGACTATCCTACAGTAAAACGGCTGCTGAAAGAAGACGGAAGTGTAGACCAACACATCTCCCCACTATTCAGGGAGCAGTACAGCCTACTGCTGGTCTCAAACAGAAAAGGAGATACAATATCTATGAGTGCTGGTGTTGTGGCAAAGTGGGTCACTACGCAGTAAATTACTGGCATAATCCTTTAGTGTTCAGAGGTTGCCAACCTGTCAGAAATTATACAGGAAGGCATGGTTATTTTCAGACTAATGTGAACCTAGGACCCAGCAGAAATTGGGGTCCTAAGGTAAGGTGATTTATGTTCTTTTCATGTAAGTTCAAGTACCAATTCCCCTAAATGGTACTTGGATAGTGGATGTTCCAAGCACGTGACTGGAACAAAGGAGCTATTAAAGGAGTTCACTGTAGTAAATAATGGACCCAAGGTCATCTTTGGAAGCTGTGACAAGGGGATAACCAGAGGCTATGGTAATATCTCAAATGACATAATCACCATCACAAAGGCGGCTCATGTGAAGGGTTTACAACACAATCTCATAAGCATAAGCCAACTATGTCATCTTGGTTATGACATTTCCTTCCACAAGGATAAGTGCCCCATCAAGAGGTTAAGTGACCAAAGTGTCATCTTAATAGGCACATGGAGTGGAAATATCTATTGCTTAAACTTGTCTTGCTTAGATAATAGTTCCCCTATATGCCTAGTTATAAATGACAAAGTCTCATATTGTGTCCAATGGCACAAGAGACTGCCTCATTTGAATTATAAGACCATTGGTCAGCTCTTCAGTGATGAGCTTGTTAGTACTGGTCCCAAAATAAAATGCTCCAAAGAGGGTATCTATGCTGCTCGCCAAAAGGGTAAGCAGACTAAGACCTCTCTCAAGGGCATTGGGGCCAATGACTCTGTTAAATGCTTCTATCTCCTACATATGGACATGTTTGTCCTATGTCTATTCATAGTCTAAGTTGTAAGGTCTACACCCTTGTAGTGGTTGATGACTATTCCAGGTTTACTTGGGTGTTCTTCTGTAGAAGAAAGGATGAAACCCTTGAAATCTTCATGAATTTTGTCAGGAAAATTCAGAATGAGCTTGCATGCTCTATGGTCAAAATGAGAAGTGACCATGGAACTGAGTTTCAGTCTGCTACTATGACTACATTCTATGAAGAGCAAGGGATTCATCAAGAATTCTCCTCTCCAATAACACCCTATTAAAATGGGTTAGCTGAGAGGAAAACCAGGACACTCATAGAAGCTGGTAGAACATTATTGAGTGACACTTCTCTCCCTGAATATTTCTGGGCTGAGGCAGTTAATGTTGCATGTCATGTGCTCAATAGGTCTTCTATCACCAAAGGCCGCAAGAAGACTCCCTATGAGATCTTGAAGGGTAGAAAACCAAACATATCCTATTTCAGGATCTTTGGTTGCAAGTGTTTCATCCTGAACAATGGTAAGTCAAAAGTGACTAAGTTTGCAGCCAAACCCATGAGGGGATCTTTATTGGTTATAACAATAATAGTAGGGTATATATAGTATATAACTAGATAAATCAAGTTGTAGAAGAATCTGTCCATATAGTGTTTGATGAGTCATGCATGATTGACAGTGAGCTGTCAAGCTCTTTGCCTAGCTCTGCAGTATAGAAGTCATGATGGAAAAGCTTGTTTGGTATTGTATCCACATTTACCCAGATTTGATGAAGTCACCCTTGAACTAAGATGAATTAAGTTGTATTTGATGTTTTGGTTGAGTTATGTGTTTGCAGGAATCTAATGGCAAGTGTAGACCAATGTCAGTCTACAATGTGTCACCAAACACAGGACCATATAATATAATCCCTCAATTTGTGATCCAAGGTGTTGACTCATGTGTATTCTCTCTATTGGGATACACTTCATATTCAAGCACTAGGACTTATTGAAAAAGACATGATGATGGTCTCACCAAAGAGAGGAGAATTATGTCAAAGAAATTTGCTAAGTATTTTACTCGAGTAGTTCTATACCTACTCGAGTGAATAGCTCAGTATATACTCAAGTAAAATTAATCTTACTCGAGTAAGGATGACAGATCCCGAGTAGTCAATTTATGGCTCTCGAGTAATTAAGACAACTACTCGAGTAGTTTCCATATTATTCTCGGGTTTATAGTTTTCCCTCTATAAATATATTCTAAGTAAATTACTCGAGTAGTACTTTATAGTACTCGAGTAGTTTATACATTCTGTCTCGAGTAGTTAAGTCATGTAATCGAGTAGTTCATTTACTACTCGAGTAGTCCAGTATTTTTACTCGTGTAACCGGAATTTCTTCCCTCAGAATTTCTCTAAGTCAATTACTCGAGTATCTATTTCCATATACTCGAGTAGTTCTTATCCTCTCGAGTAGTTCAACTTCACTACTCAAGTAACCCAGAATTCTAGTTCAGAAAATATTCTAAGTCCCTGACATGAGTAGTTCATCTACCACTTGAGTAGCTTATTCTCATTTACTCGAGTAGTATTTCTTGTACTTGAGTAGTCTAACTCCACTTCATGTGTAATTCCTCAAGTACTCGAGTAAGTCTATTTGGTACTCGAGTAGCTGATCAACTTCTCAATTTTCTTCAAGTATATACTCGAGTAGTTTTCTTCAAGTTACTCGAGTAACTGTCTCTAAGTACTCAAGTAGTTATTTTCATCTCTCTCGATTAGTTCTGAAAAGTACTCGAGTAGTAATTTCTTCACTCGAGTATGTCTCTTCAGTTTTCTAAAAATTTCGTTAAGTCCAATTTAACAGATTCTTTAATGAGTCTTGACGTAATTGGTCCACGTGTTCCTCATTATGAATTAATTATGACAGATTATCTTCGATCCTATATAAAGTCATGTCAAACCGACAAACCCTAAGAAAGGAAAAAATTTTATCAGAAGTTTTTGCAGTCGATTTATTCTAAAAGTTTTATGTTCCTCTCTCTCTCTCCAAGAAGCCGCCGCCGCCGATTCTCATCCGGCTAGGCTTTTCATTTTTAGAGGATTCAGATTAAGAAGATTTTACAGATCGAGATTGCCGCACAACTCTTCATCTTCTATTCGATCGTGTAAAGTCACGAATATCCAGATCTGATCTTGCCAAAATTTTCTTCATCTCTCTGATAAAGTCGAAAAATCTAGAAGAAGAAGATCCAGGCTGATTCTTGCAGATCTGACAGAGATTCTTTGTTTGTATTTCATACACATTTTATTTCATTATTGTAGGATAAGTTTTCTCCGAGTGTAGAAGCTTTTGACTCTGAGATTGTAGGAAGTTTCATCTTCCGAGTGTAGATCCGCTTTGTGGATCGAGATTGTAGGAACATTGTTCAAAGGCGTAGGATTGGTTTTTTCAATCGGAGATAGTGGAGTAGCCGAGTCTAGTTTATTGCAAGATCGGTGAGGGAAAGTGGATGCACCCAAGATTGGGGAACCACTATAAATCTTGCTTCATCTGTGATTGATTGGTAGATAGTTCTGTGCATAGATCTAATTTTTTATTCCGCAAAAAGATGCACATCTCACCTATTCACCCCCCTCTAGGTGATTTAGGCAGACAACTAATAACTTTCAATTGGTATCAGAGGGAGGTTGATCATTAAAAGGTTAACACCTTGATCAGATCCTTATATAATTGTCTTTTGAGATCTACAAAACATGGACAAAGCTAAAGATTTTGTCAAGCTTCCTTTGTGCACCAAGAATAATTTTCTCATGTGGAAAGAGAGAATAAAATTCTTTATGGAAGCTGTGGATCCTAGGATCTTCATGATAGTTGAAGAAGGTCCTTACATTCCCATGACAGTCTCAACAATAGATCCAACCAATAAAGTTCCAAAGAAACTAATAGATCTAGATAAAGACGAGATTGCACTTGTGTCATTAGACAAAAAGGCCAAAAACATTATATCAAGTGCAGTCGTTGACTCCATGCTGGAAAACCTGATCCACTGCAAGTCTGCAAAGGAGATGTGGCAGTCTCTAGTTACCTTGATGGAAGGTACAGAAGAAGTAAGGGATGATAGAAGTTCCCTTCTAAATCAAAAGTATGAGGACTTCCGATAAAGAAACAAGGACACCATTGCTGACACATTTGATAATTTCTTCAAGATAGTAAATGGCCTAAGGGTCTATGGCAGAGTCTTCACTAATGGAGAATTAAATGACAAGTTCTTGAGATCCCTAACTAAGGAATGGGATAACAAGGTGTGTGCCATCAGGGAGTTTGGAAAACTAGACGAGACAGACCCACAGAATCTCTTTGGGAATCTTATGTCATATAAGCTTCAACTCAATACCAGAAAGGCTGAAGAAGAGAAGAGTAGGTCTGCATTCAAAGAGAAGTATGTTGCTTTAAAGTCAAAAACCTCAAAGAAGTCAAAGGATGTTCCTCCTGCTCCAGCTCAAGAAGTAAGTGAAGAAGAAACATCGGAGTCAAGTACCTCAGGCTCTGAGCTATCTGAAGGAGAGTTCTAACTACTCTCACGATAGTTCAATAAATTCTTGAACAAGAAGAAGCACTGGAAAGGCAAGGATGTCTCTTATAAAAGATCACGATGTGATGGGGTCGTCAAAGAAAAGGCTCAAGTAGCCTCGATAGGTATACTCCTAAACAGAACAAACATATTTCTACTAACATCATTTGCTACTGTTGTAATAAGCCAGGACACGCCATTGCTGACTGCCCCCATGTAACGCCCCCGATTTATTTCGACGATTTTATTTGTTTGGTCAACGTCAGATTTATGGCGTCGTTGCGTTACTTTTAACGTCAAGTGTTGGATTTAAGTAATTTTGGACTTGCTCGTCCAGTTTTGTCGCAACCCGAGCATTTTTGGAGTCTCGGCGCGCGATCAAAGTTTTGGGTTTTGTTTTTTTGTTCGCCGCATACTTTGACGGTTAATATCTCGGGAATGGCTCGTCGGATTCTGGTTTTGACTTCACCGTTGTTTTCTTAGCATCAGTGTTTGCCTACGGCGCGAGTTTCGTTTAATTCAGCGCATTTGAGCCTTTGTTTTGATCTCATATTTCCATTTTTAACTATCTGAACACGATAATTGCTATATTAATGACTGTTTGTTTTGATTCTCGGGAAGCCCTCCTAAAGGTGTGGGATTTCATCGAACCAACCTTATTGTAATTTCTCTAGGCGCTGTATCGAGCTCGACGATTGTATTTTTTTTTCGGGCACTGTTTGGAGGTCGACGATTGTATTCTTTTCTGGGCGCTATCTGGAGGTCGACGATCGTCGAGCGAAGCTCGACGACTGTAATTCTTTTCTGGGCGCGATCTGGAGGTCCACGATCGTCGAGCGGAGCTGGACGATTGTCATGCTGAGCTCGACGAAACGTCGAGCGGAGCTTGCTGTAGGTCTAATGGATCTTTGAGTTGAGTTCGATGATCTGGCCCTGCATGTTGAGTTCGACGATCTTAGGATTGAGTTCGACAATCTTAGGATTGAGTTCGACGATCGGGCCCTTCGAATTGAGTTCAGCGATTTTTGAATTAAGTCCGACGATCTTCGAATTGAGTTCGACGATTGGGCCCTGCATTCTGCGGTCGACAATTTTCGAATTTGGATCGACGATCAGGCCTTGCGTTCGACGATTTTCGAACAGAATTCGTCGAATGGAGTTTTTCCTTTTGTTCGATGAATGTCGAGCTGAGCTTGACAAAGAGTCGAATGGAGTTGTCTTCCCTTTAGCACTCGAGTAAATTTTTCTTCCCTTGTACTCGAGTAGTACTGCCTTTAGTACTCGAGTAATTGCCTTTAACCGGAGTAATCCTCTTGTAGTACTCGAGTAGTTGCCTTGTACTCGAGTAATCCATTTCTTCTGTCTCGGGAAAGCTGGTTCAGCCAAACCCAGTCTTTTTTTATTTGTTCTTCCTGTTATCACCTTAGTATAAATACCTTCTTCATCTTCTTCATCCTCTCTGGTTCTTTTTCCTCCCGAACCAGAGCGGCGTGAGCGAGAAAGAGGTTGTCCGTCCTTATTTCTTCTGGTGGACGTCGACGGTGCTCCGGTGCTCGGAATTTCAAACCGATCGTAGATCTGGAAAGCTCTCGTCGAGAGCTACGCCCTCGTGGTAATTTCTTCCCCGTTTCTTAAGATTTCTCGTTAGGGTTTTTTGGCCCTAATCCCCGTTTCGACCATTTTTGTCTTGATTTCAACTCCTCCCACAGCCTTTTTCCCCGATCTACGATGTAGAACGATTCAGAGGACTTTTCCGGTAAAAACCAAGGTAAGTGGTGGTTTCCCCTCGTTTCTCTTTGTCCGATCTAATGGTAACGGCTATACTTTCATGTTCTTTAAAATTTTCTGCGCTTATTCTTCCAAATTATTGTTATGATTAATCGTTTCAGCGATCCTTGGTTGTTGTAAAGTTTTGTCTTGGAAAGCCTGATCTTGTCTGGTTTTGGTTAATTATTCCTGGTGCGTCTTAGTGATGTCAATGCATGTCTTGGCTTTTGTTATTAAATCCGTTAAGTTAGAATTTATCTAGGACTGTAAATAGCTCCTAGAGGTTGATCAACCTTGTCTTGCATATAGTAATGTCAAGTAGAGTCTGACGAGCCAAATCTCGAGATATTTGTTTTGTGGTTTCTTTGGATTTCTTGATTGCGGGAGTTAGTGGATGATTCCACCTCCACAGTGTTTGTTTCCTTCATTAGTGCCCTGTGGAAGTCTACCTGGTTTCTGGATGTCTGCGGTGTATGGTGGAGAGTATGAGACTCCCTCGCAGTTAGACGGATTTTATATCCGTGTTTTTGGGTAGTGTGTCCAAGAGTGACCACCTCGCCTATGATTTTGGATAGTGTGTCCAAGAGTCACCACCTCGCCCGTGTTTTTGGGTAGTGTGTCCAAGAGTGACCACCTCGCCCGTGTTTTTGGGTAGAGTCGACCACAGGTGCCTAATAAAGGTTTTGTTTTTCCCTCTTGCGAATTATTCATGTAGTCACCTTATAGCCTCGTGCGTCTTGTGCACTCTAGTTGAACGTGATGATTCACGTAAGTACACTTTTACTACTGATGCTTGTTTTCTTTTTCGTACTTTACTTCAGTGCTTTTGGTCTTGGGTTGGTACCTCTGTTGACCTTTGTTTATTTTGGCTTATTATTTTTCCTGCCATCATTTGTACCTTCTTGTTGAGGTGTTCTGTCTTTGGAATTCCACAGGTGCAGAGCAGTAGCAGTTAGCAGTGCTGATTTTGGAGTTTTCTGGGCAGCAGTGTTGGCTGTGGTTGTTGCCTCATCATAGAGAGGTAGTTTGTTGTTTGTTTAGTTTTTCTAGTTCAGACATACTTTTGTTCGTGGGTTCTTGTCAGTTTGTTGGCGCCCACTGAATTGTTAGTTGTTTGATACTTGCTAGCTGCTCATTTTTTTAAAGGTGGATGTGGATTACTTGTTCTCTGGGAGGATTTATGCTAATATGCATGTTAGGCATTTTCAACTATAAAATCTACTACTATTACTTCATGCATTGCATATTTTAAAACTCTAACTTGTTATTTTTAGCAACCGTAAAAGTTATCTTTCCTACTATAATAAATTTAGAGTCTTGCATAGCATGAGTTGTCCTTTAGGGACATTTTTACTCATGTAGGATGTTTGAGTTAATCTAATCAAGTATTTTTCCCCAACGTATAATATATTTTGATTCATGGACTAGATGAGCCACTAAGCCGAGGGATACGGCTAACTACTGCACTTAACTGATTTTCCTTAAAATAACTTAAAAAAACCTTTCTTCATGATTAGTTTGGTGTCTTCCTGTGCGTCCGCAGTTATCCCCTGCTGACGTGGCATCATGACACGCATTTTTCCTTACTCTGGTAAGCTTTTTATAGGCGGTGAAAATGCGGGTTGTGACAGTTGGTATCAGAGGGAGGTTGCATGAAAATTTGTCGGGCAACCTTTCCTTGTTGGTATTAGGTGTTTAGCATCATATCATACACACACCGATATGTCATCAGCACATCTTGGATGAAGCACGAACACTACACTCATACCATAACATGAAGTATACAGGGCATATTATGTAGTATAGGATGCATAATATGTGTCTGTATATGGATCCACCATAGGGGCAACATGTGAGGGTTATGTAGTATGGGATGCATAACCTCACCACATGAATGCGACTAGCACGTTTCTTTTTCGTTGCATGAAAAGGTCATGTAGTATGGCATGCATAACATTTTCATGCATACGCCGCTCATAACATGCATTAGGGCCTTTTTAGAATGCATAGCACAATCATGCATAGCATAACATTGCATAAGCACAACGTGCCAAGCTAAAGATTTGCGGGATGACATATGTACACACATGGTTTTAAATCTGAAAAAAAAAGAATAAAGAATACATGCATTCATGTCATAGGCACAAGAGTCAATAGGTTGAGAGGATATCATCCTAAGTAGGACATAACATCATTATAAAATCCCAGAGCAAGTTGCAGTGCAAGCAAGTGTCTTTTAAGTATGGTCTGAACTAGTCGTGTGGCTTTGTTGTAAGTTAGGATTTTGATGAGTTGTTCGTTTGCATTTTTTAGAAATGTCACCAAAGCATCCCGCGACGAGGTCGACTCCCCAGTCCGAGGGTGAGTCATCAGGTGCGCAAAGTGACGCTATTATCGAGAGTCTGCGTCAGAGTAATGAGGCTCTATCGAGACAATTAGTAGCGATGGAATTGCAAATTGAGTCTCTGTTGTCTGCCGCTCCCGCGCAGCAACCTTTAGTGCAAGAGACCGCCGTGGGCCAGGCCGTGCCCAATACCCCTGCTCCTCTTGTGCCCCTGATGGAGAAACCATCAGAAATGAATTTCATAACGCACGTCCAGTGGTTGGGACCTCCCACCTTCGACGGGAGTGCTGACTTTATGATTATAGATGATTGGATCATCTCCATCGAGGAGATGTGTTCGTATTTCGGAATTCTAGAAGACCAGAAGGTGATGATTGCAGCCTATCAGTTGAAAGGTCTGGCAAAGAGTTGGTGGATTCGGGAAAGAGAGCGTCTGAAGGAAGGCTATTCTTGGGAATCTTTTAAGGAGATGCTGTTGAAGACGTTTCTGCCCTCAGTCGAGCAAGAATGCCTGTTGAATAACTTCCTGCATCTAAAGCATAGACAGCTCACCGTGAGTGAGTATGAGATTCAGTTTAGCGAACTGAGCAGGTTTGCTCCTGATTTGGTAGCTTCTGAGGAGGGTTGAGTGAAACGTTTCTTGGGAGGATTAAGAAGCGATGTCTAGCAGTTGGCATGCGCTTACCAAGCTGAAAGTTATGCTGAAGCAGTGGAAGCCGCTTTAAAAGTGGAGGCGATTGAAAATGTCAAGAACGCGGTGCTGCGACAAGGAAGGAGAAAAAAAGGCGTTGAGGATGGTAGCTCTAGGGCATCTGGCCCTTCTTCGAAGAAAAAAGTAAGGAAGTGTGTAGCTTATGTGGTCGTCCTGGCTACCCCTATGAAAGGTGTTTCAAGAGGACTGCCACTATGAAGCAGCAGCAGGTGCATGTCATCCAAGGTGCACCCAAGGGAGAGCTTGTGTGCTCGTTCTGTGCAAGGAATGGTCATGACGTGACTCGCCGCTGGATGAAAGAAAGGGTTTGCTTCCAGTGTGGGCAGAAGGGACACCAGAAGTCTTCGTGTCCCCAGGCTCAGTCCCCACTGCATCCTGCCCCACTTTGAGCACTGCCACCGCCACCAAACCTAGATAAAGGAAAAGGAAAGCTGAACGTGATGACCGGCGAGGAAGCCCAAACCTCTACGCAAGTGATATCAGGTTAGCCTCAATTTAATATATCCTTATTAATTATCATTGTTGCCCTAGTCTTCGTTCATTAAGTTATGTGTGTTACGGTTTTAGGGGAGTTTAAGGTTCGGAATAGGTGGGCTCGCATTCTTTTCGATTCGGGTGGCACCCATTCCTTTGTGTCCCGGAGATTTGTTGATAAACATCACCTAAGTGTGGACCATTTGGGAGGCTCTTTCAATGTCAAGCTCCCTTTCGGTGATTCTGTGATATCTAACCAAGGAGTTCTGAGATGCCCTATTTATCTTGGCAATTTTCTGGCCTTTGCGAATCTGATGATTTTGGATCTGTCTGATTTTGACGTGATTCTGGGCATGGACTGGCTGTCCAAGTATGATACGGTCATCCAGTGTAAGGCTAAGCGATTGGATTTCAGGATGGAAGACGGTCAACCTATGAGCGTCTATGGATTTCAGGACAGAGTTTCCCCTGTCATTTCTACGGTACGTGCTTGTCGTGCAATAGAGTCTGGTTGTGAGGCATTTTTGGTTTCTATTTCTTCTCTGGAAACAGCTTTTATTACACCACGTCTTGAGGATGTCTCGGTGGTGCAAGAGTTTCCAGATGTTTTTCCTAATAGTCTTCAAGGACTTCCTCCTAAAAGGGAGATAGAGTTTGTGATAGACCTCGAGCCAGGTACTCGTCCTATTGCTAAAGCACCGTATCGTATGGATCCGCGTGAGTTGGACGAGTTGCGTAATCAGCTCGATAAGTTGCTGAGGTGTGGTTTTATTAGACCAAGTACTTCTCCATGGGGTGCTCCTGTTTTGTTTGCAAGAAGAAAGATGGATTGATGAGACTTTGCATCGATTTTAGGGAATTGAACAAGGTAACCATTAAGAATAGATATCCCCTGCCAAGGATTGATGATTTGTTCGACCAATTGCGTGGTAGCTCGGTATTTTCAAAGATCGATCTTCGTTCTGGCTACCCCCAGTTGAGGATTCGTGAGACAGATATTCCCCGAACCGCTTTCCGTTCTCGGCATGGACATTATGAGTTTATGGTGATGTCTTTTGGTTTAACCAATGCACCCTCTGCTTTCATGGATTTGATGAACAGGGTGTTTAAGGATTTCTCGGACCGATTTCTTATTGTATTCATAGATGATGTCTTGGTGTATTCCCGCAATGTTGAGGAGCATACTCAGCATTTGCATCTGATTTTGTCGACCATAAGGGAGCATAAGTTTTATGCGAAGTTGAGCAAGTGTGATTTCTGGCTACCTCATGTGTCCTTTCTGGGTCATGTTGTAAGCAAGGACGGTATTTCTGTAGACCCGACCAAGATTTCTGCTGTGATGGAATGGGAGAGACCTTCTACACCTAAGGAGATTAGGAGTTTCTTAGGCCTGGCTGGCTATTATAGAAGATTCGTGGATGGGTTTTCGGTGTTATATGCTCCTTTAACTAGAATTACTCAGAAGAATACTGCTTTCATTTGGAGTGATAAGTGTGAAGAGGCTTTCCAAGAGCTGAAGAAGAGATTATGTACTGCTCCAATTTTAACCTTACCTACTGAGGGAGTTGATTATGCTATGTATGTTGATGCATCACACATCGGACTTGGTTATGTTTTAATGCAAGATGGTAAGGTGATCGCGTATGGATCGAGGCAACTAAAGACTCATGAGAGAAACTATCCTATGAATGATTTGGAGTTTGTTGCCGTAATTTATGCGCTGAAGCTTTGGAGACACTTATTGTATGGCGCGTTGTGAAAGATCTATACGGACCATAAGAGTTTGAAGTACGTCTTCACTCAGAAAGAACTAAATCTGTGCCAGCGTCGGTGGTTAGAATATGTGGCTAATTATGAAGTGGAAATTCTTTATCATCCAGGAAAGGCTAATGTAGTAGCCGATTCTTTGAGTAGAAAGACCGCTAAAATTTTTAATATGTCGGTACAGTTCTTGGTAGAAGAATTTTTGTTGATGGATATTGAGGTTGGGAGTCGTATTGTGCCTACTACTTTGGAAGCGGAAGAACCCTCTTGGATTTCCCTTACTCGAGCACATCAGAAGGATGATCCTGATTTGTCGCACCTCAGGAATAGAACCGTGAAGGGAGAGCTACCTAATTTCTCTGTGGATGAGTTGGAAACCTTGAAGTATCGGGGTAGATTTTGTGTCCCTGCCTTTGGCGATATTCAGGCTAACATCTGTGCTGAAGCTCATGGTTCCAGTGTAGCCTACCACCCTGGTTCCACTAAGATGTATAAGATCTAAAGCAAATTGTTTGGTGGTCAGGGATGAAGAATGATATCGCGAAGTTTGTATCAGAATGTTATACATGTCAGCGTGTTAAGGCTGATCATAGAAGGCCTGGTGGTAAGTTCACACCGCTTGATATTTCAAGTTGGAAATGGGAGAGTATTTCAATGGATTTCATCATCGGTCTGCCAAAATCTCTCCGTGGGCACGACTCTGTTTGGGTGATAGTCGACAGACTGACAAAGTGTGCTCACTTTGTTCCATTTAAGATTGGGTACTCGATGAAGAAGATAGCTGAGTTATATCTTGAAGAGGTCATCAGGTTACATGGTTTTCCTGTTAGCATTATATCAGATCGGCACTCTAGATTTATGTCTCGCTTTTGGAAGAGTTTACAGGAGGGGTTGGGTACCGATTTAAGGTATTCCACCGCCTATCATCCGTAGACTAATGGTCAGACGGAAAAGGTAAATCAGATCGTAGAGGATATGATCAGGTGTTATATTTTGGAACATGGTGGTGCTTGGGATGAGCGTCTCAGACTCATGGAGTTTGCATATAATAATAGTTATCAAGAGAGTCTGCAGATGGCTCCGTTTGAGGCCTTGTATGGGAGGCATTGTAGAACTCCATTGTTTTGGGCTGAAGTTGGTGAGAGACCATTGTTAGGTCCGAAAGCCCTTGAAGAGATGGATTGTGCCGTGACTCACATTCGGGAAAAGCTTCGTGCGGCTCAAGAGCGCTATGAGAAGTATGCTAATCTACGAAGGGTGGATCTGGAGTTTGCCGTTGGATATTTGGATTTTCTGAAAGTTTCCCCGATGTCTGGCGTTAAATGGTTTGGAAGGAACCACAAGTTAGACCCCCGGTATGTGGGACCTTTCCAGATTCTTGAGCGCATCAGAGTGTCAGCTTATAGGCTGGATTTGCCTGCGACCTTCCCTTGTGTCCATGATGTGTTCCATGTGAGCCAGCTGCGAAAGTGTGTTCGTAATGATCAGCAAGTCCTCGACTCGATACCCCAGATTCAGCCCAACCTTACATATTTGGAAGAACCTATTCGTGTTCTGGATTTTCGTGAGCGTTTGTTGTGGAGAAAGACCATCCCTATTGTCAAGATTCTTTGGAGAAATCAAGACGTCGAGAGCGCGACGTGGCAATTGGAATCGGCAATGAGGAAATCTCATCCGCACCTCTTCTCTTAGTTTCGGGTATGTTGCTATGTTTTCAGTTATGCATGATTTTATCAATTTTGGTTTGGTTTTGGAGTTCTGATAAGTTTCGGGACGAAACTTCTTTTTAGGGGGAGTGACTGTAACGCCCCCGATTTTTTTCGATGATTTTATTTGTTTTGGTAACGTCAGATTTATGACGTCGTGGCGTTACTTTTAACGTCGAGTGTTGGATTTAAGTAATTTTGGACTTGCCCGTCCAGTTTCGTCGCAACCCGAGCATTTTTGGAGTCTCAGCGCACGATCGAAGTTTTGGGTTTTGTTTTTTTGTTCGCCGCATACTTTGACTGTTAATATCTCGGGAATGGCTCATCAGATTCTGGTTTTGACTTCGTCGTTGTGTTCTTAGCATCAGTGTTTGACTATGGCGTGAGTTTCGTTTAATTCGGCGCGTTTGAGCCTTTGTTTTGATCTCATATTTCCATTTTCAACTATTTGAACATGATAATTGCTATATTAATGACTGCTTGTTTTGATTCTCGGGAAGCCCTCCTAAAGGTGTGGTATTTTGTCGAACCAACCTTATTATAATTTATCTGGGTACTGTATCGAGGTCGACGATCGTCGAGCGGAGGTCGACGTTCGTATTTTTTTATGGGCGCTGTTTGGAGGTCGACGATCATCGAGCGGAGCTCGACGATTGTATTCTTTTCTGGGCGCTGTCTAGAGGTCGACGATCGTCGAGCGAAGCTCGACGATTGTAATTCTTTTTTGGGAACTGTCTGGAGGTCGACGATCGTCGAGCGGAGCTTGTTGTAGGTCTAACGGATCTTCGTGTTGAGTTCAACGATCTGGCCCTGCGTGTTGAGTTCGACGATCTTAGGATTTTGTTCGACGATCTTTGGATTGAGTTCGATGATCGGGCCCTTAGAATTGAGTTCGATGATTTTCGAATTGGGTCCGGCGATATTCGAATTGAGTTCGACGATCGGGCCCTGCGTTCTGCGTTCGATGATTTTCTAATTGGGATCGACAATCAGGCCTTGCGTTTGACGATTTTCGAACAGAATTCGTCGAATGGAGTTTTTCCTTTTGTTCGATGAACATCGAGCTGAGCTTGACCAAGAGTCGAACAGAGTTGTCTTCCCTTTAGCACTCGAGTAAATTTTTCTTCCCTTGTACTCGAGTAGTACTACCTTCAGTACTCGAGTAGTACTACCTTCAGTACTCGAGTAATTTCCTTTTACCCGAGTAATACTCTTGCAGTACTCGAGCAGTTGCCTTGTACTCGAGTAATCCATTCCTTCTGTCTCGAGAAAACTGGTTCAGTTGAACCCGGTCTTTTTTTGTTTGTTCTTCCTGTCACCACCTTAGTATAAATACCTTCTTCATCTTCTTCATCCTCTCCGATTCTTTTTCCTCCCGAACCAGAGCGGCGTGAGCAAGAAAGAGGTTGTCCGTCCTTATTTCTTCGGGTGGCCGTCGACGGTGCTCCGGTGCTCGGAATTTCAAACCGATCGTAGATCTGGAAAGCTCTCGTCGAGAGAGACTCCCTCGTGGTAATTTCTTCCCCATTTCTTGAGATTTCTCGTTAGGGTTTTTCGGCCTTAATCCCCTTTTCGACCATTTTTGTCTAGATTTCAACTCCTCCTGCAGCCTTTTGCCCCGATCTACGACGTGGAACGATTCATAGTACTTTTCCGATAAAAACCATGACAAGTGGTTGTTTCCCCTCGTTTGTCTTTGTCAGATCTGATGGTAACGGCTATACTTTCATGTTCTTTAAAATTTTCTGCGCTTATTCTTCCAAATTATTGTTATGGTTAATCGTTTCAGCGATCCTTTGTTGTTGTAAAGTTTTGTCTTGGAAAGCCCGATCTTGTCTGGTTAGTTTAATTATTCCTGGTGCATCTTAGTGATGTCTATGCATGTCTTGGCTTTCATTATTAAATGCGTTAGAATTTATCTAGGACTGTAAATAGCTCCTAGAGGTTGATCAACCTTGTCTTGTATCTAGTAATGTCAAGTAGAGTCTGACGAGCCAAATCTCGAGATATTTGTGTTGTGGTTTCTTTAGGTTTCTTGATTGCGGGAGTTAGTGGACGATTCCACCTCCGCAGTGTTTGTTTGCTTCATTAGTGCCCTGTGGAAGTCTACATGGTTTTTGGATGTCTGCGGTGTATGGTGGAGAGTATGAGACTCCCTCGCAGTAAATGGATTTTATATCCGTGTTTTTCGGTAGTGTGTCCAAGAGTGACCACCTCGCCCGTTTTTTTGTGTAGTGTGTTCAAGAGTGACCACCTCGCCCGTGTTTTTGGGTAGTGTGTCCAAGAGTGACCACCTCGCCTGTGTCTTTGGGTAGAGTTGACCACAGGTGCCTAATAAAGGTTTTGTTTTTCCCTCTTGTGAATTATTCATGTTGTCACCTTATAGCCTCGTGCGTTTGGTGCACTCTTGTTGCACGTTACGATTCACGTAAGTACTCTTTTACTGCTGATGCTTGTTTTTTTTCGTACTTTACTTTAGTGCTTTTGGTCTTGGGTTGGTACCCCTGTTGACCTTTGTTTATTTTGGCTTATTATTTTTCCTGCAAACATTTGTACCTTCTTACTGAGGTGTTCTGTCTTTGGAATGCCTCAGGTTCAGAGCAGTAGCAGTTAGCAGTGCTGGTTTTGGAGTTTTCTGGGCGGCAGTGTTTGCCGTGGTTGTTGCCTCATCATAGCGAGGTAGTTTGTTGTTTGTTTAGTTTTACTAGTACAGACATACTTTTGTTCGTGGGTTCGTGTCAGTTTGTTGGCGCCCACTGAATTGTTAGTTGTTTGATACTTGCTAGCTGCTCATTTCTTTAAAGGTGGATGTGGATTACTTGTTCACTGGGTGGATTTATGCTAATATGCATGTTAGGCATTTTCAACTATAAAATCTACTACAATTACTTCATGCATTGCATAATTTGAAACTCTAACTTGTTATTTTTAGCGACCGTAAAAGCTATCTTTCCTACTATAATAAATTTAGAGTCTTGCATAGCATGAGTTGTCCTTTAGGGACGTTTTTACTCATGTAGGATGTTTAAGTTAATCTAATCAAGTATTTTTCCGCAGCGTATAATATATTTTGATTCGTGGACTAGATGAGCCACTAAGCCGAGGGATACGGCTAACTATTGCACTTAACTGATTTTTCTTAAAATAACTTAAAAAGAACCTTTCTTCATGATTAATTTGGTGTCTGCCTGAGCATCCGCAGTTATCCCCTGCTGACGTGGCATCATGACGCACATTTTCACTTACTCTAATAAGCTTTTTATATGCGGTGAAAATGCGGGTTGTGATACCCCATAAGAAGAAGGAGGGTGGAAGAAGAGAGGAAAAGAAGTCCTCATACAACAAGAAGAGGACAGAGAAGAGCTTAATAGCCAAAAAGGGCAAGACTCTTAGTGACTCCGTCTCATCAGAGTCGAGTGAAGAATAAGAAGCCTATTTTGGGCTTATGGCTCAGACAGATGACGAACAAGAGCCCCAGTTCACTGGGAAGGTAAACTCTCACACTGCTCTTTCAGAATTTGAAGTTTCTGAGCATGATCGTGAGGACAGCTCTTTTGATGATGAGTCTGAACTCATGGCCCAGTATAAAGAGTTGATCATGGCTTACGATAAATATCGCTGAATCGTGAAAACTCAGGCTAAAGAGATAAAGTCTCTAAAAGTTGAAGAGAGCATCTTGAGAGAAGAAGTCACTAAGACTGACTCACTCAAAGAGAAATTCAATAATGCTATTGAAGAATATAACAAAGCACTTGAGCACCTTGATCTAAAGGAGAAAATCATCAAAGAGTTGGAAGAACAACTCGCTGCTAAGAGAAAACTTGTTAAAGGTTTCTCGAAGCCTAAGACTATTCTTCCATTCGTTGCTGAATTCTCAGCGAAGGCCAAGGGTGCTGGACTAGGCCATGAAGAAGCTCATAACAAATCTTCTAGGAGAAATAAGGCCCAACGGAATAATAAGGTCGCCAAGAAGGCCTTGGCCAAAGAGAAGGGGTAATCACCTCAAGATCAGACCTCTTTCAAAAAGGTCATATTTCCTTCAAATGACTTTGATCTTGACTCATCCTACGGACACTTTGCTAGGCCTACCTATGTAGAGCCAAAGTCCCGTTATCAAGGATGTACTCGCCCCAACAATTTTGGTGAAAGTGTCCTTAAGGAGCCTTATGAAGAAGTGATTCTTCAGATCTATGGCCCTTTCAATCATGGTCATAACTTCAAGAAAGCACCAAAGGCAAAGCCCGTTGTAGAAAAGCCAATCAAGGAGAAGAAATCATGTGATTGCCATCATCATGAAGCTTCTTCTTCCAAGAATGCTGCCCCTGCCAGACCACAACTTCAAAAGGTCAAGCAGGAGAAGATAAGGCAAAGATACAATATATTTGACTGTTCGTGTTGTGGCAAAATTGGTCACTTTGTCATCGATTGCTGGTTTAATCCCAGAAATGCTGCAACCCCTTATGTTGGCAATATGAGAAAGACCAATCCTAATGCTAATATTCGTAGGGGGAGTGTTCTAACCCGATACCAAGGACCCAAACATATTTGGGTTCTTAAGGCAAACTGATTGTAATTGCAGGTATGTCCAAAGGCCGCCAAAATGCCAATCTGGTATTTGGATAGTGGATGCTCTCGGCATATGACCGGGACTAGAAGCCTACTTCAGAACTTCAATCCAGCCTTGAATGAACCAAAGGTTATCTTTGGAGGTTCAGAACGTGGAATCACTAAAGGCTACAGTACGATTACTAACAGTAGTGTATCTTTTTTAGATGTAGCTTATGTTGAAGGATTGGAACACAATCTTATAAGCATAAGCCAACTCTGTGATAAATGATACATAGTTGAGTTTTACGCTGATAAGTTCTTGATAAAATATATTGATAATATAGAAATGATTCTATCCGACACTCGAAGCAGAAACATTTTTTGTTTGAATTTCATTTGTATAGACTCTTGTACACCAGTGTGCTTTTTAGCAAAAGATAGTGCATCTCTTGGTGACCAATGGCACAAGAGACTAGCACATATTAATTTCAAAACTATTAATAAATTATTTTCAATGAACTTAGTATGTGATGCCCCAAATGTCAAGTACGTCAAAGATAGACCTTGTCATGCATGAGTAAAAGGCAAGCAAACAAGGGCTTCCTTTAAAAGCGTTATCGGCAAAGATTCTAATAGATGTTTACATCTACTGCGTGTGGACTTGTTTGGTCCACTGCAAATTAGAAGTTCGGGAGGCAAGGATTATACATTAGTAATTGTTGACGATTACTCGCGCTTTGCGTGGGTGTTCTTTCTAAAACACAAGTCAGATAACTTGGACTTCTTTACTAATTTTGTCAGGCAAGTCTAGAATGAATACAACTGCTCCATAGTCAAAATCAGAAGTGACAATGGAACAGAATTCAACTCTGGGGCCATTACAAAATTTTGTGAAAGCTTGGGTATCTTTCATTAATTTTCCTCTCCGCGTACTCCGCAATAGAACGGAGTGGCCGAGAGAAGGAATAGGACACTCATAGAGGCCTGCAGAACCATGTTGAGTGATGCCTCACTACCAGAATATTTCTGGGCTGAAGCCGTCAACACTGCATGCCACGTGGAAAATCGAGCACTCATAAACAAAAACCACGATAAGACACCTTAGGAACTTATAATGGGCAGGAAACCAACTGTCTCATATTTTAGAATTTTTGGTTGTAAATGTTTCGTGCTTAACAATGGTAAGTATCATACTACCAAGTTCAGCGAAAAGAGTTTTGAAGGTATTTTTGTAGGATATAGTAGCCATAGTAAGGCATACAGGATATTCAATAGAAAAACCTTGGTCGTAGAAGAATCAAAACATGTTGTATTTGATGAGACGATCTTGCTGCAAGTCAACTCTTCTAGTGTGCTTACTGAAGATGCATGTACAAAGTTGAAAGAACTCAGCTTGGATGAAGCATTTGAAGATAAATGTGAAAAGTTCATCAAGATCACCACTCCAACCCCTATTGGAGAGCTTGATGATCCAGATGAAGAAATTGTGCAAGATAATGAAGTCACTCCGGTGATTGAAGAGAATTCAGATGCAAGGACTCTAGAGCTCAGACATCTGAAGGATCACCCCATGGACCAGATCAAAGGAGATCCCCGGGATGGTGTCAGAACTCGTAGAGGTATAACTAATGAAAATTTATATCTAAGTTTTCTCTAACAGGTTGAACCAAAGAAGTTTGAGGAAGCGAACTCAGATGCATCGTGGATAGTGGCAATAGAAGAAGAACTAAATCAGTTCAAGCACTGCAAAGTATGGAAACTTGTTCCAAGACCCAAGGATAAGAATGTCATTGGCAAAAACTAGGTCTACAGGAACAAGATGGACGAGGATGGAATGATCATAAAGAACAAGGACAGAATCGTCGCTAAAGTTTATCGTTAAGAAGAAGGAACCGACTTCTATCAGACGTATGCTCCAGTGGCAAGGCTGGATGAAATAAGGTTATTCCTAGCATATGCTGCACTCAAAGACTTCACTGTCTATCAAATGGATATGAAGTCTGCCTTCCTTAATGGTGACATAAAGGAAGAGGTGTATGTGGAACAACCTCCAGGTTTCATTGATTCTAACTTTCCTGATTACGTTTATTTATTGCATAAAGCTTTATATGGTCTGAAACAAGCTCTGCGAGCTTGGTATGAGACGCTGTCTAGCTTTCTACTTGAGAACAAGTTAATAAAGGGAAAGATAGACAAGACATTATTTCTTAGGGAAATAAGAGGCAAGATTTTGCTAGTGAAAATCTATGTCGACGACATTATCTTTGGCTCTACTGATGACAATCTCTGCAAGAAGTTTTCAAAACATATGCAAAGGAAGTTTGAAAAGAGTAGTATGGGCAAGCTAAAGTATTTCTTAGGGCTTCGGGTGAAACAATCTGAAGATGAAATTTTCATCTCGCAGACCAAGTTCAACAAAGAGCGAATTAAGAAATTCAGAATGGAGAACGCAACCTCGATGAGGACTCCAATGGGTTCAACAATGTCTCTGGACAAGGACGAAAAAGGGAAACCTTTTGATGAAACCGTGTACAGAAGCATAATAGGATCCTTGCTCTACCTTACTGCAAGTAGACATGACATAATATTCTCAACATATGTCTGTGCTAGAATTCAGGTGAATTCTAAGGAATCTCACTATGCTGCTGCAAAGCGGATTTTGAGATACCTTAAAGGTACGCCAAATCTTGGCTTATGGTACCCAAGAAGTAATGATAGCGAGCTAATAGGTTTTTCAGATGCAGATTTTGCAGGGATCAAAGACGACAGGAAAAGCACTTCCGGGACATGCCAATTCTTTGGAAGAAGGCTTATCTCCTGGAGTAGCAAGAAGCAGAACTGTGTAGCTATCTCAACAGTTGAGTTAGAGTATATCTCTGCATGTAGTTGATGTGCACATCTGTTATGGATAAAGAATCAATTTGAAGATTATAACATGAAGTTTCAGAAGATTCCATTATTTTACGACTCTTCCAACGCAATTGCAATAGCCAACAACCCAGTGTCGCACAGCCGGACAAAGCATATGGAGCTAATATATCACTTCATCCGGGAGCATGTGGAGCACGGGGACATAAACCTTCAATATGTCTCTACAGACAGGCAGATTGTAGACATTTTCACGAAGCCGCTGGACGAGACCAAGTTCTCGTTTTTCAAAACGTAACTTGGAATGCTTAACAAAGAAGATTAGAGAAGATGGACTTTCAAGAAGGCTGAAAGTTCAAGGATTTGTCAAAAGTTGGAATTATGCAAAATTCTAACTCATTAACTCGAGTAAGAAGCAACCTACTCGAGTAAGAATAATGACCTACCTGAGTAGTCCACTTGACCTACTAGAGTAGTCCACTTGACCTACTCGAGTAGCAGACTCACCTACTCGAGTACCGCAACTCACCTACTCGAGTACTTCAGCATACCTACTCGAGTACTTCCAGACACATCTACTCGAGTACCTCATTTCATCTACTCGAGTAATATCAACTCACTCGAGTATATGCCGAGACATTTTTCTTCCTGATTCAAATTTTCTTATACACAACCCGAGGCTTATGCCGCCACTTCTAAGGTATGATTTCTTCATTTCTATTTTTTAGACATAAACCTAGGGTTATATAAATAAGAAATTCCATCAATGTCCTACACGAAATCATTTCTGCTCTCGAGTGCCCTACTGTCTCTTCGCCTTCCATCAACAAGTTGTAGAGCTGCGGCATTTCATTCTGAATCACGGCCGCCTCCTCAAAAATTGGTGTCGGTTCTGAATTGTTTGCCGCCGGGATTGCCGAACTTTCCGATGACTTTCATAACCTGATGATCCTACTCGACAACGCCGGACTCACCTTCATTCTCCAAGAACCCTGTAGAATCCTCTTTCTAGAAGTTGTCGAGTTCTTCAGAAATGTCAAGGTTAAGCGTCATAGTGCCGTTCTCAAATCAAAAGTCAAGGGTATCAAAATCAAGCTTAACAAAACTTCAGTATCTCAACTTCTTCGATTTCCGGTTGTAGACGAAGTCGATGATCTTGGGGAAGAAGAATTAGACATAACTTGCTTATTCTGTGGTATTTCTACTGCTACACAGTACATCAAGAGATTAGATATGAATGCTGAAGGGAAGTTATTGGTTGACATCATTGGAATGGTCCTTCTATGCAGAACCAACTCTATCAGAGATATTCCTCTTTACTTCTTTGACATCATGCAAGTTTTAGTCCGAAGGAAGAGTTTCTAGTTTGGCATGATGATCCTGGACAAGATTAAAGACAACATTAAAGCCCCCAATTATTCCAGAATCATCTCTCTAATCCTCCATGAACTCAACCCAGAAATCTTCAGTTTCTCCAAAGGGACTATTCTTCACCACATGAAGAAAGTCTTCTATTTCCTCCATACAAAGATGGGAGTTAAAACTGCATAATACCTCTCAGGCTATAAAGGTTCCAGAAGTACCAACACAGAGGACATGACCCCATCTCCCTCTCTATCTCGGGTCCCCAGCTCCTCTGGTGCACCTGATTGAGGGGGAGCCTGCTCCTACTATTCCAGCAAGGTTACCTACTACTCCAGAAGTAACTCCTCCACCTCCTCAAACTCTAGAAGATATTTCATCTGATCAATAACTTCAAGAAACTCTACTCTCCGCAGAAGCTGCTATCAATGAGATGATAAAACAATTGACTGCAAATGATCTTCCTCCTCCTCTCTCTCCAAAGGAAACTACAACTGAAATTCCACCAGAATCTCCAGTATAATCACCAGCACATACTCTTTCTCCATTAAAGTCTCCTACTGCACACCAAGAGCAGTATGAGACCATTCTTATTGATGATGAGCTATCACGTGAGCCAGCTGAAGCTCCTCTAAGGAATCTCGACTTCTCCATACCCTCAGTCACTGATGAAGGGGATGCCCTAATTCACGCTACAAGAGAAAAAAGCTCTGTCACCATTATAGAAATAGCTCCATGTGTAGCTCCTCCTCCAGTTCCCTCTTCTAGTGCTCCTCCTGCTGCTACTGCTTCTTCAACAAATGATTTGATGACTCAAGTTGTCCTTCAGCTTCAAGAACAGAGAACCTACTTTCATGCTTCTATGAAAGCTGTTACAGATAAAGTCACTGCTCTAGAGACTGAGATGAGCAGAGGATTTGCAGAAATCCAACATAACACTGACCAGCTAAGACAACTTTTCCAAATTGGTGGGAAGGCTCTAGACCACACTATTACTAGTGTTGGTCAAGTGATGGAGCAAGGTGTCACCCTTGCTGGTAATCAGATTGAAATGGATAAAAGAGCTGAATCTACAAAGATGAAGATCTGTGAAGAGCTTGGTATTTTCAAAGAAGATGACATCTCTAAGTTATCTGTTGAAGTCAGAAAGGGGGAGAATTTGGTGAAAGAATTGTTAGAAAAATTAGATGCTGCCATGTAAGGGCTTTGGAAAGACAAAATGACAGAAATCCATGATGATGTCATAGCACAAATTCAGAGTGTCAAATTCCATACATATAACACTGCTATTTGGATGCACAATCAAATCCTTCCTGAATTTGTTGATGATCCCAATATCATTCCTCATCATCTCAACCCCCTAGCTGCTGCTGCTCCTGCTCCTCCTCTGTAACCTACTTTATCTCTCCAAACCTGAAGGCCAGGAAGTCCCTCCTCCAGACTCCTATGCTCAAATCTGGGAGGATGACCCTGCAGATATTTTTCTTCAAGCTCCTCCAGAGATACAGACTTCAAGAAAGAAAAGCAAATTTGGTGAAGGTCCCTCTGCCATCAGGTCCATTCCAGTTTCTGATGCTGATAAGAGGAAAGCTCCAGAATTTGCAGAGATCTGGTCTCCTACCTCTAAATCCCTCATCTTGGACACTCTCAAACTTGTTATGGACATCCATGAAAGCAGGAATATTCATTACAGTTCACAGGAATGGGAGTTATATGATAAATCTATGACCAAGAGGAGACTATATGACAGAGAATTTGGGAGAAATAGTCCTGCTACTCCTCCAAGACCTCCTAAGTACTACCCCAAGCCTTACAGCTATCAGAGGAGACAACAAGAGAAGCAAGATAGGCAGCACCACCAAGTCTGAGCTACAAGGGCATATGTGATTGTGGAAATAATATTGTTGTAGAAATGACAATTTTGGATAATCACATTTATATAATTCTAAGTTTTTGATCGTGTTATTTTGTTTCTGGTCTTATGCTTGCTTACACTGATTTATCTACATAGCATTTTTTTTGTCGATAATTCACCTTAGTGTAAAGGGTTCTTACTTCTACAAATAGGGGGAGATTGTTAGGTATTGTATCCACATTAATCCAGATTTGATGAAGTCTCCCTTTAACTAAGATGAATTAAGTTGTATTTGATGCTTTGGCTGAGTTATGTGTTTGCAGGAATCTAATGGCAAGTGTAGACCAATGTCAGTCCACAATGGGTCACTAAACACAGGACCATACAATGTAATCCCTCATTATGTGATCCAAGGTGTTGACTCATGTGTAGTCTCTCTATTGGGATAAACTTCATATTCAAGCACTAGGACTTATTGGAAAAGACTTGATGCTGGTCTCACCAAAGAGAAGAGAATTCTGTCAAAGAAATTTGCTAAGTATTTTACTTGAGTAGTTCTATACCTATTCGAGTGAATAGCTCAGTATATATCGAGTAAAATTACTCTTACTCGAGTAAGGATGATAGATCCCGAGTAGTCAATTTATGGCTCTCGAGTAGTTAAGACAACTACTCGAGTAGTATCCATATTATTCTCGGGTTTACAGTTTTCTCTCTATAAATATATTCTAAGAAAATTACTCGAGTAGTACTTTATAGTACTCGAGCAGTTTATACTTTCTGTCTCGAGTAGTTAAGTCATGTACTCAAGTAGTTCATTTACTACTCGAGTAGTCCATTATTTTTACTCGAGTAACCAGAATTTATTCCCTTAGAATTTCTCCAAGTCAATTACTCGAGTAGCTATTTCCATATACTCGAGTACTTCTTATCCTCTTGTGCAGTTCAACTTCACTACTCGAGTAACCCAGAATTCTAGTTCAAAAAGTATTCTAAGTCCCTGACTCGAGTAGTTCATCTACCACTCGAGTACCTTATTCTCATTTACTGGAGTTATATTTCTTGTACTCGAGTAGTCTAACTCCACTTCACGTGTAATTCCTCAAGTACTCGAGTAAGTCTTTTTGGTACTCGAGTAGCTGATTAACTTCTCAATTTTCTTCAAGTATATACTCCAGTAATTTTCTTCAAGTTACTCGAGTAACTGTCTCTAAGTACTCGAGTAGTTATTTTCATCTCCCTCGAGTAGTTCTGAAAAGTACTCGAGTAGTAATTTCTTCACTCGAGTATGTCTCTTCAGTTTTCTGAAAATTTTGTTAAGTCCAGTTTAACAATTCTTTAATGGGCTTTGACATGATTGGTCCACGTGTTCCTCATTATGAATTAATTATGACAGATTATCTTCGATCCTATATAAAGTCTTGTCAAACCGACAAACCCTAAGAAAGAAAAATATTCTATCAGAAGTTTTTGCAGCCGATTTATTCTAAGAGTTTTCTGTTCCTCTCTCTCTCTCTCTCTCCAAGAAGCCGCCGCCGCCGATTCTCATCCGGCTAGGGTTTTCATTTTCAGAGGATTCAGATTAAGAAGATTTTATAGATCGAGATTGACGCACAACTCTTCATCTACTATTCGATTGTGTAAAGTCAAGAAGATCCAGATCTGATCTTGTCGAGATTTTCTTCATCTCTCTGATAAAGCCGAAAAGTCTAGAAGAAGAAGATCCAGGCCGATTCTTGCAGATCTGATAGAGATTCTTTGTTTGTATTTCATACATATTTTATTTCATTATTGTAGGAGAAGTTTTCTCCGATTGCAAGAGCTTCTGACTCCGAGATTGTAGGAAGTTTCATCTTCCGACTGTAGATCCGCTTTGTGGATCGAGATTATTGGAACGTTGTTCTGAGGCGTACGATTGGTTTTTTCAATCTGAGATAGTGGAGTAGATAAGTATAGTTTATTACTAGATCAGTAAGGGAAAGTGGATGTACCTACGATTGGGAACCACTATAAATCTTGCTTCGTTTGTGATTGATTGGTAGATAGTTCTTTGCATAGATCTAAGTTTTTATTCCGCAAAAAGACGCACATCTCACCTATTCACCCACCTCTAGGTGATTTAGGTAGACAACTAATAACTTTCAAAGCTCTCCATCAAAGATAAAGACCCAGCTGTGCAAGAAGAATGTGAAGAAGGATGTTGTCCAGAGGAAGCATAAGACAGTCAAGCTGGAAATGAAGACCAACCTGCAGAAGAAAATAATAATCAACAGGAAGCTGTCAGGCTTCCCCCAGCAGTCCGATATCTGAGAGATCATCCTCTAGATCAAATAATAGGTGAGGCTAGCCAAGGTGTACAAATTAGAAGTAGGAGTCTCAACACAGCTCTCTATTCCAGCTTCCTGTCACAAGAAGAGCCCATGAAATTTGAAGAAGCAAATCAAGATCAATTCTGGATTTGTGCAATGTAAGAAGAACTGAACCAATTCAAAAGGTGCATGGTCTGGAAGCTGGTTACTAGGACCAGATGGACATAATGTCATTGGAGTCAAGTGGATTTTCAGAAATTAACTTGATGAAAATGGCATTGTAATAAAGAATAAAGATAGATTGGTGGTCAAATGTTATAGACATGAAGAGGGGATTGATTATGATCAGACTTTTGCCCATGTTGCAAGGTTGGAAGCAATCAGACTGCTCCTTGAATTTGCAGCCTTCCAGGGATTCATGGTATTCCAGATGGATGTCAAGTCTGCCTTCCTGAATGAAGACATGAAGGAAGATATTTATGTAGAGTAGCCTCTAGTTTTTGTAGATTCTAACTCTCCAACTGCTATATATAGACTTAGGAAAGCTCTTTATGGTCTCAAGGAAGCCCCAAGAGCATGGTATGAGACATTGTATACATTCCTTATTGAGAACAAATTCTCAAGGGGGAAGATAGACAAGACCCTATTCCTAAGGGAATCTAAGGGCAAGATCATCCTAGTCCAGATTTATGTTGATGACATAATATTTGGCTCTACTAATGACAACCTCTGCATTAAGTTTGCAAAACTTATGTTGGGGAAGTTTGAGATGAGTAGTGTGGGTGAACTGAAATGTTTCTTAGGACTCCAAATAAAACAATTTGATGATGGTCTATCCATATCCCAGTCAAAGTTCACTAGGGAGATAATCAAGAAGTATGGCATGGAGAATGCTTCCAACATAAGAACTTCCATGAGCTCAAGTACGCCTTTAGGCAAAGATGATCCAGGGAAACCTTTTGATCAAACTCTGTATAGAGGTATAATTGGTTCCCTTCTCTACCTCACTGCAAGTAGGCCTGACATTATGTATGCAACATATGTCTGTGCAAGGTATCAGGCTTGCACTAAAGAGTCTCACAACACTACTATGAAAAGAATCTTGAGATATCTTAAGGGCACCCTAGATCTTGGCATATGGTACCATAAGAATGGGGAATTTGAACTAACAGCTATTCAGATGAAGATTTTGCAGGTTGCAAGGAGGACAAAAAGAGTAATTCAGGCTCCTGTCAATTTCGAGGTGGAAGGCTTGTCTCTTGGAGCAGCAAAAACAAACAAGTGTTGCAATATCAATAACAAAGTCAGAGTATATATCAGCTCGAAGCTACTATGCTTAGTTGCTATGGATCCAGCATCAACTTCTGGACTACAATATTCAGATAAGTAGAACTCCACTCTTTTATGATTATACTTGTGCAATTTCTATAGCTAGGAATCCTGTCACCCATAGCAGAACTAAGAATATAGAAATTAGGTATCATTTTATTAGAGAACATGTGGAAAAGGAAGACATCTCCCTTGAGTTTGTCTCCACAGACAAGCAAGTGGCTGATATCTTCACTAAGCCACTAGATGAAGCCACGTTCAACACATTCAAATTTGAATTGGGTATGTTGAATCTTCTGTAGCTTCAAGTCTCTCTTCTACCATATACTACACTGTCCATTTTGCAGGTAGTACAAGTTCTTCCTCTAGATAATGAAGATGGTGTGCAACTGTTGAGGGGGAGCTAGCCTAACAGCTGAAATGGATTCAGTCACAGTGGGAAAATCTACTCTGGATAGATAGGGGGAGAAAAATCCCTCAGAATGCTCGCTATTGCAGAACTCAAAAAGTGGGAGGATAGAAGTCAAAGGGGTAAGAAGAATAGACCGGTGAAATATTATGGATGGCAGCATGTCAGGGGGACTCAGTAATTCTCCACAGGCTAGAGAAATATGGTAACATTTTCACATTCTAATAATGTTAAATTTTGTCTATGATGAATATGTTGTGTTGTCAATGACCTGTATTGTTTTAACTTCTTCAAATAGGGGGAGATTATAGGGTCTATTGATCCTAATATTCCCAGATTTGTAAGAAGTCAAACGGGACAATGAAATACATGCATAATGTAATTGATGTGTGCTTTAGTTCATGCATGCTGGTAGTCCATGATTGGACAGATGAAGAAAAATGAGTTTGGTAGTAAACTCAAAATTCGTTGAGCTCAGCTTGAAGTTCTTCGAGCTCAGTTTGCAATTCGTCGAGCTCAGCTCAACAGTTGTCGTGCTAAAGTTAGAAAATTTGACTAAGGAAAAAAGCACTGAGAATGGTGAGAAGGTCAGAGTTTGTCGAGCTCAGCCCACAGATCGTCGAACGCAGCTAAAGCCAGAAAAACTGACCAAGGCAAAAAGCGCTGAGACAGCTGAGATAGCTGAGAAGAAAGCGCTAAGATAGCTGAGAAGAAAGCATTTAGACAGCTGAGACGAAAGCGCTAAGACAGAAGGTTATCTCAGAAGTTAAGAATATAGCACTGAGACCGCTGAGAAGAGAGCGCTAAGATATAAGCTTGTCTCAACTATTAATAAGAACTTGTGAGACCGCTGAGACAGAACCGCTGAGACAAATCTACAGAAAATTCACAAGTCCAGAAGCGTTGAGTGCCAAGATAGATGGCATTGAGTGACTTAACATCACTCAACGCTTTATGGATTTCTGGAATATTTTCTAAGTCCAGATGGTGATGACCATTGCTGACATTATCAAAGTCAACTTACATGTAACAGTTGCGGGAAAGCTGCAGTGGTGCTGAAAACTTCTTTGTCCTTTTCTGAAGAAGGTGGGGCTCAACAATCCTTCATTGGGCCCACATACAATTGTGTCATTGATTCAAATCAACATATATAAAAAGGAAAAAGAAAATTGATTAGGGCAAAGAAAAAGAATGTAAAACGAACAAACGGAGAACAAACGCTGAAAGAAAACTAGAGGCGGCTGGACATCTTCTTCTCCATCAAGCTTGAAAGCTCCAGTCCAGCAAAGATAGCCTAAAGGAAAAGAAAGATAGCTGAAGCTTTTCAAGCTTAGCAAGATAGTTCTCTCTAGAACAGATAAGCTGATTTATCCATTCAACAAGCAGGTAGCTGCTCATCTGTGCAGCAGAAAGTGTTAGCTATAGAATAGCACTAATTCCTTCTACAGCAAGAGTGTTGGACTGATATCTGCTCAGTCCAGCAACTTAGACTCAGAGACTTTTCTCTGAGTCAATTGTTTTATTTTTCTTAAACATTCTGTATTCACTTCCTGGAGATTCAGTTTATCTGAATCTGAGTGTATGGCAATTTGTGCCTGAGGTAGGTGACTTATTAGTCACTAAGGTAGGTGCCCTGTTGGGGTACTGAGGTAGGATCCAAGAGTGGATCTGAGTTGTATGGGTTATTTTCCAGAGGTAGGAGAGTGCTACTCTTTGAGGTAGGATCTAAGTATGGATCTGAGGTAGGGCTGTCCTCCCAGCCTGAATGTAGGGCCTTGTGCCTGAGGTATATGACTAGAGAGTCACGATCTGTAGGTGATAAGTATGTCACTAGGTTGTAGTCCTTGGAGGAGGCTGAGTTATAGGTACCTGGAAGGGTAGTGAGTTGTAGTAGTGTTGCACCACTCTGAGAGTAGGGTTATGTGCATGAAGCTATAGGGATGAAGAGCCTGAGTTGTAGGCCTTAGAAATAAGGCTGAGGTAGGTGATCAGTAGATCACTGAGATGTAGCAGCTCTGTAGCGCTTTGAGGTCGGAATCCTTGTGGTTCTGAGTTTGGATTCTGTGAAGAATCTATGTATAAGGCTGAGATCCTGAGGTGTAAGCTCTGAGGAGCATAGTCGTGGAGTTTGTGCCTTGTCCAACAAATCAGTTGGATATGTGGAAGGGAAAGTGGATGTACCCAATTGGGGAACCTATATAAATCTTTATGTGCTTGTTGTGTTTCTTCTTTTCATTCTTATTGTATTATCTAAGGACAAGCTCTAGATAGATTAAGTTGAAATCAGCAAAAGAACTAATAAAATTTCAAAGACCTATTCACCCCCCCCCCCTCTAGGTGATTAGGTAACCTTCAGTTAAATAACTTTCAATGTATGTTACATGTGTCTATGCTAGGTATCAGGTCTACCCTAAAGAATCTCACAACTCTATTGTAATGAGAATCTTGAGATATCTTAAGGGCACACCAGATCTTGGCCTATGGTACACTAGAAATAGGGATTTTCAACTAACTGACTATTCAGATACAGATTTTGCAGGATGCAAAGAGGACAGGAAAAGCACTTCTGGCACATGTCAGTTCCTAGGAGGAAGATTAGTGACTTGGAGCAGCAAGAAGCAAACAAGTGTTGCTATATCAACTGCAGAGTCAGAGTACATTTCAGGAGGGAGCTGTTGTTCTCAGTTGATGCGGACTCAACACGAGCTCTAGGATTTTGACATCAAGGTAAGTAGAACCCCTCTATATTGTGATTCTACTAGTGTTATTTTTATTGCTAGGAATCCTGTCTCACATAGTAGGACAAAGCACATATAAATTAGATATCATTTTATAAGGGAGCATGTGGCAAATAAAGATATCTATCATGATTTTGTCCCCACAGACAAGCAAGTGGCTGACATCTTTACTAAGCCACTAGATGAAGTAAAGATCAACACTTTCAAGTTTGATTTGGGTATGTTGAACCTAGTCTAGCTTCAATTACTCCTATAATTTTAGTTTTGGTGCCGATGTATTCTTATTGCAAGAGATGAAGACCTTGAGTGGTAATAAGACCAATGTGACCATTAGTAAATGATGGCAAAAGTGGCTCCTATTGAGGGGGAGCAAGTCAAGCAGCTGCAGGACCAGAACCAACCTCATATAAAGAGGTAGCTAGCAGCTGAATCAAGGAATCAACTGCAATCAGATAGGGGGAGAAGTAAATAAAGACAAGCCAGCTCTTCCCTGACTATTCTTCAGAAGTCAAAAAAGTGGAGATAAAGAAGAAATTGATCAAGTGGAATATCAAGTTGCTTCAAAGAATGAAAAGGTATGGCATCATCAAGTGTGGCATCAGAGGTTGATCAAGTGGTATCAAGTTCAGGGTGAGAAATAAATGTTGCAGTTCAGGGGGTGAAAGATATGCTCCCATGCAACAATCAATTGGTATCACACACATTGCAGCAAAATAGGGGGTGCAGGTAATGCTCACCAAACAGGCAGGAAATGTGGTAACCTTCTTAGATCTATTGTATTACAATAGCACATTTTATTGCTACATATGTTGTGTGTGTCATTGACTATGAAATATGAACAATCTAAATATGGGTTTTGACTTTTTCAAATAGGGAGAGATTGTTGGGTCCATTAATCCAAATTGCCCGGATTTGTAAGAAGTCAAACAAGTCAATGACACACACACACATGCTAGTTGTATTTAATGTGTATTTGAGTTTATGCATGCAGGTCAGTCCCAATTACACTAATTGGACAGGTGTACACCAATCAAGCTGGTGGTCAGGAAGAAATTACACTAAGTCCACAGGTGTTGAGTGGAGCAAGCTCACTCAACACCAGCTGCCTTAAGAAAGAAAGCTGGACAGGAAAATACTACCAAGTCCACAGGCGTTGAATGAAGTCTATTCACTGAACGCCAGGTAATTAAAAATGTTGAGAATATTCAGCCTAACAATTGACAAGCAAAAAATGTGTCTAAGTCCATAGGCGTTAAGTGAAGTGTACTCACTCAATGCCATACATCAAAAAGTGGTGAGACAGGCTAAGACAGTCAAAGCCTAAAAAGAAACAGCAATAAAGTGGCTAAGTACACAGGCGTTAGGTGAAGTATACTCACTCAACATCATACTCCATAATCGTTTAGTACTTCTAAGACAGTCAACACCACAGAAAATCTGTATTGATATTTGACTAAGTCCACCAACATTGAGTGAAGCTTACTCACTCAACGTCATGTGATAAAAAGCATTAACTGAACCTTAATCAGTAAGAGACTGTGATTTCATAGAAATTTTGCTAAGTTCAAATGCGTTGAGTGCAACTTACTCACTCAACGCCAAGTGACTAAAATCAATTCTAAGTGTATTGGCATTGAGTGTAGCTTTCTCACTCAACGCCAAGTGACAGAACTTCAGTTAAGCAGTATGGCGTTGAGAGAAGCTCAATCACTAAATGCCTAGAGATACGAAAATTTTGTAAGTGTTTTAGCATTGAGTGAAGGTTGCTCACTCAACGCCTAATGACAGAAAATTTTCTAAGTGTTTTAACATTGAGTGAAGGTTGCTCACTGAACACGTAATGGCAGAGAAATTTTCCAAGTATTTTGGCGTTGAGTGATGGTTGCTCACTCAACTCCTAGTGACAGAAAATTTGTCTAACAGTTTTGGCGTTGAGTGTAGCTTTCTCACTCAACACCTATACTAAAGTTGCTTGATTTTGGCTAAGTCCACAGATGTTTGACGTCATCATGAGTCAGCAAAAGACAACAAAGTCAACACAGTTCAAATTCATTGAGGGAAATATGCAGTATGCCTTTAATTGCACTGACGGCCAAGTGGTGTCATATTAGGCAAATGTAAGGTGGTAAATCTGCAATTAAGGCGTGGCCCACAACGCAAAGAGTCGTTGATCGATGATCAATAAAAGGGAAAGATTGACTATGACGATGGAAGCAATTAGGGTTTTTTAAATACACATAGTGGAGGAACTTCTTCTTCTTCCTCGCAATTAACATCGAGCCTGAAGCACAAGTTCTGATTTTGTGGGCCTGAAAGCAGAAACAAATAATTATTGCGAGTCTTATCAGCGATAGTAAGTTTAGAATCAATTTCTGATTGAGAAGAGAAGCAGAGCCTTTAGAGTCTGCTAGTCCAAATAGTTGTTTGAAGAAGACAAAAATCCTTCAGATCCATTTTCTTCAACAGCAGGTCAGAATCTTGATTCTGAGTTACTTCAAGCGCAAGCAGCCCAATATTGAAAATCTTTTCAACTTGTTGTTGTGAAGAAGACAAGGCTGAAATCTGCTCATCACAGGAAGACGGACATAGATAAAACCCTTTGGTGTCTAACTATTGTAACACCATTTCTATTTTTTGTAGGATCCAGTCTTGGATCTGAGTGTAGGATTCTGAGTAGAATCGGAGTTGTAAGCCTGTGTTATAAAGGTTGAGTGTAGGATCCATTTTGGATCATAGTGTAGGGCTGTCCTCCCAGCCTGAGTAGTAGGTATTTTGAGCCTGAGTTAGGTGGTTGTTTAATCACTGAGTTGTAAGAACTTGTGCCTATGCAGTAGGTCTTGGAGGAGATAAAGTTGTCATGTGAGATCGTGTTGTAAGCTCTTAAGGAGCCGAGATTTGGGGGCTCTTGTCTAACACACTGTTAGAAAGGGGGAGAGGGAGAGTGGACGCACCCATAAACTAGGGAACCACTATAAAATTATTATGTCTTCTTGTTGATGTTCTTGAAAGCTAAACTAACTATTCCCCAAGCACAGCTAAATCAGGAATAGGTCTAGATATTTTCAAAATAGACCTAAAACCTATTCACCCCCCCCCCCCGCTAAGTGTTTGCTGACCTTGAAAACAAAGTATTTCAGTTACAAAAGACATAAAAACCTATTCACCACCAAGGTGTTTAGCTACCCTTGAAAACAAAGACTTTCAAGTGGTATCAGAGGGAGGTTATTGAAACAGAACATAACAGTCTGAACAGATCCCCTGGGGTAGCTACAGATTTTCTTTATGGGTTCAGGAGAGAAACACAAAGAGTTGTGCTCAATGAAGTTTCCAATCTGCAGAACAGAGAGTTTGGGGATTTGGAAAGAAAGATTCAGGTTGTTCATGGAAGCATCTGAACCCAGGATTTTCATCACAATTCAGGAAGTCCCCATCATCCCTATGAAGATTTCTATCCTGGATGCAGATATCCAAACTCCAAAAAATACATTGAGATGACCAAGGATGTGGTCATCCAGGTAACTATGGACAAGAGAGAACAGAATATTATTGTGAGTACTATTGATGATTCCACATTCTAGAATATTATCCACTATAAGACATCTAAGGAAAATATGGGACACTCTAATTATTTATATTAAGGGCACTGAAGAGGTCAGGGATGACAGGAAAACCCTACTCAATCAAGAATATGAAGCTTTCATACAAAGCAACAGAGACAGCATAGCAGATTTCTATGAGAAATTTTTCAGAGTGGTCAATGAGCTGAGGACCTATGGGAGGTTGTTCATCAATTATGAGTTGAATGATAAGTTTCTAAGATCTCTAACCAGAGACTGGGACACGCAAATCTGTGCAATCAGAGAAGTGGCAAAAGCTTGCTAAAACTCCTCATACTTTGTTTGGAAAGATGCCTTCATATGAAATGCAGCTATCTGTCAGGAAGTAGGAGGAGACCACCAACAGGACTCATGCAAGGAGAGGACAGTGGCCTTCAAGGCTAAGAGTTATAAGAAGAGCAAGAAGAGGATTGCCTCACCCCCAAGGAGGCCTACTGACTTAGAAAGCTCTTAGTCTAGCTCATCTGACAGAAATATATCAGATGGGGAGTTTGTTGCCTTCTCAAGGCAATTCTAGAACATGATGAAGAGGAAGTAATGAAGGAACAAGCCTTCATCCTCTTCACATGACAAGAAGGATCACCACAAATCTAAGAATATGTTCTCCAAAGGATACATGTATGACTCCAAATCCAGTAAACATAATTCCTCTAAAATTATTTATTATTTTTGCATCAAGCCTGGACATGTCATTGTTAACTGTCCAGTCAAGAGAAAAGAGACTGGTGAGAAGAAGCAACACCACTAAAAGGAAAAGGAGGGAAAGACCTTCATTGCTAAGAAAGAGAAGAGTTGTAGTAAAACTGACTCAATATCTTTTTAGTCTGAAGAAGAAGATGAATCCTATATTGGGATGTTTACTGCTGAGGAAGATGAGGAGTATTCAGCTGCATGGATAGGAATCAGGGCCCCTCTGTCACACTCAGATAGTGACAATAAGGTGAATGAAGATATCAGTGGATGTTATGGACTTGTGACCATAATAGATGGTGAATCCAGTCAGGATTAGTCTGATCATCAGGAGGTACCAATTCATTCTCTTTCCCCCTCTAAATCTAACTACGAAACTAGCCCCAATTCTGATGCTCCTTCATCCAGTGGTGATGATGGCTCAGAATCTAAGGAAGCTGTCAATCAATTGATTGACAATTATGGGTTAATCCTGGAAGCTCTGAAGAAGAGCAAGCTGCTTGTCAAAAGACAATCAAAGGAGATTGTCTCTTTCAGAAAAATCTCTCTTTGCACTCTGAGTCAGACTCACTGCCGAGTCAAATGACCAGAGAGATAGCTCAACTTAAAAAAATCACCATTATCCAAGGCTCAACCATAAATAGTAAGAGCTCTTTAATTAAAGAGTTAGAAGATAAGCTCCTTAAAGAGAGGATGCTAGTGCCTCAGTACTCCAAACCTAAATCTATATTGCCACACATTGATATATTCACCTCCCAAACTAGTAAGACGGGGTTGGGGTACATTGAGAGGAATACCAGGAGGACTATGAGGAAGTGCAAGGCTCCAATTCAGTCTGCTATCTCTTTTGAGAAGGTTGTGCTACCATCCAACAAATATGGTTAAGAGAGTATATATGATCACTTGTTGAATGGAAGATCCACCAGTGTGAACAAAAATGCTCACAACTGTGGTGGAAGGAAGGACATGGGCTTGAGTGTTTTTAAGGCCCCACATGAGGAAATCTAGATGGGCCATTATGAACCATTTGTTTTTAGTGCACCAGCCCCTACACTCAAGAATAAGGTAGTGGCCAATAGTTAAGCTATTCCAGCAAAGACTCGTACCAAAAGTAAGTCAATCAGTAAGCCTGACTTGGCTATCTCTGATGCAATTAACAGCTTGTCTTTTGTAAAGAAGACAGTTGTTAGTGGAATTCGTAGTAAGCCAGGCACATCTATTGGCAGACTCACTTTCAGTCAGATCCTTGCTGAAAGAAATAAGAAGAGGGTTGTTGCTCTCCCTTCTGAACAGTCTATTACTTTCAGCTTGCATTCTACAAAAGTTGTTCAGAAAAGGAGATACAATATTCATGAGTTTTGGTGCTATGGCAAATTGGGACATTTTGCCATAAATTGTTAGCACAACCCCAATGTGTCTAGTTCTAGGGCAAGTCTACCTGTCAGAAATGCTGCAGGTAGACATGCTCATTTTTAAACTAACAAGAACCAAGTACCCAAATCCTTTTGGGGTGGTAAGGTAAATTAAATTGTGATTTCAGGTTAGTCCAAGTACTCATCCAATATGGTGCAAGGAAAGTGGCTGTTCCATACATATGACTTGAATATGGGGTCATCTAAAGGAATACTGTCCAGTAAAGAACAAACCAAAGGTCGTGTTTGGAGGCTCAGAAAAAGGAGTTACCAAGGGAATTGGTATGATCACTAATGGCATAGTCCCAATCACAAAAGTGGCTTAGGTGGAAGGGTTACAACACAACCTGATAAGCATAAGCAAACTTTGTGATCTTGGCTATGTCATTGTCTTCCACAAGGATGAGTGTCTAATCAAAAGGTCAAGTGACCACGAGGTCATTTTGATAGGCACTAAGAGTGGGAATATTTATTGTTTAAACATTTTATGTTTATTTTTTGACACACCAGTGTTATTAGTTCCTCATGAGAAAGTATTCAACTGTATGCAATGGCACAAAAGACTTGCCCACTTGAACTACAAGACCATTAACAAGCTCTTCAGTGGAGAGATCGTCAGTAATGGACCCATTATAAGATGAACCAAAGAGGGCATTTGCTCTGCATGTCAAAAGGGAAAGCAGACCAAAGCCTCCTTTAATAGCATTGGGGCCAGGTACTCTGTGAGGTATTTGTACCTCCTACATATGGACTTGTTTTTCCATTTCATAGTCTAGGTAGGAAAGTCTATACACTTGTGATAGTTGATGACTATTCCAGATATGCTTGAGTTTTCTTTCTAAAGAAAATGTCTGAAACACTGGACATCTTTATGACCTTTATTAGGTAAGTTCAGAATGAAAAAGGCAGTTCTATGGTCAATATTAGAAGTGACCATGGTACT
Source organism: Platanthera guangdongensis (assembly GCA_039583875.1). Lineage (NCBI taxonomy): Eukaryota > Viridiplantae > Streptophyta > Magnoliopsida > Asparagales > Orchidaceae > Platanthera > Platanthera guangdongensis. The sequence continues at coordinate 40,577,384 of CM077154.1, forward strand.
GAATGTTTGTCGAAGGAATGACAAAGTTCTGTGAAGAACTAGGGATTTGTTATGAGTTTTATTCTCCAAGAACACCCCAGCCAAATGGCATAGCTAAGAGGAAGAACAGGACTCTCATATAGGATGGAAGGAAACTGCTCAGTGACACTTCTCTCCCAGAATACTTCTGGGCTGAGGTAGTGAACATTGCTTGTCATGTCTTGAATAGGGCCTCTATCAACAAGTATCACAAGAAAACTCCCTATGAGATCATGAAAGACAGAAAACCAAACCTAGCCTATCTCAGGATCTTTGGTAGTAAATGCTTTATGCTGAATAATTGGAAGTCATACTTGACTAAGTTTGTTTCCAAATCCTATGAAGGTATATTTGTTGTGTATGACAGTCATAGCAAAGGGTCTACAACTTGAAAAATTTGGAAGCTGACATCTTCATAGCAAGACTAAGCATATAGAGATTAGGTATCATTTTATTAGAGAATATGTGGAATGTGAGCACATTAGTCTTCAATTTGTCCCCGCAGACCAGTAGGTAGCTGACATCTTTACCAAACCAATAGATGAAGCCAAGTTAAACTCCTTCAAATTTGAAATGGGTATGATGAACTTAGCACTGCTTCAGTTTCTCTGTATGTATTTTAATTGCAGATGGTACTTAACCATGCAGGAAAATAAATAAATTATGGACCTAGTGTCCAGGCGTCGAGAGCACTGAGTTCACAGCAGTCGTTGAGTGCACCAAATCCACTCAATGCAAACTTCCAGAGACATATATTTACAGTTAATCTGTGGGATTAATCTCACCCGTTGATCTCCTCATGATCCTCGAAATAGGTACGCGCCTCTCCACATTTTTAAATTAGAGGCATGTATAAATAGAATGGTGTGTGCTTAGAACAAGATACGCTATTCCTCGCCCTTCTCAGCCACTTGCAACGACACGATGAAAGCTCGAAAAATCTACAACAACTAACAGAAGCAATGTCGCCAAGGATATTAGATTTCCTGTTCGAGGGTTTAAAGTTGGTTATAAATGGTTTTAGGATGCGCCTGTGGAATTCCAAGTAGTTCTCCAGCTACTGCAGATTGTTGACCTAGAATATATTCTTTCAGAGCCTGGACTACTTTAGAAGAGAGAGGAACTTGATTTATACTCAAATGCAAAGGTCTACTCTTCATCCGTTAAAATCAAGTCCTTCATTAGTGGAAATAAGGCCAAGGTTACTCCTAAAAGACTGAGCAAGGCACTACAATTGCACAATTTTATGATGTCATATTAAGAAGATGAATTAGATGAAACTGATGTCAATGCCGCCCTGAAGTGGTGTGGATTGTATAAGTTGCAGCATCCCATTTCGTGCAAGACCCCTCGCATACATTTTTAGCCAAGAAAGCTGACTAAAGCATGGGGTGCACCAATAACTGTCTTCGAGTGATACTGGACTAGTAGGGCAAATATGACTTAGAAATATTTTGGATGTTATAGGTGTTGAGTGGTCTCAACACCACTCGACGAATTTAACTTAAAATAATCCTGGATTCGACAAAGCGTCGAGTGAGTTGAGTGGTCTCAATGCCACTCGACGAATTCTAACTCAGAAATATTCTGGATACTGAGGCATTGAGTGAACTCGACCTCATTCGACGAGGCATCGAGTGCGTTGAGTGGTCTTAATGCCACTCAATGCTTTTGAATAGGAAAGTTCGGCACTCAACGAGAGCGTTGAGTGATTTAACTTAGAATAATTCTAGACTCAAAGCATAGAGAGCATTGAGTGGTCTCAACACCATTTGACGAGGCATTGAGTAATTTAACTTGGAATAATTCTAGACTCAAAGCGTTGAGAGCGTTGAGTGGTCTCAATTCCATTGAACGAGGCATTGAGTGTTTAATTTAAAATTATTCCGGATACTATAGGCGTCGAGTAGACTCGACGCCACATCACGAAGTCATTCGACGAATTATCCTATATAATCGATGATTTTGACTGAACCTCATAGGCGTCGAGTGATCATGATGAATCTCGACGATTTGTCAAGTGTGTATGGTATACGTGGTGATTTTGACTTAGAACATTTTCGGGAAACTGTGTTGCGGGTTCATGTGTATGGGCAAAACCGTGTTTTCAGGAAATGCGCCAATTGACTTATTAGGACCTGCTGGGTCCATCTCCCTTAATGTCCCAGATTTGTGTGAAGTCAATCTTGTTAATGATATACATAAAAATATATTGGATGTCCTAGTAGCAATGATGGGACAGATAGCCTAAGTGGCTAAGTCCACAAGCATTGAGTGAAGTCAACTCACTCAACTCCATAAAACAAAAGGCTGTGAGACAGGCTAATGCAATCAAGTCCTAAAGATAAATGGGCTGAAAAGTGACTATGTCCACATGAGTTGAGTGAAGATCATTCACTCAATGTCATAGGTCCATAATCGTTGAGTATAGCTCAGTTAGTCAACGACACAGGAAAACTGTGAATATTTACCAAGTCCACAAGCGTTTAGTGAGGCAAGCTCACTCAACTCCATGTGATATTGTATTGACTAAATTTTCAAAGGAAGTGTTCATCTTGATGCAGAAATTCATCGAGCTGAGTTCAGAGTTCGTCGAACAAAGACCCGAGTTCATCGATCTAATCTTTCACTTATTTGTCAAGCTAAACTATAAATTCATCGAACTAAGTTTTTATTTGTTTGTCGAGCTGAGCTTAGAGTTCGTCAAACCGAGTTTGTTGAACTCAAACTGATTTATGAAACATAAAATCTGGCTAAGGCAGAAAGGGTTGAGTGAGGCGTGGTCACTCAACACTCCCAACGCCATGATGTAGAATTAGTTAAAGAAAAAGGCATTGAGTGAGGCATGCTCACTCAACGCTCTCTATGCTTAAGATGTTGAAAAAGCAAAAATGGCTATGGGAAAAAGCGTTGAGCGAGGGATGTTCACTCAATGCTCTTAACGCCATGCATGCAAATAAGGCTGTAGAAAGGGTTAACACAAAAAGCATTGAGTGAGCATTACTCACTCAACGATGTCAACGCCTAGATAAATAAATTTGTTTAAGTACTTTGGTGTTGAGTGAAGCTCATTCATTCAACGACCATTATATTAATGCTCGATTTTGGCTAAGTCACCAGGTGCTGATGTCAGCAAAATCTCAAGATCGACAAAGTCAACTTATTTCAAAACAAGTACAGTGAAGCTACAGAACACGACAAACTCTGTCGTGAAGCTATTGTACATCTTCTTTCGTTGAAGCAAGATGCAGCTGGATGTTGCAAGTCAGCCCCACTAAGTTCAAAAAGAGTCGTTGATCGACGAGCTACAAAAAGAAGAGTGTGGGGCAAGTCAAAATAACTTTTATAGGGTTTTCAAAAAGAAAAGAGGCTGCTGGACAACATCATCTTCTTCGATGAGCTTGGAAGATCAAGTCCAGCAAAGAAAGCCAAAGGGCAAAAAATGATAGCTGAAGCTTCTTCCACTTCAGCAGGATAGTTCTGTGTAGAACAAGATAGCTATTGAAGAGGACTCATTCCTTCAACAGCAGGTTACTGAGTAAATCTGATCAGCAAAGAAGTTAGCTTCCTAAGAGGACTCTTATCTTCAACATCAAGTGGTCTCAACTGAAAACTGTCCTGTCCAGCAAGGTAGCCTCCAATATTAATATCTGAGTCAGATACTTAAGCACTTTATTTAATTTACCTTATAGTATTCTGTGTATAATGAATCTTAGTGTAGGCCTAAGCTATTAGGCTGAGTGTTATACTTGTTTGGATTTGTGCAGTAGGAACACTTGGTGTTCTGAGGTAGGTGATTGTTGAATTACTGAGCAGTAGGATCCAAGTTTGGATTTCAGTTGTAGGGCTCTTTATGCCTGAGGAAGGGCAATATTGTCGGAGTTGTAGGAGAGTGAAGCTCTCTGAGTTATAGGATCCAACTGTATCTGAGTTGTAGGACTTGGTTTCAAGTATGGGGTAGGTGATTAATTAATCAATGAGCTGTAGGAGTGCTGCAGCACTCTGAGAGTAGGGTTGTGTGGCTGAATATGTAGGGATGAGAAGCCTGAGCTGTAATCTATTGTGTTTGGCTGAGGTAGTTGGCTTGAGGGTCACTGGGTGTAGCAGCATTACAGAGCTCTGAGGTAGGAACCTGTTGGTTCTGAGGTAGGTGTCTTGAAAAGGACACTGAGTGTAGGATCTTTCTGAAGTTCTGAGTGTAAGGCCAAGGGCCTGAGGTGTAAGCTCTGTGGAGCATTTTGGAGGAGTTTGGCCTTGTATAACAATAGTTAGAAAGGTGGGAGGGATAGTGGATATACCCATAATTTGGAGAACCACTATAAATATTTGTGTGCTTGTTTGTGTGTTTGTTTTCCTCTTATTAATTTTAGGTGTTAAGAACAAGCTCTAGATCACCCTAAGGTGAAAGATAAAAGAAAGGAACAAGACAGCAAAATGATTAAAAAGATTTAAACACCTATTAACCCTCCCATCCCCCTCTAGGTGACCAGCTAACCTCTGAAATAAAAACTTTCAAGTGGTATTAGAGGGAGGTTACTCAAAAAGTACCTAACATTCTGAGTAAGCCTCCAAGGTTAGCTAAAAGTTATTATATTTGGGTTCAGGAGTGAACTACAGGGAGCTGGGTGCAATGAAGCTTCCTATCTGCAAGGAAGAGGGTTTTGGCAAATGTTAGGGGAGGGTCAGACTGTTCATGAAAGCAGCTGACCCTAGAATCTTTATGACTGTCAAATAAGGACCTTTCATCCCCATGAAAGTGTCTGTCCTGGATGCAAACTTCCAAACACCCAAGACTTATGAAGAAATGACAATTGATGAATTCATTCTTGCCATCATGGACAATAGGGCTCAAAATATCATAGTCAGTGTAATTAATGATTCTACCCTTCAGAATCTAATTCACTACAAGACTACAAAGGAGATGTGGGACACTGTGGTGATCTACATGGAAGGTATAGAGGAGTTGAGGGATGATAGAAAGTCTTTGCTCATCTAGGAGTATGAGACCTTCAGACAAACTAAGGGGGAGAACATAGACACCTGCTATGAACGATTTTTCAGAATAGTGAATTAGCTAAGGACCTATGGAAGGGTCTTTAGTCATTATGAATTTAATGATAAGCTCCTCAGGTCTCTCACAAGATACTGGGACACAAAGTTATGTGTCATCAGAGAATTGGCTAAGCTAGGTGAAACTTCACCTCACACCATATTTGGAAAGCTGCTCTCTTATGAGATGCAGCTAACTGTTAGGAAATAAGAAGATCCAAACGGTAAGTCTTAGGCCAAATAAAAGTCAGTGGCTTTCATAGCTGAAGCCCCAAGCAAAAGCAGGAGAAAGGCCCATTCTCCTCCGAGAAGACCAGCAGATTCAGACTGCTCTGAATTAAATGCATGAGAAAGTAGCATGTTTGATGAGGACTTTACTGTATTCTCCAAGCAGCTCCATAGTCTTATGAGGAAGAAGCACTAGAAGATGAGACCCTCCTCCTCAGCACATCACTAGAAGAAATCCTTCAAGGAGGACAGGTATGACTCTAAACCCAGTAAACAAAATTCAGCCAATGTTATCTGTTACTAATGCAGCAAGTCAGGGCATGTCATTGTTGACTACCCTGCGAAGAGAAGGGAGGCTGGTGAGAAGAAGTCTCACTAGAAGCACAAGGGAAAGAAGGAAAATTCCTTTGGGGCTAAGAAAGAAAAGAGCTAGACAGACTCATCATCATCTGAGTCTGAAGAAGAGGAAGCCTATATTTGGTTAGTTGCTACTGCTACTTTTCAAGATAAAGCTGTTACAATAGGAATCAAGGCCCCTCTGACACTATCAGATAATAACTTAGAGGTGGATGAAGATGTCCACAGATGCAGAGGGCTGATGGCAATGACTGATGAAGAGAGCAGCCTGGATCAACCTGGTCAAAGTAAGGTATATTCTCCATCCTGCTTTGGGTCCTTGCATGAGATAAGATCTGATGTAGGAGCCTCTTCATCTTTTGGTGAAGATGATTCTGGATCAGAAGGTGATGTATATCAATTGATTGACAGATGGAGTGAACTTCTGAGTGCCTTTAAAAAATTCAAGAAGCTGACTAAGAAATAGGCTAAAGAGATTTTGTCTCTTCAACCTCCTGCTTCTCAGCTTGCTGTGCTGAATCAGACAATTAGCGAGCTCAGCTATCTGAACATCCTATCTGGCATCCAGATGGAAACTATTAAAATCAAAGATAGTCTCATCAAAGATCTTTAAGAAAAACTCCAGAAGGAGAAAAGTATTGTGGCCAGCTTCTCTTAGCCCAATACAGTATTGCCCCTGATAGACTCCTTCTCCTCACAAAAGGGTAAGAAGTAATTGGGTTTCAAGGGTAACTTAAGACCTACTCATTCCAAATGGAAAGAGAAAGTTCCAGCTGTGCCAATGGCATCTAGGCCACCAAACCCATTCAAGAGTGTGATATACCCTTCAAATAGGAATGACCAAGAAAGTATTTTTGGTCACTATATGAATGGTGCATTCACAAGTGGAACAAAAGATGTTCCCTGCCATTGTTGAAGCTACAGTAGGGCAAGTGCCTTTAAGGCTTCCCATGAAGATATTCAAATGCCGATCATGGACCATTTGTCTTTGGTGATACATGCCCTCCTCTCAAAGATGTGGGTGCAGCCATTTCTCCAAACCCGTCAGCACAGAATAAGTCTAAGGGTCAGTCTGTCAGCTTGCCTAATGTTGGGAATTGTATCCACAATAACCCAGATTTATTTGAAGTCACCCTTGAACTAAGATGAATTAAGTTTGTATTTGGTGTCTTTTCTAGTTGAGAGCTTGCAGGATATAATTATCATGTGTGGACCAATGTCAGTTTACAATGGGTCAACAAACACAGGACAATACAATGTATTCCCTGATTGTGTGATCCAATGTGTTAACTCATGTGTAACCTCTCTATTAGGGCACACTTCTTTTTCAAGTACTAAATTCATGAGAAGAAGGCTGGTTTTTGGTTAACAAGAAGAAAATCACTTTTCAGTTGACAGAAATTTTCTTAGTGTTTTACTCGAGAAGAACAGTCAGTACTCGAGTAAGGTTATAGATGTTCTCGAGATAGCCTAATATAGTTCTTGGGAAATCCATGTAGTACTCTAGTAGATCTTGACTCCTTCTCAAAAAATCCTAAAAGATTGACTCAAAATATTTCTAAGTATTTTTCTCGAGAAGAACTTATTGTACTCGAGTAGAATTAAACTTAGTACTCGAGTGATCTCAGTCAAGTATTATAGTTGCAGAAGCTGTTCAAGAGAAAGCTTAGTCCAGTTCTCGAGAAAACCATGAGTAATTGAGTAGATCATAACTCTCCTTCTCGAGTTAAATTAAATTTAAGTCAAAATTTTTCTAACGTTTTTTTCTCAAGAAGACAAAGTCATTTCTCGAGAAGGCCGGAATTATTTCTCGAGAACCAGAAATAGTTCTCGAAAACCAGAAACTTTTCTCGAGACATTGAAAACTTTTCTCGATATACTTTCTTGTTCTCGAGTAACAGAAGTTTGTTCTTGAGTGTCAGAAGTCTATTTTTCTCGCGTAAGTATAATCTTTCTCGAGAAACCAGAATTCCTCCTCTACACTTTCCTTAAGAATTTCTTCTCGAGAACTTCATAACTCTTCTCGAGAAACAGAATTGTCTTCTCGAGAACTTCATAACTCTTCTTGAGAAACAGAAATGTCTTCTCGAGAGCAAATATTCCTCTCGAGAAATGAAGTGTAGATTTCTGAATTTTCTTAAGTATCTGATGGATTCGATTTCAAATATCATTAACTCCTGATTGGTCAATGCGGGTCTCATTTAATGTAATTTAGACCATTATGAAAGGTCTATAAATGGTTTTGTTAGAATTGACAAACTCTAAGAAGTATTTTTCAAGTATTCTGAATCAATTTCTCAAGTTTCTAAATTGAGAAGCGTCGCCGCCGCTCTGTTCTTCATCGCCGAATTCTTTCTCGATCCCAGAGATTCAGACAAGAAGGAGTTCACCAATCAAGATTTTTGACAACTGCAAATCATCTCCTTGATCGTCGTGATCCTAACTTGTCAGATCCAAGGATTCTCAGATTTCTCCCACAACTTTGCTAATAGAGCTTTTCAGTTTTTCAAGAAGGAAGAACCCGAGATTCAGCCAAGATCTGCGAAGATAAGTCTGTGTGTTCTGATTGTAAATTCATTTGATTATCGTAGGAGTTTTTCTCTGAGATTATAGGAGTTATTCTCCGAGTTTTGTAGGAGTTGATCTCTAAGTTTTTGTAGGAGTTTTTTTGCTCCGAGTTGTAGGAACTTTGTTGCGAGTTGTAGGATTATTTTCAATCCGAGAGAATGGTGGAGTAGCTGAGTCTAGTGAGTTGCTAGATCGGTGAGGTGGAAAGTGGATGTTCCTAAGGTTGGGGAACCACTATAATTTTTTGTTTCGTCTGTGATTGCTTGTTTATTTTCTATGCATCGCTCATACAAATTTTTATTCCGCAAAAAGACACAGAATTCACCTATTCACCCCCCCTCTAGGAGATTTAGATTGACAACTAAAACATTTTCAATTGGTATCAGAGCGAGGTTGTTCATCAATGTTTAACACCTTGAATAGATCTGCCACCAGTTGTCTTTAGAGTATATAAGCATGGACAGAGTCAAGGATAGTGCTAAGCTTCCAATATGCACCAAGGCAAACTTCCCCATGTGGAAGGAAATCGCGAAGCTCTTCATGGAAGCTGTGGATCCAAGGATCTTCGTAATAGTGGAAGAAGGCCCATACAATCCTATGATGGCCTTCATAATTGATCCCACAAAGAAAGTACCAAGAAGCTGATGGATCTAGATAAGGATAAGATTGCACTTGTCTCTCTAGACAAGAAGCCCAAAAATATTATCGCAAGTGCAGTCGATGATTCTATGCTACAAAATCTCATTCACTGCAAATCCGCCAAAAAAATATGACAGTCACTAATCGGGTTGATGGAAGTCACCGAAGAAGTGAGGGATGATAGAGGATCCCTTTTGAATCAGAAGTATAATGCCTTCAGGCAAGGCCCCAAAGATAACATAGTAGATACTTTTGAAAATTTCTTCAAGATCATCAACGGCCTAAGAAACTATGGTCGTGTCTTCACCAACGGAGAACTAAACGACAAGCTCCTAAGATCCTTAACAAAGGAATGGGACAACAAGATATGTGTAATAAGGGAGTTTGGAAAGTTGGTTGAGAATGATCCCCGGAACATCTTCTGGAAGCTGATGTCTTATGAGCTTCAAATAAATACCAAAAAAGCTAAAGAAGAGGGAAGTAGATCCTCATCGAAGGAGAATTCTGTCGTACTAAAGGCAGACAGCTCAAGGAATGTTAAAGTTGCACCACCTGCTCCTGTACAAGAAGAAAGTGAAGAAGAAGACTCGGAGTCGAACACCTCATTCTCTGAACTTTTAGATGGAGAGTTCTCTCTACTCTCTAGACAGTTCAAGAAGTTCCTAAGTAAGAAGAAGAAATAGAAAGGCAAAGACTTTTCCTCCAAAAGATCATGTCATGATGGTGATCGTCATAAGAAAGGCTCAAGTAGCCATGACAGGTATAACTCTAAATAAAAAAAATACATTTCATCTGACATCGTTTGTTATTATCTTAATAAGCTAGGGTATGTAAATGTTGATTGCACGCACAAGAATAAAGAGGGTGGAATAAGAGAGGAAAAGAAGTCCTCGAATAGAAAAAAGAAATTTGAAAGAAGCCTAATATCCAAGAAGGCCAAGACTCTCAGTGACTCTAACTCATCTAAGTCACGTAAGGAAGAGGAAACCTACTTTGCGCTGATGGCACAGACAAACAAGGAAGGAGAATCCCAGTATATTGGGAAGGTAAACTATCATACCCGTATCTAAGAATCTGATGCTTCAGACCATGATCATGAGAACTGCTCTTCTGATGATGAGTCTAAACACATGATTCAATACAAGGAATTAATCAAAGCCTACAACAAATGTCGAAGAGTCACTAGAACACAAGATAAGGAGATCAAATCTCTCAAGGCTGAGGAGAGCACTCTGAGAGAAGAAGTCACAAAGGCGGACTCACTTAGAGAGGAATTCCATGCCGCAATCGAGGAATACAATAAAGCTCTCGAGCACCTTAACTTGAAAGATAAAATCATCTAGAAATTGGAAGAACAACCTACAGCAGAAAAGAAACTGGTTGAAAGTTTCTCCAAGCCCAAGACATGTAATATCTCCATCCATTCATATAGCATATAATAGAAGGTCCGGCCAGGGCCCCACACCATATGCCACAAAACAGGCTGAGAGGTTACAGGTTAATACCAAAACACAATCGCATCCTAACTCAGAGTGTAAAACCCCCTATCCGTCGCATAGCATATAGCAGTAGGTCCGGCCGGGGCCCGACGCCGTATGCCACAGACAGACCAGGTGGTTACTCATGGAAACCATCCAACCAATCTCAACGTCCTACACAGAGCATTCTAGCGGAAGCAGTTTATAATAGTTGCAAATAAGAACCCAGCATTAAAGCATGAATGTCCACTAATACCAAATAGGAATGTATACAAAATACCAACATAAGCCTTAAGGCCTTACAAAATGTTTCACTTGATATTACATGATTTACAAACCACGGCAAGCAGGCCGGTCATACATGAATAAAACAGTAAACACTTCCATTTGGGCCTTCGAGGACCGGCTTCGCAAAAAGGGCTTTAGCCCGCTATTGACCGCTTGGTCCAGCAGCACCTGCAAGCAACAAACCACCGCACGGTGGCAAAACAAGGCAACGGTCAGCAATGCTGACCAAATTATAACGATCCCGCCTCCAACTCGGGGCGGCGATGCTCCTTCCATGCATTTCATTAGCATAAGCGAGCAATATGTATATATAGCCATTTCATCACAGACGTTGGCTCGCACGGCCACACGCCCCGTGCTCTCAGGGCACATTCTCGGTGAACCGGTCGATGTCACGTCAATTAAAGCCATAGACATTTCGGACTCACCACTGCCACTTTGACGGGCAAACCTATGAGCAATTTGTCTTCCTGGCCTGGGTCACGACAATTTAAGCCATTGATCGCCGAAGACCCTAATCTATGCCAACGGCAAGTGCCACATGCCTTTAGGTCTCTTTAACCGAATGACATAGAGCGGGTACAGTTCCATCTAACCCGTGCTCACATCGCAACGACAATTAAAGCCATTTGCGCGGGTCAAACTTACACCGAGTCCCATTTCCATCACAATTCACATAACCCGGTTATGTTCAAGTTGGCTCTCAGGCCACCAAGTTGGCAAGATCTCGTATCAGCCCAGTTTTTCGGGTGCACCTTTGGGTTAGTGCCCAAGGCTACCTGCTGTAATCTACCGCGTAGAAAACCCGAAAAACAACCAATAGCACGGAGTCTTCTCCGGCATTATGCAATGCAACATCACCGATCCAGACCAACATGTCCGGGTAGGCTTCACACATCATGCCTATGTCCATTCTCGCTTACGGACTCTAAACAACGGGGACTTGACATATCTACCCGAAGGAACGCCTCCAACTCTCCGCAAACTCGCGAGAGCGGGCTTCCTATGCAAAGAAAGAGAGCTACTCATGCTCAAGATGAGGATCGTTACCCTAGCGTTCCTCTTTGGCGCCATTGAAAACTAAACGGATGAAAATCACCGCACTAGCTTTTCCTCCGTGGATCCGGAGTCGGCTAGTGATTCGGAGCTTCGAAGCTCCTCCAATGGCTGGATTTAGCTCCTTCTTCCTTCCTTGGCTCTCCTCTCTCTCTAAGGTTTTAGAAAGATGAAAACTTATGAAAAGTGAGGGTTTCCAAGTCCAATCCCGGGTATGTCCCTTCAGGAACAACCCCCAGCCATTGGATCATCAATTAAAGAAATGAACGGCTTTGATTCGGGACTGAAATGCCCAATCTGGACCGCACACGACCTAGCACACGCCCGTCTCCAGGGCCGTGTGACTCATTCGCCGTCAAAATCGGCTCGCCTGGAACCTCACATGGGTATCGAACACGCCCGTGTTCGACCTAACACGCCCGTGTTCCACCTGACACGGCCGTGTGGCCGGTCGTGTACCCCCATCATTTTTCCCCGAAAACAACCCGAGCACTACACGGGTTCTAGGACACGCCCGTGTCCTTTCCCGTGTCACCTCAACACACCTGGGCTCCAGGTCGTGTACACGGTCTCGAGACTCGACGAAAATCGTCTACACCCTGGGCCGATCGTCGACACGGACTTGACACGCCCTGCGACACGCCCGTGTCGCAGGCCGTGTTCTCTGCTCGGCGATTGTCGACTCCAAAATCGTCGACCTCTCGACCAACTCGACGACACAAGCTTGACACGCCCTGGGACACGCCCGTGTCCCAGGCCGTGTGCCTCCTGCCAGAACCAAAACCTTTCCAAAAATGTCACCCGTCACTCCTTTGAGTTTCGGGGCGTTACAACTCTCCCCTCTTAAAAGAATTTCGTCCACAAAATTATATAAAGGAAAGATATGTACAAAACCAAAATTTGTACCTGAGCGGAACAACTCCGGATACTCGTCAAGCATGGTCTGCTCTCGCTCCCAAGAGAGCTCCTCACGACCGCAATTGTCCCACCGGACCTTGACCATCCTGATCTCTTTATTGCGTAGACGTTTGACTTCCGAGTCCTCAATCCGCACGGGCTTGACCTTTGTCGTCAACCCACTATCCACCGGCACTTGATCAACCGCGATCACTTGCGTAGGCTCTTGCACTGCCTTTCGAAGCACCGAAATATGGAATACATCATGTAAACCACTAAGCTCCACCGAAAGCTTCAACCGATAGGCCGCTTCACCAACTCGCTCCAAAACCTCAAACGGTCCAAGGTACCTCGGGCTTAGCTTTTTCAATCGCCGTACCTGCGAGACACCCTTGAACGGCTTGATCTTTAAGTACACATAGTAGCCCACAGCGAACTCCACGTTCCTGTGCTTGGCATTTTAGTACTTCGCTTGCCGGTCCTGAGCGATAAGCAACCTCTCCCGAATGGTTCTCACCAAAGAAGTAGCATCCTCCACTTCCAATCTCTTATACAACTTTGACTCACCCGTTTCTAACCAAGACAACGGCGTGCGACATTTTCTACCATATAGGGCCTCGAATGGCGCCATCTGAATACTCGCTTGGTAGCTATTGTTGTATGTGAACTCCACCAAATAAAGGTGGTCTTCCCATTGCTTTCCGAAATCCAAGACACACATGCGAAGCATGTCTTCCATGGTTCTATTGACCCTCTCGGTCTGCCCATCCGTTTGCGGATGGAAGGCTGTGCTAAATTTCAACTTTGTTCGCAGCATTTGTTGCACAAGCCTCCAATCATTAGACGTGAACCGCCCATCTCGGTCACTCACGATGCTGCGGGGCACACCATGAAGCCGCACTATGTTATCCACATAAAGCTTTGCCAACTTCTCCACCGGATCATCCTTCCTATGCAGAATGAAATGCGACACCTGCGTTAACCGATCCACGACCACCCAAATAGCGGCGTTCCCCTTTTGCGACCTTGGCAAACCGTGTACAAAGTCCATAGAGATGTCGTCAAATTTCCACTCCGGAATAGGGAAGGACTTAAGAAATCCTCCCGGCTTTTGGCACTCCGCCTTCACCAAGGCGCAAGTTTGGCACTTCGCTACGTATAGCGCCACATCCTTCTTCAAACCGGGCCACCAAAATAGTTTCTTCACATCACGGTACATCTTCGTGCTCCCCGGGTGAATCGAGTACTTGGTATGGTGTGCCTCGTATAACAACTCCACCCGCAAATTACCCACACTTGGGACGCACAGACGACCGTCCTTCCAAAGTAATTCGTCCTCCACGACGAATTGGGAATTTGACCCATCTAGAGCCTCCACCATGAACTGCTTCATACGAGCATCCATATCCAAAGCCTGCCGAATACGATCAGCCAGGTCATATTGGACTTCAGTCCAATTCAGAACTGCTTCAGCACTTGATTGTCTATCCACATAAACAATCTCCAACGCCTCCAACTCCCGCACCAACTGCTCATCATGCACCGATAGCCAATTGGCTTGAGCTGGGGCTCGGCGACTCAACGCGTCCGCAACCGCATTCCCTTTACCAGGCACGTAGTGGATCATGAACGTATAGTCCCCCAGGAACTCCATCCATATACGCTGCCGCATATTTAGATCCTTCTGATCAATAAGATACTTCAGGCTCTTATGATCGGTGTAGATATCAATCTTCAGACCGTACAAATAGTGTCTCCACAGCTTCAAGGCAAAAATCACGGCCGCTAACTCCAAGTCATGGACCGGATTGTTCCTTTCATGCACTTTTAGCTGTCTCGAGCCATAAGCTATCACACTTCCGTGTTGCAGTAGCACGCAACCCAAACCGCTACCCGAAGCATCACTATAAATCTCATAGCCTTCGGTCCCACATGGCGATCTCAGCACAGGCGCCGTGGTCAACCGACACTTCAACTCCTCAAAAGCTCGTGCGCACTCCGGCGTCCAAACGAACTTATGCTCCTTCCTCATCAAAGTAGTGAGAGGCAAAGCTATCCGCGAGAAGTTCTCTATGAAGCGCCTATAATAGCCGGCAAGCCCAAGAAAACTCCGGACTTCCGCTACCGTAGCAAGCTCAGGCCACTCCCTTATCGCAACGATCTTCGCCGGATCCACAGCAATACCCTCTCCACTCACTATATGACCGAGGAACGCCACTGAGAATAGCCAAAACTCGCACTACGAGAAATTGGCATACAACTGATTTCTCCTTAGCGTCTCCAACACCAAATGAAGATGCTTGAAGTGATCTTCCTCACTTTGCGAGTACACCAAAATATCGTCGATGAAGACGATCACGAAATGGTCCAAGTACTCCCTGAAATTCCTGTTCATCAAATCCATGAACACTGATGGCGCATTAGTCAGCCCAAACGGCATGACCGTAAACTCATGATGCTCGTATCTCGTACTAAACGCTGTTTTCGGGATACCACTCTCCCTTATTCGCAGCTGATAGTACCCAGCCTTGAGATCCAACTTCGAGTACATCGTCGACCCGACTAACTGATCAAAAAGATCATCAATCCGAGGGATCGGGTACTTGATCTTCTCCGTCAGCTTGTTGAGCTCCCGATAATCAATACATAGCCTCAAGCTTCCGTCCTTCTTCTTAACTAAGAGGACCGGCGTGCTCCAAGGCGAAGAACTCGGGCGCACATACCCTTGCTCCAACAACTCTTGCAGTTGAA
The DNA here is from genome assembly GCA_039583875.1 of Platanthera guangdongensis. Lineage (NCBI taxonomy): Eukaryota > Viridiplantae > Streptophyta > Magnoliopsida > Asparagales > Orchidaceae > Platanthera > Platanthera guangdongensis. The sequence continues at coordinate 40,592,713 of CM077154.1, forward strand.
CTTTCAGCTCCGCCATTTCCTTAGGCGCTAGCCGATAAGGAGATCGTGACACAGGCTTTGCACCTGGCACTAGCTCAATCGTGAAATCTATCTCCTGTTGAGGCGGGGCTCCAGGAAGATCTGCGGGGAACACATCATGGTATTCCGATACCACTGAAATACAATCCAACGTGGGCTTCGGCTTTGCAACCTCCACTAGTGTAAAGAACAGTTCTGCCCCTTCACGAACCGCCTTTAGCACCTGAAGAGCAGACATCAACGTCTTGCTCGACCCCTTTAAGCCCGTAAAAGTCGTTTCACGACTTGCTCCCAGCTTGACTTCCTTGCTACCGCAATCTATATGGGCCTGCTGCTTCGAGAGCCAGTCCATGCCAAATATAACGTCGAACTCCACCAACGGAAGTAAAGACACCTGCAGGTCGAACTCCTGATTCCCAATACGAATCTTAACATCGCAGATCCTATCCGCTCGCATCGAACACCCATTAGTCAACAACACATCCAACTTATCCCTCGCCATCGAAGAAGGGACTCCGATGCGTGATATAAATCCTTCGGACAAGAAGGAGTGTGAAGCTCCCGTATCGAAGAGTGCTCGTGCCCGATTCTCACAAATCAATACAAATCATAAACTAGCAGTGGTAAGGTAACATGTGCATAACAAGTATTTAAAGAAATTGACTTGCTATAAATTAAATCGTACCTGTCACCACATCAGCTTGTTTGATGGCCTCTTGTTGGCCAAGATTATAGACCCTCGGTTGGGCCGGAGCATAATGGGATGCGGTCGACTCCACCGCCTTGCCCTTCTCTTCATAAGTAGCTCCCGGCCTTCTCTCGGACTTAGGACATCCGCTCCAACAGTCATGGTCAAAATGCCCCGTCTTTCCGCAAGTAAAACACGCACCCGGGGTCCGACTCGAAGTCGCCCCAGAAGCACTAGAAGGAGCTGGACCCGAAGTCCTATGCTTCTTGAAAGACCTCCGATAGCCGGACTTTGAAGTAGTCGGCACTTTGAATTCATATTTCTTCTCGCCCAAGCTTTTCTTTGCCTGCACATTCTTCATGTCCTTCTCCAAGGACCGGGCAGTGTCGACCAAGGTTAAGAAACCCTGCGTCATCGGCCCGAAAGTAGTAATCTCAGCTCATCTCTCAAGCCTTCATAGAAGCGATTAGTCTTGCGCTCCTCATCCACGATGGTGGAGCTAGCATATCGACTCAAACGAGTGAACTCATGGAGATATTCATCCACGCTCTTCTCACCCTGAACCAACTTCAGAAACTCATTCTCCAACGCTATCCTCTACGTCGAAGGGAGGTATCTAGCCAAGAACAATCTCGAGAACTCTTCCATCGAGACATCAGCAAGTTGCCTACCTCTCAACAAGTGCAGCTCCAATCCTTCCCACCACATTCTCGCTTCACCGTCCAGAAGGAACGTAGCGATGGTGGTCATTTGCCACTTCTCCGTCTCCGTTGCTGTCATGACTCTCTTCACCCTGGAGAGCCAGTCTTCAGCTTGAGATGGGGTTCCCAACCCCGAGAATACCGGAGGGTTAAAGCTCATAACATGCTTAAGCTGCCTCTCGGTTGCCCTCCTTGGCACCACCGGTTCCACAACCACTTGCTCCACTCTCCTCGGCTCAGCCTCTTGAAGAGGTTCCTTCTCCATCACAGGAGCGGGCAGCTGCGTTTGCCTTGCAGGTTGCGCATTTATCACGGCCAACACCGCTTCAGCCACCAATCGTATGTTCTCAGCCGACAGAGGTGTTGCAGGAGCAACATATGGTGCACTGCTAGCCTCAGAAACTCGGCGTTCTGACGGCCCAACACCACTTCTAGTCACCTATAGTGGTACAAAACATCGTTAAGCGACCAAATAAAATTGCACACAGCAATTATAGGAACACGCAGGTTCCTCAAACACATGTATTTTCATTCCTAAGTGCACATTCATGGGTTCTTTTACTGTTATAACGATGACGCACACAATGTGCTCACCACCCCTTAAAAAGAATTCGCCCACAAATTCACTTTAAGACCGACCAAAACCAGTAGTCTGATACCAAATTATAACACCCCCAATCCGTCGCATAGCATATAGCAGTAGGTCCGGCCAGGGCCCGACGCCATATGCCATAGACAGACCAGGTGGTTACTCATGGAAACCATCCAACCAATCTCAACGTCCTACACAGAGCATTCTAGCGGAAGAAGTTTATAATAGTTGCAAATAAGAACCCAACATTAAAACATGAATGTCCACTAATACCAAATAGGAATGTATACAAAATACCAACATAAGTCGTAAGGCCTTACAAAATGTTTCACTTGATATTACATGATTTACAAACCACGGCACGCAGGCCGGTCATACATGAATAAAACAGTAAACACTTCCATTTGGGCCTTCGAGGGCCGGCTTCGCAAAAAGGGCTTTAGCCCGCTATTGACCGCTTGATCCAGCAGCACCTACAAGCAACAAACCACCGCACAGTGGCAAAACAAGGCAACAGTCAGCAATGCTGACCAAATTATAACGATCCCGCCCCCAACTCGGGGCGGCGATGCTCCTTCCCTGCATTTCATAAGCATAAGCGAGCAATATGTATATATAGCCATTTCATCACAGACGTTGGCTCGCACGGCCACACGCCCCGTGTTCTCAGGGCACATTCTCGGTGAACCGGTCGATGTCACGTCAATTAAAGCCAAAGACATTCCGGACTCACCACCGCCACTTTGACGGCCAAACCTATGAGCAATTTGTCTTCCTGGCCTGGGTCACGACAATTTAAGTCATTGACCGCCGAAGACCCTAATCTATGCCAACGACAAGTGCCACGTGCCTTTAGGTCTCTTTAACCGAACGACATAGAGTGGGTACGGTTCCATCTAACCCGTGCTCACATCGCAACGACAATTTAAGCCATTTGCGCGGGTCAAAATTCCACCGAGTCCCATTTCCATCACAACTCACATAACCCGGTTATGTTCAAGTTGACTCTCAGGCCACCAAGTTGGCAAGATCTCGTATCCGCACAGTTTTCCGGGTGCACCTTTGGGTTAGTCCCCAAGGCTCCCTGCTGCAATCTACCGCATAGAAAACCCGAAAAACAACCAATAGCACGGAGTCTTCTCCGGCATAATGCAATGCAACATCACCGATCCAGACCAACATGTCCGGTTAGGCTTTACACATCATGTCTATGTCCGTTCTCGCTTACGGACTTTAAACAACGGGGACTTCACATCTCTACCCGAAGGAACGCCTCCAAATCTCCGTAAACTCGCGAGAGCGGGCTTCCTAGGCAAAGAAAGAGAGCTACTCATGCTCAAGATGAGGATCGTTACCCTAGCGTTCCTCTTTGGTGCCATTGAAAAGTAAATGAATGAAAAGCACCGCACTAGCTTTGCCTACGTGGATCCGGAGTCGGCTCGCGATTCAGAGCTTCGAAGCTCCTCCAATGGCCGGATCTAGCTCCTTCTTCCTTCCTTGGCACTCCTCTCTCTCTAAGGTTTTAGAAAGATGAAAACTTATGAAAAGTGAGGATTTCCAAGTCCAATCCCGGGTATATCCCTTCAGGAACAACCCCCAGCCGTTGGATCATCAATTAAAGAAATTAACGGCTTTGATTCGGGACTGAAATGCCCAATCTGGACCGCACACGGCCTGGCACACGCCCGTGTCCAGGGCCGTGTGGCTCATTTGCCGTCAAAATCGGCTCGCCTGGAACCTCACACGGGTATCGAACATGCCCGTGTTCTACCTGACACGCCCGTGTTCCACCTGACATGGCCGTGTGGCCGGCCGTGTACCACCATCATTTTTCCCCGAAAACAACCCGAGCACTGCACGGGTTCTAGGACACGCCCGTGTCCTTTCCTGTGTCACCTCAACACGCCTGGGCTCCAGGCCGTGTACACGGTCTCGACACTTGACGAAATTCGTCGACACAGCCTTGACACGCCCTGCGACACACACGTGTCGCAGGCCGTGTTCTCTGCTCGGTGATCGTCGACTCCAAAATCGTCAACCTCTCGACCAACTCGACGACACAAGCCTGACACGCCCTGGGACACACCCGTGTCCCAGGCCGTGTGCCTCCTGTCAGAACCCAAACCTGGCCCAAAACGTCACCCGTCGCTCCTTTGAGTTTCGGGGTGTTACACATAGCATGCTAGCAGAAGATTTTAACAATAATATTGAACTCCAACCATGAATGTCCACTATATATATATATAAACAACCACATTTATATCTAAACTCTCAAATGAAAGTACAACAAGTACAATATCATTTGGCCTTATGGCCTTACAGTTACTCTTTACAAGTGTGGATTCCAAACATCGGCGCGCAGGCCGGCCACACATGAACAAACACAACATTCATTACTTACCATTCAAGGGCTAGCAGCAACAGCAGCAGCAGCAGCAGGGACTTCAGCCCCTATATGTCCTGCTAGGCTCTCCAACACCTACACAAGGATAGCCCACCAAGCGGTTGAAAACAAGGCAACGGTCAGCATTCAGCTGACCAATTTATAACGACCCTACCCCTTTTCTGGGGCAGCGGTATTCCATCCCTACAGGCATATCAATTCATAGGCAGATATATATATATATATATATCACACATTGTGCTCTCACGCACAAACAATCCATCACAATCGTCAGCTACGCGAGCTGACGATCCGTGCACTCAGTGCACATTGTTGGGGTACCGGCAAACCAGGGTCCCACCATCGTTCCAGGTCCGAAACCCGACGGTAGAATTGAGAATTTAGTCTTAACGACGTGAAGGCCTAAGACTCTCATTATGCGCTCCAACTAACCACACTTTCAGGTCTCCAAGTCAGACGGACATAACGCAGGTATGGATCAGCCACCCCCATTGCTCAAGTTGCCTTGCCATCACCGAATACCAATGTACTCGAGGCCAAATCTAAGGCGCGGGTCGGTTTCACATTTTCTGTTCGGCACGAGGCCTTTTCAAGATCTCGCAGCTCACAATAGCCATACCGTCCACCAAGGACTGGCTTCACAATAGCCACAATGTCTACCAAGGACTGGCTTCACAATAGCCGCAATGTCCACCAAGGACTTGCTTCATAACAGGCACAATTTCGACCAAGAACTGGCTTCACAATCAAAAAGGTGAGTTCATGCTAGTGTCCTTTGCGATCACTTAGCAGGTTTCAGTAAAAGCTTTCTTTCTGCACCCAACTCAACCCAAACCCTGCAGCATCCTGTAGTGCCAGAAAACTAGTCTTGCCATAGCACATAGCACAAGCATCACAAGGGTATTTTCCTGGACTACCACTCCAGTACTTCCTGCTACTGCCCATCACAGGTCCAACCCATCGACTCAACAAACTACACATTTAACCACGGAGTCTTAACCGGTGTGCAAATGAAACACCACCAATCTAGACCAACCTATCCCGATGGGCTTCACACAGCGTGCCTCTTCCGTACTACACATTTATGGATCTATATGCAAGACTATTTGGGATTCCAAGAATCAACCCAAGGGAAATCCCTCCGCAATCCATCCCATGTTGGGGGAAAACCCATGCACATGCCAAAAAGAAGGACTTCACATGTCCAAGAAGGAAGATCGTTACCCTTGACGACCTCTTTGGAGCCATGGGATCTAGTGAGTTGGAAAGCACCACAGCGGCCTTGCCTCCACAAATCTAGACTCAGATCTTGATTCGAAACTCGGAAGCTCCACCGGCGGGCGGATCCATTTCTCCTCCTCCTCCTCCTTGCTCTCCCTTCTCTCTATCTCTTTTAGAAAGAGATATGGCCAAGATGAATGAGAGTTTCTCTCTCAACTCCTGGCTTTAACAAAACAGGAGAAGCCAGGGCCATTAGCTCCCAGATGAAGGAAATGAACGACCACAAATCATCCACACATGTCTATTTTTGGGTTGACACGGCTTGTGACACGCCCGTATCACAGGTCGTGTACCTTAAGCGGCACACAACCGACTTAACCCGAACAGGACACAGCCCTATTACATGCCCGTATCACATGCCGTATGAGCTGACACGACTTCAGACACGCCCGTTCCAAGCTGCCATGTACCTCAGGCGTCACACAACTGTCTCAACCGGAAAAGTACACGGCCATGTGACACGCCCGTGTCAAAGGCCGTGTGCCCAGAGACACACTCGTGTCCCGTCCGTGTTCACCAGGCCTCATTGTCTTGGCCAATCCAGAGAAGGACACGGCCATGTGACACGCCTGTGTCACAGGCCTTGTTCCCCACTCGACGATCGTAGAATACATTTACTCGAGAGGGGTTGTCGAACCAGAGGATGACACGGCCTCAGACACGCCTATATCGCATGTCGTGTTCCCTCTCGAGAACTCGTCGAGTGTATTTCGTCAAGCACTCGACAGGCTACTCAACCATACAAAGCAGGACACGGCTTGGGCCACGCCCGTGTCCCCGGCCGTGTTGTCCAGCCTAAACCCAAATTGGGGATTTGGGGTGTTACAACCCTCCCCTCCTTATAAAAAATTTCGTCCCAAAATTTGCACACAGTAAGGAAACAAAGCGAGATGTTATAACTAAACAAAAGTTTGATACACCTTTAAACGCACTTCACAACAATTTTAAACAAATAGCTCGGGAAATTCAGCTTGCATGGTCTGCTGTCGCTCCCATGTTAGCTCCTCACGGCCACAATTGTCCCATCGGACCTTGACCATCCCGATTGTCTTGTTCCGCAATTGTTTATCAGCTCGATCCTCGATCCGTATGGGCATAACCTTCGTCGTTAGCCCATACTCAATCGACACACAATCGTTCTCAATCACTTGAGCTATATCTTTGGCAGCTTTTCGAAGCATAGATATGTGGAACACATCATGTAATCCACTCAATTCTGCCGAAAGAGCTAGCCAATAGGCAGCTTCCCCAACACGCTCCACCACTTCAAACAGACCAAGATATCTCGGACTTAACGTTTTCTGACATCGAATCCTGGACACGCCTTTGAAGGGTTTAATCTTCAAATATACCCAAACGCCCACCGTGAAATCCATGTTCCAATGCTTGGCGTTGTAGTAATTTGCTTGACGATCCTGGGCTATCAGTAGCCTCTCCCGAATAGAGCGTATCATCGAGTTAGCTTCATCGACTTCTTTATGCTTATATAGTTTGGATTCGCCTGCTTTTGCCCAAGCTAACGGTGTACGGCACTTATGACCATACAAAGCTTCAAATAGTGCCATATCGATGCTCGCTTGGTAGCTATTGTTTTAGGCAAACTCCACCATATATAGATGATCTTCCCATCTCTTACCAAAATCCAGGGCGCACATTCAGAGCATATCCTCCATCATTTTGATGGTCCTCTCAGTTTGGTCATCAGTCTAGGGATGGAACGTCGCACTGAACGTTAACTTCGTACCCAACAATTGATGGATTAGCCTCTAATCATTCGATGTGAATCGCCCATCACGGTCACTCACGATGCTACGGGAAACACCATACAGCTGTACGATCTTGCTCAACATAGAGTTTTGCAAAGACTTCCACTGAATCGTCCCGCTTGTTCGGAAGGAAGTGAGCCACTTTTGTCAGCCGGTCTACAATCAACCAGATTGAATCATTCCCGCGTTGAGTTCTCGGCAACCCGTGCACGAAATCCATTAAAATATCATCAAACATCCATTGCGGAATTGGTAATAACTTCAAGAAACCTCCGAGCTTCTGGTATTCCGCTTTCACCAAAGCACAAGTTTGACATTTGGCCACATAATAAGCTATGTCTTTCTTTAGTCCGGGCCACCAGAATAACTTTTTCATATCCTTGAACATCTTTGTGCTCCCAACGTGAATTGAGTATTTTGTGAGGTGAGCTTCATACGTCAATTATTCTCTCAACTTACCAATACTCGTGACACACAAATGACCTTCTTTCCGCAAAAGGCCGTCATCCAGGAGAATTAGCCATCTAGCCCATCCTTTGCATAGCATTAGAGACTTTCATCCAGCTCTGTTGCTCGTCGAACCCTGTATGCAAGGTTATACTGTACATTCGTCCAGTTTAAGCAGGCATTGGCTGTGGAATTCTTGTCAACACAAGAAATCTCTAACGCTTCCAACTCCTAGATCAGACATTCATCATGTATCTACAACCAATTTTCCCTTGACGGAGTCCTATGACTCAAGGCATCAGCGACCACGTTTCCCTTCCCCGAAGTATAATGAATATCAAAGGTGTAGTCCCCAAGGAACTCCATCCACCTTCGTTGTCGCATATTAAGATCCTTCTAATCTAACAAGTACTTTAGGCTCTTATGATCCGTAAAGATATCCACTTTTATGCCATATATATAATGCCGCCACAATTTAAGCGCAAAGATTACCGCCGCCAACTTCAAGTCATGGACGGGATAATTTCACTCATGCACTTTCAACTGGCGTTAGCCATAAGCAATCACCATTCCAAAATGCAGAAGAACACAACCTAAGTCGTTCCCTGATGCATCATTATAGATCTCATAGCAGTCTGTGCCACATGGCGATGTTAAAACAGGCGCCGTGATCAAACGACTCTTTACCTCTTCAAAAGATCGTGCGCACTCCGGCGTCCAAGGGATCTTTTGATCTTTCCGCTTCAAGGTGGTCAGAGGCAAAGCGATCCACAACAAGTTTTCAACAAAACGTCTGTAGTAGCCTGCCAGTCCAAGGAAACTCCTGACCTCGGCCACCGAAGACAACGCCGGCCACTCCTGTATGGATCTTATCTTTGAGGGATCCACTGCTATGCCCTCTGCACTTACCACGTGGCCAATAAAAGCCATCGATGACAGCCTAAACTCACACTTTGAGAACTTGGCATAGAGCTTATTCCTCCACAAGGTATGCAACAACAACCACAAATGGTTTGCATGATCAGCTTCTAATTAAGAGTACACCAAAATATCATCAATGAATACAATCACAAACAGGTCCATGTACTCTCAGAAAGTTCGCTGCATGAGGTCCATGAACACTGATCGTGCATTACAGAGCACCAACGACATTACAGTGAACTCATAATGACCATATCATGTTCCAAATGTTGTCTTGGGAATGTCACCTTCCCGAATCCTCAATTGGTAATATCCAGATTTCAAATCAAATTTGGAATAGACGGTTGATCCCACTATCTGATCGAACAATTCATGCTGGGTATTGTATCCACACTAACCCAGATTTGATGAAGTCACCGTTGAACTAAGATGAATTAAGTTGTATTTGATGCTTGGTTTGAGTTATGTGTTTGCAGGATTCTAATGGGAAGTGTAAACCAATGTCACTCTACAATGGGTCACCAAATACAGGACCATACAATGTTATCCCTCATTGTGTGTTCCAAAGTGTTGACTCATGTGTAGCCTCTCTATTGGGATACACTTCATATTCAAGCTCTAGTACTATGTGAAAAGACTTGATGCTGATTTCCCTTAGAAGAAGAAAATCTGTCAGAAAAATTTTTCTAAGTGAAGTACTCGAGTACTTCCTTACTTACTCGATTAAGTTACTGAGTTTATACTCGAGTAGTAATTCACTTACTCGAGTAGTTAAGATATACTCGAGTAGTCCAATTATAGCTCTCGAGTAGTTCATCTTGTATACTCGAGTAGCTTCCTTTTATCTCTCAAGTTTTCAGATTTTCTCTTCTCAAATTTATCTAAGTGAAATACTCGAGTAGTATTATATATACTCGAGTAGTTCTATCGTCTATCTCGAGTTAATTGTATTCTGACTCTCGTGTAGTTCCGAGTTACTCGAGTAGTCTAAATCATATAGTCGAGTAGTTCATCTACTACTCGAGTAGTCAAGTACTCTTACTCGTGTAATCCAGATTCCCCTTCCAGAATATTTCTTTAAGTGAATTACTCGAGTAGTTCATGATTATATACTCGAGTTGTTCTAATTGTCTCGAGTAATTCATCTTATATACTCGAGTAGATTATCTTGCATACTCGAGTAGTTCAATTTTTCCTGTTCCAGAAATTTTTCTAAGTGTTTGTCTCGAGTAGTCTCTTATATACTCGAGTAGTTCATTTCTATATACTCGAGTTGTACTTCTTGTACTCTAGTAATTTACTCCACCTCTCATGAAAGTTCTTAAGTACTCGAGTAAGTCATTCCTGTTACTCGAGTAGCTGATTCCTTGAATTCTTATTTACTCGAGTAGTTGACTCCATGTCCTCGAGTAATGATTTCTTTTTCTCCCGAGTATTTTTTCTCATGTACTCGAGTAGTCAACTTCTACCTACTCGAGTAGTGCTGCATATACTTGAGTAGTTCTGCTTGACTCGAGTAATTTACTTTGAACTTTTCAGAAATTCTCTAAGTCCAGACCTAACAGTCTTATTCTTAAACTATGACGTGATTGGTCCACGTGTCTTTCTCATTATGACTCATTTAAGTCTAATCTTCTTGTCTCCTATAAAAGGTCTTGTCTAATCTAACAAAGCCTAAGTTTTCAAAGAAAATTATTCTAAGAAAGTTTTTGCAGTCGTACTTTCCAAAAAGATTTCTATCTCCTCTCTCTCTCTGCAAGAACCAGAAACTCGCCGCCGCCGCCATCGCTATTTTTCGACCGGCTGGGTTTTCTTCTTTTCAGAGGATTCAGATTAAGAAGACTCTACAGATCGAGATCTCCACTCAACGCTTCATCTTCTCATTCGATCGTGTAAAGTCGAGAAGTTCCAGATCTGATTTTACCGAGATTCTTCTTCAATATTCTAATAAAGCTGCATGCCTAGGAGAAGGATTTTTTGATTTTCTGTTGCAGATCTAAACCAGATAATTTACTGTTTGTATTTCTGTACTACTTTATTTCATTATTGTAGGAGAAGATTTCTCCGAGTGTATGAGTTTTCAACTCCGAGATTGTAGGAAGTTTTGCCCTCCGAGTGTAGATCCGTTTGTTGATCGAGTTTGTAGGAACGTTGTTTCGAGGGTAGGATTGTTTTCCAATCCGAGATAGTGGAGTAACTGCGTCTAGTATATTGCTAGATCGGTGAGGGAAAGTGGATGTACCCAAGGTTGGGGAACCACTATAAATCTTGCCACGTCTGTGTTTTCTTGTTTGGTAGATAGATCTGTGCTTTGGTTGAGATTTTTTTATTCCGCAAAAAGACTCACAACTCACCTATTCACCCCCTCTAGATGATTTAGGTTGGCAAATATTATCTTTCAATTGGTATCAGAGGGAGGTTGATCGTTAAAAGGTTAACACCTTGATCAGATACTTCAAGAGTTGTCATTTGAGATCTACCAAAATGGACAAGGCTAAAGATTTTGCCAAGCTTCCTTTGTGCAACAAAAATAATTTCCCTATGTGGAAAGAAAGAATCAAGTTCTTCATGGAAGCTGTGGATCGAAGGATCATCATGATAGTTGAAGAAGGTCCTTATATTCCCATGACCGTCTCCACTATAGATCCAACTAAGAAAGTCCCCAAGAAACTTATGGATCTAGATAAGGATGAGATTGCACTTGTGTCATTGGACAAAAAGGCGAAAAATATCATAGCAAGTGCAGTCGATGATTCAATGCTTCAAAATCTGATTCGCTGCCAGTCTGCAAAGGAGATGTGCCAGTCATTAGTTACCTTGATGGAAGGTACCGAAGAAGTGAGGAATGATAGAAGATCCCTACTTAATCAGAAGTATGAGGCTTTCCGACAAGGAAACAAAGAAACCATTGCTGACACATTTGAGAACTTCTTCAAGATAGTGAATGGGCTAAGGGTATACGGCAGAGTCTTCACTAATGGAGAATTGAACGATAAGTTCCAGAGATCCCTGACTAAGGAATGGGATAACAATGTCTGTGTTAAAAGGGAGTTTGGAAAACTGGCCGAGACAGATCCTCAGAATCTCTTCGGGAAGTTGATGTCCTATGAACTCCAACTCAACACCAAGAAGGCTGAAGAAGAGAAAAACAGGCCTGCATTCAAATAGAAGTCTGTTGCTTTAAAGGCAGACACCTCTAAGAAGTCCAAGGCTGTTCCTCCCACTCCAGCACCAGAAGTTAGTGAAGAAGAAACCTCAGAGCCAAGCACCTCAGGCTCTGAACTATCAGAAGGAGAGTTCTCACTACTCTCTCGGTAGTTGAAGAAATTCTTGAACAAGAAGAAGCAATGGAAAGGCAAGGATGCCTCTTATAGAAGATCACGATGCGATAGTGATAGACAAAGAAAAGGCTCAAGCAACCATGACAGGTATAATTCTAAACAGAACAAACATACTTCGACTGACATTGTTTGTTATTGTTGTAATAAGTCAGTACACATCATCACTGACTGCCCTCACAAGAAGAAGGAGGGTGGTAGAAGAGAGAAAAAGAAGTCCTCGTACAACAAGAAGAGGACAGAGAAGAGTTTGATGGCCAAAAAGGGCAAAACTCTTAGTGACTCTGTCTCATCTGAGTCGAGTGAAGAAGAAGAAGTCTATTTTGGACTCATGGCTCAAACTGATGATGAACAAGAGCCCTAGTTCACTGGGAAGGTAAACTCTCAAACTCCTCTCTCTGATTCTGAAGTTTCTGAACATGATTGTTAGGATAGCTCTTCTGACGATGAGTCAGAACTCATGGCCCAATATAAGGAGTTAATCATGTCTTACGACAAATGTCGCCGAGTCGTGAAAACTTAGGCTAAAGAGATAAAGTCTCTCAAAGCTGAAGAGAGCATCTTGAGAGAGAAAGTCGCAAAGACTGACTCGCTCGAAGAAAACTTCAATAATGCTATTGAAGAATATAACAATAATCATGAGCACCTTGACCTTAAAGAGAGAATCATCAAGGAACTGGAAGCCCAACTTGCTGCTGAAAAGAAAGTAGTTGAAAGTTTCTCGAAGCCCAAGACAGTTCTTCCATTCGTTGCTTAATTCTCAGCCAAGGCCAAGGGTGCTGGATTAGGCCATGAAGAAGCTCGTAGTAAATCCTCTAGGAGAAATAAGGCTCAACGAAAGAATAAGGTCGCCAAAAGGCCTTAGCCAAAGAGAAGGGGAAAGCCCCTCAAGATCAGACCACATTCCAGAAGGTTATATTTCTTTCAAATGAGTTTGATTTTGACTCATCCTATGGGCACTTTGCTAGGCCTACCTATGAAGAGCCAAAGTCCCGTTATCAAGGATGGACTCGACTCAAAAAACTTTGGCGAAAGTGTCTTTAAGGCACCTTATGAAGAAGTTATTCTTCAGAGCTATGACCCTTTTAATTATGGGCATAACTTCAAGAAGGCACCAAAGGCAAAGCCTATTGTAGAAAAACCAGTGAAGGAGAAGAAGTCGTGTGATTGTGATCATCATGAGGCATCTTCCTCCAAGAATGCTGCACCTACTAGACCACAATTACAAAAGATCAAGCAGGAGAACTTAAGGCGAAGATACAACAGATTTGACTGTTGGTGTTGTGGCAGAATTGGTCACTTTGCCATTGATTGTTGGTTTAATCCTAGAAATTCTGCAACCCTACATGTTGGCAATATGAGGAAGACCACTCCTAATGCTAATATTCGTAGGGGGAGTGTTCTAACCCGAGACCAAGGACGCAAACATATTTGGGTTCCTAAGGCAAACTGATTGTGATTACAGGAATGTCCAAAGGCCAACAAAACGCCAATCTGGTATTTGGACAGTGGATTCTCTCGGTATATGATTGGGGCAAGAAGCCTTATTCAGAACTTTACTCCAGTTGTGAATGGACCGAAGGTCATCTTTGGAGATTCAGACCGTGGAATTACTAGAGGATATGGTATGCTTACTAACGGTAATGTATCCTTCTCAGATGTGGCTTACGTTGAAGGATTGGAACATAACCTTATAAGCATAAGCCAACTCTGCGTTAAAGGATACATAGTTGAGTTTCACGCTGACAAGTGCTTGATAAAATCTGTTGAGAATATGGAAACGATTCTATCCGGCACTCGAAGCAGAAACATTTTCTATTTGAATTTTATTTTTATAGATTCTTTGACACCAGTGTGCGTTTTAGCAAAAGATAGTGCGTCTCTTGGTGACCAATGGCACAAGAGATTAGCACATATTAATTCCAAAACTATAAATAAATTATTTTCAATGAACTTAGTACGTGATGACCCAAATGTAAAGTACGTCAAAGATAGATCTTGTCATGCATGTGTAAAAGGCAAGCAAACAAGGGCTACCTTTAAAAATGTTATTGGCAAGGATTCTAATAGAAGTCTTCATCTACCGCATATGTACTTGTTTGGTCCACTACAAATTAGAAGTTTGGGAGGTAAGGATTATACATTAGTAATTATTGATGATTACTCGCACTTTGCGTGGGTGTTCTTTCTGAAACACAAGTCAGATACCTTCGACATCTTTACTTATTTTGTCAGGCAAGTCCTGAATGGGTACAACTGCTCCATAGTCAAAATCAGAAGTGACAATGGAACAGAGTTTAAGTCTGGGGCCATGACAGAATTTTGTGAAAGCTTAGGTATCTTTCATGAGTTTTCCTCTCCTCGTACTCCATAACAAAATGGAGTGGTCAAGAGAAGGAATAGAATACTCATAGAGGCCTGCAGGACCATATTGAGTGATGCTTCACTTCCGAAATATTTCTAGGCTGAAGCCGTCAACACTGCGTTCCACATGCAAAATCGAGCCCTCATAAACAAAAACCACGATAAGACACCATACGAACTTCTAAAAGGCAGGAAACCAACAGTCTCATATTTTAGAATTTTTGTGCGTAAATGCTTCTTGCTAAACAATGGCAAGTATCACACTACTAAGTTTAGCGAAAAGGGTTTTGAAGGTATCTTTGTAGGTTATAGTAGCCATAATAAGGCATATAGGATATTTAATAGAAAAACCCTGGTAGAAGAATCGATACATGTTGTATTTTATGAGACGAGTTTGCTGTAAAGCAACTCTTCTAGTGTGTTTATTGAAGATGCAGGTGCAAAGCTGAAAGAAATTAGCTTGGATGAACAGTCCGAAGACAAAGGTGAAAAGTTCATCAAGATCACCACTCCAACCCCTATTGGAGAGGCTGATGATCAAGATGAAGAAGTCATCCAAGATGAAGAAGTCACTCCGGTGATAGAAGACAATCCAGATGCAAGGACTCTAGAGCTCAGACATTTAAAGGATCATCCCATGGACCAGATCATAAGAGATCCCCGAGATGGTGTCAGAACTCGTAGAGGTACAACTAATGAGATTCTATATTTAAGTTTTCTCTCGCAGGTTGAACCCAAGAAGTATGGAAGCTTGTTCCAAGACCCAAAGGTAAGAATGTCATTGGGAGAAAATGAGTCTACAGGAACAAGATGGACGAGGATGGAACGATAGTAAAGAACAAGGCTAGACTTGTCGCCAAAGGTTATCGTCAAGAAGAAGGAATCGACTTCGACCAAACGTACGCTCCAGTGTCCAGGCTTGAGGCTATAAGGTTATTCCTACCATATGTTGCACTCAAAGGCTTCACTGTCTACTAGATGGACGTGAAGTTTGTCTTCCTTAATGGTGACATAAAGGAAGAAGTGTATGTGGAACATATCTAGGTTTCGTTGATTCTAACTTTCCTGATTACGTTTATTTACTGCATAAAGCATTGTATGGTCTGAAACAAGCTCCTCGATCTTGGTATGAGACTCTGTCTAGCTTTCTACTTGAGAACAAGTTCACAATGGGAAAGATAGATAAGACAATATTTCTTAGGGAATATAAGGGCAAGATTTTGCTAGTGCAAATCTATGTCAACGACATTATTTTTGGCTCTACTGATGACAACCTCTGTAAGAAGTTTTCGAAACTTATGCAAGACAAGTTTGAAATGAGCAGTATGGGCGAGCTGAAGTATTTCTTAGGGCTTCAGGTGAAACAGTCTGAAGATGGAATTTTCATCTCGCAGACCAAGTTCACCAAAGAGCTAATTAAGAAACTCGGAATGGAGAACGCAACCTCGATGAGGACTCCAATGGGTTCAACAATGTCTCTGGACAAGGAAGAAAAAGGGAAACCTTTTGATGAAACTAAATACAGAAGCATTATTGGATCCTTGCTCTACCTTACTGCAAGTAGACCTGACATAATGTTCTCAACATGTGTCTGTGCTAGATTTCATGTGAACTCTAAGGAATCTCACTATGCTGCTGCAAAGCGGATTTTGAGATACCTTAAAGGTACGCCAAATCTTGGCTTATGGTACCCAAGAAGTAATGATAGCGAGCTAATAGGTTTTTCAGATGCATATTTTGCAGGGAGCAAAGACGACAGGAAAAGCACTTCCAGGACATGCCAATTCTTTGGAAGAAGGCTTATCTCCTGGAGTAGCAAGAAGCAAAACTGTGTGGCAATCTCAGCAGCCAAGTCAGAGTACATCTCTGCAGGCAGTTGCTGTGCACAGTTACTTTGGATAAAGAATTAGTTCGAAGACTACAACATGAAGTTTGCAAAGATTCCAGTGTTTTGCGACTCCTCCAGCGCAATAACAATAGCCAACAACCCAGTCTCGCATAGCCAGACAAAGCATATAGAGCTAAGGTATCACTTCATCCGGGAGCATGTGGAGCATGGGGACATAGACCTTCAATATGTCCCTACAGACAGGCAAATTGAAGATATTTTCACAAAGCTACTGGACGAGACCAAGTTCTCGTTCTTCAAAACAGAACTTGAGATGCTCAACAAGGAAGACTAGAAGAGGTTGGACTTTCAATAAGGCTCAAGGCTCTGAGGTTAGTCAAAAATTAGATTTTTCCAAAAGTTTAAGTTTTTGACTCGAGTAAGTAACAACATACTCGAGTAAGTATATGACCTACTCGGGTAGTAGAATGACATACTAGAGTAGTCGACTTGACCTACTCGAGTAGTGGAAAGATATACTCGAGTAGTCGACTTGACCTACTCGACTAGCAGACTGACATACTCGAGTAGTCAACTTCACTTACTCAAGTACCACATTGACCAACACGAGTACTTACATACATCTACTCGAGTACTTCTGTATTCTTACACGAGTACTCCATACTTATCTACTCGAGATATTCTCCTCACTCGTGTATATGCCAAGTCATCACTTATTCAAATTTTCTTATGCACAAACCAAAGGCTTATGCCGCCACTCTATAGTTTACTTCAGTATTTCTTTTAAAATAATTAGACCTAAACCTAGGGTTATATAAATAAGAAAATCCGGAAATTTCATCTACATCAAATCATTTCCGTCTCTCGAGTACCCGGCTGCCTCTTCTCCTTCCTCCATCAGTTGCAGAGTCGAGCCCCTTCCGTCTCCCTGTCGATTCTCTCTAGGGTTTTTCCATCTCCAAGACTTCTGAATCATGGCCGCCTCATCTAAGATCGGTGTTGGTTCGGAATTAGTCGCCGCAGGGATTGCAGACCTATCCGCCGATTTCCATAATCTTCTGATTTTGCTCGACACCGCCGGATTAACATTCATTCTCCAAGAACCATGTCGTATCCTCTTCCCCGAAGTTGCAGAGTTTTTCAGGAATGTCAAGGTCAAGCACCATGGCACAGCTTTGAAGTCTTCAGTCAAAGGTATCACCATTAAACTCACTACAACCTCTATTTCTCGACTTTTCCGACTACCAGCTCCAGATGCAGATGATTTTCTGAGTGATGAAGACTATTCCAGAACCTATTCATTTTGTGGACTTTCTGCCTATGCTAAATACATCAATAGGTCTGATATGCATGCTGAAGGAAAATTCTTGGTTGATGTTATTGGTAAGATTCTTCTATGCAAAAGCAACTCCATCAGGGTCATACCCCTTTATTTCTTTGAATTGATGCAAGCTATAGTCTGTAGAAAAGCCTTTCAGTTTGGCTTGTTGATTCTGAATAAGATTAAGGAGAGTATAAAGTCCCCCAACTATGAAAGGATAATCCTTGCTTCTCCATGAGATCAATCCAGAGGTTTTTAGTTTCTCCGAAGGAAGTATCATTCACCACATGAAGAAGGTCTTCATCTCCTACATCTAGAGATGGGAGTTAAAGTTATAAAATCCCTCTCAAGCTTCCAAAGTTACTGAAGCTATAGACACAGAGGACAGGACTCCATCTCCTTCTCCATCTCAGGTCCCCAGCTCCTCTGGTGCACCTATTGAGGGGGAGCCTGCTCCTACTGTTCAGGCCAGGCCACCTACTCCTCCACCAATCACTCCACAAGATATCCTCTCAGATCAACAAGTTCAAGAAGCACTCCTTTCTACTGATGCTGCCATAAATGAAATGATAGAAGAGTTAACTGTAGATGAACCACCTCCTCCTCTATCTCCACCAGCTCCATCCACTGAAATTCCCAAGGACCCAACTCCTGGACAATCTCCAGACACTTCTCCAGCAAGGACACCAGCACAATCTCATGATACCCCCAAAGAACAGCAAGAACTAATTCTCATTTCTGATGAGCTCTCACCTGAGCCAGCTGAAGCTCCTCTCAGAAATTTGGATTTTACTATTCCTCAGATTATTAATGAAGAGGATTCCATGATACCAACTACAAAAGCTCAGAGCTCAGTCACTCTCTCTGAAATAGCTCCATTGGTGGCTCCTCCTATTCCTTCTGCTCCATTAACTTCTGCTCCTCCGGCTGCTACAGCTCCTGCCTCCACAGATTTGATGAATCAGATTGTACTTCTTCTTCAAATCCAGAAAACATACTTTGATACTTGTATCAAGACTGTCACAGACAAGGTAACTGCTCTAGAAACTGAGATGAGCAGAGGATTTGCTGAGATCCAGCATAATACTGATCAGCTCAAACATCTCTTCCAAATTGGTGGCAAAGCCTTAGACCACACCATCACCAGTATTGGACAGGTTATGGAGCAAGGTCTTACTCTTGCCAACAATCAAATGGAACTGCACAAAATGGCTGAAGCAACCAAGACGAAGATTTGTGAGGAAGTTGGAACTTTCAAAGATGATGCCATCTCCCAGCTATCTGTTGAAGTCAGAAAGGGGGAGAAGTTGGTAAAGGAATATTTAGAAAAATCTGATGCCCTACAGAAAGAATTATGGGAAGCCAAAGTTAAAGAGGTCCATGATGATGTTCTGGCTCAGATACAGAGTGTCAAATTCCACACTTATGACACTATTGTTTGGATGCACAACCAGATTCTGCCAGAATTTGCTGCTGATCGTAACATTATTCCTCATCACCTGAACCCACTAGCTGCTGCTGATGCTCCTGCTCCTACTCCTCCTCTGCAACCCACATTCTCTCCAAGGCCTGGTGATTCTGTTGCTCCTCCAGATTCTTATGCTCAGGATTGGGAAGATGATCCTGCTGATATTTTTCTTAAAGCCCCTCCTGAGATACTGACTTACAAGAAGAAAAGGAAATATGGTGAAGGTCCTTCTGCTAGCAAGTCTGTTCCTGCTAAAGCTCCTGAACATGCTGAGGTCTGGTCTCCCACTTCCAAGTCTCTCATCCTGGAAACTCTCAAGTTAGTTCTGGACTTCCATGAAAGCAGAAACATTCACTACAGTTCGCATGAATGGGAGTTGTATGAGAAGTCCATGACCAAAAGGAGGATCTATGACAGAGAATATGGAAGAAATAATCCAACTGCTCCTCCTGGACCGCCCAAGTATTATCCTAAACCTTACAGCTATCAGAGAAGACAGCAAGAGAAATAAGACAAGCAACATCATCAGAGCTAACCCAAAAGACTCATGAGCTATGGAAATGGATTTTAGTTGTTAATGATATTTCTGGATAATCATATTTATATAATTCAAAGTTTTTGATCTTATTATCTTTTTCGTAGTTCCTTGTTTGCTTACACTACTTGATTACTTAGCATTCTTTTTTTGTCCATAATTCACCTTAGTGTAAAGGGTTCTGACTTCTACAAATAGGGGGAGATTATTGGGTATTGTATCCACACTAACCCAGATTTGATGAAGTCACCCTTGAACTAAGATGAATTAAGTTATATTTGATGCTTGGTTTGAGTTATGTGTTTGCAGGATTCTAATGGGAAGTGTAGACCAATGTTAGTCTACAGTGGGTCACCAAACATAGGACCATACAATGTAATCCCTCATTGTGTGTTCCAAAGTGTTGACTCATGTGTAGCCTCTCTATTGGGATACACTTCATAGTCAAGCTCTAGGACTATATGAAAAGACTTGATGTTGATTTCCCTTAGAAGAAGAAAATTTGTTAGAAACATTCTGCAGGTTCGACAAAGTCTAAATGCCGAAGGAGGAGGATTAAGAGATCTAGAACACCTACTAGTCGAGGTCCATGTACTTGTTATACTTGCGGCAAATTAGGACACTTAGCCCTTGATTGTCGGGATGGTGCTCAGAAGGCAAACAACACTATGTCAGGAGCAGTTGGGGACTCTAGTGCAAAGGGAACGGTGTTCAAAATGCCAAACTCCTCAAAACCCGTGTTCCATAAGTGGTATAAGAAGGCTAGGACTTCAGGTACAGCCCCGTCTTCTGGTGCATCTGGGGCCACTACAGGCCGAACCCCGTGCGCATGTTACAACTGTGGAAAGCTGGGGAATTATGCCCGAGAGTGTTGGAGCTGACGTCCAAAGTTCGAGAGGAAACCTGGAGCAACTTACGAAGAAAAGGGAAAGGCGGTGGAGAAAACCGCATCCCATCATGCTCCATCCCATCCTAGTGTGAACAATCTTGGCCTTTGATGAGTCCATTTTATATACCTATTTTCGGACTCATCTAGGCTAGTTTTCACGCGTTTGCACTTCACTTTTAGTTCTATATCGTTCATATTTCATCTTGTCTATATTTCCATAGGAAGTGCACATTTTGGCCCGTGGTTGTGTATTTTTGTACTTTTAATGTGTGTACTCTATTTTATGCTTATCTGGAATGTCTGCACATATCAGTTCTGGGTTTAGGGGTCGTGTATGTGTTCCGGGGATGTTTGGAAGCAAGAATACTGTGCACGCTCATTGGATATAGTGTGCACGACCACTGGTCGTGCGCCACTGCTCGTGCGCAATGTTCCCTGATTTCCAGAATCTGCCTGGGGTATGCGCACTATCACTGGACATAGTGCGCACGACCACTGGTCGTGCGCCACTGATCGTGTGCATTGATTCCCTATTTTTCCAGAATCTGCCTGGGGCAAACGAACTACCATTGGACATAGTGCGCACGACCACTGGTCGTGCGCCACTGGTCGTGTGCATTATAATTTCTACAATCTATAAATTCGCAGGTTCCGCCCTAATTCCGGATCGCTCCATATTTCTCCGCCATTCTCCGCCTTCTCCGCCATTTTTCATCATCTTCCACCCTAGGGAGGTGCTCCGGGGAAGCTTTCACCGCCAAATCCAAGCCAGAGCTTCCTCTCGGCCTTCTCCTTCATCCGTGAGCTTCAAGTAGGGTTTGACTCCATCGCCAACAAGCAAAGGAAAGCTTGCAACTTTCTTCCGCAATCGTGACATGAAGAAGATGGGCCATTGGAAGGTGGTGACAGCCCTTCTCTACCCCGGACACAGTTGAGGACCGAGCTTGGACCCGGATTGACAACCCGACGATTCCAACCGTGAATCCTCAGCAAGACTTCAGATTCGGTCGATCTCTTGACTTATTCTTGTTTTCTTGTTGAATATTGGTGTTTAAATCTATTTATATTGATGATGTGCACTTTGGTTGTATATGTTATGTGGTTCATGTCTATGCGATTCCTAATTCATTTTACTGCTTAAGTTGCTTGAGTTGCGCCCGCGTATCCATCCATCCACCCTTGGCGCACTAGCAATTGCTAGTGGCGTGCGTAGTGAAGAGGTGCTCATGACCATCATTTCGCTATTCTAACCACCTCATCTGCAAGCCTACTCGCCCATCCACCGAGTGATTCGGTGCATAGCGGCCCGACTAGTCTTCCATCCCGCCTGGCGAAGCATCGCATAGAGGCGTTGCATAAGAGTAGTTGATAGTGTTTTATTTTCTTTGTCCGCAATATCAAAACCCCCATCGTTACTGCCGACCTTGAGGACTTCAATCTCCAGTCCTCCTCGAAATTAACTCCACCTTACTGTGTTCCTTGAGAGATCGATACTTGGGAAAACTCGCCCACTTTATATTACTTGTGTGACTGGTTCACTGTCGTGATTGTTAGCATCAAGTTTTTGGCGCCTTTGTCGGGGAACACAGTCGTGTGAGTTTTTGTAGAGGAAGATAAAAGATAGAAGCCCTTTTTCATTTGTTCATATCACTTTCTTCTTTATTTTAGTTTTTAGCATTTGTTTTTGTTTTTATTTGTTCCTATTCTAGTTTTAATTTTTCTGTAGCAGGTTGTCCTATTCTTTTATTTGTGGTGTGTAGTTAATTTTTGCTTAGAATATTTCTATGGTGAATTCTTTCTTGTTGCACCATGTATTCTTATATGAATATTCGTTGCTGATGGTGCGGGGATTATAGGCATGGTAGTGATGAGTACCTCACTGAAGATTGGGAGCATAATTCTCGCGGTTCTATGTATCGAGCATCGTCTTCCTATGGTACTTCATACTCCCAACTCAGGTCTTATGGTCACTCCTCTTCTATGCATTCATCTTTTTCTTATTCCTCTCCGGTCCCACCTGGATCGAGGAGTAATGGAAAACGATTTTGTGTTGTCGTAGCACCGACCACGTGTTGAAATATTGCACAGAATTTCAGCGCCAGTTGGAGGAGGATGATGAACCGGGTACCCGATTCACTCTATCACCCTCTCAAATGGCCACCCCTTCTGATTCTGATGATATATTCGCAGCACCACCTTGTGATGCCGGCTCGTCTCCCATCCCCTTGCCCGTTGATGATAAGAGTGCTCGTGATCAAGTTGTTGTGGATGATGATCAAGTTGCTCGTGATCAAGTTGATGCGGCGCAACATAAAGATGCTCGACGACCTTTTACCGCGACTCGTGACCTTGGTTGCTACAATCTTTGTTCGCCGCGGGCTTAAGCCCTTTCCTTATTTGCACATTTATTTTCCTAGTTTAATGTTATCATTATTTCATGTTGTCTTTTATTTTGGACGTGTTTAATTTTTGGTGTGCTCATAGCCATCCAATAGATGATAAATTGGATGGCTAGATTTAATTTGCTTGTTTTGGGACTTGCCTATATATAGGCTTATTTGATGAGAAATGAAGGCATGCTATTTGAAACTCAAATTAATCCTCTCTTGAGAATTTCGGCCACCTCCCTTTGGGATTGCCGCCCCCACCCCCCTCTCATCCTCCTTCTCCTCCTTTGTTAGCCAATCGCTTGGGTGATCCAAGGCTTGTGAAACGCGGAGGTGGATGCTTCTCGGTGTGACTCCGGCGAAGAAGAAGGTTGCCGCTCGGTGTGACGATGGTGGTGTGTGGACGTGTGACTCTTCCACTTTCCTTGTGAGATCTTCACCCCATCTTGGGGAGGGTAATATCTACATCTTTCCTTTGTGATTTCTTGTGAGATTTGGAATGGATGCAATGGTTTTTTATCCGCGATCTTGAATACCATCTTTTGGATTTAATCAAAAACCTTCTTGCATTTATTTTCGAAACCTTGCAAGAAGCTGGATCGGGTGGATCCTTTTGCTTGAGGAAGATCTTGGCATATAGTTATTGATCTTCCTCTCAAAAAGGTGTGGCGACCTTTGCTTTCGATCTTCGGTAGGAAAGGATTGGACCTTAATTAGATCGTCGCTTTTAGTCCACTCCCCTCCGCGTGTTTGTGCGGGATGACGGTGAATCGTGCGGCTAGAATGTTTGTGTTAGGACGCGTTAGAATGTGTTACGTGGGCTTGAGTTGTAAGAAAATCCGTACGTTATTTTAATCCGACGAATCCCTACGTCACCTTGTCTATGTGGGACTGCTGCGGATATACCCATCAGACTTTCTGCTGATCAGTGTGAAGAAAGTGTGGCACCGTCTCTCCCCATGCACTCTTCCCCTCTTATTGATTCACCCCCGGAGGAACCTGCACATATTTTCTCTGATGCTGTTGTTCCTCCGCCTTCTTTGCAAGAATTATCTATCCCTATTTTTAGTGAGTCGGTTGATGATGTTCTGCCGGATTGTGATTCTGAGCATGAGGATGTGCCCATGTTTGACAACGATATTATTTTCATTAATGGATAGTATTACGTCTTGGAACATGTGGACGCACCGAGGTGTGTTGATGAGGATATCCTCTTTGTTGAGGAAGTTTCCACTTCCTTGATGGATGAGGAGGTCCAAACCACCACCGAGGACCTCGAGCTCGTGGATTCCCCTCGCCATGACTCATATGATGTCGTCGATGATCTATGTCGGGATCCTGCTGGGAGTGAGACCGGGACCACTCCCCCTATTTCTGATTCTTTTAGTTATTCATCTCTTTTATTTCTTGATCCCATTTCTGTATCTGAGCATGTGCGGGTTGAGTCTTCGCAGGTGCTTCAGGAGGACTTGGAGCTTTCAGCTCGAGTCATGGATGATAGCATCATCTTTTGCGAGGAGGTTGATTCCTCCTCTGTTGAGGTAGCTCCATTCATCGCTTTCTCCTCCTGCAGACTCCCTATAGACGATACCTTGCTAGGCAAGGATTTCTTTTGTGATAAGATGTGCGAGGACCAATTCTCCTCCTCTTCTTATTTCTTATTTCCTCTACCTGTGTTAGCAGGTATTACTATTTAGGTAGAGGGGTAACTATTCTATCGTCGTATCGGTACCCGTTACCGAAACGGATATTGGAACAGTTACCTGTGCATTTTTCTTTTCATAGGCCCATTAGCTAGAACCTTTGCGTAGCCGAATAAGTCGTGCTGGGATGACAATAACCCCAATACTTATCTTTTATTTCCTGCATTTTTTAGTTTTCATGCCTATTTTAGTTTTAGCATTTCTTTTTGTATTTTTTCTTTTGTTTTTGCGGAGCTTACCCCTACAGGTATTCATGGAAAATCGCGTTGGCGGGGTTGTGATTCTTCGTATGGCGGGCCTGCTTCAGGTTTCCACGCGTCTTCTGGAATGCTCACTATCTAGCATTGGGTAACCTCTTCCCTTATCTCCTTATGATTTTAATTTCTATATCATCTGCTGTGTAGTTTAGTTTAAGTCTGGGGGAGAGATTTGTTACCTATTGCACACACACATTTCTTGTGCATACTAGAAGCTCTTGTAAATTTATTATGATTAGTTCATTGCATCACACACCACTGCACCCACATTAGCGCGTGCTTAGATTTTTGCGTGCTGCGAGTTAAACTCGTTTCTTTTGTATGATTTGGTAAAATTATGGTGTTGGCTTAGGATTGTGAGACGGAGTAAAATGTTGACCTTGCCGTGCTCCTAGTCGAGTGCTCTCGTCTCGTGTAGAAATTTGAGTGGATTTAATTTTTTTGTATGCTTATAGTTTTATATTTTTCTAATTGCGTAAATACTTTTTATTCTACTCAAAAATTGGTGAATCCGGTGCGAATCCGACGGTAGCTTAGGGATGTGTGTAGACGGCCGTTAGTTTTGTATTGCTCGAGTCGGGAGGATGGATAGTCTTTCTCGTTTGCTAAGAACTTGCCCCAAGATATTCTTGAAGCATGGGTATATGTTAGTTCACTCGCATGAGCGTGATGTCGGGCATCATTTTGGCCCGGTTGAGCTTTGTGTAACAACCCCATCCGTTCATATGATATATTCTAGAAGGTCCGGCCGGGGCCCCACGGGATATATCACAAAACAGTCGGTGAAGGTACAGGATGATACCAGAGTAGCGCATCGCACCTATCACAAGCATTCTAGCGGAAGCCTAAACTACTTGAACTCCTCATGAATGTCCAAACATAAAACTCCACATTTTATATACATATAGGAATGTCTTACAACATGTCAAAAGCGTTGGCCTTATGGCCTTACAGGGCTTTCAAACAGTGGCCTAAAACATATTGGCGCGCAGGCCAGCCACAATAAAAGAAAACATGCAAAAGAACACAATAGCCTTCGAGGGCTAGCAGCTAGCAGCAGCAGCAACACCAGCAGGAGCATCAACCTCTATGCGTCCCGCTCGGCTCTCCGGTAACTGTGCAAGGGACAAGCCACCCACCGGTGGCAAACAAAAGCAACGGTCAGCGTTCAGCTGACCAAATTATAACGACCCTACCCCTTCTCTCGGGGCAGCGGTATTTTCCCTGCAGGCATATCATAGCACAAGTATGGCAAGATATATCATCAAAAAGTGCTTTCACGCACACAAGCCATCACAACCGTCCGCCACCCGGCTCAACGGTCCGTGCACTCAGGGCACATTCTTGGTGTTCTGGCAACCTCTTGCCCACCACCGTATCAGGGTTATCACCCAACGGTAACTCTCTTGAGCATTTACTCCGTGGCGTGCAGCCGGAGTTAGTCCTCGGACACCGGGATGGCCCGTAGCCCCCCATTGTGTCATGGCGCGCAGGCCGAAGACTATTGCTATGCGCTCCAACAGACCGCACTTTTTGGTCTCACGTCAGACGGACATAGCGCAGGTCGGATCCTCCACCCCCCGTTGCTCAAATCGCCTTGCCTTCTTCGAGTACAGCGTACTCATGGCTATATCAAAGGCGCGGGTCGGTCTCACCAATCCTGTTCCTGGCATTCAAGCCTAGGTATTTCACTATACCCATTTCCTTACAACAACAACAGCGGGTCTTTCCTGGGCGCACCAGTACTTCCTGTAATTCCCGTCACAGGTGGACACCGCAAATTACAAATGTCAGGGGTCTTTCCTGGGCACACCAGTACTTCCTGTGACTCGCTTCACAGGTGGACACCCTATGACATCAAGCATCACAAAAAGGGCCTTTCCTGGTCCCACCAGTACTTCCTGTGCCTCATTCACAGGTTGGACCCAAAATATCACATGGCTATTTTCCTGGGCTACCACCCCAGTACTTCCTGCTACTCCTTTTCGCAGGTATAACCCGTAGACTCCTTAACACTACACGTTTATCACGGAGTCTTCTCCGGTTCGTATGCAACATCACCAATCCAGACCAACCTGTCCAGATGGGCTTCACATAGCATGCCTATTCCGTACTCCATTTCCGGATCTATATGCAATACAAAGGGGATTTCAAGCATCCACCCAAAGATTCCCAAAATCAGCCACCTCTTGGTGGGGGAAATCATAAGATATGCCAAAAACGAAGCCTTCACATGGCTAGGAAGAAAAGTCGTTACCCTTGACGATCGCTTCGGTGCCATGGCCTCCAAGCTAGCTTGCAAGACTCGCAATATCGTTTCCTCCGCAACGCTGGCTTCGGATCTCTCGCCGGTAAACCGCAGCACCACCAACAGCAGCCCCCTTCCCTTCTTCCTCCTCCTTTCTCTCTCTCTTTCTCTCTCTTGAAGAAAGATGAAGGCCAAAGAAAATGAGAAGTAATTCTCTGACTTCGGCCCTTAAGGAAAAAGAAGAAGAGCTTTCAGCCCTTGGATTCAGACTGAAGGAATGGACGGCCATGATTCTGCCAAAAACACAAATTTTGACCAGACACGGCCTCGAACACGGCCGTGTGCCTCAAGCGGTGGTCAACCGACTTATCCAAACCAGTGACACGCCCACGGGACACGCCCGTGTCATGGGCCGTGTCACCAACACGCCTTCAGACACGCCCGTGTCTGTGGCCGTGTACCCGGGAAAAAAAATCCCAAATCATCCCGAGACTTCACACGGCCTGTGACACGCCCGTGTCCCAGGCCGTGTGCCCAGACACGACACAAAGACACGCCCTGTCGAAATCCTTCGGCGGGCTGAGTTCGTCGCCTGATTTGACACGCCCTGTGACACGCCCGTGTCACAGGCCGTGTTCAACACTCGACACGCACTTCTCGACACTCGACGATCGTCGAGAAAAACTCATCGAGAATGCGACACGGCCTTGCACACGCCCGTGTCCTGGGCCGTGTGCCTCCTCTCGACGAATCGTCGAGACAAAGCCCAATCGTCGACACAATCTCGACACGCCCTGCGACACGCCCGTGTCGCAGGCCGTGTCACCTGACACGCCCTGGGACACGCCCGTGTCCCAGGCCGTGTCACCCAAATTTTCCTGTTTCAGAACTTTGGGCTGTTACAATCCTCCCCTACTACAAGAAATTTCGTCCTCGAAATTTAAAGACAGGAAAGTAACAGAAACTAGCAAGAAAATGTAACAACATATATCTATATCTATAAACGTTTATGTTACAATATTCTCGCTCCAAATTACAGAAACAATTCAGGGAACTCTGCTCGCATGGTTTGCTCGCGCTCCCATGTCAGCTCTTCACGGCCGCAGTTGTCCCACCGGACTTTCACCATACCGACCGTCTTGTTCCGCAACTGTTTCTCGGCTCGATCTTCGATCCGAATGGGTCTAACTCTCGTCGTTAGCCCATACTCTACCGGCACACGATCATCCGCGATCACTTGAGCTGGATCTTTCACGGCCTTCCGAAGCACCGAGATGTGAAAGACATCATGTAACCCACCCAAGTCTGTCGACAGAGCTAGTCGATAAGCCGCTTCGCCAATTCGCTCAACCACTTCGAAAGGACCCAAATATCTTGGACTCAACTTTTTCAATCGTCGAATCCTGGAGACACCTTTGAATGGCTTGATCTTCAAGTAGACCCAATCGCCAACCGCAAATTCAACGTTCCGGTGCTTGGCGTTGTAGTACTTCGCTTGTCGATCTTGAGCAATCAGCAATCTCTCTCGGATAGTCCGAATGGTTGAGTTTGCTTCATCCACCTCATTTGGTTTAACAACTCGGGCTTCACCCGCTTCTACCCAAGCCAAGGGAGTACGACACTTCCTTCCGTATAGGGCTTCATATGGTGCCATCCCAATGCTTGCTTGGTAGCTGTTATTATATGCAAACTCGACCATATAGAGATGATCTTCCCATTTCTTTCCGAAGTCAAGGGCGCACATTCGGAGCATGTCCTCCATTGTTCTGTTGGTACGTTCAGTCTGGCCATCCGTTTGGGGATGAAAGGCCGTACTGAAAGTCAACTTCGTGCCCAACAGTCGGTGAACTAGCCTCCAATCCTTTGACGTAAATCGCCCATCTCGATCACTTACGATGCTCCGAGGAACACCGTGAAGTCGCACAATCTGATCAACATATAACTTTGCCAAACTTTCAACCGAATCATCCCGCCTGTTCGGGAGAAAATGTGCTACTTTTGTTAGCCGGTCAACTATCACCCAAATGGAATCGTTTCCGCGCTGCGATCTTGGCAATCCATGCACAAAATCCATGGAAATATCATCAAATTTCCACACTGGGATCGGTAGTGACTTCAAATAACCGCCCGGCTTTTGGCATTCCGCCTTCACCATCGCACATGTTTGGCATTTGGCCACATATAGGGCAACATCTTTCTTAAGCACTGGCCACCAGAAAAGCTTCTTCATATCGTTGAACATCTTCGTGCTCCCGGGGTGAATGGAATACTTGGTATAATGCGATTCATACATCAGTTCTTCCCTCAGTTTCCCCACATTTGGGACGCACAACCGGTCCTCTTTTCGCAAAAGACCATCATTCCAGGTGAATTTGCCTTCTGGCCCTTTATTCACATAGCGCAAGAGATCTTCATCCAACTCCGTTGCCCGTCGAACTCGGTCCGCAAGGTCACATTGCACCTCGGTCCAGTTCAAACATGCAGTGGCAGTGGAACTCTTGTCAACACAATAGATCTCCAACGCCTCCAACTCCTGGATAAGACGTTCATCATGCCTTTGTAACCAATTTGCTCTAGCCGGAACCCGCCGACTCAAGGCATCCGCGACAACATTCCCCTTCCCGGGCGTATAATGAATCTCGAAAGTGTAATCCCCAAGGAACTCCAACCACCTTCGTTGTCGCATGTTCAACTCTTTCTGCTCTAAAAGATACTTTAGGCTCTTATGATCAGTATAGATCTCCACCTTCACTCCATAAAGGTAGTGTCGCCACAGCTTAAGTGCAAAAATCACCGCCGCTAGTTCCAAATCATGGACGGGATAGTTTCGCTCGTGCACCTTCAGCTGGCGTGAGCCATAAGCAATCACCTTTCCGCTCTGCAGAAGAACGCAACCTAAACCGCTTCCTGAGGCATCACTATAAATCACAAATCCATCGGTTCCACATGGCGAAGACAACACCGGTGCCGTGGTCAACCGAACCTTCAGCTCTTCAAAAGCTCGGGCGCACTCTGGCGTCCAAACGAACTTCTGATCCTTTCGCGTCAGGGTGGTTAGCGGCAAAGCGATCCGCGAGAAGTTTTCCACAAATCTTCGATAGTAGCCCGCAAGTCCAAGGAAACTCCTAACCTCGGCCACGGAAGACAAAATTGGCCATTCTTGTATGGCTTTTATCTTCGCTGGATCTACTGCAATGCCCGCTCCACTCACCACATGGCCCAAAAATGCCACTGACGATAGCCAAAACTCGCACTTCGAGAACTTGGCATAGAGCTGATTTTGCCTCAACGTGTTCAACACCAACCGCAAGTGAATCTCATGCTCAGCTTTAGACTTCGAGTACACCAGGATGTCATCAATAAACACTATCACAAACAGATCCAGGTACTCACGGAAAATACGGTGCATCAAATCCATAAACACCGAATGCGCATTACACAATCCAAAGGGCATGACTGTGAACTCATAGTTCCCATAACGCGTTCCAAATGCGGTTTTGGGAATGTCACCTTCCCGAATTCTTAACTGGTAATAACCAGACTTCAGGTCCAACTTCGAATAGACGGTCGAGCCAACTAGCTGATCAAATAATTCATCAATCCGAGGTATCGGATACTTATTCTTCTCGGTCAGCTTATTCAATTCACGGTAATCAATACACAACCGTAACCCACCATCTTTCTTCTTTACAAAAAGCACAGGCGCTCTCCAAGGTGACATACTTGGGCGGATATAACCCTGCTCTAGCTTTTCTTGTAGTTGAACCTTCAACTCCGCCATCTCTTTAGGCGCAACGCGATATGGCGAGCGGGCCACGGGTTTCGCACCTGGCACCAACTCAATTGTGAAGTCAATCTCCCGCTGGGGTGGTAGCCCAGGGAGATCCGTGGGAAACACATCTGTAAATTCTGCCACAATCGGAACCTCGCACAACGTGGCCTTAGGCTCAACAGCCTGAATTAGTGCAAAGTAACACTCCGCACCCTTCCGAACAGCTTTGACTACCTGGAGTGCAGACATCAACGTCCCGCCTACTCCTCGCATACCCGCGAACTTGGTCTCCTGTTCGGTATTCTGGCCCAACATGATTTCTTTGGACTGGCAATCAATCATAGCATGCTGCTCCGCAAGCCAATCCATCCCAAAAATCACATCGAATTCCGAAAGTGGCAAAACAAATGCGGTTAGACAAAAATCCCGACTTCCTAACTGAACTGCCACGTCGCAAGCTCGATCCACAAGCATCCAACAACCATTCGGCAACACCACTCTGACGCTCTCTGTCTTTGCACGACTGGGTATCCCAAGCCGCGTAAGAAACTCACTCGACAGAAAAGAATGCGATGCCCCTGTATCAAACAGTGCCCGCGCCAGCGTGTCCCGAATCATCACGAAGCCTATGACAAACATGTCACACACACAAACCACAAACATAGGGGTACTAAGCTAAGCATACAAACAATCACATAGGCAAAACTAACTCATACCTGTGACAACGTCACTCTGCTTGATGGCCTCCTGCAGGCCAAGATTGTAGACCCGGGGTTGCGCCTGCGAGGCAGAGGAATCCACCACCGCCTTTCCTTTTTCCGCATAAGATGCTCCACCCTTCTTTTCACTCTTTGGCGGCATCCAACAATCTCGTGCAATATGCCCCATCCGACCACAATTGAAGCAGGTACGAGTTTCTGGCTTAGAGGTTGCCCCTGATGTTGCTCCCGTTGCAACTGAGGAAGGAGCTTGTCCACTAGGCTTGGACTTCTTGCCCCATCTCTTCCTATAAAATGATTTTCCCGATCGGGGCGCCTTCCACTCTGGTTGCGTCATCACCAACGCTCTCTTCCCTTGCACCCTCTTCATGTCTTTTTCCAACGCTGTCGCGGTGTCAACCAATGCTTGGAAACCTTGGTTCACAGAACTGGACACAAGGAACGTCAGCTCATCCCTCAGCCCTTCATAGAACCGATTAGTCTTTCTCTGCTCATCAGCAAAAATGGAACCCGCATACCGCCCCAAGCGAGTAAACTCATGAAGGTACGCGTCAACACTGCCATCACCTTGAGTCAACCGTTGGAATTCATTTTCCATGGCTATCCGTTGAGCCACAGGAAGGTGCTTCGCAAGGAAGAGCCGGGAGAATTCTTCCATCGACACTTGGGTTAACGGACGACCCGCCAAATGATGCAAATCCATCTCATCCCACCATAAACGCGCTTCTCCTTCATGCAAGAAGGTGGCTAAGGTAACCTTCTGGTGCTCCGCCGTTCCTATCGCCGTCATCACTCGCTTGACGCGCGACAACCAGTCCTCAGCCTGCGTCGGGGTTCCCGCTCCCGAAAACGTAGGCGGATGGAAACTCATAAACCGTGTTAGCTGCTTCTCAGCCGCTCGAGGAACCACATCCACGACAGGTTCAGGACTTGTCACCACCTGTTCTGTCCTCAGTGGCTGACCTTGGATCATGATATACAAGGCCTCCGCAACTAAACGGACATGATCTGCAGACGGTGGAGGTGTAGGCACCGCAGCTGGGGCCGTACTTTCATTAGAACGCTGGGGCTCAGACGGCCCAGCTCCACTTTGTGTCACCTAAAGGTGGACAAGACACATACATTAGCGGTCGTACCCAAGCAAACAACACAAAATAGGAACACGCAGGTTCCTCAAACATACAAAAATGCATTCCTATCATGGACATTCAGGAGTTCAATCGTAGACTTTGGTGTGCACAAACACGTGCTCGGCACCCCACAAAAGAAGGCGGCCACGACTGCGAGAGGGAAAGAACAAGACAACTGATACCAAAAAGGTCTCACGTCAGACGGACATAGCGCAGGTCGGATCCTCCACCCCCCGTTGCTCAAATCGCCTTGCCTTCTTCGAGTACAGCGTACTCATGGCTATATCAAAGGCGCGGGTCGGTCTCACCAATCCTGTTCCTGGCATTCAAGCCTAGGTATTTCACTATACCCATTTCCTTATAACAACAGCGGGTCTTTCCTGGGCGCACCAGTACTTCCTGTAATTCCCGTCACAGGTGGACACCGCAAATTACAAATGTCAGGGGTCTTTCCTGGGCACACCAGTACTTCCTGTGAATCGCTTCACAGGTGGACACCCTATGACATCAAGCATCACAAAAAGGGCCTTTCCTGGTCCCACCAGTACTTCCTGTGCCTCATTCACAGGTTGGACCCAAAATATCACATGGCTATTTTCCTGGGCTACCACCCCAGTACTTCCTGCTACTCCTTTTCGCAGGTATAACCCGTAGACTCCTTAACACTACACGTTCATCACAGAGTCTTCTCCGGTTCGTATGCAACATCACCAATCCAGACCAACCTGTCCAGATGGGCTTCACACAGCATGCCTATTCCGTACTCCATTTCCGGATCTATATGCAATACAAAGGGGATTTCAAGCATCCACCCAAAGATTCCCAAAATCAGCCACCTCTTGGTGGGGGAAATCATAAGATATGCCAAAAAGGAAGCCTTCACATGGCTAGGAAGAAAAGTCGTTACCCTTGACGATCGCTTCGGTGCCATGGCCTCCAAGCTAGCTTGCAAGACTCGCAAGATCGTTTCCTCCGCAACGCTGGCTTCGGATCTCTCGCCGGTAAACCGCAGCACCACCAACAGCAGCCCCCTTCCCTTCTTCCTCCTACTTTCTCTCTCTCTTTCTCTCTCTTGAAGAAAGATGAAGGCCAAAGAAAATGAGAAGTAATTCTCTGACTTCGGCCCTTAAGGAAAAAGAAGAAGAGCTTTCAGCCCTTGGATTCAGACTGAAGGAATGGACGGCCACGATTCTGCCAAAAACACAAATTTTGACCAGACACGGCCTCGAACACGGCCGTGTGCCTGGCCGTGTGCCTCAAGCGGTGGTCAACCGACTTATCCAAACCAGTGACACGCCCACGGGACACGCCCGTGTCATGGGCCGTGTCACCAACACGCCTTCAGACACGCCCGTGTCTGTGGCCGTGTACCTGGGAAAAAAAATCCCAAATCATCCCGAGACTTCACACGGCCTGTGACACGCCCGTGTCCCAGGCCGTGTGCCCAGACACGGCACAAAGACACGCCCTGTCGAAATCCTTCGGCGGGCTGAGTTCGTCGCCTGATTTGACACGCCCTGTGACACGCCCGTGTCACAGGCCGTGTTCAACAATCGACACGCACTTCTCGACACTCGACGATCGTCGAGAAAAACTCGTCGAGAATGCGACACGGCCTTGGACACGCCCGTGTCCTGGGCCGTGTGCCTCCTCTCGACGAATCGTCGAGACAAAGCCCAATCGTCGACACAATCTCGACACGCCCTGCGACACGCCCGTGTCGCAGGCCGTGTCACCTGACACGCCCTGGGACACGCCCGTGTCCCAGGCCGTGTCACCCAAATTTTCCTGTTTCAGAACTTTGGGCTGTTACACTTTGTACCGTTCCTAACGTCTTGTCCTCGCTAGTCCCGTTGTGCCTAGCCATTCTTGTGATTCAGCACCACCTTTATTTCACCAAAGCCTCAAAGCCGATCCTAGTCGCACTCCCAAGTCGAGCTTTAGAGTTTTACATTTTTCATGTTGGGGTGTTGATGTGGTGCTTTTACATGTGAATATGTGGATGTGCTCCAAAGCTTAAATTTGCTGAAATTGTTAAAAGAAAAGTAATTTTAAAAAGTAAAAGAAAAGTTTTTAAAAAAATGATGTTAATTGTGAAAAAGTGAAAAGTAAAAGTAAAATTGAAAATCCTATTTGAGATGTGAGTATTTTTGGAGTAGGCGGTGCAGACACCCATATGTTAAAAGTTAAGTTTGGGGGTGTGGTGTACCCGCATGTATTTTGGTTAGCTGATGGATTCATTTTATACTAGCTTATTTTGGTTTGGTGCA
Organism: Platanthera guangdongensis; assembly: GCA_039583875.1. Classification (NCBI taxonomy): domain Eukaryota; kingdom Viridiplantae; phylum Streptophyta; class Magnoliopsida; order Asparagales; family Orchidaceae; genus Platanthera; species Platanthera guangdongensis. The sequence goes on from CM077154.1 coordinate 40,627,781, forward strand.
TAGCCTTCTTGTTTATCTTTGTTTACCTCACCGAAACCCAAGCCCTATTTCTTCACCTAAAGTCCTACTGATTCGTGTGTGAACCCAAACCAGTGCCGTGGAGAGAATGCGAAAGGGCAAGCATATGGTCACCGACATTGGTGGATTCCTTTGGAGGTTATCCCGAGCCCTGATCTTTGGCAATGCTCGCCTAGCGATTAGTCTACTTTCTCCCTACGCATGACCGGATGATTCACCGTGATTCCATTTTTGAGTAATAATAAAATGTTGATACGCATTGTGAAAAATATAAAATATTTTGCATACTTAGAAATTTCTTTTATTATATTTTTATGCGTGCGAGCATGCGACTTCGCATGGTACTCCGTCTCGCAATTTATTTGTTAACTAGTAATTTTCCCTATCTGCTTAGATTTTGTTTGCTCGGGATGCGCAAACAGTTAAGTCTGGGGGTGTGATGAGTCCATTTTATATACCTATTTTCGGACTCATCTGGGCTAGTTTTCACGCGTTTGCACTACACTTTTAGTTCTATATCGTTCATATTTCATCTTGTCTATATTTCCATATGAAGTGCACATTTTGGCCCGTAGTTGTGTATTTTTGTACTTTTGATGTTTGTACTCTGTTTTGTGCTCATCTGGAATATGTGCACATATCAGTTCTGGGTTTAGGGGTCGTGTACATGTTCCGGGGACGTTTGGAAGCAGGAATACTGCGCACACTCATTGGATATAGTGCGCACGACCACTGCTCGTGCGCTACTGCTCGTGCGCAATGTTCCCTGATTTCCAGAATCTGCCTGGGGTATGCGCACTATTACTGGACACAGTGCGCACTACCATGGTCGTGCGCCACTGATCGTGTGCATTGATTCCATATTTTTACAGAATCTGCCTGGGGTAGAAGCACAACCACTGGACATAGTGCTCACGACCACTGGTCGTGCGCCACTGGTCGTGTGCATTATAATTTCTGCAATCTATAAATTCGCAGGTTCCGCCCTAATTCGGGATTGCTTGACATTTCTCCGCCATTTTCCGCCTTCTCCGTTGTTTTTCATCATCTTCCACCCTAGGGAGGTGCTCCGGGCAAGCTTTCACCGCCAAATCCAAGCCGTAGCTTCCGCTCGGCCTTCTCCTTCATCCGTGAGTTTCAAGTAGGGTTTGACTCCATCGCCAACAAGCAAAGGAAAGCTTGCAACTTTCTTCCTCAATCGTGACACGAATAAGACGGGCCATTGGAAGGTGGTGACAGCCCTTCTCTACCCCGGACGTAGTTGAGGACCGAGCTTGGACCCGGATTGACAACCTGACGATTCCAACCGTGTATCCTCAGCAAGACTTCGGATTCGGTCGATCTCTTGACTTGTTCTTGTTTTCTTGTTGAATATTGGTGTTTAAATCTATTTATATTGATGATGTGCACTTTGGTTATATATGTTATGTGGTTCATGTCTATGTGATTCCTATTTCATTTTACTGCTTAAGTTGCTTGAGTTGCGCCCGCGTATCCATCCATCCACCCTTGCCGCACTAGCAATTTCTAGTGGCGTGCGTAGTGAAGAGGTGCTCACGACCCTCATTCCACTGTTCTAACCACCTCATCCGCAAGCCTACTCGCCGATCTGCCTAGTGATTCGGTGCAAAGCAGCCCGACTAGTCTTCCATCCCGCCTGGCGAAGCATCGCATAGCGGTGTTGCATAGGAGTAGTTGATAGTGTTTTATTTTCTTTGTCCGCAATATCAAAACCCCCATCGTTACCGCCGACCTTGAGGACTTCAATCTCCAATCCTCCTCGAAATTAACTCCACCATACTGTGTTCCTTGAGAGATCGATACTTGGGAAAACTCGCCCACTTTATATTACTTGTGCGACCGGTTCACTGCCGTGATCTTTAGCATCAGCCTTCCGGAGGCCATAAAGCAGTCTGGCATGGTGACAGGCATGAGTTAATTAAAAGCAGATAAGCTCTATATATATCTGTTACCTTTTGCGTGTTAGCCTATGACTGGTTGTGTTAGGATTTGTTTTGATTTTTCGTTTATCTGGCAAGAACATTGTTCGATATGGAAGCTTCACATTCTTTTTGTCCGAAGAGTTTGCATCGTGCATCGGAGTACCATCTTCGATGGCAAAGGATAAACTGGATGTGTTGTTGCCAAATGGGTGTTCGATGCACGCGGATAGAGTCTATAACATAAAGATTCATATTGGGAGTCAGGAGTTTGATTTGCATGCATCGCTACTACTGTTGGTGGAGTTTGACGTGATATTTGGCATGGACTGGCTCTCGGAGCAGCAAGCTTATATTGATTGCAGTCACAAGGAGGTCAAATTGGGAACAGGTCGTGAGACGACTTTAACGGGCTTGAAAGGGTCGAGCAAGACTTTGATGTCTGCTCTTCAGGTGGTGAAGGCGATTTGTGCTGCTGTAGAGTTGTTCTTCACGCTAGTGGAGGTTGCAAGGCCTAAGACTACGTTGGATAGTATTTCAGTGGTATCCGAGTATCCTGATGTGTTGATATAGGCCTCTACCGCGGATACAATATGGGTTACGGGAATAAAAACGGACGCCACTCTGATTCCACAAACACACTCGCACTAGCTTTAATCGTAGCGCACTCGCCAACATTTTATCATAGTTCACCAACGTACGGTAGCTACTCCGCGGGAAGGTCAAACGAACGGCGATAAGCCGACGTTCTCCCAAGCTAAGAGGACCAATATTGGGTCCGACCGAGCGAAAGTTGTACCAAAGAGGTCTACCCAAAGTGCGATCAAAAAATGGTAGATCTCCCCCAACAAAAATGCGGGGCTGGCCAAACCCTTCGAAAAATAACGCAATTAATATAGATGCAAATCAAAAGGAAAACCACGAAGAATCTAACGATTCAAATCCAACGCAAAAATATTTCCGGCCACTAGAATATCAAGAGGGAATCACACGTGAGTGGAGAGGATCGTTACCCCAGTTAGAATAGATGATTCCGACTACCTTTTGAAGGATCGCTCTTCCACGATTCCACCGGAGTTGCGCCGGATGGAGAGATAGATCGTCCGCCTTGGCCGCTTCACACCAAAGTCCAGATTCCTCGCCGTAGAAGGAGACCCTTCCGGATAAAGCTTCACGTGAAGAGGGGCTGCCGGGTTCTCTTCAAAAGGGCTGCTCGGGTGGAGGAGGTAGGTGGACGGCCTGTAACGCCCCCACCTGTCACATGACATATAACGGTGGGTCCGGTCGGGGCCCCACGCCATATATCACAGACAAGCGGAGGAATTACGTGTGTGAATCAAACTCGACGCGTATCCTTAACTCATTCCATTCTAGCTCAGCATATTTTTATGTTAGCATGAACTCAAACCAGAATGTCCACCAATATATAAAGATCACATTTATATATAACAACACCAGAAATGTATACAACCCACACACCCTGTCCTTATGGCCTTACAGGTTCCTCTTTACACATCAACAATTTCGTACATCGGCACGCAGGCCGGCCACACATGAAATCCAAACACAACTCTTCGCATGGCCTTCAAGGGCCTATAGCAGCAAGCTAGCCATTCTTTCCACTTATGCATTTCACGCCACAGCACCTGCAAGTAGACATCCAAACCAACACCAAAACCAAATTAACAGTCAGCATTTGGCTGACCCATTATAACGACCCTACCCCCTACCCAGGGTAGTGGTTCCTTTCCTGTACACAGTGCTATCATCTATCATCAAGTATCATCAAACAGCATATGTATATGATTCTCTTTATCCCGCTAGCAAACACATGACATCACAAACGCTGGAATCCACCAGACGTTCCGTGCACTCACGGCACCTTCTTGGCGTACCGGAATCCACCAGTCATACACCGCTGATCCAAGGTTTTAACTTGTTGGTTGACCGGCCCTAGTCCACCAGTCTCGCAAGCTGGCGACATCCCGCCCAAACCACTCAGAGGTACAACCTCACAGCATCCAAAACAACCAGAGTAGGTCGACCCACACCATGTGGTGTAGCACGCCGGGTTTATCCAAGCTCCCCAGGCATGTCTACCCATCGACCCCCCTCCTATTCCGATCGACCCACACCATGTGGTGCAGCAAGCCGGGTTTAACTCGGCTCCCCAAGCATTGCCACCAATCGATCCCTACCTAACTAGATCAACCCACCCTAGTGGTGTAACAGGCCGGGTTTATCTCGAGCTCCCCAGGCGTGCTACCAATTGATCATATCATAACCAGGAGCTTTATCAAAGCCTCCTCACATTCAGCATCACATCCATCCAATCATCACATCAGAAATCCATTTGCATCTTATCAAATCCACGTAGTCTCCTCCGGTTTACCCATGAACATCACCAATCCAGACTACCGGTCCAGATGGGCTTCACACAGCATGCCTATGCCGTACACCATAATTCCGGCTCTAGATGCAGACACAACGAAGGAATCACTTCACGGATATCCACCTCTTGGTGGAGGATTCCAAGCACATGGATAAAGGAAGGACTTCGATGTCCAAGAAGGAGATCGTTACCCTTGAAGATCGCTTCGGTGCCATGAAGTAGCCGGATGGAAATCACCGCCTCGGCTCTGCCTTCACGAATCCGCTCTCGGATCTTCGCTCCGCACTCCGCAGCTCCTACAGCAGCTGGTAGTCTCCTCCCTTCCCTCTTGCCTTGGGCCTTTCTTCCTCCCTTTCTTAGAATAAAATGAAGAAGAAGAAGAAGAAGAAGAAAAGAGGAGTTAAATCCCCTTTTTCTCGGCCTTCACAATACCTGGACAGAGCCCAACCACTGGATCCAGGAAGAGGGAAACAAACGGCTCAGATTTGGCCAGAAAAGCTAAAACACGGCCTGACACGCCCTGTGACACGCCCATGTCACAGGCCATGTCCCTCTAAGCGGCAGTCAACTGACTCAAAACCAATAGTACACGGCCATGGGACACGCCCGTGTTAAATGCCGTGTCCCCGACACGCCCTCAGACACGCCCGTGTCTGAGGCCGTGTGCCTTAACGAAAATAATCCCAAAACAACCCGAGACTTCACACGGCCTGGCACACGCCTGTGTTCCTGGTCGTGTGCACCTGGACACACCCGTGTCCTGCAAACACGCCCTAGCTCGAAACGTCGAGTTGAGTTCGACGGCTACTGACACGCCCTGTGACACGCCCGTGTCACAGGCCGTGTCCTCACTCGACACTCGACACTCGACGATCGTCGAGCAAAATTCATCGACATCAAGGCCGATCGTCTACACGGCCTCGACACGCCCTGCGACACGCCCGTGTCGCAGGCCGTGTCCGCTGTTCGACGACCGTCGACTCCAAATTTCGTCGACTTCACGACTCGACACAACCCAGGCCTGACATGCCCTGGGACACGCCCGTGTCCCAGGCCGTGTCACCCATGCCTGAACCCAAATTTGCTCAAATTGATCTGATTGACTTTAGGGTGTTACAATCCTCCCCCCCTTCAAATAATTTCGTCCTCGAAATTTGACTCCAAATCAACCAATCAACCACAAAACAAGTTATTATGCACATTTGTGTGCCGTACCTCAAGCCATCGCCCATACGAAAAAACATACAGCACATACAAACATTCCTAACGTCCACTTATGCACATTTAGCCACATAAGACATCAAAACAAGAAATCATGATTGCAAGTGCACCAAATTTCGATAGATATGTACACCATCTTTTTTTTCATCACAACTAGATATAAAAGTATAGTTTACATACACAGCACCTCCGGTCATAACATCGAAGTGATTCACATCACACTTCACTTCCGCTCAGCCTCCCGATGTTGAAATTCACGATTAAGAGACAAATTAAACACCCGAGGCTGAATTTCACCAAATGAGCTTTACGGATCTTGCACTTCCATCGCATGCAATCGAGGTTGCGTCCGGGGTGTAGATGACTCGGCCACTGCTTTACCCTTTTCTTCATATGACACACCTGTCTTTTTCTCACTCCCTGGAGGGGCATTCCGACAGAATTTTGCTATATGTCCTTTCTGCCCACAATTATAACATATACGCGTATCAACACGTCCTGGCCCATAAGTCGCCCCCGAAGAAACAGTCGACGGAGCTGATTCCGCCGGCCAAAATCTTTTCTTCTCTCGTCGTCTAAACTCCGACTGATCCGATAGCGACACTTTAAACTCTGACTTTTTCGCTGTCAGTCTCTTATTCTCTTGTACTCGCTTCATATCCTTCTCCAAGGCACGAGCTGTATCAACCAATGCTTGAAAGCCTTGGCTCACTCAACTCGGGAGTGCCAACCTCAATTCATCCCGCAATCCTTCATAAAACCGATTTGTCTTTCGCGCTTCCTCCGCGAAGGTATATCCCGCATATCTCCCCAATCTCGTAAACTCATGCAGGTAGGTATCAATATCTCGCTCACCCTGCACCAAACGGAGAAACTCATTTTCCATCGCAATCCTTTGCGACACCGGCACATGCTTGTCTAAAAATATTTGGGAGAATTCATCCATGGAAACTTCAGTTACACCTCGACCTGCCAAGTGATGCACTTCCATTTCATCCCACCACAATCTCGCATCTCCTTCCAACAAAAAAGTGGCCAACGTCACTTTCTACTCCTCGACCATCCTGATTGCGGTTAGGATCCTTTTTACCCTTGCCAACCAATCTTCTGCCTATGTTGGTGAAAGCGCTCCACCAAACGTAGGTGGATGAAAGTGCATAAAACGTGTCAATGAGTCGTCACGTGCTTGCGCTTCCACCACCACTGCAGCATGCTCTTGCCTTCCACCAGGTCTTTCCTGTCTAGTAGGTTGTGCTTGTAACACTGCAAGCACTGTCTCCGTCACCGCCCGTATGGCTTCTGCCGAGGGAGGCATAGACACTTCCACGGGTGCTGCACTCTCATTAGACCGCTGGGGCTCAGACGGCCCAGCTCCATCCCTCGCCACCTATCAATGTACAGAACACCATTAATACGTCAAATCATAACAGTACTGCTACATTGACTACACACTCACGCACATCATGTGCATGACATACATTCCTAGTGGACATTCATGAGTTCAATGATGTTCTCTCCTCCCAAACAATCTAAACCTGGCTCTGATACCACTTTGTAACGCCCCCACCTGTCACATGACATATAACGGTGGGTCCGGCCGGGGCCCCACGCCATATATCACAGACAAGCGGAGGAATTACGTGTGGGAATCAAACTCGACGCGTATCCTTAACTCATTCCATTCTAGCGCAGCATATTTTTATGTTAGCATGAACTCAAACCAGAATGTACACCAATATATAAAGATCACATTTATATATAACAACACCAGGAATGTATACAACCCACACACCCTGCCCTTATGGCCTTACAGGTTCCTCTTTATACATCAACAATTTCGTACATCGGCACGCAGGCCGGCCACACATGAAATCCAAACAAAACTCTTCGCATGGCCTTCAAGGGCCTATATCAGCAAGCTAGCCATTCTTTCCACTTATGCATTTCACGCCACAGCACCTGCAAGTAGACATCCAAACCAACACCAAAACCAAAGTAACGGTCAGCATTTGGCTGACCGATTATAACGACCCTACCCCCTACCCGGGGTAGTGGTTCCTTTCCTGTACACAGTGCTATCATCTATCATCAAGTATCATCAAACAGCATATGTATATCATTCTCTTTATCCCGCTAGCAAAAACATGACATCACAAACGCTGGAATCCACCAGACGTTCCGTGCACTCAGGGCACCTTCTTGGCTTACCGGAATCCACCAGTCATACACCGCCGATCCGAGGTTTTAACTTGTTGGTTGACCGGCCCTAGTCCACCAGTCTCGCAAGCTGGCGACATCCCGCCCAAACCACTCAGAGGTACAACCTCACAACATCCAAAACAACCAGATTAGGTCGACCCACACCATGTGGTGTAGCACGCCGTGTTTATCCAAGCTCCCCAGGCATGTCTACCCATCGACCCCCCTCCTATTCTGATCGACCCACACCATGTGGTGCAGCAAGCCGAGTTTAACTCGACTCCCCAAGAATTGCCACCAATTGATCCCTACCTAACTAGATCAACCCACCCTAGTGGTGTAACAGGCCAAGTTTATCTCGAGCTCCCCAAGCGTGCAACCAATTGATCATATCATAACCAGGAGCTTTACCAAAGCCTCCTCACATTTAGCATCACATCCATCCAATCATCACATCAGAAATCCACTTGCATCTTATCAAATCCACGGAGTCTCCTCCGGTTTACCCATGAACATCACCAATCCAGACTACCGGTCCAGATGGGCTTCACACAGCATGCCTATGCCGTATTCCATAATTCCGGCTCTAGATGCAGACGCAACGAAGGAATCACTTCACGGATATCCACCTCTTGGTGGAGGATTCCAAGCACATGGATAAAGGAAGGACTTCGATGTCCAAGAAGGAGATCATTACCCTTGAAGATCGCTTCGGTGCCATGAAGTTGCCGGATGGAAATCACCTCCTCGGCTCTGCCTTCACGAATCCGCTCTCGGATCTTCGCTCCGCACTCCGCAGCTCCTACAGCAGCTGGTAGTCTCCTCCCTTCCCTCTTGCCTTGGGCCTTTCTTCCTCCCTTTCTTAGAATAAAATGAAGAAGAAGAAGAAGAAGAAAAGAGGAGTTAAATCCCCTTTTTCTCGGCCTTCAGAATACCTGGACAGAGCCCAACCACTAGATCCAGGAAGAGGGAAACAAACGGCTCAGATTTGGCCAGAAAAGCTAAAAAACGGCCTGACACGCCCTGTGACACGCACGTGTCACAGGCCGTGTCCCTCTAAGCGGTAGTCAACCGACTCAAAAAAAACAGTACACGGCCATGGGACACGCCCGTGTTACATGCCGTGTCCCCGACACGCCCTCAGACACGCCCGTGTCTGAGGCCGTGTGCCTCAACGAAAATAATCCCAAAACAACCCGAGACTTCACACGGCCTAGCACACGCCTGTGTTCCTAGGCGTGTGTACCTGGACACACCCGTGTCCTGCAAACATGCCCTAGCTCGAAACGTCGAGTTGAGTTCGGCGGCTACTGACACGCCCTGTGACACGCCCGTGTCACAGGCCATGTCCTCACTTGACACTCGACACTCGACGATCGTCGAGCAAAATTCATCGACATCAAGGCCGATCGTCGACACGGCCTCGACAAGCCCTGCGACACGCCCGTGTCGCAGGCCGTGTCCGCTGTTCGACGACCGTCGACTCCAAATTTGGTCGACTTCACGACTCGACACAACCCAGGCCTGACACGCCCTGGGACACGCCCGTGTCCCAGGCCGTGTCACCCATGCCTGAACCAAAATTTGCTCAAATTGATCTGATTGACTTCGGGGTGTTACACAGCCGACTATGGAGGGTGGTGGCCGGGTTGAAGAGGGTGAGAGTAGGTGGCAGCTTGGATAAGGGAGATGAAGGGGCTGGCCGAAACTTTTAGTGGGAGAGAGGGAGAGGAGGGTGGCGGCTTTGGAAGAGGGGGATGAAGGAGGGGCTGGCCGAAATTTTAGAGAGAGAGGGGGAGAGGAGGGTGGCGGCTAGGAGAGGTAGAGAGAGAGAGGATACTTAGCAAGAAAGGAAAGTTTAGGGTTTCTTCTCATTCAACTTAAGTTAAACAAACCATACATGCCTATATATAGGCTTAACACCAAGTATTGGCTATATGTAGCCCAAAATAAAAATAAAAATAACACACTAAATGGCTACATGCAGCCCTCAATAACATATTTCAAATAAAATAGCATACTAATAAATAAATAAATTCAACTAGTTATTTGTCTTGTGCCGAGGGCGGAAATTGTAGCACCGTTCCATACGAACAACATGGCGATGCGAGTCCTTTGTTGGAGACGAAGGAGGGTCTTCCGTTAGCGTGCCGTCATCAACAACTTGGGGGTCGTCGTCAACTTGGGGGCCGTCGTCAACTTGGGGGCCGTCGTCAACTTGGGGGCCGTCGTCGCCACCAATCCTCCCCCGCTTGAAAGGACTCATCACCTATGAGTTGTCTTGAAGATACCGTCGGACAAGAACACCATCCAAGAGAGCCACTTCCGCTTCCGGGATCCAAGAGTCATCAGAGGCGGGGTGATCACGCCATCGAATCAAGTAGCGGCGCACATCGCCATCTGCAATGGGAAACACGTCATCCTGGAGAATCCTGTCTGGCAAAAATGTTGTCCTGGCAAACCTGGGAAAAGCATTAGGCAGCAAAGGGGCAAAATCTATATCATCAACATGTAGCGTACCTCCGTTGGAGACCGACGGAGAGAGCGAGCCCTTACCCCCCTCAACCCCATACCCATGAGAATCTGTAGTGGAACTAAACAGACAGGAAGATAATTGTAGTGGCGGAGCAATATATGGCGTTAAATCTGAAACATTAAAAACAGGGGAAATACGCCAATCAGTTGGCAATTCCAAAAGAAAAGCATTGTCTCCTAACCATTTTAAAATCCGAAAAGGTCCAGCTCGCCGATCCGCTAACTTTTTAAGGTGCCCGTTGGCAACCGTTTAGGGATGAGACGTACCATGACTAAATCGCCCACTTTCAAGGGAGACACTCTCTTATGTGCGTTGGCATGAACTTGATAAGACGCATATTGAGTGGTAAGCGTTTCATTTATGCGTTTTTGAAGATCCTGGATATGAGAGGCAAAGTCCTATGCAAATTGACTTGACTTAAACGATGGCGGTAACGGAAGCAAGTCAAGGGGCACAAGAGCTTTATAACCGTGCACGATCTCATTCGGGGACAAACCCGTGGACCTATATTTGGAATTATTATATGCTAACTGAGCATGAGGGAGGATAAGGTCCCATGTACCCTTGTGGTCTCCCACAAGTCATCGAAGCAAACTACCTAAACTTCTGTTCACAACTTCTGTTTGCACATCCGTATGCGGATGGTACGCGGAAGAGAATAGAAGTTTGGTGCCCATAATCCTCCACAGGGTCTTCCAAAAATAACTAGTAAACTTCACATCCCTATCAGTAACTATAGACTTTGGAACTCCTCGATGGCCTACCACCTCTTTAAAATATAATTGTGCAACGTGTGATGCATCGTTGGTTTTATTGCACGCGATAAAGTAAGCCATTTTAGAGAAACGATCTACAACAACTAAGATAGAGTCGTGACGTCGAAATGTGATTGGGAGGCCGAGAATGAAGTCCATGCTAACGTCTTCCCAAGGAATATACGGAATCGGAAGAGGGGTATAAAGCCCCGCTTTAGTTTTGTTCCCCTTAGCCAGTTGGCATGCTCGACAACTACCCACGATCTTATTAACCATGGCCTTAAGACCGGGCCAATAAAACTTGTGTTCAACTAACGTGATCGTCTTGTCACGACCAAAGTGTCCACCTAACCCTCCGCCATGCAATTCCCACACTATGAAGTGTCGTAGGGAGGAACGTGGGATGCATGGCTTCGAATGGTTAAATAAATTGTCATCCCGAATGTAAAAAGAAGTAATGGTTGTAGGCGAGTCGTCTTGAGTGGCGAAATAGATATCCTTACAATCTGGGCAGTGGATGTTCTCGTCCTTAATCTTATCGAAGCCAATCACCTTAACTTCTAGCGTGGATAGCAATAACGAAACACGACTAAGGGCGTCGGCTACGCGGTTGAGAGTCCCCTTAAGGTGTTTGATAGTGAAAGTGTACTCCTGAAGATAGGAGACCCATTTGGCATGTCTAGGACTAACCTTAGTTTGAGAGTTAAGAAACCTTAGCGCTTCATGATCGGATAGGATGACAAACTCCTTAGGAAGTAAATAATGTCGCCAATGTTGGAGGCATCGAATGACCGCGTAAAACTCCCGATCATAATTGGAATAATTTAATTTCGGACCTGCTAGTTTCTCACTGAAATATCCCAAAGGGTGGCCTTCCTAACTCAACACTCCACCAATTACCACTCCAGACGCATCACATGACAACTCGAAAACCTTGGTAAAATCCGGTAGTCGCAAAAGGGGGGTTCCGACATGCGCGATTTAATTAATTGGAACGCCGTAGCGGCCGAGTTCATCCATGTAAAGTCACCCTTTTTCATGCACTCGGTAATGGGGGCCATAATACTACTAAAATCCTTAATAAATCGCCGATAAAAAGTCGCGAGCCCGTGAAAACTCCTAACATCCTGAATGTTGGCGGGCTCGGGCCAATCTCTAATGGCTTGTACCTTCTTGGGGTCTACGTGGATCCCCTTTGAACTCACAATATAACCGAGGAACTCAACCGATGTCACATGGAAGGTACACTTCTTAATGTTCACGAATAATTTTTCCGATCTCAGCGTGGTAAGGATGGTTCTTAAATGTGACTCGTGATCAATCGTGGAGGTGCTAAATACCAAAATGTCGTCAAAATATACCACGATGAATTTTCCCATATAGGGTTGGAAGACGTGGGTCATCATCCTCGAAAATCTGCTCGGCGCATTGGAAAGCCCAAACGGCATAACTAACCACTCATAGAGCCCTTCCTTAGACTTAAAGGCGGTCTTCCACTCGTCACCTTCCCTAATTCGGATCTGATTGTAGCCACTCCTAAGATCCTATTTCGAGAAAATCGTGGCACCGGCTAACATGTCCAATAAATCATCCAAGCGAGGGATGGGAAATCGATACTTAATAGAGATTTTATTAATGGCTCTACTATACACACACATCCTCCAAGAGCCGTCCTTCTTGGGGGCAAGTAAGGCGGGTCCGGCACACGGGATCTTGCTGTGGCGGATAAAACCCTTTTGCAATAAATCTGAGATCTGGGTTTGCAACTCTAAGTGCGCGGAGGGGTTTAGCCGATAATGTGGGAGGTTGGGCAATGAGAAGCCCGGAATGAAATCAATGGCATGTTGGATTTCCCGCAACGGGGGTAACTCAGCCGGTAGCTCGTCCGGGTACACGTCCACAAACTCGTCTAAGAGTTTTCTCAACGCCGACGGCAAGTTCTCAAAAGGTGTCGCATCTTCCTTAACTTGGAGACACACTAAGGCATAGAGGACACCATCTAAAAAGGTAGTACGCTTCAATTCTTTCCTTCCTATCAGGCTCAACGTCTTCTTCTCGACCGCGATGACCGTATCCTTGGAGGGGGCCGAAGGATCCTTTGGCGGGGCGGGTTTTAAGAGTATGGTTCTGCGATTAAATTTAAACTCGTAAGTATTGGCCCGACCAAAGTGGGTGACGTCATGATCATACAACCAAGGGCGACCCAACAAGACGTGACAAGCATCCGTAGTGATGACGTCACACCAAATCTGCTCAGAATAAGCTTTGATGGTAAGGGGTACAAAGCATCGCTTCGTCACAGGGAGGGACGACTTGTCTACCCATGCCACCTTATAAAGGTGAGGGTGCGGCTCGGCATCAAGAGACATTCGTCTCACCGCGGTTTCTGAAATTACGTTCATGCAACTACCGCTATCAATGATCAACCTACACAATTTTTCACCACTCTTAAAATTCAACGTGAAAATGTTTGTACTATTCCAATCGTCTAACGCTCGAGGGGTCGCCAGAATACACCTCATAACCATCAAATGGGAGTCATCCTCCATATCACTAGGCACTCCGTCCGACTCGCTCTCTTCGCCCGCCTCGTAAGTAATGTCATCTGTCCCACCGGTGGAATCTAACAGGGCTAATGGTCTGGGTGTAGTAGGAAAATCACTAGCGTAGTGCCCTTGGACACCGCAAGCGTAACAGGTGACATTCGTTTTGTTGACCCGACCCACCGGGACTCTCTCACCAGAGGGGTTTCTATCATTCCTAGCCGTTACGACTATGGAGGTCGAATCGGGGACTGATACTTTCCTTTAGCCTTATAGGTGGTGGTGGGAGGCGGTCCTAAAATGGACTTGCCCTTTTGGAACAAGCGAGACTTGCCCTTAAGTGCGTTGTGCTGCTCAATATCTAAGGCAGCGTTGAAAGTGCTGGGCAAGTCAGTGTGACCATAACGCAGAAGCTTTCCTTGGATGTCGGGGTTTAGTCCCTTGTGGAACCTTGAGAGGGTGACCTCGGGCATCTCTTTCACGTCACACCGAACCATCATGTCCTTCAGCAAACTCATATACTCAAAAACCGACCTAGTCACTTGCTTAAGGGTAGCTAAATCATCGAACATCTGCGTTCGATGGTAAGTAGGGACGTATTGTTCTGTCAGCCTAGCCTTCATGGCATCCCAGCCTATGGGCAACACTCCGTTCTCGACTCTCAAACGCCGCTCCTCATTCAGCCAAAATATTTTAGCGCGCCCTAGCAACTTCATCCTCGCGACTCGCACTTTATCCGCGTCATTCAGGGTATACCACTCGAAATAACATTTGATCTCCATTATCCAGTCCTTGAAGACTTGGGGATCTCCTAATCCATCGTAGGATGGTGGCTTGACTCGGACAGCCCGAGTAAGGTCGAATTCGTACGGTGCTCGAGGGGCGTTCTCATTAGGAGGGTGGGGGTAAGGATTGTGATGTTCTCCCACCCGTGGGTGAGCGGGTTGATTACGGGGTGCCCCTTGTGGTAACCCCATCCCGTGAAGTGCCTCCCTAATAGCCGTCAACTGATCCGTGAAATCCTGACGGAGCTCCTCAATCTCAGTGAGGGGACGACCCTCACCCCGGTCATCATCCATATTAGACGACGATGGAGGATATTCCGTACCGAGCCTAGTGCGCATGCAAAAAGGAAGACAACAGATTCAGACAGACCAAAGAAGGAATTAATCCCGCTTAAAGACTATAGGAAAATAATGCTTTTTTGATTTTCTTACAGGAAATAAAAAGAGGATTATTAAAAAATTTAGTTTGATTTTTTTGGCTGAAAAATAAGAAAAATAAGCCGCTATTGGCAGACCAAAAATAATTTTTTTTTGAGATTTTTTGTGACAACTAACGCGCAAACACAAGTGCAGGTTAACGTGCTAAAAAGAGGGGAGGGTGTCAATTAAAAAATTGACAAGAACCTCGCTTTGATACCAAAGTTGATGTATGCCTCTACGGCAGACACAATATGGGTTACGGGAATAAAAACAGACGCCACTCTCATTCCACAAACACACTCGCACTAGCTTTAACCGCAGCGCACTCGCCAACGTTTTATCACAGTTCACCAACGTAAGGTAGCTACTCCGCGGGAAGGTCAAACGAACGACGATAGGACGACATTCTCCCAAGCTAAGAGGACCAATATTGCGTCCGACCGAGCGAAAGTTGTACCAAAGAGGTCTACCCAAAGTGCGATCGAAAAATGGTAGATCTCCCCCAACAAAAATGCGGGGCTCGCCAAACCCTTCGAAAAATAACGCGATTAAGATAGATGCAAATCAAAAGGAAAACCACGAAGAATCTAACGATTCAAATCCAACGCAAAAATCTTTCCGGCCACTAGAATATCAAGAGGGAATCCCATGTGAGTGGAGAGGATCGTTACCCCAGTCGAAATATATGATTCTGACTACCTTTTGAAGGATCGCACTTCCACGGTTCCACCGGAGTTGCGCCGGATGGAGAGATAGATCGTCCGCCTTGGCCGCTTCACACCAAAGTCCAGATTCCTCGCCGTAGAAGGAGACCCTTGCGGATAAAGCTTCACGTGAAGAGGGGCTGCCGGGTTCTCTTCAAAGGGGCTGCTCGGGTGGAGGAGGTAGGTGGCCGGCCGACTATGGAGGGTGGTGGCCGGGTTGAAGAGGGTGAGAGGAGGTGGCGGCTTGGATGAGGGAGATGAAGGGGGCTGGCCGAAACTTTTAGGGGGAGAGAGGGAGAGGAGGGTGACGGCTTTGGAAGAGGGGGATGAAGGAGGGGCTGGCCGAAATTTTAGAGAGAGAGGGGGAGAGGAGGGTGGTGGCTAAGAGACGTAGAGAGAGAGAGGAGACTTAGCAAGAAAGGAAAGTTTAGGGTTTCTTCACATTCAACTTAAGTTAAACAAACCATACATACCTATATATAGGCTTAACACCAAGTCTTGGCAATATGTAGCCCAAAATAAAAATAAAAATAACACACTAAATGACTACATGCAGCCCTCAATAACATATTCCAAATAAAATAGCATACTAATAAATAGATAAATTCAACTAGTTATTTGTCTTGCGCCGAGGGCGGAAATTGTACCGCCGTTCCACAAGAACAACATGGCAATGCGAGTCCTTTGTTGGAGACGAAGGAGGGTCTTCCGTTAGCGTGCCGTCATCAACAACTTGGGGGCCGTCGTCAACTTGGGGGCCGTTGTCAACTTGGGGGGCCGTCGTCGCCACCATGTGTTTCCTAGCGATCTTCCTGGAGCCCCACCTCAACGGAAGATAGACTTCACTAACGAGCTAGTGCTAGGTGCGAAACCTGTGTCACACTCACCGTATCGGCTAGTGCCTAAAGAGATGGCAGAGCTGAAGGTGCAACTTCAAGAGTTGTTGGAGCAGGGTTATGTGCCTCTAAGTTCGTCGCCTTGGAGCGCACCGGTCCTTTTTGTTAAGAAGAAGGACAGAAGCTTGAGACTTTGTATCGATTATCGAGAACTGAACAAGTTAACGGAGACGAACAAGTACCCGATCCCGAGGATTGACGATCTGTTCGATCAGTTAGTCGGGTCATCAGTATACTTGGAATTGGATCTTAAGTCCCGGTATTATCAGTAGAGGATAAGGGAGAGTGATATCCTCAAGACAGCTTTTAGCATGAGATACGGGCATTATGAGTTTACGGTCATACCGTTTGGTCTGACTATTGCACCGTCAGTGTTCATGGATCTGATGAACAGGACTTTCAGGGAGTACCTAGATAACTTTGTGATCGTCTTCATCGACGATATATTGGTGTACTCGCAGAGTGAGGAGGATCACTTTAAGCATCTGCATTTGGTGTTGGAGACGCTGAGAAGGAATCAATTATACGCCAAGTTCTCCAAATGCCAGTTTTGGTTGTCCCCAGTAGCATTCCTTGGTCACATTGTCAGTGGAGAGGGAATTGCGATAGATCCGGCGATGATTGTTGTTATACGAGAGCGGCCTGTGCTGTCTACGGTAGCGTAAGTCCGGAGTTTTCTGGGGCTTGCCGGCTATTACAGGCGCTTCGTGGAGAAGTTCTCGAGGATAGCTTTACCCCTCATGACTCAGATGAGGAAAGAGCAGAGGTTTGTTTGGACGCCGTAGTGCGCACGAGCATTCGAAGAGTTGAAGAGCCGGTTGACCACGGCGCCTGTGCTGAGTTCGACAAGTGGGACCAAAGGCTTTGAAATCTACAGCGATGCTTCAGGCAGTGGATTGTGTTGTGTCCTACTATAGCATGGAAGTGTGATAGCGTATGGCTCGCGATAGCTGAAAGTGCATGAGAGGAATTATCCGGTTCATGACTTGGAGTTAGCGGCCGTGATTTTTTGCCTTGAAGCTGTGGAGGCACTACTTGTACGAGGTGAAGGTAACTATCTATACCGACCATAAGAGCCTGAAATACTTGTTGGATCAGAAGGATGTAAACATGCGGCAGTGGAGATGCATGGAGTTCCTGGGGGACTACACATTCAAAATTCATTATGTGCCTAGGAAAGACAATGCAGTTCCGGATGCGTTGAGTTATAGGGCCTCAGCTCAAGCCAACTGTGAAAGTTCAGGAGGTATGCTTGATACCACCTGAAGGTGTTAGTTAGATCAGATATACTCTATAGGGGGGGTGAATAGAGTATGTTGGTGATTTTAAAACTTTTACAACTGTGGTTGTATTTTAGGTGTGTGTGCGGGGAAGCAAATACAATAAACCAATATGCAGCAACTATCTAATCACAGCACATTCACAGAGCAAGGCCAGAAAACAAAAAGAAAAGAAAGCAACTAGACGACACAAGAATTTTATAGTGGTTCCCCAAATCTGGGTAGTCCACTCTTCTACCACCCTGGTAGGAATCCACTGCAGGAAGGGGTTGATCAGGTGTCCTGACACCAATGGGGTTTTGATCAGGTTCCCAAAAACCAAACCCTCAAGTCTTTGTGAGGGAGACTTGCAACCAGAATAATTTTGAAGGGAATTAAAACCCTGTACAGAGGTGGAGTGAGAGGGTGATGAGGTCTTCTCTTTCTCAAGTCAAATGAGAAGACTTGTGGATTGTTGTTTAGCAGCTTTGCTCCCCCTGAGATGTAGAATGAATCAGGAAGAATGCTGGAGCACTGCTTCAGGGTGATAGGTCTTCAAAGACCTAGATTTCCTGGTCTAGAGAAAGTCTCCAGGAACTTCTTGTGACTGATATGAATGTATTGTCTTTGAAGTTATCCTGAGTAAAAGCAGATGAAGAAGACTCTTGATATTGATGTAGTGTTCTTCTTCTTCTTCTTCTTGATCAGTTTCTCTCTGGGCTAAGAATGAATTACTTTTTTTGTGTTGTCTGAATCACTGTCTGTCTTTTTGTTGTATATCACTGTATTACTAACTCTTTCTGTATATCTCAATGTCTCATAAGAAACATTCGAATTTTTGAATATAGAGCAGTAATGGCAGACGACCTGGAAAGGAAGCAACAATTAATTATTTCCCCAACTGTTTCCATGGGAAAATGACATGTAATAATCCAGAATTAACTTCGCATTCTAACGGTAGTATTCTGGGAAGAACTGCCATTAAATGTTCAGGAATCAGTGCCATGGAAAGAGACGGGAATGGAAGAAGACCTAGTCTGGAATCGTCGACCGAAGAACATAATTCGTCGAACTGAGTTTTGAGTTCGTCGAGCTGAGCTGAGTTCGTCGAGCTAAGCTGAGTTCGTCGAGCTGAGCTGAGTTTGTCGAGCTGACAGTCTTCATTCGTTGAACAGACAATCTTCAATATCAGACAATCTTTATTCATTGAGCAGAGAACTAAATTCGTCGAGCTGAGAACTGAAGTCGTCGACCTGAGAATCTGAGAACTTGAGGTCCAAGTTCGTCGAGCTCAGAAAGTAATTCGTCGACCAAAGCTTGAAGTTGGACTTAGAGAAATTCTGAAGTAGTCATGATAATGCTTGAAGTAGAATCCCGGTGTTCGTCGAACAAAGAACATAGTTCGTCGAGCTCAGGACTACGAATTGTCTCACGATCGTCGAGCGCAGAACTCCCTTCGTCGAGCTGAGTTCGACAAATGTCGAACTCATTTCACTTAGTTTGAAAAACTGATAGATCTGGAGTTCCTGATGGTCTTGAGGAAGGTTGGTCCATCTGAAGTTGAGATAGAGGACTGTCCTAGACTCTAAGACATAAACTTGACCCAGACTATACATGATGGGTCACATCCTAAGTCAGTGGACCTAGCCCAAATCAACTAGGGATCCAACAATCTCCCCCTATTTGGGTGAGGTCACTAACAGAGACTCCAAGCAAAGAACAAACAGAAAAACAAAGCAAATTTAAGAAATATATCTGGCAAAGAATTTACAACACATGCATCAGATATATATATATACATACAGGCTTTGTTTTAGTACAAGATATAGTCTGAAATAGAAGCAGAAATGAAATAACCACAAAATTACTTCTCTATCTTCTTCTGTTTTAGCTTGTCTCCTGGTGCTTTATCTCCTGGCTTTTTGAAAATGATTTCCCTATTGGGATCTGAAGCTTGAGCCCTGGTCATAGTCATGTCAGCTGCCCCTATGATGTTCAGTGAAGTGGCTCTGGGGACAACTGCTTCTGGGTGAAGATGCATGTACTCATCAACATTGAGTAGATTATTTCCTTTCCCAAATCTCTTTAGCTCATCTCTCCTGTACTGAGACATAGTAGTTAAGCCTGTTGTGTCCTTGCCTTCAGCTTTAGCTTTGTTGATTAGAGATAAGCTAGTGAGCTCTTGGAACCTTGCCATTCTGGCTGTGTTGGTTGTTTCTGGATCTCCAGGAGGAGAATAGGGCCTTTCAGCTTCATGTTCCTTATATTCCTGGTGCTGCTGCTGTTATTGTTGATGGTGTTGTCTGCCTGAAGATGGTGGCCTTGGCTGACTACCACCAGAAGATCTCCCAGTTTGTCTCTGATAAGTTTGAATATGGGCAGATCTCTGAGAGACAGAGCCAGAGGCACCTGTTGCTGGAGGAGGAGGAGGAGGAGGAGGAGGAGGAGGATCCTTTCTGTATCCATGAACTAGGGGAGAAGAGTATCTCCTACTCCTCTTCTTCTCTCTTTACTGGTTCTTTGATAGCCACATCCATGCAGGCATCCCTTTGTAATGAGCAACATTGTGCAGAATATAGTATGAAGTGTCTGCAGTGGGATTAGGCTTGGGAGCAGGAGGAGGAGGAGCCTTCCTTTTCTTAGAAAGCAACTTCTTTTTCTTTTTAGCAGCCTCCTCATCTGATTCATAATCATCATCATCAGAACCTGAACTCTGAGGATTGTCATACAGAGCATTCAACTTCCTCAGAGTTTCATCAGAAATGATAAGAGGTTTTTCTTGAGGGGAGGGTAGAAGGTTCAGAGGGTGAGGGTTCAACAGCAGTAGAGACAGAGCTTTCAGCTGCTGCCTTGTTCTCTTCTTCAATGTCTGCCAGAATGAGCTCATCCAGATCAGGCATGGGAGAATCATCCATGACAAAATCTGGGACAGAGCAGATTTCTAGAATAGACACAGGAATTGGAACAGCAGTATTTGCAGCAAAGGTGTCACAGAGTTGCTTGGCAACTGCTGGACTAGCTGGAGAGGTATACTGGACAATAGCCAAATATGGCTTAGCAACCTCTGCTGAAGGAAGCTTCATATATACAGAATCAAAGGTATGAAGTATCTCAGATAAATTAACTGTGGGATTTATAAGGAAATCACCAGCAGTTGTTATTGTATCTACTTACTCATAAAAGCTAGTGTTAGTGTCCATAAATTGAATAAAATCAATTATTTCAGAATCAAAATCTATAGCTGTATCTGTAACTGCAACTGCATTATCAAGCACTGTATCAACTGTATCTGTATTATCAAAAACTGTATCTGCAGTATCAACTGTATCTGTATCAACTGTATTGTCAAAAACTGTATCAACCTCTGCAGCTGCTGCACCAGCTTCATCATGGAGCATCTCCCCCAGCCTGGATTTAGGAGAACCTGGAGCCAGGCCCCTGAATGAAGAGGGGGCAGCAGAAAGGGCTGTGATTTGTGCAGATGAAGAATTAATGGAATTCACCAGAGGAGTCAGAAGAGAGATGATGGAGGGGATTGTGGAAGAGTCCAGAAGTGGAGAAGGAATGGTGGAGGGAATAAAAGCAGAGGAGGAAGGAAGAATATGTGGAGGGGATAGTGGAGGGAGAACAGGTTGTGGTTCAGTGGGTATGGTGTAGGATGGAATAGTGGATAGGTGTGGGGGAAGAGGGGATTGAGGAGGTGAGGGAATATGTGTTTCAGTGAGGGAAACTGGAGGTGTAGGGATATGTGCAAGATCAAGCGGTGGAGATTGATGTTGAGGTGGAGTCAATTGAGGTGCAGGAGGTGTGGGAAGAGAGTGGGTAGGTGGAATGGCCTCTTCAATGTCAGGGTGGGGAGTGACCTTGACGGTCCTTGTGCTCTCAGAAGCGTTGATGGAGGAGGAACCCTTCGAGGGTTTGGTGATTGTCCTCTCCCATCTACCAAATAAGGCGCAGGTGAGGCGCTTGCTGGCATTGATGAATGTGGTTGGGGAGACCAAACATTCACTGGCCTTTTCTTGGAGGAAAATCCCCAGGATTCTGCCGTAGCAGACTTCCTTCTTGCTTGTTTTCTTCTTGATGAGGTCAAAGAAGACCATGCCCCAGTCGACCTGTCGTTTGTTGAGCACGGCGCACATAATCAGGAATTTATGGCGCGTGATATAGTCATGTGCCGAGTGCTTGCCCATCAGAATTTTTCCTACAATGTCGGCCAAAAATTTATAGGCGGCAGACAGTTGCTTCTTCAGAAGCTTATTAGGGTTGCTGCCGGAGAAACCCATTACCTTCAACATATCAGAATATTCTTCAGCGTCCATTTCCAAGTTGTCTTCACCATTGATCAGTCCAAAAATTTCAGAAAGTACTGCTGGAGACAGGGAAACGGCAGTGTTTCCAATATGTCCTGTCAGATCTCCGTCTTCAGAAACGGTTGCAGTATACACCCATTCTCTTATCTCGGTTGAGTGTAGCTTGATGCTGCGAGTCATGAAATCCTTGAGATGCAATTCTTCAAGTAATTCCAGGATATAAAGAAAGATTGGATCTGAATGTTGGAAAGACTCAAAATCCATGGAGAATGCTGCATCAAACTTCATCGCCGCAAGTGCTCCTGGAGGAATCTCCATTGATGGCCTGCAAAGAAAATCACATAGAAAACGACGATCAAGAGAAAAGGAACTGAAAGCGCGGGACGGAGGTCGAAGAAAACCTAGATATAAGATTTTCGGAATATGAATCGACAAGCTCCGTTCCACGAAAAGAGACAGTTCTTCGAACTGAGGTCGACGAAATAAGTTAGAGGTGAGTAGTTCGTCGAACTCATTTAGAAGAATTGAAAATAGTTCGTCGAACTCCGTTCGACGAAATGGTTTCTGAAGCAAGGTTCGTCGATCTCCAGTCGACGAAAATTGTTTCCACAAAGAGAATTCGTCGATCTTCATTCGACGAGAATCTCTCAAACTTTCCCTAATTCGCCGAACTCCGTTCGACGAACTCTGGAAAATTCGTTGAATGCAGACAGAAATTAATTTAACTCTTCTCCAATAATCATTCCCAGTTGATTTATAAAGAACAGATGGGTTTTCTCATCTAAAGGTTTGGTGAAAATATCTGCTCTCTGTAAATCAGTAGGAATATGAATCAAGTAAATCTTCTTTTTGTCTACATTATCTCTAATGAAATGATGTCTTATTTCAATATGTTTAGTCCTAGAATGATGAACTGGATTCTGAGCTATAACAATAGCACTTGTATTATCACAAAATAAGGTTGAATTATTTAAGTTGATACCATAATCTAGGAGCTGGTTTTATATCCATAGCATCTGTGAACAGCAGCTGCCAGCAGCCATATACTCTGCCTCAGCAGTTGATGTAGACACAGATGTCTGCTTTTTGCAAAACCAGGAGACAAGTCTCATACCGAGGAACTGGCAAGTTCCAGAGGTACTTTTCTTGTCCACTCTACATCCAGCATAGTCAGCATCTGAGTATCCAGTTAACTCAAATTCTGATTCTACAGGATACCAGACTCCTAAACTAGGACAACTCTTTATATATCTCAAAATCCTTTTTAGAAAAATAAGATGAGATTCTTTAGGATTCACTTGGAATCTAGCACAAAGGCATGTGGCAAACATTATGTCAGGCCTGCTAGCTGTTAAGTATAATAGGGATCTAACAATTACCCTATAATGTTTCTGATCTACAGGTTTCCCTGCTACATCAGAATCCATAACAGCATTGGTAGCCATAGGTGTTTTTATTCCTGAAGCATCACCCATCCCAAACTTTTTAAGAAGCTCTTTAGCATACTTAGATTGGGAGAGGAAGATACCATCAGGGAGCTGCTTCACTTGTAGACCAAGGAAGTAGGAAAGCTCACCCATGCTACTCATCTCAAATTTGGAATGCATGAGGTCAGCAAACCTCTTGCACAATTTGGGATCAGTAGACCCAAAAATAATGTCATCCACATATATTTATACCAATAAGATTTGGTCCTTATGATGTCTAGTGAAAAGAGTTTTATCTATGGTTCCTCTTGTAAATTCATGCTCTAAAAGAAAGCTTGTTAGGGTCTCATACCAAGCTCTTGGAGCATGCTTTAAACCATAGAGAGCTTTATGCAATTTGTAAACATAAGAGGGTTGAGTTAGAGAGATAAAACCTGGAGGTTGTTCTACATAAACCTCTTCTTGAAGTACACCATTCAGAAAGGCACTCTTAACATACATCT
This sequence comes from Platanthera guangdongensis, assembly GCA_039583875.1. NCBI lineage: Eukaryota > Viridiplantae > Streptophyta > Magnoliopsida > Asparagales > Orchidaceae > Platanthera > Platanthera guangdongensis. The sequence continues at coordinate 40,651,689 of CM077154.1, forward strand.
GGAATACTTTGAACTTTTTGTAGGCTGCATAGGCTAGGAATATTCTAATGGCCTCCAACCTTGCAACAGGGGCAAAGGTTTGGTCATAGTCTATTCCTTCCTCTTGCCTATAGCCTTGAGCAACAAGTCTAGCCTTGTTTCTTACTATGTTCCCTTGTGCATCCAATTTGTTCCTATAGACCCATTTGGTTCCAATAACTAGGTAGTTATGGGGTCTTGGAACCAAATCCCAAACTCTACATCTCTCAAATTGATTTAGTTCCTCTTGCATTGCAAGAATCTAGTGGGGATCTTGCTCAGCTTCATGGATGGTGAGAGGTTCAATTTGAGAGAGAAAACAGGCATGCATCAAGTCTTGATTGAGCTGATGTCTTGTCTGTACAACAACTGAAATGTCTCCAATCACTTGAGATCTGGGGTGATCTCTAAGTGTGACAAGATCAGTTGGTGGTGTTGGTTGAGTAACAGCTTCTGTAAATAATTCCTCTTGAGGAATGGTACTGGCTGTTGATAAAAGTTTAGTTACTTCCTCTTGGACTTCTTCTTCACTATCTTCAGCAGCATATGGAGTGAGATGAGTTGGAACCTCTTGGGTAAGGTTTAGTCCTTTCATAGACTCACACAGTGCTGAAACCTGCAAAAAACTATTGGTAGAAATGTCTTTCTCCTTATAAGACAAGTTAGCTTCATCAAAAGACACATGGACAGATTCTTCAATTTTAAGGGATGATTTGTTGAAAACCCTATAGGCCTTGCTTACTTGGGAATATCCTAGAAAAATCCCTTCTTCAGCCTTAGCCTCAAGTTTTCTAATGTATCTTTTGTTATTAGTGTGGATGTAACATATGCAACCAAAAACTTTAAAGTAAGTGATTTTAGGTTTCTTTTCTTTTAGTAATTCATAGGGGGTCTTATGTTTTAGTTTATGTATAAGACATCTGTTCAGGACATAGTTAGCTATGTTTACAGCTTCTGCCCAAAAGAATAGAGGCATGTAAGCATCTGCTAACAATGTACCTGCAGCTTCAATGAGTGTCCTATTTTTCCTTTCAGCAACCCCATTTTGTTGGGGAGTTCTAGGAGCTGAGAAGCACTGCCTGATACCTTCCTTCTCACAGAACTCATGCATAAGAAGAGACTCAAACTCTGTGCCATGATCACTTCTGATCAATGCAACATGAGTAGAGAACTCAATCTGTATGGTCCTGAGAAAATCTGTAAGAACTTTGAATGTATCTGACTTAGCTATCAGAAAGGCTACCCAACTGAATCTTGAGAAATCATCAACAATGACTAAGGTGTAAGACTTCCCTCCTAGGCTTTGTACTGCAATGGGTCCAAAAATATCCACATGAAGCAGATACAATATCCTAGGTGAATCACTTTTATTAATGGATTTGAAACTAGTTTTAGTTTGCTTGCCTAGTTGACAAGCCCTGCATAGGCTTTCCTTCTTGTAGGGACCAGAAGGTAAACCTCTAACAAGGTTGTTTTTAGATAACCTAGATATGTTCTTAAGGTTTACATATCCTAGCCTTTTGTGCCATAACTCATTTTGGTTACTAGTGATATTGAGTAAACAAATATCAGTTGTGGCAGAAATGAAATCTACTAAATATATGTTTCCTTGTCTAAGTCCAATTAAAACAGTTTGGTTTTTATCATTTATAATAGAGCAAGAGGTAGAGTTGACATGTACCTGATAACCCTCATCACATAATTGACTTATGGATATAAGGTTATGTTTAAGTCCTCTTACATATGTCACCTTTTTGAAGGTCACTACTCCAATGCTTACTTTTCAATATCCTTCTGACTGACTGCTCTTTGGGTCTCCAAATATCACCTTTAGTCCTAGCTTGGACTTATAGCTAGAGAGATTTGCTTTGCTGCCAGTCATGTGCTTGGAGCAGCCACTGTCCAGGTACCAGGTCTGACTTAACCTTGGACAGCTCTTCACCTGTACCTGCATTAAAAAAATAAAGCTCAATTGTTCTTGACCCAGGTTACCTTGGGTCCTTGGTTTGGCTGAAAAGTAAAACTAGAAATGATTGATAAGGCAGGTTGAGACTTATACCCTAGAGGGTGATATCTCCTAGTGGGATTATCCAATCAGCTACTGGATTAAATGTCTTGTTAGCTGCTTTAAAATTTCTATAGGTGAAATGATTTATATTTGGTCGTTCTAGGATCGACGAATTATTGTGAGTTCGTCGACCAGAGTTCGACGAATGGGGATGAGATCATCGACCTCCACTCAGAGAATGACCATGGTCATTTTCTGCGTCCCACGTTCGTCGACCTCTGCTCGACGAACCATACACAGTTCGTCGATCGCAGTTGGATGAATAATTATTTCTGAAGTTTGCATTCAGCATTCGTCGATCGGGGTTCGACGAACTTGCAGGATTTCGTCTATCTGAGTTTAACGAATTCTGCTGAACTTGGTTTTTAACAGCTTTCTTCTGTTTTTTGTTTCTATTGTCTAGGGGATTTGACTTGTTTTCTGACATGGTTTTTCAGTTAGTTTCTCTTTACCCTTAGCAGTGATAAACTTTATGGGAGTAGAAAGTATATTCTTCTTTATTATGGGGGGGTAAACCTGATGAAGCACCCAAGCCCAGCCTGCCATTTAATCTGGCATTTACTGTGCTTGTGATATCCATCAGCTTGAGGCTTCTCCCATTGAGAGATTGCTCAAGTTATTTTGCCTCACATAATTCAGATTTTAACTTAATTATCTGTTCATTAGCTAGTGTCAATTGATCAGTTAGTTTTCTATTTTCTGTGCTGACAGATTCAAGGTTTTCTAGTCTAGTCCTCAAGGTTTTTGTTTCTTTCTCTGAGTTTATTAGATCCATGCACATAGTTTTAAATTCTACTTTAAATAAGTCAGAATTGAAATCAAAACTACAAATCACCTGATTAGCCTCTGAGTCTGAGGCACCTTTATCTTCAGAATCCTCTTCTGATCCACAGTTGCTTCTGGAGGCATCTATTGCCATTAGGCACACCTCCTTGGATCTGGCTTCTTCCTCTTCTTCACTGGAGCTGGAGGAGGATGTTTCCTCTTCTGTGTCACTCCAGTACTCAGCAACAAATCCTTTGTCTTTCCTTTTATATTTGTTGGAGGAGGGTCTGCTGCTTTGTTTTATTCTGGAATCCTTGTCCTGCCCTTGTCCTTTTTCTGATTCTCTGGGCATTCTGAAATATAGTGACCAGGCTTTCTGCATCCAAAACACACAACCTCCTTAGTTGGTGTCTTGTCATATTTTGGCTTATCATTCTGCCTGGATGATTTTCTTCTAAAGTCCTTTCTTGCCATTTTGTAGAATCTTTTGGCAAAAAGACTCATTAACTCTTCATTGGATGTAGATGTTTCATTGTCTTCAGAAGCTTTGAAGGCCAAGCTGTGCTCCTTCCTAACTGGGGTAGTTGCCTTCTATTCTGCTGCCTCTCTTCATTTGACAAGCTGCTCATATGACTTCAGCCTGCCTAACAGAGATTCTGTTAAAATCTCATTGAGGCTTCTGGCTTCTTTGATTGGCCAGATTCTGGAATCCCATGAACTGGGGAAACACATCAGTATCTTGTCATTCACCTCAGTTAAGGTGATGTCCTTGTCAAGAGTCTTGAGTTCACTGATGATTGAACTTAATCTATTGTACATCTCATCCACAGATTCTATCTCATCCTTTTTGAAATTCTCATAGAGAGAAATGAGACTGGATCTCCTATCCTTTCTTTCATCAGCTGAGCCTGCTACCATTTGGTTGAGAGAGTCCCAAATGGCCTTGGCTGAGGTGCACTCAGCCACCTTCTGAAATATGTCATCTTATATTGTTTGGGCCAGAATATTCATAGCCTTTGCATCAGCCATCTTGGCTTTCTTATAGGCTTCAGTATTGTCTGGAGGTGGTACTGCACTCAGATTAGTTGATGTGCTGACAAAAGTTGCAGGAGCTGGAGGAACACCTGTTGAAATGACAGAAATAATATCCTCATCAATGGAGTTCATATATAATCTAATTCTTTCCTTCCAGATTGCAAACTTATTAAGATTACAAACTGGAGGTCTGATTCTTGTATAATCCTTGTTTTGGGCCATGTCTGTGAGAAGGATAAGTCCAATAACAGAATAAAAACAAACAGATCTAACTAAGGGATCTTTGGGTTCAGGTGTTAGCCTGTACAACCAATCAGGTATGGTATGTCAACCAACTTGTAAGGTCTGGTAATTTAACAAACCTGACTCTGATACCAATTGAAAGTTCAGGAGGTATGCTTGATTCCACCTGAAGGTGTTAGTTAGATCAGATATACTCTAGAGGGGGGTGAATAGAGTATGTTGGTGATTTTAAAACTTTTATAACTGTTGTTGTATTTTAGGTGTGTATGCAGGGAAGCAAATACAATAAACCAATATGCAGCAACTATCTAATCACAGCACATTCACAGAGCAAGGCCAGAAAACAAAAAGAAAAGAAAGCAACCAGACGACACAAGAATTTTATAGTGGTTCCCCAAATCTGGGTAGTCCACTCTTCTACCACCCTGGTAGGAATCCACTGCAGGAAGGGGTTGATCAGGTCTCCTAGCACCAATGGGGTTTTGATCAGGTTTCCAAAAACCAAACCCTCAAGTCTTTTGGAGGGAGACTTGCAACCAGAATAATTTTGAAGGGAATTAAAATCCTGTACAGAGGTGGAGTGAGAGGGTGATGAGGTCTTCTCTTTCTCAAGTCAAATGAGAAGACTTATGGATTGTTGTTTAGCAGCTTTGCTCCCCCTGAGATGTAGAATTAATCGGGAAGAATGCTGGAGCACTGCTTCAGGGTGATAGGTCTTCAAAGACCTAGATTTCCTGGTCCAGAGAAAGTCTCCAGGAACTTCTTGTGACTGATATGAATGTATTGTCTTTGAAGTTATCCTTTGTAAAAGCAGATGAAGAAGACTCTTGATATTGATGTAGTCTTCTTCTTCTTCTTCTTGATCAGTTTCTCTCTGGGCCAAGAATGAATTCCTTTTTCTGTGTTATCTGAATCACTGTCTGTCTTTTTGTTGTATATCACTTTATTACTAACTCTTTCTGTATATCTCAATGTCTCATAAGAAACATTCGAATTTTTGAATATAGAGCAGTAATGGCAGACGGCCTGGAAAGGAAGCAGCAATTAATTATTTCCCCAACTGTTTCCATGGGAAAATGACATGTAATAATCCAGGATTAACTTCGTATTCTAACGGTAGTATTCTGGGAAGAACTGCCGTTAAATGTTCAGGAATCAGCGCCATGGAATGAGACGGGAACGGAAGAAGACCTAGTCTGGAATCGTCGACCGAAGAACATAATTCGTCGAACTGAGTTTTGAGTTCGTCGAGCTGAGCTGATTTCGTCGAGCTAAGCTGAGTTCGTCGAGCTGAGCTGAGTTCGTCGAGCTGACAGTATTCATTCGTTGAATAGACAATCTTCAATATCATACAATCTTTATTCATTGAGCAGAGAACTAAATTCGTCGAGCTGAGAACTGAAGTCATCGACCTGAGAATCTGAGAACTTGAGGTCCAAGTTCGTCGAGCTCAGAAAGTAATTCGTCGACCAAAGCTTGAAGTTAGACTTAGAGAAATTCTGAAGTAGTCCTGATAATGCTTGAAGTAGAATCCTGGTGTTCGTCGAACAAAGAACATAGTTCGTCGAACTCAGCACTACGAATTGTCTCATGATCGTCGAGCGCAGAACTCCCTTCGTCGAGATGAGTTCGACGAACGTCGAACTCATTTCACTTAGTCTGAAAAACTGATAGATCTGGAGTTCCTGATGGTCTTGAGGAAGGTTGGTCCATCTGAAGTTGAGATAGAGGACTGTCCTAGACTCTAAGACATAAACTTGACCCAGACTATACATGATGGGTCACATCCTAAGTCAGTGGACCTAGCCCAAATCAACTAGGGGTCCAACAAACTGGCTGTCGGTTCATGACGAGCGTTTGGTTCGGGTGTTGGAGGCGTTGGAGATCTCTTGCGTAGACAAGCAGACTAGTGTCGAAGCATTATTGAACTGGACAGAAGTTCAATGTAACCTGGCTGATCGGATTCGGCAGTCTTTGGATTTGGATGGCCACAAAAAGCAAATCATGGTTGAGGCTTTGGATGGGTCAAATTCCCAATTTGAGGTTGTGGATGGATTGCTACGGAAGGACAGATGTCTGTGCGTACCAAGTGTGGGAAAACTGGGGGTGGAATTGTTGTATGTGGCTCATCATACCAAGTACTCGATTCACCCGGGGAGCACGAAGATGTACCGTGTTATGAAGAATTTGTTCTGGTGGCTAGGACTTAAGAAGGATGTGGCACTCTATGTGGCAAAGTGTCAAACATGCGCCTTAGTGAAGGCGGAGTGCCAGAAGCCTGGTGGATTCTTGAAATCCTTGCCTATTCCGGAGTGGAAGTTTGACGACATTACTATGGACTTTGTGCTTGGTTTTCCAAGGTCGCAGAAGGGAAACGACGCCATCTGGGTGGTCGTAGATTGTCTGATGAAAGTGTCGCACTTCATTCCGCATAGGAAGGGTGATTCTGTGGAGAAATTGGCAAAGTTATATGTGGATAATATTGTGCGGCTTCACGGTGTGCCCCACAACATCGTAAATGACAAAGATCAAAGGTTCACGTCCAATGATTGGATGTTGGTGCAGCAGATGTTGGGAACAAAGCTGAGTTTCAGCACAGCCTTTCATCCGCAGACGGATGGTCAGACCGAGAGGGTAAATGGAAGATGGTATACATGTTTCGCATGTGCGTTCTGGATTTCGGGAAGCAATGGGAAGATTACACGTACTTGGTGGAATTTTCATACAACAATAGCTACCAGGAGAGCATACAAATGGCGGCCTTCGAGGCCCTTTATGGTAGAAGATGTCGCACGCCGTTATCGTGGTTGGAAACGGGTGAGCCTAAGTTGTACAAGCTGCAAGAGGTGAAAGATGCAACGTCATTGGTTCGAACGATTCGAGAGAGATTGCAAATCGCTCAGGACTGGCAAGCTAAGTACTATAATGCCAAGTATAGGAACGTGGAGTTCGCTGTCGACGACTGGGTGTACTTGAAGATTAGGCCGTTCAAGGGTGTCTCACGGGTACGAAGCTTGAAGAAGCTAAGCCCGAGGTACCTTGGACCATTTGAGGTTCTGGAGCGGATGTGCGAAGCAACGTATCGATTGAAACTATCAGTGGAGCTAAGTGGTCTACACAACGTATTCCACATATCGGTGTTGCGGAAGGCTGATGTAGGCTACGGTGTTTGACGCTATAACGACAACGGGAGTAACACGTACGTCTCTCTATTTCCACTATTACGCTCATACAATAACTAAACGTAGCACAACCACGAACAACGTTATCAACTCTCGCTAACGTACGGTAGCCACGCTGATTAAAGATCGAAAAAACGACTAGAGGTCGATGTTCTCTCAAGCTAAAAGGACCAATCTTGGGTCCGACCGAGCGATGGTTGTACCAAAAGAGATCTACCGAAAGGTTTGGTTCGGAATTGGAAGATCTCCTCCAACAAAACAAAAGCGAGGCTCGCCAAACCTCTCGGAAAACGAAACAACTAGAAAGAACAACACATGCGATCGGAAAGATAAACCACGAATGAAAAAATGATTCCAAAGCAACACAAAGGTATTCCACCAAATAAAAATCTAAAGAGATAAGAATCACACAAGAGGTAGAAGATCTCGTTACCCAACCGGAATAGATGATTCTGGTTCACCTTCAAGGATCGTTCTTCTACGACTCCGCCAGAGTGTCGTCGGATGGAGAGATACTTGTCCGCTTCCTTTTCTTCACACCGGGATGGAGGAAAACCAAAAAGGGAGAAAACACCTTTGATCTTGGTCGATTTTACTATGGGAAGGGGCTGATTTGGGGGCTCTTGATGGAGGTCGGACTTTGGATAAGGGAGAGGGTGGTGGTTCGGTTTGGGGTGTGGAAGTGGGGGTCGGCTTGAGTGGTGGCCGAATCTTGGGAGGGGAGTTAAAGTGTGCTCGGGTTTGGTGATGGTGGAGGAGGCCGGCGGCTAGGGAGGAATTGTGGTGGTTGGATTTGTGAGGGAGGAAAGGAAGGGGAGGAGGAGCTAGAGGGGGAAACCGACAGGAGCAAAGGAAGAAAGAGGAGGAGGGAAGAGGAGGGAGGCCGAGCAAGAGGAGGGGAGAGGAAGGGTGGCTGGCGGCCAAGAGGAAGGGAGTAAGAGGGTGGGCGGCCAGGGAGGAGAAGGAGAAGAGATTTCAAAAGGGGGTTTAGGGTTGTCTCAATTTTTCATTCACTAAGTAAAATGAAACAAGGTTGGCCTTATATAGGCTTTACATCATGCATTGGCTATTTGCAGCCCACCTAAATAAAAATAACAAAATACTCAAATGTTTAAACATTACATGATAAAAATAAAATGCAAATAGAAACAACTAAATATTATTTGGTAGTCTTCATCTTCATCATGTAGCTCCATATCATGTAGCTACATAAGGTCACCGTCTCCGTCATGTTGGGGTCGCCGTCGTCATCTTCAATATGTAGGAAATCGCTGTCTTCAACTTTAACATGTTGGGGGTTGCCGCCATCGCCTCTTCAATTTTAACACGTTGGGGGTTGCCGCCATCGCCGTCTTCAACTTTAACATGTTGGGGGGTTGCTGCCATCAAAGGCGGTGTAAGAGCCTTTGCAAGTGATTGCGATGATCAATTGCCGGTCGATAATGGGTTGACGACGAAGGTTAAGCCCGTTCAAATTGAGGATTCAGAAGTCAAGCAATTGTGTAGCAAGGATATCAGGATGGTGAAGGTGCATTGGGAAAACTGCGGTCGGGAGGAGCTCTCGTGGGAGCGAGAGTAGACCATACTTGAGGAGTACCCGGAGTTATTCCACTCCGATACAGTTTAAGTTTTGTTTATATCTTTACCTTTATGTAATTTCAGGACGAAATTCGTTTTAGAGGGAGAGAGTTGTAACGCCCCGTAACTCAAAAGAGCGATGGGTGGCATTTTGAGCCAAGTTTGGGACTTAGTAGAGGTCACACGGCCCGGGACACGGGCGTGTCCCGGGGGCATGTCGTGCTCGGGTTCGACGATGGCCGTGTGGTCGACGAAATTGCAGTCGACGATCGTCAAATAGCGAACACGGCCTGAGACACGGGCGTGTCCCAGGCCGTGTCCTACTCAGGTAGTTAGCCGAGTTGTGTCGGGGGAGAAACATGGCCTGGAGCCCAAGCGGGTTCAGGTGTGACACGGGCGTGTCATATGGGACACGGGGGTGTCCAATATCCATGTTCTTCATGGGTTGGTGTTTGTCCAGTGTCGATGGAGGAACATGACCACTTAGACGGGCGTGTACTGGATGGCACGGGCATGTCAAGCCGGACACGGGTGTGTCGACAGCTCGTATTCTTTTCTGGATGCCGTGGTTTTGGCGTTGAATGGGACACACGGCCTTGGACACGGGCATGTCACAACCCGTGTTCAGCCCAGGTTTGGGATTTTAAATGTGAATTGTGGTCGTCTGTTTCCTTATTTTGGGATCCAACGGCTCCGGGATGTTCTTGATGGGATATACCCGGGAATAGGGCCTAAAAACCCTCACTTTATTTGGGTTTTCTCTTTCTAAAGTTCTATAGAGAGGGGAGAGCAAGGAAGAAGAAGGAAGAGAGATCCGGCCACCGGTGGAGCTTCGGAGCCCCGAATCGCAAGCCAAGTTCGGATCTACGGAGGCAAGGACACTGCGGTGCTTTTCATCCGCATAGATCTTTATGGCTTCAAAGTGGAATGCTGGGGTAAATATTCTCATCCTGGACATGTGAAGTCCTCTTTTCTGTTGCATAGGAAGTCCGCTCTCGCAAGTTTGCGTTGAGTGTGAGGTGTTCCTTCGGGTAGACATGAATTGTCCCCGTTGTTTTGCATATAGAGTCCGTAATCGAGAAACAGACATAGGCATGATGTGTGAAGCCTACCCGGACAAGTTGGTCTGGATCGGTGATGTTGCATTGCATGAATGCCCGGAGAAGACTCCGCGCAATTGATTGTTTTTCGGGTTTTCTATGTGGTAGATTGCAACAGGGAGCCTTGGGGACTAACTCCAAGGTTCACCCGAAAAACTATGCAGATGCGTTGTTCTGCCAACTTGGTGGCCTGGGAGCCAACTTGAACATAATTCGGTTATGTAAATTGTGTGTGATCTATTTGGGACTCGGGGAGGCTTGACCCGCACATATGGCTTAAATTGACATTGTGGTGTGAGCAACGGGTTAGGCAGTGAAAGTGAGGGTTAAACCTGAAATACTCTAGAGGGGGGTGAATAGAGTATCTTTGAAATCTTTAAAACTTTTTGCTGTAAATAAAAACACTTCAAAGTAGGGCAGCTATATGATACCAATTTGTTGTAAATAAAAGTGAAATCCTAAGATACAGTAATCTACCACAAACACAGCAAAAATTAATCTAACTAACATAGGCACAACAAGAACAAAATGAAAAGAGAGCAACCAGATAACACAAAACTTTTTATAGTGGTTCCCCAACCTGGGTACATCCACTATTCTACCACCCTGTTAGGAATCCACTAACAAGTTTTGATCAGGTGAATGCCACCAATGAGCTTTTGATCAGGTGCTCAAAAACCAACCCAAGTAAACCCAAGTATTTTGATCAGGTGACTTGCAACCAAGGAATAACTTTTGAAGGGAGTTAAAGAACCCTTTATACAGTGAGGGGGTGAGAGAGTTATGGTGTCTTCTCTTTCTCAAATACAAATGAGAAGACTAGTGGATCTTTGATGTTATCATAGCTCCCCCTGAGTTATAAAGTTGTTCAGGAAGATTGGAGCGTTGCTTCAGGGTGAGTAGGTCTTCTTTCTTTTGCCTTTACCAGAAGAGATCCAGGAACTTCTTGACTGATGAAGATTTGTTGTCCTTGAAGAATCATAGAGTGAAGAATGAAGAAGACTCTTGATTTGGATATGTGTTCTTCTTCTTCTTCAGCAGTGTCAGGGTGAAGACCAGATTATCTTTCTGCACAGAGAAGAGTTTGAATGTTGTTGCTGTATCTTGTTCTTGTGTATCACACTCTCTGTGTGTTGTCCATCAGGAAAAGAATCACTTTTCTATCTTTAATGGAATTTCTCCCTTGATTTTTTGATTTCCTTCTTGCATTGATTGTTGTCGACCTGGAGAATATAAAATTCGGATGGAGAGAATGTCTGCATTAATTGGATTTCCCAACTGTCCCATAGAAAAGCGTCAAGTAATAATCCTGATGAATCTCATAATCAATGCTGCTTCTAACGGTAATATTCAGAGAATATTGAGCATTGATTACTCAGGAATTACTGCAATAAAATAAGGACAGAAGGAAGGAAAAATCCAAGTCTGGAACTGCACAGAAATCGTCGAGCAAAGAACAGATTTCGTCGACCTGGGTCCAGAGTTTGTCAAGTAGAGAGTTCATGTTTTTGACCAGATAATTGTTGTTCATCGACCAGAGATCCAAGATCGTCGACCTGAGAACTGCTGACTGCTATCTGATAAACACATGCCAATTCGATGCACTAAGATCGTCGATCTAATAATCTAACTTCGTCGACTGGAGTTCAGAGATATGTTTGTGGACTTAGAATATTGAAGTAGAGCATCCAGAAATCATCGACCTGAGAACTAAGTTCATCGAGCTCAACACAGAGAATTGTCTCTGAGTTCGTCGAGCTGAGCATGACTTTCGTCGAGCTGAGTTCGATGAACGTCGAACTCACTTTCCTGAAACTGATTTTTCTCTAAGTCTTGAGTCTCCTACAGTCTGTTGTTTGTTGGTCCAAGCAATGTTGACTCTAAGGACATAGCCTAGACTCTAGGACACAGACATGACCCTGGCTATATATGTTGGGTCAAATATCCTAGTTTAGTGAACCTATCCCAAATCCAACTAGGGATCCAACAATCTCCACCTATTTGGGTAAGGAGTTCATTAATAACAGACACAAAGTATTTACAAAGCAAGAAAAATATATTTGGCAGGAAACTTTAAAATACATAGCAGATATATATATATATATACAGTGAGCTTTGTGTCAGGAAAAAAATAAATAGTTTTAAGACAACTGAAAGATTAAACAGATTAATAACTCATTTCTTCTTCTTTGGCTCCTTGTGCTTCTCCTCTTTAGCTTTATCACCAGGCTGAGTAAACTTGATTTCCCTGTTTGGATTGGCTGTTTGAGTCTTTGTCATTATCATATCAGCAGCTCCAATAATATTGAGGGAATTAGCTCTTGGCACCACAGCTTCTGGATGTAATTTCATATAGTCATCTACATTAAAGAATTTGTTAGCTTTACCAAACCTGTTAAGTTCCTCCTTCCTGTATTTGGACATTGTTGAGTATTGAGAGGGATCCTTTCCTTCAGCTTTGGCTTTGTTGATCATAGATAGGACAACCAATTCTTGGAACCTGGCGATCCTTGCAGTAGTAGTTGTATCTGGGTCCTCCAAAGGTACACGAGGGGATGTAGGTCACTATGGACTTTCAGCCTTTTGATGTTAGGTAGTTTGTTGTAGATGTTGTTGTTGTTGATGTTTCTTGCCTGAGGAGTAGTGCATGTGCTGGCTGCTTCCAGAAGAAGAAGATCTACCCTATTGTCTCTGATAGGTTTGAAATTGGGTCGTCCTCTGAGATGATGAGCCTGAAGCAACAGCAGCAGGTGGAGGAGGTGGAGGAGGGTCTTTCATGTATCTTTGTGGAGAAGGAGAATAATTTCTACTTTTCTTCCTGTCCTTTTGCTGATTCCTGGACAGCCACATCCAAGCTGGCATGCCCTTGTATGGAGTAATATTATGGAGAATATAGTAAGGAGTATTATGAGTTGGATTAGGTTTTAGAGCAGGAGGCAGAGGAGCTTTTCTCTTCTTAGAAAGTTTATTTTTCTTAGCAGAGGGACTATCAACTGAATCCTCTTCATCATCATCAATTGAAGAGTCCTGTGGATTATCATATAAAGCATTAATCTCTTTCAATGCTTCTACAGATATCAGTAATTGTTAAACCTTGGAAGGAGCCAGAGGAAGAGCTGTAGCTGGAGCCGGAGCTGGAGAACTCAGTACATTAGTGCTCTCAGCAACTGATTTAATTTCTTCTTTAATATCAGCCATGATCAACTCATCAAGATCAGGCATGGGGATATCATCCATAATGAATGTTGGAGCAGATATTACTTTAGGAGGGGATGAAACAATGAAGGAATCAGTTCTGGGTGGAGATGGAATGACAGGAGCCTCTATATTTACAAAACTACCCTTGAGTTGCATGACAACCTTGGGGCTTATTGGGGAGGTATAGGGAACTATAGCCATGGATGGCTTTATGTTGTATACTGGAAGAGAAGTTAGGTAAACTTTATCAAAAATTTTCAAAAAATTCACAATATCTACTATGGGATTTATTATATAATCACCAAGAGTCTTTATTTCCTCTGTGACTGTCTTATCCAGATAGATATCAGATTCAATAAACTTAAGTAAATCAAATAAATCATCAGCTTCTGCTTCTGCTTCTGTGGCTGCTACTGCTACTTCTTCTTCTGCTGCTACTACTGCTGCTGCTGCTGCTACTTCTGCTGCTGCTGCTGCTACTTCTTATACTGCTGCTACTGCTACTTCTTCACAGAGTATCTCCCCCTGCTTAGTATCTGCCCCTCATTGAAGAAGGAGGGATGGAGAGAGTAGAGATTTGAGTAATAAGAGAAGAGATGGAAGAAGCAAGATGTGAAATAGCCTCTGCTATGAGGGTTTTGAGGAGGGGAGTGAGAAGTTATAGAAGAGGTGGAATGAGGGAGGGGTCCATTAGTAGGAATGTAGGAGATGTCTCAGTGGGGACAGAAGGGTGGATGGAAGATGATGGTGGAGGAGGAGGTAGAGAGTCTTGCATAGGTTCATCTAGGGAAGAAGGAGTATGAAGGGGGGATGAAAGCATATTGAATGATGGTAGGGATGATAGATTGAAAAGGGGATTATCAGCCAAATATGGTGGTAGTGGAGATGAGGGTGGTGTACCAGGGCAAGATGGAGTTGGTGTACCATGGGGGGATGGAGTATGAGAGTGAATGTGAGTTTATGATGGAGTTGGTGTATCATGTTGTGATGGAGTTGGTGTACCATGTGGGGATGGAGGTGGAGGAATGTGGAATGTGGTATGGAATGGGGAATGAACTGGTGAGGGGAGTTGGTGTACCATATGAGGATGACTCTGGATGGCTGGATGTGGTGGAGGTGGAGTAGGGACATCCTCAGCAGGGTGGGGAGTGGCTAGCACAGCCCTTGTACTCTCAGAAGGCCCGGAGGAAGAGGAAGAATCCTTGGATGGCTTGGTGATGTTCCTCTACCACCTGACAAAGAGGGCACAAGTGAGCCTCTTGGAGGCATTAATGAATATGGTCCGTGTGACCAGGGATTCAACAACCTTTTCCTGAAGGAAGATTCCCAGAATTCTTCCAAAACACACCTCCTTCTCAGTGTTATTTTTCCTAATCATCTCAAACATAATCTTAGCCCAATTCACAGGCTTCTTATTCATCACAACACACATCACCAAGAATTGATGCCTAGTGATGTAGTCATGTGCTGTGTGCTTTCCCAGCAGTACCTTGCCCACAACATCTGCTGGAAACTAATATTCAGCAAATAAATTTTTCTTTAGCAGTTTGTTGGGCGTTGCTCCAGAATAACCCTTCTTATTTAAAATTTCATCAAATTCTTCACTATCAATCTCCAGTTCTTCTGCACCATTAGCTAATCCAAAAATATCTGTTAAAACCGCGGGGGTAAGAGATACTTCACTACCCGATATTGTTCCATTCATAGTGTTCTCATCTGGGGAGGAGGAAGTGTAAACTCATTCTATGATCTCTGCATCGGCTATCTTTATTCTGGTGGTCATGAGATTCTTCAACTGCTGATCTTCAAGCAGTTTTAGAATGTAAAGGAAGATAGGATTCGAGTGATGAAATGACTCAAAATCTAGATCAAATCCAGTATCAAACTTCATGGCTCCAAGACTGTCTGCGGGAATCACCATGAGTGTGCCTGCAACAAACAATAAAGATCATGTGCAATGGAAATGAAAGCGCGGGACGGAGGTCGAAGAAAAACCTAGATATATGGTTTTTCAGAATATGAGTCGACAAACTTCGTTCAGCGAAAAATAAAGAATTCTTCGATCTGAGGTCGACAAAATATTCTATAGTTAAAAAATTCGTCGATGTTAGTCTGAAGATTTGAAAATATTTCGTCGAGCTCCGTTCGACGAAAATTTTCTGAAGCAGATTCGTCGATTCCCGTTCGACGAAATTAACTTTACTCACAGAGAGTTCGTTGATTTCCATTCGACGAATATCTCTAGAACTTTTCCCAGTTCGTCGATCTCCGTTTGACGAACTTTGAAAAATTCGTCGACTGCAAACAGAAATCAATTTAAGTCTTCTCCATTTATCATACAAAGCTGATTTATAAAAAACAAGTGATTTCTTTCATCCAGGAGTTTGGTGAAAATATCAGCTCTTTGTAAATCTGTGTAGATATAGACAAGATTAATTTTCTTTTTGTCTATACACTCTCTTATGAAATGATGTCTAATGTCTATATGCTTGGTCCTACTGTGATGGACAGGATTCTGTGCTATAGATATAGCACTTGTGTTATCACATAATAGAGTTAAATTATTTAAGTTGAACCCATAGTCTAGGAGTTGGTTTTGAATCCACAGCATTTGGGAATAGCAACTGCCAGCTGCAATATATTCTGCTTCAGCAGTTCATGTAGACACAGATGACTGTTTGTTGCTAAACCATGAGACTAATCTCATACCAAGGAACTGGCATGTAACAGAGGTACTCTTTCTGTCTACTCTACATCCAGTAAAGTCAGCATCTGAGTATCCAATTAACTCAAATTCTGACTCAGTAGGATACCAGAGTCCTAGACTAGGACAACTCTTTATATATCTCAAAATTCTTTTTAGGAAAAATAGGTGAGATTCTTTAAGGTTCACTTGAAACCTAGCACAAAGACATGTAGCAAACAATATGTCAGGTCTGCTAGCTATAAGGTATAGTAGGGACCCAACAATGCCCCTATATAATTTCTAATCAACAGGTTTCCCATCTTCATCAGAATCTATTACAACATTAGTGGCCATGGGTGTTTTCTTTGCTGAGGCATCAGCCATCCCAAACTTTTTAATAAGCTCTTTAGCATACTTAGCCTGGGATATGAATATGCCATCAGGTAGCTGCTTCACTTGGAGACCAAGAAAGTAGGAGAGCTCACCCATGCTACTCATTTCAAATTTTGAATGCATGTTGTCAGAGAACCTCTTACATAGTTTGGAATCTGTAGACCCAAATATAATGTCATCTACATAAATTTGTACTAATAATATTTGATTCTTATGGTGCCTAGTGAATAATATTCTATCTACAATTCCTCTAATAAATTTATGCTCTATCAGAAAGCTAGCTAAGGTCTCATATCAAGCTCTTGGAGCTTGCTTTAAACCATAAAGAGCTTTATGCAATATAAAGACATATGCAGGATAAGTTGGAGAGATAAAACCTAGAGGTTGTTTAACATAAACCTCTTCTTTATGTACTCCATTTAGAAAGGCACTCTTGACATCCATTTGATAGACTTTAAACTTCTTGTAGGCAGCATAAACAAGGAAGATCCTGCTTGCTTCTAACCTTGCAACTGGTGCAAAAGTTTTGTCATAATCTATTCCTTCTTCTTGCCTATAACCTTAAGCAACAAGCCTAGACTTGTTTCTCACAATTACACCTCGGGCATCTAGCTTGTTTCTATATATCCATTTAGTTCCAATGACTGGGTAGTCTTTAGGTCTTGGAAGTAAATCCCAAACTCTGCTTCTCTTAAATTGATTGAGTTCCTCTTGCATTGCAATGATACAGTGGAGATCTTGCTCAGCATCTTTTATGGATTGAGGCTCAACTTGAGAGAGGAAACAGGCATGCATCACATCTTGGTTGAGTTGATGCCTTGTCTGTACACCTACTGACTTGTCTCCAATCACTTGAGATCTAGGGTGATCCCTTAGTGTGATAAGACCAGTGGGTGGAGTTGGTTCAGCCACAACATTTGAAGTTAATTCCCCTTGTGGAATAATGTCTGTTGTTGAATGAATTTTAACCTCTTCCATAAGTTCTTCTTCACTGTCTTCATCATCTTGTGGAGTAGGAGGTGATATAACCTCTTGTGGAAGGTTTGACTCACCCAATTTCTCACACAAGTGAGGTACCTGCAAAGTGCTATTGGTAGAAATTTCTTTGTCCTTATAAGACATGTTAGCCTCATCAAAAGTCACACGTATTGATTCCTTAATTTTTAAAGAAGATTTATTAAACACCCTATAAGCTTTGCCGACTTGGGAATATCCTAGAAAAATTCCCTCTTCAGCCTTAGTTTCAAACTTTATAATATACTTCTTGTTATTATTATGAATATAACATATGCAACCAAATACTTTAAAATAGGTGATTTTAGGTTTCTTCCTTTTAAGCAATTCATAGGGAGTCTTATTCTTAAGTTTATATATTAAACTCTTGTTCAGTACATAGTTTGTTGTGCTTATAGCCTCTGCCCAAAAGGATAGGGGCATGTAAGCATCTACAAGTAATGTTCCTGCAGCTTCAATTAAGGTTCTATTCATCTTTTCAGCTACCCCTTTTTGTTGAGGAGTTTTAGGAGCTGAGAAGCAATGCCTGATTCCTTCCTTCTCACAGAACTCATGCATAAGAAGAGACTCAAACTTTGTACCATGATCACTTCTGATCAATATAACATGAGTAGAGTACGCAATCTGTATAGTCCTGAGAAAATCTCTAAGAACTTTGAATGTATCTGACTTAGATCTCAGAACGAACACCCAAGTAAATCTTGAGAAGTCATCTATAATAACTAGAGTATAAGATTTCCCTCCTAGGCTTTATACAACAATGGGTCCAGAAAGGTCCATGTGTAGCAAGTACAAGATCCTAAGTGAATCACTCTTATTAACTGATTTAAAACTAGATTTAGTTTGCTTGCCTAGTTGACAATCCATGCATAGGCCTTCCTTCTTGTAGGGACCAGAAGGTAAGCCTCTCACAAGGTTGTCTTTAGATAGCCTAGCAATTTTTTTCATATTAATATGTCTTAGTCTTTTATGCCATAGATCATTTTGATTGCAGACAATATTAAGTAAGCAGATATCTGAATTTGCAGAATGAAAATCATATATATATATATTACCTTGTCTATTTCCAATTAAAACAGTTTGTTTTTCTTTATTAGAAATAATACAAGATTTAGAGTTAAAATGTACCCGATAACCTTCATAACATAGTTGACTTATGGAGATGAGGTTATGCTTGAGTCCACTTACATATGTTACCTTTTTGAAAGTGACCGCCCCAATCTTTACTTCACTAAAGCCTTCAGACTGGCCACAATTTGAATCACCAAATATCACCTTTGGTCCCAGCTTGGACTTGTAGTTATTTAAGTTGTCCTTGCTGCCAGTCATATTCTTGGACAATCCACTGTCCAGATACCATTTTGTATTAACAGCTGGATTGCTCTTTACCTGCAACAGACACAATTAGTTATTTTGACACAGGTTACCTTGGGTCCATGTTTCTTTACATAAGAAAAGCTGGAAATATAAGAGCACTCAAGTTAGCTTTTGTATCCTAATGGGTGATATCTTCTGGGAGGAATTATCCATTTGGTGAATGGGTTGATTGTACAACCTCGGGCTCGCAAAGAGCCCTCAAGAAGAAAGCAGTTCAGGCGGGCGAATGGGACCAGGGGGGCCCACTCGCAAGCGGCGAGATGATGGACTCTCCAATGGGCAAGATATCCCATCCAAAGGCGAGAGGGCCTCCAGAGGCGAGAGGGCCTCCATGGGCGAGAGAGCCTCCAACAGCAAGAAGATCTCGCAGCAAAGGGCGAGAGGCGCCGGCGAGACGGATAGTGGGGTCCCTCTCGCCGACAGGTGCTTTTCCACCCGCCAGGGCGAGAAGAGGCCTTTTTTATACTTCCCTGTCAAGCAGGGGTTTTTACTCTTCTACCCCGGGTATTTTTACCCTCTTATCCTTAGTGGACTGCATATAGCTCCTCAGAACAGCGGAGTTGGGCTATTGGCAGACCCAGCCAAGGGTACTCCGGTAATTTCAGACTGGTGCAGTTTTGTTATTGGCAGTTCAGATTCTGAAATCTATAAATAAGCCCATAGAGGTTCTTCAGAAAGGACTTTTTTTGGGACTCCCAAGGGAAATCATCGGCACTGTCTTCTAAGGAACTCCAAGCCCAGCTTTTGGCTTTGGAGGGGAAGTTCTCTGTGACCTTCCGGGTAAGCGGTGGGACCTCCCTACTGCAGCTTTGGGCCAGTTTTCTAATCCTTCACGACCAGTCGGAGGTCGGAGCTTGGGCCAAGTAGGTGTCGGCAACGCCCCTATTTTGCGAACATTTGTCGGAGTCAAATTTTGGCTTCAACAGTTATGGTGCGGTGAGCGTGGAAGTAGCTGGTTAAAGAAAAGTTTGAGTTTGGTCCTATGGCAGGAGGTGAAGGAGATGGATCTGGTTCTGGAGGTTCCCCCTCCCAGGTAGAAGAGGTGACGAGGAAAATGCTGGAGGACTTCAGGCGAGAGGTCATGCAAACCATAAGCTTGGCCTTCTCGGCAAGGAGCGAGTGGGCGACGCCTTAGGTCCCGATCGAGGTGGTCCCGCTCTTAGGCGAGAACGCCCCTGGTCAGCGCCCGGGGAAGGAGGTCCCCGCAGAGGCTGGCAAGAGGGACGTGGCGGCGCGAGAACTCTTCCCAGGCCAGCGTCCCGGGAAGGAGATCCCTGCAGAAGACGGCGAGAAGGAGGCAGCTGTGCGAGAGCTCTTCCCTGGGCACGGTCTCGCAGATCAGGCCAGCCAGCCGAGGCCGTGAGACGTGCCCTCTCGGCAAGCAGTCGGCGAGAGCCCGTTCAGTGAACTCGTCATCTCGGCTCCGGTGCCGGAAGGGTTCCGGGAGCCCGACATGTCCTACTACTCGGGGAAAGATGATCCTGTACAACATGTGCAGTGGTTTGAATATGTGGTTTCGATAAGACAGATGATGGATGCGTTTAAGTGTCGACTGTTTGCCATCACCTTGAAGGAGATGGCGCGAGACTGGTTCCATCATTTACCGGCAAGATCGATCTATTATTTCGAGGATCTGCGGAGGGGTTTCTTATTGAGGTTTTCAACATCGAAGAAGCGTAAGAAGGAGGCAGAGTGCTTGTTCTCGGTAAGGCAGAGCCAGGATGAAACGTTGGGACACTACGTGGATCGGTTTCAGGAGGAGATCCTCCAGGTCCAGGAGGTCCCTGGGTATACGCTGATGCTTGCATTCACCCTGGGACTGAGGCCAGGCTTCTTCAGCATGGAGTTGAAAAGGGTGCCCTCCCTCTCTTTTGAGGAGCTTCTGGAGAGGGCGGCGAAGGAGATGAATTTTGAGAGGGCCAATCCGGCATTTGCAAGGAGGTTAGCCAGGTTGGCGGAGGACGATGCAAAGGAAACAGGAGCGGGAAAGCAAAAGGAGCAGAGGGAGCAGAGGGAGCAGAGAGAAGAGAGAAGGAAGGAGGAACCCCGAGGCCAGGGACACCAAGGACAGAATCACCGGGGGGCCCGAGAGCCAAACAACTGGATAGGTTGGAGGCCTCATGAGGGTCGCCCCCAGGAGTTAGGAGGAGGCTTCCATGGAAGAGATAACTTCCGGGAGCAAAGGAGGCTCGATCAACCGGCATTGATACAGGGAGTGAGGGATCGTTTTCAGCATCAGCAGGAGGCAATGGGGATCGGTCGAGGAAGAGAAGCTCGAGGAGGAGGAAGGAGAGGAAGAGGAGAAGGAAGAAGGGGTGGGGTGGCGTTGCCCTTCTGTGACTTCCATCAGGAGGGAGGTCACGCAACAGCCACGTGCCCAGAGTTCTTGGAGATGAGAGAGGCCAGAGGATTGAGGAGGCAGGATCCACCGGTAAGGATCGTGGAAGTGCAGCAAGGGGAGGCGGAGGATAGGTGCGAGGACCGGGTGGATGTGGGAACCCGGGGGGGAATCGGGTCCATCCACGGGGGGATTGGGATCAAGGCCACCCGGAAGGGGATCCTCCAGACCATGTTCCGAAAGGGGGTAGCCTCAACCTCCCAAACCCCACCCCACTAGAAAAAATTACCTTCTCTTCAGAGGATATGCTAGAGTATGAGGACCCGTTCTGCGATGCCTTGCTGATCCAGACAGCAGTGGAAAACTTTACGGTCTCCAAGATCCTGGTGGATAATGGGAGCTCCGTAAATGTGATTTTTAAGAGGGCCTTCGATGAGATGCAGGTGGAAACCAAAAGGATCTTGGCCTCGGACGGACCGTTGTTCGGATTCTCCGGGGAGAGAAAGGAAGTGGAAGGGGGAGTAGGGCTGCACGTGATGTTGGGGGGCATATCACGGAATTGCCAGTTCGTGATTGTAGACGCCCCGAGCAGCTACAGCGCCATCTTTGGGCGTCCCCTCATCAGCGCCTTTCGCTGCGTCCCCTCCTCTTTCCATCAATGTCTCAAGTTTAACAATGGAGGGGTGAAGGTCAGGGTCAGGGGGGATCCAAAAGTGGCAAGACAGTGCTATGTCACAGCGGTCAACACCATATCTTGGATGGCAGAAGCAGAGAGGTTGGAAAAAGAGATAGCAGCGCATGAAGAAGCAGTCGGGGAAAAGGAGGTGAGCCTAGAGGAAACGAGAGAAGGAACCGAAGAGGAAGTCTGGGGAGAGGAGTCTGAGAAGCAGCAAGGAGGAGATGTGCATGAGGCCCAGGGGGGTGTAGAGGCCGAGCAGCAGCAAGAGAGCCCGGAGGGCGCCATGGAGATTGAGGAAGAGCAGAGAGGAGGAGGTGTGCAGGAAGCCCAAGGGGGTGAAGAGGCCGAGCAGCAGCAAGAGAGCCCGGAGGGGGCCCTGGAGTTTGAGGAGGAGCAGAAAAGAGGAGGAAGGTAGGAGGAAGTAGTAGGAGAAGGGGCTGAGGAGGAAGCCCAAAGGGACATGGAAATTGAGCTGCAGTAGGATGAGGTGATGGAAGTTGAGGGAGCAGGAGGGGAGGAAGAGCTGGAGCGGGAAGAAGAAGCAAGGGATGACTGGGAGCAGTCGCGGCTGGAGGTGGCCGAAGAAGTGGTGGAGATGGAGGTCTACACCAGCCAGGGGCAGGTACAAAGGGTGCGGATCAGTGGGGGGTTGAGCCCCGAAGACCAGGAGCGGATGCGGGCCTGCATCCAGAGCAACGTCGACGTCTTCGCTTGGAGCGCGGCGGACATGCCGGGCATTGATGCGGATGTGGCCTGCCACCGCCTAAATCTGGACCCCCGGATGTGCCCCATACGTTAGAAGATGAGAGCCGTCGCCACCAAGCTGGAGGAGCCCATTCGTGAGGAGGTCAAGAAGCTCCTGGAGGCGGGCTTCATCTCGGATATCCAGTATCCAGGATGGATCTCCAATGTAGTAATGGTGAAGAAGGGGGGAGGAAAATGGAGAATGTGTATTGACTTTTCTTTATTAAATAAATCATGCCCTAAGTATTGCTACCCCCTGCCGTTGGTTTTTCTATTATGAGTTTTCTGGATGCTTTTTCAGGTTACCATCAGATCCGGATGCACCCTCCTGACGTCAAGGACGTCTCCTTCATCACAAGGGAAGGGTGCTTTAGTTATAACATGATGCCCTTTGGGTTAAAAAACGCGGGAGCGACATACCAACGGATGATGGATCAGGTTTTCCAGGGCCAGAGGGGCCGGAACCTAGAAGTCTACGTTGATGATCTCATGGTAAAGAGCAAGGGAGTGAACTCGCATCTCCAAGATCTGGAGGAGACGTTCGCCACGTTGAGGAAGTTCAAAATTAGGTTGAAACCATTAAAATGTGTTTTCGGGGCAAGTCGTGGGAAATTCCTTGGGCACCTTCTGACCCCGGCAGGGGTAGAACCTAATCCTGATAAAGTAAAAGCCATTCTGGAGCTAGAATCACCGCGAAACGCTAAGGAGGTGCAGCGCTTAACAGGAAAGCTGGCTGGCATTAGCAGATTCCTTTCCAGGTCAGGAGAGAAGTGCTCACCCTTCTTTAAAGTGCTACGAGGGAATCAGAGATTTGAATGGACCGCGGAGTGCGAAGAAGCTTTTCAAAAGCTGAAGGAGCAACTCTCCATGGCTCCTCTGCTTCAAAGCCCAAAAGTTGGGGAAGATCTGACCTTGTACCTAGGAGTGGGAGCAGAGGCGGTGAGCTCCGTCCTAGTCAGAGAAGAGGGAAAAAAGCAGTTGCCCATTTATTATGTTAGCAGGATCCTAAAAAAGGCGGAGCTTCGTTACCCTATCCTAGAAAAGCTGGCATACGCCTTAATTGTTTCAGCCAGGAAGCTCCGGCCATATTTCCAAGCACATTCGATTAGGTTGGTGACGGACCATCCTCTCCGAAAGATTTTTGAAGGAGTAGAGCACTCGGGTAGGCTACGTCGCGGAGGTCGGGGCCGAGGAGCTGCGGCCACCGGAAGCATGGAAGATAATGGTCGACGGGGCCTCAGGAAAGCACTCCCTTGGAGCAGGGGTGGTACTAACAAGTCCTCAGGGGGTGACCATAAGACAAGCGGTCGTCTTGCATTTCCCCACAACCAACAATCAAGCAGAGTACGAGGCAGTGATGGTCGGCCTTCGCTTGGCTAAGGATCTCGAGATTAAGGACGTTGAGGTTTTCACAGATTCATTGGTGGTGGCATCTCAGATACGTGGAGAGTTCGAGGCTCGGGAGCCCACCCTTATGAAATATTTGTCCAAGGTGAGGACAATCATCGGGGGGGTTCCAGACGTTCTCCATCCAGCACGTCCCCAGAGAGGAGAATGCTGTTGCCGATCGATTGGCTAAGTTCGGACCTTGGGAAGGGGGTGCCCTGACTGATTTATTCCATCCGGTGATCGAAGAGGGGGAGCTAATGGAGGTGGATCTGCGGCCCTCGTGGGTAGACCCTTTCGTTACCTTCTTTTTGACAGGAAACTTCCCTGAGGGGGGTCAAGGAGGCAAGAAATTTCCGCCATAAGGCGGCTCATTATCTCATGCATGAAGGAGTACTACACCGGAGGATGCTTTCGGGTCTCCTAGCTCAATGCGTGACGGAGGAGGAGACCAGACACATTCTAGAGGAGGTGCACTCCGGGGAATGTGGTAGTCATTCCGGAGGGAGGACGTTGGAGGCAAGGGTGGTCAGACAGGGGTACTTCTGGCCCACCCTGAGGAAGGACGCGACAGAGTTTGCGAGGAAATGCCGAAAATGCCAGCTCTACGCCCCCCTCCAGCTCTTGCCGGCTCAAAGGCTCCGAAGCATCACAGCACCATGGCCTTTCGCCATTTGGGGAATGGATTTAGTTGGGCCTTTCCCTCCAGCTAGTGGACAAAGAAGATTCGTCCTGGTTATGATAGATTACTTCTCCAAGTGGCTGGAGGTTAAGGCGCTAGCAAAGGTGACCTCCCAAGTCATCAGGAACTTTGTCTGGGGGGAGATCATCTGCAGGCACGGGCTGCCTCAGACCATCGTCACGGATAACGGCTCCCAGTTTGCTAGTGAAGAGTTCATCAGCTTCTGCACTCAGCTGGGCATCGACCTCAGGTTTGCCTCCGTCCACCACCCCAGGAGCAACGGCCAGGTAGAGGCGGCAAACAAGATTATCGTTAACTTGCTAAAGAAGAAGGTGGACAATCTGAGAGGGAATTGGGTAGAGCAGCTCCCCTCGGTCCTATGGGCTATGAGAACAACCCAAAACACGGCCACTGGCGAGACCCCTTTCAAGCTTTCCCATGGTTGTGAGGCGGTACTACCGGTGGAGTTCGAGGTCCGATCCCCACAAGTTGAGGCTGTAGGTGATGGAGACGAGGCATGGAGGATGGAAAACGAAGAAGGCATGTGCCTCTCACTAGACCTGACAGAGGAGCTGCGAGACATAGCAGCCATCAGGCAGGAAGAGATCAAGCGTCGAATGGCAAAACACTTCGACAAGCATATCAGGATAAAGCAATTCGCGGAAGGAGACCTAGTACTAAAAAAGTTTGATGCGACAGGGAGGTCCGCCCCGGTGGGAAAGCTCAATCCAAATTGGGAGGGACCTTATATTGTAGAGAGAGTGTTGAAAACGGGGGGTTACTACCTCCAGGATGTGGAGGGTAGGACCTTGAACCATTCCTGGAGTGGGGATGAATTAAAATGCTTCTACCCCTAAGAAGGGAGGGCGGTAGATATGTACTCAAAGCATGATCAATATAACATACTTCTTGAATTATTTCTTGTCTATTTGTTTATTAATAAGTCCCGATGACAGGAAGAAGGACCCTCATCGGCACCCCGAGCTCGGCTCGGCCCCAGGTAGACCCGCTGCGTAGGCTCTCATCTAGCTGGCAGGTCCGAAGGCTTACCTGTGGGGGATAGGTTTTGGTTTGAGATCTTCATCGGCACCCCGAGCTTGGCTCGGCCCCAGGTAGACCCGCTGCGCAGTCTCTCATCTAGCTGGCAGGTCCGAAGGCTCGCCTGTGGGGGATAGGTTTTGGTTTGAGATCTTCATCGGCACCCCGAGCTCGGCTCGGCCCCAGGTAGACCCGCTGCGTAGGCTCTCATCTAGCTGACAGGTCCGAAGGCTCGCCTGTGGGGGATAGGTTTTGGTTTTAGATCTTCATCGGCACCCCGAGCTCGGCTCGGCCCCGGGTAGACCCGCTGCGCAGGCTCTCATCAAGCTGGCAGGTCCGAAGGCTCGCCTGTGGGGGATAGGTTTTGGATTGAGATCTTCATCGGCACCCCGAGCTCGGCTCGGCCCCAGGTAGACCCGCTGCGCAGGCTCTCATCTAGCTGGCAGGTCCGAAGGCTCGCCTGTGGGGGATAGGTTTTGGTTTGAGATCTTCATCGGCACCCCGAGCTCGGCTCGGCCACAGGTAGACCCGCTGCGCAGGCTCTCATCTAGCTGGCAGGTCCGAAGGCTCGCCTGTGGGGGATAGGTTTTGGTTTGAGATCTTCATCGGCAACCCGAGCTTGGCTCGGCCCCAGGTAGACCCGCTACGCAGGCTCTCATCTAGCTAGCAGGTCCGAAGGCTCGCCTGTGGGGGATAGGTTTTGGTTTGAGATCTTCATCGGCACCCTGAGCTCGGCTCGGCCCAGGTAGGCCCGCTGCGCAGGCTCTCATCTAGCTGGTAGGTCCGAAGGCTCGCCTGTGGGGGATAGGTTTTAGTTTGAGATCTTCATCGGCACCCCGAGCTCGGCTCGGCCCCGGGTAGACCCGCTGCGCAGGCTCTCATCAAGCTGGCAGGTCCGAAGGCTCGCCTGTGGGGGATAGGTTTTGGTTTGAGATCTTCATCGGCACCCCGAGCTCGGCTCGGCCCCAGGAAGACCCGCTGCGCAGGCTCTCATCTAGCTGGCAGGTCCGAAGGCTCGCCTGTGGGGGATAGGTTTTGGTTTGAGATCTTCATCGGCACCCCGAGCTCGGCTCGGCCCCAGGTAGACCCGCTGCGCAGGCTCTCATCTAGCTGGCAGGTCCGAAGGCTCGCCTGTGGGGGATAGGTTTTGGTTTGAGATCTTCATCGGCAACCCGAGCTTGGCTCGGCCCCAGGTAGACCCGCTGCGCAGGCTCTCATCTAGCTAGCAGGTCCGAAGGCTCGCCTGTGGGGGATAGGTTTTGGTTTGAGATCTTCATCGGCACCCCGAGCTCGGCTCGGCCCCGGGTAGACCCGCTGCGCAGGCTCTCATCTAGCTGACAGGTCCGAAGGCTCTCCTGTGGGGGATAGGTTTTGGTTTGAGATCTTCATCGGCACCCCGAGCTCGGCTCGGCCCCAGGTAGACCCGCTGCGCAGGCTCTCATCTAGCTGGCAGGTCCGAAGGCTCGCCTGTAGGGGATAGGTTTTGGTTTGAGATCTTCATCGGCACCCCGAGCTCGGCTCGGCCCCAGGTAGACCCGCTGCGTAGGCTCTAATCTAGCTGGCAGGTCTGAAGGCTCGCCTGTGGGGGATAGGTTTTGGTTTGAGATCTTCATCGGCACCCCGATCTCGGCTCGACCCCAGGTAGACCCGCTGCGCAGGCTCTCATCTAGCTGGCATGTCCGAAGGCTCGCCTGTGGGGGATAGATTTTGGTTTGAGATCATCATCGGCACCCCGAGCTCGGCTCGGCCCCAGGTAGACCCGCTGCGCAGGCTCTCATTTAGCTGGCAGGTCCGAGGGATCGCCTGCGGGAGATGGGTTTGGATCAAGCTATCTCCATCAGCATCGAACTGACAGGATAGTGAATTCACTTTGGCAGAATAGGGTGAAAAGTCCCCTTTAGCGACATTACACCTTAGTATCTCAGCTTAGTCCTAAGGTACAAAAATAAACTAAGGAAAAAGGGGTGTGGAGTAGGGAAGGTGGCAGCACTCGCAACGGATGGTTTTTGAGGATTGTCTCACCGGTAGCGAAAGGGCACTCGTGAGGCAAGGTATTGCGTCAACTCGCAGTCGTAAGCGCGTCGAGAAGCTGTCTCGCGTAGAACATAAAAAAGGCAGATATAGAAAAGTTACGCGGCGAGACAAAGCGGTAGCACCATCCCGCAGGCCGGAGCAAACTAGTGATTAACTTCACAAAATAGAAAACAAAAATAGAGACAACAAAAATGAGCACTCGCTCGTCACTTTGCAGGTACCACAAAAATAGGGTTTAAAGTTTTTACAACAATGAAAGGAGGAGAGAGTGATTCTAAATCTTGGAGGCGGCACATCAGTCCTCCTCGCCAGATGAAGAATCATGGCTCTTCTCGCTATAAAGCTCAGGGACCAAGTCGCGCGTAGTCACAGTCTCGGATTCATCCTTCACAACCCCCAGATCCTTCATAATTTGCAGCACCAGCTCTGCTGCACGGACACCAGCGTCTCGGCACTGCTCCTCAACTTCCTCGTAAGAGTAATGTGGCGGAGGTGTCCGGAAGGGCTCGCGGCGAGACGACGACGCAGCATCAGCCTGAAGACGCGCGTTCTCAGCAGTCAATATGAAAGTGCAACTAGATCTGATATACTCTAGAGGGGGGTGAATAGAGTATATGGTGCTTTAAAAACTTTTACAAACTTTTACAACAATTGTTGTAATATGTGTGAGCAGGGAAACAAAAATAAATCTAATCACAGAACTAAGCTATGCAAAAACTAAGCACAGAAAAATCAAGGCCAGAAACAAAAAGAAAGCAAGCCAAAACCAGATGACACAAGGGAATATAGTGGTTCCCCAAACTTGGGTACATCCACTCTTCTACCACCCTAGGTAGGAATCCACTGCAGGATGAGTTGATCAGGTGTCCTGGGCACCAATGAGCTTTTGATAAGGTGCTCAAAAACCAAAGCAGATTTTTTGATCAGGTGTCTTGCCACCAATGAGCTTTTGACAAGGTTCTCAAAAACCAGATTCAAACTTTTGAAGGGAGTTTGAAAAACCCTTTACAGAGTGGGGGTGAGAGAGTGATGACAGTCTTCTCTTTCTCAAACAACTGAGAAGACTATGTGGATTGATGTCAAATCTCCCCCTGAATCCTTGAAATCTTCAGGAAGAAAAGCTTTGCTGAGGGTGATAGGCCTTCAAAGGTTGAACTCCAGCAATGGATGATTTCAGCAATAGCTGAAATGTTGAATGTCTGGAGTCAGGAGATATGTTGTCCTTGAACACTTTGAAAACTACAGAGATCTGAAGATTTGAGAAAACTTGATCTCCTTTGATGAGTGTTCTTGAGAATTCTTTTTGACAGAAGATTTTGAATGAGTCTCTGTAATCTGTATTGTGTGTGCACTATTTCTTGTTCTTCATAGAGATTCAAAAACATTTTCTCTTTTATTCTCTGGTCCTGAATAGAATATTATTCTCTGTCAAAAATAGCCGTTGGTCTGCATTGATTGCATCCTTAATTGCATAATCTCTTTTTGAGGAAAGTCCACAGAATTATTCCTTGAAAAGTCCCTTGAAACTTGGTCCAGAATTAAATGAAAACGGCTAGCAAATCTCTGAATTAATTGCAGAATAACTCCTAACTGATTTGAATTTGAATTCTGGAAGTTATCTGAAATCGTCGAACTGAGCTCTGCTATCGTCGAGCTGAGCTCAGCGATCTGAAAACACACAGCAGCAAGATAATCGTCGATCTGAGCTCAAAGATCGTCGAACTGAGCTCAGAGATAAAGATCCAAGGCAGAGTCAAAATCGTCGACCTGAGCTCACCGATCGTCGAATGGAGCTCGACGATATTATGTTGAGCTCAGCGATCGTCGAATGGAGTTCGACGATCTGTCGAAGTTGAGCTAGACGATCGTCGACCGGAGTTCGACGAATCGTCGTGATGAGCTCGATGATCAGACTTAGTCTCCAGACAGAAAAACTTGGTCTTCAGGGCAGCTTCCAAACCTAGACTTCTAACCTTTAGACTCAATTCTAATTTACCTTTTAAGCTATACAGGGGTTCAAGCAAAGGTTCCTAGAGACATAGTGATCCTGACCCAAATTAGTAATAGGGTGTTCCAACAATCTCCCCCTATTTGGGTTAGGATTACTATTTACAGACTTTGAAAAAAAATTTAAATAACAACATACAATCAAGAACACAGAAAAACAACAGCTGGATATGCAGAAACGTCACATATATATATATATATGTGGCATCCAGATAATCAGAAATTCAGAGACTGTCACCTTACAATGTCACTTCTTCTCTTTGCCTTTAACCATTTTGATTTCTCTGTTAGGGTTTAGGGCTTCTTTGTTGGACCTGCTGTCATCTGCTGCACCCAAATAAGTTTGCTTTTGTAGTCCTGGGAACCACAACAGCAGGATGCAATTCCATATATCTGTCAGCATCAAAGAATTTACTGGAAGCAAATCTTTCTAATTCTTTCTGTCTTTGCTCAAACATTGTAGAAATGTTGGAGGTATCCAATCCTTGATCTCTGGCCTTCTTAATCTGATCTAGTGCAGCCAATTCTTTTAACCTGGCAGTCCAAGCAGCTGGGTTATTTTCAGGGTCCTCAAAAGGTACAGGTGGCTCATACCTGTTGGAAGGATTGTCTTGAGGAGGCCTGACAAACACATTCTCTTTCATCTTGTAGGGGAAAGGACCTGATGATGTATTAGATGAAACATGTCCTCCCCTAGAATATGGGTGCTGCCTGGAGTACCCTTTAGAATAAACTTGAAAATCTCTCTGATTACCCCTGTATCCTCCTCTCCTGGAATATGAACCCCTAGATTGGCTTTCCCTTTGGTAGGATCTGGCATGGGGTTGATAGGGAGCCTGGCTTCTAGCTGGGGCTTGACTTGCAGAGCTTCCACCTGCACCTGCATCAGGAGGAGGTGGTGGAGGAGGATGAGGGTGCTGGAATTGGGAAGAGCCTTTCTCAAATTTTCTCTTTTTCTTCATGGCTTTCAGCTGGTTTTTAGAAAATTGCATCCAATGTTCAGTGATAGGGCAATTATGAAGGATGTAATAAGGAATGTCATTATTATCCTTGACTTTTGCAGGAGGAACCCTTTTCGTTGCCTTGCTCCTTGCCTTCCTTTTCCTTGCAATAGTAGCAGAAGAATCATCAGAGTCTGTTTTGAACTCATCAGATTCAGAACTCTGGTCATCATATAGAGCATCAATTTTCTTCATCAAGTCTTTCTTCAGTTGAACAGCAGCAAATGAGGCAGAGGGTGAGATAGCAGCAGTAGGGACAGCAGCAGATGGAGCAGCAGATGGAAAGGGTGCAACAGAAGCAAATACAGCAGCAGCAGCAGATACTGGACTGGTGACAGCAGCAGTAACAGTCTCACTTACAGCAGAAACAACAGATTCACTAACAGCCACAGAAGCTGGAGAGGTGATAGCAGCAACAACTTTATTTATAACAGCAGTAACATCATCAAAATCTGCAGCAGGCTCAAATTCAGTGGCCTCTAACATCAGAAAATCCTTGGATAATTGCTCAACAGAATCAGTTGGAACTTCAGCAGCAATATGAACAATCTCAGCAGCAGCAGCATCTTCAGTAGCAGCAATCACTGAATGTACAAAAGAGGAGATAATGCTGGGGTCACAGCAAGAGAAAGGAAGCAATGCCTTGGATAAGTCTTCTGGGGGCTGGACAGCATTATTCTCTGGCAAACAGCTGAAGAAGGCAGTATCAAAAGCAGATATCAAAGACCTTAGGTCAATTGCAAGAACTGCAGAAGGAGGCTCAGCAGCAGTAGCAACAATAGGAGCAGCAGAAGAAGCAGAAACAGCAGCAGCAGCAATAGCAAGAAGGCTTTCTTCATGTGGCATCTCTCCCTGTCTAGATGCAGAGATAGCTGGATCAAGGCACACTGCTGTGGGTGCTGCATGGGGGAAGAGGGAGGAGAGCCTGGCAGATAGAGCTGCCACTGACTGGTGTAGAGGTGCTAAGGAGGTCTCTAACAGGATAGAGAGCCTGGGGGCAATCAGCTCATACAGCCTGTCAGCTAGGGCTGAGAGGTCTACTTGCTCAACAGCTGGAGCAGAGGTAGATGGAATAGGAGTTGCTGAAGATTCTGGAAGTGGAGGGCTGGATAGTGGTGGAATGGATGGCTGAGGTGTTGGGATGGTGGATATGGAGGACAAGGGGATGGATATGGATGGAGTGAATGTTGGTTGATCAATGATGTGGTGTAGGAGATCTTGGAATGAAGTGGAGGAGGAGGGTAATTCAGGAGGTGAGGATGGGGAATCATCCATATAGGAGTCATCCAGGAGGGTGAAGGATGGAATGGATGGTGAAGAGGAGATATCTGGTGGAGGGTATGAGAACAGTGGGTGGAATTGGTCATCTGGAGGAGGTAGAATGGGTGCTGGAGATGGAGTTGATGTTGGAGATGGGCTGGATATGGTAATGGTGGATGGAGCTGGAATGGTGGATGGTGGGGGAAGGGTTGGAATTGGAGGTGGAGAAGAGGCAGCAACAGCAGCAGCCAGGTCATCTGCAGGGGCAGAGACCTGTGGGAGAGTGACTCCTTGAGTCCTTGTGCCTGAAGGAGCACTTGAGGAGGGCCTGCTAGGCTTGCTTATTTGCCTGTCCCACTTGCTAAAGAGGGCACAGGTAAGTCTCTTGGAGGCATTTATGTGAACTCCAGAGGAGACCAGCAAGGCAGGGCACCTGGTCTGCAGAAAAACTCCAAGAATCCTTCCAAAATTAACAAAGCTCTTGTTTATTTTCTTTTTGATTAGGTCAAAGAAGACCTCTCCCCAGTTCAAATGTTTCTTATCCACCAGAGCTCCCATGATACAGAGCTGATGTCTGGATATAGTGTCATGAGCAGAGTGTTTTGCAAGCAGCACTTTCCCTACCACATCTGCCAGGAACCTGTATTCAACAGACAGATTCCTCTTGAATAGCTTGCTAGGGTTTCCCTCTAGATGACCCATCCTGGCAAGCAGGTCAGAAAACTCTTCTCCTGATAACTCAACAATATCTGCTCCATTTCTCAGTCCAAAAACCTCTATTAAAGTGGTGGGGGTCAAGGGTACCTGATTTCCAGCAATAGACCCAACTATTGTAGAGTTGTCTTGATTATGAGCAGTGTAAACCCATTCTTTGATCTCATCTGAAGCCAGCTTGATTCTGGTGGTCATGAGGGCAGTTAGATTTTGATCCTTGAACAAACCCAGTATGTCTTGGAAAATCTGCTCAGTGGTGTTGAATGATTCTAAATCAATGTCAAACCCGGCGTCAAACTTCATTGCAGCTAGGACAGCAACGAACACAGCCATTGTACCTGCAAAAACTCAACAAACAAAACGACCAAGCGTAGAACTGTTTGTAGGGAAAGAAAATCCTGCAGAGAAATCGAAAGCGCAAAAGAGAACGACGGCGGAAAAAAGAGTTTTATATTAGGGTTCGACGCAGAAATTGAAAGATCGTTGAACTCAGTTCGACGATCGGGGCTTCTAAAGGAATCTGAAGAGTCTTCAACATCGTCGATCTCCGTTCGACGATCATGGAGAGCGTCGAGCTCCGTTCGACGATCGTTCAGAGAATAAAAGCATCGAGCGTCGTTCGACGATCGTTGACCGGAAGAGATAGTTCATACTATCTGAGAGGCGCTGAACTCAGTTCGACGATTTTTGGAAATCGTCGATCTCTGTTCGACGATCTTAGGGGAAATCGTCGAGCACAGTTCAGAGATCAGAAAAATTCTAGACACTAAGAAAAATCAGAATTTTTGCCTAGTCTTGGTCAATTTTGAGTTTTCAAAATCTTGGATATTATTTAAGACTTCCTCCATCTAACATTCCTAACTGATTTAGGAAGAAGGTGTGTTTCTTTTCATCCAAAGGCTTGGTGAAAATATCTCCCCTTTGTAAATCAGTTGGGATATATTGTAATTCAATTTTATTCTTTTCAACATTATCCCTTAAGAAATGATGCCTAATCTCTATGTCTTTTGTCCTACTATGGAGGACTGGATTTTAGGCTATGGAAATAGCACTTGTGTTATCATAAAAGATTTTAGACTTCTCTAAGTTGTAACCATAGTCTATGAGTTGGTTTTGAATCCACAATATTTGTGAACAACAACTGCCTGCAGCCATATATTCAGCTTCAGCAGTTGAAGTTGACACAGATGTTTGTTTCTTACAAAACCAAGAGACAAGTCTGTCACCAAGGAATTGACAAGTTCCACTGGTGCTTTTCCTGTCAATTCTGCATCCAGCATAATCAGCATCTGAGAATCCAGTTAAATCAAATGCTGAATCTTTTGGATACCAGAGACCTAGATTTGGACAACTCTTAACATACCTGAGAATCCTCTTCACTAAGGTTAGGTGTGACTCTCTAGGGCTTACTTGGAACCTAGCACATATACATGTAGCAAACATTATATCTGGTCTACTAGCTGTAAGATACAGTAAAGAGCCAATCATTGCTCCATATGTTGTCTGATCAACAGGTTTCCCATGTTCATCAGCATCTAATACAGCATTGGTAGGCATGGGTGTTTTCATACAAGATGCCTCAGACATACCAAATTTCTTAACCAGTTCATTTGCATATTTGGTTTGAGAAATAAAGATGCCTTCAGCATGTTGTTTGACTTGCAATCCTAGGAAGAAGCATAGCTCACCCATGCTACTCATCTCAAATTTAGAATGCATTAGGTTAGAAAACCTTCTGCACAATTTGGAGTCAGTAGAACCAAAAATGATATCGTCTACATAAATTTGTACTAGTAGGGTATGGGACTTATGGGTTCTAATAAAAAGAGTTTGGTCTACTCTACCCCTTATAAAACCATTTTCCAAGAGAAAGCATGCTAAGGTCTCATACCATGCTCTGGGAGCTTGCTTGAGACCATATAATGCTTTATTTAATCTAAAAACATAATCAGGATAAGTTGGAGAGATAAAACCTGGAGGTTGTCTGACATAGACTTCCTCTTTGATGTCTCCATTTAAGAAGGCACTTTTGACATCCATCTGATAGACTTTGAAGCCTTTGTGAGCTGTATAAGCTAGAAAAATCCTGATGGCTTCTAATCTTGCAACAGGTGCAAAAGTCTGGTCGTAGTCGATTCCTTCTTCTTGAGAGTATCCCTGGGCAACTAGCCTTGCCTTGTTCCTTATAATTACTCCTTGATCATCCAGTTTGTTTCTGAATACCCACTTTGTTCCAACAATGGAATGATCCTTAGGCTTTGGCACTAGTTCCCATACTTTGTTCCTCTCAAATTGATGCAACTCCTCTTGCATTGCAATGATCCAGTATGGATCTTGCTCTGCATCTTGAATGGACTGAGGTTCAATTTGAGATAGGAAGCAGGTGTGCAACAGGTTTTGGTTGACCTGATTTCTGGTTTGCACACTAGCTGAGATTTCTCCAATTATTTGGGAAATTGGATGGTCTCTTGATGTTACTAAATCAACAGGGGGTGTTGATTGTTCACCAACCTGTGTTGTTGTTTCCTCTTGTGGTACAACAACTGGCTCTTCAGGTTGTGCTTCAATGTGTTGAGCATTCCCTTCATCTTCACTGCTTTCATTATCTTGAGCAACCTGCAACTTGTTCATATCTTCAACTAGAGAGTGTTCCTACAAAGGTTCTATGGTAGAAGAAATCTTCTCCTTGAAAGACATGTTAGATTCATCAAAAGAAACATGAACAGATTCCTCAATTTTCAAAGATGATTTATTATAGACCCTATAGGCCTTGCTGATCATGGAGTATCCCAGAAACACTCCTTCATCAGCTTTGGCTTGAAATTTTGCTAAATATTTCTTGTCATTATTGTGAATATAGCAAATACAACCAAAAATTCTAAAATAGTCAACATTAGGTTTCTTCCCTTTGAGTAATTCATAGGGAGTCTTTCCCTTTAGTTTTTGTATCAGACTTCTGTTCAGCACATAGTTGGAGGTGTTCACTGCCTCTGCCCAAAAGGATAGAGGTAGATGAGCATCTGACAATAATGTAGTGGCAGATTCAATAAGGGTTCTATTTTTCCTTTCAGCTACCCCATTTTGTTGAGGAGTTCTAGGAGCTGAGAAAGTATGCCTGATCCCTTCACTCTGACAGAACTCTTGCATAAGAAAAGAATCAAACTCTGTCCCATGATCACTTATGATCAGGGCAATGTGAGTATTGAACTCAATCTGTATGCATTTGAGAAACTCTGTCAGACACTTAAAGTTATCAGACTTCTTCCTTAGAAAGAACACCCAAGTGAATCTAGAGAAGTCATCTACAATTACTAAAGCGTAGGATTTCCCTCCTAGGCTTTGTACTGTGATGGGTCCAAAAAGATCCATGTGTAACAGATACAATATCCTAGGTGAATCACTCTTATTAAGTGACTTAAAACTGTTTTTAGTTTGCTTGCCTAATTGACAAGCCCTGCAGAGTCCTTCCTTCTTGTAGGGGCCTGAAGGTAGTCCTCTAACAAGGTTGTCCTTGGATAGACTAGTAATAGTTCTAAGGTTTAGGTGTCCTAGTCTCTTATGCCATAAAACATTTGGTCTACAGACTGAATTAAACAAGCAGATATCTACATTGGTTGAAAGAAAGTCTACTAAGTAGATGTTACCTTTCCTTTTACCTGTCAACACTGTTGTGTTGTCCTCTGACTTGATTTTGCATAAGGTTTTGCTGAAGGTCACCTGGTAGCCTTCATCACACAGCTGACTGAGGCTGATTAGGTTGTGCTTCAGTCCTTCTACATAAGCTACCTTCTTGAAGGTTACTGAACCAATCTGGACTGCACCATATCCTTTAGTTTGTCCAAAGTTGGAATCACCAAAGATAACTATGGGTCCAAGCTTGGCTCTAAAAGAAGTGAGGTTGTCCTTGTTCCCTGTCATGTGCTTAGAGCATCCACTATCCAAATACCATTGCTGGTTAGATGTTGGATAGGTCTTCACCTGCACATAAAATAATTCATTTGTTTTTGACCCAGTTTACCTTGGGCCTAGGTTGATAACCTCTAAATTCTGAAATGAAAGACATCCCAGGTTGGCTCTTATATCCTTCAGGATGATATCTCCTTGGAGGTATAATCCATTCAGTATAAGGGTTAAAGGTTTGGGATGAAGGACCCTTAGGATTCAATTTTGATTTGCCTTTGAAAAAGTTTTCAGAGCTCTGACCTCTGTTCGACGATCTTGGAGCTGCGTTCGACGATCTTGGGTCAGATCGTCGAGCTCCGTTCGACGGTCGACTATGGCTGAGGTCAGGTATATGAGGTCGTCGACCTGCGTTCGACGACTTTGGCTGAGATCGTCGATCTGCGTTCGACGATTTTGGCTGAGATCGTCGAGCTGCGTTCGGCGATCGTCGATCTCCATTCGGCGATCGTCGATCTACGTTCGACGATTTCTGTTGGGACTTAGTTTTCTGAGGCAGATCAGAATTTTTCCTAGCAACCTCTACAACTCCCTTTCCCTTGTCAGAGATAAACTTGATGGGAGTTGTTAGGACTATAGGTTGGCTGGATGAAGCACCCAAGCCCAGTGTACTGTTGAATCTAGAGTTCACTGTGCTTGTGATGTCCATCAGCTTGATGCTTCTCCCATTAAGGGATTCTTCAAGCTTCTTGGCCTCAGAGAGCTCACTTTTCAGTGAAGCTATCTGTTCCCTACAGTTCTCCAACTCCTGAGAGAGTTTGAGGTTTTCTAACTTTAAAATATTGTGTTCAGATAATTGATTTTTGAGAGAGATAATCTCTTTCTCAGACTTTAGTAGGTCTAAACACAGTGCTTTAAATTCAGATTTAAAATCTTCAGAACTAAAATCAAAAGAGCTAATTACCTGATCTTCTTCAGGTTGAGTCTCTGAGTCTGACTCTGACTCCTCTTCCTCTAAATTGTGTTGTGAGGCATTGATTGCCATCATGCAGAACTCCTATTCTTCTGCATCATCCTCATCATCACTGGAGCTGGAAGAGTCTTCTGACTCCTCTTCTGTCTCACTCCAGGATTCAGCAACAAACCCTTTTCTTGTATGCTTATTTTTGCTTGAGAAAGGTTTGCTATTTCCATTTCTTTTGGAGACTTTCTCCTTCCTTCTTTCTTTCCTGTCCCTTCTGTCCCTGTTCTTGTTCTCTAGGCAGTCAGGAACTATTTGCCCTGGTTTCCTGCAACCAAAACAGATAATGTCTTTATTGTTGTTAATGGACTTGTCATATCTTGGCTTGTCCTGCTCCTTGTATGATCTTCTTCTGAAGTCCTTTCTGGCCATCTTGTAGAATCTTTTGGCCAACAAGCTGAGTAGTTCATCATTGCATGTGCTCTTATCTTCAGGCAGATCCTCAGTTGCCTTAAAGGCTATGGTCTTCTCTTTCCTTGTGGCTGGTGAAGCAGCCTTCTGTTCTTCCTCTCTGTTCTTGATGAGTAGCTCATAAGATTTGAGCTTACCCAACAAAGCTTCAGTGGTGATCTCATTCAGACTTCTGGCATCTTTAATTGGCCAGATTCTTGAATCTCAAGTGCTGGGGAAGCACATTAGGATCTTGTCATTAAGTTCTGTTAGAGAGATCTCTTTGTCCAATGTCCTCAGTTCACTGACAATTAGACTTAGTCTGTTATACATGTCTCCCACTGACTCAGTATCTCCCTTCTTGAAGTTCTCATATTGAGAGATGAGATGGGATCTTCTGTCCTTTCTTTCATCAGCTGAGCCTGAGACTATTTCTGAGAGCTTGTCCCAAATTTCCTTGGCTGAATTACATTCAGCTACCTTTTGAAATATGTCATCTGACATAGTCTGGGCTAGAATGTTCATAGCCTTGGCATCAGCTACTTTCCATTTTTTGATGTCAGCATCTGTCCCTGATGGAGGTGGAACAACATTTGTACTTGTGCTCTCTGGGGGTCTTGTACACACTGTCAAAACAGAATTAAATATATCTTCGTCAATAGAATTCATGTAAAGTCTAATCCTTGCCTTCCAAAGTGCAAACTTGGAAAGATTGCACACTGGAGGTCTGGTGCTAGCATAATCTTTGTTTTGGGGCATGATTTGTGCAAACAAAATCTAATAATAGAATACAAAAGAAAAACAGATCTAGTTTGGGATCTTTGGGTTCAGGTGTTAGCCTGTACAACCAATCAGGTATGGTATGTTTAACCAACCTCGCTCTGATACCAATTGAAAGTGCAACTAGATATGATATACTCTAGAGGGGGGGTGAATAGAGTATATGGTGCTTTAAAAACTTTTACAAACTTTTACAATAATTATTGTAATATGTGTGAGCAGGGAAACAAAAATAAATCTAATCACAGAACTAAGCTATGCAAAAACTAAACACAGAAAAATCAAGGCCAGAAACAAAAAGAAAGCAAGCCAAAACCAGATGACACAAGGGAATATAGTGGTTCCCCAAACTTGGGTACATCCACTCTTCTACCACCCTAGGTAGGAATCCACTGCAGGATGAGTTGATCAGGTGTCCTGGGCACCAATGAGCTTTTGATAAGGTGCCCAAAAACCAAAGCAGATTTTTTGATCAGGTATCTTGCCACCAATGAGCTTTTGACAAGGTGCTCAAAAACCAGATTCAAACTTTTGAAGGGAGTTTGAAAAACCCTTTACAGAGTGGGGGTGAGAGAGTGATGGCAGTCTTCTCTTTCTCAAACAACTGAGAAGACTATGTGGATTGATGTCAAAGCTCCCCCTGAATCCTTGATATCTTCAGGAAGAAAAGCTTTGCTGAGGGTGATAGGCCTTCAAAGGTTGAACTCCAGCAATTGATGATTTCAGCAATAGCTGAAATGTTGAATGTCTGGAGTCAGGAGATATGTTGGCCTTGAACACTTCGAAAACTACAGAGATCTGAAGATTTGAGAAAACTTGATCTCCTTTGATGAGTGTTCTTGAGAATTCTTTTTGACGGAAGATTTTGAATGAGTCTCTGTAATCTGTATTGTGTGTGCACTATTTCTTGTTCTTCATAGAGATTCAAAAACATTTTCTCTTTTATTCTCTGATCCTGAATAGAATATTATTCTCTGTCAAAAATAGCCGTTGGTCTGCATTGATTGCATCCTTAATTGCATAATCTCTTTTTGAGGAAAGTCCACAGAATTATTCCTTGAAAAGTCCCTTGAAACTTGGTCCAGAATTAAATGAAAACGGCTAGCAAATCTCTGAATTAATTGCAGAATAACTCGTAACTATTTTGAATTTGAATTCTGGAAGTTATCTGAAATCGTCGAACTGAGCTCTGCTATCGTCGAGCTGAGCTCAGCGATCTGAAAACACACAGCAGCAAGATAATCGTCGATCTGAGCTCAAAGATCGTCGAACTGAGCTCAGAGATAAAGATCCAAGGCAGAGTCAAAATCGTTGACCTGAGCTCACCGATCGTCGAATGGAGTTCGACGATATTATGAAGTTGAGCTCAGCGATCGTCGAATGGAGTTCGACGATCTGTCGAAGTTGAGCTAGACGATCGTCGACCGGAGTTCGACGAATCGTCATGCTGAGCTCGACGATCAGACTTAGTCTCCAGACAGAAAAACTTGGTCTTCAGGGCAGCTTCCAAACCTAGACTTCTAACCCTTAGACTCAATTCAAATTGACCTTTTAAGCTATACAGGGGGTCAAGCAAAGGTTCCTAGAGACATAGTGATCCTGACCCAAATTAGTAATAGGGTGTTCCAACACAATACCCGGACCTCCTCCTCCAAAGCCGCCACGCGCGAGCGCAGTTGTTCCGCCGTCTCGGCATCCTGGGGGACGACCTAGCAATTAGCCGAGAATGATGGAAAAAGAAAAGGACCCAAGAAAAAGTTATGGCTTACCACGCCGCCATGGGCCTTCGCGAGAAGGGACTCGGCATCAGATAACCTTCTCGCTAGACCGATGGACTTCCCCCGCTCCGCCTCTAGATTTTCCTCGCTGGCCTTCCACTTTGAATTGATGTAAATAAGGCAGCGAGAGGAGCGGTGTGAGAACTCCAAGGCCCGCATTTGGTGTTGGCAATTTTTCAGCAGAAGATCCTTGGTGGACTCGCTTTCAGGCGAAGCAGCGTCAAGGCCGCCATAGAGGCCGTACCCTATGGCGAAGGCATGGCTGGTAGGGACCTCTTGCTCCTTCCAAGATGGAAGTAGGGTGGAGATGGACACGCGGTTGGCGTCCCGCCCCCACAACAAAACCGGGTCACCGACGACATCATGAACCACGGGACCCAGGTTGTAATTCATATGGGAGGAGGGAGCGGGACGGCCAGAGGAGTCGCCTTCGCGAGAGGAGGTGGCAGCCGCCTGTTCAGGAGCAACAACTTGCGGGTTGGACGCCGTGGTAGGCAGGGTAGAGGCAGCAGCAGGTTGATCAGAGAGTACCGCCCCACGGGTAGGCGAGACGGCCTGGTGGCTTGGCGAGAGGGGCGGTGGAGTTTCCCTTATAGAAATAGGGCTCCCTTGGGGAGCTTTCTTCCTTTCCTTAGAAATAACTACAGCCTTTTTCATTTTCTTTTTGGGAGGGCTGGAGCGAGAGGGGACCGTGTCGTCTCCGGGCCTCTTCGGCGGGATGGCCGCCAGGGACTCTCTCGCCGCCTCTGCTGCTGCGTTGACGAGATCAAGACCCTTTGCAGGGTGGATGTTGCTCTTGTAAGTAGGGAGCGCTGGAACAATTCGCTCACCTAAAAGCAAGCAGGGGTTATAAAGAAGCGAAACGACAAATAGCGAGAAGAGAAGAACGAAAAGATAAGATAAGAATACCTTCGCCCGGGAGCACTGGGAGAAGCGAGTCGAGACCTCGCCGCAAGAAGTTGACCTCGAAATTCTTGCCGACTAAGTACTCGCACAGCAGCTTCTCTGGGCCACTAACTTGGGGGGTGGTGTAGAAACTCTCTGGCGGAGAAACCGGCGCGAGAGGGATGCCGCCAAATTCAGCACGGTCTCCCCGGATGAAGACGAATCGAGTGATCCAATGGTGGTTCTTGTTGGGCGTCTCGCATACCTTAAGCCCCTGCCCAGTAAAGTACGAGACGCCATCGGCATTGGCATGGTAGATGAAAAGCTTGCGGAAGGCCGTCAAGCTGAACTTGATGCGCTCCCGGCGCATATAGCAAGAGAAGGCGATCAACACCGAGATGGCGTTAGGGTTGAACTGTGCCGGGACGACACCAAAGTATTTGAAGACCTGCTTCACCTCAGGCCAAAGGGGCAGCCGCAACCCTGCCTCAAAATGCGAGACGGGGAAGGCGAGTTCCCCCGGGTAGTAGGTGTTGATGCACTCGCCGACTTTGGGGGGACACGACTCGACCCCTTCCCCCAGGTACTCGCGGGAAAACTTATCGTGATCTTCTTGAGGGAGCCTGCCGATCGGGAAGTCATGGTCGGTAAACCTCTTCCCACAGCGGCTGCGCCCCTCACCCTCCTCAACCTTCTTCTTACCCATCTTCTTCGGCGAAATGGTCTTCGGCGAGACAAAGGAAGAAATTGGCGAGAGACCCAAGAGAAGAAGGCGAGAGGGGCCGGCGAGACGGAAAGGTCAGAAAGCCAAGAGCTTGGGTAACAGCAGAAGTGGAAAGTGCGGTATCTAATCCAGGACTAGGCATATTTATAACCGATGAATAACAAATGATTAATGGGCAGGAAAAGCATGAGGGGAGGGGAAGAGTCGATGACCTTTTCTCTCTCCTAAAATCTCGATCGGCGCGATCCATCGCAATCGGAGAAAAATATATATATGTGACACAAATTAAAAAGAGTTAAAAAAGGAATGAAATATCAGCGATAAAAATATATGTTCAAAGATCGTCCCGCGTATAGCGGGCACCCAGTTTCCTACACATCTTGGCAAGACGACGCCGCGAGACTACTATTATTACAGCTTTCACAAGAAGAAGAAAAAGACAAATAGCGAGACGGACATCCTTCAGTATGGGTGCCATTCCCAGCGGCCACCGCGAGCTCCCCCGCGGGGAGGTCCACTCCGCGAGTGGAAGGAGCGAATGGATTCAAGACCACGGCGCGCGAGACAGAGCTGTATATCAGTCTCATTTATGATGGCTTCGGGGTTGGTACCATCGACATCTAGCTCGGCGTTAGCTCTGGAGGATAGGCGAGCGCATTCGTTCTCTAGCGATTCGATGCGCTTCTCCGTGGCCTGCTTATCCAGCGTCAAGGAGTGGATGATGTGCGCGTGCTTCCGAAAAAGCTCAGCCGTCTTGCGCTTCATCTCCGCCGGATTTGAAGGGTCACCCAGATAGTCTTCAATCCCGTCTACAGGAGGAGGCGAGACGGAGAGTCGCTTTGGCTGCTCCTCAGCAGAAGAGTTGGCCCGAGAATCTGCGCAAGGGGTGCAGAGGCAAGGTGGAAGAGGCACTCGTAGAAGGGAGTGAGAATAGCGAAGGGGATTCACAAGGGCGAGGGAAGGTCCCTTACCAGGAGGGCGAGAGGTATCGGCGGCCGGGGAAGGGTCGTTCCTCCTCTCGCTAGGAGTAGTTGGGGGAGTAGAAGAGGGCTGCGAATCGAACTCCTCGCAGTGGGCGGCAGAACCATCTCGCGGGCTCTTCGGGTGCTGCGGAACCACGAGAGCCCCCTGAAAAAACACTAGTCAACAAAAGAGAGCACCCGATCGCGGAGATAACAGTGGTAAAAGCAAGTACCCACCTCTTTTTCCTTGGAAGACGCAGGAGGAGTGGGGATGGTTTCTAAAGCGACGCGAGACAGATATCCTGCGGCAGGTGACGGACCCCCAGCCTTCGTCTTTTTTGGCGAGATGACGGGGCGAGAGGGCGAACTAAAGAAG
This sequence comes from Platanthera guangdongensis, assembly GCA_039583875.1. Lineage (NCBI taxonomy): Eukaryota > Viridiplantae > Streptophyta > Magnoliopsida > Asparagales > Orchidaceae > Platanthera > Platanthera guangdongensis. Next base: position 40,695,045 of record CM077154.1, read on the forward strand.
AGGTAAAAGAAGCCACGTTGGCCTTGTGCTACTCTCGCACCAGTGCGAGACGTTCACAGAAGCTCTGGCTGTGCTTCATACCAAAAGACTCAAGATAGGGAAGAAGAATATGCAGAGTAGGGCGCCAGGGGTGCGGGGCAGGAATCACATATTTATAGGCCCCGGTGGGGGCCTCAAAAGATTCCTCATAAATACGTTTTTTAATGCGCCTTAAATAACGAGTCTCGGTTGAATATTCTTTTCGAGCTTAGAATAATCTCAAAAAGAGCGGGGATTGTGTACAACCTCGGGCTCGCAAAGAGCCCTCAAGAAGCAAACAGTTCAGGCGGGCGAATGGGACTAGGGGGGCCCACTCGCAAGCGGCGAGATGATGGAGTCTCCAATGGGCAAGATATCCCATCCAGAGGCGAGAGGGCCTCCAGAGGCGAGAGGGCCTCCATGGGCGAGAGAGCCTCCAACAGCAAGAAGATCTCGCAGCAAAGGGCGAGAGGCGCCGGCGAGACGGATAGTGGGGTCCCTCTCGCTGGCAGGTGCTTTTCCACTCGCCAGGGAGAGAAAAGGCCTTTTTTATACTTCCATGTCAAGCAGGAGTTTTTACTCTTCTACCCCGAGTATTTTTACCCTCTTACCCTTAGTGGACTGCATATAGCTCCTCAGAACAGCGGAGTTGGGCTATTGGGAGACCCAGCCAAGGGTACCCCGATAATTTCAGACCTTTGCAGTTTTGTTATTGGCAGTTCAGATTCTGAAATCTATAAATAAGCCCATAGGGGTTCTTTAGAAAGGACTTTTTTTGGGACTCCCAAGGGGAATCATCGGCATTGTCTTCTGAGGAACTCCAAGCCCAGCTTTTGGCTTTGGAGGGGAAGTTCTCTGTGACCTTTCGGGTAAGCGGTGGGACCTCCCTGCTGTGGCTTTCGACCAGTTTTCTAATCCTTCACGACCAGTCGGAGGTCGGAGCTTGGGCCAAGTAGGTGTCGGCTACGCCCCTATTTTGCAAACATTTGTCGGAGTCAAATTTTGGCTTCAACATTGATATTCTCCCTAGGTTGGTTATAAGATTTAGAAGAATTTAAGTTTCTGTTAAGTTGATCTGTGTTCGACGAATTTTGGTACGTTCGTCGACCTAAGTTCGATGAATTGGGATGAGTTCGTCGAACTCCATTCAGAGAGTGATAGAAGTCATTTTCTGAACCCCAAAATCGTCGATCTCTGGTCGACGAAGCATAATGGTTTCGTCGATCGTAGTTCAATGAATTATTAAAATACAGATCTGCGTTCTGAGTTTGTCGACTTGAGTTCGATGAACTGTACATGTTTCGTCGATCGGAGTTCGATGAAAAATGCTGAACATTGTTCTGGCTATTGTTTTTCTTATTCTTTCTTCTTTTCTTATTTTTGTGTATAATTTCAGTTTAAATAGGATTGTTATTATCTACTTTTTCTTTACCATACTCAGAAACAAATTTTATTGGTGTGGATAATATGTTCTTCTTAAGTATGGGGGGTAAACTTGATGATGCACCCAAGCACAGTTTGCCATTCAGTCTGGCATTGACTGTTCTTGTAATGTCCATTAGCATAAGGCTTCTCCCTTTGAGAGATTCCTCAAGTTGCTTTGCCTCACAAAGCTGTGTTTTTAAAGAAATAATTTGTTCATTAGCTAGTGTTAGTTCATATTTTAACTTATCTTTCCAGAAATCAGATTTTCTTGATTGGTCAGTCTTTCCCTAAGTGTTTTGATTTTATTTTTAGAGTTAATTAAATCAATGCACATAGTTTTAAATTCAATTTTGAAGCTATCAGAATTATAATCAAAAGATGAAGGTACCTGATCAGCTTCTGATTCTAAAGCTCCTTCACTATTAGATTCTTCATCATCTGATTGACTGCTGGAAGCATTGATGGCCATGAGGCAGACTTCCTTGGCCCTTGCCTCTTCTTCCTCTTCACTGGAACTGGAAGATGTGGATTCATCTTCTGTCTCACTCTAGGTGTCAACAATAAAGCCCTTTTCCTTCTTTTTGTATTTGTTAGAGGAAGGTCTGCTACTTTGTTGTCTTCTGGAGTCCTTCTCTCTTCTTCTTTCTTTCTTCTGATTCTCTGGACACTCTGAGATAAAGTGTCCAGGTTTCCTGCACCCAAAACATAATACTTCTTTAGTAGGTTTTTTATCATACCTTGGCTTATCATCTTGTCTGGATGATTTTCTTCTGAAGTCCTTTCTAGCCATTTTGTAAAATCTCTTGGCAAGGAGACTCATCAATTCTTCATTTCCTGTTGAAGCTTCAGTCTCTTCAGTAGCCTTGAATGCTAAGTTGTGCTCCTTTCTTGCTGGTGGATGAGTCCTTTGTTCAGCTGTTTCTCTGGACTTTATCATCTTCTCATATGACTTAAGCTTTCCCAACAGAGATTCTGTGGAAATCTCATTTGATCTCCTGGCCTCCTTGATTGGCCAGATCCTAGAATCTCATGAGCTTGGGAAGCACATGAGGATTTTATCATTTACTTCAGTGAGGGTGATGTCCTTATCCAAAGACTTCAGCTCATTGATTATTGAGCTCAGTCTAGTATACATGTCAGCAACAGATTCTAACTCATCCTTCTTGAAGTTCTCATACTTGGATATGAGATTTGATCTTCTGTCTTTCGTCTCATCAACAGAGCCAGCCACCATTTGGTTGAGAGAATCCCAAATAGCCTTGGATAATGTGCATTCAGGCACCTTCTGGAAGATATCATCAGACATAGTCTGAGCCAGAATATTCATTGTCTTTGCATCAGCAATCTTGGCCTTCTTCTGTGCATCTGTCCACTCAGGTGGTGGAACAATATGTGTGCTTGAGGTTGTTGTAGATGTAGAAGCAGTTGATTGAGGGGGACCTATCAAAATAGAGCTGTAGATGTCCTCATCAATGGAATTCTTATATAGTCTAATTCTTGTCTTCCAGATGGCAAACTTATTTAAGTTGCACACTAGAGGTCTGGTGCTTGCATAGTCCTTGTTCTGTGCCATGCTGCGAATATAATCCTAAGAGAAATAAAAGTTCAGATCTAACACAGGATATTTTGGTTCAAGGGTTAACTTGTACAACCAAAGAAATACTGCTCTGATACCAATTGAAAGTGAGGGTTAGACCTGAAATACTGTAGAGGGGGGGGGGGGGGGTGAATAGAGTATCTTTGAAATCTTTAAAACTTTTTGTTGTAAATAAAAACATTTCAGAGTAGGGCAGCTATATGATACCAATTTGCTGTAAATAAAAGTGAAATCCTAAGATACACTAATCTACCACAAACACAACAAAAATTAATCTAACTAACACAAGCACAGCAAGAACAAAAAGGAAGGAGGGCAATCAGACAACACAAGAATTTTTATAGTGATTCCCCAACCTGGGTACATCCACTCTTCTACCACCCTGGTAGGAATCCACTAACAGGTTTTGATCAGCTAACGGCCACCAACGAGCTTTTGATCAGGTGCTCAAAAACTAACCCAAGTCTTTTGATCAGGTGACTTGCAACCAAAGAATAACTTTTGAAGGGAGTTAAAGAACCCTTTATACAGTGAGGGGGTGAGAGAGCTATGGTGTCTTCTCTTTCTCAAATACAACTGATAGGACTAGTGGATCTTTGATGTTATCAAGGCTCCCCCTAAGTTATAGAGTTGTTCAGGAAGATTGGAGCTTTGCTTCAGGGTGAGTTGTTCTTCTTTCTTTAGCTTTGACCAGAAGAGATCCAGGAACTTCTTGACTAATGAAGATTTGTTATCCTTGAAGAATCCTGGAGTGAAGAATGAAGCAGACTCTTGATTTGGATGTGTGTTCTTCTTCTTCAACAGTGTCAGGGTGAAGACTAGATTATCTTTCTGCACAGAGAAGAGTTTGAATGTTGTTGTTGTATCTTGTTCTTGTGTATCACACTCTCTGTGTGTTGACCGTCAGGAAAAGAATCACTTTTATATCTTTAATGGAATTTCTCCCTTGAATTTTTGAATTCCTTCTTGCATTGATTGTTGTCGACCTGGAGAATATAAAATTCGGCGGGATGCAATGTCTGCATTAATTGGATTTCCCAACTATCCCACAGAAAAGGGGCAAGTAATAATCCTGATGAATCATATAATAAATGCTTCTTCTAAGATAATATTCAGAGAATATTGAGCATTGATTACTTAGGAATTACTGTAATAAAATAAGGAGAGAACGATGGAAAAATCCAAGTCTGGAACTACACAAAAATCGTTGAGCAAAGAACAGATTGTGTCGACCTAGGCCCAGAGTTCGTCGAGCTGCGAAGTCATGTTCGTCGACCGAATAATTGTTGTTCTTCGACCTAAGATCCAAGATCGTCGACCTGAGAACTGCTGACTGTTATCTGATAAACACTTGCCAATTCTATGCACTAAGATCGTCGAGCTGATAATGTAACTTCGTCGACTGGAGTTCAGAGATATGTTTCTGGACTTAGAATGGTGAAGTTGAGCATCCAGAAATCATCGACCTGAGAACTAAGTTCGTCGAGCCAAACTCAGAGAATTGTCTCTGAGTTCATCGAGCTTAGCATGACTTTCGTCGAGCTGAGTTTGACGAATGTCGAACTCACTTTCCTGAAACTGATTTTTCTCTAAGTCTTGTGTCTTCTTCAGTAGGCTGTTGGCTGGTCGAAGCAATGTTGACTCTAAGGACATGGCCTAGACTCTAGGACACAGACATGATCCTGGCTATACATGTTGGGTCAAATATACTAGTTTAGTGAACCTAGCCCAAATCCAACTAGGGATCCAACAGGCGGAACTGTACCCGCTCTATGTCGTTCGGTACAAGCGACCTAAAGTACGTGGGACTTGCCGTTGGAATAGATGGAGGGTCTTAGGCAGTGGCTAGAAAGACCATAATGCTCACGAGAATTTGTCATCCAAGGGCCATGGCAAGACCGCGGACTTTGATCGGTTTCACCGAGAATTTGCCCTGAGAGCACGAGGTGTGTGGCCGTGCGAGCCTACACCTATGATGTTGTGAAATTTCTCTATTATATGGCTAAGCTAATAAAGTACAGGGAAGGAGCATCGCCGCCCCGAGTTTGGGGGCGGGATCATTATAATTTGGTCAGCTTAGCTGACCGTTGCTTTTGTTTGCCACCGCTCGGTGGATTGTTGCTTGCAGGTGCTGCGGAGCCGGGTGGCAAATAGCGGGCAAAAGCCCTTGTTGCTGAGCCGGCCCTCGAAGGCCTATTTTTGAGTGTTTTCTTTTATTCTCATGTATGACTGGTCTGCGTGCCGAGGTTTGGAAGACACTTATATTTGAGTAAACTATTGTAAGTCCATAAGGCCAAGTACTTTTGTATTTGTACGTTCATTCCTGTTGGGTTTATTGTTGTGGACATTCATGCTTTTTGGCTGGGTTCTTAATTTGAAACTTTTAAATTACTTTCGCTAGAATGTACTCTATGTAGGGTGTTGGTTATTGGAAGGATGGTTTCCATTGTGTAACCTTCTGGTCTGTCTGTGGTATATGACATTGGGCCCCGGTCGTTCCTACTGCTATATGCTATGCGACAGATGGTGGGTGTTATGGTCACTTTGCTTTATGGCCTCCTGCTGGCCAAGGTTATAGACTTGGGGCTATGCCTGCGATGCATAGGACTCCACCACTGCCTTTCCCTTCTCTGCATAAGATGCTCCCATCTTCTTTTCACCCTTTGGTGGTGTTGAAACCGGAAACCGGCCTCTTGTGGAGTTCGACCCTTGGGGAAGGGGTGGTCTCGCGCCTACTTCGCACCTGCAAGAAAAACAACGAGAGAGACAAGAAAGGACAGACCCAAGGGCTCGGCAGGGAGGTCCCACCACAAACCCGGAAGATCTCTGATCTCTTCCCCTCCTTAGCCAAGAGCCGAGCTAAGGTACCCTCAGAGAACACTTGAGAATGTGAGCAAGGAGGCAATGAAAAAAGTGTCCCCTGAAGGTACCCCTTGGGTCTTATTTATAGATTTTCAGAATCTGAACTGCCAATAACCAAAAGGACTGACCTGGAAGTACCAAAAGGCCCCTGGATGGGTCTGCCAACAGCCAAACTCCGCTGTTCCGAACAGCTATGCGCAGTCCAACCTGGTCTGTCAACAGCGAGGCTCCGCTGTTCTGAGTAGCTATTCGCACCCCCGGGCGGTCAGCTCGCCTTCAGTTCTCCCGCAGGAGGCGGGCGCGACCCGGCTCTGGGGCTCGCCTACCCTCACTGGGCGAGTGCGAGCCGATATGGGCGAGCCGCCTGCCTTTTGCCGGGCGGATCGGCGGTCAGGTCGCGCTCGGGGTCCGGCTCGCTTGCGGCGGGTCGCCAATCGCGGGTCCGGCTCGCTTGCTGCGGGTCGCCAGCCCGGGTCCGGCTCGCTTGCTGCGGGTCGCCAGCTCGCTCGCCTGAGATGGGCAGGAGCGGGCCAGCCCTTTAGTCGTTCAGCCCGTCCTGCCGCTTGGGTGCGAGTCGCGGGGGCAGGCCTGTTCAACCTCCCTGGTGGGACCCGCTCGCCGGACACGGGGTTGTACACAATCCCCGCTCTTTTTGAGCTTGAACCAAGCTCGGAAAGAACCATCCAACCCGCGTGTTCGGCGAGCCCCTGTGCTGAGCTGGCAGGGAATCTTCTGGTGGGGGCCCACCGTTCTGCTATAAATACATACCGCTGACCCCTGTAGGAGGCTCCCCAAATCCCTTTATTTTCTCTGAGCAGACTTTTGTTCCTCGATGCCGGTTAGCGAAGAAGTGCGAGCTCGCCTGGCGGCAGCGGTCCTGCAGACTCAGGAGGAGGCCCTCGAGGCCGCCCCATGGCTAGTTCGCGGATCCTCCGGCCCCCTCTTCAGGCCGGCGAAGGGAAAGATCGTTAAGCGTTCTCTGGCGGGCGACTGCCCGGCCTCCAGCTCGGCGGCGGATGCTGAGGTCGTCCCCGGGGTGCGTGGCCTTCCGCTGATTATCGCTATTCGTCTGACTCCCTGTTTTGCAGGTAATTCCCTGTGAGGAGGTGGAGAACCGGGGAGAGGATCGTCCCCCGCCTCCATCGCCTGAGAAGATCGCGAGTTCCCCAGGTCCGGATCGCCCACCTCCGGAAACTCCCCGTCCGGCGGTTTCCCATGGGCTGGGGAAATCTCTTGAGACCCTCGAGGGAGGGAACTTTCGGGATCGGCCGGGCTCTTCCCGCCCATCTGTCGGTGCGGGCGATGTGCCCACCCCTGGTGAGCTGGTTTTCATCGTTGATTTTGCCTCTTGCTCGCTCATTCTGACCCCTCCCTGCTCGCAGGCTTTCGCAGGGCCTCGCCTGAGACCGAGATGAGCGAAGGGTACTCGCCTCCGCCTGACGTGGACAGTGTATCTGACTATCTGGGCGACCCGAACGATGCGGCGGGGATGAAGAGGCAGGTGACGCGGCTATTCCAGAAACACACACTGCTGCTGCAGGAGGCCATAAGGAGGATCGAAGGCGACAAGGCCGAGACCGATGCCCGGCTCGCGGCCTTGGAGGGCCCTCGGCGTGAAGCGGAAGACGACGACGTCACCTCGCCGGGCGTGCATATAACGCGAGCCGAGGGGCATCTTAAGAGCGTCGTGGAGCAGGTCGGCCTGGCTCAGCGGGAGCTGGTGGCGGTTCGCGATTACCACGATCCCCGCGTGCCGCCTCGGGCGGGAACGAAGAGGCGGCACAGGTGGAAGTGGGTCGAGTACTGACCCAGTTGTTTGCCCCTCGCTCGCGTGATACCGCGGGGTTACCGTCATCTCGCATTTATCTTGTATTTGTATTTGTAATTGCTTGCGACTCTTTTAGCCCGCCTAGGGGCCTAACTATTTTGTTGCTGAGATGTATTGAAATTATCGCGCTGCTTTTCTTTCTGGTTTCTGTGTGCGGGTTAAAGGGAAGGGTCCATTCTTCCTTTCGCGCTGATCAGGGGGCGAGGGCGAGCCGAGGAACTCGCTAGACGGGGATCTCCCGTCTCGCGCGGCACGGCGTGCGGGTGCGGGTTGGGGTTGGTTCGCCCGCGCCGGTCTCCCGTGGTTGCAGCCGGGCGAGAACCGTGCCGGCTCGACCTTTGAGGTGTGCTCGCGCGCGGGAAGTCGAACCGTCGGATTATTTTTTTGCTATCCGCACCCCATCTTTTGGCAGGAAGTTTCCCGCCCCTTCTCTTTTCCTATAAATAGGTCCTGCCGGCCCTTATTCCTCCACCGAATCCAAAACGTCTTCTCGCTTCCCCTTTTCTCGCGAAGTGCGATTCTAGCTCGCCTCCCGGCTTTTTCTCTCGCGTTTGGCGGCGAATCGACGGGGATGGGCGGAGGCGGCGGCGACGCGGACGGCCGAAGCAAATGTGCTTGGACCTTCTCCGAGCATGATTTCCCTCGCGCCGTCATCACAGAGCGCGAATACTTGGAGGCTCTAGGCGACCACATCCCAGCCGGGTTCTCTGCGAGGCGACCCGAAGAGGGGGAGAAGATCAACGACCTGTTTAGGGATGAGCTCGCCATCCCGCTCGCTCACTTCGAGGTAGGCCTGCGAATCCCCCTATGGCCCGAGGTGCGCCAGGTGCTCAAATATTTCGGGGTCGTCCTGGGCCAGATGACCCCGAACTCCATCGCCGTCATGATGGGGTTCGCCTGCTTCCTGCGAGAGGAGCGGGTGGAGTTCAGCCTCGCAGTATTCCGGAAGCTGTTCTCCTTCAGGGCGAACCGAGACGGGACGGCCTACTTCTCCAGCGCCCACCTCAAGGTGCGGGAGACGGTTAACAAGAGTCACAACTGGCTGAAGAAGTTCCTGTTCGTCAAAGGGGACCTCGGCAACGTGCCCTTCTCGCCGGTACAGCTCAGCGAGGCGAGCTATCGGCCGTCCAACCTAGGCGGCCATGAGGCCGACCTGTTCGCGTTCTTCGTCGGGAAGAACTTTGAAGTCGCGTTCCTGCGCCGCCACCTTGACGATCTCGCGGCTGTCCCGCCGGGGGGAGGTTTGCCACTCGTCTCTGTTAGGCCTTACTTTCCCACTCTTCTTTCATCTCACCTTCCCTTCTTCGCAGGCGAACGCGACATTCCCCTTCATCCTCCTTACGAAAGCGCCCGGATCCCCCCCGGGGTTCTCGCCCGCGCCCAGGCCGCGGATGCCGCCCAGCGCGACATCTCATCGATCCCGGCCAAGAAGCGACCGGGCGGCGGACAGTCAGCGCCTCCGCCGAAGTCGGCGAAGACCGCGGATCAGCAACCCTCCGCGAGCCAAAGAAAAGGCAAAGCCCCCGCGGTTTTACCGACTGAGGCCCCCTCGCCCCCGCTGGTTGCTTCGACCAGCGACTCCCCGGTCGGGGCGGCGGGCACCTCCGCGCCGCCGGGAGAGTCTGAAGCCGCTGCGGGGCCGGTGCCGAGAGGGCATCGGAACTTTGGTTACGGCGAGAAGTATTTGGACGAGCTCGGCGTCCCGCTCCTGTCGTGGGACAAGGAGTCGAATCGCGCAACGATCTCGACCCTGCTGCCGAGCTGGATGGAGCAGGATACAATCGGCGGGGAGGCGTACAGCTTCTCCTTTGGGCTGTACTCGCGCGAAGACGCCGCCATATACGACAAGGAGGAGACGCGGGTGCTGATCCATGAGAGCGCGCGGGCCCAGCTGCGCGGCCTGGAGCTGGCTCATATGGTGGGGCGGCGCTGTACCCAGGTGGAGCGGAACGCCGCGTCCATCCAAAAGATGGCGGAGGAGAAGGAAGAGGCCCGGAAGCTCGCTCGGGAGGACGCGGATCTTCAGAGAGGGCGAGCCGCCGCCGCCGAGGAGACCCTCGCGCAATATCTGGGCGGGGTGGTACGCTCTCAACCGGAGCTAATCTCTTCTTCTTGCGGACGCAGCTTATGATAATTCCTATTCCGTTTTTCAGGACGTGGCGACGGCGAGCCGGATGGGCGCCGAGATTGCCACCCTTCGCCAGGAGAAGGCGGCGCTGGAGGCCCGGGTACGCGAGCTGGAGGCCGCTGCCGCTGTCCCTCCACCAGACAGCGGGGTCTGCCCGCGCGAGCACCTGTCCGACTATGACCTAGAGGTGCTAATGCAGAAGAACGCGGCCAGCGCAGCGAGATACACGATGCAGACGCTGAGGCGCGCGGATCTGCTTACGCGCGAGGCAGCGGGACTCTCGGCAAAAGACGTGGTGCCGGCGCTGTTCCTCCCCGTGCCGGAGCCCGGCGACAGAAGCTTCCAGCCGCTTTAGGGTTTCTAGATCTCGCGTTTTTTGTAACTTGCCTTGTAGATGAGCAGTGTAAAAATCTGGTCTGAGTTGTATGCGCGAGTTGCGCTTATACTTTATATTTCTGTCTATTGTTCCTTTTACACACTGTTCTTTTTACATTTCTCGTCTGTCTTGTTTTTCTAATGATGTCATTGCCGGACGGAGCGACCCGTCCCAGCGGCCCGGCTCTGACGAGGCGAGCTGGCTCGTCCGCCGAGCGAGACGAGCTGGTTCGTCCGCCGAGCGAGGCGAGCTGGTTCGTCTGCCGAGCGAGGCGAGCTGGCTCGTCTGCCGAGCGAGGCGAGCTGGCTCGCCCCTCGGCCGCATGCTTAACTCTCTGTGGACTCTCGCCCAGGCCTTTGTGTTTACTCGACTACCTTTCCCGGGGCTTGAGGGTGGGGCTATGCTAGACCCTTTCCTTCTTTTCTGGCTAACTCTTGTGATTCCGTCCTGCTGCGCACGCTTTTCGGGTAGTTTCCGCCCTTGCCGGCTAGGTGGGAGTCTGATGGGCCCGCGAACAGACTCTTACTGTGGTTGGTTCGTTGAGTCGATCGCCGCGGGCTTGCTCGGGTAGGCAAGTGCACCTATCGCAAGTAGTACTCGATATTCGGGGGAATACCGAGGTCGTATTGTTCTCGGGGTCGCGTTGACTATTCTTACTCCTCCGGGAGGACTATTATTTTACTGAAAATAAGGTGGATTTTTTTACTTAATAAAAGGCGAAAAAGCAAAGGAGCGAAAAAACGGTTTAGAAAATATTCGATGAAGGGTTAACGCTCGGCATCGAATCGGATTAAGACTAAAATAATTTTTAATAATAAAAAGACTTAGTTTTCAAATTAATAATAAGACAACTTGGCCGTGGAGGTTCCACAAATGTGAGCTCACCTAGCTATAGGGATATCGCTCACCTAAACGTTAAGACTATTCGACCGAACGTTAGTCCGACGAAGGATTCCTCTTAACGCCCGCTTTACGCTAAGAACCCCGCTATTGGGTGGGGAACCCAATCCGGTAGAATTACGCTAGTCCTCTCTCGAGGGTATGCACGCAACTCTATTTACCCAGGGGTGATCGGTCCATATGCACGGCCTCTCGGCTAGCTAGCATATGGACTACGGAAATAGGGCCCACACATCGATTATGTGGTCCTACGCGTCGTAAACCCGGGGTAAACCCTAAGTGCTTAAATTAAAATGAAAAAAGAACTTTAATTATTATAAATCATTTCAAATGTCCCAATGCTCTTCGATGTCGAGGCTAATAGCGATTAGCCACACATCGGTATGGGGACGGCTTATAATTTAGTGAGGCGCGAGTTCGAATTTTAATGCTAAACGATTATAAGAAAGAGACAAAAGAAAAATAACAATATTTAGAGAGCTAAAAAGTTAACTAAACGAGAACTCACGCACACTCCAAATTATAAATTAAACAAAAGCTAAGTTACACATAAAAGAAAATTGCATATTCAAATTTGCGAGTCCCACTCAAACGAGTGGGGGCGGTAAATAAAGGCTGAAAATTGCAAGTCCTACTCAAACGAGTAGGACTGAAATGAAAGCGAGTCCTACTCAAATGAGTAGGAGAAAATAAATGCGATTACAGGGCTAAAAAGTCCGGCCATTTAACTCAAGTGAGTAGGCGGAAAAAAAAATAAAGAAAGTAAAATTGCAAGTCCTACTCAGACGAGTAGGACTGAAATAAAGTCCGGCCATTTAAGCTCAAGTGAGTAGGCGGAAAAATAAAGAAAGAAAAATTACAAGTCCTACTCGAACGAGTAGGACTGAAAATGAAAACGATGCGCCATTTAACTCTTAACGAGTAGGCGGAAATAAATGCACACGAACACACACACTCCAAATGAAATTCAAGAAAGCAATAAAATTATACACCTACACTCACACACTCTACATAATTTGAATCAAAGCATTAAAAGGAAGCATTAAAACAAAGCATGAAAATTTAACACCTACACTCACACACTCTACATAATTAATCAAAGCATAAAAATTATACACCTACACTCACACACTCTACATGGAAATTTAAGAAGAACAAAAAGAAATTTAAGCTCATACACTCACACACACTAATAACAAAGAAAAATTAAAGTTACCTAAAAATGAAAATAACAAGATTTCTACTCCTAAAACTTACCCAAAACACATAAAAAGAACAAACAAAAATAATATGAGCAAAAGTTTTACAAAATAAAGTCAAAATCAAAGGTGCTCAAAAATTAAAACTTTAACTTTTGCATGCTTAGGTTTTGCCAAAAATGAATAAAAAGAGAAAATTACAATTTTTGGAAGACTAAAGTTTTTCAAAGTAAATCAAAAATCAAAGTTTTAAGAAAATTAAAACACCAACATTTTCATTCTTATGATGTTATGAAAGTGATAAAAAAGTGAAAAAGAACATGAAAAGAACAAAATAGGTTTTACAATCCTAAAAAAAAAACTAAGTAAAAAGAAAGAACAAATTCACTTTTTTAAATCTCTTTCAAAAAATCATAAGAATGAAATCAAAATCCTAAGCATGAAGATAAGTTAAGGGAAAAAAAACAAGGAAAGTAAATACATTACACTCATACACACACACACACACCTTTCCTAAGTGAAGAACAAGTGAAGAACAAAGAATAAAAAGGTGAAGGAAAAGTGGGCACAAGTGTTCATTCCAAAGCCATATATGAAGAGAAATTTTAACATTTTATTTGATCAAAATGAAACTATTACAAGCTATTACAAGTGCTAAAACTAAAACAAAACAAGAAATGAAATAAAAAAGGGAGAAATCTCCTTACATAACCTTGAAAATCACGGATGCAGCCCACAAAAATACACTAACTTGGCCCAAAAATCTGAACCCTTGGACCTTACAGAACTGGGCTATTTATAGGAAAAAAATTCTAAGTACACGCCCTCGGTCACGGGCATGACATGGGGGCGTGACAGTACTATTCATGAAGGCAGCTGGCGATTGGACAGCAAAGTTGACTTCGGGCTGAGTTCGCAGCAATCACGCCCCAGGTCACGGGCGTGACCTAGGGCGTGTCGGGGAGGTAGAACCGGGCGCGGGTTGCGTCAAATGTCCTCGGCAGCGTCTTGTCGGGCTAGCTGGAAAGGTCACGCCCAATGTCACGGGCGTGACTATGGGCGTGACAGTCGGGGTCGACACTCGACGAATGTCGAGCGGAAAGTGTCGAGTCGAAATCGTTGAGCTGAAATTGGGTCACGCCCCAGGTCACGGGCGTGACACTGGGCGTGACAGTTGGTGTCGACACTCGACGATCGTCGAGTGGAATTCGTCGAGAGGAGCGGATACGGGCTTGGGTCACGCCCCGTGTCGGGTGACACGGGCGTGTCGCCAGGCGTGTCAAGCCTTTTCTTCAGAAATTTTCCGATTTCACGGGAAATACACAGGCACGGCTTGGTCACGGGCGTGACCCATGTGTCACGGGCGTGTACTTCCCAAAATTTGGCAGATTCTGGAATTTTTCTGCAAAATAAAATAAAACAAGTTAGGAGAAAATTTACAAGAATAGGAACATTTTATTGAACGAAAATAAGTAAAAATGACGAAAATAAATGAAAATGACTAAATTAATGTGCATAAAAATACGCATATTTACAGTTCATCAGAGTCTGACAATGCAATTTGCTCTAGGTCGCAGGCCATTGCTTTCTGGATCATTCCATCGAGTGACTTCCGGCCCTGCCAGCTAGGCGGGAGCCTGACAGCGGGATCTTCTCGAGGCTAGGGATGACTCCGAGTGACTTCCGGCCCTGCCAGCTAGGTGGGAGCCTGGCAGCGGGATCTTCTCGGGGTCCAGATTCATTCCATCGAGTGACTTCCGGCCCTGCCAGCTAGGTGGGAGCCTGACAGCGGGATCTTCTCGAGGCTAGGGATGACACCGAGTGACTTCCGGCCCTGCCAGCTAGGTGGGAGCCTGGCAGCGGGATCTTCTCGGGGTCCAGATTCATTCCATCGAGTGACTTCCGGCCCTGCCAGCTAGGTGGGAGCCTGGCAGCGGGATCTTCTCAAGGCTAGGGATGACACCGAGTGACTTCCGGCCCAGCCAGCTAGGTGGGAGCCTGACAGCGGGATCTTCTCGGGGTCCAGATTCATTCCATCGAGTGACTTCCGGCCCTGCCAGCTAGGTGGGAGCCTGGCAGCAGGATCTTCTCGAGGCTAGGGATGACACCGAGTGACTTCCGGCCCTGCCAGCTAGGTGGGAGCCTGGCAGCGGGATCTTCTCGGGGTCCAGATTCATTCCATCGAGTGACTTCCGGCCCTGCCAGCTAGGTGGGAGCCTGGCAGCGGGATCTTCTCGAGGTCCAGATTCATTCCATCGAGTGACTTCCGGCCCTGCCAGCTAGGTGGGAGCCTGGCAGCGGGATCTTCTCGAGGCTAGGGATGACACCGAGTGACTTCCGGCCCTGCCAGCTAGGTGGGAGCCTGGCAGCGGGATCTTCTCGGGGTCCAAGTTCATTCCAACTCTCTGAGCAAGCTTAGATATGACATTCCTGGGGGGAGGAGAAGAAAAGCTTCATTATGAAAAATCGGGTTGTTTACAGAAAATTAGGGAAAAAATCTCTTCAAGTCGTCTCCACTCCAGGTGAGACTCAGGGCCTCGCCTTCCACATTTTGGAGCCGATAGCCCCCCGTCCTCAAAGCTTCCTTCATAATGAACGGCCCCTCCCAGCTGGGGTTGAGTTTCCCTACGGACGCTGACCTCCCTGCCGCGTCCACCTTCTTCAGTACTAGGCCCCCTTCCGTGAACTGCTTGACCCTGACATGCTTGTCAAAGTATTTCGCCATCCTCCTTTTGACCTCCTCCTGTCGGACGACCGAAAGATCCCTCAACTCTTCTACCATATCGAGGGAAAGTCTCAGCTCTTCCCCATTCTCGGCTTGCCATTCCTCTCGGCCTTCCCTGGCCGTTCCGACCCGCGGCGTTTGAACTTCAAATTCTATGGGGAGCACCGCCTCGCACCCATGGGAGAGCTTGAAGGGGGTCTCCCCCGTGGCCGTGTTGGGAGTGGTTCTAAGGGCCCAAAGGACGGCGGGGAGCTTCTCCACCCAACTCCCCCTCAAGTTTTCCACCTTCTTTTTGAGGAGATTGACGATGATTTTGTTCGCCGCCTCCACCTGCCCGTTGCTTCTGGGGTGGTGGACCGAGGCGAACCTGAGGTCAATCCCGAGTTGCTCGCAGAAACTGGTGAACTCGGCACTGGCGAATTGAGGTCCGTTGTCTGTGACGATGGCTTGGGGCAGCCCATGGCGGCAGATGATCTCCCCCCAAACGAAGTTCCTGATTACCTGGGAAGTCACCTTGGCCAACGCCTTCACCTCTATCCACTTGGAGAAGTAGTCGATCATCACTAGGAGGAACCTTCTCTGGCCGCTAGCCTGGGGGAACGGTCCGACCAGATCCATTCCCCAGATTGCAAAGGGCCAGGGGGCCGTGATGCTCTTGAGTCGTTGGGCCGGCTGTAGCTGGAGGGGGGCAAATAGCTGGCACTTATGACATCTTCTTGCGAACTCCGCGGCGTCCCGGCCCAGGGTGGGCCAGAAATACCCCTGCCGGACTATCCTCCCCTCCAAGGTCCGACTCCCGGAATGACTCCCGCACTCCCCTGAGTGGACTTCTTCCAAGATCCTCTGCGCCTCGCCCTCGGATACGCAGCGAGCCAGCATCCCGGAAAGGGTCTTTCTGTATAGTTGCCCGTCTTTGAGGAGGTAGTAGGCGGACTTGTGCCTCAGCTTCTTCTTGTCTACTCCTTCCGGATACTCTCCCGTGGAGAGGAAAACTACTACTGGGTCCATCCACGAGGGCTGCCGATCGATCTCCATGAGCTCTCCTTCTTCGATGGAGGGGCGAAACAGGTCGGTGATGGTGCCTCCTGCCCGGGGGCCGTGCTTTGCTAGCTGGTCGGCATGGTCATTCTCTCCCCTCGGTACGTGCTGGATGGAGAAGGTCTGGAAGGTCCCGATGACTCCCTTCACTTTGGCTAAGTATAACTTCAGAGCGGGCTCCCTTGCTTCGAACTCCCCGTTGATCTGGGAAGCCACCACCATGGAGTCGGTCAGAACTTCCACATCCAGCACCCCCAATTCTCTGGCCAGGCGTAGTCCCGCTATCACTGCTTCGTACTCAGCCTGGTTGTTGGTAATGGGAAAATGCACCACCACCGTCTGTTCGATCCGAGTCCCTTGAGGGTTTTCCAGAACCACTCCTACTCCGAGAGAATGCCTTCCTGATGCTCCGTCCACCCTCACCTTCCAAGGAGTCGGGCGGGTGAGTTCCTCCTCCGCTACTTCCACCACGTAGTCGGCCAAGAAGTCGGCCATCGCCTGAGCTTTGATCGAGAGCCGCGGAATGAAGGAGACGTCGAACTCGCTCAGCTCCACCGACCACTTGGCCAGCCAGCCCGAATGCTCCACCCCCTCGAAGACGTTGCGGAGGGGATGGTCGGTCACCACTCGGATCGAGTGTGCCTGGAAGTATGGTCGTAGCCTCCGAGCCGAGATGATCAGTGCGAACGCAAGCTTCTCCAAGATTGGATATCGGAGCTCGGCCTTCCTCAGGACTCGGCTGACATAATAAATAGGGAGCTGCCTCTTCCCCTCTTCTCGCACCAAGACGGAGCTCAAGGCCTCTGCCCCGACCCCGAGGTATAAGAACAAATCTTCACCCTCTTTCGGCCCCTGGAGCAGCGGAGCCTGTGTCAGCTGCGCCTTGAGGGCCTGGAACGCCTCCTCGCATTCCTTAGTCCACTCGAACCTCTGGCCCCCCCTCAGTGTTTTGAAGAAGGGGGAGCACTTCTCCCCTGCCCGAGAGAGGAAGCGGCTCAGTCCTGCTAGCTTCCCGGTCAACCGTTGGACCTCCTTCGCATTCCGCGGGGACCCCAACTCCAAGATTGCCTTGACCTTGTCGGGATTCGGCTCGACCCCCGCGGGGGTGAGGAGATGCCCCAAGAACTTCCCCCGGCTAGCCCCGAAAACACACTTAAGGGGGTTCAGCCGCATCTTGTATCGGCGCAGGGTGGCGAACGTCTCCTCCAGGTCCCGGAGGTGGGAGTCCACGTCTCGGCTCTTGATCATGAGGTCGTCCACGTAGACCTCCAAGTTTCTCCCCCTTTGCTCCTTGAAGACCCTGTCCATCATTTTTTGATAGGTGGCACCAGCGTTCTTCAACCCGAACGGCATCATCTTGTAGCAATAGCAGCCGTCCCCTGTGATGAATGAGACGTCCTTTATGTCCGGGGGGTGCATCCTGATCTGATGGTAACCTGAAAATGCATCTAAAAAACTCATTACAGAAAAACCGACGGCTGAGTCAACCAGCGCGTCGATCCGAGGCAAGGGGTAACAATCCTTAGGACAAGCTTTATTAAGAAGGGAAAAATCGATACACAGGCGCCAGCAGCCGTCTCCCTTTTTGACCATCACAACGTTCGAGACCCAGCCGGGGTATTGAATTTCGGACACGAAGCCCGCTTTGAGAAGTTTTGCCACCTCCTCCCTGATGGGTTCCGCTAGCCTGTCCGCCGTGGATCTCTTCTTCTGCTGGACGGGGCGTGTTCCCGGGTCCAGGTTGAGGCGGTGGCAAGCCACATCCGCGTCAACCCCCGGCATCTCCGCGGCGCTCCAGGCGAAGATGTCCACGTTCTTCTGGATGCACTCCAGCATCCTGCCCTGGTCCTCCGGGGTCAGCCCCCCGCTGACGCGGATCTTCTCCACCCTGCCTCCGCGGGTGAGCACCTCCAGCTCCACCACCTCCTCTGCGACCTCCAGCCTGGACCGCTCCCCCCATCCTTCGGCATCCCCTTCCTCCTGAGCGGGGACCTCTGCCCCCATCTCCTCTGTCACGGCCCTTACCTCGACCACTTCCTCCAAACTCCCTCCTTCCGCCTTCCCTGCGCAGCCCTTCACCTCCAGCTCCACCTCTCCGGCTTTCTGCTCGTCTTCCTCCATCCTCCGCCCCATCTCCTCGGCCCCTTCCTGCCAAGAGATGGTGTTCACTGCGGTGACGTAGCATTCTCGTGCCACCTTAGGGTCTCCCCTAACCCTGACCTGCGCCCCCTCAGCGTTGAACTTCAAGCACTGATGGAAAGATGAGGGGACGCAGCGGAAGGCGCTGATCAGGGGCCTCCCGAAGATTGCGCTGTAGCTGCTGGGGGCATCCACAATGACGAACTTGCAGTTTCGGGACTGCCCTCCCAGGGTGACATGGAGGCCGACTCCTCCCTCTACCTCCTTCCTTTCTCCTGAGAATCCGAACAAGGGCCCGTCCGAGGCCAGCACCCTCTTAGCTTCCACCTGCATCGCGTCAAACGCCTTCTTGAAGATGACGTTCACGGAACTCCCATTGTCCACTAGGATCCGAGAGACAGTGAAGTTCTCGATGGCGGCCTTGATGACCAGCGCATCACAGAACGGATCCTCGTGGTCCGGCATGTCGCTTCTGGAGAAAGTGATCCTCTCCTCTGGCGGCGGGGTTTGGGACGTAGAGGCGACGCTCCGCCGATACATGGTGTGGAGACTTGCCTTGCGGGAAGCCTCGACCCCCACTCCCCCGTGGATCACTCCGATCATTCCTCGGGTCCCCACATCCACCCGGTCTTCACAGCGATCCTCCTCCGTCCGAGGCAGGACCTCCTCGATCCTCACTTCTTGCCGCACTCCCTCCTGCTGCTGCTGCCGCCCCCT
Source organism: Platanthera guangdongensis (assembly GCA_039583875.1). Lineage (NCBI taxonomy): Eukaryota > Viridiplantae > Streptophyta > Magnoliopsida > Asparagales > Orchidaceae > Platanthera > Platanthera guangdongensis. Next base: position 40,713,997 of record CM077154.1, read on the forward strand.
GTTCTCTCTCATCTCCAAGAATTCCGGGCACGTGGCCGTTGCGTGCCCCTCTTCCTGATGGAAGTCGCAGTAGGGCAGTTCCACCCTGAACTCCCTTCTCCTCCTCCTCATGACCCCTCTCCTTGCTCCCAGAGCTATGGCCATGGCCTCCTCCTGATCGGGGAGCCGCGGCCTCTGACCCTGCCTCCAGCCTGGGGGGTGGAACTGGTCCTGCCTCCCCTGATAGTGACCTCTCCCGTAGTATCCCCTCTGCGGCCCCTGCCCCTGCCACTCTGGTCTCCAGCCCAGCCTACGGTCGGGCTCCTGACGCCCCCATCCTGGCTGTTGTCCTTGGAGCTGCCTCTGCTCCCTCTGCTCCCTCTGCCTGGGCTCTTCCCTCCTCTCTTCCTGTCTTCTTCCTCCCTTCGACTCCTTCTCCTCCTCAGTCGCCCACCTGGCCAACTTCCTCGCAAATTCCGGGTTCGACGCCTCCCCGTCGACCTCTCTCACCTCCCTCTCCATCAGCTCCTCGTAGGAGAGGGGGGGAATCCTTTTCAGCTCCATGCGGAAGAAACCCTGTTGCAGGCCTAGTGTGAAGGCCATCATCAGACTGTGGCCCGGCATCTCCTGGACTTGGGTAACCTCCTCCTGGAATCGATCGACGTAGCTCCCCAACGTCTCGTTCACCCCCTGCTTTATGTGGAACAGGGACTCAGACTCCTTCTTCCTTTTCTTTGCGGTAGTGAACCTCAACATGAACCCTCGGCGTAGGTCCTCGAAGCAATAGATGGAACTGGCCGGCAGCTGGTGGAACCACTCCCTCGCCTTATCCCGGAGGGTGATGGCGAAGAGACGGCACTTGAATCCGTCCGACATCTGACGGATGGAGACCACGTCTTCGAACCACTGGACGTGCTGAACCGGGTCTCCCTTCCCGGTGTAGTAGGTCATCTCGGGCTCTCTGAACCCGTCTGGTACTGGAGCTGAGGAGACCAGCTCGCTAAAAGGGCTGCCTCCCCCCACCTGGCGGGCCGGCGAGTCACGCGGACCCAGCTCGCCGAATCGGCCTCGGCCTGCCGAGCCGGGGAAGAGCTCGCGCCCCGAGAGCTCGCTCCCCCGACCTTCCTCAGCCACTTCCTTCCCGGCTCGCCTGCCAGGAGCGTCCTCGCCCAGAGAGGGGGCGGCCGCGATCTGGGCTGCCGGAGTCGAACACTCGGCCCGCACGCCGAGTGCGATCTTGACGAGATCCAGCACCTCGTTCCTGAAGTCTTCAAACATCCCCACTGTCACAAGAGGTGGGTTGGGCGGCGAGTTTTGCCTGTCAGATCCTTGACCTCCCGTCATTGAGCTCGCCGAAGCTTTTCTGCACTGACCACTCTCCACGCTCACCGCACCAAGATGTTGAAACCGGAAACCGGCCTCTTGTGGAGTTCGACCCTTGGGGAAGGGGTGGTCTCGCGCCTACTTCGCACCTGCAAGAAAAACAACGAGAGAGACAAGAAAGGACAGACCCAAGGGCTCGGCAGGGAGGTCCCACCACAAACCCGGAAGATCTCTGAGCGCTTCCCCTCCTTAGCCAAGAGCCGAGCTAAGGTACCCTCAGAGAACACTTGAGAATGTGAGCAAGGAGGCAATGAAAAAAGTGTCCCCTGAAGGTACCCCTTGGGTCTTATTTATAGATTTTCAGAATCTGAACTGCCAATAACCAAAAGGACTGACCTGGAAGTACCAAAAGGCCCCTGGATGGGTCTGCCAACAGCCAAACTCCGCTGTTCTGAACAGCTATGCACAGTCCAACCTGGTCTGTCAACAGCGAGGCTCCGCTGTTCTGAGTAGCTATTCGCACCCCCGGGCGGTCAGCTCGCCTTCAGTTCTCCCGCAGGAGGCGGGCGCGACCCGGCTCTGGGGCTCGCCTACCCTCACTGGGCGAGTGCGAGCCGATATGGGCGAGCCGCCTGCCTTTTGCCGGGCGGATCGGCGGTCAGGTCGCGCTCGGGGTCCGGCTCGCTTGCGGCGGGTCGCCAATCGCGGGTCCGGCTCGCTTACTGCGGGTCGCCAGCCCGGGTCCGGCTCGCTTGCTGCGGGTCGCCAGCTCGCTCGCCTGAGATGGGCAGGAGCGGGCCAGCCCTTTAGTCGTTCAGCCCGTCCTGCCGCTTGGGTGCGAGTCGCGGGGGCAGGCCTGTTCAACCTCCCTGGTGGGACCCGCTCGCCGGACACGGGGTTGTACAGGTGGAGCAGCCCAACAATCACGGGCTATATGCCCCACTCTTCCACAAGTAAAGCAGTTACGAGTCTCTGGCCTCAAAGTCCCCCGACAGAACTATTGAAGGAGCTTGCCTAGAAGTTTTGGACCTCTTGCCCCATTTCTTTTGATAGTACGATTTCCCAGGTCGGGGCGCTTTAAGCTCTGGCTTTGTCACAACCAAGGACCTTTTTCCTTGCACCCTCTTCATATATTTCTCCAGTGCACACGCAGTATCGACCAATGCCTTAAACCCTTGGTTTACCGAACTAAACAGCAGGAATCACAATTCATCTCGCAATCCTTCGTAAAACCTATTGGTTTTCCGTTGCTCATCGGCGAAGATAGAGCCGCATAATGTCCCAACCTTGCGAAATTATGCAGGTAATTCTCAACACTAGTTTCACCATATGTTAGCCATTGGAACTCATTTTCCATGGCAATGCGTTGTGCCACTGGTACGAGCTTTGCAAGGAATAGTCGCGAGAACTCCTCAATCAAGAATTCTGTTAACTGCCTGCCCACTAAGTGATGTAACTTGATCTCATCCCACCATAGACGAGCCTCTCCTTCCATTAAGAAGGTGGACAAGGTGACCTTCTGAACTTCATCCATCCTGATCGCCATCAATATATGCTTGACGCACGACAACCAATCCTTCGCCTGCATTGGGGATCCCACAACCATAAACATAGGAGGATTGAGGCTCATAAACTGCTTCAACTGTCGTTCAACTGCTCCAACATCAATAGCCGCAACATGTTATGTCCTTGCCCCAACTTGTTCTAACACCACTACCGGCTACGCTTGCCCACCAGGTTGTGCTTGAAACATTGCAAACAACACCTCTGCAACAAAGCTGACAGTTTTTACAGAAGGGGGAGGTGTCGTCACCTCAGCTGGTGTCATACTCTCATCATAACGCTGGGGCTCTTACTGCCCAACACCACTATGAGTCACCTATAGGTGAACAAGACACATATTAGAGACCTCTCACAAGTAATAACAACAATACAGTAACGTGCAGATTCCTCAAACAAGTGTATTTGCATTCCCAAGTGGACATTCAAGATTTCATTAGTGTTAATGTGGTTTGCACTTACACGTGCTCGCTACTGATGGGGGTTAAAACTCAAAAACATTATTTAGAGCACGCGGCGTCCCAGGCATGTTTATTTAGAAATGGTGGATTTGGTCTTATTTAGAAAACGAGGGGCGCATATTTATTATTTGGATATAAAACAGGTAAAATCGAGTTTTAACGAAAGGAGGCAAGTGCTCTTATCGTGTGTAGTACAGGATATTCCGGTGTTGAATATCGAGGTCGTATTGTTCTCGGGGTCGGGTTGATTATTTCCACTCTTCCCTGGAGGGGACTATTATTTTACCGATATTTTATCTTGTCAGGATATTTTTGTATACAAAAAAGCAGAAAACAAAAGCTTTAAAAGATGGAGCCGATGAAGATCTTAGCGCAACCGTATCGAATAGGATTTGAAATAAAATAACTTTTAATAAAAGGAGATCCTAAGTTTTAAATTATTTAAGGCGAAGACTTCGCCGTAGAGGTTCCACTAAAATAAGCTCACCTATCTCTAGAACTATCGCTCACTCGAACATTAAGACTATTCGACCGGGCTCTCATCCGAGGAAAGATTCCTCTTAATGACCGCATTATGCTAAGAACCCTGCTATTGGGTGGGGAACCCAATTCGGTAGAGTTTACGCGCCTCCTCTCTCGAGGGTTAGTGCGGAACTCCATTTACCAAGGGGCGATAGGTCCATACGCACGGCCTCTCGACTAGCTAGCGTATAGACTACGGAAATAGAGCCCACACATCGATTATGTGGTTCTATGCTTCGTAAACCCGGGGCAAACCTTAAGTTAATTTAATTACATAGAAAAACATGACCTTTAATTATTTAAAGCTATTTTATCTGTCCCAATGCTCTTCGATACTGAGAGCTTAGAGTGGTTAGCCACTTATCAGAATGGGGACGGCTTGCGGGAAAAAGCGAGAACATGAAAGCAATAAAAGGAAAGCAATAAAAGGAAAGCAGTAAAGGAAAGCTGTAAAGAAAGTAGTAAATGACAAGTCCCACTCAAACAAGTGGGCAAAAAATGAAAGCGAGCGCTACTAAAATGAGTATGAGGAAATAAATGCACCTATGTACGCACTCTATGGAAATGAAAACACACACACGCACTTGACAGAAAGTAAAAACTCACACACTCACTCGACAAGAAATGAAATACGCACACACACAACAGAAATTAAAAACCCACACGCTCACTCTACTTGAAATGAAATACTCACACACTCTACAAAAAGTAAAACACACATTAACTCGACAGAAAGTAAAACACACGCACTCTTCAAAAAATGAAAACACACTGACACACTCTACTGGAATAAAAACAAACACGCGCACTCTACAGAAAGTAATGAAAACTCAAAAATTTATCTCATACACGCACGTACACTTAATAAATGCGACAAACAAGGTTCTCTAAAAATAAAACAACTGCATTTCTACCGCTAGAATGCGGTAGAAATGCATAAAAAGCAGAAATAGAAATTAAACGAGCAAAACAGTTTGCAAATAAACGCAAAATAAAAGTGCTCAAAAAATTAAAACAAATACATTTCTACACCTAGAATGTTGTAGAAATGCATAAAAAGATAAAATAAAAATTAAAGGGGAAGAAAGTTTTGAAAAAAAAATGGAAATCAAAATGCTTGAAAAAATTAAAACGACTATGTATTCATTCTTATAACTCCGCAAAAGTGCATAAAAAGTGAAAATAAAGTAAAAAAAGAACGAAAACGTTTTACAACCTAAACAAGAAAATCTAAGTTAAAGAAAAATAAAAACCACTTTGAAAATGCTTTTACGGATTTATAAGGATTGAATGAAAAGCTATAAAAATCCTAAGTCTAACATAGTGAAGTGAAAATACTAAAACCTAAAAACATTAAAACTAACTCACACAAATACACCCATTTTCAAGATAATAAAAATAAAGATAAAACAAAGAAGTAAAAGGATTACTTAGAGTGGGGCTTAGATCCATTCCAAAACAACATAAAGAGACAAAAATCTAAACATTTTATTAAGCTAAAATGAGTGTTACCAAAAGTTAAAAACCAACATAAGAGAGGGGATGAAAGTCACTTTACATTGCTCTTGGAATCATCTAAACAGCCAGCCCTTAGCAAAATGGCTCCGAAAAAGGGGAACATCAGCTCAAACAGAGAACTTCAATTTATAGAAAAAAATTTCAAGGTACACGCCCTCTAACACGGGCGTGTCGGGCAGGCATGTCAGTACTATACATGAGTTGATCCGGTGATTTGACGGCACATTTGACTTCGGGGCGGTCCACATGGAAGTCACGCCCGTGTCTCTGCCGACACGGTCGTGTCGGAGGGCATGTCGGGAAGGTTGATCCGGGATGGGTTGTGTCGAAAAGTGGCCAAGCTGTCTTGTCTGGCTAGGTGGAGAAGTATATGCCTATGTGGCATCTTGACAAGGGCATATCGGGTCGGTCGATGATCTTCGAGCGCGATTTCGTCAAGATGGAATGACATGGGTCTCGGTCACGGTCGTTCACCATTTAACACGGGCGTGTTTGGGGGTGTGTTCATCAATTTCTTCAAAAAAATAGTCGAGTTCACAGGAATTGAAGTATCACGCCCAGGTCACGGGCGTGACCCAAAGTACACGGGCATTTACTTACCTTTTTTGATAATTTTCCTGAAAATTTCAGGAAATAAATTTAAGTCAAAGTTAGCATAATATTTACAAAATAGGAGCAATTTATTAAAGAAAAATAACTAAAAAAGACAAAAATAATCTTAAACGACTTATTTATTGTACGTAAAAATACGTATATGTACAACTCATCAAATACCCCCATACTTAAGCTTTTGCTATTCCAGTGCAAAAGTTGGAGATGAACTTATAATAAATTAAAGAAATCCTAAGTTTAGCTACCGCTTGAATTAATTGAAAGGAAGATCAAAATAGTTATTCGGGGTATAAGAGTTAAATCCTAAATTATGACAAAATTTAAAATAAAGGAAGAGTTTCAGCTAAAAACTTCTTGATATAATCAAATAGATAGCAAAAACTTTTATTTATTAGGTTAACAAAAATTGATTGGATTATGAAACTGTAGCTTATAAGAATTATAGGAAATAATGCAATTTACAAATTTTGCTCTCGAAAAGATTTTAAAATTAAATCTATAATTATTTGAAATTGGTGGAGTGTGATGTTGAGGTTTATGAAGGGCTTGAATTTTAGAGGCTAGGGTATATATTTTCACTCGAACCTCTAATTATTTTTTTTTTGAATGTGGATGTTAAGAAAACGAAATCTTATTTTCCATAACATATAAAAATTTTTAACAACTTCATAATAACCCAATGTATATGTATATGAGTAATGAATTTTATCCTCTTATTCCCTAACATATAATCTTTTTAAATATTGGATGCCTATGTTTACAGAACAAAATCTTATTCTCATTGACATAGAATCTTTTAAGGATCGAAATCATGTCAAGTAAGACATGAAAAAAGGTGGAAAGATAGGTTTTTTGTTTTTCAAAAAGAAAACTAGGTTTAATAAAAAAACTTTTGAGAGAAATTTTTATAAATTAAACGTTCCTATATTTCAAAATAAATCTTAGAGTAAACATAGTATGAAATCCAAGGTTGTTATTTTCTAACAAAATAAATGTGCAACTATTTAGATAAGTAGAAGTAATGCTAAAAACATGTACCTTATCTAAATGAATAATAAAACATAAGAAATTCTTTATAGCTTAACCCAGATATCTAAATCTATCGATCTCCAATTAATAAACGAATAGTAAACAAAGAATTAATAGAATTTGCTTATAAATTAAGTCGCAACTAAAGTTTTGGAGAGTGAGAAGGGTTAAAATTAGATATTTGATTTATTCGTTACATATTAAACAAAACATTTTTTGGATTTTTTAGAGTTTTCATCATTTTTTTGTATTTTTGATTTATTATGGTTTTTATCTTTATTAGGGTTTCAACCCAGGCCTCCCCAAACTCATCTTAGGAAAGCTTCTACCCACCCTTTTCTTTTTGTACATATTATCTTCTGTCTATTATCGTTCTACATACTTAGATTGCAACATTGGAGACAATGTTGGATTTAAGTATGGTGGTGTTTTCTTAATTTTTCTATTTCTACACTTTTATATTTTGCAATAATAAAAAAAGCTCATCAAAAATACAAAACAATTACAAAAATTAAAACCTTCAAAAAAAACTTTCTCCTTGTTTTTATAAACAAAAATTCAAAACAAATTCAAAAACAAAAATTCAAAAAATCTTCATAAAACATTTTCATAAAACACAAAAAAAACATCATAAAAACATCATTAAAACAAAAGTTATAAACAAAAAAAATTCAAAAAAGTTGTTGTTTTCTAAATATTTTTGTTAAAAAAATCTTTCCCTTTCCCCCCTCTCTAATACCCCCATACTTAAGCTTTTGCTATTTCAGGGCAAAAGTTAGAAATGAACTTATAATGAATTAAAGAAATCCTAAGTTTAGCTACCGCTTGAATTAATTGAAAGAAAGATCAAAATAGTTATTTGGGGTATAAGTGTTAAATCCTAAATTATGACAAAATTTTAAATAAATGAACAGTTTCAGCTAAAAACTTCTCGATATAATCAAATAGAGAGCAAAAACTTTTATTTGTTAGGTTAACAAAAATAGATTGGATTATGAAACTGTAGCTTATACGAATTATAGGAAATAATGCAATTTGCAAATTATGCTCTCGAAAAGATTTTAAAATTAAATCTAGAATCATTTGAAATTGGAGAAGTGGGATGTTGAGGTTTATGAAGGTCTTGAATTTTAGAGGCGAGGGTATATTTTTTTCGCTCGAACATCTAATTAATGTTTTTGGTTTGAATGTGGATGTTAGGAAAATGAAATCTTATTTTTCATAACATATAAAATTTTTTAACAACTTCATAATAACCCAATGTATATGTATAGGAGTAATGAATTTTATCCTCTTACTCCGTAACATATAATCTTTTCAAATATTGTATGCCTATGTTTACGGAACGAAATCTTATTCTCATTGACATTAGATCTTTTAAGGATCGAAATCATGTCAAGTAAGAAATGAAAAAAAGGTGGAAAGGTAGGTTTTTTTTGTTTTTCAGAAAGAAAACTAGGTTTAATAAAAATATTTTGAGAACAACCATTATAAATTAAACATTCCTATATTTTAAAAAACAAAAAGCTTAGAGTAAACATAGTATGAAATCTAAGATTGTTATTTTCTAACAAAATAAATGTGCAACTAATTAGATAAGTAGAAGTAATGCTGAAAACATGTACCTTATCTAAATGAAAAATAAAGCATAAGAAATTCTTTAAAGCTTAACCCCAGATATCTAAATCTATCGATCTCCAATTAATAAACGAATAGTAAAAAAACAATTAATAGAATTCTCTTATAAATTAATTCAACTAAATTTTTGGAGAGCGAAAAGGGTTAAGAATGAGATATTCGATTTATTCATTACATAATAAACAAAACATTTTTTGGATTTTTTAGAGTTTCATCATTTATTTGTATTTTTGATTTATTAGGGTTTTTATCTTTTTTTTGGAATTTTGATTATCATCTTTTTTTATTTTTGGAGTTATTTTCTCTTTTGAATTTTGGATTTTCTATTTTTTATTTTTAGTTTTTTTGATTTTTTTAACATTTTTTATCAATTTATTTACAAGAAAGGGATGAAAAAGAAGTGTTATTTACAAATAAGATATGGGAAAAGAGAAAGTGTTTTTTTACAAAAAAATTTACAAAGTTGAAGAGAGGGGTGAAAGAGAGATTTTTTACAAAGAAGAAGAGGGGGGAAAGAGAAATTGTTTTTTACAAAAATTATGTTTTTTTTGTTTTATGATTTTTTGGTGTTTGATTGTAAAAACAAGAAAAAAAATTTTGAGTTTTTATTTTTGTAATTTTTTTATTATTATTTTTGGATCGGTGCAGAAATATAAGAGCAAAATAGGAAACTAAGAATACACCTCCATACTTAAATCCAACATTGTCCCAAATGTTGCAAGATAATTATGAGTTATGATAACAAAATAGAATGTCGGAATGTCCATAAAGAAAGAGGAAGAGGTCGGAACTTCCCTGAGATGAGGTCGGGGAGGCCCTTTATTAATAACCCGGCAATATTTTGGAAAAATAGCAAAACTATAACATAAAAAACCAAAACAATAAATTCGGCCAAAAGGTTGCGGGTGGTAGGGTGTAAGTGTGTGTGTGACTCGAAGCTAACGTCTTAGCTTATGAGCGCGTACAAAAATGTGATCCCCAAATGTGCACAATAGTGTGAAGCGCCGAAGAAAAAAAGATAGATATATAATTTTTAATAATAGAAAAGTTTTATTTATTTCTAGTGTTTTTTTGGTAAAATAGTTTTAGATTTTTGAAATTAAATAAGACAAGTTAAAACAAAATATAGATACGAAATTTTTTTTGTGTGGTTTTTTTTAGGAGGGGAATATTTTGGCTATATATATATATATATATATATATATATATATATATATATATATATATATATATATATATATATATATATATATATATACAGATTTTTAATAGCAAATTATATATATCTATATATATATATATATATATATAAAGTAGTTTTTTTTAGTTTGCTTTTTTGTTTTTTTGTATTTTGGTTTTTGTAGGTGTTTTAAGTTTTTTAGTGTTTAGATTTTTTTTGTTTTTTTAGTTTTTAGATTTGCTAGTTTTTTAGATTTTTTGGTTTGTAATTTTTAGATTTTTTTTGTTTTTTGTGGTTTATTAATGTTTTAAGTGTTTTGTTAGTTTTTAGATTTGTTTTTGTATTTAAGGTTTTCAGAAAAACAAAAATGAGAAATTTTTTAGATTTTATAGGTTTTTCATTCTTTTTTAGTGTTTAGATTTTTTGGTTTTATAGTTTTGTTTTCAATTTTTTTTGGTTTATAGTTTTTTTTTGGAAATAGCGCTATTTCATTTTGGTGATGACTTTTTTTAGATAAATATATGAAATAAGAAGTATAAATTATCATTTTTTTGTTAAGTTTTTTTAAGTAGTTATTATTATTAATATTTTTTTTGTTGGCCATTTTTTAATTTTTGTTACATATATAAAAATATGTAAAATTAATAGGTCTCGAGAGTTCAAAATAACGACACGAAAGTTCCCCGGCAACTGCGCCAAAAACATGATGTGGGTTAAAACTCCAAAAATTATTTAGAGCACGCGGCGCCCCGGGCGTGTTTATTTAGAAAAGGCGGATTTGGTTTTGTTTATAAAACGGAGCGCGCAGATTTATTATTTGGATATAAAACAAGTGAAATCGAGTTTAAACGAAAGGATGCAAGTGCACCTATCATGTGTAGTACAAGATATTCCAGTGTGGAATATCGAGGTCGTATTGTTCTTGGGGTCGGGTTTATTATTTCTACTCTTCCCTGGAGGGGACTATTATTTTACCGATATTTTATCTTGTTAGGATATTTTTATATATAAAAAAAGCAAAAAATAAAAGCATTAAAAGATAGAGCCGGTGAAGAGCTTAGCGCAACCGTATCGAATAGGATTTGAACTAAAATAAACTTTTAATAAAAAGAGATCCTAAATTTCAAATTAATTAAGGCGGAGACTTGGCCGTGGAGGTTCCACTAAAATGAGCTCACCTATCTCTAGGACTATCGCTCACCTGAACATTAAGACTATTTGACTGCGCTCTCATCTAACAAAGGATTCCTCTCAATGCCTGCATTATGCTAAGAACCCCGTTATTGGGTGGGGAACCCAATTCGGTAGAGTTTGCGCGCCTCCTCTCTCAAGGTTTAGTGCGAAACTCCATTTACCAAGGGGCGATTGGTACATACGCACGACCTCTCGGCTAGCTAGCGTATGAAATACCGAAATAGATCCCACACATCGATTATGTGGTTCTACGCTTCGTAAACCAAGGGCAAACCTTAAGTTAATTTAATTAAATACAAAAATAGGGCCTTTAATTATTTAAAGCTATTTTATCTATCCCAATTCTCTTCGATACTGATGGCTAAGAGCGGTTAGCCACTAGTCGGAATGGGATGGCTTGCGGGAAAAAGCGAGAAAATGAAAGAAATAAAAGGAAAGCAATAAAAGGAAAGCAGTAAAGGAAAGCTGTAAAGAAAGCAGTAAATGACAAGTCCCAGTCAAACGAGTGGGCGAGATATGAAAGCGAGCCCTGCTCAAACGAGTGGGAGGAAATAAATGCACCTACGCACGCACTCTACGAAAATAAAAACGCACACATGCACTAGACAAAAAGTAAAATCTCACACACTCAGTCGACATGGAATGAAATACGCACACACACAATAGAAATGAAAAACCCACACACTCACTCCATTGAAATGAAATACTCACACACTCTACCAAACGTAGAATACTCACTAACTCAACAGAAAGTAAAACACACGAACTCTACAGAAAATAAAAACACACTCACACACTCTACTGGAATAAAAAGAAACACACGCACTCTACAGAAAGTGATGAAAGCTCTAAAATCTATCTTATACACGCACAAACACGTACAAAAATGCAAAAAACAAAGTGCTCTAAAAAATAAAACAACTGCATTTCTACCGCTAGAATGCGGTAGAAATACATAAAAATAGAAATAAAAATTAAACGAGAAAAAAAGTTTGCAAATAAACGCAAAATGAAAGTGCTCGAAAAATTAAAACAAATATATTTCTGCCGTTAGAATGCTGTAGAAATGCATAAAAAGATAAAATAAAAATTATAGGGGAAGAAAGTTTTAAAAATAAAATGGAAATCAAAATGCTTGAAAAAATTTAAACGACTATGTATTCATTCTTATAACTCCGCAAAAGTGCGTAAAAAGTTGAAATAAAGTAAAAATAACGAAAACGTTTTACGACCTAAACAAGAAAATCTAAGTTAAATAAAAATAAAAAAAACTTTGAAAATGCTTTTACAGATTTCTAAGGATTGAGTAAAAAGCTATAAAAATCCTAGGTCTAACATAGTTAAGTGAAAATACTAAAACATTAAAACTTACTCATACACACACACACACCCATTTTCAAGATAAGAAAAATAAAGATAAAACAAAGAAGTAATAAGATTGCTTAGAGAGGGGCTTAGATCCATTCCAAAACAACATAAAGAGACAAAAATCTAAACATTTTATTAAGCTAAAACGAGGGTTACAAAAAGATAAAAACCAACATAAGAGACGGGGAGAAAGTCACTTTACATAGCTGTTGGAATCATCTAAACAGCCAGCCCTAAGCAAAATGGCTCCAAAAAAGGGGAACAGCAGCTCAAACAGTGAACTTCAATTTATAGCAAATAATTTCAAGGTACATGCCATCTGTCACGGGCGTGTCGGGGGGGGGGGGGGGGGGGGGGGGCGTGTCAGCATTATACATGAGTTGATCCTACGATTTGACGGCATGTTTGACTTTTGGGCATTTCTCGTGGAAGTCACGACCATGTCTCTGCCGACACGGGCGTGTCGGAGGGCGTGTCGGGAAGGTTGATCCGGGATGGGTTGTGCCGAAAATTCGCCGCGCTGTCTTGTCTGGCCCGGTGGAGAAGTACACTCCCGTGTGGCATCTTAACACGGGCGTGTTGGGTCGGTCAACGATCTTCGTGCACGATTTCGTCGAGCTGGAATGACATGGGTCTCGGTCACGACCATGCCCCATTTGACACGGGCGTATATGGGGGCATGTTGATCAATTTCTTCAAAAAACAGTCGAGTTCACGGGAATTGAAGTATCACGCCCAGGTCACGGGCGTGACCCAAAATATACGGGCGTGTACATACCATTTTTGTCAATTTTCCTGAAAATTTTAGGAAACAAATTTAAATCTAAGCTAGCATAATATTTACAAAATAGGAGCAATTTATTAAAGAAAGATAAGTAAAAAGACAAAAATAAACTAAAACGACTTATTTATTGTACGTAACAATACATATATTTACCACTCATCAGCCACCCCACAAAAGACTTCAACCATGAATTCGAAAGGGAAAGACCGAGACATGCTGATTCCAAAATATAACGAGTCCATCCATTCATATAGCATATAATAGGTGGTCCGGCCGGGGCCCCACACCATATGCCACAAAACAGGTGTCGAAGTTACAGTTTAATACCAAAACACAATCGCATCCTAACTCAGAGCATGCTAGCGGAAGATTTTAACAATAATATTGAACTCCAACCATGAATGTTCACTATATATATAAACAACCACATTTATATCTAAACTCTCGAAGGAATGTACAGCAAGTATAATATCGTTTGGCCTTATGGCCTTACAGTTACTCTTTACAAGTGTGGATTTCAAACATAGGGGCGTAGGCCGGCCACACATGGACAAACACAACATTCTTTGCTTAGCCTTCAAGGGCTAGCAGCAACAACAGCAGCAGCAGGGACTTCAGCCCTTATATGTCCCGCTCGGCTCTCCAGCACCTATACAAGGACAGCCCACCAAGCGGTGGCAAACAAGGCAACGGTCAGCATTCAGCTGACCAATTTATAATGACCCTACCCCTTTCCTGGGGCAGTGGTATTCCTTCCCGGTAGGCACAGCAATTCCTAGGCAGATATATATATCACATATTGTGCTCCCACACACAAACAATCCATCACAACTGTCAGCCACACAGCCCGACGATCCGTGCACTCAGGGCACATTCTTCGTATACCGGCGAACCAGGGTCCTACCATAGTTCCAGGTCGGAAACCCGACAGTAAAATTAAGCATTTAGTCTTAACGGTGCGTAGGCCTAAGACTCTCATTATGCGCTCCAACTGACAACACTTTCAGGTCTCCAAGTCGGACGGACGTAATGCAGGTACAGATCAGCTACCCCCGTTGCTTAAGTCGCCTTGCAATCACCGAAACCAACATACTCGAGGCCAAATCTAAGGCACGAGTCAGTTTCATATTTCCTGTTCGGTACGAGGCCTTTTCAAGAGCTCGCAACTCACAATAGCAATACCGTCCACCAAGAACTGGCTTTATAATAGCCACAATGTCCACCAAGGACTGGCTTCACAATAACCACAATGTCCACCAAGGACTGGCTTCACAATCAAAAAGGTGAGTTCATGCTAGCGTCCTTCGCGGTCGCTTAGCGGGGTTCAACAGAAGCTCTCTTTCTGCACCCAACTCAACCCAAACCTTGCAGCATCCTGTAGTGCCAGAAAACTGGTCTTGCCATAGCACACAACACAAACATCACAAGGGTATTTTCATGGACTACCACTACAATACTTCCTCTTACTGCCCTTCACAGGTCCAACCCATCGACTCCACAAACCACACATTTAACCGCGGAGTCTTCTCCGGTGTGCAAATGAAACATCACCAATCAAGACCAACCTGTCCAGATGGGCTTCATACAGCATGCCTATTATGTACTAAACATTTCTAGATCAATATGCAAGACTATTGGGGATTCCAAGAATCAACCCAAGGGAAATCCTTCCGCAATCCACCCTCTGGTGGGGGAAAACCCATGCACATGCCAAAAAGACGGACTTCACATATCCAAGAAGGAAGATCGTTACCCTTGACGACCTCTTTGGATCCATGGGATCTAGCTGGTTTCAAAGCACCGCAGCGGCCTTGCCTCCACAAATCTGGCATCGGATCTCGATTCGGAACTCGGAAGCTCCACCGGCGACCGGATCCCTTTCTCCTCCTCCTCCTTGCTCTCCCTTCTCTCTAGCTCTTTTAGAAAGAGATATGGCCAAGATGAATGAGAGTTTCTCTCTCAACTCCTGGATATAACACAGCAGGGAGAAGCCTCGGCCATTAGATCACAGATGAAGGAAATGAACGGCCACAAATCGCCCGCACATGTCTATTTTTGAGCTGACACGGCAGTGTCACAGGCCGTGTACCATAAGCGGCACACAACTGACTTAACCCGAACAGGACACGGCCTGTAACACGCCCGTCTCATAGGCCGTGTCCTGTAACGCCCCGTATTTTTCGTTGAATGATTGCATACGCTTGATGGGCGTTACGTTGGCTTTGATCGTTGTTCGAGCATGGTTTTCACGCGAGCTTACGAGTGGCTGTTTTGGTACCCTAGTTGCACGATTCCCCAGCAAGCCGGAGTCCAATTTTGGGGACTCGGTGAGGCCTCTTAGGGAATGCTTGCACTTTTTTGAGCCTGGGTCAGGTTACTCAAAACGGGTTGATTGTATGGAAGATGTGTGGTGTACAGAAAACAAAAAATGGTAAAAAGTCCTTAAGGAAGAAATGGTCGAGGACGAAACAGAAACACTTTTCAAAATAGTGGCAAATGGTCATTTTTTGAGTGACACGGCCTGGGACACGGGCGTGTCCCAGGGCGTGTCCAGCTCGGGATGCGGTTTGGCTTTGTGGTCGTCGAACTTCGTTCGACGAAGTTGCGGGAGGAACACGCTCCCCGACACGGCCGTGTCGTGGCGTGACCCAGGGCGTGACCTGGGGCATGACCTCCTTGACTCGACGAATTTTCTTGCGTCGAGTTGAGCTCGACGAACGGGGTACACGCTCCGTGACACGGGCGTGTCACGGGCCGTGTCCCGCTATGTCGAGTGTCGAGTGTCGAGTGTCGAGTGTCGAGTGTCGGGTGTCGAGAGAGGGGACACGGCCTGTGACACAGGCATGTCACAGGGTGTGTCCAGCTTTGTCGAAGTGTCGACACTTTTGGTCGACGAGATGTCGAGACACGGGTTACACGCCCTAGGTCACGGGCATGATAGACCCGACACGGGCATGTACCAGGCCGTGTACCTTATAGATAACTTTGAAATTGTCGTATTCTGCGCCGCTTAAGGTATACGCCCTGTGACACGGGCGTGTCACAGGGCGTGACAGGGCCTAAAATCGACTTTTTCAGTTTTTTTGTGCCGTTCGTTTTTCTGATTCTGGATCAATCCGTCTAGCTCTGTCCTGGAAGAATTAAGCCGAGAACAGAATTTATTTTCTCCTCACTTCATCTTTCTCCACCCTCTTCTTCATCTTCTTCCTCATTCCAAAAGGAAATCAAGGGAGCAAAGCTAAAGGAAGGAAAGAGAGGAGCAGCTGTCGTGGGGTTGTATCAGTTCAGGCAAGCGGTGTTCTCCACCCTTGCCAATCTTGTTTTTGTTCTTTGATTCTTGCAAGTGTATCTTGTTTTCTTGCCACTCTTGGTTTTTGTTTCTTTTCTTGATTAAATTTCACTTTGTCTAAGATGCTAGCTTTGTTCATCTTGTCTTAACTCTCACCTATTAGACACTCATGCATAATCTTATCTTTCAAGAAGTTCCCAATCTTTGTGCTTACCTCTTGTTCATCTAATTTTGCCATGTTTTACCTTGTATTTCTCTATGATTTACAAGGTCTCTAATCGTTCATACGATTAGAGATCTTGTGGTATTTAGTCGGCATGGTTACTTGTGTGGTTCGCTTATGGTGAAGTAGAGAACCAAACTCTATCGAGTTTGACATAACGTGGGCCAATTGTGGACATGAGTGAGGACGATGACATGAAACATGTTTAGCTTAGGTTATTGTACATTTTGCGAGGCGAATTGTGAACCATGGCAGGAGCGTTGGTGTGAGGATTCGGTAAGGGGTGGTGTGGTTTCAACCTTGGTGGCCACCGGGTTTTGATTTGGGGTGTAGAGCACCGTTTTGGCCCCGATTTGGGCTGGCTTTTATTGGTGCGTTCCACTTTAGGGCCGCCACCCAAAAGACCCTTGCGGAATCCCATTTAACTGCTGCTTATGGTTCACTAGTATAGTTGTTTCTTGTTCTCAAGATGATGGAATGGGCATGTGTATTGCCTTTTTGCTCCTGCGGGTTGAGCAGGACTTGATGAGAATTTCATGCACTTGATGCGTTACATGTTGGGTTAACACTTATTTCCCCCCCCCCCCCGTTCTTTTCACTTGTTTACATGAAATTTCTACGGGGTCGGTAAGCCCCTTCGTTATATTTTATGAACTTAATGCTCTATTTTTTGTAGCTTTAATGATTGCTGAGGTCTTCTTTCTTGAATGTCTCAGGTGCAGGTTGTAGCCGGTTGAGCGACTAGTGCTTGGGTAGAGTCTCTTTGGAGCTAGCCAAGCTTACTTAGCGAGGTATTTCTTTACTTTGTTGTACAGACATACATACGCCCCAATGGGTTTGTGTCAGCTTGTTGGCGCCCATTAGTGGTTTTCTTTACTTTCTATATATGAATGCTAGACTGCTACTATGAATCATTTGAATGAGATGATGTCTACTTGCTCTTGGGAACGGTTTATGATAGGTTGCATTAGGTATTTTTAAGCTAAACAAAACCTATTATTGTATAACATTCATAACATGTTTTGGTCACCTAACAAGTATTTTCCAAACAACGTAAAAAGGATGTGGTGTACAGAAAACAAAAAAGGGTAAAAAGTCCTTAAGGAAGAAATGGTCTAGGACGAAATAGAAACACTTTTCAAAACTGTGACAAATGGTCATTTTTTTGAGTGACATGGCCTGGGACACGGGCGTGTCCCAGGGCGTGTCCAGCTCGGGATGCGGTTTGGCTTTGTGGTCGTCGAAGTTCGTTCGACGAAGTTGCGGTAGGAACATGCTCCCCGACACGGGCGTGTCAGGGCGTGACCCAGGTCGTGATCTGGGGCGTGACCTCCTTGACTCGACGAATTTTCTTGCATCGAGTTGAGCTCGACGAATGGGGTACACGCCCCGTGACACGGGCGTGTCACGGGCCGTATCCCGCTATGTCGAGTGTCGAGTGTCGCGTGTCGCGTGTCGAGTGTCGAGTGTCGAGTGTTGGGTGTCGAGAGAGGGGACACGACCTGTGATATGGGCATGTCACAGGGCGTGTCTAGCTTTGTCGAAGTGTTGACACTTTTGGTCGACGAGATGTCGAGACACGGGTTACACGCCCTAGGTTACGGGCGTGACCGACCCGACATGGGCATGTACCAGGCCGTGTACCTTGTAGATAACTTTGAAATTGTCGGATTCTGCGCCGCTTAAGGTACACGCCCTGTGACACGGGTGTGTCACAGGGCGTGACAGAGGCGAAAATCGACTTTTTCAGTTTTTTTGTGCCGTTCGTTTTCTGATTCTGTATCAAGCCGTCCAGCTCTGTCCTGGAAGAATTAAGCCGAGAAGAGAATTTATTTTCTCCTCACTTCATCTTTCTCCACCCTCTTCTTCATCTTCTTCCTCATTCCAAAAGGAAATCAAGGGAGCAAAGCTAAGGGAAGGAAAGAGAGGAGCAGCTGTCGCGGTGTTGTATCGGTTCAGGCAAGCGGTGTTCTCCACCCTTGCCAATCTTGTTTTTGTTCTTTGATTCTTGCAAGTGTAGCTTGTTTTCTTGCCACTCTTGGTTTTTGTTCCTTTTCTTGATTAAATTGCACTTTGTCTAAGATGCTAGTTTTGTTCATCTTGTCTTAACTCTCACCTATTAGACACTCATGCATAATCTTGTCTTTCAAGAAGTTCACAATCTTTGTGCTTACCTCTTGTTCATCTTATTTTGCCATGTTTTACCTTGTATTTCTCTATGATTTACAAGGTCTCTAATCGTTCATACGATTAGAGATCTTATGGTGTTTAGTCGGCGTGGTAACTTGTGGGGTTCTCTTATGGTGAAGTAGAGGCCCAAACTCTATCGAGTTTGACATAACGTGGGCCAATTGTGGTCATGAGTGAGGACGATGACATGAAACGTGTTTAGCTTAGGTTATGGTACATTTTGTGAGGCGAATTGTGAACCTTGGCAAGAGCGTTGGTGTGAGGATTCGGTAAAGGGTGGTGTGGTTTCAGCCTTGGTGGCCACTGGGTTTTGATTTGTGGTGTAGAGCACCGTTTTGGCCCCGATTTGGGCTGGCTTTTATTGGTGCGTTCCACTTTAGGGCTGCCACCCAAAAGACCCTTGCGGAATCGCATTTAACCGTTGTTTATGGTTCACTAGTATAGTTGTTTCTTGTTCTCAAGATGATGGAATGGGCATGTGTATTGCCTTTTTGCTCCTGCGGGTTGAGCAGGACTTGATGAGAATTTCATGCACTTGATGCGTTACATGTTGGGTTAACACTAATTTTCCCCCCTGTACTTTTCACTATTTACATGAAATTTCTACGGGGTCGGTAAGCCCCTTTGTTATTTTTTATGAACTTAATGCTCTATTTTTTTTGTAGCTTTAATGATTGCTGAGGTGTTCTTTCTTGAATGCCTCAGGTGCAAGTTGTAGCCGGTTGAGGGGCTAGTGCTTGGGTAGAGTCTCTTTGGAGCTAGCCGAGCTTACTTAGCGAGGTAGTTCTTTACTTTGTTGTACATACATACATACGCCACAATGGGTTCTTGTCAGCTTGTTGGCGCCCATTTGTGGTTTTCTTTACTTGCTATATATGAATGCTAGACTGCTACTATGAATCATTTGAATGAGATGATGTCTACTTGCTCTTGGGAAGGGTTTATGGTAGGTTGTATTAGGTATTTTTAAGCTAAACAAAACCTATTATTGTATAACATTCATAACATGTTTTGGTCACCTAACAAGTATTTTCCAAACAACGTAAAAAGGATGAGTTCTTATATTATTATAAATCTAGAATGCTTATAGGAGATCGTCATAAGTAAACTAAAGAATTTTACGCCGCGTACAACCACGTTTTGATCCATAAAGCCGAGGGATACGGCCATTAACTTAAATGGTTTTCTTGCATATAACTGATGATTTTCAACTACTAAAGTAAGCGTCGAGGTTTTGCCTGAACGTGTGCAGTTATCCCCTGCACGACGTGGCATCATAACACGTAGTTCCTCTTACTCTGATACGATGTACTCGTTGAGGAAATGCGGGTTGTGACATGTCCTATTCGGGTTAAGTCGATTGTGTGCCGCTTATGGTACACGGCCGTGTCACAGGACCTGTGTCACAGGCCGTGTACCATAAGCGGCACACAACCGACTTAACCCGAACAGGACACGACCCTGTGACACGCCCGTCTCATAGGTCGTGTGCCCTGACATGGCTTCAGACACGATCGTGCCTAGCAGCCGTGTACCTCAGGCGGCACGCAACCGTCTCAACTCGAACAGGACACGGCCATGTGACACGCCCGTGTCACAGGCCGTGTGCCCGGAGACACACATGTATCCCGCCCGTGTTCACCAGGCCTCATTTCCTTGGCCAATCTAAAGAAGGACACAGCCATGTGACACGCCCGTGTCATAGGCTGTGTTCCCCACTTGATGATCGTCGAATACATTTACTCGAGAGGAGTTCGTCAAACCAGAGGAGGACACGGCCTCGGACACGCCCGTATCGCGGGCCGTGCTCCCTCTCAAGAACTCGTCGAGTGCATTTCGTTGAGCACTCGACTGGCTGCTCAACCATACAGAGCAGGACACAGCATGGGACATGACCGTGTCTCAGGCCGTGTTGTCCAGCCTGAACCCAATTTGCGAATTTGGGGTGTTGCAAGACAATCCTTAGATTTGTTGCTGAGTTCTCTGCTCAAGCCAAAGGAGCTGTCTTAGGCCATCATGCTGCTCCTAGTAAATCTTCTAGGAGAAATAAAGCTTAACAAAAGAATAAAGCTCCCAAAAAGGCTTTATCCAAGGAAAAGGGTAAAGATCCTCTAGATCAAACGTCATTTAAGAAGGACATCTTACCAACAAATGAGTTTGATTTTGACTCATCCTACGGTCGTTTTGTCAGGTCTTCTTATGTAGAGCCTAAGTGACGATACTAAGGATGGACTCATCCCTGAAATTTTGGTTAAAGTGTCTTCAAGGCACCTTATAAGGAGATACAAATGAAGCACTATGATCCATACATTCATGGCCATAATATGAAGAAGGAACCAAAGGCCAAGCCAGTTGTACCCAAGGAAAAGGTGGTGAAAAAGACTTGTGAATGTCATTATCATGAAGCTTCTACCTCTAGATAAGCTGCCTCTACAAGACCATACATTCAAAAGGTCAAGCAGAAGACTTGAAAAAGGTACAACAGGTTTGAATGTTAGTGTTGCGGTAAAATTGGTCACTTTGCCGCAGATTGTGTAACGCCCCAAAACTTGTATTTGAGTTGGTCGCGTGAAAAGGGATTTTTGGTGCCTGAATAGGGGTACACGGCCTAGGACACGGGTGTGTCCAAGGCAGTGTCTGGCTGGTGATTTTTGGTCGTTTTCATCCCGAGAAGGACACGGCCAGGAACACGGCTACATGACATGGGCGTGACATTTGACACGGGTGTGTGCCTACCCGTGTCAGTACCCATGTTCAGTTGGGTCGTGTCGGTTGGCTTGGCGGTTATGTATGACACGCCCCCGGTCACGGGCGTGTCGAGGACCTGACACGGGCATGTCAGGTGAAACACGGGCGTATCTTTGCCCGTGTGTCTTTTCTTTGTTCGACGATCGTGCCTCGTTCAAGGCACACGGCCTGGGACACGGCCGTGTGCGAGGCCGTGTTCAGCCCATGTGTGGGGAATTTTGTGCAGATCTGAACCGTTCATTTTCTTTAATTGAGGTCCAATGGCCCATATGGTTTCCTGCTCTGTTAAGGCCGAGAATAGGGGAGTTAATCCTTCATTTCTCTCCAACCATTCTCTCTCTCAAGGGGTTGGAAAGAGGAGGAAGAAGGAAGGGATTCCGGCCGCCGGCGGAGCATCGGAGCACCATTTTGAGATCTTAGAGCAGATCTATGGAGGAAAGTTCGTTGCGAAGATTTTCATCCGTGTAGTTTTTCCATGGCGCCAAAACGGACTACAAGGATAACGATTCTCAACTTAAGCATGTGAAGCTCTTTCTTTCTGCAAAGGGAATCCCGCTTCCGCGAGTGTGCGGTGAGTGCGTGGTGTTCCTTGGGTTTGATGTGAATAGTCCCCCTTGTGTTGCATATAGAGTCCGGAATCGAAGTACGGGCATAGGCATTGTGTGTGAAGCATACCCGGACGTGTATCGTCTGGATCGGTGATGTTGCATTTGATATGTTTTGCCAGAGAAGACTCCGTGCTTTGGGTTTTCGGGTTTCTATGCGGTAGATCGCAGCAGGGATCCTTGGAGGTTAGCTCCAAGGCGCACCCGGAAAACTGAGCAGAATCGTTGTTCTGCTAACTTGGTGGTCTGGGAACCGGACTTGAACATAACTGAGTTATGTGATTGTTTGGAAATTTTGGGATCCGAGAGAAGCTTAGCCCGCGCATAGTACTTAAATTGTCTAGGCGGCGTGACCAACTAGCAAGTGGAATTGGACCTAGGCTATGTGGTTCGGTGCAAGAGACCCGAAAAGGGGACTGGCCGTTGGCATAGTTGGGAGCCTTAGACGGTGGTCAGAAAGGCTAAATGCTCACATGTTGTTGCCATCCTGGGGGTGGTGGTGAAGATGCTGATTGGTCAGGATTCACCGTTAATGTGCCCTGAGTGCACGGGGTGTTTGTCCGTGCGAGCCTACACCTGTGGCGAAATTTATATATTTGCACTTTATTGTTTAGCTGGGCTAATGTAATGTAGGGAAAGAGCACCACCGTCCCGACCTAGGGGCGGAGCCGTTATAATTTGGTCGGCTTTTGGCTGACCGTTGCTTTGTTTGCCACCGTGCTGTGTAATGTGCTTGCAGGTGCTGCGGAGCCGAGTACCAAATAGCGGGCTGGAGCCCATGTTACTGTGCTGGACCTAGAAGGCCGTAAAGAATAGTTGTACTTTACTTTTCTCCTGTGTGGACGGCCTGCGAGCCGATGTATGGAAAACACTATTTATTAAGTGAACTATTGTAAGTCCATGTTCCCCTTTCAGTGTATTTTGGGTTTCATTCCTGTAGTGTGTTGTGGACATTCATGTTTATTGGATTTAAGTTTTGGGTTCTTTAAAATTTAAAGACTTCCGCTAGAATGCTCTGTGTAGGACGAGTATTCTTAATTGGATGGTTTGAATATTCTTATGTAACCCTTCCAACTGTCTGTGGTATGTGGCATCGGGTTCCAGCTGGACCTTCTGTTATATGTCATGCGACGGATGGGGGTGTTATAATTTGGTATCAGACTTCTGGTTACGGTCAGGCTTAAATGAATTCGTGGCGAATTCTTTTAAGGGGTGGTGAGCACATGTGTGCGTCATCGTTATAACATTAAAAAGAACACATGAATGTCCACTTAGGAATGAAACATACACTTGTTTTGAGGAACCTGCGTGTTCCTATAGTTGCTCTTTGTAAATTTGTTTAGTCACTTATTCGTGTTTTGTACGACTATAGGTGACCGGTAGTGGTGCAGAGCCGACAGAACATCTGGTTTCTGAGGATTATAGTGCACCCAGTGTTGTGCTTGAGACCCCTCCATCCTTTGAAACCATAAGAAGAATCGTTGAAGTGGTGCTCTCTGTGACCAGTGCACAGCAGGGAAGCAACGTGAAACCTTTTGTCCCTGAGCTAACTTCAATGTCGGGTGGTGTGTTGGATCAAAAGACTTTAAGAAGGCCAGTAGGCCAGCAATTGAACATGTCCTTAGTGCACGGTATGCACTCAGTCGATGAGTATTTGCAGGCGTTCCTTTTCGTAAGCCGCTACCCATGCTTTGAATTGGAGAACGAACAGTCTATAGTTGATAGATTTTATAATCGGTTGTGTGGTGAGCTGTGAATCCTACTTGTAGGACCAAAACTATTGGGATTCCGAGCCTTGGTGGAGTCGGCTAGATCTTTGGAAGTAGATTTGGGGAGGATTCACCCGATGCCAGTGAGTAGGGTATCGAACCCTGCAAATCCTAGGAGTACTGCATCCCGCAGAACGTCGAAAGAGGGGGCTAGGTCTGGGACTAGCAAAGTTATGTACAACTGTCGAGCTTGTGGCAAGAAAAGGCACTTTGCCGAGAATGTTGGGATGGTGATCAGAAGATTAAGGAAGCTATGTCAGGAGCAGGTGAGGACTCTAGTACTAAGAAATCGCAGTTCAAAGGGTCAAGTTAAAAGTCGGATGTCCGGAGATGGAACAAGAAGCTGAAGACTTCGAACTCAGCCCCTTCATTTGGTGCGTTGGGGGCAACCACAAGTCGAGTCGCAAGAGCTTGCTATATCTGCGGAAAAGTGTGGCATTTTGCCCGTTGCTGTTGGAGCGGACGCTTAATGTCTGAAAGGAAGCCTAATATATACAGGCTAGGTCAACAAGAGGCCAGAAAGCATGCGGTCGTGGGGACAGGTTTAAAATTCTAGCATTTAGCTTTAGACACTTGTTGCCTTTGTGCATGTTAGCCTAGAAGCACTTGTGCTAAACTTTGTTTTGAATTTCGTTTATCCGGCGGGAGCACCGTTCGTTAAAGGGGGCTTCGCGTCTCCGTTTACCCAAAGGAATTGTTTTGCACGTCGGAATATCTCTTTCGATGGAAAAAGACGTTTCAGAGATGTTTTTGTCTTATGATACTCAATGTGCGCAGATAGAATCTGTTGCGTTTAGGTCTGGATTGTGAGTCAAAATTTTGATTTGCAAGCGTTGTTACTACCTCTAGGAGAGTTCAACGTGATCTTTAGTATGGTCAGGCTCTCGGAGCAGCAGGTATACGTTGATCGAAGTTGCTAGTGGGTCAGTTGAGAGCTAGTCATGAGACGACATTTGTGGGCGTGAAAGGGGTCGAGTAAGACGTTGATGTCTGCCCCTCATGTGGTTAAGGTGGTTCGGTGTAGTGCCAAACTGGTGTCACGCTCTCCGTATCTTATAGCTCCAAAAGAGATGGCGGAGTTAAAGGTGCAACTGCAAGAGTTGTTTGAGCAAAGGATATGTGTGTCTAAGTTCGTCGCCTTGGAGCGCACCGGTTCTTTTCGTTAAGAAGAAAGATGGGAGCTTGCGGCTTTGCATCGACTATCGGGAATTGAACAAGCTTACGGTAAAGAATAAGTATCCGATTCCGAGGATTAACAATCAATTTGATCAGTTGGTTGGGTCAACGGTATATTCGAAGCTAGATCTGAAATCCGGATACTTCCAGTTGAGGATAAGGGAAAGCGACATCCCAAAGACAACATTCAGTACGCAGTTTGGGCATTACGAGTTCACGGTCATGCCGTTTGGGTTGACGAATGTGCCATCCATATTTATGGATCTGATGAACAGTACGTTCAGAGAGTACCTGGATCGTTTCGTGATAGTATTTATCAATGATATCCTGGTGTACTCGCAGTGCGAGGAGGATCACTACAATCATCTACACATGGTGTTGGAGACATTGAGGAGAAATCAGTTGTATGCTAAGTTCTCCAAGTGTGAATTCTGGTTATCCTCGATAGCGTTCCTTGGTCATGTTGTTAGTGGAGAAGGGATAGCTGTGGATCCGGCGAAGGTAGTGGCAATACGGGAGTGGCCTACTTTGACTATGGTGGCGGAAGTCCGGAGCTTTCTGGGGCTTGCCGACTACTATAGGCACTTCGTAGAGAACTTTTCGCGGATAGCACTTCCACTCACGACATTGACAAGGAAGGATCATAAGTTTGTGTGGTCTCCGGAGTACGAGCAGGCTTTTGAAGAGTTGATGAGGCGGTTGACCACTGTGCCTATTTTATGTTCGCCAAGTGGAACCGAAGGGTTCAAGATCTATAATGATGCTTCTGGCAGTGGTTTGGGCTGTGTTTTACTACAGCAAGGGAGAGTGATAGCCTATGGTACACGACAACTGAAGGTTCACGAGAGAAATTATCCGGTCCATGACTTAGAGTTAGCGGTCGTGATATTTCCTCTAAAGCTTTGGAGGTACTACCTGTAGGGTGTGAAGGTCGATATTTACACCGATCATAAGAGCTTGAAGTACCTGTTGGACCAAAAGAATCTGAACATGAGGAAGTGTATTTGGATGGAGTTCTTGGGGGGCTACACCTTCAAGATACATTATGTGTCTGGGAAAGGAATTGCAGTGGCGGATACGTTGAGTCACAGGACTCCGGCGCAGGCCAACTAGTTATCGGTACATGATGAGAGATTGGTCCATGAGTTGGAGGCTTTGGAGATATCTTTTGTCAACAAGCAGTCTAGTGCCGAGGCAAAACTATTTTGGACAGAGGTGCGGTGTGACCTAGCTGATAGGGTTCGGCGGGCTTTGGTTCAGGATAACAGCATGAAGCAGATCTTGGATGAATCATCGGATGGGTCAAATTCCCAATTTGCTATTGAGGATGGGTTGCTAAGGAAGTACGGTAGCCTATGCGTTCCTAGTGTGGATAATCTTCGGGAGGAGTTGATGTATGAGGCTCATCATACCAAGTACTCAATCCACCCGAGAAGCACGAAGATGTATAGAGACATGAAGAGATTATTCTGGTGGCCAGGATTGAAGAAGGATGTAACACTTTATGTGGCCAAGTGTCGTACATGTGCATTGGTGAAGGCGGAATGCCAGAAACCCGGAGGTATCTTGAAGTCCCTACCTATCCCAGAATGGAAATTCGACGACATATCTATGGATTTTGTGCATGGCTTGCCGAAGTCGCAGAGGGGAAACGACGCCATTTGGGTGGTCGTAGATAGGTTGACAAAGGTGTAGCACTTTATTCCGAACAGGAAGGAAGATCCGGTGGAAAGGTTAGCCAAACTCTACGTGGAGAATATTGTACGATGGCATGGTGTGCCCCGCAGTATTATTAGTGATCGAGATGGACGCTTCACGTCGAATTACTGGAGGTTGGTGCATAGTCTGTTGGGTACTAAGCTAATGTTCAGTACAGCCTTACATTCGCATACAGATGGCCAAACCGAGAGGGTCAACCAGACGGTGGAGGACATGCTTCGCATGTGCGTCCTAGATTTTGGAAAGCAGTGGGAAGATCGCCTGTACATGGTGGAGTTTGCGTATAACAACAAATTTCAGGCAAGTATTGGAATGGCGCCGTTCGAGGCCTTGTATGGGAGAAAGTGTTGCACGTTGTTGTCTTGGTTGGAGACGGGCGAGTCAAAGCTTTCCAAATGTCAAGCAGTGGAAGATGCCACCTCAGTGATACGGACAATTCAAGAACGGTTGAAGATCTCTCAGGATAGACAGTCAAAGTACTATAACGCCATACATAGGAATGTGGAGTTCAATGTTGGCGATTTGGTGTACTTAAAAATTAAGCCGTTCAAGGGTGTCTCGCGGGTTCGACATTTGAAGAAGTTTAGTCCGAGATACCTTGGACCATTTGAATTCCTGGAGCGTGTTAGCGAGGCGGCATATAGATTGAAGCTGTCGGTGGAGTTGAGTGGGCTACATGACGTGTTTCACGAATAGGTGTTGCGTAATGCGGTGCAAGAGCCTTCGCAGATCATTGCGGACAATCAAGTACCGGTTGATTATGAGTTGACAACAAGGGTCAAGCCAGTACGTATTGAAGATGTTGCAGTCAAACGACTCCGCAACAAGGAATTCCGAATGGTTAAAGTCCGTTGGGATAATTGCGGACGTGAGGAGATTTCTTGGGAGCGAGAGTAAGCTATGTTGGAGGAATACCTCGAGTTATTTCACTCAGGTATTATTTAGATTTGTGTATCTTTACTTAATTTCGGGACAAAATTCCTTAAGTGGGGGAGATTTGTAACGCCCCGAAAATTGTATTTGAGTTGGTCGCGTGAAAAGGGATTTTTGGTGCCTGTATAGGGGTACACGGCCTAGGACACGGCCGTGTCCAAGGCCGTGTCTGGCTGGTGATTTTTGGCCGTTTTCATCCCGAGAAGGACACGGCCAGGAACACGGCTACATGACACGGGCGTGTGCGTACCCATATCAGTACCCGTGTTCAGTTGGGTCGTGTCGGTTGGCATGGCGGTTATGCGTGACACGCCCCCGATCACGGGTGTGACACGCCCCCGGTCACGGGCGTGTCGAGGACCCGACACGGGCGTGTCAGGTGAAACACGGGCGTGTCTTTGCCCGTGTGTCTTTTATGTGTTCGACGATCGTGCCTCGATCAAGGCAAATGGCTTGGGACACGGCCGTGTGCGAGGCCGTGTTCGGCCCAGGTCTGGGGAAGTTTATGCAGATCTGAGTCGTTTGTTTTCTTTAATTGAGATCCAATGGCCCAGATGGTTTCCTGCTCTGTTAAGGCCGGGAATAGGGGAGTTAATCCTTCATTTCTCTCCAACCATTCTCTCTCTCAAGGGGTTGGAAAGAGGAGGAAGAAGGAAGGGATTCCGGCCGCCGGCAGAGCATCGGAGCACCACTTTGATATCTGAGTGCGGATCCATGGAGGAAAGTTCGTTGCGAAGATTTCATCCGTGTAGTTTTTCCATGGCGCCAAAACGAACTACAAGGGTAAGGATTCTCAACTTGAGCATGGGAAGCTCTTTCTTTCTACATAGGGAGTCCCGCTTCCGCGAGTGTGCGGTGAGTGCGTGGTGTTCCTTGGGGTTGATCTGAATAGTCCCCCTTGTTTTACATATAGAGTCCGGAATCGAATTACGGGCATAGGCATTGTGTGTGAAGCTTACCCGGACGTGTATCGTCTGGATCGGTGATGTTGCATTTGATATGTTTTGCCGGAGAAGACTCCGTGCTTTTAGTTTTCGGTTTTCTACGCGGTAGATTGCAGCAGGGATCCATGGAGGTTAGCTCCAAGGCGCACCCGAAAAACTGAGCGGAATCGTTGTTCTGCTAACTTGGCGGTCTGTGAACCGGCCTTGAACATAACTGGGTTGGAGCGGGTGTTCCTCGCGGTCGACCATGAGGAAGGGATATGACTTGAAGATGTCGTCTTGGGAATGAGGAATCCACCGACTCCTAGAGAGGAGGAGACAGCCGAGCCTAAAAGTTGGAGGGGGTGCCGGCAAAAGCAGGAAAGAGGAGTAGGTCACGAGCTGCAGAAGCGGGAGACGGGAGTCAGTATAGAGCGGAATAGGGAGTTGTGGCAGAAGGGCCCGTGGGAAACCTAAATGCCGAAATGAGACATTGAACGGGGGGGACAGGCTGCTCTGATTAGTAAAGAGGGGGAAAACTAATTCCTAATTACAATTATGTCATTGCTATTATTTTTTTATTATTCTTGTTTATTTTTATTATATATATCTATCTATATTATTCTATAAAGAAGAAACCTCCTTTGGTGCAACATTTATATTCCCATTTTTACCCTCTCATTTTACTACTAATTTAGTTGTAATTTCAAATTGATTTGAAAATAATTGGTTACTTTAGTCATTTCTAATATCCCGCCCAAATTTCCCCCAGCAAATTCCTCTTCCCTCCATATCATATTCCACCCTAAATCTCGATAAAATACATTTCTTCTCTCTGCCCCTTCGCAATCCGCAGCTCCATGATGATCTCCTCCCTGTGATAACCTCAGATCGACTGCTCTTCCCAAGACACATAGCGGAACCGATAGAGACTTCTCCGGTGGGGAAGAAGAGACGAGCCGTCAGCGGCGCCGGCGGAGGTGATGGTTCAGGCGCTGGACGCAAAAGGAAGTCCCGGTGGGCTGAAGACGATCCTCTTCCTGTTATCCAGCTTCCTGATTTCATGAAGGACTTCACTACAGACCTTGATCCTGATGTACAAACGCTCAATATTCTTCTTCTCGAGATCATCCGCAAGCTCCAGTCCGGGCTACCTCTAGATGACAGGCCTGAATGCGCTCGGTCTCCCTCCCCTGAGTCGATCTATGATAATCTCAGAATCAGAATTAATACCTGGGAGTATAGAGCAAGAGAAAAACTGATGAAAGAGAGGCAAGAGATTATCTCAAAGCTGATACAAAAAAACCCTACGTTCCGACCTCCTGCAGATTACCGTCCTCCCTAGCTCCATAAGAAGCTCTATATTCATATGAAGGAATATCCAGGATACAATTTTATCGGACTCATCATTGGACCCAGGGGTAACACTCAAAAGAGGATGGAGAAAGAAACAGTTGCAAAGATTGTTATCAGAGGGAAGGGATCAGTGAAGGAGGGCAGACTGCAACAGAACAGAGACATAAATCCAGATCCCTCAAAAAATGAAGATCTTCATGTTTTTGTTGAAGCAGAAACCCAAGACGCACTTGACAAGATAGTGGGCATGGTGGAGAAACTCCTGCATCCTGTTGTTGAAGGCCTCAACGAACACAAAAGACAGCAACTTAGAGAACTTGCTGCTCTCAAAGGGACGATCAAGGAAGATGAGTTCTGCAGTTTGTGCGGCAAGTAGGGTCACAGACAGTATGCTTGCCCTGCCCGCACCTCGACTTTTAAAAGTGACGTGCTCTGCAACATTTGCGGGGATGGCGGCCATCCGACTATTGATTGCCCCATGAAAGGATCCGGAAAAAAGATGGATGATGAGTACCAGAATTATTTAGCAGAGCTGGGTGGATCCGGACATCAATCTTTTATGAAACAGAGCCCGACATTGTCTATCCAAGGTTCAAATCCAGGAATCTATCTTTCCTCTGTTACTTTGGGTATCTTCTCTCACAATTTTATGCTAGCAGTTTCTCTATTCTGTAATAGGGTTTAGGATGTGATAACAACTTTTAGCTTTGTGCTCATTTTAATTTGAAATTAACCATATCTTTTGGTTAACACTGCACTACTTTCTACTGATTTGCTTTCTTAATTTTTGTAGACTTGCAAAGCCATTTCATCTTTCTTAAATTATATATTTTTAACGATGATTACTAAAAATTTATAATATTATGTATATACGCAAGACAAATTAGAAAAATAGAATGAACATGTCTGCAAACATTATTACTGGATACTTCAATTGATTTCCAGATTAGTTTGTGGTTATCTCTATAAACTCTCGATCATGCTAAGGTGAAGAGAGCAAAGCAATTAGAATTGACCATGCTAGCTTATCATCTATCTAATGTGGCTCCACTTTGTTCGTCTATACGAAGGTCAAAATGTGTTCAGTAGATCCAACATGCAAGTAGAGGTACTCTTCTTGTTAGGTATGTCATCTATTTCTTCTCTTTGATTGTTATCAATTTTTCAGCCTTCCAACTTTAATTTAAAGTTTTTTGCTGTCTATGCTATATATGAACTAAATTATATACAGAATAGGCACATGTTAACAATGGATGTGAGTTGTTAAACACTACATGCATCATATCAAAATAATGTTTCCAGGGGTTCATTCAATTTCATTTTAAATTTTTATTTCAAGAGAACATTGTCATATAACGAGAAAAACTTCCAATCAAATTGGAAGTTTTTCCCATTTTTTTATTCATGAGCTTGGGACATTTGCTTGAATAACTTTTTTTTATTTCTTATAGTATAGATATCAAGATTCTTTTTTAGGTTCGATTTTTAGTGTTCTAATTTCATTTTGAAAACCTCATATTTCCTCTTAGCTCTTGGTTTCGAGGTACTCAAAACATTTGAAATTTTGAAAACCTCATATATATAATTTTATGTTTTGTTTGCTGATTTCAAACGTTCCTTCTTCCATTAGCATCTTTGTCTGCATGCCCATGATGCCCATCTGCCTATACATGCATAGATTGTGGAGTTGGTTCAGTAATCCTACTCATTAGGATGTTGAACAGTATGAATACACGTAGAAACTTAATATGAATAATACAAAAATTACCGCTCATGACTAATGTCATTGCCAATGACCAATGTCACCCCCCCAACGAAGCTTGCTGCCCCCCATCAATGTCGCCGACCACGACCAATGTCACTGACCACGACCATTGTCTCCGACCACGTACAATGTCGCTGCCCACGATCAATGTCACCGCC
Source organism: Platanthera guangdongensis (assembly GCA_039583875.1). Taxonomy (NCBI): domain Eukaryota; kingdom Viridiplantae; phylum Streptophyta; class Magnoliopsida; order Asparagales; family Orchidaceae; genus Platanthera; species Platanthera guangdongensis. Next base: position 40,746,019 of record CM077154.1, read on the forward strand.
TACGACAAATGTCGCCTCCCATGACTAATGTCGCCGCCCACGACCAATGTTGTTGTCTACGACTAATGTCGCCGCTCACGACCAATGATGCCACCCACGAAATATGTCTCCCCCCATGACAAATGTCGGCCCCACGACAAATGTCCCCGACCACGACCAATGTCGCTGACAACGCCCAATGTCGTCAATCATGACTAATGCCACGGACCACGACAAATGTTGCCGCCGACAATAAATGCCACCCCCACATGTTTTCTCCACAACGAATGTTGCCCCCACAATGAATGTCGCTCTCACAATGAATGTCGCCCTCACGATGAATGTCGCATCCACGACAAATGTCGCACTCATGAAAAATGTCGCCCCCACGATAAATATCACCAACACGACAAATGTCTCCCTCACGACAAATGTCGCTCCCCAGGACAAATGTTGCCTCCATGACTAATTTTGCGCCCACGACAAATGTCGCCGGCCACAACAACAAATGTTGTCACCAGCGACAAATGTTGTCGGCCACGAGAAATGTTGCACCCCAAGACAAATGTCGCACCCCACGACAACTGTCGCCGCCCATGAGAAATGTTGCCGCCCACGACAAATGACGCAGCCCACGACAACTGTCGCCACCCACGACAAATGTCGCCGCCCCCCACAATTGTCGCCGCCCACGGCAATTGTCGACGCCCACAACATTTGTCGCCGCCCACGGCAATTGTCGACTCCCACAACATTTGTCGCCGCCCCCGACAAATGTCGCACCACCGACGAATGTTTCACCCCGACGAATGTTGCACCCCGCCGAATGTCGTACCCCGCCGAATGTCGCACCCCGCCGATTGTCGCACCCCCGCCGAATGCCCCCAGGGCCGAAGGACCGTGCCTGTCACTTGTATATATATATATATATATATATATATATATATATATATATATATATATATATATATATATATATATATATATATATATATATATATATTATGGGTTGTTACACAGGGCAACAAAAGAGCTCTCACCCTCCATTGAAATACATGTCTTCTGTGTTTGACAACATATCCACATTCAGTGCAATCTATCTCCTTAGTTGGCGACGGAGATGAGGCTAAAATCTCGTCTTTAACTACTCTAGATGATGCGAGGAGGCAGAGGTAGAAGTCCTAGGTGGAAGGTGAAGAAAAACAGAGATGGAGATCCTCTCCTGAAGAGTTGGTGCAATTGTGCGACAGAAAGGCAAGACTGAATTCGTCTTTTGATTAAGGCAAACCTTTACACTTAAATAGTAAAAATGTTAAAAAATTGGACATATACGCAAGTGACATGTGTGTAATTAGTCCGTTAAATATCCAAATCGAGAAGCCATCTGTCAATGTGATTTTACTCTTGCACAGTTGGAATAACCATGTTTGAATAAATTGCACATGCCAGGACATTACTCAGACTTTCAAGGTCTAGAGATAGCTCATGGGATTTTCTTCACGCACGGTTGAAAATAACCGTGCGCGAAGAAAATGCACAAGACTGGATAGGACACCAATTTTGGCATTAAGACTGTGCACGATCGCAAAAATTTTGTGTGAAGGATTTGCACAATCGTGTGATCAAACTATTTTGTTAACCCGACGAACACGTCGATCACAAAGATCACAACGATCAAATGATATTGATGTCGAGCACGGTTGGAATGCATGTGTGTGAAGTAAAATCACACGATCGTGCGATCATGTCGTTTTGAGAACTTAACATAAGCAGAGTCACACACAAGAAAATCTCCAGTGTGCGGAAGAAAAATCGCACAACCATGGGTTATACACAAAATTCAATTAAAAGACTGGGTTAGGCCCGAGAGTGTCCAGAACCAAATCGTCAGGGCTAATTGCCTCAAGAATTCACAGACATTTGTAGAAGGAAGCATAAATGGAAGAGGAGGACCTTGCGCTTTCCCCCAATGAATGAGTGTTCAATTGCACACCACAATGGGCTTTTAGTGCACTTCAAGTGTAAATTAAAATTAAGTCAAATATGAGTGAATAACCAACAAATGTGAAGTGTTTGTACGTGAAAATGAAGCCAGATTAGTCCGAAAAACACTATATAATTCGAACTCTTCACACCGCAAGACTTTCCCATTTTCTCATCCCAAGCGAACAATTTCTCTTGAAGACTGGAAAATACACATGCTGGAAAGGAAATTGGATATGTGGAGTAACATGCAACGTTTATTGCACACGCGGGTAAAAATTTACATAGAAAAACCTTTTTCACATGCGCATTAGATAATAATTTTCTAGATTGTGTTCCTATATATTATCCTACTCGTATTTAGAATCGCAGTGAATTCTTTGGTCAAGCATAGGGAGAAAGTAGTATAATCACTAAGAAGAGTATTGTTGACGTCAGCCTCCAAATAAATCCATCAATGACGATGGTTATAGGCATGCTCATTCATACTCTCTCCATGACACTGGTTAAGCTCAGAGGGCGAATCAACAGGACTTAAGCTTAAATGATAGACTTAGGTTTACTATGCAGTAAACAATCATAAAAAATAAGGCTAACAAACCTAAACCAAGGTTGAGCTCGCCAAAATAAACATATCCCTGCAATAAGATCATGTGTACACCCAAGACTTAAATACGATAATATGGGACGTGTACATTGTTTATTATCAAATATAATTTATTTTTAACATTTTTTCAATTTCTTTTTTTCACCTTTTTCTCTTTTCTTTCTTTTTTTCTATATTTTTGAACTTTGTAATTTTTATAAACAAACTGAGATGTATATAATTGATGATGCAAAGCCACCACAGTCAAGAATACACCATATCCACTCCCAAATTTTATTTTCTTTCTCTTAACCTTTTGAACATGGCTTTGGTGTGTGATTAGGATAGTGATTTAGGCTTTAGCAATTTGTTGATGTAGCATAAGCACGAGTTAGGGGTTAGGCACAAAAGGTGTAAGTATGGATATTATGTATAGGAATGATGCAAAGGCTCAACCAGGCCAAAGAATGGACAATATCACATTCGCACTTCATGAAATAACCAATACCCATGCTTCAAGAGTCATTAGGGACAAGTTCTCGCAACCAAGAAAGGATATCCTTCCACATGACTCGAGTAATACGATTCTAGCAATTGATTACACACATCACCTACGCTATCAAAAAATTTCACTTGATTCGCAAATTAAGAGTAGAATAAAAAATATTCAGATAAATAGAAATTTATAAAACTAAAAGCATAAGAAATAGGTGATTAAACATGAATTTGACACTAGATGTGTGCACTTGACTAGGAGCACTTTATGATTTAACATGCTACTCCGCCATTCAATCTTATGTCAGCACAATGACGTTCCATTCAGCATAAAAAATATAATTTACACAAGACACATCAACGAGTAAGTGCGCTCTAGAGTGGGTGCAGTGGTGAGTGACAAATGCAAATGTAAACAGAAAAATTTCATAAAAAATTAAAACTGAAATAAAGATTGCTTCTGGAATCAACATGAAATTATACACGTGCATTGCGGGAAACAAACACGCTCACTCACCCCCAAACTTATAACATGCTATCCTAACGAATAATATTGAAAATAAAACTATTTAGAGACAAGGGGGAGGTTACCCAAATGCTCAACAAGTGAGCACACTAGAAGACACGTGCAATATATTAGAAGTACTGATGCCTTTCAAAGATAATGGACATGCACCTGCAGGAAAAGACTCCAAGCACAATTTGATATATATGATAATGTTGTTGGAACATGCATTCTGCATCTCTCAGGTTTGATAATATCAAATCCCAAACTGTATTTGATCGTACATTTTTTGGGTATAGTGTGCAGATTTATAGGTGTGAAGTTTTAGGAATGACAAATTTTTGCACTATCATGGGCGATAGCACTATCACAGGCGATAGCACTATCATAGGCAATAACCTCAAAATGGATATGTCAGCGATTCTTAGACTCAGTATTGAAACATGCAGGAAGTTAAAAAAGGAAACACACTATCGCTCGATGATATCGCTATCACAGCAATAGTAGTACTAACATACGAAAGTGTTGTCACCTTTCCTTTCCAGTGCGGGATAGCTTGCATCGGCACGCTAAATTTGGATATTGCCAACAATATCTCTCTATTGTCTGTGATAGGGCTTTAAAAAGATATAAAAGTGATTTCGTTTTCTAATGGTGGGGAATGAACCCTAGAACATCCATAGGCGGTTCTTTGTCATCCATATTGCTGAGATCCTCCATCAAAGGAGAATAACTCTTTCTCTCATGCACGAAAGAAGAAGATCTCCAGAGAAGGAATGCTAAAATGAGAATCTAAAGATGATTGCTTGCCCAAGCCATGAGAATCAAAAACATTGTTTACTCGTTACCTCCAGAGATATATTTTCGAGGGAGCAAAAATCTTCTTAAATCTTTTTTCTTTCTTCTTATTATTTTCTTTTGTACTCTATGTGTGAGAAAATGACCTTGAAGATCGTCGGATTCCTGGGAGGATTTCATGAGAAATCGACCTGGGAGGTCATCAGATTTCTAGGAGGAATCTACGTAAATCAACTCGGGAGGACGTCTAGATCTCGGAGATCTAGCAGGCTTATCAATCTTCTTGTCAAGAAGTGAGAGAGCTAACCGGTCCTAAATGAGGTTCAGCATAGAAATCCCTCGAGTTGTTCCATTCACCGCCTACGATCTCCGACATCATGGAGATATAGTTTTGAAAATTTTAAACTCCATTTCTTATATTCAATGAAATCAAGTCTTCTTGTTTGATATTTAAATATATATATGCTTACTGTGGAATAATTGATTGAATACAAGTTCGTACTGCAATATTATCTTCAAATGCAAAGAACAGATTCTCAGAAGATATCTCCCGACTATAGCTCTAAAGAATTTGCTCCTTATTTTCTGAAGAAATTTTAATCCCGAGTATATCACTATAAACATTATTGAACCCCACCCCCTTTAAGGTTGGCCATTAGATCCAACAAGTGATATCAAAGTCAGGTTATTTTGAAAAGGATTAAAATCCTGAAGTAGATGACAATAATTAATCACCTCTTTCTTAAGTGACAAGCAGTGAGTATAACTCCACTATTTATGGGGAATTCTTACAGCCATTGGAGAACTCAAATAAAAATATTTTTAATTACACAAAGCATGGATGTATGGGCCATGGTCGAAACGAAATACACTGCACCTACCATTATGGTTGAAACTAAAATTCTTGAAAAATCGTGAGATAAATGGGATGATGCACGTAAGTTGAGATGTACCAGTAATGTGAAATCCTTGAACTCTTTATTCTACTCATTAGATAAAACTGAATTTAACAGAATCTACAATTGTGAAACTTCTTTTAATATTTGCCATTTACATGAAGTAACACCTGAAGGTAGCTCGCATGTAAATGAGTCAAAGCTATTTCGATTGGAGTCCAAATAAGAACAATTTTAAATAGAGATTGACAAGGAGGTGGGAAGTATGTACACTCATTTCACGAATATTGTAAATGCCTCTAAATTTCTCGGAAAGACCTACTTAAATGGAGATTTGGTAAGGAAGATCCTGAAATCCTTGCCTCCACGATTCAATTCGAAAGTGATCGCCATTGCTGAATCTCGCAAAATCAGTACCATGGAGATAGAGAGTCTCATTAGGAACCTGAAGACCTAAGAGCTCAAATTGAAAATTCAAGCTGAGGAATATCCTAGGGAATAGAAAATGAAGGCACTTGCTTTGAATGTGGGCAAGAAAAGGTGGTGGTTGAGGAGACTGATGATGAGGAGAGCTTGTACAGCCGTGAGTTCAAAAACTTCATTAGGAACCCAAAGAGGTGGGACGAATTTGATAGATACATGAAAACGGTGCTGAAGAGAAAAAAAAAGTGGAACAAGCCATCAAAAATGGCAAAAAGTAATGGAGAAGAATCCATCCCGGAGTGCATCCACTACTGTAAATCCAGACACTTCAAGCGCAAATATTCGGAGCTTTTGAAAGAGTAGATGTAAAGGAAGACCCGTGGAAAGGAAAAAAGGTGCTAAAGGCATCAACCTAGGACAACACATTAATAGATGAGTTAGATACCTCCATCTCAAGTACTAAAGAAGAGGAAAATATGTGTCTCATGGGGAAGCATCAAAATGAGTCTAACGGCGAATCCAATATCCATAACAACACTAAGGCAACTCTTCCCACTTATGATGAGCTTGACGATATATATGAAAAATTACGTGATAAATTAGATGATTTGCTTAATGAAAATAGTGCCTTAAAATATGAAAATAAGAAAATGAAAAAGGATATGAAATGCCTTAATATGAACTTGTCAAATGTGAAAAAGAGAAGGGCGAGTGGCAAGAGTAATTTCACTCTTTGAGCATGATAAATGAACTGAAAGATAGCCTCGTCGAGACTTCCTCTAAAATTGAACGCTTACCAAAAAGAGGAAAGCCTTGGAGAAAGGGCTACATATTTCACTTAGCCACATTGAAGATGGGAAGAAACAGTTTGTAAGCCAGTGTGTGATGCTCGTCACAGAAAACACTGCATAAAATGCGAAGATACATGACCTGAACTGTGTTATCTAGAAATTTAGAATAGGCCAAAATCATTGAATATGTTGTTGGGTTATCAATGTCAAGGATCTGGGAAGTTCGGGATGGGATACAAACACGTAAAATTATCGCTCGGCGAAATCACTGTCGCTGGCAATAACTCTTCTCCAGTAAATCTGAAAAATAATTTTCAGAAAAATAAAATGAAATATATTAAAACTGGAAGTCTTCTCCATCTTCCAACATGAGATCAAATAGAACGGAAAAGGTGGCATCCACAGCCTATACCAAGTGTGTCAAATGTAAAAAAGTTTGGTCACACTTTTGACTCGTGCTTGAAGAAAGGATCAACTAAAGTAGCACAAATCTGGAAGCCAAAGTCGTCTACTTATACTATGGGTGGAACAACTTGGATAACTAAAACTTTACCCTCATTCTATTTTTAGATGTGTTGGTAGGCTAAAGACTATAAGAAAGTCTAGTACTTGGACTCTGGGTGTTCCAAGCATATGACGGGAGATGAAGACAAGTTCCTTAGTCTGAAAATGAAAAAGAGAGGCATGGTGACATTTGGAGACAACAACAAAGGAAGAATTATGGGTATCAGCACCATAGGCAACAAGCATTTTTCTATTTCAAACGTACTGTTAGTAGATGGTTTAAATCATAATTTAATATTCATTAGTCAACTGTGTGAAAAGGCTTAAATGTTTTATTTGAAACCAATACAAACATGAGTAAAATCAATTTTTGCTTGTTCCTATACAGTTCTTTTTTGGAGCAGTTTTATATTCCAAGTTCTGCCAGATTTTATCCAGTCTGATTTCAATTTTTTCCCCCATTTTCTTTCATTGATAATATTGTAATTTGTGGTACTTCAATGGTGAATTTGTTTAATTCATAAGCACGGCTTTTGAGCACATATACTCTCGGAATTTAACTATTCGTGTATGAGTCTAATACATTAGGTATTGTATACAAACCCTGAATCCCATCCTGTGAGCATAATCACAGTACATAGTGTACGCCTTCATCTGAATGGATGATTGGAAACACAAAAGATTATATCTTGACTTGGGAGGACAAAAAAGTACTATTTAGTATGCAAAGAACTGTAATAAAAACTTAAAATTACAGTCTTAATTTTATTGATCCCATGCATTCCAAAAAAAAGGTTAACTAAAATACAACCTAAAACTAACTAATTACATAAGTAGAAAAAAATTATTAATAATATAGTTGTAAAATCAATGATTTCATACAGTCGGAAAAAAATTCTTTAAAGAACAGTCTTTGAATTAATACAGTTTGAAAAAGGATAGTTAAAAATGCAAATGTAAAAATCTATATTTACAAAGTAGATCGATTTGATGTTTCACCAGTAGCCTGCATGTTTGAGGTAGTCATGTGGAAGTGATAAGGTTTTGGTGGAAATAAAATCTTCCCTATTTCAGCAATTTTAAATACAACTCAGAACCATGATCGACTTGAAGATAAAAGAGAATGAAGTCACATTTTCACCAACTGAAGTTTTAGATATCATACTTCAACGAGACATCCACAAGAAGAGAATTCAGAGCTCCCAGGGTATGGTGCTACGTCAAGAGTTCTTCTTGTGCACTGGTTCTAGAGCTCGAGGTTTGTCATTTTGATATTACCACCTATTAAAGGAAAGAAAATACCACCAAAGCAAAAAACCGAACTCCTAGAAGAAAGTTTTTAGGTCAAGAGAAGGCAAGAATAACCCCAATGATGCCATGGAATCTGCATCTTCCAATTTATCTCCTCATTTCATTGTTTTGATCATTATATGCCACCTCCTGATGGTAATCTCTATTAGAAAATATCATTGAGAGATAACTTCAACCCAAGAAGAATAAAACCGCTAATAGGCTGCAATAAACACATTACAGCATACACCAATGCATGACAACCTTGCGAGGTATTGGACATTAAAAAAACAACCACACTAGTAAAAACACACACAACAAGGAAACTAGCAAGACATGCAGTACGGCAGCGGACAGGCCCAGACCGCCAGCAACTTCTACAGCATCTAGCTCGCAGCGAGTAAGAACAGGTCAGCAGCGATCTCAAAGCACATCGACCACTTCTTCTCCAGCTCGCAGCAATAATGGTCAAGCCGTCAGCAACTACAGGCACATACATAACGACCACTCCTACTCCAGCTTGCAGTGATAAAGATCAGATCAGTAACGACAACAAGTACATGCGACCACTTCTACTCAACTCGCCAACAACTATAGCACTCCAGTTCACCAACGACTGCCTCAACTCGGTAGTGACTAAACAATAGCTCGCCAATTACAGCTTCCAGATTGCCCAGACCCCCTTGCAGACCGAAACCAGTAACTCGCCAGCAGCTTGCCAGCAGTTCGCTAACTATTGGGTACATTGTGAATAATGTAAATGATTTATAGAAGCCCTTTCAACTCAATGATATACACAAATTTGTATTTGATATATGTTGAATTTACTTGTGCAGGTTCTATGTTGAAGGAAAAATAAACTAAATACAAAAGTGTCGAGACACTAGGCAAGTGTCGACACCATTGTAAAAGCAGTGCTGAGATAAGTAATCAAGTTGTGTCAACACTCAGGACTAGTGTCTACACCCTTATTTAAGTAGTGCTGAGACAGGAAAGCTGTGTCGACACTCTGGACTAGTATCGACACATTTCACTCAAGTTATGTCGAGACTGGAAGCAAGCTGTGTCGACACCCAGGACTTGGGTTGACACTATTAGTCAAGAACTCAGCTGTGTCGACACTTAGGACTAGTGTTGACACATTTCTCACAAGTTGTGTCGAGATAAAAAGCTAGCAGTGTCGATATAATTGATTGAAGTCAACATCCCTATAAGAGAAGTGTCAACACTCAGGACTGGTGTCGACAGATTCTAAGTACAGAAGTGTTAACACCTTCATGCAGAATCTTTCAAGACAGAAATTCTTCCAAGTCCAGAACTTGAAGCCTGAAGTTCTGACAACCGTTAGGACTGTCAGATGTCAGTGGATTAACCGGGGTAGCCGGTCACTTTGCCAAAGCCTATATAAGAAGACAAACATAATATAAACTTAAGAGCATTTATTCTCATTCTTCTCATCTAAAGTTTGTCAAAACAATTCAATAGAATTATGAAGGTGGAGAGAATGCAGATCGTGGATCAACTTCAATCTTCTCCAGCAAAGTTCAACCCTACCTTCTCCTTCAAGAAGCTTTGAAAAACCTAAGAAGGGTTGGACCTTTTTCTTCACAGCCATGAATAAGGAAGAATATTTCACATCAAGATCTTATCAAGTAGAAGTCACCAGTCTCTCTCTTTCTAGGTGACATTTCAAAACACAAATTACTTCTATTTTAATAATTTTGTAAGATCTATTAGTAGATCTAGGGTGTAGGAGGTTGATTCCTCTGAGTTGTAATCCTAAATTATAAAGGCTGAGGTAGGGTTGTGAGCCTGAAGTAGGATAAGGGAACATTTCTTTGAGCTGTATGAACTGGAAGGTTCTGAGATTGTAGCGAAAAGGTTTGCCTAAGGAGTAGGAGTGGAGGTGCACTCTGATGTAGGGTTCTTGAAGAGGAACCTGAGTTGTACTATCTGGAAGATCTGAGGTAAGACATTGTTGTGTCTGAGTTGTAGGAGCCAGCTGGGCTCTGAGGTGTAAGATCTGAGGATCTAAGGAAAAATAATTAGGAGTTTGGCCGAATCTGGTTCATTGTTAAATACGCGAAGGGGGAAACTGTATGTACCCATAAATTGGGGAAACACTATAAGACTATTGTGTGTTGTGTTGTGATTTGTGTTGTGATGTGTGTTGTGTTTGTTAAATTAGATATGTGCAATTCTTAGAAGATCAACTGTGTTCTTGAATACTGTGGTTGGATTAATAAACACATTAAGAAATTTCTCTGATTTATAGTAGCCAAGATTTAAATTAGACCTATTCACCCCCTCTAGGTCACTCTCTTTCCTAAACAAACACTTTATACTAACAGCTCGCTAGCAACCCTCTACAGACTACACAGACCACCTTGCAAACTGCAACCAGTAACTCCCCAGTAGCTCTCCAACAGCTCTCTAGCAACCCTCTATAGACCGCTCAGACCACCTTGCAAACTACAACCAGTAACTCCCCAGAAGGTCACCAAGAGCTCACTAGCAACCCCCAACAGACTGCCCAGACCACCTTGCAAACCACACACCACTGACGGATACAAACAAGGCAGTTCGAAGAACACACAAACCACCTTGACCACTTATACTTAGATATTAAAATAGTGGATAAGCAACCTATTTATAGAGAAAAGAAACCAGAACACCAAACACCAGCCTCGCTGCAAATCCACCTAGAACACCGACTAGTAACCTCCAAAATAGGAAACAGGCCGCCCGGCTTACAAGACAAGTCGCCCGGTCTTACTTCAAAACTTAACACTCCACCTTTTAGTGAGCCCCAGGAACAACACCAAGAAGAGATCGTAGTTGCTCAAACGGCCCTTTGAACAGGGCCTTTGTAAGGATTTCTGCAATATTAACTTGGCTACACACATGCTCTACAGCAAGGGATCCACCCCGCACTTTCTCTCGAATAAAGTGATGCTCAATCTCAATATGTTTTATTTGTGCGTGAAAAATAGGGTTGGTGACAAGTTTCAGCGGACTCTCATTATCACCGTGAATCAAGGTTGGTCCCTTTACTTCTTCATCAACATCCTCCACCAGGATCCGTAGCCAAATGCACTCCTGTGCGGCGAGAGCAGTCACCTTTTACTCTGCCTCAGTGGTAGACAGAGAGATTGAGTCTTGTTTCTTGCTACACCAAGATATAGCGATACCTTTGTATAGGAACATATACCCGGATGTCGACTTCCGGTCATTAGTATCTCCAGCATATTCTACATCTGTGTACCCATGTAGAGTGAAGCTCAACTTCCTCCCATACAGTATCCCCATGTCCAAAGTAGTCTTCACATACTTCAGAATTCCTTTGGCTACCTCGAGATGAGGCACTCGTGGCTCCTGCATATATCTACTAACTTGACCAATAGCAAAGGCAATGTCTGGTCGAGTGATATTCAAGTATATCAGGCTCCCCATCAAGGCTTGAAAAATCTTCGCGCCAGGAAGAGTCCTCCCCTCAGCCTTCCGAAGTTTAAGCCCAACCTCAAGCGGGATAGAGACATTCTTTCCTTCCTTCATGCCGAAGCGCTCTATAATTCTTTCAGCATAGGCTCTCTGGGATATAAGTATACCACTCTCACTCTTCTCAACTTCCAATCCAAGGAAATGATGTAGCTAACCAAAATCCTTCATCTCAATAGCTCTACATTAAGCATTTCCACCTCCCTATCATCGTTCCCGGTTATGATCATGTCATCGACATATAAGAGAACTTGAACATGTAGATCATCATCCTTCTTAATGAACATGTCGGAGTTGGAGTCAGATGAGTTGTACCCGCAGAACTGAATATACTCAGCAATCTTGACATACCAGGCTCTCGGTGCCTGTTTTAGCCCGTGCATACCCTTCTTTAGTTTTCACACATGATGTGGTAGGTTCTTGGACACATATCCTGGTGCATGCTCCATGAAAATATCCTTGTCGATCTCTGCATACAAGAAGACATTCTTCACATCAAGCTGCCACAGCTTCCACTTCTGACATGCTGCTAAAGCAATAACCATCCTAATAGATGTCATTTTTGCCACAAGGCTGAAAGTCTTTCATAGTATTCATCGTACTTCTATGAGAAATCTCGAGCAACCAGCCATGCCTTGTATCGCTCTTCTTCTCTATCAGCCTTCCTCTTGAACTTTACACTCATTGGTAGGTGACAGGCTTCATTCCTTCAACCAAGGGAACTAGGTCCCACGTCTCATTCTTCTCTAGAGCTGTCATATCTTTTCTCATGGCTTCATCCCACTCTTTTATGACAACTGCATCCTCAAACCGAGCAGGTTACTTTTCTTTGAGAGGTCCTACAAAAGAAACAGGAGACAAGGCTCACAAAATCTCCTTCCTTGTATCGAGCGGGTAGGGTAATGGTTCACTTTGATCTTGTAAAACCCTGTCTACTTTAAGCCGTGTCTATAGACTCCCCAACTCCAGTCCCTTGCTCATCACATCTTGAGATAATGCTCCCCCCACTTTTGGAGGCTGAAGCTCCATCCAAGTCAGACAGAGAAGACAGTGGATCACTTGGATACATCACGAATTCAACCTCAGGGTCATCAACAACCCTTGCTTCGTTACTTCTTCCTTCAACTTGTAAACTCGTATAAGAGACTCCCAGATAGTAAATTAGTTTGTCAAACACCACATCACGAGAGACGATAGTCTAGTGGGTATGCACTGATGAGTAACATTTAAGATAAGTAATATCTCCAAATTCTATGAACTATAGTCAAGAGCACCTATCGTTCATAGTATAGGATATTTTAAGAATATCAAGTGTCGTATTACTTTGGGTCTATGGAGTACTCCTACTCACACAAGTTAATATTATTTTATTGGTAAATAACGATAGAAAATTAATAAAACTATGAACTAAGATTAACGCTTGATCTTGGCTTACTTTGAATTAAAATAAACTTTTCTTAAAAACAAACTTCTAAATAACCTACTTCAACCGTGGAGGTTCCTAAACTACAAAAGCATCTCCCTCGAGCTCATGCTTTTGACTAACCGTAGGTTGATCGATTAAGACCTCTCGTCTAGTCGAAACCCCTAAGATTGTTTTAGGCAGTGAACCCCTCTATTGGATTTGACTCCAATCCAGAAGATCCATATCATCCTCTCTCGAGGAGTGCATGCAGCTCCTTCTACCTTTGAGTGTTCTACCCGTATCCACAACCTCTCGATAAATGTAAGATACGGAACTATGGTCAAAAAAATTTAAATCAAAGATAGATCAAAGTGAAGAAATTAGTAGAATTTGACAATAAGAAGATTATTTTATTCAAAAGGTTGTCATGATCAAGTGCTAATGAAATTAGCTACTTTACATGAAAAGGGAGATACATAGAAAGATAAATAAAGACATGATCGAAATAAAATAGTACTAAAATTGAAAGCTAACAAAGTGTGAAATTACACTATGTAATTGAAAAATACATAAATGAAATGCCTGAAAATAAGAAAATAAGCTACTAAAACTACTCCTAGATGACTCCCTAGATGTCCCATAGATGATGGCTTTGTCTGGAAATTATAGGCAATTTTCTGGAAGGTCAAGCCCCTAGGCCACGCCCGTGACCTAGGGCGTGTAAGTCTCAGAACCGTCGTCTTGAAAACCCGGGAACATTGGGAGAAAACCGCCAAAATTCGTTGTTTTACGGTCATGCCCCTCAGCCATGCCCGTGACCTAGGGCAAGTCAGGTCTGTTACTACAAACAACGGGAAGGAGAAACGGCGGGAGTTAATCTAGCGGTTGCTGGACGGCCACGCGCGTGATATGGGAGTGTGTACTGACCGTGTCAGCAAATGGCTGGAAACGACGCAATTTGACATCAATTCGGTAGTTTCGGGTAGGTCATGCCCTAGGTCATGTGTAATAACCCCATCTGTTTACATTGTATATACTAGAAGGTCCGGTCGGGGCCCCACAACATATACCACAAAACAGGCGGTGACGTTACGGTATGAAACCAGAGTAGCGCAGCGCACCCTAACACATTGCATTCTAGCGGAAGCCTATAATACTACACTTGAACTCCACACCTGAATGTCCAACATATAAAAACTTCATATTTTATACATCATAGGAATGTCTTACAACACACATAAACAGTTGGCCTTATGGCCTTACAGGGCTTTCATAACAGTGGCCTCAAATATTGGCACGCAGGCCGACCACATCAAAAGAAAACATAACACTTCCATTTCTTTTAGCCTTCGAGGGCTAGCAACGATAGCAACAAATGCAGCAGGGACTTCAACACGTATGCGTCCTGCTAGGCTCTCCAGCACCTGCACAGGGACATTCCACTAAAGGGTGGCAAACAGAGGCAACGATCAACATTCAGCTGACCAAATTATAACGACCCTACCCCTTTATCGGGGCAGTGGTATTCTTCCCTGCAGGTTTAGCATATCACAAGCTTGTATATATATCTCATATAATGTGCTTTCATGTACACATGCCATCACAACCGTCAGCCACCTGGCCTGATGGTCTGTGCACTCAGGGCACATTCTTGGTGTACCGGTAAACTAGTTGCCCACCACCGTATCAGGGTCGCAACCTAACGACAAAGTACTTGAGCATTTACTCCATGGCATGCAGCCGGAGTTTTATAGTCTTAGTGAAACGAGATTGGCCCGTAGCCCCTCATTGTATCACGGCGCGCAGGCCTAAGACTCTTTCTATACGCTCCAACAGACTGCACTTTCAGGCCTCACCTCGGACGGATATAACGCAGGTCGGATCCTCCACCCCCCGTTGCTCAAATCGGCTTACCCTCACCGAGCACATCATACTCGCGACTAAATCAAAGGCGCGGGTTGGTCTCACCAATCCTGTTCTGGCATTCAAGCCTGGGTGCTTTCCTTAGTACACCAGTGCATACTCTTACACCCATTTCATATCACACATCATTAGCGGATCATTCCTGGGCACACCAGTATTTTCTGCTACTATCTTCACATGTATGACTCCGCAAATTTCACAAATCTCAGGGGTCTTTCCTGGCTACCACGCCAGTACTTCCTGCTACTCCATTTCACAGGTACCATCCCTGAACATTAAGAATCACAAAGGGTATTTCCTGGAATTCCAATCCAGTACTTCCTGTTACTTCCTTCACAGGTAGAACCCAACATCACAAGCAACACAAGCATAATATGGATATTTTCCTGGACTACCACACCAGTACTTCCTGCTACTTCCTTTCACAGGTCCAATCCGTCGACTCCTAAACTATACGTTTATCACGGAGTCTTCTCCGGCTCGTATGAGACATCACCAATCTAGACCAACCTGTCCATATGGTTTCACACAGCATGCCTATTCCGTACTCAATTTCCGGATCTATATGCCAACAAATTGGGGATTCCATGAATCAACCCAAAGACTCCCACAACAAGCCACCTTCTGGTGGGAGAATCAGATGCATATGCCAAAAGGAAGCATTCACATGGCTAGGAAGAAATGTCGTCACCCTCGAAAACCGCTTTGGTGCCATGAGCTCCTAACTGGCTAGGAAGATCCGCAATAGCGTTTCCTCCGCAACGCCGACCTCAGATCTCTCGTCGGAATACCGCGGCAGCACCGGTGAGAAGCCCCTTTCCTCCTCCTCCTTCTTCCTCTCCCTTTCTCTCACTAGGAATGTAGAAAGAGAAGGCCAAATGTAAAATGATATTTCCCTTCTCATCCACAGCCTTAAGGAAGCTTGGAGGCAGCTCAGCTATTGGATCCCAGCTGAAGGAATGGACGACCACGGTTACCCTCAAAATCATAATTTTTGCCTGACACGGCCTGTGACACGCCCGTGTCCCAGGCCGTGTGCCTCAAGCAGTGCTCAACCGACTTATCCAATCCAGTGACATGCCCATGTGACACGCCCGTGTCATGGGCTGTATCACCTGACACGCCTTCAGATACGCCCGTGTCTATGGTCGTGTTCATCAGGCTGCACAACTTCAAAATCACTCGAGACTCACACGGCCTGTGATACGCCTGTGTCTCAGGCCGTGTGCAAATTACACGACATTAGACACTCCACAGCTCAAATTCATCCGGCTGAGTTCGTCGACCGCACTGACACGCCCTGTGACACGCCCGTATCACAGGCCGTGTCCTATGCTCTCGACGATCGTCGACCGAATTTTTGTCGACCACTCGTCGACTGCTCACCCAAGAAGGACACACCCTGGGACACACCCGTGTCCCAGGCCATGTCACCCAATTTTTTCCAAACTCTAAATTTTGGGGTGTTACAACCCTCCCCTCCGTACAAAAATTTCGTCCACTAAATTTGCACCAAGTAAGGAGCTCAAACAGAAGGATTTTTATTCCACAATCGCTTCAATACAAGTCGATACACACTGCATAACCGTTATACAAAAGGTTCGGGAAACTCAGCTCGCATGGTCTGCTCTCGCTCCCATGTAAGCTCCTCATGGCCGCAATTGTCCCACCGAACTTTAACCATCGCGACTGTCTTGTTCTGCAACTGCTTCTTCGCCCGATCCTCGATCTGAATAGGCCTAACCTTCGCCGTTAGCCCATACTCCACCGGCACTTGATCATCCCTGATCACCTGATCTGGATCTTTCACGGCCTTTCGCAGCACCGAGATGTGAAACACATCATACAATCCACCCAAGTCTGTCGAAAGAGCTAGCCGATATGCGGCTTCTCCAACTCGCTCGACCACTTCAAATGGACCAAGGTATCTTGGACTTAACTTTTTCAGATGTCGAATCTTGGATACGCCTTTGAAGGGTTTGATTTTTAAGTATACCGAATCGCCTACCACGAATTCCACATTCTGGTGCTTGGCGTTGTAGTATTTCGCTTGACGATCTTGAGTGATCAATAGTCATTCCTGAATAGTGCGTATTGTCGAGTTTGCTTCATCGACTTCATTATGTATATAAACTCTGGTTTTGCCCGCTTCTACCCAAGCTAAGGGAGTACGACACTTTCGACCATACAGAGCTTCATACGGCGTCATGCAGATGCTCGCTTGGTAGCTGTTATTTTAAGCGAACTCCACCATCTAGAGATGATCTTCTCATCTCTTTCCAAAGTCAAGGACGCACATCCGAAGCATTTCTTCCATTGTTCTGTTGGTCCTTTCAGTTTGGCCATCCGTCTGGGGATGAAAGGACATACTAAATGTCAACTTCGTGCCCAACAGTCGATGAACTCGCCTCCAGTCATTCGATGTGAACTGCCTGTCTCGATCACTTACGATGCTCCGAGGAATACTGTGTAGCCACACAATCTGGTCAACATACAATTTTGCCAAACTTTCTACCGAATCATCCCGCCTGTTCGGCAAGTAGTGTGCCACTTTCGTTAGCCGATCAACAATTACCCAGATGGAATCATTTCCGCGTTGAGATCTAGGCAACCTGTGCACAAAATCCATGGAAATATCGTCAAACTTCCATTCTAGAATTGGCAACAACTTCAAATAACCGCCCGGCTTCTGGCATTCCGCCTTTACCATAGCACAGGTTTGGCATTTGGCCACATAAAGAGCAACATCTTTCTTTAGCCCTGGCCACCAGAACAACTTTTTCATATCTTTGAACATCTTCGTGCTCCCTGGGTGGATTGAGTACTTCGTATAATGTGCTACATACATCAGTGCTTCTCTCAATTTACCCAAATTCGAGACGCACAAATGGCCATCTTTCTGCAAAAGACCGTCATCCCAGGAGAACTTGCCCTCTGGCCCATCTTTAGCATAGCGTAGGAGATCTTCATCTAGCCATGTTGCTCGTCGTATCCGATCTGCAAGGTCACACTACACCTTCATTCCATTCAGACATGTATTGGACATAGAACTCTTGTCAACACACGAGATCTCCAATGCTTCCAACTCCTGGATGAGACGTTCATCATGCCTCTGCAACCAGCTTGCCCTTACCGGAGCTCTCCGATTCAAGGCATCCGTGACTACGTTCCCCTTCCCGGGAGTATAATGAATCTCAAAGGTGTAGTCTCCATGGAACTCCAACCACCTTCGTTGTCGTATATTCAGGTCCATCTGCTCCAACAGGTACTTTAGGATCTTGTGATCTGTATAGATCTCCACCTTCACACCATAAAGATAGTGTCACCGTAACTTTAGTGCAAAAATCACCGCCGCCAATTCTAAGTCATGGACGGGATAGTTTCGTTCGTGCACCTTCAGCTGGCGTGAGCCATAAGCAATCACTTTTCCATTTTGCAGAAGAACACAGCCAAAGCCGCTCCCTGAGGCATCACTGTAGATTACAAACCCATCGGTACCACATGGCGATGACAACACAGGCGTCGTGGTCAACCAAACCTTCAGCTCTTCAAAAGCTCGCGCGCACTCTGGCGACCAAAAGAACTTCTGCTCTTTTCGCATCAGCGTGGTTAGCGGCAAAGCGATACGCGAGAAATTTGCAAAAAATCTTCGATAGTAGCCCGCTAGTCCAAGGAAGCTCCTGACCTCGGCCACTAAAGACAACACTGGCCACTCCTGTATGGCCTTTATCTTCGCTGGATCCACCGCTATGCCCGCTCCACTCACCACATGGCCCAAAAAAGCCACCGACGATAGCCAAAACTCGCACTTTGGAACTTGGCGTAGAACTGATTCTATCTCAACGTATTCAACACCAACCGCAAGTGCTTCTCATGATCGGCTTCCAATCGAGAGTAGACCATAATATCATCAATGAATACAATCACAAATAGATCCAGGTACACTCGGAATATTCGGTGCATCAAGTCCATAAATACCGAGGGCGCATTGCACAGCCCAAACGACATTACCGTGAACTCATAGTGCTCGTACCGTGTTCCAAATGCGGTTTTGGGAAGATCTTCTTCCCATATCCTCAACTGGTAATAACCAGACGTCAAGTCCAACTTCGACTAGATGGACGATCCCACTAGCTGATAAAACAACTCATCAATCCGCGGAATCAGATATTTATTTTTCTCGGCCAGCTTATTAAATTAGCGGTAATCAATACATAACCGCAATCCACAGTCTTTTTTTTTCACAAAAAGCACAGGTGTGCTCCACGGAGACATGCTTGGGCGTATATAAGCCTTCTCCAACAATTCGTGCAGTTGGACTTTCAACTCCGCCATTTCCTTTGGCGCGACGCGATATGCCGAGCGGGCCACAGGTTGCTCACCTGGCACCAACTCGATCGTGAACTCAATCTCTCGCTGGGGTGGTAGCCCAGGGAGATCCTTTGGAAACACATCTATAAACTCTGACACGATCAGAACATTACACACACTAGCCTTAGGCTCAACATCCCGAATTAGCGTGAAGTACAACTCTGTGCCCTTTCGAACAGCTTTGGCAACTTGGAGTGCAGATATCAACGTCCCGCTTGCTCCTCGCATACCCGTGAACTTCGTCTCCTGCTCAGTATTCTGGCCCAACATGATCTCTTTGGACTGGCAATCTATCAAGGCATGCTGCTCCGCAAGCCAATCCATACAAAATATTACGTCAAATTCTGATATCGGCAATATAGATGCAGTCAAACAGAAATCCCGACTTCTTATTTGCACCGCCACATCACAAGCTCAGTCCGCAAGAGCATAAAACCATTCGGCAAAACCACCCTGACGCTATCTGTCTTTACCCGTCTAGGTATCCCAAGCAGCGTTATGAACTCGCTAGACAAAAAAGAGTGTGACGCACCCGTATCAAACAGTTCTCGCTCCAGCATGTTCCGAATCATCATAAAGCCTGTGGTAATCAAGTCACACACAATCCGCATACACATATGCAATACGCAAAACATACAAGCAATGCAATGCACAAAACTGAACTAGTACCTGTGACGACGTCACTCTGCTTGATGGCCTCCTGCAGGCCAAGATTGTAGACCCGGGGTTGTGCCTGCGATGCAGAGGATTCCACCACTGCCTTGCCCTTTTCCGCATATGACGCTCCCGCCTTGTAACACCCCAGATTTTGAGAGAGGGTCGATTTGCGTTTCTGGCCAATTTTGGTTTCTGGCAGGGGGCACACGGCCCGGGACACGGGCATGTCCCCGGCCGTGTTAGGCTGGATTCGACGACTTGGCCGCGTAGTCGACACTTTGCGCTTGACGATGTGTCAAGACAGGGCACACGGCCTGCGACACGGGCATGTCGCAGGGCGTGTCGAGCCCTTGTCGACACTCGGCCCGGGGTGTCTACAGTTTTCGCTCGACAATGTGTCGAGACAAGGCACACGGCCAAGGACAAGGGCGTGTCCAAGGCCGTGTGGGTCGGTCGACGAACTTCAATCGACGATGTTCACTCAACGATTGTCGAGTGTCGAGTGTCGATTGTCGAGACTGGGGCATACGGCCTGTGACACGGGCGTGTCACAGGGTGTGTCCCGCTTGGTCGACGATCTTCGCTCGATGTTTTTCCGCGGTGTCGACACAAAGGCAATCGATGAGTGTCGAGACTTCGCACACGGCTTAGTACACGGGCGTGTCCCAGGCCGTGTCCTTCTCGGGTTATTTTCGGGGTTGTGTCGATGGAGGCACACGACCGACCACACGGCCGACCACACGGCCGTGTCAGTCGGGACACGGGCGTGTCGGGTCGAACACGGGCGTGTCGAATGCCCGTGTGCTGTTCCAGGCACGTCGATTTGTGACGACAAATAGGGGACACGGCCCTGGACACAGGCGTGTGTCAGGCCGTGTTCGGCCCAGGTATTTTATTTTTCAGACGGATCGTGGTCATTCCTTCCCTTATTTTGGGATCTGATGGTTCAAGACTGCTCTTGGGAAGTTAATTCCGAGAATAGGGTTGGAAACCCTCATTCTACTCCAAGCGTTCTCTTACTATAATTTTAGAGAGAAGGGAGAGCAAGGAAGAAGGTGAAGGAGGGTTTGGGCTGTAGGAGAGGCTTCGGTGCTCCAAATCGCGAGCCGAGTCCAGATCCGTGGAGGCTAGATCTTTGCGAAGGTTTTCATCCGGCTATTTTGCCATGGCAAGGAAGAGGAGTCGGAAGGTAACGACACTTCTCCTCTCGATCTTAGGATGGATGTCTTTAGCATCATTTCTTTTCTAGTTTTGGGCACCAAACACTAAAATGAGAGGGGTGGGTCGCCAAGGTTCAATAGGAACCTCCGGTTCGATTGAGTCCATCCCCGACATGATTTGCATTAGAGATCCGCTCCGTTAGTGGATTATGCATGGTGGGTGAAGCTGTAGTCGCGACCGTTAGTCCGACTCGGTGATGTTGCATACGAACTTAAAGGATTCGTAGAGTTTCCGTTGCGGCAAGATGTCGTTTGTGATGTGGTTATGTTTTTCCCCTTTTTCTCAAGTGAGTACATGTAGTCGGAACCGGACAAGGTTAGATCCTCGTGGCGGTAGATGGTTTTCTTGGTGGACAAGGTTAGCTCCGCATGAGTTGTAGATGGTTTCCTTGGTGCGTGGGAACACTGCAGTACAAATGAGGGATTAGGGTGGAATTGTCTTGGTTTGTGATGTGCCAAGGTGTGGCTGTGTCACCGTGGTCAGCTGGCTATCCCGTGACGTTCACGTCATGTGTGGAGAGTGTCCCGGCAAGACTAGTCCCCTTCTGTGAGACTGACGAGAATGCCAAGCCTGGGGGCAAGCCCGGGCAATGAGGCCATGAGCGGGTGGGGTCCGGCAAGGCTTCTTAGAATCGGTCAGTTTGTGTTTGTTGGAATCCTGACATGAGACATCAAAGCTTGTAGGCAACCCCAGGTCTAAGACCTTGAGCGGGTGGGGCCTTTGCAAGAGTTCCATTTGGTGGCCTGTGTGTCGTTGGGGGGGAATTGTGTTACCCCCTTTGTTTGTGGCTTTATGCCAATGGGGAAAGGATGAGTACCCATGTGATGTGATGATGTGCTAGATGCATACGAGATAGGGTGCCTTGGGTGAAGCCCGGGTTGTTGCATACATGTTGCATAAGTAGGCCCTTTTTATTGTATGCTCAACCAGTAGAGAACATGTATGATGTGTGTGACATCCAAGCCTGTTTCTGTAGCTGCTTTTTCTTGCTTATGAATATTGCATACAAAGTGCTAACTTGCAGGTTGGAGGAATACCCCGGGGTCCGTTAGGGGCGGCCGGGAGGAGATGTGTTTGTTACACAGTTTGAGGTCAGCCTTTGATGACCCACGTTACTAATAAATTTTATAGGGCAAGGATCGCAAGCAGGAGCTAGCTCGCCGGCCAGAAAGGCCTAAGCCTCATGAAGTGCTTCTCTCTTTTGTAGCTCTACTTATATGATGTTGTATGTTTGAGACTCATGTTGTCCGGCTTGCATGCCGAGGTAGACTAGGAGTGCTATGCACTTTCTTGACTGTTGTATTATTTGAGTTTGGACACTTGTTGTAAGGCCATAAGGCCATTGTTATTACTCTTCTTGTGGTGGATAACTTCTTGTCTTGCTTGTGTTTCCGCTGTGTTGTGCAAAGAGTTTTGAGTGTGCGTAGTTATATCATCTTATAATACTAAAGCTGTGACGTCCGTATGTTGTGGGGCCCCGGTCGGACCCATATTATACGGTCATTACAGGGGAGGTGTTACAATTTGGTATCAGAGCCAGGTTTGATTCAAGGTCAATACGTAGAGAAGTTATCCACATAAGAGTAATGCGGGACCATGAGTGTTCTTATGTTTAAGTCTTGAGATTAGAGACTGATTCCTTGTTTCTTGTTTTCTTGAAGAGTGCAAGCAACGAGGCGGGAACGTCGAGAGCAAGACAAGAGCTTTCGGCGTGCAGTGCTACTGCTCCAGGTCTTTTGGGCACGGGTGTAAACCCGGCCGACTTCTGCCGCATGCTTGCAGAAGCGATGGTCGCAGCCCAAGCTGCAGCGGCAGCTCAGGTAGCAACCCCTGCTACACCGGACACGGCGACGGCCGTGCCAGGCGGAGAGGTCAGGCAAGTAGAGCCTTTGCCGGAAAGGGTGGTTGTCGGACATGTAGACCGGCACATGAAGTATTTCCTTAGCTTCCATCCCCCGTCGTTCAAGGGAGTTGGTACGCCAACGGATGCGGACGATTGGTTGGTTCGAATTCAACAGCTTTTGAGGGTGGCAGAGACTCCAGAAGAAAAAAAATCTGAGTATGCGGCGTTCATGTTGGAAGGAGACGCCAAGTTGTGGTGGGTGAGCCATAGCGGCCGCCAGTTCCTGGATGCACCCCGTCGGTGGAGGAGGTTGGGGATGCTTTTCTAAAGAGGTACATTCCCGTTTCTACACGGTTGGCACTTCAGAGGCAGTTCATTCACTTAATGTAGCGGGACAAGACGGTGGACGAGTATATGCAGGAGTTCACCCGTTTGGGTCATTACGCTGGAACGACGATGGCAGATGATGTAGAGAGGGATAATCTCTTCTATCAGGGGTTGAGGTAGAACCTGAGGCAACCCCTCATTTTCATGAAGAGAGCTGGTTTCAATGAGTTAGTTGAGGCAGCCAGGATAGTGGAGAGTGATCTGGAGCGAACCCAACATCGTAAGGGTTTCACTCCCAAGCAAGGGGAAGGGAAGCCTTCCCAATCCCATGGAAAGCGTGAAGGGTGTAGATGGAGGAATAAGCCTCACACATCCAGGTCCGGCGAGAAGAGCAAGTGGACGCCTGGAGGTTCTCACTTTAGGGAACATAGCTCGTGTTTGTCCCCAAGGAGGAGCGGGGCAAGACGCAAGGCAGGAGCAGACTCTGCGCTCCGGCCCCAGTGCTGCAGAGAAAGGTAAGATGGCGGAGTCGAGCGCTTCTCGGTTCCAACCGGTGCAACCAAGGGCTTACAACCTTGGACAGTAAGAAGCGATCCGCCAAACCGATGTGGTGACAAGTATGAAGAAAATTTAAGTTGAAATTTTGTGCTTCATACTTTTAGACCCTTTTGTGTGATGTCTATGTTGTATGATTCGTATTAGTTTCTGGATACCCCGCGAGGGTATTGTTCGATACGGGAGCATCGCACTCCTTTCTTGCGGAGAGCTTCATCTGGAGAATAGGACTTGTGTCTTTCTCGGTGGACGCGGAGTTGAAAGTGCGCATGCCTAATGGGTCATCCATGACCACCGGGGCCAAAGGGCGCATCTGTTGGGAGCTGGACGGAGTTTACTTCGTTTTGGTAGCAGCGATTTTGCCATTGGTTGAGTTCGATGTCATTTTGGGCATGGACTGGCTTGCAGAGCAGCGCGCCAGTATTGACTGCCTATATAAGGTAGTGACCCTAAGGAGCAAAGGGTAGGCGGAAGTCAAATTTGAGGGCCTTTGTGGAGTGGTCTGTTCCATGATTTCAGCCATGCAATTGATGCGGGCGGTTAACCAGGGTGGTGTAGCGCTGATAGCATTATTGGATGTTCGTCTCTTCCAGTTGTCTTTTAAGGAAGTGCCCGTAGTGGCAGAATTCAAGGATGTGTTTCCGGAGGAACTTCCTGGAGCGCCTCCTCGGCGGGAGATCGACTTCTCGATCGAGTTAGTGCCGGAGGCTAGGCCGGTGTCACGTCCTCCATTTAGTATGACACCAAAGGAGTTGGCAGAACTCAAAGTACAGTTTCAGGAACTGTTGGAGCAAGGGTATATCAGACCCAGTTCTTCGCCGTGGAGTGCGTCGGTGTTGTTTGTAAAGAAGAAAGACGGTAGCATGCGGCTGTGCCTAGACTACCGAGAACTGAATAAATTTACCGTCAAGAATAAGTATCTGATTCCTCGGATAGATGACTTGTTCGACCAATTGGTGGGGTGGTGGTGTACTCCAAATTGGACTTGAAGTCAGGCTAATACCAGTTGCGAATTCGGGACGAGGACATCCCCAAGACTGCCTTTGGTACAAGGTATGGACACTTTTAGTTTACGGTGATGCCGTTCGGGCTGACGAAGGCGCCATCTGTGTTCATGGATCTGATGAATCGGGTATTTCGGGAATACTTGGATTATTTTGTGGTTGTCTTCATTGATGACATCTTGGTGTATTCCAAATCGGAAGTGGAGCATGAGACCCAATTAAGAGTGGTCTTGCAAGTGTTGAGGGAGAATCAGTTGTATGCAAAGTTCTCCAAGTGCGAGTTCTGGTTAGAGAAGGTGGCATTTTTGGGCCATGTGATTAGTGGGGATGGGGTGGCAGTGGATCCAACAAAAGTGGAAGCCATCAGAGATTGGCCTATTTTGAGGACCGTGGCGGAGGTCCGAAGTTTTCTTGGACTAGCCGGGTATTACAGGAGGTTCGTGGAGAATTTTTCGCGGATAGCTCTACCCCTCACCTCACTCACTCTTAAAGATTATAAGTTTGTGTGGACTCAAGAGTGCAGCCAAGCATTTGAGGCACTGAAGGAGAGACTGATGATGGCTCCAATCCTAAGTCTACAGCAAGGGACCGAGGGATTTCAGATCTTCAGTGACGCATCGGGATGCGGTTTGGGTTGCGTTTTGGTGCAACATGGCAAGGTGATAGCTTTTGGGTCTAGACAGCTGAAGCCTCATGAGAGGAATTACCCCGTCCATGACTTGGAGTTGGCGGCGGTAATTTTCGCGTTGAAAATATGGCGGCATTATGTTTATGGTGCAAAGGTGGAGATCTTCACGGATCATAAAAGCCTGAAGTATCTCTTGGATCAAAATTACTTGAACATGCGGCAACGCAGGTGGGTTGAGTTTCTTGGAGACTACGAGGTGGCGATTTAGTATACGCCAGGTAAATCCAATGTGGTGGCGGATGCTTTGAGTAGAAAGTAGTCAGGGCAAGGGAATTGGATCGAAGCTCATGATGAGCGGTTGGTACGAGAATGGGAGTACCTTGGTTTGGAATGTGTTGCGAGAGGCGAGTCCAGCATGGCTCGGTTGAACTGGATTGAATTGCAGAACGACTTGATCGATCGCATTCGGGAAGCGACTCGGTTGGATGTGGAGTTTCAACCATTTGTGTTGGAGGATCAAACGGGCGAGAGCAGCGCCTGGGAGATGATTGATGGAGTTCTAAGGAAGGACGGAAGGGTTTGTATACCGCAGTTCGGCAAACTCCGTGAGGAGTTGATGTTTGAGGCTCACTTCACAAAGTACTCCATTCACCCGGGCAGTACAAAGATGTACTTGGATATGAAGAAATCCTTTTGGTGGCCGGGGCTGAAGCGGGACGTAGCTTTGTATGTGAATCGTTGCCAGACTTGCGCCTTGGTGAAGGCCGAATGTTAGAAGCCGGGCAGGTTCCTGAAGCCCCTTCCAATCCCTGAGTGGAAATTTGATGACATCTCCATAGATTTTGGGCATGGTCTGCCTAGATCGCAGCAAGATAATGATGCTATTTGGGTGATCGTGGACCGCTTAACCAAGGTGTCCCACTTCATCCCAAATCGGAAAGAGGACGGTGTGGAGAAGTTGGTGGAGTTGTATGTTCGCAACATTGTGCGACTGCATGGCATTCCTAAGAGCATAGTCAGCGATCGAGATGGACGGTTTACGTCCAAGGACTGTAGATTGGTTCAGAAGAGTTTGGCCATGAAGCTAAAGTTCAGTACAGCGTTCCATCCTCAAACTGATGGGCAAACCGAAAGAACGAACCGTACTATGGAAGATATGCTGAGAATGTGCATTCTTGACTTCGGCAAGAAGTGGGAGGATCACCTATTCATGGTAGAATTCGCATACAATAACAGTTATCAAGCAAGTATAAAAATAGCTCCATACGAAGCTTTGTATGGGAGACGGTGTCGAACACCGATGCCTTGGGCAGAAGCGGAAGACACCAAAATTTTGGGAAAGGAGGCGGTGGTTGACGCTTGTGAGTTGGTATGGACCATTCAAGAGCGTATGAAGGTGGCGCAAGACCGGCAAGCAAAATACTTTGATGCTCGTCACCGGAAGTTGGAGTTTGCGGTAGGTGATTGGGTCTATTTGAAGATCAAACCATTCAAAGGCGTCTCACGGATTCGCTGACTCAAGAAGTTGAGTCCAAGGTTTTTGGGGCCTTTTGAAGTTGTTGAACCGGTGGGAGAAGCAGGCTAGCGGTTGGCGTTGTCCGCGGAGCTGAGTGGATTGCATGACGTCTTCCATGTCTCCGTCTTGAGGAAAGCCTTGGTGGAGGCTAGTGTGGTGATCGAGCCAGCATCGGTGCCAATTGAGGAAGACTTGAGGACGCGAGTCCATCCAATTGCTATAGAGGATTTGGAGACTCGGTAGTTGCGGAATAAAGAGGTTAAACTCGTGAAAGTCCGATGGGACAACTGCGGTCGTGTGGAGCTCTTGTGGGAGCGAGAACAAGCCATGCTAGAAGAGTATCCAGAGCTCTTCAAATCAGGTACCATTTAAGTGTGTTCCCTTTTGCTTTGTAATTTCGGGACGAAATTCTGTTAAGGGGGGAGAGTTGTAACACCCCAGATTTTAAGAGAGGGTCGATTTGCGTTTCTGGCCAATTTTGGTTTCTGGCAGGGGGCACACGGCCCGGGACACGCCCGCCCGTGTCCCGGGCCGTGTCAGGCTGGAGTCGACGACTTGGCCGCGTAGTCGACACTTTGTGCTCGACGATGTTTCGAGACAGGGCACACGGCCTGCGACACGGGCGTGTCGCAGGGTGTGTCGAGCCCGTGTCGACACTCTGCCCGGGGTGTCGACAGTTTTCGCTCGACAATGTGTCGAGAAGAGGCACACGGCCTAGGACACGGGCGTGTCCAAGGCCGTGTGGGTCGGTCGACGAACTTCAGTCGACGATGTTCACTCGACGAGTTTCGAGTGTCGAGTGTCGAGACTGGGGCACACGGACTGTGACACGGGCGTGTCACAGGGCGTGTCCCGCTTGGTCGACGATCTTCGCTCCGCGATGTCGACACAAAGGCAAATGACGAGTGTCGAGACTTCGCACACGGATTGGGACACGGGCGTGTCCCAGGCCGTGTCCTTCTCGGGATGTTTTCGGGGCTGTGTCGATGGAGGCACACGGCCGACCACACGGCCGTGTCAGTCAGGTCACGGGCATGTCGGGTCGAAAACGGGCGTGTCGAATGCCCGTGTGCTGTTCCAGGCACGTCGATTTGTGACGGCGAATGGGGGACACGGCCGTGGACACGAGCGTGTGTCAGGCCGTGTTCGTCCCGGGTATTTTATTTTTCAGACGGATCGTGGCCATTCCTTCCCTTATTTTGGGATCTGATGGTTCAGGACTGCTCTTGGGAAGTTAATTCCGAGAATAGGGTTGGAAACCCTCATTCTACTCCAAGCTTTCTCTTACTAAAATTTTAGAGAGAAGGGAGAGCAAGGAAGAAGGTGAAGGAGGGTTTGGGCTGTAGGAGAGGCTTCGGTGCTCCAAATCGCGAGCCGAGTCCAGATCCGTGGAGGCTAGATCTTTGCGAAGGTTTTCATCCGGCTATTTTGCCATGGCAAGGAAGAGGAGTCGGAAGGTAACAACACTTCTCCTCTCGGTCTTAGGATGCATGTCTTTAGCATCATTTCTTTTCTAGTTTTGGGCACCAAACACTCAAATGAGAGGGGTTTTGGATCGCCAAGGTTCAAGAGGAACCTCCGGGTCGATTGAGTCTGTCCCCGGCATGATTTGCATTAGAGATCCGCTCCATTAGTGGATTAGGCATGGTGGGTGAAGCCGTAGTCGAGACCGTTAGTCCGACTCGGTGATGTTGCATACGAACTTTAAGGATTCATAGAGTTTCCGTTGCGACAAGATGCTGTTTGTGATGTGGTGATGTTTTTCCCCTTTTTCTCGAGTGAGTACGTGTAGTCGGAACCGGACAAGGTTAGCTCCTTGTGGCGGTAGATGGTTTCCTTGGTGGACAAGGTTAGCTCCACATGAGTTGTAGATGGTTTCCTTGGTGCGCGGGAACGCTGCAGTACAAATGAGGGACTAATGTGGAATTGTCTTGGTTTGTGATGTGCCAAGGCGTGGTTGTGTATCCGTGGTCGGCTGGCTATCCCGTGACGTTCACGTCATGTGTGGAGAGTGTCCCGGCGTGACTAGTCCCCTTCTGTGAGACTCACGAGAATGCCAAGCATGGGTGCAAGCCCGGGCAATGAGGCCATGAGCGGGTGGGGTCCGGCAAGGCTTCTTATAATCGGTCAGTTTGTGTTTGTTTGAATCCTTACATGCGACGTCAAAGCTTGTAGGCAAGCTCGGGTCTAAGACCTTGAGCGGGTGGGGCCTTTGCAAGAGTACCATTTGGCGGCATGTGTGTCGTTGGTGGGGAATTGTGTTACCCCCTTTGTTTGTGGCTTTATGCCAATGGGGAAACGATGAGTACCCATGTGATGTGATGATGTGCTAGATGCATACGAGATAGGGTGCCTTGGGTGATGCCCGGGTTGTTGCATACATGTTGCATAAGTAGGCCCTTTTTATTGTATGCTCAACCAGTAGAGAACATGTATGATGTGTGTGACATCCAAGCCTGTTTCTGTAGCTGCATTTTCTTGCTTATGAATATTGCATACGAAGTGCTAACTTGCAGGTTGGAGGAGTACCCCGGGGTCCGTTAGGGGCGGCCGGGAGGAGATGTGTTTGTTACACAGTTTGAGGTCAGCCTTTGCTGACCCACATTACTAATAAATTTTACAGGGCAATGATCGCAAGCAGGAGCTAGCTCGCCGGCCAGAAAGGCCTAAGCCTCATGAAGTGCTTCTCTCTTTTGTAGCTCTACTTATATGATGTTGTATGTTTGAGACTCATGTTGTCCGGCTTGCATGCCGAGGTAGACTAGGAGTGCTATGCACTTTCTTGACTGTTGTATTATTCGAGTTTTGACACTTGTTGTAAGGCCATAAGGCCATTGTTATTACTCTTCTTGTAGTGGATAACTTCTTGTCTTGCTTGTGTTTTCGCTGTGTTGTGCAAAGAGTTTTGAGTGTGGGTAGTTATATCATCTTATAATACTAAAGCGGTGGCGTCCGTATGTTGTGGGGACCCGGCCGGACCCATATTATACGGTCATTACAGGGGAGGTGTTACACGCCTTCTTTTCACTCTTGGGCGACACCCGACAATCCCGGGCTATATGTCCCACCCGGCCACAATTAAAGCATGTACGAGTATCCGGCTTTGAGGTTGCCCCCGATGTTGCTCCCTCTGCAACTGACGAAGGGGCTTGTCCCGTCGTCTTGGGTCTCTTGCCCCATTTCTTCTTATACAATGACTTCGTCGGTCGGGGCACCTTGAATTCCGGCTGTGTCACATCCAAGGCCCTCTTCCCTCGCACCCTCTTCATGTCTTTCTCCATTGCGCACGCAGTGTCAACTAACGCCTGGAAGCCTTGGTTCATAGAAATAGAAAGCAGGAATCGCAACTCGTCCCGCAGTCCTTCATAGAACCGATTTGTTTTTCTCTGCTCATCAGCAAATACCGAACCCGCATACCGCCCCAAGCGAGTAAACTCGTGCAGGTAAGCTTCCACACTGTTCTCTCCTTGCATGAGCCTTTGGAATTCGTTCTCCATGGCTATACGCTGTGCCGCCGGGAGGTGCTTCGCCAGGAAGAGCCGAGAGAATTCCTCCATGGACACTTGTGTCAACGGTCTACCCGCCAAGTGATGTAGTTCCATCTCATCCCACCATAAACGAGCCTCTCCTCCTAGCAAGAATGAGGCTAAGGTGACTTTCTGATGTTCCTCTGATCCAATCGCCGTCATTATCTGCTTGGCACGCGACAGCCAATCTTCAACCTGCGTAGGAGATCCAACTCCCGAGAACGTAGGCGAATGAAATCTCATAAACTGCTTCAACTGTCGTTCAGCCGCTCGAGGATCTACAGGCCACAACAACGGTTGTGCCTGCCCAATCGTCTGGCCTTGCATTATGGCAAACAATGCCTCAGCAACCAAATACACATGTTCAGCAGACAGTGGAGGTGTAGGCACCTCGGCTGGTGCCGTACTTTCATAAGAACGTTGGGTATCCGATTGCCCCGCACCACTCCGCGTCACCTAAAGGTGGACAACACACACATTAGCGACCGTACACAAGCAATATCAACAAGTTAGGAATGCACAGGTTCCTCAAACACATGTATTTGCATTCCTACCATGGACATTCAGGAGTTCAATCGTGTTCACTTGGTTCGCACATTCACGTGCTCGCCACCCCACAAAAGAAGTCGACCACGACTTCGAGTGGGAAAGACCAAGACAGCTGATACCAAAAATGTAACAACTTCATCTATTTACATCGTATATACTAGAAGTTCCGGCTGACGCCCCACAACATATACCACAAAACAGGCAGTGACGTTACGGTATGATACTAGAGTAGCGCAGCGCACCCTAACATATTGCATTCTAGCGGAATCCTATAGCACTACACTTGAACTCCACACCTGAATGTCCAACATATAAAAACTCCACATTTTATACATCATAGGAATGTCTTACAACAAACATAAACAGTTGGCCTTATGGCCTTACAGGGCTTTCATAACAGTGGCCTCAAACAATGGCACGCAGGCCGGCCACATCAAAAGAAAACATAACACTTCCATTTCTTTTAGCCTTCGAGGGATAGCAACGACAGCAGTAAATGCAGCAGGGACTTCAACCCTTATGCGTCCCACTCGGCTCTCCAGCACCTGCACATGGACATTCCACCCAAGGGTGGCAAACAGAGGCAACGGTCAGCATTTAGCTAAGCAAATTATAACGACCCTACCCCTTTCTCGGGGCAGCGGTTTTCTTCCATGCAGGCTTAGCATATCACAAGCATGTATATATATCTCATATAATGTGCTTTCATGCACACATGCCATCACAACCATCAGCCACCCGGCCTGACTGTCCGTGTACTCAGGGCACATTCTTGGTGTACCGGTAAACCAGTTGGCCACAATCATATCAGGGTCGCAACCCAACGACAAAGTACTTGAGCATTTACTCCATGGCATGCTGCCAGAGTTTTATAGTCTTAGTGAACCGGGATTGGCCCGTAGCCCCCCATTGTATCACGGCGCGCAGGCCTAAGACTCTTGCTATGCACTCAAACAGACTGCTCTTTCAGGTCTCACGTCGGACGGACATAACGCAGGATAGATCCTCCACCCCCGTTGATCAAATCGCCTTGCCATCACCGAGCACAGCGTACTTTCTGCTAAATCAAAGACGCGGGTTGGTCTCACCGATCCTATTCTGGCATTCAAGCCTGGGTGGTTTCTTGGGCGCACCAGTACTTACTCTTACACTCATTTCATATCACACATCATTAGCGGATCTTTCCTGGGCGCACCAGTATTTCCTGCTACTCTCTTCATATGTATGACTCCACAAATGTCACAAATGTCAGGGGTCTTTCCTGGCTACCACGCCAGTACTTCCAGCTACTCCATTTCACAGGTACCACCTCTGAACATTAAGCATCACAAAGGGTATTTCCTGGAATTCCAATCCAGTACTTCTTGTTACTTCCTTCACAGGTAGAACCCAACATCACAAGCAACACAAGCACAACACGGATATTTTCATGCACTACCACTCCAGTACTTCCTACTACTTCCTTTCACAGGTCCAATCTGTCGACTCCTAAACTACACGTTTATCACGAAGTCTTCTCCGGCTCGTATGCAACATCACGAATCTAGACCAACCTGTCCAGATGGGCATCACACAGCATGTTTATTCCGTACTCAATTTCCGGATATATATGCCAACCAATTGGGGATTCCATGAATCAACCCAAAGACTCCCACAACAAGCCACCTTCGGGTGGGGGAATCAGATGCATATGCCAAAAGGAAGCCTTCATATGGCTAGGAAGAAAGGTCGTTACCCTCGCAGACCGCTTCGTTGCCATGAGCTCCTAACTGGCTAGGAAGATCCGCAACAGCTTTTGATGAGTCCACATTTTACACTGATTTTTGGACTCATCTGGGCTAGTTTTATCGCCTTAGCACTACACTTGAGAGCCTTTATTGCTTATTTGTGTTTATGTACCTATTTCACGATTAAGTACACTGTAGGCCCGCTTCTGTGTGCTTTCTGTGTTTCCATTTTGTTGTTATTCTCTAGCCCTATCTCGGGGATGTGGTGTGCACTTTCTGGTGGCCTTTCTGCCCCTTCTGCTGGTATAGGGGTCGTGTGCGAGTTTCAGGATGGTTGTGAAACAGGAATACTGCGCACGATCAGGGGATCTAATGCGCACGACCATTGGTCGTACGCCCCCGATCGTGCGCAATACTCTACGTTTTCTATAGAATCAGCCTGGGGTAAGCGCACGACCACTGGACTTACTGCGCACGACCACTGGTCGTGCGCCACTGTTCGTGCGCATTACACCCCCTTTTTCATAACCATGTCTCGGTAATCGCACGAGCACTAGCCATAGTGCGCACGACCACTGGTCGTGCGCCACTACTCGTGCGCTTTTATGCTGATGCTTCTTGTTCAGGTTGCAGGTTTATTTGGAAATGCCGCACGATCATCGACCTACAGTGCGCACGACCACTGGTCGTGCACCACTGATCGTGCGCACTGCTTCTGCTGCCTCCGTATATAAGGCCCTACTCCGCGTTTTAGGTCAACGCCTGTCATTTGCTGCGATCGGAGAGTGCGCGGGAATCGCCTTTTCACTTCTCCAGCTGCTCCATCACTTCCACCTTTGTCAGGAAGCCATTTCCACTTACTCCTAAGCTTTTCAACACTCTGGCGAAGCCCTCGGCCATTGGTGACTTCAACTCCAAGCTTTCCTGCAGAGTTGGTGATGTAGATAACCTAGAGAATGGACTTAAAGGCATTCGAGGTGACAGATCGTTGGTACCGGAAGCCTCCTTGGACTGAGCCCGGAAGCGGATTGACAACTCGCTACTCCGGCCACGACCCGCGGTGGATCTTCATTCTCTTTTGGTTTACTCCTCTTCCCCTTCCTCTGTGTTATGAATGTTTTGAGCAGTGTAATGAACATTTCCATCCCTGAACATCAAGTTTACTTTCTAGTTAATGGAATGTTAGTTTCTTCTTATGCTTGTGAGTTCTGTCTGTGAATGCGCCTCACTCACCCCACATCCACTTCATTCCTGTGCCTTGTCCGATTGTAATCCACACAAGAACGCTGCAATCCATTAGTTTCCCTTCCACTCGCCCAACTGAAGTTCGGCATAGCGGCCGACAAACCCACTTCACCTTGCGAAGCGGTGCCGTCGACCCGCATAGTTTTTACTAGTTCAATAGATCAAACATCCACAATCTCCCTAGTCCGATATTTCCTTTTTGTTCTATTTTTAACTCTCATAACGATATTCTCCGTACTGTTGCCGTTCTACGCTAATTGCATTCCTCAAGAGACTGACACTTGGGGATTTATTCCCAAAACTTTATTACTTGTGCGACCGGTGCGCTTGCCGTATTACACGCATCAAGTTTTTGGCGCCGTTGCCGGGGAATGGAACTGTAGAGCGACTTCGGATGACTTCCAATATTGTTATAAGAGTTAGTATTGTTTTGTTTTGACTGTTGTTTTCTTCTAGTGTGTAGCGTTTGCCGCAGTGAATGCAGGGTTGAGGCACAGGAGATCTAGTAGCTTACTACCCCTTTTTCATTCAAGCCTCTTTTAATGACTACAATTCAGCAGCAGACTTAAAAAGCAAGCCTGATCAACCTCGCATACCGAGCAGAAACGGGAAATAACAGTTTCGAGATCTCGCCTGACCTCATCGAATATATCATCGAAAACTGTCAATTCAGCGGAGACGGAAAAATTGATGCACTATGCCACGTGCAGCGGTTCTTAGAAATTTACAACACTTGCACGCCAAATACTGCCAACAACGAGCAGCAGAGGATCCGACTCTTCTCCTTCTCCCTGAAAGACGAAGCAAAGCGATGGTATCAAGATATTCAGAAGGGAATATCCTCATCCTGGAAACAACTTGAAAGGAAATTTTTGGCCAAATTCTGACAACCGATGCTAGCAATAGACAATTACGAGGAGCTAATCACCTTCACCCAACGAAATGAAGAGACCTTGTTCGATACATGGGAGCGTTTCCAGTCCCTGCGAAGGGAATGCTACAGAGTGGAAATGTCAGACATCCTCCTAATTCAAACTTTCTACTTCGGCATTGCAGACAGATTCCGGCCATTGCTTGACATCGCAGCTGGTGGAACCCTGTTTAACAAATCCAGTGAGGATGCCTGGGAAGTTATAGACAACATTGCCCAAACTAGTAGGCATTGGAACTACCCGCCTTCTTCTGACTTTCCGGTAGAGATAAATTCAGTAGTCTCTGATGAAGCCACCGACCACAATCTCTCGTCAAAGACAGAGCAATTTTTTTCTTACGCGTGCAAAATGATGGAGATGTTCATTGACCAAGCCACCACCATTCAGCGCCTACAAACCGCCATAGGGATTCTCACGGAAACGTTACTATGTTCAGTCAATCAGAAACAGGAAACGGTACATACTATGAGCTTGAGAAGCGGAAAAAGCCTAGAGAGGGCCTCGCCTCCTGACCCTCCCACACAATCACTCCGCGAGCCCATCGTCGATTTGATAAAGGAACCCCCGTCCTCACCTACCGCACAAGAACCCATGGCAGTACTACAACCTATGAAGAACGCCGTGAAGCCGCCATTTCCCCACCGACTGCAAAACGAAAAGGCTGAAAAACAATTTCATAAATTCCTTGAGATCATGAAAGGAGTGCAAATAAGTATACCTCTGACAGAAGCTATCACTCAGATCCCAGGATATTTTAAGTTCCTAAAAAACTCATCACACAGCGTAAATCTTTAGAAGGACTGAAAACGATCAATCTCACTGAAGAATGCTCAACTCTCCTAGCCAACTATTCCCCAACCAAACGAAGAGATCCGGGCAGTTTTACCATTCCCTGCAGAATTGGCCTCCACCGATTCGGACGTGCATTATGTGATTTGGGAGCTTCAATAAATCTAATGCCGCTCTCCGTCTTCCGCGAGCTAGGAGTTGGGATTCTACAACCAACCGACCTGAGATTGCAATTAGCTGACAGATCGGTAAAACAACCGGCCGGAATAGTCGAAGATCTTACTGTCATGGTCAACAACCTCTCCTTCCCAGCAGATTTCATCATTCTTGACATGATGGCTGATCCCAAAGTGCCTATAATACTAGGACGGCCCTTCCTTGCCACGGCCCGTGCCATTATCAAAGTTGACCAAGGAGAGCTCACCCTAAGCCTGGGGGACGAAACGATTTCTTTCAACGTCCACGAACCCTCCCAACATCTCAGAATCACTAATTGGGACGAAGCAGATTTGATCGACGAACCGGACTTGTACAGCGAAATGATTCTTGACCCAGCCGAGCCAGTGTGGGAAGAGGAGGATGCCACTAATGTTCCGAGCACCCCGCATCCAACCAAAGAACCGTTCATCACATCTACCATCACAACCACTGCCACAACTCTGAAGACACTGCCTGAATCCCTGAAATATGCTTTCTTAGAGGAAGGCACAGCGTGCCCAGTCATTATCTCTGCATCTCTCTCCGTCGACAACGAACTCGCTTTGGTCAATGTCTTAAAGAAATACAAAAATGTGTTTGGACGTTCATTAGCTTACATAAAAGGGATCAGCCCGGCGTTTTGCATGCACAAGATTCTGCTTGAAGATCAATACAAGTCGTTGGCATAACCTCAAAGGCGACTGAACCCCAAGATGCATGAAGTGGTACAGGCCGAAGTAATAAAATTGCTTGATGCAGGTATCATTTACCCAATCAACGACAGCAAATGGGTCAGCCCAGTGCAAGTGGTGCCCAAAAAGGGCGGGACTACGGTGGTGGCCAACGAAAAGAATGAATTATTACCCACCCGCGTGGTCACCGGGTGGAGAGTCTGCATAGACTACCGGAAACTAAATGAGGCCACCCGCAAAGATCATTTCCCGCTGCCCTTCATCGACCAAATGCTGAAAAAATTGGCCGGTCAGGAATACTATTGTTTCCTCGACGGGAACTCTGGATACAATCAAATCACAGTTGACCCCGATGACCAAGACAAAACGACGTTTACATGCCCTTCCGACACCTTTGCATTTAGGAGAATGCCATTCGGATTGTGCAACGGCCCAGCAACCTTCCAGCGATGCGTGATTGCCATCTTCGGTGACATGATTGGAGACTTTCTCGAAGTCTTCATGGACGATTTTTCTCTTTTTGGTAACAGCTTCGATTCCTGCCTTGTGAATCTAGACAAAGCTCTGAAGCGTTGTGAGGATACAAACCTTGTCTTGAATTGGGAAAAATGCCATTTCATGGTTCGCGAGGGCATTGTCTTAGGCCACAAAGTCTCTCACAGGGGGCTCGAAGTCGACCAAGCAAAAGTCAGTATCATCAAAAATCTTCCTCCTCCATCTTCCGCCAAGGGGATCCGCAGCTTCTTGTGACATGCCGGTTTCTACAGAAGATTCATCAGTGATTTCTCCTCCATATCCAAGCCCCTCACAAATTTGTTGGGCAAGGACATCCCGTTTAACTTCGAAAAAAATTGTATGCAGGCCTTCGAGACTCTCAAAGATCGACTCATCTCTGCTCCAATCTTGGTGGCACCAGATTGGACTTTGCCTTTCGAATTCATGTGCGACGCAAGCGATGTTGCAGTCGAAGCAGTGCTCGGTCAAAGGAAAAACAAAATCTTTCATACTATTTCCTACGCCAGCCAGACTGTCAACGATGCTCAACTGAACTATACCACTACAGAAAAGGAGCTATTGGCAGTGATCTTCGCTTTCGAAAAATTCCATTCATACCTAGTGTTATCTAAGGTCATTGTGTACACTGACCATGCCGCACTAAGGTATTTATTCAAGAAAAAAGATGCCAAGCCCCGACTAATCCGTTGGATTCTTCTTCTACAGGAATATGACATCGAGATCCGAGATAAGAAAGGGGTCGAAAATGTCATCGCCGATCACCTATCAAGATTGGAGAGCAACACCGCAGGAGTTGTCCCCATATACAACCGCAACGAGATTGCCGACTGCTTCCCGGACGAAAAATTATTCACCATCTGTTCGCTCACTCCGACAATCCCATGGTACGCAGATATGGCCAACTACCTCGCCTGCAAATCTGTCTCCCCTCACTTGTCATCGCAGCAAAAGCAAAAACTGTTGTCCGACGCCAAATATTATTTCTGGGAAGACCCGTTACTATTCCGTACTTGCAACGACAAAATCATCTGACATTGTATACCCGAGACCGAATTTCAATCCGTCTTAACACACTGCCACGATCGGGAGGCCGGCGGTCATTTCGGCGCCACCCGAACAGCACGCAAGATACTGCAATGTGGACTATTGGCTAACCCTTTTTAGAGACACTCAAGCTTACGTCGCAAAATGCAATGAATGCCAAAGGACAGGGAATATCTCCAAGAGGGATGAAATGCCTCTCAACAATATGCTCGTCTGCGAACCATTCGACGTTTGGGGAATTGACTTCATGGGACCCTTCCCCATGTCGCATGGAAAACTCTATATTATTGTCGCAGTAGACTATGTTTCCAAATGGGTCGAAGCCGAGGCTGTCACAGCAAATGATGCTCGCACCGTTTTGAATTTCCTACACAAGAACATTTTCTCTCGATTCGGCGCCCCGCGCAGCATCATCAGCGATGGCGGGAGCCATTTTTGCAACAAGTCGTTCTTGCAACTCATGAAGAAATTTGGAGTACACCACAAAATCTCTCTTGCCTACCATCCCCAAACCTGTGGGCAAGTCGAGGTCTCCAATCGCGAGCTCAAAAGAATCATCGAAAAATCCATCCATTCCAACCGCAAAGAGTGGGCCAAAAAGGTCGACGACGCCTTATGGGCGTACAGAACCGCCTTCAAAACTCCTATCGGTATGACCCCTTTTCAACTCGTCTACGGAAAAGCTTGCCACTTACCAATCGAGCTGGAACACAAAGCACTATGGGCAACCAAATTGCTAAACATGGACATCGAAGCCGCAGCCGATAAGCGCCGCACTCAACTGAAAGAATTAGAGGAGCTCCGGCATTTTGCATACGAAAATGCGCGGATATACAAAGAAAGAACAAAAAAATGGCATGACCGTCACATCATCCCCAAAGACTTCCAACCAGGCGACCAAGTACTGTTGTACAATTCCCGCCTCCGCTTATTTCCCGGCAAACTCAAATCGCGGTGGAGCGGCCCTTTCACAGTGATCGGAGTCTCCCCTTTTGGCGCCATCGAAATAGTCGGGAAAAGCGGAGACAATTTCAAAGTCAATGGGCACCGGTTAAAATTATATGATGGCGGTGCAACCACCGGCGACTCTCAAAGCCTGCAGCTCGCCGACCCCACGCAAAGCCATGGCGACACTCCTTGATTGAGTGGAACTCACCACAGAGCTAGTCTACCACGCCTTCTGTTTCTTTTCTTTTGTTTCTATTTTCTGAGCAAGAAAGCTACTATATTTTTGTGAGCGCCCATCTGGGAGCCGTCTGTTGTCTTTTCTTTTTTTTTTTATGTATCGAACTCTCTATTTGAACTGCTAATACAAGTATTTGGTCCATCTTAAGGACGGTAAACAAAAGGGCTTTCGGTAGACAACCCAAGTTGGACCGTTCGGTCGTATGCTGTGTTTTGAGTTAGGTTTATTTCTTTATATATATATATATATATATATATATATATATATATATATATATATATATATATATATATATATATATATATATATATATGTCCAGATTTTGTTTGGCTTGCATCCTTTACTCGCAGGTGCAGGAATATTTGAGGCGCGGCAACTTGGCCGCACTTGGACATCTCATTGCCCGACTGGTATTTTCAATTTTGAGCATAGGTACTTCCTACCCTAGCTCTTTCTCCTATTTGGAATGTTTATTTTTATTCGTTGTCAACTTTAAGTCTGGGGGGGTAGTCTGCCTGTGGTCACTACACCGTACCTTCTGTTGCATTCCAGTTTCTTATTTACTTATTTTTTGTTTACTTATTTCTTGTTTTTTTGGTTGCACACACTGAATCACCCACACGAGTGCGCTCTTACCCACGCGCACAACCCGAGTTAAATTTATTGCTTTTGTGTAAACTTTAAAATAGTGGTACTGGCTTAGGATTTCAGGATTGAGTCGTTCGAAACTCATGCAGTGCTCCTAATCGAATACTCATGGTTTGTGTAGAGTTAGGATAGAACTACTTTTTCTTTATGCTCGTAGAATTATTCTTTTCTGCTCACGTCAATATTGTTTGTACTGCTCAAAATCTGAATCTGGGATAATCAAACGATAGTGTAGGAATGTGTGTAGCCGCCACTAGACTCGTATTGCTCGAGTCGGGGGGAAGGATCATCTTTCTCGGTGGCTAAGAACTTGCCCTAAGCTACTCTCGAAGCATTGGTGCACGGTTAGTTAAGCGTGAGCATGACGTAGGCCTTCTTTTTGGCTAGTTTGAGCCTTGTTTAGCCATTCCTACCTGTTAACCATTGCATGCCAAATTTGTGCCTACCCTTCCTTTGATCCAGATCCACTCACTTTCACCAAGGCCTGAAGCTAAACCCACCTTCGCAATCAAATGCTTGAGTTGATTTGTAATTCCTGTTTTGCCAAGGTTGTGATTAGTGGACATTGTTTTTGGGGGTGCTGATTTTATTCCCGTTTTGATTGCTTCGTTTGGGGATTGCTAGCGCAGAAAAGAAAACAATAGTTTACGAAAATAAAAAGCTGATTCGCGCAATCGAAAAAACAAATATTTTTGTGAAAGAATTGCTTTGAGATCTCGATCCCCATCCTCTTTATTGATTTTGGTCGGGTTCAGTCGTGTTCACACCCGGATTTCAAGCTAAGTCTGGGGGCGTGTGCCCCATTCTTTTCTAAGTGGCTGTTTTGGTTTGGGTTGTTTTCGCTCGCTTTGGTTGCATAGATCTTTCATGTTTATCTTTGACCACCAAGCCGTTGCCTAAGCCCCATTTCCTCCTACAAGTCCTACTGATTCACGCTTGAGTCTAACCCACGCTGTGGAGATAGTGTGAACGTGCAAGCGTATGTTCCCCGACATTGGTGGATTCCTTTGGAGGTGATCCTGAGTCCCGAACTTTGGCAATGCTCACCTTAGTGGCCTGCCTACTTTCTTCCTGCACATGATCGCACGATTCTCCAGAATTCTAATTTTGAGCAATTACAATATTTATTTACGTCTGTCGAATAGTTTAAACTACGTTGTATAATTAAAAAGTTTTTCTATTATATCTTCTATACTCATGATATATTTGATTTCTCGTCTTACTTCTTTCTGAAATTGCTGAGCCAATTAGCTATCTTCGAGTCCATGGAGTGATGATTTGCTCGGGACGTGCAAATGGTTAAGTCTGGGGGTGTGATGAGTCCACATTTTACACTGATTTTTGGACTCATCTGGGCTAGTTTTATCGCCTTAGCACTACACTTGAGAGCTTTTATTGCTTATTTGTGTTTATGTACCTATTTCACGATTAAGTACACTGTAGGCCCGCTTCTGTGTGCTTTCTGTGTTTCCATTTTGTTGTTATTCTCTAGCCCTATCTCGGGGATGTGGTGTGCACGTTCTGGTGGCCTTTCTGCCCCTTCTGCTGGTATAGGGGTCGTGTGCGTGTTCCGGGATGGTTGTGAAACAGGAATACTGCGCCCTGATATAATGTGCACGACCACTGGTCGTGCGCCCCCGATCGTGCGGACTACTCTACGTTTTCTATAGAATCATCCTGGGGTAAGCGCACGACCACTGGACTTACTGCGCACGACCACTGGTCGTGCGCCACTGTTCGTGCGCATTACACCCCCTTTTTCATAACCCTGTCTCGGTAATCGCACGAGCACTGGCCATAGTGCGTACGACCACTGGTCGTGCGCCACTGCTCGTGCGCTTTTATGCTGATGCTTCTTGTTCAGGTTGCAGGTTTATTTGGAAAAGCCGCACGATCATCGACCTACAGTGCGCACGACCACTGGTCGTGCACCACTGATCGTGCACACTGCTTCTGCTGCCTCCGTATATAAGGCCCTGCTCCGCGTTTTAGGTCAATGCATGTCATTTGCTGCAATCGGAGAGTGCGCGGGAATCGCCTTTTCACTTCTCCAGCTGCTCCATCACTTCCACCTTCGTCGGGAAGCCATTTCCACTTACTCCGAAGCTTTTCAACACTCCGGCGAAGCCCTCGGCCATTGGTGACTTCAACTCCAAGCTTTCCTGCAGAGTTGGTGAAGTAGATAACCTAGAGAACGGACTTAAAGGCCTTCGAGGTGACAGATCGTTGGTACCGGAAGCCTCCTTTGACTGAGCCCGGAAGCGGATTGACAACTCGCTACTCCGGCCACGACCTGCGGTGGATCTTCATTCTCTTTTGGTTTACTCCTCTTCCCCTTCCTCTGTGTTATGAATGTTTTGAGTAGTGTAATGAACATTTCCATCCCTGAACATCAAGTTTACTTTCTAGTTAATGGAATGTTAGTTTCTTCTTATGCTTGTGAGTTCTGTCTGTGAATGCGCCTCACTCACCCCACATCCACTTCATTCCTGTGCCTTGTCCGATTGCAATCCACACAAGAATGCTGCAATCCATTAGTTTCCCTTCCACTCACCCAACTGAAGTTCGGCATAGCGGCCGACAAACACACTTCACCTTCCGAAGCGGTGCCGTCGACCCACATAGTTTTTACTAGTTCAATAGATCAAACATCCACAATCTCCCTAGTCCGATATTTCCTTTTTGTTCTATTTTTAACTCTCATAACGATATTCTCAGTACTGTTGTCGTTCTACGCTAATTGCATTCCTCAAGAGACCGACACTTGGGGATTTATTCCCAAAACTTTATTACTTGTGCAACCGGTGCGCTTGCCATATTACACGCATCAGCTTTTCCTCCGCAACGCCGGCCTCGGATCTCATGTCGGAATACCGCAGCAGTACCGATGACCATCCCCTTTCCTCCTCCTCCTTGTTCCTCTCCCTTTCTCCCACTAGAAATTTAGAAAGACAAGGCCAAATGCAAAATGAGATTTCACTTCTCATCCACGGCCTTAAGGAAGCAGGGAGGCAGCTCAGCCATTAGATCCCAGCTGAAGGAACGGACGGCCATGGTTTCCCTCAAAATCATAGTTTTTGCCTAACACGGCCTGTGACACGCCCGTGTCCCATGTCGTGTGCCTCAAGCGGTGCTCAGGCGACTTATCCAATCCAGTGACACGCCCATGTGACACTCCCGTGTCACGGGCCGTGTGTAACACCCCTATATGTCGCATGGCATATAGCTGTAGGTCCGGCCGGGGCCCGACACCATATACCACAGACAGACCGGGTGGTTACTTAATTGAAACCATCCAACCAATCCAACGTCCTACACAGAGCATTCTAGCGGAAACAATTTGAAAATTGTTACATTAAGAAAGAACCCAACACCAGCATGAATGTCCACTAATACGACAAAAGGAATGAAGTACAAATACACAAGTACATTCCTTATGGCCTTACAATGTTTTCCTCCAATTACATGTTTTCAAACCTCGGCACGCAGGCCGGCCATACATGAATAAAAGAAAACACTCAAAATTAGGCCTTCGAGGGCCGACTCAGCAACTTGGGCTTTAGCCCGCTATTTTCCGCTCGGATCCGCAGCACCTGCAAGCACAATCCACCGCAAATGTGGCAAATCAAAGCAACAGTCAGCCATGCTGACCAAATTATAACGATCCCTCCCCCAATTCGGGGCGGCGATGCTCCTTCCCTGCACTTTATTAGCATAATCAAGCAGTATATAAATACATTGCATCACAGGCGTAGGCACGCACGGCCACACACCCCGTGCACTCAGGGCACATTCTCGGTAAACCGGTCAATGTCACGTCAATTTAAGCCATAAACACCCCGGTCTCACCACCGCCACTTTGACGGCCACACTATGAGCAATTTGTCTTCCCGGCATGGGTCACGTCAATTTAAGCCA
Organism: Platanthera guangdongensis; assembly: GCA_039583875.1. Lineage (NCBI taxonomy): Eukaryota > Viridiplantae > Streptophyta > Magnoliopsida > Asparagales > Orchidaceae > Platanthera > Platanthera guangdongensis. The sequence goes on from CM077154.1 coordinate 40,790,188, forward strand.
TAGACCGCCGAAGACCCTCATCTATGCCAACGGCAAGTACCACGTACCCTTAGGTCGCTTTAACCGAACAACATAGAACCCATACGGTTCCATCTAACCCGTGCTCACAACGCAACGACAATTTAAGCCTTATGCGCGAGTCAAACTTCTCCCGATTCCCGTTTCCGTTACACACTACACATAACCCGGTTATGTTCAAGTTGGCTCACATGCCACAAAATTGGCAGAATCACGTATCTGCCCAGTTTTCCGGGTGTACCTTGGAGTTAATCCCCAAGGCTCCCTGCTGCAATCTACCTCGTAGAAAACCCGAAAAACAAACATTCGCACGGAGTCTTCTCCGGTCATTTTGCAATGCAACTTCACCGATCAAGACCAACTTGTTCGGGTAGGCTTTACACATCATGCCTATGTCCGTTCTCGAATACGGACTCTAAACAACGGGGACTTTACATATATACCCGAAGGAATGTCACAACCCGCATTTTCACCGCATAGAAACAACTTATCAGAGTAATGGAAAATGCACGTCATGATGCCACGTCAGCAGGGGATAACTGCGGACCCTCAGGCAGACACCAAACTAAACATGAAGAAAGGTTCTTTTTAAGTTATTTTAAGGGAAATCAGTTAAGTGCAGTAGTTAGCTGTATCCCTCGGCTTAGCGGCTCATCTAGTCCACGAATCAAAATATATTATACGCTGCGGAAAAAAATACTTGATTACATTAATTCAAACATCCTACATGAGCAAGACGTCCCAAAAGGACAACTCATGCTATGCAAGACTCTAAATTTATTATAGTAGGAAATATAGCTTTTATGGTCGCTAAAAATAACAAGTTAGAGTTTCTAATTATGTCATGCATGAAGTAATAGTAGTAGATTTTATAGTTGAAAATACTTAACATGCATTCCTAACATAAATCCTCCCAAATAACAAGTAATCCACATCCACATTTAAAGAAACGAGCAGCTAGCAAGTATCAAACAACTAACAATTCAGTGGGCGCCAACAAACTGACACGAACCCACGAACAAAAGTATGTCTGAACTAGTAAAACTAAACAAACAACAAACTACCTCGCTATGACGAGGCAACAACCATGGCCAACACTGCCGCCAGAAAACTCCAAAACCAGCACTGTTAACTGCTACTGCTCTGAACCTGAGGCATTCCAAAGACAGAACACCTCAGCAAGAAGGTGCAAAAGGTGGCGGGAAAAGTAATAAGCCAAAATAAACAAAGGTCAACAGGGGTACTAACCCAAGACCAAAAGCACTGAAGTAAAGTACAAAAGAAAACAGGGCATCAACATGAAAGGAATTCCTACGTGATTTGTCATGTTCCACAAGGGTACACCAGACGCACAAGGCTATAAGGTGACCACATGAATATTTCACCAGAAAGGAAAATACAAAACCTTTATTAGGCACCTGTGGCCGACTCTACCCACAAACACGGGCGAAGTGGTCACTCTTGGACACACCACCGAAAAACAAGGGCGAAGTGGTCACTCTTGGACAAACCACCCAAAAACACGGGTGAAGTGGTCACTCTTGGACACACCACCCAAAAACACGGATATATAATCCGTCTAACTGCGAGGGAGTCTCATACTCTCCACCATACACCACAGACATCCAAAAACCAGGTAGACTTCCACAGGGCACTAATGAAGGTAGCAAACACTGCGGAGGTAGAATCATCCAATAACTCCTGCATTCAAGAAACCCAAAGAAACCACAACACAAATATCTCGAGATTTGGCTCGACAGATTCTACTTGACATTACCGAACTCAAGACGCGGTTGATCAACCTCTAGGAGCAATTTACAGTCCTAGATAAATTCTAACACGCTAACTAACGAAAGCTAAAACATGCATAGCCATCATTAAGACAAACCAGGAACGATTAACCAAAACTAGACAAAATCGGGCTTTCCAAGACAACACTGTACAACAACGAAGGAACGTTGAAACGATTAATCATCAAAATGACTTGGAAGAATAAGGGCAGAAAACTTAAAGAACATGAAAGTATCGTCGTTATCATCAGATCGGACAAAGAGAAACGAGGAGAAACCACCACTTTCCTTGGTTTGACCGGAAAAGTCCTCTGAATCGCTCCACATCGAAGATTGGGGCAAAAGACTGCGGGAGGAGTTGAAATATAGACAAAAAGGGTCAAAAAGGGGATTAGGGCCGAAAACCCTAACGAGAAAATCTCAAGAAATGGGGAAGCAATTACCACGAGGACGTAGCTCTCGACGAGAGCTTTCCAGATCGATGATCGGTTTGAAATTCCGCGCACCGGAGCACCGTCAGCGACCACCGGAAGGATTAAGGACGGACAACCTCTTTCTCGCTCACGCCGCTCTGGTTCGGGAGGAAAAAAGGAATCGAAGAAGATGAAGAAGATATTTATACTAAAGTGATAACTGGAAGAACAAACAAAATAGACCGGGTTCGGCTGAACCAGATTTCCCGAGATAGAAGGATTACTCGAGTACTAAGGGAATTACACGAGTACAGCACAAGGGTTACTCGAGTACTAAGGCACATACTCGGGTACAGCAGGGTAATTACTCGAGTACTAAAGACTTACTCGAGTACTGCACGGGAAAACTACTCGAGTACAAGGGCACTTACTCGAGTACAGCAAGGGTATTACTCACGAATTCTGTTCGAAAATCGTCCAACGCAGAAAGCAGGGACCGATTGTCGAACTCAGTTCGAAAATCGTCGAACTCAATTCGAAAATCGTCGAACTCAACATGGAGATCCGCTAGACCTACAGCAAGCTCCGCTCGACGATTCGTTGAGCTCGGCACGACAATCGTCGAGCTCCGCATCGTCGACCTCCAGACAGCGCCCAAGGAAAAATGACAATCGTCGAGATCCGCTCGACGATCGTCGACCTCAACACAGCGCCCAGGAAAAAAATGATACTCGTCGAGCTCCGCTCGACGATCGTCGACCTCAACACAGCTCCCAGGAAAAAGAAAACAATCATCGAGCTCCGCTCGACGATCGTCGAACGCGACACAGTGCCCAGAAAAGGGAATACAATAGTCCAGCTCCGCTCGACGATCGTCGAACCAGACACAGCGCCCAGAAAAAAACCGAAAAAAACTCGGTTCGACGAAAACCCACACCTTTAGGAGTGCTTCCCGAGAATCAACACAAGCCTAAGACATTAAAATAGCAATTATCATGTTCAGATAGTTCAACTAGGAATATGAGATCAAAACAAAGGCTCAAACGCGCCGAATTAAACGATACTCAAGCCGTATGCGAAAACTGCTGCTACGGACACAACGACGAAGTCAAAACCAAAATCCTACGAGCCATTCCCGAGATATTGACCGCCAAAACATGCGGCGAACAAACACAAAACCCAAAACTTCGATCGCGTGCCGAGACTCCAAAAACGCTCGGGTTGCGACGAAACTGGACCAGCACGTCCAAAACTACTCAAATCCAACACTCGACGTTAAAAGTAACGCCACGATGTCATAAATCTGACGTTGCCCAAACAAATAAAATCATCGAAAAATCGGGGGCGTTACAGTCACTCCCCCTAAAAAGTAGTTTCGTCCCGAAACTTATCACAACTCCAAAACCAAATGAAAAACGACAAAATCCAACATAACTGAAAACATAGCAACATACCCGAAGCTAAGAGAAGAGGTGCGAATGAGATTCCCTCATCGTCGATTCCAATTCCCACGTCGCGCTCTCGGCGTCTTGATTTCTCCAAAGAATCTTGACCATAGGGATGGTATTTCTCCGCAACACACGCTCTTGAGAATCCAAAACACGAATAGGTTCTTCCACATATGTAAGGTTGGGCTGAATCTGGGGTATCGAGTCGAGGATTTGATGATCACTACGAACACACTTCCGTAACTGGCTCACATGGAACACATCATGGACACCAGGGAAGGTCGCAAGCAATTCCAACCTATAAGATCGATCTTTGAAAAGATGTCCATGCCGAGAATGGAAAGCGGTTCGGGGAATATCTGCCTCTTGAAACCTTAACTGGTGGTAGCCTGAGCGAAGATCGATCTTTGAAAATATCGAGCTACCACGCAATTGGTCGAACAGATCATCAATCCTTGGCAGGGGATATCTATTCTTAATTGTTACCTTGTTCAATTCCCTATAATCGATGCAAAGTCTCATCGATCCATCTTTCTTCTTGACGAACAAAACAGGAGCACTCCATGGAGAAGTACTTGGTCTAATAAAGCCACAACTGAGCAACTCATCGAGTTGAGTACGCAACTCGGCCAACTCACGCGGAGCCATACGGTACGGTACTTTAGCAATAGGACGAGTACCTGGCTCGAGGTCTATCACAAACTCTATCTCCCTTTCCGGAGGAAGTCCTGGAAGACTATCAAGAAAGATATCTGGAAACTCTCGCACCACCGAGACATCCTCAAGATGTGGCGTAACAAAAGCTGTCTCCAGAGCAGAAATAGAAACCAAAAACACCTTGCAACCAGACTCTATAGCACGACAAGCACGTACCGCAGAAATGATAGGAGAAACTCTGTCCTGAAATCCATAGACGCTTATAGGTTGTCCGTCGTCCATTCTGAAATCCAATCGCTTAGCCTTACATTGGATGACCGCATCATACTTGGACAGCCAGTCCATGCTCATAATCACATCAAAATCAGACAGATCCAAAATCATCAGATCCGCAAAGGCCAGAAAATTCCCAAGATAAATAGGGCATCTCAGAACTCCTTGGTTAGATATCACAGAATCACCGGAAGGGAGCTTGACATTGAAGGAGCCTCCCAAATGGTCCACACTCAGGCGATGTTTATCAACAAATCTCCGGGCGATAAAGGAATGGGTGGCACCCGAATCGAAAAGAACGCAGGCCCACCTATTCCGCACCTTAAACTCCCCTAAAACCATAACATACAAAACTAAACGGAAGATAACTAGGGCAACAACGATAACTAACAAGGATAAATTAAACCGAGGCAAACCTGATATCACTTGCGTAGAGGTTTGGGCTTCCTCGCTGGTCATCACGTTCAGCTTTCCCTTTCATTTATCCAGGTTTGGTGGCGGCGGCAGAGCTCGAAGTGGGGCAGGCTGCAGCGGGGAGTGATCCTGGGGGCCCGCAGACTTCTAGTGTCCCTTCTACCCACACTGGAAGCAAATCCTTTCTTTCATCCAGCAGCGAGTCACGTCATGGCCCTTCCTTGCACAGAACGAGCACACAAGCTCTCCCTTGGGTGCACCTTGGATGACGTGCACCTGCTGCTGCTTCAGGGTGGCAGTCCTCTTGAAGCACCTTTCGTAGGGGTGGCCAGGACGACCACAGAAGCTACACACTTCCTTACTTTTCTTCTTCGAAGAAGGGCCAGATGCCCTGGAGCTACCATCCTCAACGCCTTTTCTTTTCTCCTTACTTGCCGCAGCACCGCGGTTCTTGGCGTTTTCAATGGCTCCACTTTTAAAGCGGCTTCCACTGCTTCAGCATAACTTTCAGCTTGGTAAGCGCATGCCAACTGCTGGACATCGCTTCTTAATCCTCCCAAGAAACGTTTCACTCTACCCTCCTCAGAAGCTACCAAGTCAGGAGCAAACCTGCTCAGTTTGCTAAACTCAATCTTGTACTCGCTCACAGTGAGCTGTCTCTGCTTTAGATGCGGGAAGTTATTCATCAGGTGGTCTTACTCGACCGAGGGTAGAAACTTTTTCAGTAGCATCCTCTTAAAAGATTCCCAAGAACAGCCTTCCTTTAGACCCTCTCTTTCCCGAATCCACCAACTCTTTGCCAGACCTTTTAACTGATAGGTTGCAATCATCACCTTCTGGGCTTCTAGAATTCCAGAATACGAAAACATCTCCTTGATGGAGATGATTCAATCATCTATAATCACAAAGTCAGCACTCCCATCGAAGGTGGGAGGCCCCAACCGCTGGAAGTGCGATATGAAAATCATTTCTGGTGGTATCACCATCGGGGGCACCAGAGGAGCAGGGGTATCGGGCACGACTTGGCCCGAGGCGGGCTCTTGCGCTGAAGGTTGCTGCGCGGGAGAGGCAGACAACAAAGACTCAATTTGCGATTGCATCGCGATTAAATGCCTTGACAGGGCCTCGTTGCTCTGACGCAGACTCTCGATAATCGCATCACTTTGCGCACTTGATGACTCACCCTCCGACTGGGGAGTCGACCTCGTCGCAGGATGCTTTGGCGGCATTTCTAAAAAGCAAACGAATAACTCATCAAAATCCTAGCTTACAACAAAGCCACACGCCTAGTTCAGACCACACTTAAAAGACACTTACTTATGCTGCAACTTGCTCTGGGAATTTATAATGATGTTATGTCCTACTTAGGATGATATCCTCTCATCCTATTGACTATTGTGCCTATGACATGAATGCATGTATTTATATTCGTTTTCTGATTTAAAACCATGTGTGTACAAATGTCATCCCGCAAATCTTTAGATTGGCACGTTGTGCTTATGCAATGTTATGCTCTACATGATTGTGCTATGCATTCTAAAAAAGCCCTAATGCATGTTATGAGCGACATACGCATGAAAATGTTATGCATCCCATACTACATAACATTCTCATGCAACGAAAAAGAAACGTGCTAGTCACATTCATGTGGTGAGGTTATGCATCCCATACTACATAATCCTCACATGTTGCCCCTATGGTGGATCCATATGCAGACACATATTATGCATCCCATACTACATAATATGCCCCGTATACTTCATGTTATGTTATGAGTGTAGTGTTCGTGCTTCACCCAAGACGTGTTGATGACATATCGGTGTGTGTATGATATGATGTGAAACACCTAATACCAACAAGGAAAGGTTGCCCAACAAATTGTCAAGCAACCTCGCTCTGATACCAACTGTCACAACCCGCATTTTCACCGCATAGAAACAACTTATCAGAGTAAGGGAAAATGCACGTCATGATGCCACGTCAGCACGGGATAACTGCGGACGCTCAGGCAGACACCAAACTAAACATGAAACAAGGTTCTTTTTTGTTATTTTAAGGGAAATAAGTTAAGTGCAGTAGTTAGCCGTATCCCTCGGCTTAGTGGCTCATATAGTACACGAATCAAAATATAATATACGTTGCGGAAAAAAATACTTGATTAGATTAACTCAAACATCCTACATGAGCAAAACGTCACAAAAGGACAACTCATGCTATGCAAGACTCTAAATTTATTATAGTAGGAAAGATAGCTTTTACGGTCGCTAAAAATAACAAGTTAGAGTTTCAAATTATGTCATGCATGAAGTAATAGTAGTAGATTTTATAGTTGAAAATACCTAACATGCATTACAAACATAAATCCTCCCAGAGAACAAGTAATCCACATCCACATTTAAAGAAACGAGCAGCTAGCAAGTATCAAACAACTAACAATTCAGTGGGCGCCAACAAATTGACACGAACCCACGAACAAAAGTATGTCTGAACTAGTAAAACTAAACAAACAACAAACTATCTCGCTATGACGAGGCAACAACCACGGCCAACACTACCGCTAGAAAACTCCAAAACCAGCACTGCTAACTGCAACTGCTCTGAACCTGAGGCATTCCAAAGACAGAACACCTCAGCAAGAAGGTACAAAAGGTGGCAGGAAAAGTAATAAGCCAAAATAAACAGAGGTCAACAGGGGTACCAGCCCAAGACTAAAAGCACTGAAGTAAAGTACAAAAGAAAACATGGCATCAACAGGAAAGGAATTCCTACGTGATCTGTCACGTTCCACAAGGGTACACCAGACGTAGAAGGCTATAAGGTGACCACATGAATATTTGACTAGAAAGGAAAATACAAAACCTTTATTAGGCACCTGTGGCCGACTCTACCCACAAACACGGGCGAAGTGGTCACTCTTGGACACACCACCCAAAAACACGGGCGAAGTGGTCACTCTTGGACACACCACCCAAAAACACGGGCAAAGTGGTCACTCTTGGACACACCACCCAAAAACACGGATATATAATCTGTCTAACTGCGAGGGAGTATCATACTCTCCACCATACACCGCAGACATCCAAAAACCAGGTAGACTTCCACAGGGCACTAATGAAGGTAACAAACACTGTGGAGGTGGAATCGTCCACTAACTCCCGCATTCAAGAAACCAAAAGAAACCACAACACAAATATCTCGAGATTTGGCTCGACAGATTCTACTTGACATTACCAAACTCAAGACGCGGTTGATCAACCTCTAGGAGCAATTTACAGTCCTAGATAAATTCTAACACGCTAACTAACGAAAGCTAAAACATGCATAGCCATCGTTAAGATACACCAGGAATGATTAACCAAAATCAGACAAAATCGGGCTTTCCAAGACAACATTGTACAACAACGAAGGAACGTTGAAACGATTAATCATCACAATGACTTGGAAGAATAAGCGCAAAAAATTTAAAGAAAATTAAAGTATAGTCGTTACCATCAGATCGGACAAAGAGAAACGAGGGGAAACCACCACTTGCCTTGGTTTTACCAGAAAAGTCCTCTGAATCGCTCCACGTCGAAGATCGGGGCAAAAGACTGCAGGAGGAGTTGAAATCTAGACAAAATGGGTCGAAAATGGGATTAGGGCCGAAAAACCCTAATGAGAAAATCTCAAGAATTGAGGAAGAAATTACCACGAGTGCGTAGCTCTTGACTAGAGCTTTCCAGATCTACGATCGGTTTGAAATTCCGCACACCGGAGCACCGTCAACGACCACCGGAAGGATTAAGGACGGACAACCTCTTTCTCGCTCACGCCGCTCTGGTTCGGGAGGAAAAAAAGGAATCGGAGAAGATGAAGAAGATATTTATACTAAAGTGATAATAGGAAGAACAAACAAAATAGACCGGGTTCGGCTGAACCAGAGTTCCCGAGACAGAAGGATTACTCGAGTACTAAGGGAATTACACGATTACAGCACAAGGGTTACTCGAGTACTAAGGCACATACTCGGGTACAGCAGGGGAATTACTCGAGTACTAAGGATTTACTCGAGTATTGCACGGGAAAACTACTCGAGTACAAGGGCACTTACTAGAGTATAGCAAGGGGATTACTCACGAATTTTGTTCGAAAATCGTCGAATGCAGAAAGCAGGGCCCGATCATCGAACTCAGTTCGAAAATCGTCGAACTCAATTCGAAAATAGTCGAACTCAACACGGAGATCTGCTAGACCTACATCAAGCTCTGCTCGACGATTCGTCGAGCTCAGCACGACAATCGTCGAGCTCCAGACATCGCCCAGGGAAAAATGACAATCGTCGAGCTCCGCTGGACGATCGTCGACCTCAACACAGCGCCCAGGAAAAAGAAAACAATCGTCGAGCTCCGCTCGACGATCGTCGAACGCGATACAGCGCCCAGAAAAGGGAATACAATTGTCGAGCTCCGCTCGACGATCGTCGAACCCGACACAGCGCCCAGAAAAAAAACCAAAAAAACTCGGTTCAACGAATACCCACATCTTTAGGAGGGCTTCCCGAGAATCAACACAAGCCCAAGGCATTAAAATAGCAATTATCGTGTTCAGATAGTTGAACCAGGAATATGAGATCAAAACAAAGTCTCAAACGCGCCGAATTAAACGAAACTCATGCCGTGGGAGAAAACAGATACTACGGACACAACGGCGAAGTCAAAACCAAAATCCTATAAGCCATTCCCGAGATATTAACCGCCAAAACATGCGGCGAACAAAAAACAAAACCCAAAACTTCGATCGCGCGCCGAGACTCCAAAAACACTCGGGTTGCGACGAAACTGGACGAGCACGTCGAAAACTACTCAAATACAACACTCAACGTTAAATGTAACGCCATGATGTCATAAATCTGACGTTGCCCAAACAAATAAAATCATCGAAAAATCGGGGGAGTTACAAGGAACGCCTCAAACTCACCGCAAACTCGCGAGAGTGGGCTTCCTATGCAAAAGGAGTAGAGCTTCACATGCTCAAGTAGAGAATCCTTACCCTAGCATTATTTCTTGGCGCCATGGAAATGTAAGAGGATGAAAAGCACCGCACTCTCCTTGCCTCCGTATATCCGAAGTCGGTTTGCGATTTGGAGCTCCGAAGCTCCGCCGGTGACCAGATCTAGCCTTCTTCTTCCTCCTTTGCTCTCCCCTCTCTCTTGACTTAGAAAGAGAACCACTCAAGTGAAATAAGGGTTTCAAAGGCCCAATCCTGGGTATATCCCAGTAGGAACAACCCCCAACCGTCGGATCCCAAAATAAGGAAACGAATGGCTACGATTCGTAGCTGAAAAGTAAAACCTGGGCCGAACAAGGCCTACGACACGCCCATGTCCAGGGCCGTGTCCCTCATTCCCCGTCAAAATCAACGCGTTACCAAAATTACACGGGTCCGGACACGCCCGTGTTTAACTTGACACGCCTGTGTTCAAACTGACACTGCCGTGTGGCTGGCCGTGTGTCCCCATTGACACAGCCCCGAAAACAACCTGAGACTCACACGGGTCTTGGACACGCCCGTGTCCTATTTGACACGCCCGTGTCAAACCCGAACATGCCTGGGCTCCAGTCCGTGTTCACTGTCTCGACACTTCATCGAGCGAAGTTCGTCGACCACCCGACACGGCCTTGGACACGCCCGTGTCCTAGGCCGTGTTCCCTGTCTCGACACATCGTCGAGCGAAAATGTCGACTCCCCGAGCCGATCGTCGACACGGGCTCGACATGTAACATCCCATTTCCAACTAGACCCCTAAGAGTGGTTTTGGCCATGACTAGGTTATGACAAAATCCTTGGAAGCCCAAGAAGACCAAGAAAAACCTAAGAATGTGGGTGAGACCACTATGGTCTGCAAATAGTAAATTCCTGAAACTTAGTTTAAGATAACCATGGGGCTTCACCAAGACTTCAAGACCCCACCATGGTCTCATCAACCCATTATAAGATCCATTAGAGCACTAAGGACCCATGGAGGGCAGTCAAAAGGGTTAAGTTGACCCAAGTTAACTCTAACCCTAAATGGGTCAAACTAACCTACTTAGGGTCAATTGACCATCCCCAAGCCAAGTGGACCCCACCCAAGCCCACGTAATCCTAGTGTGTGGTCAATGGGTAACCTAGGACCCATTGGGGTCCACTCAAGAGGCTAAGTTGACCAAAGTCAACTCTAACCCTAAATGGGTCAACCTAACCTACATTGGGTCAAACTGACCTGCACAAGGGCCAATTGAAGTTCCCTTAGCCAAGTGGACCCCACACATACCTTCATAACCCTAGTGAGAGGCCAATGGGTCACCAAGGACCCATTGGGGCCAACCAAAAAGGCTAAGTTGATCAAAGTTAACTCTAGCCCTAAAGTGGTCAAGTGCCCTACCTAAGGGTCAAGTGACCTCCAAAGGGCCAATACAACCCTACCTAGGCCTTAGGGGAGGCCAATGGGCCACCAAGGACCCATTTGGGCCAACCTCAAAGACCAAATTGACCTAAGTCAACCCTAGCATAGGTTTGGGTCAAGCTAGCCCAAATAGGCTAACTCAAGCTCAAGCCCAACTCATTTGGGTTAACCATGCTTTGGTGGATGAAATAAACATGTGGGCTGCCAATAGACTAGAATAATTACTAGCCAACTTAGTGACTAGGAGAGAGAAAGAGAATCTCAAAATTAAAGTATAATTAGGAGAGAGAAAGGGGTATATTTAAGGGTGTTTAAGGGAAATGAGCCACTTGGACCCATGCCATCAGCCCCCCACTTGGGCTGGCCGACCCTTAGAGTCATGGAGAAGGAGCTGGATTGAGTGGGGCCCACCCATGCATGAATGGTGACAATAACTAAGCAAACCCTCCACCTTGCATATAAGAATTATCACCCCCCCTTTATACTTCATCTCCCCACTTTTTCCCCCTCACTTCATCACCCTCAGGACAAGGAGAGCAGCAGAGAGAGATAGAGAGACCGAGCCTGGATCTGAACCCGAGCTGGAGGCATGAAAACCAAGGATCGTCGCCGCTGCCGCCATGGTTCCCCGCCGCTCCTCACGTCGCAAGGCCGCCGGGAAGGTCCTCCCTCACCTCTCTCTTCATGCCTAGATCTTAGGAGTGTCTAGGGTAGGGTTCGGGCTCGAATGAGCCCGAACCCAACTTCTCCATTTCTCCATTAATGGCGGTTTTGGAACTTTCGGGTAAGGTGGCGCCGCCACTTCCCGTCGCCCTAGCCGCCGGCAAAGCTTGCCCCCACCACCGTGAGGGGGGAGGAGATGTTTGCCGGTGGAGGCGCCGCCGGTAGCCGCCGGGAAAGCCCCCGTGAAATTCGGGCTGGGAACCAGGAGGTTTGGAGAAGAAAAGCAGCTGTCGTCCATTTGCGTCAATATCCGTGCCATGCATATTATTAATCCAGGAATTATTTAATTAAATGAATAGTGCTATTTTTTATGTCTTTTATAACCGACCTTTGCATGCTAATTTTAGGAAACTTACATTATTTTTCATAAACTCTTCTCAACATGAAAATTGTAGGTCTTGGTGTCATTTTTAATTTGATATGTTACACATAATTTTAGGTTAAGTATACTGCCCTATAGAGCCATTTTCCTAGGGCTGGTCCTAGGATAGGTCAGAAACTAAAATGAGTGCCCTGCCCAAACCCTAAGTCCAAATGGGCTAAAATTTTGGGCATGTGGCTTACTTAGTCATATCTAGGCCCTCCCCAAAAATGGGAATTTTGGGGAAAAATATTCTATACTTTTAATCAGAATTTGATAAATTAAATTTTTTTGATTTTTGGAGCATACCAACTCCAAAATGCCCCAACTTTTGGGGGCTTGCCGTTAGGAGTATATTAGACCTATGGTAGAAAATTAAACAATTTAGCCCTCAGCATGTTGAGATATCTCACTTGCAAGATCTGAAAAATTGAATGGATGTTGGCTGCAAATAACAAAAATTCAGAAATTGGAAGAGATGTCCAAGACCATCCATAAACCCAAATGACCTGGAATTTTGGGAAGTAACTGGTTTAGGGCATAAGTAGGCCCTGCCCAAAAATGGGACTAAATGGAACAAAAATTAGGATGAAATTACTAAAATACCCATAGGCTTGTTTAGGTGATTCTTGGAGTAGTTCAACTCCAAAATGCCCCAAATTTTGGTGGCCTGCCCTTAGGAGTATATTAGACCTATGCTAGAAAAGTAGACAATTTAGCACTCTGCATGTTGAGATATCTCTCTTGCAAAATCTGAAAAAGTGAATGGCTTTGGGATGCAAATAGCAAAAATGGAGAAATTGGAAGAGATGCCCAAGCACATCCAGAGGCCCAAATGACCTGCGATTTTGGGAAGTAACTGGTTTATGGAATATTTAGGCCCTGCCCAAAAATGGGATTAATTGGAATTAAAATTATGGTGAAATTACCAAATTACCCCTAGGCTTGTTTAGGTGATTCTTGGAGTAGTTCAACTCCAAAAGGCCTTAATTTTTGGTGGCATGTCCATGAGGACATTATTAATACATAGTTAAAGTTTCAGCCCATATGGACCACATCAAGTTAGGGAAACCCCTTGCATGTGTTGGCTTGTAAAGGACTTGGTGTGCTTATAGCCAAAAGAAGAAAAAAAATGAAATATTGAAGGCACAGCCCTTTTTGGACCACTGACTTAGTATTACCTTAAGTACCCTCCCCTCTTTGGGGAAAATGGATGAATTAGGGTTGACTTACCCTTGGACCCAAGTTCACACTCTAAGGATGGACCTTTAGGGGTTGTGAAGGACATAGGGGCAAATGCACTTGTATGGCCTTGTAATTCAGTAGAAATATAGCTTATGTATATTTAAGCCTCTGGTTGAAATGTTAGGAAATTTAAAATTAGTTAAGTATCTCAAAAGTCAAACCCTAGTTTTAGGGTAGAAGCACTACTAGGTCAAAACAGTAACTTAACCTCATCTAAAAATTGTGAGAATGGGATAGAATGAATCTTAGGGTGAGTTGAACCACTAGATATTTTTAGTGGAATTTTACAGATTATATTCATGGTAGTTCTTTTGTTAATTATCAAAATGTCCAATTTAGTGTTTGATTTAATTTGATCATTTGGTTTAAATGGAAGCTAGTAGAATTTGGCCAGTAGAGGTTTTTGACCTAAATAGAGGTCTCTGAATTTTATTATAATTTTTAAAGGATTTTATATATTACTTCCTTCATAAATATTGTAAAGACCATACTTGGTAAATAAATCATTTAAAGAATAATTTAACTTGTAAAAATGTGAAGTTTGGCCACTGATGATTTTAGGATGGTATGTACTATTAGGAATTTAATTAGGAATTTTTGAAGTATATTTATAGTACTTGATTCACAATTATGCTCTTTGTTGATTTTTGTATTGAATTTATTTAGAATTAAATATTCTGTGAAAAATCATGAAAGTTGGTCAGTGATAATTTAGGACTGCAGTAGTCTAATATATTTAACTCAAATTATTTGAATGAAAATATCAAGTAGGTGATTTACAAATCTTGGAATATGGGAATTTACTGCTAAAATAATTTTAGACCCCTTAAATGTTTGTAGAAAATGTCAAATTTGGAAATTGTAACTTTTAGATTTATGGAATATTATCATGAATTTATGAAACATTAATCATGTCTAAAATGTATACTTCATGATCAACTTGACTATAATTAGCTCTTATAAGAAATTATTTAAATAGAATATTAATTGAGGAAAATACAATATTCTGGAATTAAATCATTTATGTCATGATAGGACTCCAGTAATAATCGTAAGTCATTCGGATGAAAACTCGAAAGACATCATATCATGAACATCACTTAGTATAAGTTGGTATGCAAATAGTAATTTGGGGAAAAGTTGCATTAGGATAAGAGTTAGAATAGGGTAGAGTTAGTCGTGTTGAATTGTTTGAATGAAAGTGGATGAGTCACCATAAAAAGTCCTAAGGAGTGGTGGGAATCGAGTTGATGTGTGTTAGAAGGTACGTGAGTTCGACGAAAGATCGTCGTTCCCGCGAGAGTGAAAGGTCTAAACTACCCTAGGATTAGTCTATCACAATATGAGTAGGTAATGGGTAAGGGAAATCAACCAATAATATTAATAAGTATCTTGCGAAATGGAACGCTGGGCGCAATCCCAACACAGTTCCTAGTGCCCCTTGAGAGCCCTTCACAGGGAATACCGGGGGTAGTCCTGGGTTAACGTAAACCTTAAAGAACAAATCGAAAGAGTAATTTAGTAAATAGGGTTTCACACTGCACACACTAGTTGGACAAGTATTGGAAAGAGAGTTGCGGACATTCTCTGTCTCAAGAATTCATACAAGAACACCATCACTAAAAGAGATCAACCATCAGAAATCTTCAGATCTCTTTTGATTCAAGTGTTCAAGGCCATCATCATTCAAGACTCCAGACACCTCACATTTCAGTTGCTGCTGAAATCATCATTTGCTGGAGATCAATTTTCTGAAGGCCTATCACCCTACTGCAAAGCTTCATTTCCTGACCATCTCAAGATCTCAGGGGGAGCTTTGACAACATCCACAATCTTCTCTTTGAATGTTGACAGAGAAGATCATCTCTTTCCCTCTCTCTCTCTCACTCCTCTGTAAAGGGTTTTTCAAACTCCCTTCAGAAGTATGTGTGTGGTTTTTGAGCACCTTATCAAAAGCTCATTGGTGACAAGACACCTGATCAAAAAATCTGGTTTGGTTTTTGAGCACCTTATCAAAAGCTCATTGGTTCCCAGGACACCTGATCAACTCATCCTGCAGTGGATTCCTACCTAGGGTGGTAGAAGAGTGGATGTACCCAAGTTTAGGGGAACCACTATAGCTCCTTGTGTCTTCTAGTTGCTTGTTTCTTTTGTTTCTGGCTGTGGCTTGTGATTAGTTTCTTTTGTAGATTGTGATTATTTTGTGGTTAGATTTACTATTTGCTTCCCTGTTCACATTAGAATATAACAACTGTTGTGAAAGTTTTTAGCAAGCACCATACTCTATTCACCCCCCTCTAGAGTATATCAGATCTAACTCACACTTTCATAACGGTTGCTACGTCTTCCTTTTTAGGAGGTCACCCTGCAGGTAGAGGAGCCGCAAATTATGCAGGAGGACAGCCAGGCCAGGCGACAGGTCCTGAAGGGACAGTACTATCCCTACCGTCATTCACCGATATGAGTGCTGAGTGACTTTGATGTAGCCCTTTTGGGCATATATTAGCTGAACTCTGATACTTTAGAAGCTTGTTATTAGCTTCTTACCTTGTTGTACTTTTGGACTATTATGCTTTGTGTGGATTTGACTTCTATATTATATTTTGGTTGGATTGGCATAAATTGATATTGGATGTAGCCGGCAGAATAGGCGTCTTGTGGTACAGGTTAACCCGTGTGCTAATCCTACCGCAAGGCGACTGTTTTGGCATAAGAACCCCTTCGTGTCGTGTTTTGGGATCCGGGAGGGGGGTCTTACACTTTGAACGTGAGGTCTAGCAGGGATAAAATTCTTAGAGGTGGAAGCCTTATTGTTGCAGCATACACAAGGTTTCTGCATCTCCTTTTCCTTAGGCACAGTATATTTGGCTTTCTGTGCCTTCGTGTTGTTATGGCCATGTTGATATGGACCATAACTCTTCATTTGAATCTCTTCATAAGGTGCTTTGAACACGCTAGCACCAAAGTCTTGGGGATGGGTCCATCCCTAGTATCTGGTCTTGAGCTCTACACGAGTTGGCTTTGCATGATGACCATAGGATGACTTCAGGTCAAACTTATTCGTTGGGAAGATTTCCTTCCTGAATGATGGTTGATTCATGTGGGCTTTCCCTTTTTCTTTGGCGCTAGCCTTCTTAGCAGCCTTACCCTTACGACCGACGTGGTCAAGACCACTACCCATCTTTTGAGCCAAGAACTCATCGATGAGAGGGAGAATAGTCTTCGGCTTGGAGTAACTCTCCATGAGTTTTCTCTCATCCGCTAGCTTTTTTTCCAGCTCATCAAGATACTTTTATTTCAGCTTTAATGTCTTAGAAGAGTCCTTGAGTTCCTCTTTCATGGAGTGGACTTCATCTCTGAGAGGAAGTAATTGTGCAATTTCTTCCTTCTGATTTGCTTCCACTTCCTTAAGGGAGGCAATCTCGTTAACTTGCTTTCAGACTATCTTTCGACATTTGTCGAAATCCTTTAACAACTGCTCGTGCTGAGCCATCAACTCTAACTCGTTTTCATCAGAGGAGTAGTCGTCATGACCATTCGAGGAAGCTTTTGATTCTGAGAGAATGGTGTGCGTGTTTACCTTCACATAGTATTCTGAGTCCACTTCCTCATCAGATTGATCCATCAGCCCAAAGTAGGCTTCTTCATTTTCAGAACTTTACTCACTCGAGTCACTGTCATTGAGGCTCTTCGTCTTTTTAGAGACGAAGCTCTTCTCTTCTTTCTTTTTCCCTTTGAAGGATCTTTTCTCATCCTTCCTGGAGCTATCCTTCTTCTTGTACGAACACTCTGCATTCATGTGACCTGATTTGTTACAACAGTAGCAAACAACGTCATAGGAAACCTATTTGTTCCATTTGGGTTTGTACCTATCCTCTTTGTTATAGCTTCTGGTCGTTCGATCACCGTCATGAGGTAATATTCTATAGTCTGAAGAGGATGACTTATTATTCATTTGTCTTCTCTTACTCAGCAGCTTCTTGAACTACCTGGAGAGGAGAGATAATTCTCCAACTGACATCTCGGAGCCCGAAGTGCTAGGCTCAGAGTCTTTAGGAATGTCTGGAGCTCGTGTCCTTACAGGTGATATAGCTCTAAACTTTCTTGAACCTTCTGTCTTTAGGGCTGTAGACTTCTCTTTGCTTGAAGATTGATTGACTTGCTCCTCCTTCTTCCTGGTGTTCATTTGGAGTTCATAGGAGAGCAATTTTCCAGAAAGATTCTGTGGGTTGATCTCCGGCAACTTTCCAAATTCTTTGATGGCGACATCCTTCGTGTCCTAGTCCTTTGTAAGGGATCTAAGGAACTTGTCGTTTAGTTCACCATAAGTGAAGACGCTGTCGTAGTTCCTGAGACCATTCACTATCTTGAAGAACTTTTCACCGCTGTCAGCTGTGGAGTCATCATCTCCATGCTTGAAGGCTTCGTACTCCTGATTCAGAAATGATCTACAATCATCTCTCACTTCTTCGGTACCATCCATCAGGACAACCAGACAGTCCCACATCTCTTTAGCAGTCTTGCAGTGAAATATGTTCTAGAGCATAGAATCGCCCACTGTACTTGCTATGATGTTCTTAGCCTTCTTGTCAAGGGAGACCAAGGCAATCTCTTCATTTGTAAGATCCATCATCTTCTTAGGAATCATAACTGTTGGATTTATCGTAGATGTCTGTGTAGTGATGTGGGGTCTTTCTTCCACTCTTTAAAAGATTCTTGGATCAACAACATCCATGAAGAACCGTACATGTTCTTTCCACATGGGAAAGTTTTCCTTGGTACACATGGGTAGCTTCATAGATGATATTTCTTTGCTTTGATCAATGGTGAAAGTGCGGAATCTCTGAAGTCTAGATTAGGGATCTTGATCAAGGTGTTAACCTTATTTGACCAACCTCCTTCTGATACCAATTGAAAGTATCTAGTGTTGACCTAAATCAACTATAGGGGGGTGAATAGGTGAAGTTTCCATCTTTTTGCGGAATAAAAATAATCGTAAATATCAAGCACAGAAACACATAGATTTATAGTGGTTCCCCTATTTGAGTACGTCCACTATCCCGCCTCGCCTATCTCCCAAGAAGGGCAGATAGAGCTACTTACACCAAACTCAGATTTCATCAAATCTTACACCTCGGAGTCGCAACTCCTACACCTCAGAGATGATGCTCCTACAACTAGGAGAACAAACTGTCCTACAACTCGATCCACAAACTGGATCTACAACATCGATCAACAAACATATCTACTCTCTCGATCCACAAACGAATCTACAAAAACTTGGAGAAAAATATCATACACAATTTAAAATAATATTACAACAACCACAACACAGGACTACAATTATTGATCTGACGTTCTTGGAAGGGTTGATCTTGAATCTTGGAGAACTCGAAAAACATGCAATCTTTGGATCTTGAATCTTCAACCTACTTGGATTGGAGTAGGAGGAATCTTGAAGGATGAAACAATCCAATAAAAAAGTCAGTGTGGAAGATGATCGACGAAGTGCGGCCAATCGGAAGAAGATCGCGATGCAGAGAGCGTGGGGCTGACGGGTTCTTTTTTAGGAAGATTTGGAAATTTGAAATTGAAATTAGGTTTGGGATTCCTTGTTGATTTCAAAATTGTTTAAGGTATTTATAGAGAGATTCGAAATCAAATAGTTATAAAAGGTTTCCTAAAAAGAACCTTAGAGAAAACACTTTGCATGGATGACGGATTCCGAGCCAGAAAATATCAGAAAACCACAAGTAAAATTCGGTGAGTTTCGTCGAGTATCAGTATGATACACGCCGAATATGAAGATGATATTTGCCAAAAATACCTTAGTCAGAATAGAAGAAAAGTCAACATAAGGCCCAACATACCCGGCGAGTATCGCACAGGATACTTGTCGAATTCGGCAAGTATCTCAAGGAATATTCGTCGAATTCGGCGAGTATCACTAGTGATACTCGACAAATTCGGTGAGTATCACCAGTGATACTCGACAAATTTGCCTTGGCGATTTTTTTGCTTTTCTGCGAATTTTCCCCAAGAGTATATGACGAATTCGACGGGTATTGGGAAGCATACATGACGAATTCGGCGAGTATCAAGGGGATACTTGACTAATTCGACGTATATGACTCACGATACTCGCCGAATTTTACTTTGGCCAAAATTCTTAATTTCTGACTCCTGTCTTTGTCCTTCCTTGATCTGTCTCCTGTACTTAGGTGTTAAGTGCTGCGAGCCTTAATTGCTTAGTATAGATTCAGTCAATGCCACTGGACTTTGCCAATTTGTCTGTCTTGCTACGTCTAGAGGCATTGAGTGAAGCCAGTTCACTCAACGCACTCAACGCCTAAGCAAGACAGAAGAATTGTCTAAGTCTAGAGGCATTTTGTGAAGGCCATTGAGTCAACGTACTCAACGCCTGGATTGAATCTGAATTTGGCTAAGTCCACAGATGTTGACGTTAGCATGAGTAAGCAAAAGTAAACAAATGTCAACATAATTCAAATTAGTTGCGGGAAAGCTACAATACGCGACAAATGGCACCGCAGGACTACTGTATGACTTTTACTAATAAAGATAAGTTGCAGTTGTCAACTATTGTGGGTCCCACTGCTCTAAGAGCCGTTAATCTGCGGAAGGTAAAAGGGACAAGATCGAGAGCTGAGAACTTCAAATTTTAGGTTTTTATTCATTTTGAGCAGAGGCGGCTGAACTTCATCTTCCTCGCCATTGTTGTCGAACCTGAAAACTAAAAGTTCAACAAGCTGTCCTAAAATTTCTTGTAAGTTAGTTGTAGCTAATTCTTATACTACAGCAAGTTCAGGTAAGGTTCTAATAAAAAGATAGGACTGAGCTTCTGGTTCAGTTCAGTAAGAAGCAGAGTTCTGCAAGCTACTTCCAGTACAAGCAGCTGTTAATTGAAGATGTATTCTTGTTGTTGAGAAGAAGTTAGGGCTGAGTTTATCTTAGCTTTGGAATCAGCAAGGTCTAACCCTAGCTGCAGCAGCTAGAAGCTGAAGAAAGATAGCTGATGGCATTTACACCTGCTCTAACAAGTTCAGAGGAAATCTTTGAGGAAGAAGAAACAACAAAGGGCGAAACCTAGCTGTAACTCTTCACAGCCCAAGAAGAGTAAATCATGAAGATCAATTTATGGTACTGTGAAGAAGAAGGCAGGGCTGAGATTTTTCTCAGTTTAGGATGCAGAAGGCTCATGGACTATTTCCTTAGAGTTAAAGTTGGGTTGAGTTCTCTCAGTCCAGGAAAGTAGACTTAGAGATCATATCTCTGTAGTCATATTTCACCAACTGACTTTCATCCTGTAGGATCCTTTTGGATCTTAGCTATTGGACTGAATATATAAAGGCCGAGTGTAGGATCTTGTTGCAGATTTGAGTGTAGGGTCTGTGTGCCTGAGGTAGGGATTTGCCTGAGTAGGATCTAGTTTGGATCTGAGGTAGGGATTTTGAGCTTGAGTTAGGAGAGTCATTCTCTCTGAGTTGTGGGGCACTTGTGCCTGAGTTGTAGGATCCTTTAGATCTGAGGTATGACCTTTGTACCTGAGCTATAAGAGAGTCATTCTCTCTGAGGTAGGGCTATCCTTCAAGCCTGAGTTGTAGGGCCTTTTGGCCTGAGGTAGGTGAACTTTGGAGCACTGAGTTATGGGGCTTTGTGCCCAAGCTGTACGTCCTGGAGGAGACTGAGTGGTCCTGTGGGATAATGTTGTAAGCACTTAGGAGCCAGGATTGGAGAAGTGTCTTGTCTAACAAGATGTTTGAAAGGTGGGATGGAAAGTGGACGTACCCATAATCTGGGGAACCACTATAAAATTATTGTATTGTCTGTGTGATTGTCTTGAAAGCAAATGTAACTAAATCACTACAGACCCTAAAACAGATAGAAGCAAAAGATAGTCACAAAGACTAAGAAACCTATTCACCCCCCTCTAGGTGATTTAGCTATCCTTCAAATTAAAGACTTTTAAGTGATATCATAGGGAGGTTGCTCAAAAAGAATATAACTATTTGAGTAGCTCCCCAAGGATAGCTAAAAGGTTTGTACTTATGGGTTCAGGAGTGAACCATAAGGATTGGAGCACAATGAAGCTTCAAGTCTGCATAAAGGAAAAGACCTACATTGGGCTGTTGGCAACTGTTGTAGAAGATAAAGACTATCCTGCTACAAGGATAGGAATCAGAGCCCCAATGTCCACTGTGTTCAGTGACAGTGACAAAGGTGATGTCTATCCAGATGCAAGAAATGAGATCAGGTCCCCTCTATCACATTTAGATGACGATTCAAAGGAGGAGGATGATGAGGAAGTAGATGCCAACTAATGCTTTGGGCTGATGGCTATGTCTGATGAAGAATTTTGCTCGAATCAGCCTGGTCCAGATCCGATACATTCCCTAACTAGCTCATCCTCAGAATATAGTTATGAGACTAGTCCAAACTCTGATGCTTCCACATCAAGTGCTGATGATGGATCAAAATTAGAGTATGATGTCAATCAATTTATTGACTAATATGGTGCACTTCTGGAGGCTTTCAAGAGAAGTAAGAAGTAAGAAGTTGACCAAGACCCTAAGGTTATCTTTGGTAGTTCAGATAGAGGGGTGACAAGAGCCTATTGTAAAATTACTAATGACATAGTCACCATCACAAAAGTGACTTATGTTGAAGGGTTGTAACACAACCTCATAAGTATAAGCCAACTCTCTGATATTGGCTATGTTATTGTATTCGATAAGGATGAGTGCAAGATTAAGAGGCCCAGTGAACAATAGGTCATCTTGACAGACACCAGGAGTGGAAATTTTTATTGTTTAAACTTTCTTTGTCTAGATATAGACTCTCCTATTTGTCTAGTGGCAAATGAGAAAGTCTCATATTATGTCCAATGGAACAAGATGCTAGCTCATTTGAATTACAAGACTATTAGCAAGCTCTTTAGTCAAGAGCTAGTTAGTAATGGTCCCAGTGTGAAGTGCATCAAGGAGGGCATTTTCTCATCTTGCCAAAATGGCAAGCAGAAAAAAGCCTCCTTCAGGGAATTGAGAACAAAGACTATGTGAGGTATTTATATGTATTGCAAATGGACTTGTTTGGTCCTATACTAGTCCATAGTCTTGGTAGGAAATTCTATAACCTTGTGGTGGTTGATGACTATTCCAAGTATGCTTGGGTGTTCTTTCTTAAGAAAAATAATGAAACCCTTGATGTCTTTATAAAGTTTGTCAAGCAAATTCAGAATGAGTTTAATAGTATTGTGGTCAAAATCAGAAGTGACCATGGGACTGAATTCCATCTGATAACATGACAAAGTTCTATGAAGAACAAGAGATTCATCAAGAATTTTCTTGTCCAAGAACACACCAGAAAATGGGATTGTTGAGAGGAAAAATAGGACTCTCATAAAGGCTAGAAGGATATTGTTGAGTGACACATCTCTCCAGAATATTTCTGGGTTGAGGCTGTAAATACTACATGTCATATTCCAACAGAGATTCTATCACCAATATAAATGTTTATTTTAGGATTGAGAGTGACCTAGAGGTGGGGTGGGGGTGCGGGTGAATAGGTCCAATTTAAATCTTGGTTGTTTTTTAGATTCTGAAATTTACTTCTCCATGTTAATTACCTCAGTTAGATAAGACAAGAAAACAATTCAGTAATTAAAACCATCACAACACATCAATCACAGCACAATACACACAGATTTATAGTGGTTCCCCAATTTATGGGTACATCCACTATCCCACTTCGTCTATCTAGCAATAAACTAGATTCAGCCAAACTCCTTCTTCTTCCTTTTCTCAGATCCTTAGATATTACAGCTCAGAGCCCAGCTGGCTCCTACAACTCAGATTATACAATTATTATCACTCAGATTACCAAGATCCTACACCTCAAGTTCTTCCCAAGAACTCTACCTCACACTGTATCCACACTCCTACTTCTCAGGTAAATCCTGCCCTATACCTCAGAACAAACAGTTCCTACACCTCAGATAAATACTCACTTCTCCTACCTCAGGCAAATCCTCCCCCACCTCAGCCTTTATATCACAGGCTAACAACTCAGAGAAATTAATTCTCCTACACTCAGATCTACAGGTAGATCTTACAAGATTTATAATGGTGAAAAGAAATTAATTTAGAATTAGTCACCCACAAGAGAGAAATATGTGACTGCTTCTTGATATGACCTTAATATGTCAGCTTCCTTGATCCTTATTGTAATGGATTTGATCCAACACTTCTTACCTTTTCAAAGCTTCTTGCAGTTGAAATTTGGGTCGATATAGCTGGAGAATGTTGAAGTTGATTCTTGATGTGGCTTCTCTCCACCTTCTGAATTTTAGCAGATTGCTTTTCAGATCTAGCATCTCCAATTTTTTACTTCTCTTCTAAACTCTATCTACCTTCGGTAGAGCTATCCCTTTATATAGGCTCTGTCAAAGGTAACCTGCTGATCCGGTTAATAACAAACATCTGACAGTTCTGACAGTTGTCAGAACCTCTGGCTTGATTTCTGCACTTAGGAAACAATTATACTTAAAGTGTTGAAACTTGGCAGTTGGATGTGTCGAAGCCAGTCCTGGGTGTTGACCATACTATCTCATAGTGATGTATACATAATTCTGAATGTATTGACACAACCTTCTCCTTATCTCGACACAGCTGATGTAGAATGTGTCGACCCTAGTCTGACTGTCGACACAGTTGTCTTTAGTCTTGACATTTCTTGTATAGAATGTGTCGACACTAGTCCTTTGTGTCGACACAGTTGTTCTTTGTCTCGACATAACTTGTGCAATGTGTGTTGACACTAGTCTTGAGTGTCGACACGTTGATTTCTTATATCATAGTGTCGACCCAAGTCCTGGGTGTCGACACAATTTTCTCCTTGACTCAGCACTTCTGGTTTAAGTGTGTCGACACAAGTCCTGAGTATCGACACGACTACTTCTTGTCTCAGCACATTTTTGACAAAAGGTGTCGACACTTGCCTAGTGTCTCGACACTTTTGTACTTAGCTTTATTTACCTGCACACAAGAACTTAATTTTCATCAAATACAACTATGTGTATATCATTGAGCTAAAAAGACTTATTCAAATCAAGTACATTATGACCAATGTACCCGACAATCCCCTATTTGGAGATGTCATAACCCCAATTCAAGGATATACAACATGATACCAAAAAATTATGATTAAGACATTAAGATTTCAGTGCAGTACAATATGTGAAATAACACAGATATAAACAAATATTTCATTAGACATTAAGAACAATAATGCTGAATAGAAAGTAAAGTAAACAATTACAATCATAATTAATAGCACAAGAAATGTTATGCAAACCAAAATTTTCACTAAATGTTTGTTAACAGGTTTACAAATATAAACTTTGTTTTTTCAAGATTTATAGAACAAATATAACACAAGATTCGAAACTAAGAACATCCTATGCAACTCTGGTTCTCTGATGATAATGCCCTTTCCAGATTGTACTGTGACTTTAACCTCAGGTTCCTTGTCATCAAGAACATTCATTCTTTTGTCATTTTTAGCCTTTGCAATTCCTTCATTTTTCATCCTTTGTCCTTCAAAGTAGTGATAAGGCTTGGGGAAATATTTACTGGGCTTAAATGACTTAGCATGTATCTTCCCTTTCTTTAAAACATGTCTGAACTTCTGGATAGCATCTTTATTGCTTTAAAATATTTGGCCCAGTCATGTTTTGAATACCATTTACCTTGTCTGTCATATTTGTATTAACTGTCTTCCATGCAGTGAGAATTATTGATCTGGAGGTTGGACTCCACTGCTCAAAATCTGGTCTAGCCTTAGCTTGTTCTCTAAACCTTTTCCTTAAAAGCTGAGCTTCTATTTCTTTAATCAAAGCAGATTGAGACATCTCCACCTATTCACATATAACATTTTGAACTAATGGTGGAGTACTGTACATGTGTTGGACAGTATCTTCGATATTCTCAAATATAACTTATGCTACAGGATTGTACATGGTTTGCTCAGCAGCATGAGTTCCAGTAGCATGAGGTGCTTGAAGTTGAGCTGGTTGACAACCAGACTTAGTAGTTTGATCTCCATCATACCATAGGGGAGGATAGCCTAAAGTGTCCTTGATATTGTTTGATACACAGGTAGCATGTTCAGAACTGGCCCTTATCATAACCCTCTCCCCCTTTATGACTTATGTTTCAACATGATCTCTTAGATCATTCTTATGAAACCTGACTTGGTCATCTAGATAATTAATTCCTGATGTTAAAGAGTTCTTGATTTTAAGTAAATGGTCATCTAATATTTTGTAAATCCTACTGCTCTTTTTCATTTCAGATAACTTTCTTTTCTTCAGTTGAGACTCTTCTTCTTCTTCAGATTCAAAAGAATTTATCTCTTCAATTGTTAGTGTCTTCTTGGTTTTGTCAGTATCTGGGACCAACTCCCCCTCAACTCTTGTACCTTTCTCATTAATGTTGATACTTTATAAGTTAACATATGTATGCTGATTTTTAGCATTAGGAATTTCAATCGGAGGAATTTCAGTTATCTCCCCCTGGATGTTGGTTTCTTTATCCAATAGAATTTCTTCTGCTGCCTCTTTAGAGATCGAATCTTTATTCCATCTCTTAGGAATCTGCACATCTTGTGCAAGTGTCTCAGCTTCCCCCCCCCCAACTGTATTATTAAGTATTTCTTCATCAGTCCCTTTGGGGAATTCATCCTCCATCTCTTTCTCAGACACTTCTTGTTCAAGAACCTTTGATTATTCTAGTTCTTGTACAACATCCATTATTATAGTGGTAGCTGTATCCATTAGCAATTCAGTGAGGTTCTACACTCAACCTGATCTACCTCTTACAAATTCTCCCCTGCACCTGAACACTTATTCAAGGTGAGTGTCTTAAAGATCTTCTTTATTCTTCCTTAGCATCCTTATATGAACTGAACTCCACTTATTCCTCAGAATCAATTGAAGACTCAACTTCCTCTACCACTGCTTTCTTACCTTTTACCTCCTTTGTATTTTTGGGTTCCGGAGTCTCCTTAGA
Organism: Platanthera guangdongensis; assembly: GCA_039583875.1. Classification (NCBI taxonomy): domain Eukaryota; kingdom Viridiplantae; phylum Streptophyta; class Magnoliopsida; order Asparagales; family Orchidaceae; genus Platanthera; species Platanthera guangdongensis. The sequence goes on from CM077154.1 coordinate 40,817,039, forward strand.
CAAGACCCTTTCCCATCTTAACAAAATTCTTAGGTACATTCTTCTCATGTAGTTAATCTTTGTTCCATCTTTCTGATTGATATTATTTGGAATTTTCTTAACCAGATATAGACTAACATTTCTGTCCATATTGGGCTTCTAAATCACTTCTGTAATCTTATCAAACACAACCTGGTCCAATCAGTCTTTATTCGGAAAATTATTCTTGTCGTCAGGCTAAACATTTAGGTTGAAATCCTATCATGTGCTCCAGCCTTGAATAGGAGCACCTTTCCTACTACTTCAGACAGAAATTTGCCCTGGGAATTCATTTCCTTCATATTTAGTGAACTACCAAACCTAGTGGTTGGAGCCAGGCGACACCACTCTAAGTACTCTGTCATCTTGCTGGAATCCAGTTCATCTTCCTGTGTAGTTTTAGGAATCTGAAGACTTTAGACAGCCTTCTGATTGTGACCTTTACTCTTGCTCCATTTACACTGGATTTTATCTTGGTTATCTTAGGGTTTACTGAAGCATTGGAATAGAACTCAGATACTTCTCTCTTCCATTTATTAGTTAGTTTAGAAAGCAGATACTCAGGCCTTCCTCATTGACC